>OY796862.1:19465046-21865046 GCA_963680765.1 Agrochola lychnidis
CAAAATGCGGGTCAAACTTACTTCAAATATTTAGTTCTTCAAGCTATAGCCTTCACGGACTATATTAACACCCGTCTGAAAGCAACAGTACCTTGTAATATTTGGTCCTGCCCGAATGCGGTTATACCCGCAAATCCAGAAAATATAGCAATTCTCGCAGTAAGGACGCAAGTCTTCAAGCTTTTTAATTATGCCCAAAATATGATTAAAAGCGCTAACACTTCTGTGGATTCTAAAAAAAGACTGCATTCTACAGAAGCTGCGGGAACTACCGTATACGGGAGAAAACCAGGCCATTATGTACTTATGGATCTCAAAGCCGTAAACTATAGAAGTCCTGCATCTTTAGCAACATTTACGAGCTGATAAATGTCATCTAACTAATCTTTGTTTCTCATAGGGCCACTCCTATAACACGTTAGCTTGCTAGAGAAGGTAGTTTCACTATAATCTACAATTTATAGTTCAAGGGCAATAATATGTTAGCTCTCGGCCACTCTATAACCTTGTCCACGCGTGGGTGACTGTTATTTTCAGTCTAATTAGGTTTTCTAATTAACGAATGCAGCCTCTATATGATAACAAAGCTAACTGACTATGTATTCTGTAGTTTCCGCGTAAGAGCAAAATTAAAAAGCCCTGTTTTTTGAGACACCGACTTGTTCGGCAGAAAAAGTTATTTAGTTGTTGTAGACAGCTGAATAGGTCTCCAAACAATGTTTCCTATGATATATACCTTATTACCTATCACGAATGTTCTGTAATACGTCCGACGTCTGTATGTGACCCCAAAATTTGCAAGCTCATCGTGTTACACTGCACAAACTTTAAACAGGGCACAGAAATACATGCGTCTTACTTGCCATATTATGATATAGATAATTTTACAAGAATCTTCAAATCTTTAGGGCGTGTAGGTGTTATGTAGAATAAAATAACCAAGTCCTTGTTTTGACAAATCGTTTGATCTTTATTGACATGATATATCCAGAGTTGCTCGTGACACAACTCTATAGAGATCCTTTACAATGATGCGCATATCTAACCACTTTGAAAACAATCTGTTGAAAACATCTGTTTGTCACTCCATAGAGAAACAAACATAGGCATCTATGTAGGGTATACGGCATATTTTTCAGTTCCACAAAAATATTCTTCAATAAAACATCGTCACCACTGCAAGTTGCTTTAAAATCCGTCCAGAAAAACGTGCAGCAGCGACAGACAGACGTTAAATCCTGTTCCATATAGAAGGCTTTGGGAACTTTTGTTTTTCATACTATTCCCCGCAAAATTCTCTCTCAAAACTCGGAAAATTTCACCGAACTCAAGGAACCATTTTTGCTTTACATTTTTCTGTGCGAGAAAAAAGGTGAGCTTTTCCCTCCCCTCGTTGGTTGTGAAGGTACTAAGCACTAAGTACGTACGTGCATTACCAGGAGAGCATATCGCCTTAATACCTGAGACGATACGTGGTATCGGAACATGATATAGTTAACGTTATGTAAGTCCTTTATGTCTCACGGTGCGCCTCCGTCCATTTCCATGACGTTGCAGCTGCCAGCCGCAGGATTGGGAAGTGGTTATATTGGGGACAAGAGCGGGTTGCGGAAACGTGTGAGAATGAAGAAAATGTTAGTCATTTTTCCACTCAACGTTACTGATGCGATGTGGCTAAGAACGAGCTATGCATTACTTTGGTGTTGTATAGGAGTGCCGACAGAAGTGGAAACTTGAAAAAAAAAATTGGCACCGCGGTAATCAACGCGTTGATGTCTTTTTAGTGGTTAAAAGCTGGTGTCGTCACAGTGTCGCGAAATCAATGGTTTAGTCCCATCTCAAAAATGCCTAACGCGCCTTAAGAAGTTTTCACTTCAAAAATATTTTTAAATTGGAGCCGATGATCAAACAGCAATCGCTTATATCAATATAAATATCTGAATGACTCTGTTTTTTTTTTTGACGTCGTTTTCAAAAAATGAAACCTAGCTAGATCGATTTATCGCCCCCGAAACCCCGGTCATACTAAATTTCATGAAAATCGTTGGAGCCGTTTCCGAGATTCAGATTACAAATATACAAGAATTACTCGTTTTATTAGATTCATGAATTTTGGTATCAAATATAAAATTCTGAAGTAAAAAGTTTTGATGATGTTTGTGCAAAACGCAAATCACAGAAACAGAAAATACGTGAATTTGTTCACTTCGAAAAATATAAAAGCGGAACCTAAACACAGTGGGAGAAAAGATCATTAACTCATTACAATATAACCGCAAGGGCCTCACCCTTGGCGGTGTGAAGTGCGCGCTTGCACAGGAAATCACTTTTTTGTTCAGCGGCCGTGACTATCCACTTCCATGCCGACGCACCTGCCCGGACTGTAGTCATGGTGACCGGCTCAATGGTTAATGTGGAGGACACACGTGTGTCTAAATAAAGCTTTGTGCCAGTATGTGGATTGGGCAGATATAGAAAATATTGCACGCACTAAAGAAATATTTTGTTTACTTGCTGTGTTGCTACAACATGTTTTCAGCCTTTGGCCTTTCCTAAAGCTATCACAAAAGCGTCACAAGTTTTAAAAAAAAGTGTGTGTGTCAGCTCCGACGCACGACTGGAGTTTACTCCTAAGAATTTTTATGTCTAATTAGATTTCAGTAAGAAATTGTTATTATGTTGTGATCTCAGGTAGATTCATATTAGGTTCATGTTAAAATACTTATTTTGATCCATTAACAGTGTTAAAAGTTAATTTAGAAGGAAATTTTGGCAAATTGAAATTGTCATTGGTAATTACGTAACTTTAAAACTCACTTTTTTGTTTGTAAAGTTATTTTTTTAATTTTGGTCTTAAATGAAAGGTCTGAAATTAAAACCATTTTTCACGTTTAGTTCATGAAAATCGGCTTGCGGAACAAAAAGATACGGTCATTCAAAGGAACGTAACGCCTCACTTTTAGTTAACGCTCGATTTTACTCCTCATAAAAAACCCCTCATTTTTGATACCGCGGGCTAAATATGAAAATCGTTACGCATTTTTCTTTCTTTCTTAAGGAGTATACTCCAAAAATCAGATGAATACCTACTATTTAACACTAATAGCTTTTACGCACAAATCCGAAAACTTTTCGGCTGCGGTTCTAACGAGCTGACATTACCGAACTACGGCAAAGCCCAAATAAAATAATGTACACTTCTTTCTTCAACTGTTCAACCACATTTAGAAATATCGTCTCCTGAATATTTCACCACCAAAATATTTAGCATCTCCCAAGCAACGCACTAAGGTAGCTACCTCAAATCGTCATCACAGGAGGTCGTATTCTAAGCTCGGCCATGCACGAGCCGTTCGCGTATAACCTATGTACCGTACGAACGTATATAAATCCTTATATACAGCGCTGTGGCCATCATGCGAGCACACACTGTATATAACCGTTATGTGTTTCGGTTTTAGCTTGAGATGTCGATGAAAATTTGTAGGTGTGTATCTAGCTGGAATATAGGATACGTTTGTGTGGTTTGCTGGAAAAAGTCGGGTAGATTTCTTTGCCTTTCGAATATCCAACAGCATTCTGTGAAAAATAAAACGTTTTTTACACTTCAAACACCCACTTTCATAGTATCTAGTAAAAATTATTCATCTCGTCGAGCAGATCGGTTGCTTTATCTAGATATTTTCTTCATCTATCTTGTTTACGAGGTTTTCATGTTTTTATAAAAATATGTGTAATGCACTGCTTAGATGTTTGTGCAGTTCGAGTGCCATGAAAGGTAGACCGATGACCTTGTGAAGGCTGCAGGAATCCGCTGGATGCGGGAAGCACAGAACTGGTCGAAGTGGCGGTGCTTGGGGGACGCCTATGTCCAGCAGTGGACGTCTTTTGGCTGAATGATGATGGTGATGATATTTACGACGTCCAATCCGAATCTACAAGGCCTTTTTATTTCCAAACCATCGCAGAAGTCATGCCCTAACTCCTAACAATACGTCACATTTCCAGACCAAACAAACTCTAATTTATTTAGCTTTCTAAACTAGGGTCTTCCCAGTCGCCCGTCCTAGTTAACGTGAGTTAGTATCTTCCGAGCGATAATCCTGAAAATATAACGATCTAATTTGCCTGCTAGGCGTGTGGAGAGACGGTGGATATAATTCTCTGTCGAGTGGCCACTCAGAAAATGAGCTGAGTCGCGGGTCCACGTTCTACCGAACAGAACCCGTAGGTTACATTGGTTACATACAGACGAAAAGGTTGTAAAGTTGCGTGGAAAAGGATATTGAGACCCAGAATAGTTATGCTCCAAAAATAAATCTCGTTTAAATGCGAGAGAGAATATGAAGAATGTGTATCGGTCAGGGAATTTTGAAGAACGGTATTAAACTTCGGGCTTTTGAAGACTCGGAAGAAGACATTTTAACTTTGTATTCGACCAAAATGAATGATAGTCAACGGTACCAGAGAGATCTAAATATTTATTTAGTTATAGTTTCATAAATTTTTAGACTGCTCGTTAGATCTGCTGGAGTTAAGCTGTAGACTGGCCATATTCGCCGGGACACGAGTTGAATAACGATTTCAGCGACACGTGTCGCACTATAAGTTCTATGTGCCGTTCACTAATTGTCTTTAAAAAACGGAAAGAGCAAAGACTGTTAACAGTTGTGCCACTTTATGTCTAACGTGTAAAAGCTATACATACAAAGAATTAAAAAAAAACTAGTGTGGCACTCGGGGACTGCCGCGGTAAAGCTAGCTTTTGCTGCATAGCACTTGTAACCTCCATACTTCCTATTTGTCAACGCTACACTTGGGATGATGACGTGATGACATAAAACAAAATTACGTTCCCATGACAACATCACGTTGTCATGAGAACCGTCATTATATGGTATGCGGAGTGGGGGGTGTTAGGTTTTATTTTCGTTACGTTACGGAATTTCTTGATTCGGTCGCCGCGCTCAAAGCCCGCTATAAAAGCTATGCAATAGCTTAAAAAACCCTGTCCAATCCGTGAGGGTGTTGTGAACTTGTGAGGTATCATACTGAGAGTTTATATTTATGTGGTAATTTTCAGGAAAAAAGAAAAAGATAAATCGCCACATTTTTTTAAAATGGGGAATTTTTTCGGCTTACATCGGGAGCGGGCGGCCGTCGTTTAGCGGGTACAACTCATAACTTGTGACCCGCTATTGAAAATTTGCTAATTTTTAATGGATTTGGGTACTAAAAATGTGATTTCTAAATAGCAATAACGTTTTTATTTTCAATAATAATTAAATTTTTAAGCTATTGCATAGCTTTTATCGCGGGGTTTGAGAGCGGCGACCGAATCAAGAAATTCCGTAACGTAACGAAAATAAAACCGTAACGAAAATAAAACCTAACACCCCCCACTCCGCCTACCATGTAATGACGGTTCCCTTGACAACGTGATGTTGTCATGTGTTGTCATGGGAACTTCGTTCCCATTGTGTCATTGTGCCATGTTGTCATGGGAACTTAATTTTTGTTTTATGTCATCACGTCATCATCCCAAGTGTAACGTTGACAAATAGGAAGTATGGAGGTTACAAATGCTATGCAATAGCTTTACCGCGGCAGTCCCCGAGTGCCACATGTTTTTTTTTTTCATATTGTATTTTCTATCCCTTTCTGTACTTGCCACGGCTCTGTCCTCTATTCTGTGCGACAGTATGTCAGTCTAGCAAGCGAGGCGGTATTTTAGCTGCGTCGTCACGCGAGCTCTCGCCTTGAGACTGCGGCGAAATAGACCTCAGTGTAATAAGCTCAACCTATCTATACCGATATATAGGTAGACCATTCGCGATATGGCGATATGTAACTACTGTTGTCTCACTGTCTACGAGGCGTGTGAACGATTTGTTGCTAACCTACGAGGCGTTTTTAAATGGTTCGTTGCAAACGTAATTTTGATTACTGTTTGTTTGAATGGAGGAATCATAAATTTGGTGGTGGTGTTCGATCATGTATGATGCCTGCATGAGTCAAGCATATTCCAATCTAGTATAGTGTGGATTTTTGCAAAAAAATTGTACATACGTCTTGAATTGGTTAGCGCTGATCCGGTATTCGGTGTATGTACTATCGAAGAAAAGCATATCTGTACACTGTAAGGACTATTCTTGCTTGCAGCGCTCCGCCGCTATAGTATCGCTTACCTACGAAAACAAAGGGTCGTGTGCACGGGATTTTGTTTTCAAATTGGTTAGATATGCATTACCCCGATGGTACGTATACAACACGTAAAGAAAACCTGTCCGATCTGTGAGCGTGTTGTTAGATATCGTGTTGAGTCTATTTATGTGGTAATTTTCAAGAAGTAGAAATTAAAAAAATCGCACATTTTTTTTTAATGGGGAATTTTACCGGGTTATTACATGGGGCACGGGCGGTCGTCCTTTAGGGGGTGTCTACAAGTCATATCATAACTTATGACCCCTATTGAAAATATTCTAATTTTTAATGGATTTCGGGTTATTTTAGTACAAAAAATTTGAATTTTAAATAACATTTTTTTTTTCAATAATTAATAATAGTAACAAAAAATACTTTTTGGTAATGTTATTACAGAATCTATGTGCCCCTTTCGGATCGGACATTTTTTTTACATATTGTATGTACCAAGGAAACATAAAGAGGTAGAGAGAAAATTGCACTCAGAAACTACGACTTTAAAATCAAATACCTCTGCAAAGCATGCCATATTAGTGAAAATTCCAAATTTATCGTTTCACACATCAATATCTCGCGTATTTTACGACACCTGGTTAAAGGCAACGGTTTGTGAAGTGGAAACCGTTGTATATACGCGTGTATATACGTGTGTATATACACGGTATGTATATAAGTGTGTGTGTTACATAAACTGAGCCGGCGACAGCTAGTCGGAGCCGACCGACCAAAATACGGGCACCTGACGCCCGCTCGCAACCCAGCCGGAATAGGGACACAGTGGAGATAGCATAGCGGGTCCTTCCATTAACTTTGAAGTAAAAACTTCTTTAGGCGCGTTGGGCATTTTTGAGATGGGACTAAACCATTGATTTCGCGATACCATGACTACACATCATTTTTGTTGCAAGTATTTTTACTTTAAAGGTTTTGTAAACGCGATTGTGCTCTTTATTTATAGTACCTTACGGATCAATGTTCTATGCAAGTATGTTTACTTTGAAGGTTTTGTAAACGCGATTATACTCTTTATTTATATTTCGTTACGGATCAATGTTCTTTTCAAGTATTTTTACTTTCAAGGTTTCGGAAGTTTTTTTTTTTGTAAATGCCATTGTGCTCTTTATTTAGATAAAGTTACGGACAAAATCAAAATCAAAATATTGTATTTCACATAAACCTACAAGGGCACTTATGAAACGTCAGAAGCTAGGTGCACGGTTCCAATTGGTCGCTTCCTATGGAGAAGAGCCGGCAAGAAACTCCACGGTTACTCTTTTTAGAATAAATTGTTTCTATAATGTTTTCAAATTACAGTGTTAATAGGTATGGGAGGACAGTGTAGGCCTATCAACAAGTACAAGTAGACTAATGTTCTATACAAGTATTTTTCTTCCACCAAGGCGATCTTGTTCAAGTTTTAACTTCTGTTGGTACTCCCGGAGTGCCAACACTTTTTTTTATTAAGTTTTGTTTTATTCCAGTAATATTCTCGGATCGACAGAGGATCAGGGCACAATTGTTCTCACAATGCAGTATATCCGTGGTCGTTTCAGGTTTAAACAATGATATACTGGTCACAGTTCACCGGAATCTGTTCTCTTAACAAGCACTTCCACACAATAGTCATAATGGACGGTCCTCTGTGCAGGGCATGCATAGAGGCTGAGGAAACCGTTGCGCATGTGCTTGTATGTAGGTATAGGAACTGATTCTAAATTACACTTTTTGGCTTGTATCTGCAGTTCGTTTCAGCAAGACAGTCTTGAGCAATCTACAAGAAAAGTATCGTTTGATATATCTATCGTTTATAAACATCTCCGTTTCCCGCTCCGCTGATGAGCGTGTCCTCACCTTAATTTCGCCACGAGCGCGCACAAAGCCTGCCCGCTGCGGTCGGTCGTCTTACCATCGTGCGCGATTGTACTGCTATACTTATGTACACTTATGTACAGTGTTTATCGCGTGTTGACACTGCGACTGTACCCAGCCAGCCTATCGTTCACGCCTTTTGAACAAAACGGTGTAAGCAGAGCGTGTTATCATGCGTCGGTTCAACAGTCAAGGTTTAAAAGATGGACCTAAAGGACCTTCAAATTGGCAGGCTGAGTATGTTTGTTTACTTTCTGGGAAACTGAAAAAGTTATTACCGAACTGTGACAATGAAACCCCATACAACACAAACACGATTGGTAACTGGGTCATAACACAGTCGTAAACTGCCAAATCATCGTTCAAAATTGCCTAACGAGAAATTAGATAAACAACATACTTAATTACCTATAGAATTGTACATTCGGATCGAAAATCACTACCATTTTGCAGCAAATCGGACTACGATTCTAATACAAAACATTACACACGAATTACAGAGAGCTCTCCGTTTATTTCTGCAAATTCAGACTCATGTGGGGCTTAAACAGCGCTTTGACGGCTCCTAGCCTAATCCCAACACAGTCGTACGGTCATCAGTGTACAAATACGATGTATTTAGTATTTAGATATTTGGCTCTTTGACTTTTCACGGAACGTTTGGGTCGTGGGACCTGACGACTGACGATACTTCATAGTTTATTTAATATAGATCTGCATTGGTTTTCGAATCATTGATTCCTCTACGCGATGTTATCTGGCGCAGATAGATTGTTGAATCCGCTGTTTTACATAACCGCTATCCGTTTTACAAAACAGCTCCGTTATGTAAAACAGCTGAACGACGTTTAGCGATTTACCATAATTACTGAACTTTAACACGCAGAATTTCATAAATGTTTTGCATTTAACAATGCAGCGGGTCAACGATTAGAGGTTATGTTAAACAACGTGAAATTAAACGTCAGATTGTAGATTCTATTTCTAAATTTTGTCGCTCGTGGCTCTATGTCAAAATAACAATAATGGCGTCCAAACCAGAAATAAATAAAACGAGTAATAAAGTTGTCAGAGTTTTATGAAAGTCCGTCCTAAAACTATTAAAAAGCCAAGTAACTGCAACCAACTTGGAAGTAGCGCTCGCTCGGCTCGCCCGCGGTTGGTCACAGTTCTAACCTAACCTAAATTAATAGGTCAGGGTACCCTAGCTTAGTTACTGCGACCGATTCAGCATTAGAAGCTACACCAAACGCTCATTGTGACTGCAGATAAGCCATTCTGCATTACGTCTAAACGTGGGTAGCAGTTTTGTTAAACGTTACTCAGCTGTTTTACATAACGGAGATGTTTTGTAAAACAGCTAGCGGTTTTGTAAAACCGCGGATTCGACAATCCATCTGCGACATACCAATAATACCTTGCTCTGCATGTCCTATGAAGTTACGTCTACGTACATAAGATCCGTATTCAAATGATTTGTGTTATATGAGTACTGCCTTGAGAAAAGTTGGATCTTTAAGGCTTTGGAGTTTTGATATATTCTGAATATGATACTCCTTTAGAGACTGCTACAATGGATAGTCCCTGTACATGCTATTCATCTTCTTCTTTTGAATCAACGGTACATCTAGATATTGTAATGTTTGGGCCCAGTAGGTGACCACGTTTGTACGTGCTATATCAAAGTTATCTCCTCACCCTAGTGTTGATAAGGAACTGTGAAAGGTTACGTCTTGCAAAGTACCGAAAGAGATATGCGGATCCAACTCGAAAAGGCACTACTCTACTCTAACTACCGGGACTTATGGACGGTTACCTCGACCCTTGATTCGAAGAAAATTGTAAGTCTTGATACACTATTACGAGATTTTTCAATCCTGGTACCTGTCAAAGTAACTACATCGATGTATGTAAACATTTTAATTTTTTATAATAAAAAAAAAGGTATCCAATATTTAGTATTGTAACTTTTTACTCCAATTAATGAAAGTGTTAGCGAAAATAAACTTATTTAGAGTTACACTTAAAAAATCACAGTAGTTTTCAAGTGCCTACCAAGAATCTCAGTGAAACCGAAACGTATATCAACTTACAATGTTTTTTCACCAACTGAATCACGCTTGTGGCTTATAGAAACTTAGTTACGTTATTATTTCACCGAGATATTGTCACAACAGATAGAAAGGTACGTTTTCTTTTCACTTAAAAAAAACTAGGATGTCTTCGGTATCAATTGTTACGTTATTCTTCGTACAAGAAACAACGTACTAAAAGCAGCTTATAATATTGTGTGCGAAGTTACAACTTTCTTTCACAGATATTTTGTACTTTTCACTATTGTAACTCTCATAAAAATCTTTGTTAGGCTAGTTACCGAAAAAATAATTATACCGATAGATGAGGAATTGAGGATTGAAAAATATATGTTTCTGTTTTTTTTTTAAACCTGAAAGTCTAACAGATACCTCTTTTATCGCGATTCAAAGTGCACGAAAACGTTTTTTGGCTCTCCTGTAAACCCTCATTTTCGAGTTACAATTTTATTCGAATCGCAGGTCGACCTGTGTTTATTCATTTACACTAGCTGACCCAACAGACGTTGCCCTGAACAAATGACAATAATTCATACAAAAATCCCATACAAAAAATACTTTCAGTTTGTCCCGAATTTTCAATTTTCCGGATAACTTTTCAAATTTTTCTTATCTAATAACTTTATTCGGAATAAAAAAAAACATTTAAAAATAAAAACAAATCGGTCCAGCTGTTCTCAAGTGACGCCAGTTCACAAACATCATAGTTTAAAAAAAATACCAGTACCCTAATTGCATAACTTATTTTCGTAAACGAGATTAAGACTAATTTAATTTTGACAGTTCATTCAGTTCAGAACATTCATTGCGTTATTTACGTTCTTGAGCAGATTTTTTTTCCAACTTATGAAGCAATGGATTTCAAATCGAAACAAATTGTAATTGATCGTGTATTACGCAATTAGGGTACTGGTCTGACTTATTAGAAAACGTCAGTCAGAAAGGAATTAAATCCACACAGCTTTGAAGGAGGTTCTTTACAATAAGTTGTTCCCGTTCCTTTAATAAACCGCACTTATGATTACTCTCGTTGTACCCAGATTAGAGAAAAAATGGAGACGTGGTATTATTTATTACCTTCGAAACTAAAATAGGTACACTCTTTGTCTTTGGTATATTTGTAGGTGTGGTGCTACTCTTAAATGTATGAACATTCTATTGAAGAATTCTACAGCCGTACGAGTCGATCCATCAGGTTAAGCTAAATTTGCCGGGGCTGGTCCGGGGATGGGTGACCATTTCTACATACCGAGACTCCTCCGTGCTTCAGAAAGCATGCTAAGCCGTTGGTCCCGGCTGTCATTTTTTACAGTCATCTTTGACAGTCGTTACGGGTCGTCAGAAACCCGAAAGTCTGACAACCAGTCTTACCAAGGGGTTTCGTATTACCTAGTTACTAGGTTGTGGAGGTCAGATAGGCAGTCGCTCCATGTAAAATACTGGTATTCAGCTGCGACTGGAAGCCGACCCCAATGTAGTTGGGAAAAGGCTAGGCAGATTGATTGATTGGTCTGGTCCCGTTTGATCATAAGGCTGGTTTCACAGCTGTGTGGGAGACACGCACGGGCCGCCCGCACACGGGAGACCCGTACGGGTAGTGCCCACAGTACTCTGAAACGAGGGAGTTAGTACAATACGGTTGCTAGCGTTGTACGGGCTCTACCCGGAGCGGGTCGCGTACGGACCAATCCGCGTCGCTGTAAAAAAATGTTCTAGCGCCTCATGTGCGAAACCAGCTTAAGTGTTTTCTTATGAGATTTTGATTAAATAGGACACAAATAGAGCTTCAGTTCATGGCTCTTATTGACGATATAGGCGATTGAATCAATTTCCATTCCAAAACTTTACCTATCAATCTCTGCGGTGATAGTCCACAATTTTTTTTCATAAGCTATTTATCCAGAATATCCGATATTTCTACGATCCGAGGCACAGTCCTACAGTTTCCAGGCAAGCGTAAACTAGGTTGAGATATCTGGTCGCCAAGGAATTGTGATGGGAACGTGTATTATACACACAGGCTTTTTATATTTTATCGTTCAACAATAATGGACTAATACCGTTCCATGCAGAGAGGGGGGAGGGGCCAAGGGGGTAATTGTAACGGATCGCATGATCTTCAAAATTAAAAGCTCTGACCGTCTCTTGTCTAGCGATAAGTGACCACTGGACTTTTATTGCAAATCGAGGACAACCGTATTGGGTATTGGAATGCCATATAGAATAGTCAAAAAGTCTGACAACTGTACAACAACTTTCAGAAAACACGATTTCAGAAGACAGATGCATCAGATGTGTCAGTGAGCTGGACATCAACCATGACTACGTTTGCAAATGTGGGATGACGAATGCTTCATATACCTTTAGAGTTAGATCTGAATGAAGGGATAACTTTGATAACTAAGCACCAAATATTATAAACCTCTACACATCTTAAATTTCTGACCTTATAATTAGAATGGGTATAATACAAAAAGAAATGTGTTCGGTCTGGAAAGAAGTTCACATGTAGGGTTTAAACACAAATTTTGACTCACTATCGATTTAAGCACCCTCAGAAACCATGAAAACGATACCCATGAAGAAAATTTAAGAAAAATTCATAGCTGCCTGCTTGTATTTACATTTAAATGTCACTATCGGCTTTAACACTCTCGAAAACCATGAACACGACACCCATGATGAAGAATTTGAAAAAAAATCGGCCATTTTTGATTTCTTTTTGACAAAATCCACACTTTTCTGAAAGAGAGAGAGAGAGAGAGAGAAAGTCACATGGAGGAGGCATAGCGCTCTATCGTTACGTGACAATTTCTACCAGTTTATTCCTACCGCAAGCCGTGTTGAAGAATTTCGTTCCAATAACGAACTAATTAACATATTTTATTTTTCCTCACAAACATCAGTCTAAAAGGTATCAAGTTTAAAGTATATCATCACACTCTAGGCTATTGTTGTTCGTTATAGACTTATAGCCCACACTTTACACAAACTATAAAGCTCAACCTGGGAAACGCAATATGCACTATAGCCGATTATTTTGCACACTGCATTTACTTTTCATTGGAATAGAAAAATAATCATCGTACATAAAGGTTAAATAGACGTACAGTCGACAGAAGAGGCAAAAAAAAAAATAACCTTTTGATACTAGGAATTTCTTCTGTATCGTTCATTTACACAAAAAGCTAGATTCATCGTCAATAGGCCATAAAATAATTGATTCCGAAGCAATAAAAACCCGTGATGCGTAGTACAGCTGTCAGGCGCTCATCAGCCAATGTGCTAACCATGCTGCCACTTTTCATATTATTGTGAGCCAAATACTTTAAAACTAAAAGCTCTCAAACGAGATGATCAGTAGTGCTATTCTGTAAAAATCTCACCGTGATATCTTAGGTGAAGTGAGCTGCCAATAGTGTCAATCCTTAGCAACTGACAGCTCACTCCACGCTCACTTCACATAAGATAACACAGTGAGATGGTTACAGAATAGCACTGCAATCGATTGACACAGATTTGACTTTTCAACACAAACAATCATGGGTTAAAAGAAGTTGTTTGTGGGTGCTTCCATACTTAGATCTGCAGTGCTATTTTGTAAAAATTTCACCGTGAACGCATATGTGAAGTGAGCTTGAAAGTGAGCTGTCAATAGTGTCAATCCATACATATGGTGGAATGACAGCTCACTTCACCTAAGCGTTCACGGTGAGACTTTAACAGAATAGCACTGCTGTACTTCTAGTGACCATGTGCACGTCCTTGCGTCATACTTTATAATGCCCATACAACGGTAATATGAACTCGTGGCTAATCTTTTGTTCTATATGAGCGACAAATGCGAAAAAGCGAACTGTCGGCGAAGAGTCCTCTCGGCGAAGTGTCCTGTTGGCGAAGAGTCCCGTCGAAGTCTTGTCGGTGTTCAGTCTGTCGGCGTTTAGTCGTACACTCCCTTTAAACAGCAGTAACTTTTTGTAGGTGACGTACATGTTCGCGCGAAAAGTTGTTAAGATGCGACGAAGCATGACGTTTAAAACCTTACTTTCGAAGTTTTGACAGTAACTGTCATCTTTTCCTACGTGATAAAATAGCGTTGTCTTTACTAGCTCACCTAGGACGTCGGTTAAGTGTGTCGTATAATAGGCTAATGTGACGTCACTAAACGGCATTCAGCCAACATGGCGGACACATGTGCTAGGATTCCTTCCATTTCATTTCCTCCAAAGAATATGGGAGTATCGCTATCTTTACGTTGTGTTGTGGATTTATTTTGAAGTTTTTGTACGTGCAGGCAATATTGCGTTCTAGAACAGAAGACCAAACAAATCAAAGTTTGTGGAAAATGTCAGCGGCCTTAAAATGTGAAATATCGATTAATTTATTACTCTATGACTTAACTATTGATGATGCCGCTTAACGCCGCTTATTATGTTTCGATTGACATTTGTATATATTTTAAATTTATTTGAAAATGACATGTGTATTTTAATTTTATTTTATTTCAATGTTTGAGGATTATTTTATTGTGTGTGTGATTTTTATTTCAATTTCATGGTTTAATTTAATGTATATAATGTTTTTTATGGACTTTGTCTGAAAATAAATGAAATTATTGACTATTATTATTTATATCCAATATAAATAATAATAGTTAAGCGCGATCAGGGGCCTATTTAGTTTTAATTGGCTATGCGACATATTAGTCAAATATGATAAAATTAACACATTTTCACCACTAGTGCTGCACTAAAACCATGAAAAAAATTGTTAAATTGCCGAATTGGCGACTGTCACCTGTCGCCCGACAGCTAGGATCTTTTACTTTCGTCACAAAAACAAAAATGCTTAATTTTATCGTCACAAAAAACGTTAAATTGTACGCGTAAAAATCTCCCGCATTACGTCGTAATTAACTAAAATGGTGACAAACCGTAGCCACGTGTAACACTGTTGACTGTCCTTTAATCTAGGCGCTCGCTAAGAATATTGTTCTTTAGTATACAACTCATTAGAGTTTATGCTTACCATGGCTGGGTAAAACATTTATATACAAGGTGGAGACAACATTACGACCATAAATTTAACTACGTATATCTAATGACGTTCTTAGTCCGCATACAAAAATTAAATCAAATATATCCAATAGTTTAGCCACTATAGCTAGTCAAAGATTGGCAAAACCCATATTTGGTACATCACTATTTAGTTTGTTTGAAAATATCATTTTTTTAATTTCGATGCTAGGATTTATTTGATGGTTCCAAAATAGTCTTATGTATTAGTATTGACAATGTTTTCATTTATTGTCGTATTGTTGTCTCCACATTGTATATGTATGTGTGATCTAAAAATAATGTGACATATTCTAATAGATGTAACCTTACTTAAACCAATATCAACTTTATTTCAGTATAAAATTAAGTTTAATTCAGAAAGACTATTCAAAAAGTTTTTCTTTTTTAAATTATAGTGCAAATTGAACTTTATTTGTGAGTTTTAAAGTGTAGACTGTAAAAGCAGTATTATTTAACAATGACTTATTAAAATATTTCTTTAACTTATTTCTGTATTCTATGAATATTAATAAAAAAATAAAATCAACAACAAAACCCATAAAAAACAGCTTCCGACGTCGACTTTGCAAGTCCACCATCGCAAACATTTTCAACGCAGCTCGGACAGAAAAGTATGGACCCCATAAGCGAGTATTTTGAACTACATAAACTTCAGCAGTTTACACGGTGGCCTGTGACTTATGCAGAACGGTGGGTATTTATCAACGTACTGTTTAATGCGACGTCATTTTTCATGTCCGCGCTTCGGATCCACGACGCCGCGCCTCACTGGATTTTGACAGGATTTAAAGTGCGCCTATTTGCGATACTTTTTACGTTATAATGGAGTTTTGAGGGGTACATAGTTTTCTTTTATGTGTCCTTAAAGCTACAGAGACCGGTGACCGCCATATAGTGTGCACAATTTACCGGCGATTGACGTCACTGAAACGTTATTTATGAAAGTACAGCCTAGTATAACTATTTTCTTAATGTCCCTCGGCAAACTTCGTGTTTCGTCAGTCGTCGGATTTCTTTCAGTTGCTCTTTGCACTTAGGGTAGACCGGACGCTCTCAATCGACTTGGAAGTATATAGAGTTGTTAATACTATTTTAACTTCAGGCACGAAAATAATTTTATAAAGATCACACGGAAATTAAAACAAAACAACAATAAAGTACTAAGTTCGGAATTCAAATTATTATATACGATAAATCTAATAATTAATGAACATGGAAATTAGCATTCGTTTGTATTCGGAAATGCGATGATTCCCGAAGGACATTAAGAAAATAGACTATAGTCCGTGCAATCCACAACGACGCGCCCCACTCCGCGATTACTGTACTGTAAGCTGAACTCTAGTACTGCGCGGAGCGGAGTGGGGCGCGTCTTCGTGGATTGCGCGGACTATAAGTTGGTGTGTTTTCCTAGAGAGCGTTTTTTGACATCGTAAAGTCAAACCCCTCTGCCATCATTTTCATGACAGCTGTCACTGAGGCCGTTAATGGCGGCCATCGCACTTCTAGGAAACCGTGTCTTAACCCCTGATTGCTGAAAGATTATTGAATATCAACTGTTTTCAAATATCATGTCAAGGGATTAGAGTGGCTGTTGTGTTTCGGCCAACCAATTGAGAAAGAAAGAAAATGTGTTTATTTGCGGTAAACATGACGCAAAGAAAGAACATAAAACAAAGAAGAACAAGTTGGGGGAAAATATGCGTCACATCCACGCAAAACGGCCATCGCTCAGCATAAAGCTGCGACCCTATGCGAGACAGAGCCCCAGCGCTGGTTTTCAGCAACAGCCGGCGTTGACGTTACGACGTCGACCGTTGCAGCATACAATGAGATGTATTAAATATAATACAATACACACATAATATAATTACTGCATTAAACTTGAGTTTGGCAAAATGTTAGGCAATTTCTGCAGCCAATAGTGTCTCAATATTAGCCCATACTCAGTATGAAGACCTAGTGATTCTTAGTTCAGTGTTAAACGTAACACGTAGATGGTTTATGTCTGAACAAGACACCTGTCTCCAATAGCCTCTTAGAAATGTCCGAGCTACATTTGGCGGCACGCCGTCTTGCTCTCTGAACTGTGCTCAAGATTTAGGTCCAAGGGTTCGCCGTAATCCGGTCATCTTGCGAGTTGAAATGGCTGTAGCTTTCATAATCCCATGCCGGCTTGGTGATAGGTTTTCTTACATTCTGTATATTTAGCCTCCGATATACAGGGTTAAGGGGATGTAGCAGAGGCAATTTTCGAGTAATTTTACATTTTAAATTTTAAAATGCATGAAATAAAAATAAAAATGTAACCAATAACCGTGATATACAGGGCTAATGGTTCTATGTTCTATGTTCTATGTTATGGGGTTTGGTTTCCGCACTTAGTCCGTCAGGTGGACCATTGTGCGTGGGCCATGGCGGCCGTTTGGTGGTTATTCCAACCAGCCCACCTCCCTCCAGAAGTTAATCAAAACTCCTGGTTTGTTCAGAACATCTGTAAACGATCTGGATGACCCGAGGGTTTCTGTTCTAATCTGGGTGATGCCTGTGCATTCGAAGAGCACGTGCGCGACGGTTTCCTCAGCCTCCATGCATGCCCTGCACAGAGGGCTGTCCGTTATGCCTATTGTGTGGAAGTGCTTGTTTAGCGACAGGGCTAATGGTTATATGTCGGCAATACATTAAAGGGATGTAGGAGAGGTCATTTACAACCAAATAACACCTTTTGACTCCCATGCAAATGTCAACAATTTTAGAGTAATTTGACATTTTGTATTTATATTTCATACATTTTAAAACATAAAATGTCAAATTACTCGAAAATGGTTGACATTGGCACAGGGGTAATTTGTTTGCAAGTGACCTCTCCTACATCCCCTTAACCTTTCAACTGTCATTAACAATCAATCAATCAATCAATCAATATTCTTTATTTGTAAACATAGGTGACAACAGTGTGCAAGATGTTACAATTATTAAATTATAGGTTCTCTATGTTTTGCCATTTGGCGTACAAATATACATGTATGGGAGGCTTTTGCCAAGTAAATTAAATTATTATAATTCAGTATTATCAATAGTCTCGATGTCAATTTTTTATTTTTACGAGACACAATAGAATTTTAATTGTTATCCACCTCAATGAGGCGTCGTAACAGATGATGAGTTAATAGATTGCCGACGAATAACCAATAAACCTGTATAAACCGTCAAGATAGCCGTAGGCTAAGTTCAAAAGAATAATTACCGCTATACGTCGATTCCCGTTTATCGATTATCAAAACAAAAGACATCTGTTCAAAAAAACACGCTTGAGTTCGAGCTTGGTCAAGTACACTTAGGTCCACTTGCACCATAAATCATTAAATGCGTTTAGAGCTAAACGTATTTAAAACATCGTTCTTTGTAAATTGTTTGAATCTGTAAATTTGAAGCTGACAGAGACAGAATATATATACAAGGTTATACGTCAGCAATCTGTTACCCTTAACAGATTGCTGACGTATAACCTTGTATATATATTCTGTCTCTGTCAGCTTCAAATTGGTTGGGTAATTTGGTTGCAACCTCGCCTACATCCCTATGTAGGCGAGGTTGCAACCAAATTACCCCTGATGACCCCTATGCCAATGTCAACCATTTTCGAGTAATTTGACATTTTATATTTTAAAATGTATGAAAAAAATATATAAAATGTACCCAATAACCCTGATATACAGGGTTTATGGTTATTTGTAACCATTTTCGAGTAATTTGACATTTTATATTTAAAATGTATGAAATAAAAATATAAAATGTAACCAATAACCTTGATTGACCTCTCTTACATCCCCTTAACGGATTGCCGACGTATAACCAGTTACCCTGTATACTAATAATAAAACTGAAGAGTTTGTTTTTTTGTTTATTTGTTTGAACGCGATAATTTCTGGAACTACCAGTTGGATTTGAAAACTTCTTTTTGCAAATAGCCCAATTATTGAGGAAGGCTATAGGCTATTTAACATCACGCTAGGACCCTTAGGAGCCCAAGTAATAGCGCCGGCAGGCAATGCGAGGCGACGGGTTTAGGTTACAAGAGATTTTATGCAAACGAAGTCGTGGGCTGAAGTTAATGATGTTATAAATATGTTTAGCGTTTAAACATTAAGTGAAAAATTGATAAGAGTGTGGAGCAAGTTAGTGAGTTTATATATTTGGGCAGTCTCTTTACAAGGGATGGGAAGATTGATGGAGATGTGGAAAGGAGAATAAACGCGGGAAATAAAGTGAATGGTGCTATACATGCGATTGTGACCAACCAGTCGATGTCTAAAAAGGCTCAACTGGCTGTTTACAATCGTGTGCTGGTGCCCACGCTTATGTATGGAAGTGAATATTGGGTGTGGCAAAACAAGCATGAAAGTAGAATAAATGCTGTGGAAATGCGTTCCATGCGAAGCATGTGTGGTCTGACTATGAATGATAGGCTGAGGAATGATGTGATAAGACGGCGGTGAAATTTAAAAGAAGATGTAATGACAAAAATTGAAAAGGGTATGCTGATATGGTTTGGGCATGTTGAGAGGATGAATGAAAGACGACTAACAAAATGTATTTACAAGGCAGATTTGAAGGGAAAGACCGGGCGGGGACGCCCTAGGAGGACATATACTGACCTTATTAGTGATATTCTTCAGAAAGGCCAGGTGCGTAATACTCGCAACTAGTGTGCGTGTATGACCAGATGTATGAACGTGAACGAGGCAAAAGGAGTATGTAAGGATCGTAGCAGGTGGCGTTCTGTAGTTTCTGCTTACCCCCATGGGAAAAAGGCGTGAGTTTATATATTTATGAAAAACTAAATTAAAAAAAAAACAATAACATAAGAAAGAACACCTCTTTCCAATACTCTTTCTTCCCATCAATCATAAGAAAAATAATCAAATTCTGCTGCACCTGGCACATTCTTCTTTGAAGGCGAGCCAAGAAGTTTATCCGTCCGCTAACAAACGGCGAATGTTCCCAGCTCAGTATTCAGTATTGTGCCGTTCCCGAACGCCGTCGTTATATCTAAAGCTGGTAATGACGTTATTCAGAGGAGGCCACTGAAAAGGATGCAGAGAAGTACTATTTTATTCTTGGGTTTTGAAATTTTTTAATTCTGCTGAGGTCCCAGAAAAGTAGCAATGCTTTCAAAGCGTTTCAAACTACAAAGACTTTAACAACTTTTGACATGTCAATCCAATAAACTTTTGACGTTTCCTTCATCATTATCTCTGACAGAATGTCATTTTGTCTATGCCCACTGGTCCATTCATAGATAGCTTCGATTCGACTCGATCTTGGGATCGCTTTTTTGTTTTCTTGCTAGGCAGTTTTGGACAGTCAAATGATGTAACTAATATTTTGTAACAGTATAAGTGTCTTTGGATCAGTATTTTAGTTTTTTGCCACCGATTTCCGAAATTAAAGTTATTTTTCACTTTATAATTTAGAAGCCGGTTGCATTTTTTGTAAAAAAGTTTTTATCACTTTTTAGTGGATTGGTTTGTAATTTATCTAAGTTACAATAGCCTAATGTCAACTGCTCACCTTTATAAAATATTGCTTTTCCCGATACAGGGACTTTAATTGTTGAGGAGTTCTCCAGGTACTTCACCATCAGCTCCTCTGCACCATATGAATTGTGACGAACGTCAATTGCTTACCAACCATATTAAAGTAATCGAATCGCAACCCGTGAAATACATATTATTGAGTAGTTCCGGTAGCCATCTGTGTCCTTCATCATCAGTTCCACTTAACCAAATGGTGCTTTCCGAGAGCAAATGCACGAGTTACTATAAATACCCAAATCGCTATAGGTGTGCCTATAATATTTTTGAATTTGAATTTTGAATAATATTTTATTTAATACGCTTTGAAATGGGCAACTAGCTTCATATTTCGGACTGACCGACTCCTTGACAATTCGAAAGTGCCTGTAAATGATTTAATTGAAATAACTGCTTTGAGTTTGACAGAATAAACAATTTTCTTTCTCGATTCTTTTTCTGGAGTAAACCTTCTCGTTGTCTCCTCATGGTGTATGCGGGCGGTATCGCCGCACTAGCTCCTGTTCAGCAGCGGTCGTTTGAGATCGCGCGTTTACGAGTTCGTCCGGGCGATGCGCCCGCTTTATTGTGCTGACTGTACTCCGTGACGTCATGGATACAGTCGCTATCGCTGCGACCCCGATACGAATGGTGGTGGCCTTCTGAGCGAATTAGTGGAGCTGGCTCGTAATTTTGAATACGTACCTACTTTTCGCTAAATATGAAATGATCCGTAATACGGTAGTTGCCTGGGTAAAAAAAAAAACTATTTAGTTCGTCTTTCAGATAACAAAAAAATATTAGACACGTATTTTTTGCTTTATCATATTAATCAAAAATAACTTAGAAAACACACATTAAAGTTGGGGAGTACCGCTAGCGTCACAACGCAGTATTAAATCTGCAGGCTACATTTTAAGTGAATGTATCGCCGTAATCTTTTGATTACGCCAAAAAAGAAAAAATACGTGTTCAATACTTATTAATAATCTACAAGAAGGACAAAAAAAATTTTGGACACAGGCCTATTATATGGATCCGAATGAAAAGTGTAGTTTTAGTGTACTTGAATATTTAGTAGGTATAGTCCGCGACTGCTATTCACCGCCTGATGGATGGGGCGATAGGGCGCCATTGACAAAATTGGCAGACTGACTGAGTTAGCTTATAGTCTACGTCCCCCGTCTCACCGCTGACATACCTTTGGCACATACATCTCGACATCAGAAAAGTGTCGACTGTTGCTGAAATCAGTTAAGAGCGTTTATACAGAAAATGGGCAACGTCGCAAATAACTGTCAAATATTTCGCTGTTTTTATTAATTTGGCAATATTACTGTATGGAAATAAAAAATATGGCTAACTAGTGAACTAAAATATTGATTATGAAATACAATAATAATATCGTAACACCGAATGTTTCGTTTTAGATGTAAAAAATGTATTTGGAAACTTTACAAATGCTTTTTTTCACCTAAAACGGTTACAACATCAAATTTAGTGAGTGTTATAATTGCAATTTATTCTTAATATTCTAGTTCACTAGTTAGCCATATTTCTTATTTCCCTACAGTAATATTGCCAAATTAATTGAAACAGATAAATATTTGACAGCTATTTGCGACGTTGCCAACTTTTTGGATGAACGCTCATAATTTATAAACTTTTGGTCATTGGTCAATTATTTACCAGTTCTTTTAAAAAAGATGAGTTAACAAACACACACAACGTATTTTCTTGTTGCTGAAATTTTCATTATAGAGCTACACCGACAGGATAACTTGACAATCCCAATGTCCTTACCAATAGCCTCTGAGAGAAAAGGTCAATCAACACGTAATAAAGCAGTGAGCAGGTGAGCCCAGCTCCACTGTTTACGAGCACTGAACTAACGAGTACACTCATGATAATAAACCGACCGTAAATAAAGTCATCCTTGACGGGAATAAAGTCATCCACTCGTCGCGATCATCGCTTAGATGATAGCTTAGGTCGCGGTACTTATAAGCCAGTCACGAAGTGTGTACCAACTTCTTAATAACTAGCAGCGCTCTGCAGTTTCACTTGCATAAGTCTCGATCCCGTGGAAATATCGGGTTAGAAAGTATTCTATGTATTAATCCGGGTTATTAACTATCTGTGTGGCAAATTTCATTTAAATCTGTTCAGTAGTTTTTGCGTGAAAGAGTAATAAACATCCATTCATCCATCCTGACAAACTTTCGCGGTTATAATATTACTAGCAGCGCCCCGCCGTTTCACCCGCATAAGTCTTGATCCTGTAGAAATATCGGGATAAAAAGTATTCTATGTGTTAATCCAGGTTATTAACTATTTGTGTGCCAAATTTCATTTAAATCCGTTTAGTAATTTTTGCGTTAAAGAGTAACAAACTTCATCCATCCCTCATAAACTTTCAGTACTCAGAGATGATGATAACGTTTATGCTCTGTTAAATGATGATTTCTTTGTAGTGTTGTATTTTAATGATGTTCTGACCAATAATGAGTTGAGTTTTAAACACTCATCTTTATGGAATGGGAAATAAAGAACCATTTCGGGGAAACAGAGAGAAAGCTAGTTCTTCTTCTAAGCTCCAAAGATATTATTAACGATGGTAAGGGAAAGATACTTTCACTTCCACCAGCTAAAGAGTTTAAAGAAAGAAATATTCAACTGTACAGTCTATCTCACCAAAGGTCCCGACTCAGCATCAATTTTTAATGAAAAAGCTTATGCATAGGTAGTTATAGCTACAAGTCTGCGGGTTATTTTGTGGGCGCTATAATAAATAGCGTGAAACAGTTATAGTGTGAAAGTGATGTCGTAAATCTGTAAGGGGGTGTTATAGAGGGGTGAGACGAAAGATTTGAGTGTCCGGGACAATAAGTACGTGAGATGGGAGATGGTTTGGAAATTCATTTATTTAAAAGCTCTTAGAGTATTTGTTGATGATTTGATGATGTTTACATTCATTCTTCTAAATGTTCAATTTGTTTGATTATAAAGCCTGATTTACACGGTAGAAGTTTTTTGAATGTTCAAGATCAATAATTGTATGCCATAAAGTATGTAGGTACAATAATTCAAGAAAACGCGTGCGATATCCACAAAATTGTATACAATGTGGCTTATCTTCACACCAAGAGAATTAAGCCCTGCTAATTTCTTGCCAAGGCATATAATCAAATGGAAGCATGTAATGACTTAAATCGTCTTAAAACTGTTGAGACGGTGCAACTTTTACTGTGGCTTAAATCGCACCGTGTAATTCAGCCTTTAGTGACATTTGTGTGCCTCCCCTTTTTTAACCGACTACCAAAAAGTAGGAGGTTATATGTTCGTCGCGAATGTTTTTTTTTTTTTTTTTTTTTTATGTATGTCCACCGATTTCTCCGTCAATTGTAGACCGATTTTGAAAATTCTTTTTTTTGTTTGAAAGGGTATGCTCTCAAGGTGGTCCCATATAAATTTTACTAACTTTGCTTCGATAGTTTTTGAGTTAGCTTCAATAATACGTACTTTTTCCCACTTAGTATGTGGATGATATGATAAGTTCCTGTCACTGTTATTTACATAGCAGGTAGTGGTTTTCGAATTTGAGTGGGGTAGATACCACAACTAAAAAGTAACAAATAAAAACTTTTTATAAAAAAAAACAACCGACTTCCAAAAAACACTACAAAGTGAAAAATAACTTTAATTTCGGAAGTCGGTGGCAAAAAACGAGAATTCAAAACCAAAGACACCGACTTCCGAAATTAAAGTTATTTTTCACTTTGTGGTGTTTTTTGAAAGTCGGTTGTTTTTTTTATAAAAGTTTTTTACTGGTTAACTCCTGTTAAAGTCATTAGTACGACTTGAAATTAGAAATATTGTACACCTTCTCTTACTTGAATATGACAGAGAGGAAGTTTTGTTCAGGTTAAAACAATAAAGTAGCTGTGTTCAACGACATCGCCCGCGTGAAAGTTTTTAATTTTCCACTGATAAAAACCGCCTTCATTATTTACTAAGTTTTGAGTTTAATTTCCGACAACTACTTTTATAGTTATGATGTGAGTAAATATTTTTCACTTAAGAATCAGGGTCCAAAACACCTTCAAAAATGCAGGTATTACGTGTTATGACGAGTCAGTGAGTGTACATCCTGAAAACCTGTAGGTACCTCTTCACACTATAAATAAAACCAAGTTTCACCCCCCACTAACCAGTCCCAGTTACGCCGAAACTTCTGTACTTTTACTAATAACGTGCACTTACTCGTGCGGTACATATTGGGGGGTGAATTTTTTCCACGTGGGGGGTGTAAGGGGGTGTCAGATCTCGCTCTTTTTGCGTTTCTTCCCGGAGCGATGCAAATCCCCCGGCGCGCTGTGTGCCCGTCGAATAGGAATCGGTAATTTTCGCTAATGCCCACTGCGCTGTTTAAGATATCGCGTGATGGAAGTGTGAGCGAACTTATGTTCGGGAGATAAGTTCGTGATGTAGGTAAGTTTGTGTAAGGTAGGTATTTGACTTTTTGGTATGTTTTTCGTTGTAAAAACGTTTAGTTGTAGTTATTTATTCGATTCCACGATTTCTATTTCTGTAGTTAAGAAAAATGTTGCAAATTAATGGTCACAAGACCGTTAAACAATGTAACAGGCGTTTCGAAACATTCTTGGTCAAAACAAAGTTACGACCGTCAACACGTTTCTCGCTACCCACAATTATTACACAACAAGTTTCAAAGCATCGGGGGCTCCTTGCGTGTGACGTCACCATGTTTACGGCACACAGCGCCACGTGCTCCCGGCACGTTGCGTCATTACCGGGCACCGGCGAGCTCGTAAATCAATATCGACGGACCCTTATTAATTAGTGCGTTCGCGGATCCCCGTGGCTACCACCCCTCCCGATCTCTCCCCACCCTCCCACTCTCCACGTCTTCCGGCTGCGATGAGAGTTTTTAATTATCCCAACGGGAGCAGCCGGCCGTGTTGACACCTTGCTCCGTCCTGATGAGACTTAATAAACTCCACGATGGGCCCTTTGACGACACTTACTTTCGGTGCGATCCTGCGAGATTAAGACTGGATACTATGTAGGTAGCTGTAGATGACGATGCGCTCAATAGTATCTGCACCAGTGATCGTGATGGATCACTACGAGGGACACTCCATCCCATTGTTATTGTGGACATCAAAGATCATTGCAAACGTTAGTTGCCGTTACGATAGAAGCTCACGGATCCTTCAAGTAATCCTCTGTTCTGTTCACATTGGTCCGATGGCTCGTAAAATCCGATGTCCAGTCATACTGAGGTTATATCTATGCGGCGAACCGCAGTGTTCCATCGCAACGCTATTAGAGAAGGCCCATAGCAACAGCGGTGAATCTAGGTTAAATCCGTGAGTCTTGGAAATAGAATGCTGATTTCCTTTAGGAAGCGATAAAGAAAGAAAAGTCTCAGGATAGTTGTGTGTATATCTATGTGGCTGCGTCATCAAGAAAAGATTATCGGCCGATGTTGTAAATCGGAGGCTGAGTACGGAGCCCGGAAGGCGGAGCGCAGTCCCCGCGGGCGACGGCGGCGTCCGGCGCGCCGTCAATTAGACGGGGAGGGGCCCGGGGGCCCGGCGGTACAGGGGCCGGGGGGGCACGCGAGATGCCGCGCTGCCCAGATACGTGCCACGTTAGGTATATGCCCGGAAATTCGAGCCTATATACCGAGCACATAGCGCGTCCGCCCTGGGCACCGTAATTAATAGCAAGAGGCCGAATCCGCTCCACCATCCTAATCTTCAACCCTAATTATTATTCAGAGAGTTTTTCTCGGAGCTTGTTTATGCTGCCGGCAAGACGCCGTGAGATGAAAGGAATTGTTCGACGCCTTTATGTCCCCTGTCGTTTTATGTTGGATTTTTCGGGGAATCGTTAATGTAAATTGGCGGGGGGTCGCGCTTTCCTCATTATCGAATCACCATTGCCAGGATTTTTTGAGGGAAGCCTAATTCACGTAAACTGTACAATACAATACAGGTATTATTTCGAATGACAAATAAGGTACCTACACTGTTGAACAATAAAAGTTGTTCAGTTCATTGTACGGGGAAGTGGGTCAAAGTTCCGAGGGTAGGAAGTATGTATGTAAGTAGGTCTTGGTAGTGCGACTGGGCTCGTCTGCCGTCTGGCCTGTCTGCGATGAATTCATTAAATTAATTGCTGTTTCTCTGAACATTTTTATTACGCCGCGTTTAATTTGATTTATCGTTTCCGTGAGATTTGGAGATTAATTTGTCGAAAGGGGCTCTTAACGAGGGCTTTATTAAAAACGTGTTAAACGGCCATTTTTATTGTGATTAAGTTGTTGATTTAAATTAAAATGTCATACTTTTTTACTTTTGAAAGGAAACTTAGTTTCTTGCTTATATCATGAAGTTTAGGAGAGTTAAGGTCGAGATCTATTATTAACATTGCTTTGCGTTATTCCTGTCACTGTCGCTCAAATGTCAAACTAGAAGTGCAAGTTAGAGACGGGAATAAGTCAAAGGCCGAGTTAAGTAACGTTTATAAATCTCGGCCTTAGGGTCTTAGACCGAGTGTTCGTGTTCAGCTACCGAACTTAAAACAAAAAAAACATGTGTGCAATTCACACGTGGTAGAAGTGAAACCTTCAAAAATTTTTGCTTCAAGATAAGAGAATGAGTGGAGTACGAAGCAGAGCACAAAGAGAACCACGAACATAAGAAACACTGTATAATGCTTCCTATCTCATTTTCTCCCACGTTAAATCTTATGAATTTACTAGCTTCTGCCCGCGACTTCGTCCGCGTGGAATAGTTACTTTTGGCTAACGCTAACTTTAACCCGCGACTTCGTTTACGTAAAAGGTGAAAATATTTTTTTTTATAATACGTACGTTAAGGAGCTATTTTAGGTACCTACATAACGCTTTTATCAGTAAGAGTGGAACTTTAAAACGTTAGGTAAAAGTACTGGTTTTTATAACCTTATATCATGTAGATTATAGGTTATTCTCAAAAAAACTCAAAACTAATGTTATTTTAAAGTATACGTACTTCTGCGTACACTATATTTTTAGTTTTGTTTTCTTCCGGCAGAAGTAGATATTGATTTTCACCAGAACCAGATCTCGATAGGGCAACATATAGTTGCCAGTGCAAAAAACACTCTTGGTGTAAATCTATTCCTACGTGCTTAAATGTTTGCCCCTGGGCCTTATTAATTGTTACCGCAAACGATACCTTCACCGGAAATCGCGAGCAGTACTTGATCATTATTTTGCTGCGATGTTATTTTAAAACTGCGATATCTCCTAAGACATTAATTGAAATCGAATGATGTGAAGGGCAATTCTGTTTAAAATTAAATACTTGTGATGAATAACGTATTCATTTGGATAAGGATTAATATTATGTTTATAAAAACACCTTCGCAAATAATGCATTATTTTAGAACAAATTTGGTTAGCATAAAAAAGGTTATAGTGAGCCAACCTTAAAAGATAAACATATGCTGTCGCGGACTTTTTTTAGAAATTTTAAAGGGAAACAATTCTGTAATACATGATTTTTGCGAAATTTTAACCGTTTACGCAGCGCTCGCAGCGGAAGCTCTCAAAAGGAAAAATAAAACCCCCCGATTTTGAAACATTCTTCATTGGTGCTCCGCTCCTATTAGTCTTAGCGTAAAGATATATGGCATATAGCCTTCCTCAATAAATGCAATAAATGGGCTATCTAACACTGAGATAATTTTTCAAATCGGCCCAGTAGTTCCTGAGAGTAGCGCGTTCAAGCAAACAAACAAACTCTTCAGCTTCAGAGAACCACGAACATTAAGAAACACTGTATAATGCTTCCTATCTCATTTTCTCCCACGTTAAATCTTATGAATTTGTATCTGTCTCTTTTTACTGTCGCTTTTTCGTTTCATCGACTTTCAATCAACGATGCTAAATAAGTTTTCACTTCAAAAAAAGGGTAATTGAATTCAAACCTGCGGGAACAGTTATTAATTATCCTTACCTATATAATTTAAATATATATTAGAACAATGCTTTGTATTTTTCTTTCTTACTTTGTTGAAAAGTAACCTACTATGTAAAGAAGTGTAAAAAATAAATCTCGCGGAGTATCGTCGAACAATCCTAGAGGGACGTTGTTTCGGACCTACTTATAAATTTCTTAGTAGGTACTACGTTAAAAACTTGTGACAAGTTCCTCTTTCGTCATAAGCTGTGCGAGAGTTCACCGAAATAAGTTGTTTTTTGAAGTGAATACTTCTTTAGGAGCGTTGGGCATTTTTGAGATGGAACTAAACCATTGATTTCGCGACACCATGACGACGCCTCATTTTTGTAAACGCGATTGTGCTCTTTATTTGTATTATGTTACGGATCAATGTTCTATGCAAGTATTTTTACTTTAAAGGTTTCGGAAGTATTCTTTTTATGTAAACGCCATTGTGCTATTTATTTCGATAAGGTTACGAATTAATGTTCTATACAAAATTTTACTTCCACCGAGGCGATCTTGTTCAAATTTTCACTTCTGTCGGCACTCCCGGAGTGCAGAGACTGTAAACAATGTAATACTTCCAACTTCGACCCTCTTCCACTGCCTAGCAACCAACAAAGCATACCTAAATAATCTTTGACAGTACGTAAAGATTGAGAGGTGAGAAATTTTACCCATATTGATGGGTAAAAAAGCAGTCAAAACATACTTCAAGAAAAGTCGTTTAAATAAATTGTTTTATTTTTCTTTTTTGAATGAGCGTTATGAGTTTATGAGGCGTGCACTTTTGGATTTTCCAAATATTTACTTCGGCTACGTACTTTATGCCACAATTGCTTTTAGGATAAAGTGACTAAAAATACTCTTGAAATAATATTTTCCTCGATTATAATTCCGGAGTGACTCGAAGCGGAAAGCTATATCTGAAAGATACTCCGAATAAATAGGACGTGCTGCTAACAAAAATACTTTATCAGAGTAATAATTTTGACACACCTGTTAATAATTTGAATTAATTAATTTATGTGAGTGTAAGGCTTAATGGGTAGATTTTTGAGCTCGTAAATATATATAAAACCTTACAGAAAGCCAATTCCCGTAATAAAAAACGTTGAAAATCTAGTCGAAAGCTCATCTCAGCGATAATCAATGTAAAATACAATAGACGCGGATATATTTAGTAACAGGTTACTAAATATATCCACGTCTATTGTATTTTACATTGATTATCGCTTAGCTATTTGAGCCAAAAAAAAAATGAAAGAAATCGACACGTGTTTCACCTCTCAACGAGGCATCCTCAGGATGACGATTGACTTGTCGCGAACCCGAACACGGCGTGTTGCCACACCAAGCGCTGAACGCAGAGTGAGCCTTATTGCCCGTCAAACCCACTCATGTACTGCTCGGTCCACCTCGGCTCGGACCGTTATCAGCAATCAATGTCAAAAACTTGTCAAAAATGTATAAAAATCGAGGTATTTTTGAAAAATTGGGACTGAGATTAGCATGCGAACGTTTTTAAAAATACAAAAATTACCCTTCTGGTATAAGGTTAAGGTGGTTAAGGTTTTTATTATTATTTTCATGTCTTTGACACATCTCGGGACCCTGGGGTCCCGGACCTTTGGAAGGCGTACGAGGGGCCGAAGCCAACTCGCAGAGGCCCGTTAGACATTTTTAATGAAATGAGGCACCAACCGACGATTATCCCTGTCCGCACTACGTAAGTACATCCAAGGACAACCCCCGGTTGGTGTAGGACTATTGCAGGATATGGAAACAAAGATATTGGGTTATGGGTTTGGATGGCTAAAGTGAACTTGTTATCTAGGACTATAGAAAGACTATGGCCCCTGCCTGATCAATGTTTTATATAAAATACACAGATGAAATGACAGTGGGTGACTTGCACGCTCAATAATGGGCCCCCGAAAACGGTCGCTAGCACATAGTGTCGTAGCGACAAGGGGCAGCATGTCCTGAGGTGCTTATGAGGAGTGGAGAGGTATTCCACGGCTATCAGGACAATCCCGGAAGTACGGCCAAGATCCCTACCAGCATCTTACTGGAATACTTCCTTCCTCCGAGCACGTTTGCTCTTGCGAATCTCCACTCAAGCCGGCCAATTAAGGCAAGAATGAGGCGGGAGTGCCGTTCCTCGTCAGTGTTCACTCCAGCCGGCCAATAAAGGCAAGCCAGAGGTGAGGAACAAGACTTCTCCCGGGAGATAGGGTCCGTGGGGTCGCTACTGCCCAACAGCTCGCCACATGCTGCCCTGCGGGTTTTTGTATCTCTCTTGGTCTGGCTCCTCGTTCCAGACCCGTTCCGGCAAAGTAAACTCTACCGGAACAGGCCTAGAGTTCGGAGCACTTATTATTATTATTATAAGGTACCTTTTACCAAAAATCGGACTAGTAAATTATTTGATTTTTTTATTTGATTTTTTTATTTGATTTTAATGAACCTTCAAGGTCACGAACTTACGACATATTATAGCAGTTGTTACCCATCAACTTAAAACACGGATATAGCCCGCAAATCAAACTTTTATCATATGCTTTTTTCATATGCGTGGGAGCGCTCATCTGTCCTTTCCATCAGTTCTAAGGTTATAGATAGGTCACAAGTAAGCGTGTAGGCACGTGTAGGCGAGTTGTGTCACTCCTACGCAGCAAATCCTCGCCAAACACGCTCCGATTGGCACTGTATTCGCAGTATAAATGTTTTATATACTTTGAGTGATGTATCACTGATGTTTTTTGTTTTTTTCTAGTGTCTGTGCCTTGTTTTGTCGCTTGTCATTTTGTAAACAATTTTTGTGTGATATTTATAGCTTTTTTATTTTCATCATAGATAGTGCAGTCCACGAAGACGCGCCCCACTCCGCTCCGCTCCGTACTAAAGTACAGCTTACAGTTCAGTAATCGCGGAGTGGGGCGCGTCTTCGTGGATTGCACAATCTATATAAGGGGAAAAGGTGTGTTTATAGCGGGAATTTAACTTTATTCTTACTTGAATTTTGTTAACATTTGGCGACCATTTTATCTCATTTACTTTATTAAGACAGCCACGCATTAGCACTAATCGATTCTTTACAACACAACACAACACAAAAAGCTGTAGCACTAGAGTGCTACGACGTAGCTCTCGCGGTCATGTCATTGCTACGACCGCTACGCTTTCGTAGCAGACAAAGGACCTACTACGCCGTACGCGTAGTCATTATTCTTGAATTTTGTTTTGAAGCAAACAGCCACATACAATACGCACGTCCGCGCGTATTGTTATGGCTGTTTGTATTTTTAATAATATTAATTGTTATTTTCTCTTTTGAATCCGTTTACGATGATATGTATTGATAAAAACTAACAATCGTCCGAACTTTTGCGTTTCGAGTGGTTCTTGTAGTAACGTAATCTTTTTTTATAATTTAACTAGCGGACCTGACAGACGTTGTCTTGTCCGAATAGCGCCATCTACCGGGTCCAATTGTATGTTCTTGTAATTTTAATATCTTTGTAACATAGTGTCCTAGAAAACATGTTACTTCCTATATGCTTGGAGCTGGTACGGACAGTTTGATTTAGGGTAGGTTTTCAAAGCGATTTCCCCTTCGTTACTCTTAATACCTTACCTTACCCTAAATACTTGGGTAATGTTGGCCAAGGCTAATTAAAAGTTGTTTGAGTTTCATAAGTTGAGTTAATTTAGTTTTTATGCAACAGATTTTCAATTCCAATAAAAAGTTTATATGTACAAAAGTTATAATAGATTCGTCATATCATCAATACATATCATGACACCTGTATTCCACGAAGAGTTAGGCAGAGGTGTACCCCACATTTCGCCAGTTATGTTCAAGTCCCATGTAATAGGGGGCGAGCCTATTGCCATCAACCGGGCACAAATCCAGACTCCGGGCTGTTACTGAGAAATTCCTGATAGAAAAACCCAATAACACCTTACCCGACCTGCGAATTGAACCCAGGACCACATGATCAGCAGATGCACTTGCGACCACTAGACCAACGACGCAGTCAGTCAGTCGATAAAAATAAAAAAAAAACCGGCCAAGTGCGAGTCGTACTCGCCCATGAAGGGTTCCGTAGCAGCAAGTAACATTGAATGAAAGGTAAATTGCGGTTTACGGTTTATGACGTATTAAAAAAAAACTACTTGTTAGATCTCGTTCAAACCAATTTTCGGTGGAAGATTACATGGTAATGTACATCATATATTTTTTTTAGTTTTATCATTCTCTTATTTTAGAAGTTACAGGGGGGGGGACACACATTTCACCACTTTGGAAGTGTCTCTCGCGCAAACTATTCAGTTTAGAAAAAAATTATATTAGAAACCTCAATATCATTTTTGAAGACCTATCCATAGATACCCCACACGTATGGGATTGATGAAAAATTTTTTTTTGATTTTCAGTTCTAAGTATGGGGAACTCCAAAATTTTTTTTTTTTTCTATTTTTATGTGAAAATCTTAATGCGGTTCACAGAATACATCTACTCACCAAGTTTCAACAGCGTAGCTCTTATAGTTTCGGAAAAAAGTGGCTGTGACATACGGACGGACAGACAGACAGACAGACAGACATGACGAATCTATAAGGGTTCCGTTTTTTGCCATTTGGCAACGGAACCCTAAAAATGGTAGTGGCACTCAGTGAGTGCCGACAGAAGTGAAAACTTGAACAAGATCGCCTTGGTGGAAGAAAAATACTTATATAGAACATTGGTCCGTAACCTTATCTAAGTAAAGAGCACAATCGCGTTTACAAAAAAAGAAAATACTTCAGAAACCTTTAAAGTAAAAATACTTGCATAGAACATTGATCCGTAACGAAATATAAATAAAGAACACAATCGCGTTTACAAAACCTTTAATGTAAAATACTTGCATAGAACATTGATCCGTAACGTAATATAAATAAAGAGCATAATCGCGTTTACAAAACCTTTAAAGTAAAAATACTTGCATAGAACATTCCACCGTAACACAATATAAAAAAGAGCACAATCGCGTTTACAAAAACGAGGTGTCGTCATGGTGTCGCGAAATCAATGGTTTAGTCCCATCTCAAAAATGCCCAACGCGGCTAAAGAAGTTTTCACTTCAAAAAACAATCAACTAACCAACTTTGTTTACAATTACCACAATTTCAGAATACAAAACATGATACTATTCAATTCTGCTATCCACTTAGTCTATTCTAGCACACAACTACCACAGGCCATAAGTTAGACAGTGATAAGGGATGACCGCTGGATAACCCGTCTTGAGGCCCTTACATCAAGTAAGTAGATGCAAATCTGCTTATCGTTATTTAAAAGTAATGGAGGTTGTTCACTCATTTCAAAATTGAATTGATGGCCAATAGACTGACGGATAACAAGCAATTTAATAGGTTATAAAATCCTTTGTTTAATTAGGAGTTCATTATCAAATATGCTGCGCCATAGCCCAGTAAAACCTGATATAGGTATCTTAGTTTAGAACTAACACTTACCATGAAGGTTACGGTCGATCTACTTTCAAAAATTTAATATAACTTATAACATTGTTTTCAAAAGAAGCCATTTTTGACCGACTTCAAAAAAAGGAGGAGGTTCTCAATTCGTTGGGATATTTTTTTTTAACGTATGTTCCCCGATTACTCGAAGACGGCTGGACCGATTTGAAAAATTCTTTTTTTGTTTGAAAGGGTATACTTTCAAGTTGGTCCCATTGTCCTTTGGTCACGATCTGATGATGGGATCTTGGAGAAATCGAGGGAACTCTTCAAATATTAAAGGCACATCTATAGCGATTTGGGTATTTTTGATGAGCAGTTGACATAAGGCTATAGTAACTTAGATAAATTACAAATCAACCCACTAAAAAGTGAAAAAAAAAACTTTTTTACAAAAAACACAACCGACTTCCAAACCACAAAGTGAAAAATAACTTTAATTTCGGAAGTCGGTGTCAAAAAACTAAAATACTGATCTGATCCAAAGACACCGACTTCCGAAATTAAAGTTATTTTTCACTTTGTAGTTTGGAAGTCGGTTGTGTTTTTTGTAAAAAGTTTTTGGTCATTATAAGTGAAGTGGTTACCCACGGATATAAAACATATTACTGAATATTCAAATCTAAGGTATGAAAACGGTAATGAATCTAAGGCTCAGCACAAACGAGCCACCAACCATAGTCACCGGTAGCTGTTGCCTCTTGCTGCGGTGTTGAGTACTGCTGTAGCGGGTGGCCGTGACGTGTGCGACGAATCAATACAAAACGTATGAAAAAGCATGTGAACTGTTTGTCCCTGGGCTACCCGGTCGCTGTGGTCGGTGGCTCGTTTGCGCGGAGCCATACAAATTATGTGGGCTAAAATAAATATTATATTTTACAACATAACATCACCTCTGTTTTTCCCGAAGGGTTAGGTACAGGTGTACCTATATAATACACCTACAATTCGCTACTGAGAAATATAATTACCGATTTATAATTAAAATAATAAATAATCCCAGTTCATCTCCGAGTTGCTTAATATTATTGAAAGCGGTTATTCATACGCGGAACCCTTCCATCGAGGGTGGCACCCTCCGTGGAGGGATGGCCGGTGGTCGCTGTCTTGGGCCTTGGTTCCCTCTTGCCCTGAGGCTCAGCGGCCTTTCTAGTAAAGACGCGAATGTGCGCGATTTGTTAATAATGTTTGTGTATAGGGAATATTTGCTAGAATTAGCTGTGACCGTGGATCTGTCTCTCTGTTAAGTTTCTGAGATGAAAAGTGTTTTACGCCCGGCTCCAGGTTCGAAAGTATGCATTCATTGTTTACTCCTTTGTTAATGTAATAAATTAATGAGTACCTGGGCGACCGAGCTCTGCTCTGGTGAAAATAGAGAATGCTCATATAATAGTATAGGATAGTACTTACTAATTCCATACTGTCATGATTGTAGGTACTTACTAATTCCATGCTGCCATGATCATTATTCTAATGTCAATAATGTCATGTCATTATTCAATATAAACAGATGATGTTATAGAACACTGCTATCCATACACTAGAGTGATTGCATTTCTACATAGCACTGTTACGCAAAGTTTGCTAGCAACTCTAGCAACCATCATTTCCACGCATCTCCTCAATATAAACTGTGATAGTTTCGCATCCAGTTTCATGTCCATTGTTAACCTTTGTAGTCCATTTTCTTTTATACTTGCCATTACATGCACTGCTCAATACATTAAGCGAAACATGGCCGCTAACTGCATCGATGCAGCTCCGAGATGTGCTTAGAACAATCGGGGATATGAGGCAGACACTGGACAAACGACATAAATGTTACTAACTATTAGTATTACAGTACTGTGCTTGTGGTGTGTACTTTATGGTAGGTAAAAAGAATAGCGGGCACCGCCTCGTAATGATACTGGTAACACTGACGTTATCCGTTCTAGAGGCAAAGATCATAAATAACGATTCACCAAAACTTGGAACCCCTGAAAGCTGAGCACGCACTGATGCTAAGGCAAAGCATGTCATTGGGACAACAAAGCTGGACAAGGAAATTTAAGTGGAGATCACAGATAGGCTTTGTCATTCAGGTGTTGCTGCAATGTGACTAGCAGGCATGAGCTTTCGGCACACTTCGAAAAACCACTTTGTATCTTTCACAGTGTCTTTGTGGTGGCATCTTCAACGCCACATGTGAACTACGCATCAAAGATCTGACGTCACACAAATCCTGCAACGCGCAAGCAGGGTTTTTCGCGCGATCAGCATATCGCGCACAATGTCGCCCATCGGCATGTGCCTGCCCAAATTTTTTTGAATATTCATTAGAAATTATCGAAAAATAACTTATATTTTTCATGTTATTAATTTTTTTATATTTTGAGTAGCGTTATTTGCCATATCTCCGATGTCCAATGTCCTAAAAGCTTATGAGTTATTTTATCGGATTAACTAACATTTTTATTAAAATTTGTCGACTATGCAAAAAAAACGGAGGTGAATAAAATAAAATAAAATAAAAAATATTAGCAAAAAAAAAGTCAAGATCCCCCTTTTTTAAAGTTAGTTTTCGATAATTTTTCATGAATATTTAAAAAAATGCGAGCGGGCCATGCCCATGGGCGACATTGTATAACTTTCCGACATCAATCGTTGGGCAGTTGCCCGCCAGACACGACACCCCTGGTCTGGTCGGAAGATCCTCACTTTACTATAAAGGATGATTGAATTTTACACCCTGTTCCTCACACCTCTAAACTTTAAAGTACATAATATTGTCCTCACTTTGCGCTTTCAATACAACCTCTCTTCCAAACTAAGAACGCACCATGTGTATATCCTTTACGTAATTAGTTTAGACGTGTCACGCAAACTTCTGGAATTTTGGCTCCCAAAACTTGACCAGCACTGTGACAAAACACTGTCACACCGAGATTAACCTTGATTCTTTGGAAGACAGCTGTAATTATGTTAGAAGTAGTTTTTTCGGGCCAGAAGATTTTGGCGTAAAAGTTTCGCACGATTATTGACCTTTGATTTTTCCGCGAATGTCGTACAGTGACGTTAATTGTGTGATTTATCTACAAATAATTATACGTGTCCTGTTTTCCTGTAAACAAGCCCCTCTGAGTTTGTTTCGGTTTTTCATATCAGAGCAGCCCCGGATCTAGGAGGCAAGCCGGGGCCCGTGCCCCGGGCGTCAACTTCAGGGAGCGACACATTCAAGCGTAGCAGACAAGTGCACCACCCAGCACACAGCAACTTTGCAATAAATGAGACGCGCAGCACATTTATAATCATTCAATTTTTTTTTTTTTACAACAGTTTTTGTGCCCCTGTTGAACTGGCGCATTATCGATTGGTACAATTTGATTAATATGTTGCTGCCAAAATTTTCATTTTGAAAACATTTTAATTTCGCGGGGGCTAACTTCCCCATAAAAGATTGCCGGGGGGCGGCAAACGGCAGTTTTTGCCCCGCCTTAAAAAAAATCTAGATCCGGGGCTGTATCAGAGTAGTCAGATAGGAAACACTGAACTCATTCAGTCTTAAAAACAATTGATTTTTGACGTGTATAAAGGTTTTTTGAACCAATTTACAGAAATAAATATGAATAATAATGAACTGAATAATGACATAGCGCAAATGTCACGAATTTAATATTTAATTTTAAAATTAAGGAATTAAGGATTCTTTCGATTTCAACAGCTTTTAAGTTCTACCTTTTTAGGGTTCCGTAGTAAACAAGGAACCCTTATAGTTTCGTCATGTCCGTCTGTCTGTCTGTCTGTCCGTCTGTCTGTCTGTCTGTCTGTCTGTCTGTCTGTCTGTCCGCGGTCTAGCTCCGAGACCCTTTGTACTAGAAAGCTGTAATTTGGCATAGGTATACATATTAATTACGCCAACAAAGTGGTAAAACAAAATTATGAAAAACATTTTTTTTTAGGGTACCTCCCATACACGTAAAGTGACGATGTTTTATTTTTTTATCCCATAGTGTGGGGTATCATTGGAAAGATCTTACAAAAACATTTTTAGTTTGTGAAAACCATTTTTGGATTCAGGGATCCGTTTGCAAAATATTAAGCTTTAAAGTGCTAATTTTTGTTAGAGTCAAGTGTCCCCCCCCCCTGCCAGCTAAATGGTTGGTTTTGGATGTGTGAAAAAAATCACAGCAGTAGCTTATATAACGAAATTAAAAGGAAAACTATCACAGCTAAGTAGACTTTACTAGTTATCGAGTAATAATCGACCAACTTAACTTTGCAGTTGCAAAAATATGTTTTCCCATACATTCCGTATGGGAGAATATGTTTATCAACTACAAAGTTAAGTTTGTTTTTGGGATAAATTCATCCCAACTACGGAACCCTTCATTGTGCGTGGTCCGACACGCACTTGGCCGGTTTTTATTATTTATCGTTTTACTATTTGCATTCTATTTGCCCATTTCGATTGCATAATTTGTATCCAAATATGATCATCCTTGCCTTTTCCAATTACCTACTTATGTGTAGTATATTTTCTGTTGCAACCATGACACTGAATTATCAGAACTTTTACAGGGAGATACGCCGCTTGACCTGCGCATTTCCACTAACGAAGACCCCAGTATCCTAAGGCACCCCTTAACGATTGTAATAGATATTCCCATAGCAACAGATGGCTAACGTGCTCTTAAGACACGAGGGTCTTAAACAAACAGCGGCTACCCATCCCATGCTTGACCGCGGCTACGTTGTTTAACTTTTGTGGATCATCGATCTTTGTTATTTAGGCACGTGCCTTTGTGGTGTTTGCGTTGTATCTACATTGGGGAGGTGAAGTTGTATCAAACTTATTAAAAAACGTTTGTTATCATTATCTTAACCAGTAGATCTCCATTGGAAGTAGGCCTCCCCCAAACATCAGCAAAATGATCGCCAAAAAAAAATTGCCCATGGAATTTTTGATTTATCAAAAGCAAAGATGCATTCATGTTTTGTATCTTGACTTATTCGAGACTTTAAAAACTACTATGTGCTGCTGCGGAGTGTGTTGCACCACTTCTTCTTCCCAGCTAAAGGCACTAGGTAGTGGTGAAGGGTGGGCGTTTTGGGGGACTGTCCACTGTCATTTTGACGTTCTAAAAGTGCTGATTCTCAGCCTAATTTGAATACATGACTTTTGATTTTATTTTTACTGTATCGGGCATAATAGCATGATTTTTTTCTACCTTTTACCTTTTCTATCTTATCTTGTATCTATAAAATTCCCGTGTCACAGTATTAGTTGCCATACTTGTCCGAAACGGCTTGATCGATTTTTATGAAATTTTATATGTATATTTGGTAGGTCTGAGAATCGGTCGTAATCTATTTTTCATACCCCTAAGTGATAAGGGTGGTCCACCCCAAACATTTATACGGTAAAACAACGTTTGCCGGATCAGCTAGTCTACCTATAAATTTTTTGTAGCGCTAAATTTTCTTTAATTAGTACCTTAGTAAGACAACAGACGTTGTTGTTGTTGTTTCAATAAGAGAGTGAATGGAGTACTAGGTACTTTTATCATGGTGACATTTTAGTTTTGTATTAAAGTAACTAAGTTATGGAATAGAGATAGTTTAGTTCGAAAAATGAGAGAGTAATGCCTGTTTTCACCAGCACTAAGTGACACTTAAATGAATCCTTAAATAAAAGTGCAGTGTTGGATTGTCAACGCTAGGCTCAGCGCTGAGAGTTGAAAATCCAACAATGCACTTTTATTTAGAGATTTATTTAAGTGTCACTTAGTTGTTGGTGAAACCGGGCATAAGAGTACCAATGAGTCATAATTTATGTGAAATAGACCGTTGGTAGCAAACCACTCATTGCCATATTAAAAATACTACCTAGTGTAGAAGCTTCCACAATACTGGTATTCCTGTAAACCAGTAGGGAAAAACTAAGATAAATGTGGGTCTACGTAAGGTTCACGAAAATAGTGCAACGGCTGGAGTTCGAACCCACGACGTTCACCCATTCCATTCCTTTGTAACCCTCGGAAATTCTGGTCTTCTATACTCCACAGCTTTTTCACATAATAATCAACATTGGTGCCGATTCTCTTGTACACCGAACTAAACTAATTAAACTATCACTAAAATTCCTTACTTTTGGTTATGAGAATCTTAAAGCTATTCTGCAAAATAAATTCTCTAAATTTAAAAATAATTTTGACACAATTAAATCGAATAAATTATGATCAGGCCGAAGGTGGAAGCGAGCTTCACCCAGAATCCTAAATCACAGAGATCAGTCAGTTTTAATATTGGTCTTATTCTTATAAGATCTACTTACAGAAATAAACATCATTTTTAACCGACTTCCAAAAAGGAGGAGGTTATATGTTCGTCGCGTATGTTTTTTTTTTTTTTATGTATGTCCACCGATTTCTCCGTCAATTGTGGACCGATTTTGAAAATTCTTTTTTTGTTTGAAAGGGTGTGCTCTCGAATTGGTCCCATAAAATTTTTATTAACTTTGCTTGGATAGTTTTTGAGTTAGCTACAAAATACGTATTTTTTTCCCACTTAGTATGTAGATGATATGTTAAGTTTCTGTCATTGGTAGCAGGTAGTGGTATTCGAATGTGTGTGGGGTAGGTACTACAACTAAAAAGTGAAAAATAAAAACTTTTTACAAAAAAAAAACAACCGACCTCCAAAAAAAACACTACAAAGTGAAAAATAACTTTAATTTCGGAAGTCGGTGGCAAAAAACGAAAATACAAAACCCAAGACACCGACTTCCGAAATTAAAATTATTTTTCACTTTGTAGTGTTTTTTTTGGAGGTCGGTTGTTTTTTTTTGTAAAAAGTTTTTATTTCAAAGCCATAGTAAAATCATTTATTTCAAACTATTTGTTGCCCGCGACTTCGTCTGCGACCCAGGATAAAAAGTAGTCTATGTCCTTCTCCAAATCATGGTCTACCCATGTGCCAAATTTTATACAAATTTGTTCAGCCGTTTTAGCGTGAACGCGTAACAAAAAAACTCACTTTCGAGGATTAGGATAGGCACATAAAAGGCACCTTTGAATGTCAAATTTCAATGTTCATTTCTCAGTACCTACTCCTCTACTCCAACCTAGGTACATAATTAGATGATATTCACCAAGTCTTAGTGCGCATTTCAGTGCATTGAACACCAGACAGGAGCTGGTAGACACGGTTGGACCTAAAAGGCGTGCCCTTATATACTGGCAGGTATATAAGCGGTATGTACTAGGTAACTGAACGCAGAGACGCGGGTAGGGCTGTGAGGGGGAGTTTAGTATTGATATCGATAGTTTGCGTGTTTAAGTCGCGAAAGGCTGCTAGCTGTTGAAATGTGACGTAACGTCACAAAGTATTTCACTGGCACGATTACGTATTATATACTGTACACACGGCTACACATCAAGCTATACATTTCCAGTTTACGCTGATCTTGCATTACATAGGATTTCCGTACAATGCGAGGTCAGCTTATACTGGAAATTTATAGCTTGATGTGTAGCCGTGTGTACGTGTCTAGTTACAAAAAAAAATAATCAAAGTACTAGACGCTGGTAATGATGGTTTTTTAAACTATTAATATCGTTTCACTTAGAACTTTTGCTACCAAACAACTCAGACCAAATAAAAAATCAAGACATAGCGCTCCGCCCAGAGCGAGAGAAATTAAAAGAAAAAGAGTAAGAAGAAAAGAGAGAAGAAAAAAAAGAAAGCGCTGCGAACAATACAGTGAAGCATGCCAAAACTACACCTCCACTCTGTGCATACACGCTCACAATCACACATTTACAACCATTTATAATGAAACTACAATCAAACTACACCTCGCTAGGTGCACGCATGTTTACTAAACCGGCTTCACGTCAGCGCCATACCTTGGTTTTTTATTTGGTTTGAGCCAAACAATGAATTCCTATGTATCTTTTAAATATCTCTTAAATGTCATATCGACACTATCCCACCACTACGGGACAGCGTCGTCGGCGAGTGTGCGCGTCGATAAATTCCGAACGCGTTGTCAATCGGCCGCGGCAGCGCTCAGGAATTAACGGCGCTGCGCTGTCAAGGCGGCCGCGTCTCCCCGCGCGACCCATACCTCACTGACAGGGCTGTGCTGAGCACGGGAAAATAATTATGGCAATATTTTGAATTTGAAATACTTGATGCTTCTCTTTTATATGGTAACTAGCGACCCGCCCCTTTTTCGCAAGGTTTCTACAACTTGACAAAACATCGAGATTTCTTTATTTTATGTAACTTTAATTTCACATAAATCTTCCGAAATCAATTCTCTGAATGATGGTGAAACCCCCATCATAATCCTCCCGTTACTCTATGAGTTAAGAAATTAGTTTTTTTCTTTTGTTTTGTTTAGATATCGATACCTATCAAGTCTGTGAAGTTTACATTAAAAAAAAAACAGTTTTTTTCAGAGAAAAAAAAACGAACAGAACGAATAAACTCAGTGTTATAATTATGCTGTACTTTAGTACTCTTCCAAAAGTTTACAATATAATGTTAATGTGTTATGCCAGCTATTCTTTCCATTTATTATAAACCTTTATTGGATTGGAACATTACAGAACTGCGCGATACATCCCAAGCGCGTGGTCATCGGGCGCGGACACGCACAGGGATTACCGAAATTAAGGCGTGCACCCCCCGGCTATGCACGCACGTGGGAAATAGGGTCCTATACTACATCTGGCGAAATTTTATTTTGTTTATTGCACCGTGTTCAAGCTTTGGCTGACGTTGGCTTGATTTATTGGAATTCTTGGCGTGTTCTCGTCTCATGGACTGTGTCATGACATTTCTATTTTAACCGAATAAGGAATCACCCAAGGACTGCCTCGTGCAAAGTTTTATTGGGATTTTCCATCAGGAATTTCTCAGTAGCAGTCTTGAGTCTAGATATGTGCCCGGTTGATGGCAATAGGCTCGCACCTTATTACATGGGACTTAAATATAACTGGCGAATTTTGGGTGTGCTATACGTGCACCTTGTTTATCCTTTCGGAGATTACAGGCGTGATGCTATGTGTATGTTTATGTGAAATCACCCAGTCAACTAGTATAAAATAATAATGACTAATATTACTAGAACTGAGATTTAAATAAAAATAGTAACTATACAGGGTGGCGATTTAGTGACCTGCATCCATCAAGGGGGTGATTTGACGAATCGTATAATATGTGTTTCAAGGTGGAAGTCGTTTAGTAGGACGGGTAGAATCACCCCCTTGACGGATGCAGGTGCAAGGGCGTAGCTAGGATTTTGTTAAGGGCAGGTGAAGACAAACCGAGAATATATCAAATTCAAATTGTTTTAATTCAGACACAAAATATCCATATAGTGTTAGTAACATACAAAAAATAACTTATTGCCTAGTGTTAGTAAAAATCAACCTCCGCACAAACTGCTGGACAATCGGAGAGCCGAAGCTCTCGGCTACAGTTTTCAGGATGCTGTTTTGACTGTCCCTCACTCTCCTCAGTAGCGACGCCGTTTTTTTGCGTATAATTGCATAAAAGCCGTCGGTGCGGGCTTGCGCAAACATTTCTGACGCGCTACAGTAACGAGGCAGCCTCAACAACATCCTGAAAGCATTGTTATACTGGACTCGCAGGGATATCGCGGCGCGGTGTCGAGAACTGTTTTACGTGTAAAAAAAGCGAATCTAGATTCAACGATTCATAGTACAATCTTATAAAATTCGCCTGCCAATAGAAAACTTTATTTTTGTTTATTAATAGGCTACTACGTAATATTACTTTACGGTTTGTGAGCATTTCTGTATGTTCTAGGGGGGGGGGGGGCAGCTGCCCCCCCTGCCCGTACCTCGCTACGCCATTGTGCAGGTGTCTAAAACACCAGTCTGTATAGTTACTGTTGTCATTATAAAAGAAAGTACTAAATAAATACTGTTGGAAGCTGTGACAACCCTGTTCAAATTGCGCGTGTACTAGTTATGTGAGCTACCTCGGGTGGATGCGGGCACTGTGGACGAGAGCGGTCGCTTTCACCCGGTGCCTTACACTCCAGCGGCTATCGCTGATTATAATGTGACGTCAGGGAATATGCTGCCCACTCGATGTACCTACCCTCGACTCGAGTAGTCACTGATTACTCATAATGGAATTTCAACAGAAGTTCTCTAAGGAGTGCTGTGGTAGTTGATTGATTCAAGACTGTATCGATTGTATTTGTGTCTGCATTATGTATCTAATTTTTATTAACATAATTTAATACGACAAAGTCAACAAGTACCTACCTACCTTCTTGTGATATTTCTATTAAGTTTTAAGAATGTACGAATGCTCAGATTCTTCAGCTTTTCATTATAAGTACCTGGGTGACCGAGCTCTGCTCTGGTGAAAATAGAGAATGCTTATTTTCTCATTTAATAGGTTAGGTAGGTTTAATAGGTTAGGTTAGGTAGGTTTCATACTAATCCATGTATAGTACATACTAATTCCATACTGCCATGATAGTAGGTACTTACTAATTCCATACTGCCATGATAGTAGGTACTTACTAAATCCATACTGCCACGATCATAATTCTAATGTCATTATTGTCATGTCATTATTAGTTATCTTGTTCTAAACTTTGGACGACCGAGCTCTGCTCGGGTAAAAATACGGAGAAAACAAATTTACCCAGACATGAGACCTAGCTAGATCGATTTTTCGCCCCCGTAAACCCCTATATTGCAACTTTCATCGAAATCGTTAGAGCCGATTTCGAGAACGTGAGTACAAATCTATATACAAACAAATATTGCTCGTTTAGTGTAGGATATATTCTGACAATTACTTTAACAAAAGAAAGCTGAACTTTCAGTCATGTCAGAGTTCGTGTAGAAGCGAGGCAATCTAGAGTATCGAACACCTGCTGTCCATTTTCGCCCGTCTCCACATCGCTTTGCGATTATCTACGACATGTGTTATTTATTAACCTTATCACTTTTCGTTACTGTTGTAACAGCTAGGATAGTTCCAAATTACATTCTAGCTCACATTTTTGTCCAGCCATAATATCTTGACAAACTTAGTAGAGTATATCAGTATCAAATATCCCACTTATTATCTTACCCATATACCCCACCATATGCTCTGGTGGACTCTATAGAACTTGACAAATCAGGGCTTCGAAATTGATAACGTTTTTAGGGCAAACTAATCCTGAAAACCAAAACAAAATCCACTTATTTCCTCCACTTTTTTGACAACCGCAACAAGCCGAAATGTCGAACTGTCACCACATCCAAGTTTGAACATGATTCCCTCGTACATCTAACTGAAGATAGTGATAAATATTCCATTCGATATTCCACGGAGACTACCTATCCGATGGACATAAAAAAAACGTTCGCGTTTTCCGACGTCGACTTCCTTCGTAAGAACTTTCATCGCGATGCGTGGTTCCGCTGAGTATTGAAAACAAACTGACTCTCACTTTTGTTACGGTTTATTTATGTAGCTAAAAGGAGGAGATTTTTGTTTTGAAGAGGTAAATGTAAGAAAAGTGAAAATATCTGTGTCAGAACATCTTCTGTCGGTTAATTATGTAAATAAAAATACTACAGTGTGATCATTCTTGAAGTGGTTTGCAGTGGACACCGAAATATAATCATTTTATACAGTGTGAGTCTTCATAATGTGCACATATCGAAATGAGGAAATCTATGCTTAATTTTAACGACAGAAAAAATATTTAAAAAATCTAAATATTGTTTTTTATACTTTTTATGAAATTAAAAAAAAAATTGTAACAAAACTGTGTAACTTTTAAACTGAATCAGCTATCGCGATGAAACAAACTCCATAATGATTGAAAGTAAGTAGCCGTCCACATAAAATTAAAATTGAGAAAAAAACTACCCTCAATTGAAAATAAACATGTTTTTTTAGTAAAAATCTGTATTTTTTTCTTCAATTTTTAATTGTAAAATTTATAAATAAGATAATAATAAAAAGAGAGCAAAAAAAAATTTTTTTAAAAAAAAAATTTTTGTAAATTTTTTTTTTTTTTTTAAACTAAAAAAAAAAATTACCATTTTTTCCGTCGATAAAATTAAGCATAGACTCCCTTATTTCGATATGTGCACATTATGAAGACTCACACTGTATAATACATGCTGGCTGCAAAAAATAGGGATGTTATTTGATGCAAAAGTTGTTTTCCTTTATTTTCATATTGCTGCGTTCATTCACATTAACATGTGTACATTTATAAATCTTATGCATAAAAAACCCTTTATCGTCCGACCAACACAAGCTTTGGTCAGCCAACCTAAAAACTTTTCTAATACTTTTTCCACATCTTATTTAAAACCTCCTTTTAACAGAAAATTCCAAATTCAAAAACATAAACGAGAAAAAAAAAGGTTGTAAAATAAAGTCCTTATAGCGAACGCGACGCTAAACACGGGGAACAAACGGGCGCTGTATTTTCCCGCGCTCCACCCGCCACGCCATCGCGCCCTGTCGCGCGGGAATTGGAGCGCGGACTCGGGTCTCTTAAGTCTTTGTGTGAAAATACGTACGCGGCCAGAGATGGGCTCGAATTTAGTTTTGAAGTTGCACTAATTAATTTATTATGCTTGTGTGATGGATTTTTGTGCAGTTGATTTAATATTTCCCTCGTAATCAAGTTAGACGAAAACATTTTTAGTTCTACTACCTTTATTTTGGCATAAATAGTTTTCCCTGACCATTTCAGACCCTGACAAAAGTGGATCCATTAGATAATTGAAAACCCGAGTTCTAAGCACTCAATAATTAACTATAATTCGCCAGCTAAACAGTTCTAATATTGGCGAACCCTCACAGAATCGCGGTCCACCAAAATAAACGTATCAACTTCATTAATTATTCATTGCGATTTGTATTCAACTATCTCTATACACAATTAGGCACAAAGCTTTTCCCTTATTTCTGAACGTGTGCTTTGCTTGCGACGAGGGGGGGCAACGGGGCGGGGAGGGAGGGTCGCGTAGCCATTAGCACGACGGCGTCGTCGGCGACCGTTCGCGGACAACATTAACTTTGCTATTGTTTTGACTCCTATTGCAACTCGCTAAGGTTTAGTTCCCTTTGTTTGGGAAGTAGATGTAATTTGTCTAGGCGTGCATAATTTACGCGCGGCCGATAGACGGTCGCGATTGTTATTACGCGTGCGGATATTGGATTTGGCGGGAACGCAGCGCGCCGGTGGCGTTCTGTCGCAAGATAATGCCGGGGGCCACGCTCCGATGCTGCTCGACGCGTACTTTACAATCGACCCAGATGGGGCTTGCCAAATAAATTACCAATAATTTTCTGAACGAAATTCATAAAATAACATACTGAATCATGGTCAGGAATAACATTGCAGTTGTGTCTTGTGCCCATTAGCCAGATGTTTCATATTCGTTATTTATGCTAACGGGATGCGGATATTCGCACTAGTTACCGTAAATTTTCTTAATGACTGTTGATATAATTATAGGTCTTATGGTTTGTGGTAAACAATCCATTCTGTGATTTTATTAGCACCCGAGCGAAACCACAAAAACAGTTATGTCATCAATATAAAAATCGTGGCGACAACGAGACGATAAACCTAACCTAAGATACACAAATTCAACTTCTGAAACATCTGCCTTTCGTATCTATACTTTTGTTAATCGGTAGGCCAAGGTTTTTAAAGTTTGATTGTGGTCCTTATTTCCAAAGTGTTAGAGCGATCATGCCTCCTTACTTCGATTACAATAACCACCATTGATAAATGTCTCGACATCTTACTGACTTCTGTTGCTGCAGAATACAATGATATTATTATAGGTAAAAAGTGGTAGATATACGCGTTCTGCAAGTGACACGTCAAAACTTGGCTAATTAGCCAAGTTTTCTTCATCTGCCTCATTTTTGCTTTCGATAATTACGACATGCCGTCCTACTTCCACGTGTCTTCTAATAATGTGACATTGTGCCGTTTTTGAAGATCGAATGTTGAGTAGGTAACCTATCTACCTCTTTTTACATAAAATATCATTCGCAAAATAGTATATGCGTGTCACGCTCCCTTTGAGACGCACGACGCGACGCGCGACGTTGTCCCTCGAAGCTAAGTGCACTATAAAGGCTTAAACTTCGCTAAGATGAATAAATAATAAGTATTGACAGCTTGCTAGCTGAACGACATGAAGGCAAGGTAATTTTTATCATTTTTTTCTCGCTACCCGAATAAAGGATCGAAACTTTTCCACTCAAATTTTTCGCTTTTTCATGACCACGAAAACTTTATAATATCTAACGTAAAACTCGGCAAACTCTTCAGATATCTCGAGTAGCTATTACTTGCATAGCGGAGTGCCCAATCAATATAATACTAATTTCAGTCCAGCCCTATCCTTGGCGGGGTCTATAAAAGGCATACGATTGTGTTTGAGCGCGCTCGGGGGCTACCTAAGCGGGCATTAGCGAAGGACGCGTAGGTTATACAGACCGACCAACTCAACTAGACCCGTGATGTCCCATTCGCATCCTCGCTTAGAAGTACGAAAACAGGGATCTACATAAATTGGTCATGCTACGTAATTTACGCGCGAGCGGTCACCGCCGGTGGTGATTACACTCGCTTGTTGGCGTATTGGTAGAACCTGGTAATCCGACCGTTTGCAAAATCTCGCCGTGTTACCCTACTCGGGAATGTTTGAGGACGTTTGCATTTGGTTGGCTTGGCAAATGTTTGGCCAGTTGGGTCCAACGTCGTGGGTAAGTCATTAAGGTGGCGTGTGCATGTCGGGACGTTGACTACCGCCCGAGGGTGGAGACTGTTCGTGCTAGCCGACGACGGGTGCGTTAACTTAATTATATACCTAACCTCCCCACGGCTCTGCCCGTCAATATATTTTATCTCACACTACGCGATCAAACTTAAAAAATACCTTTCACGAATGATTGTGGAAAATAAGATAGCAATTTATATTTTTCCGATTTTTATTCAAAACGAAAAATACAATGTTGGACGCGCAGTGGTTTTATGTTACATGAATTACTATATTCCTGGTATGCCAATATTTCCTTTTATACTTGTAGTACAGTCGATACGTGTAAAGTTCATCACAGCTTTTACCACAGAGCTTTTTAATAAATCTACACATAAATACGTGATGTTGAAATATTATTACTTGGAAATGTTAATTTACAATAGTTTAATGAACAAAAATGTTCGAGAGAGTGGAATCTATTTATTAGTGATCTATAGGTATCTAGGTACTGACCTTTTTCTTTTGAGCAGTTCCGATAATGCAAAGTATATATTTTGGAAGTCTTCGAGTATTTACGTTGCTGTTCATTTACTATATAAGCTGGTATAAAAGACCGGAGTCAGGTGGCACATCGCGTGTGCGACCGGCGGGGGACGCCGGTGGAGCGCGGCCTCAAAATTCACCCCCTATCCGCCTCGAAAACCTTTAGAGAAACGTGCAGGGACTTTCGGGTCGCGCGACCCGCGAAATTCCATTTAAAGATGTCGGGATAATTTAGCGCTGACGAGGCGGAGGCCAAATTGACGCGCCCCCGGGGCCACCGTGTCGTCGCGCACTGTATCGATCACGCTTTTTCACAAGGATCACCTCGAGGGATGGCTCGAGTGCACGTAAACAACCCTCATCCATTTTCCCAAATGTAGCGACTGTCGAAAGATCTTGGCTTGCAAAAATGTTCGTTTTGACCCCGGTCCCGCGTTGGGCGCCATTTAGTTACGCCCCAAATGTACTAAGTTCTGGATAAATATTTAAGAAGAAACACTTTACTTGTTTTATTATCTGATACGACCTTTTCTTTGCGGGAGGTTTCTTCAGTGATTCGTCAAACGCTTAAATATCGCTGTCCTTGTTATTGGCGCCCACGTGGGACCAAGATATTATGATATAAAAATTACTGTGATTATAATACTGTGGATATGCGTGTTCTGGCTAGATCAACGAGGCTTCAATCAGACCATGCATTACATAAAACGGGCACGTCTTCATTGTCTCGGGGACTGGCGTCGCCCTGCAGAACAAAGATTTATATTTTTTCCTTGATATTTTTATCACTTACTCATTCGTTTTATTAATAATTTGTTAATCACTATATATACTACATACACTATACATACTTCTTTTTCAAAATCATAAAATTTGGTGATGCTGTTATTAACCCATCTTTTACTTTACAACTGCAAAATAAGTGCAATGTAAAACTACATTTCAAAATTCATAAGGTGCTTAAAACAAAAATAATACTGTAGAATAAAAAAAGCAGTTACTGAATGTATGAACCTTGTTAAGAAATATATGAACGTCTGCCCCAAAACACATTACTATTGTTCTACCTTTGTCAAAAAGCATTTAATGCTCGAAAGAATATTTTGTTTGAAACCTATTCTTATTTAATCCTGCTATGTTACAATTTGTACTGAGCGACAAATATATAATACTTGTCACTCAGTTCAAAATGGAAATTGTTCTTGTTTTTATATAAAAAGCATTTTGAGCATTTACTGAACTCAACCTTTACTAATCCTGCTCCGTTTAGCCATCACTAGAATTAAGAGGTATTTAAGCAGTATTGATACTTGAAATTATTGCCACTACGATCACACGCATAAATACTGAAAAGTGTTGACTACCCTCCAATATCTATGCGGTTGGGTTAGGTTAGACAATCGATTTCTACCCTTCTTTATAAAACCTTGACACCTATGGATGCTCGATAAATATTGCCTTTCATTACCTCATAGAATTTATTATACTTTTTATTATCATTAAACAAAATCTGATGTAAGTAGGTATATTCAAATTCAAACACTAGTAAAAGCTGTTACTAATAAACTTAAAGCATTCATTCATCATTGTTATGTTGAATTCAGCACATGTTCTATCAAGATTCGGCGGACCATCGAAAGTATAAGACAATTCCCCAAAATCAGCAATTACTGTGAAAATCATAACGATTATTGAGTTCCCACGTGCCCGTCCGTTGGGAGGCGTGATTAACAGTTAATTGGGAGGGTCGAGGAGTGCCCTCCAAAACATGTGGGTAGTCGTACTTATACGTAGAGTTTTTACGAGGCAATCTTACTCCGCGATGCGTGGATGTTCTTTTTTACATCGCCGTAGGCGGCCGGGCACGCGACACCAAGACTATGACGCAGACACGTCACGTTGATAGGGAAGACATTTATTTTTGGGATAAATAGATTTCACGGGAATTTCATGGTATTCATTATAGATATTTGATGAAGAAATGAACTACCTACGGATGGTTATTTTCAAGGTGGAGTTTTAAGTTATTTCTAGATTTATAAAGCTCTTTTTGCCGTCTTCAGATATTATAAAATGAACCAACAACCATTTGTGTCAATTGAGTGATACAATCCTATTTTCTGCGAATTCAAACTTCGACTTCTATCAGCAATTGCGCTCACAATTCACGGTCAAAATTAGATACGCCTTGATAAACAAAATAAAACCCGCCAAGTTTCGAATACAGATCTACTCTGAAATACGAGCTGCATAAACCGAATCATTAATTCCACTTCACCAACTAGGCACGTAAAAGAAAATCCAATTCCACCCTTACCCAGAAATTACAGCAAATAATCTTTGACGAGCATCGGTCGGGGGGTGGAAGGGGGGGTCGCGAGGGGTGTTTTAATTAGAGCGCGGACGCGGCATCGGGGCCGCACCCGATGTCCTGCCTGACCGATACACAACTGTGTTTGTTCTGTGTACCTCTGTGTACGCTGTGTACTCCTTTGTCTTACGCCGCCTTTGTTTTGGAGCCTAAAGCCTCTTAGAAGGCGCTTGCCGGAGACAAAACATGTGATACCTACTGTGAAGCGTGTCTGCGGCCACTGGGCTAATGTTGCTTGTAATTAAGTGGGAATTTCTTGAGATGTTTAGCTGACTGGGGGATTCTTTGTGTGGGAAAGCTTTAGTGTTAGTTTTGTATGTGCCTAGTTATACTAGAATATTTTATTTACGACAAGCGACCCGCCCCTACTTCTCACGATTTTATCGAATTGACAAAACATCGAGACTTCTTTATGCAAATTTAATATTTGACTAAAGCGACTTTAATATTGATATAGATGTTAGCTTGTTGTAGGTAATATTTGCTCATAACATAAAGTATAAATTCGGGCAATTTAATAAATGAAAGAGCATCCACGAATACTGACCACAAACTCAAACTCAGAGAATTTATTTCAATTAACCCATTTACAGGCCCTTTTGAATTGTCAAGGAATCAGTCAGTCAGAAATATGAAGCTAGTTGCCCATTCCAAAGCGTGGTAGGTACGTACACACGGCTACACATCAAGCTATACAGTTCCAATATAAGCTGACCTCGTATTGTATAGGATTTCCGTACAATGCGAGGTCGGGTTATACTGGAAATTTATAGCTTCATATGTAGCCGTGTGTACCTATGGAGAAGAACGGGCAAGAAACTCCATGGACACTCTTTTACTTTTGGACTTTCTGTTTTTTTCTTTTTTTCTTATGTGAGTCCGACGCACCCTGGACACTCAGCCCCCGAGCTTTCCTGTCTGGCTTATCATTTTACCGAAGCACACAGTAGTTAGGTAAATATATTATTTACATATCTCATTATAATTATCCCTAAGTGTCGCCGAAGAAAAGAAAAAAAAGTAGATTCCTTTTCCACCCAGGTTCGGGAGGTCCATTCAGTTCGCCCTCGAAAACGTAATGACCTGAATTCGACGCTTGTTTTCCTCAGAATATTTCGCTAACCAGAACCAATGGTTTTCGGATACCGGTGTTCCATATTGCGTTATCTTACTGGCCTATATACTGAGTATAGTCGCGATATAAGAAAGCGTAGAAGATCAACTCCTTAGAAATCTCAAATATTTGGAAAATCCAAAAGTGCACGCCTCATATCGTTGTGTTATTCAAAAACAGAAAAATATTTAAACGACTTTTCATGAAGTATGTTTTGACTGCTTTTTTACCATCAAAATGGGTAACATTTCTCACCTCGCAATCTTTTCGTACTGTCAAAGACTATTTAGGTTTGCTTTGTTGGTTGCTAAGCAACGGAAGAGTGCAGAAGTTGGAAATATAGATATTTATATTAATTAGTTTTTTATTAGTTATAATTAAACTACTTTGAATAAAAGAGTCATTTTCAATATGGTTTCTCCTAGGGCTGAAACGAATCTATAAAAAATTTACTCAATTAATTGATTTTTTCGCAAGCTACAATGTTTTTAGCTTTCATACTTGATAGAGGGGATTTTTTTTTTTACAATTTTGATGTTTTTTCTTTTCTGCTGCATTAAATAAATTTTTGAAAGTACATAATTAATTTCCATAAAATTATCTATACAATGGTATATAAATTAAGTAGGTTATATGTACTAGCAGAAAGGAGGCAAAACAAATTTTTCGATCACAAAGCACTCTCTAATGCTTCGCATGAGTCGTGCAAAAGTTGGAGTTAGTTTTTAAACGGTCTGTGTAGTTCTCAACAAAGGTTTAGAAAAAAAGGGTGCTTCCATTACCTATAGCATCGCGGAACGTGGCTGAAAGATAGCGTTGCCACCGAAGAAACTGCGATCACTAATAAATTCGTCTGCCTTACGTGCACTGTAATGAAAATATTCTTCAAAATCAATTAAATATTCGGAGTGAACGACGATATTATTGAAGTGAAAACTTCTTTAGGCGCGTTGGGCATTTTTGAGATGGGACTAAACCATTGATTTCGCGACCTGTTACCGACACCGTGGAGTAAAAGACATCAACGCGTTGATTACCGCGGTGCCGATATTTTCAAGTTTTCACTTCTGGCGGCACTCCCGGAGTGCAACTGTTTTTTTTTTGATGGAACTTTTTCCTGAGCCTTAGGCATCTTAGTACTGGGTTTGTTTTTGTAAATGCTTTCTGCCGACTTTTTTACCAAATAAGTTTTATTATTTGTCCTTCTGCTTCAATTTGTATAGTACACTATGTACCGTATATTATGGCTCAGTGCCGTCAGCTGTGAGCCGGTGCACTGCCAGCGACCCCCCTCCCCCTCTTCCTCGGAGCCGTCCATTCCTCAAGCTCCGCGGAGCGTCACTAAGGGACCGCTCCAAGGCGTGCTCCAACCGATGGCTACAATGTCGGTAAACATTTTCGGCAAGCGTAAACTTTTTAATTAATTCTCGTTAAAGGTGGTGCCGATGCCTTTGCGCCGAATTTTTACTCGACTACGAGAGGTGGCTGAAAAGTTTTATATTACCGAACGGTACTAACAAGGCTTCTCAACTATCCAATCGATTTGCATATCTTGATTTCAGAATTGAGAATGTAATTTTCAGTGATACGATCTACAAGATTACGATTTACAAGAGGTGTCCACTTTGGTCCTTTGATCATTGGTCCTTTTACTATCAATAATATATCCTTTTATATCTAATGATATATTTTAAATAATTTTTTTCTTTGTTCCTCTCAAACAGAGCACCTGCCATCCAATCTCTTCACCACCCTTGGTTGACTGGTAGAGAATGCCTAAGGCATTAAGTCCGCCTTTGTACCTTTTTGAGTGTGAAAAGTTTAAATAAATAAATAAATGTAAAGTAGGCTTTCAGAAACATAAATAATCTATAAGATAAATCGGACAACCCGTAAAGTCGTTAATTAAGGTTTCACAGTATCACTCACGAAAACCCGTTTTCATAATACGGACTATAACGCAACTTGCAGCAGTGATCTAGCCTCGTGGAGTGACCGTCGGACTGCCAAGTCATAGGTCTCGAGTTCGAACCCAAGGCACGCACCTCTGACTTTTCGGATTTATTTGTATAAAATTATCACTTGCTTCAAAAACGGTGAAAGAAAACATCGAGAAGACACATGCCTGAGAGATTTCTCTACGGCATGAAGCCAAGTTAGTCACGAACCACATGAAAAAAAAAGAAGAACGCAACTTTGAGGCTCCATGCAATATTTACCTGCTTACTTCATCAAACGCTTTTTGCAAAATTTCTTTTTAAAAAGCAATTCATACTGAGATAAATGTATTTGATATAGTAAGTTCCTAATGATGTCGAGTGTAGCAGAGAAACATCGATTTGAGCTAAAATTAAAAACCCGCTGAAATGTCCAGAACATTTTCAACCGTTTTTTTTTTTTTTGTCAATTTGTAAATGAAATCTTTGAACCCTTTTGGATGTATTACAAAACAGAATATTTCAAAAGAGCCAATTTTTTACTGAAAAACATTTTATTATAAACATTGAATTTGTGTTATTGAATAGCGTGTGCTGGGAAATTATCAGTGCCCTTGGAAATTTCTCATTCTTTAAATAGTTTTCTTTTGTTTTTGCCGTAATTTCCCATTTAATTGTACCTTACAATACCTACCTACTTATTACCTAGCTCTCTACACTCTCAAGCCGAATACAAAAACCGTTCAATACTCGTGTATTCAACTTGAATACATTTGAGCTCCATTTGCCTAACCCTCCCCGTGCGACCCGTTTAAAGATTCACAGCACCGCGGGCGTGGGGTCCTTTCGACCGCTTTGAAGATATTCACCTTCATTAACGCGGGTCCGAAAGACCCGCGGGGCCGGCCTTGATTCTCACAGTTTAATTCGTGAGTTGCTCGTCTAAAGTCCTTTAGTTTTGATGTCGCTACTGGCTATCGTTATTACGTCGGTTAGAGTTATCTTTCTGTTTTGGAAGCTAAAACATATCTCGACTAAGATAATACAAACTTTGAAAAAAGAAAGTCGTCACTATTGTTTTTTTTTTAGCCCTAAATAGTTTTTTTACCTTTATAAGTAGGTCTGTCATATGACTGTAGAATATGTACCATAAAACAAATCAACTGTTCGTCTTAGAGAACTGTCAAAACTGAAAGATTACCAAAACTGACAGTAATTGTCTATAGTTTGCTATCATTGGTCTCGTTGTGACTTATAATATGACAGACAACGGTAGAACTAGCGTGCGTATTTTTTTTTTATTACAACAGCCAAACATTTCGTTCGGGATAGGTGGATGATTAAAAAGCCGCGAGAGGAAATACAATGCCGCGTTCAGTATTACTTTGTATGGACTCTGCTGTTCAGGATTCCCATTTTATAGGTATCCAAACCAATAGTAACCTCCTATATTTTTTACATAGTTGAAATATCCCTGATAAATCATGATTATTCGTAAATTACACTCATTGGTGCCGATTCTCTTGTCACAAATGCCTCTAAACTAAACTAAAAATCACCAAAATTTAGTTTATTCCTGTCAAACGACGTTTTCCCATTCAGAAATAGACTAAAGTGACACAAATTAACTATATTTTAGTTTGACAGCACTAAGATGGCACTGAGATATTAGTTTAGTGAAAATGGCAATTTTGCTATTCTGAATTTGACGTTTTTAACCTAAAATTTAGATTTTCTAACTAAATATGACTATTTTTAATCGCGACTAAAAACATGTGGAATAAAATTGGTTGTCATGAACTAAAATTCACACCAACACCTCGACTTTAGATGAAAAAACAGTACTGAATATTTTTTTTTCTTTTGCTTATATCTCGAAAACGGTGTGTCCAATCGCAAAAATAATGAAAATTTCGACACCCTTTATAAAACGCTTAAACCCCTAACACTCTACATGTAGGTAATATTTTTTTCTTATTTTCCATACAAAAAGTGAAAAATCCATATAAAACACGTCAAGGCTGCCCCCCCTGCGCGCCTCTGGCTCTAAAAAGATTCACGTGGTTAGGTATCACGTGTGGAGTCGCGATTGTCAAATTCGATTTAGATGTGTCAAAATTATTTTTAAATTTAGAGAATTTATTTTGCAGAATAGCTTTGAGATTCTCATAGTCAAAAGTAAGGAATTTTAGTGATAGTTTAGTTCGGTGTACAAGAGAATCGGCACCATTATCTACCTAAAGCCTATTTTCCCAACTATGTTGGGGCAGCTTCCAGTGTTGCCAGATGCAGCTGAATATGACATAGTTTACTTATAGTGTGGGGTAAATAACACCACACTAAGTATAAACTCGTGGGGTAAACAACACTACACTATTAATTCAAAACATCACAACACTAGTTACACTAACATCTCAATCCAGCATCACATCGCTGACGCAGCACCCCACATTTGTATCAAGTGGGCAAATAAAGAAGGAAACAAGTTAGATGGAGTGGAGCCGGACCGCGTTCGCGACTAATTAACCCTCCCACGGAGGGTGGCAGCGGGTAGGGGGTTAAAAAATATGCGGCGCCATGGGACGACGCGACGCCTCCAAGAATTTCCACTTTCAAGCTGCAGCTGGGTTTTTGAGTTTGTGATGTACAAGCTTTGTTTGTAATTGTTGTACTAGGAATCGTGCCTTTAGAGTTACGGGGCATTGAAAAAGTGAAAGGGGTTTTACAGTTAAGTGAATATTTTATTGATTTTTCAAGATTGTATGAGTTGAGCTTACTTCTGGTGTGGTTTTACTGTTTTAGTTATTTTCATTGTTTTTTCACAAACAAAGATTCTGAAAAGAGGTTGCTCATGTGATTAGTATGAACAATAACAATAATTAATATTAATTGCTTTAATTTCAGGCAACTAAGGCCCATAGACAAAATACACAAAATAATAAACTAATACATAATAAAAACATCAGTACAAAATCTAGTTACTAAAAAAAAAATATATTTTAGCTGTCATTTATAAATTAGTAGAGTCGAATTCGGAATGGTTGTAAGTGGATTACAAAGTAAGTGTGTAGGTATTCCAAAAAAATCTACAACAAAAAAATACCTATTATTAAGGACAGCTCGCAGAGAAAGTAGTAAGTGAAGCGAGTGCAAAAGTCCGGAGTGAAACAAGGGAGGGGGCGACACGAGTAGACTCAGACGTCCTCTCAGAGGGAAGCAAGGTCGAGATCACAGAGGGAAAGGCCCGGGAAAATTTGCGCTCGGGAAAATTTTGACATAGTTATTTGAATATTTATAATGAGGTGTGTTCTACAGTCCTGTCGAATTCGATTAAGTTTAAAGACATTTAGTCTTACAATCTAGTTGATTAGCATTAGTCAATAGATCAACTAAAGCTGCCTCAGTGGAACTGTTCTACAGCATAAATTAGGTATCCAGGTCGAACCTAGACTCGACCCGAAGAATAATACCAGATGTGTTACTACCAATTCAGTGCCATTTGTACAGGCAGGCAAAGTGACAACAAAACAAAACAAACAAACAAACTTTAATGTTTTAATTATATTGTTCCCACATGTTTTTTTTTAAATATTTTAGAAGTTAGTACCTACTTGTTAACCTAATAATTTATAATCACGTATAAAGACTGATTTAATAAATACCACCGTGCCACTAGCTTTATGATTGTATTGATAATTAAAAATAATAATCTGTGATTTTTACTACAAAGTAAGTACAAAGTGTATACTATATTAAAAAAGGATAAGTACTTGTTTAATTATAGATTTATTTATCCAAACATTAAAGTTTACATTCTCTGTGGTGCAGGCGTTAAATCGATACTTTTACGCCTATCGAAACAGAAATATCAAGGTATTATTCTTCGGGTCGAGTCTAAGCGGGTCGAGTGAGCGCGGACCCGAACCTAGCTACCAGACTTTGAAAATATTTTCAAGACCTCAAATTAAAATATAAATGTAAGATAATCTGCCTACTGCTACTGCTGAGCATGAGGTCCCGGGTGCGATAACCAGGTCGAGCAAAGTGTTATTAGGTTTTCCATCTGAAATTTCTCAGTAGCAGCTCGGAGTCTGGATTTGTGCCCGGTTGATGGCATTAGGCTCGCCCCCTGTTACATGGGACTTAAACATAACTCTGCCTAAGCCTTCGGGGAATACCGGCATAATGTCATAATCTGCCTATTTTTAAATGAGTAACCGTGAAGATTCTTGCCAGCTCTTCTCCATAGGAAGCGACCAATTGGAACCGTGCATCTAGCTTCTGACGTTTCATAAGTGCCCTTGTAGGTTTATGTGAAATAAAATAATTTGAATTTGAATGTGATGTGTTCTCACTGCTAAGACTCAGGCTTTCTCTGTTAAGGAAACAGGCAATACCAGAAGGGCAATTCTCGTACTCAAAAACATTAAAATTCAGGTCGCAACCTCATCTCAGCGACAATCAATGTCAAAAACTTGTTAAAAATATATGTACAGTCTGACTATTTTCTTAATGTCCCTCGGAAATCATCGCATTTCCGAATACAAACAAATGCAAATCTCCATGTCCATCAATTGTTAGATTTATCTTGTGTAATAATTTGAATTCAGAACTATGTATGTTATTGCCGTTTTGTTTTGATTTCCTTGTGAACTATATAGAGTTGTAACTAACCCAAACTATTTTCGTGCCTGCGACTTTAGCAGCTTTCCTCCCATTTTAAAATCAATTACATTAAGTTAAAAGAGTATAACAACTCTATATACTTCCAAGTCGATTGAGAGCGTCCAGTCTGCACCAACTGATAAAAATCCGACAACTGACGAAACACAAGTTTGCCGAGGAACATTAAGAAAATAGCTATACTGTAAATTGATCGTATTTTTGACAGATTGAGACAGTAGAATGCGAGCATTCTTAAAAATACGGGAATTGCCTCTCTGGTGTCAGATTGCATAAAAAAATTACTCAAAGTCAAATCATTCATTTCAAATAGGCACACTTTTGAACGTCAAAATTTATAAGAAATAGAATTGGTTCTAGTTGCCACTTCCAAAAGGTAGTTTTGTATCGAGAAGAATGGGCAAGAAACTCCACCGTTACTCTTTTAAAAGGCTTTACAATATTTTGTAATACATTAATTATATAATTATATGTGAAGACGATCGATGCACCTAGAATAAAAATTCTATACCATAATTATTATACTACGTAACGTACGTAAGAATTAATTAAAATCAACGCACAGAAATTGATATTAACATAAAATGTATTCCTGAACTCTTTAAGGGACAATTTTTCCAAGATATCTTTATCCAAGGAATAATTTTAAACGATGACTGCGACCTCTGAGTTTGTTTCGGTCTTCCTTCTCAGAGTAGTCAGATAGGAAACGCCGAACTCATCTAGTTTATTTTTTATATGACGTGTAAAAGTGATTCCGATATCCTATTTACAGAATAAATAATTTCATTTCATTTAATTTCTTGTAATTTTTGTAACTAGTTACATCACAATGCAGTGATCGAATGAAAATAGTGAAACGAAACAAAAGTACGTTGCGTTGTTTCTTTCGCTCGTAATAACTTTAGTATTACTGCATATAAAAAAAAATATAATATAAAAACTTTATTGTTCAAGTAAACAGTACAAATTCAAATAGCACTAGCCTCCACATTAGGATTCCCTGTGTCGTGGAGACTAGTCTCTTTCGTCTTACAACTCTAATACATAGTAGGTACTATATGTAGGCACTTAAGTAACATCAGTCGGTAAGATTTATGAAGTGACAATAATCGAGTGTTATTCTAGTACAATAAATTCACCTTAAAATATTGTAATAAAGTTACATGCATTATATTTAAACGTGTTTGGTGTATTGTATACGTGTGTGGTGTGGATGTGTGATGAATGAGTGAGTTAAGGTGGGTTTGGACCAAACGAAGATAAGACAAGGTAAGAGCAAATCCTTTCCTGACATCCCCAACATTTCTGCAGGTATGGATAGACCAACGAAAGAATACTCCCACTTCGTTTAGACAAAGGGACACCAGAAAAGTGGGTACAGAAAAAGCTTACGCTCGTATGGTCCAAGTCGACCTTTATGTATTAGTGTGATGAATGTGTGTGTTGTGCTCATGAGTTAAGGAACTTCTCTGTGCTTTCGTAGTCCATTCCTGCCAGAAATTTTGGAAGGTGATTTTTACATTTATTTCTAGTCATGGTCAGTATATCCATTTCACTGTTGAGCTTACTGTAAATAAATGGTCCCATATAAAGAAAGCATCTATTGCCAAAAAAGAGTCTACATTTAGGTTTATGCCATTTGGGCTTATTTGCATTTCTAAGAGAGCGCACGTTGGTGTATGTTAAGGCGCTATGGGCATTTTTGTGGTACCTCAGTGCGACTGCCATAATGTACAATTGGCGCACACGCAGAACACCCGTCTCTTGGTACAGTGTGTCAGTCGAGAAGCGCATTGGTTTTTTGTGAGTTACCTTAAGAAGAGCCCGTTGAGCGCGCTCCACTTTCATTAGATGCGTCTTATGTGCTACACCCCATGTTATGATGCAGTAGTTGAGAACAGATTGGCAGAGTGTGTGATAAAGCATTTTCAAAACAGTGTTGTTAGCAATCCGGCCCATTTTTTTGAAAATGTGTATAAGCTTTCTTACCCGACCACTTACATGCTCTATTTGTTTTGACCAGCTAAGGTGTTGATCTATGTGAACGCCGAGGTACCTGATGTGTTTGACTTGCCCAAGGCTTGGGCAGGTACATCTTGTTGGTTCATTACTATCACAGGAGTGTAATTTTACTGAGAGATGGTCCGGGCAGGAAGTTCTTATGCTGACGCTAAAATTAATAACCTTCGTTTTCTCTACGTTGAGCGTCAGTAGATTGTGGGTAAGCCAACTGGAAACCAAGCTTACACCCATGTTTGCAGCCTCTTGGACGCCTTCCCAAGTTTTGTCAAAGAAAACTATGGCAGTATCATCAGCGTAGGCGAATATTTTTGCTCGGTCCAGTTCCAAAGTACAGAGGCTGTTTATGTATAGGATAAAGAGTGTCGGCCCGAGCACACTACCCTGAGGAACTCCGTAGTTAAGGCTGGCATAGCTGCTGCACTTGTCACTCACGCGAACCTTTTGTGTGCGGTTACTTAAATAAGACTGAAACCACTCCAGAGTCAAACCACGAATACCAATAGCTTCCATCTTTTTAAGGAGAATACGCCTGGACACCGTATCAAATGCTTTTGCTAGGTCAAGGAAGACACCAGTGCATTTATACCCGTTGTCCACTTTATTTACTACAAAATCAACTAGGTTAGTGACTGCGTCCTCCGTTGACCTGTGCTTGCGAAAGCCATATTGATTTTCTGATATCAAGCCGTTTTTCTCAAGGAAACTGAGGAGTCTGCTGTTCATAATCTTCTCCAAGATTTTAGATAGGGATGTAAGTAGAGATATCGGTCGATAATTCGATGGGACTTTTTTATCACCTGCTTTAAAGATTGGACATACATTAGCGGTTTTCATTAGCCTAGGAACTTTCCCAGTTGAGATACTCAAATTGCACAAGAAGGTAATTGGTGCAGCAAGAACATTTTTGCATAACTTTAGTGTCCTGTTCGTAATTCCATCCCATCCAGGTGCTGAATTATCTTTGAGGTTTGCTATGATCTTTTTAACCTCAACTTCGTCTGTTGGCGTTGCAAAGAAAGATTCGCTAGATGGGTTTTTATCGTGGAAAAGTGTCATAGCAGCGAGTTCTGTTTCTGTTTTATTAATACGGAGCAAAGTCTTTTCAGCAAGCTGCTCACCAACTTTCGTGAAGTATTGATTCACATTATTTAGGGACTTTATGGGATCCGAGTGTATTTTTAGTAGTTCTAAGCCACTCTGGCTCTTATTTTTAATATTACAGATATTTTTAATAGCCGTCCATGTTTTTTTACTGTCTCCGTTTGCATCTTCTAATAGTTTCCTTTCATTGTCTGTTTTCAAATTTTGCATTAAGTTGTTACAAAACATGTTGCTATAAAAACTTATTCGTTCTAAAAACTTAAAAGCTTCTGATGTGTAACGTATTAATCATTTATATTTTCGTTTCGCAAATAACTGTAACACTTCAATAGAATCACCGAATAGAATTTGAAAAATAACTAGTTATTAAAATCACTAGTTTTCAAAACCGGTGACGTCCTCGAAGTCACTAGTTACGTTACGCGTCGCAAAAATCACGTAATGACCCACCCCTACAACTGATAGAAATCCGACGACTGACGACGCACGAAGTTTTCCGAGGGACATTAAGAAAATAGGAATACAGTACCCAATACATAGGTTCGGACTGTGTATCGTTATCAATACACAGTTGAATGCGTCTGCCCATTCCCCTGATATAATCAGCCTCCGATGCGCCTCTTAGGACAATACAATTCATTTTCCCCCTTTCTCCCACTTACGGGGGATAATCTGAAAATGATCCGCTGACAAGTATCTTATAAGTACTTCATTTGTTCTGGTGGCAGTATCGAATTGTTTTGTATCAGAGCGAAGGACTGGAGTCTTTATTGTTTGCAATTATACCCACCTAGCTTCTATCCGCGACTTCGTCCGCGTCCGCACGATTACAAATGCTTGCACTGACTGGACAGGTCCACTCAAATCTGTGTGGTTCTTTCCTCAAAAGACCTTTTCAGACACTAATCTACATGGTCCTCATATGGCCTGACCAAGATTATGTCTGGACTTTAAAAGAGACTGCGACCTCTGAGTTTGTTTCAGCCTTTCTTCTCAGAGTAGTCAGATAGGAAACGCCGAACTCATCTAGTTTATTTTTAATATTTTTTTTATATGACGTGTAAAAGTAATTCCGATATCCTATTTACAGAATAAACAATTTCATTTCATTTTGGAAAAAACATGGCCGTCACTCAAGAATTATGTAGCTTCGTATTAGTAAAAGAATTTTCGGAATCGGATCAGGAGTTTCGAAGATTACTGCCTACATACAAACTCACAAATTTACTTTTTTTATTTTTTTGTTAGCCTACAGGGTGTTTGGCAGAACGTTGAACATACGAAAATGGTGGATAGGTGGGGTCATCTGCTACTTACTCAGCCCTAATTTATTTGGCCCTGGCGCCCTGGATATTATTTTTTTTTTTTTGATTTCTTCTAGCTTCACAACTTTCTTAACTTTAAAGTGTAATTTTTATTTAAAAAAAATGGGTAAAACAGGCTTTTTTTAAATCTTTAATATTGGCAGATTCTTATAACAGAAAGATGTAAAAAATACTTAAATCCTAATTTCAACCTGCATTAAAAAAAAAAACCAGGGGCCCAGGGCCAAATAAATTAGGCTGAGTAAGTAGCAGATGACCCCACCTATCCACCATTTTCGTATGTTCAACGTTCTGCCAAACACCCTGTATATTCTGTCCCACTGCTGGGCAAAGGCCTCCCCTTTTTTCTTCCAAATCTCTCAATTTTGTGCGATTTCAGGCCATGTTGGCCCCGCAAACATAACTAGATCGTCACACCACCTTCGCCGCGGTCTACCTCGACGGCGTTGTCCCCCTTCAGGCGTCCAGTGAGTAACGATCTTTGCCCATCTCTTTGGGTGCATTCGTACGACGTGGCCGGCCACTTCGCCTTTTTTAATAGGTAATATTTATTGTAATTTTTTTATTTTTATTATATTTTTATTGTAAGTAACAAGTAGTGATATTATAGTTTAGGCTAGCTTTCGCCAGCTGCTTCACCCGCGTGATATCTTTGTAACTTATAGCCTATGTTACTCAGTGATAATATAGCATTCTATTGGTGAAAGAGTTTTCAAAATCAGTCCAGTAGTTTTTGAGTTTATTCATTACCTAAATAAAAATCTTTTCTCTTTATAATATTAGTGTAGAAAAACTCAAAACGGATTAAAATATTAGAATATCCATCGCGAGATACTTAGCACCCGCGTTACGCGACGTAGTAAAACGTAGAGGTAATGTTTTTACGAGGCGGACGCAGCCCGTATACATAAATTCACCTGCTACGATGAAAAAAAAAATATCAAGAGTAGCAGCGGAGACATCGTGGGAATTAAGTTGTGTATTTTTTTGCGTATTTTTGCGAACATTGATCGTATTGGTATTGGTCCTTGGAATCTTGTTTGTGTATACCTACTGTATAATGTTGTTTTTTTAAATGTTCCGTTGACTCTTCTGACTCTCGTACAAGTATTTTACTACCTCGTTGATCTAGTGGTCGTAAGCGCTACTTTTAAGCAGGAGGGTCATGAGTTCGATTCCCAGGTTGGGCAAAGTGTTATTGAGTTTTTCCATCAGGAATTTTTCAGTAACAGCTCGGAGTCTGGATTTGTGCCTGGTTGATGGCAATAGGCTCGCCCCCTATTACATGGGATTTCAATATAACTGGCAAAAAATGAGTACAACTCAGCACAATCCTTTGAGGAAACAGGTGTAATGTTATTTTATGTAGTTTAGTACACACAGCTACACATCAAGCTATACATTTTCAGTATAAGCTGACCTCGCATCGTACGGAAATCCTTTACAATGCGAGATCAGCATAAACTGGAAATGTATAGCGTGATGTGTAGCCGTGTGTACGTCTTGTTTTACTAACAGCCTGGTCTTTACTAGGATACAGTTGTATTCACAATTGTATAGTTACGATGAGCCGACGAGAACCAGTCTGTTATATAAAACAAAACAGTTACACCGTGCCTCAAAATGCGTAAAACATGTCTGAAGTTGTGTCCCGGTGCGGATCGGCGAAAGCACTTACGTCTTCGTGAAAAACATTCAAAGACTGTCCATTTTTAACCGACTTCAAAAAAAGGAGGAGGTTACTCAATTCGACCGTATTTATATAGTTTTTTTAAGTGTGTTCGCGGATAACTTCGTCGTTTATGAACTGATTTTGATGATTCCTTTTTGTTGGAAAGGAGATATCCCGAGGGTGGTACCATGATAAGGAAACCAGGATCTGATGATGGCATCCCAGAGAAATCGAGGGAACTCTTCAAATATTATAAGCACACCTGTAGCAATTTGGGTATTTTTTATAGTAACTCGTGCAGTTGCTCTTGAAAAGCATCATTTGGTGAAGTGGAACTGATGATAAAGATCACAGATGGCCACCGGAACTTCTCAATAGTCGATACTAAGTATTCCACAGGTTGCGATTCGATTACCTTAATATGATTGCCAAGTAATTTATGCTCGTTACAATGCATATGGAGATTTAGAGCTGATGGTAAAGTACCAAGAGAACTCCTCAAAGATTAACGTCCCTGCATCGGAAAAAGCAATATTTTCTGAAAGGTGATGAGCAGTTGACATAAGGCTATTGTAATTCAGATAAATTACAAACTGACCCACTAAAAAGCGAGAAATAAAAACGTTTTTACAAAAAAAAACAACCGACTTCCAAAAAAAACACTACAAATTGAAAAATAACATAAATTTCGCAAGTCGGTGTCTTTGGTTTAGTATTTTTGTTATTTGCCACTAACTTCCGAAATTTATGTTATTTTTCAATTTGTAGTGTTTTTTTGGAAGTCGGTTTTTTATTTTTTTTTGTATCAAAGTTTTTATTTCTGGCTTTTTAGTGGGTCAAATCATTGCTGTCCTTTTAAAATTAATCAATAAGTTAGAAAGAAACTTTCTGAGTTTATCTCGGACATTACTGACGACAGTGAAGGAAAAAGATTCTGAGGGAAGTTTAAAATCGCCAACAGTAAAGTTCACTCATCCTCCATAGAAAAGGGAGGATCCTCCGACCAGATGGGTGTCGTGTCTGGCGGGCAACTGCCCAACGATTGATGTCGGATAGTCAAATGTCGTTCGCGCGTTAAACTAATTGCTCGATGCAGGATTTGTGTGACGTCAGGATTTTGTGTGACGTCAGGTCTTTGTTGCCTAGTTCAAATGTGGCGATGTAGATGTCGCCACACCCCCATGCTCGTGTCTCCTTTGTACGAGAAAACAGTGGTACTCCGGGAGTACCGACAGAAGTAAAAACGAACAAGATCGCCTTGGTGGAAGAAAAATACTTGTATAGGACATTGGTCCGTAACCTTATCTAAATAAAGAACACAATTGCGTTTACAAAAAAAATACTTCCAAAACCTTTAAAGTAATAATACTTGCATAGAACATTGATCCGTAATTAATATAAATAAAGAGTACAATCGCGTTTAAAAAATGAGGTGTCGGTAACGGCGTCGCGAGTTCAAGTGCTTTTTCCCATCTCAAAAATGCCCAGCGCGTAAAGAAGTTTTCTTTTCAAAAGGGCTTTTGTCTTGCAGAGGGATAAAAATAAGCTGTTATTATTATTTTAGTTAGGTATATCTTCCGCCAATCATGGTATCTTTACCTATAGCTAGAATAAGCATAATCAGCCTATAATATTCCCACAGCTGCGACACAGGCCTCCTTTCATCTTCGAATTTTGAAGTGAAAACTTCTTTAGGCACGTTGGGAATTTTTGAGATGGGACTAAACCATTGATTTCGCGCCCTGTTACCGACACCGTGGAGTGAAAGACATCAACGCGTAGATTACCGCGTTGCCGATTTTTTTTTAAGTTTTCACTTCTGTCGGCAATCCCGGAGAGCCACTGTTTTTTTTTTATTCGGGCCATGTACTTTCCTTATGATGTTTTTCTTCACCGTTTTGAGATGCTATAGCTAGAGTAGACTATGATAAAATTCAAAACACCTATACCCAACGCCTATAGAGGCGTAGTATCGCCTGCGACCAGACATTCGTCTGTTTACGTAAAACAACAGTAGGTAGGTAGGTACTGTTCGTAGGGACTGGGAACCCTTTTTTAAGTGCGCCTCGTTCGATTTACGATCGCGTTTACGATTATGTCAAGCTTTGTTAACACGCTCTGCAGGTGCGCCCCTTTCGACAGATTAGTTTTATCCTACTACACTTTTTTACGTAGGTAAGTAGGTGTAAATTCGTATTAAAAAAAATTGAAGAAAATTACATACATACATACACTCACTCCTTCGAACGCCACCTGCTACGATCTTTACATACTCCTTTTGCTAGAAAATTACGTACTGTAAAAAAATTATAATTGACAAACAGAAAAACAAAAGTTACACCATAATTTCAGGTTATTGGTTTGTCCCGGCTGCAATACCTTACAAAAAACAAAGTTCAGTGCTTGTTCTTCACTTTTTAGTAATTTGTTTTTGCAGTCGGGTTTTTTATTTTTTTTAATATATACTTTTTTCAAGCTTTTTAGTTTGAATAATATGGAATTGACTCATTACTAGCTTTTATTTGATACAAATATTGTAGTAATTTATTTGAAAAAAACCCTTTTCCTAATATTTTTTTGTATTTACAGATACAATATATAAATATTATATAGCCTATGTTACTTCCACAATTAAGACGAATCTAACGACACCTTATATGTTAAAAATCATCAAGCCGTTTAGACTACAAAGCGTGCCAAAGAAATGGACATACATACTCTCGAAAAACATTACCCTCCTTCTGGGGCAATCGGGTAAAAATTCATTATTTACTTAAATTAAAAGATACATTTTATTTGAATAGACTTTCCTAAATCCTGCGCTATGTTTTAAGAGTCATGGGCTTTCCGTTTTGTCCAGGTGACACTAAAGTCTAGACTAGATTCTTGAAAGACAACCCAGTGTGCGGATTAAATGAAATTAGAAGATGGCAGGTACTGCATCATGCAACCCAATTGCGTATCACACTTTTATTTTACAATTGGAATGATTTTGAAAGAAATTCCTAATACAAATGCAGTGCCTTTCATTTCGATAATTCGAAAAAATTCATTGCGTTCTTTAGGTTATTTGTCGAGTAGACGAATTTTACAAACAGACGAATTTTGAAGCAGACGAATTTTGCTTCATGCGTTTGTAAAATTCGTCTGCTCGACAAATAACCTAAAGAACGCAATGAATTTTTTCGAATTATCGAAATGAAAGGCACTGCATTTGTTAGTGTGACGCAATTACCCCGCTGGCTTAATTCAAATCAAATCATTTATTACTTTGCAAACATGGGTAATTATTACATTGATGTTTTATTAAGAAAGTCCTCCATGTTCTACCGTCACATGGGCATGCAAATCATGTTAATTTAGGTACACCAATTGAAAGACATTATAAATTTAAATAACAACAGTAAATGTCAAATTAATACAAAAATGTCAAGTCGTCAATTGTGTAATAACTTGCACGTTTGCTTAATTGCTAGCTTACTTTTTCTAGTGTACCAAACCAATATAAAGAGGTTGAGTATAGGAATTTAGTTACATAACTCCGACTATTAAAAGGCATAATCAATGCTGTAACAATATGGCTATTAATTCCGACCAACCTTCAACAGAAAATAAATCAAACCGCAGCTCCAGTTCGCGTGACCTTGTCGCGGAGCTTTACCGGCCGGAAGCTTGCCCACCGGCTGCGCGGGCGCAGCGGACCGCGGGGTGACACGCAGTGGCCGCGGGGGCAAGGGGGGGAAGGATGTGGTCACGCACATTCGCGGGAGATCGTATCACGGCCCTGGGGAGCACGCGAGCCCGCGGAGAAACCGCCGCGCGGTAGTGACGACCAGCGAGGCGTCGATAGATTAATCACCATTTGTAGATATAATTTAGAAGGTTTTAAGAAAATACTCTTGTTTGTGTAATTTCTAGGTCGCTACGGTTGCTACGCGGCGCTTGCTACGCATATGCTACGCGTTTACTACGACTTTGCTACGCGAAATAAATTGTAATGCTTTTGCTACGCGTCGCGCGTCGGCTATACATAAAATTATACTACTTCATCTACATATTTTGTAGGGTTCCGTAACTCAAAACGAAAAAACAGAACCCTTATAGAATTACTTCGTTGTCCGTCCGTCAGTCTGTCAAGACCCTTTTTCTCAGGAACGCGTAGAGGTATCAAGTTGAAATTAATATCAAATACGTAGGACTGTTGTTCCTTGGAGCTCTAAAAAATTTTGCTTCTAAGAAAACAATGACAAGACAATGCAATAAAAAAATACGGCCATTTATATGACATATTTTGATACTTGAAATTAAATCAAAACTTACTTAAGTACTTCCCGTTGACCTAGAATCATGAAATTTGGCAAGAAAAGGTCTCATAGCACATGTAAAGGAAAATGTCCGAAAGTTAATTGGTAAAATAAAAAATAAAAAAACAATTGCAGTTGGAGAATTGACCGTGACGTATGTCGATGTATGGGAGAACATGTTTTTCAACTATAATGTTAAGTTTGTTCTTAAATTAATTCCAACTATGGAACCCTTCATTGTACGTAGTCCACACGCACTTATTTTTTAATAAATAAATGAATACATAAGAATAATCAGTGTAATAAAAACCTGATCCTATCTAGTTTGTCAAGGTCCCTTGACTAACAAACTAGACTCCTCACTACATAAACAATCACCCCTCAACCTCAACATTTAAACATCTATCTCCTAATTGCGATCGCGCCTAGTTTTCTTTTCACGTGTAAAATTGTTTTTTACAACCAACTAAATAAAACATCATCTACTCTTTATCCTTATTCATCGATATCGATATGTCCAACATCACTAGCGGATGCGGCGCGCGCGCATGGGAGGCACGTCGCCTCCCGCGAGTGCCGCGAAGTACCGCCGGCACCGGCGCGGTACAGACATCGGTCATTATGATGCCACCTGGCAACCGACTCATGAATCGACTGCTAAACTTGATATGGAAGAAAATTGCGGTACAAGTTACTGTATGGGCTTAAAGTATTGGAATTACATAACTTAGAAATTGAAAATGAGAACACTGATAGCCTAGTGGTGAGACCGTCAGACTGCCAAGTCATAGGTCTCGAGTCCGAACCTCTAACTTTTCGGATTCATGTGCGTATTGTATAATTATCACTTGCTTAAAAAACGGTGAAGGAAAACATCGTGAGGAAACCGGCCATGCCTGAGACATATTTCTCGACGTCATGTGAAGCCAAGTCAGAGGCCCATGGGCGGCTTTAAAACTCTGACACCAGGTTAATTACTAACCGCACGAAAAGAAGAAGGAAAATTAAATATCTTTTATTTATGTAAGTAGTGGATATGGACATTGCTCGCAGAACTGATGGCTAATGGGGCCGAAAGGTTTTGGAGTGGCGACCGCGTACCGGCAGACGTAGTGTTGGAAGGCCCCCCACAAGGTGGACCGATGACTTTGTGAAAGCCGCAGGAATCCGCTGGATGCGGGAAGCACATAATCGGTCGAAGTTGCGGTGCTTGGGGGAGGCCTAAGTCCAGCAGTGGACGTCTTTCGGCTAAAATGATGATGTAGTAAGTAGATGTTTTAAAACACTTTCACATTTTAAAACTTTTTTGTAAAACTAGATGGCGCAGGCATTTCTTAGCTGACTGATCCCTTAGAAGAAGTTGCCGAAACGAACTCTAGGAGAAATAATGTAGATGAAGGGAAAATCTTCATCAAGTTCTTTTCCATTAAATAATTGTATAGGTAAACTATCCATAGCCAAATTAAATCAAATCAAAGGAGATGTCCGCTTTTTGTGGGGACGTTGGTTTTTTATTCCGAGAAAAATCTAACCAGCATCAAACTACATTTAAATAAAAACGACAAAATATGGAACTAGGAACCACTGAAATAATATTTTTAGACCCCTCCATTTAAGAGAAAAATTATAAACTATTTAAAGTACAAACACAGTTTATTTGTTGATGGCAACTATGAAAAATATGATATAAACTGACACATAGTACAGTCATTACTGTCAATCAATTGACAGTGATGACAGTAACATGTGTCAATTTTGACAAGTTTACTATTTGAATATGTCAATACGACATAAATTGACACAGTACTGTCATTACTGTCAATGAATTGACAGTAATGACAGTAACATGTGTCAATTTTGACAAGTTTACTATTTTATGGGGTGTGTTCACTATATTCTTCTAAATAATTAGAAAGGTTTGTTCGTTTTAGGAGTAAATTCCTACTAAATTAAAAAACGATTTTTCTCAAAATTTGAGGTCTTTAAAAATATATGATATAGTGAGAACCGCTAGTTTTTGGGATGTTTTTCCAAATATATTTAACTTATCCTGGTTAGAATGATTGAATAATAAAAAACCATTTTAGGACATGTCCTTTATTTGTAAATGTAAGTTTCAATACAATAGATAGAATGTTATAACAAGATGATCAGTTCGCTACATTTTACTCGAGAGCATACAAATAATAATAAAGTTAGTAGTGTCGAAACTACAGACACACATTTAAAATGAAACAACTCAATTACTTACATACTAACACACAATTTCTTACGTACTAACACATAATTACCAACGTCAAATAATGTAAAAGTAATATTGTAATGCTAAATGTGAGTGGTGTCCTCCATAAACTCAGTTGTGGACTAAGTAACATTTATGAATTAAGAATTGTTTCCTGATCCTTGAATTATGTAAAACTAACTGCGCCCCATCGGTTCACCAGCATAATATATTTTTTTATCTATATTTTTTAATATAGATATTCAAGACGAGAAGTTGTCAATGTCCTTTTCCAAGTCCCAGGCTACCAATCTGACATGACAAATATAATGATCGTTCAGTGGTTTAGGTGTGAAAGGTTACAAACAGATAAAGTTGCTTTCGAATTAATTGTTTTCGATTTAAAAAAATATTTAACATCTAATACTATTAACTCGAAAGCAACTCTGTCTGTTGTCTGTAACCGAGAAGAGCTTCGTCGACCAGGTACAATATAATATTATAATATATTATATTCCATGCTGCCATGTCATTATTCTAAGGTAGCCATCTTGTTCTAAACTTTGGGCGACCGAGCTCTGCTCAGGTGAAAATACGGAGAAAACGAATTTTCCCAGATATGAGACCTAGCTCGATCGATTTTTCGCCCCCGTAAACCCCTGTATTGCAACTTTCATCGAAATCGTTAGAGCTGTTTTCGAGAACGTGATTACAAATACTCAAGTGACTCCCTATTCGTCTTCGCAGGAACTCTCGGATATTGTGTCTGTTATTTAACATCCTTCACAACCCTAAAACGCCATCCTATCTGCGGGAACGCTTTTCCTACGCCCGTCCCTCTGATGCACTTTGCAGGTCGCATCTTAGAAATCTCCTTAAATCCCCTCCCCACTCAACCGACTTCTACTCCTACTCCTTCAGTGTGCATACGGTTCGGTTATGGAATTCACTTCCGCCTGACATTAGGGACTGCCAAACTGTTGCGGTTTTTAAAAGAAGAGTGAAAGAACACTATCTTTCCACTTCGTCATAGTTGCATAATATGTATTTATTATTGTAGAAAGTAATTTTATTTAAGTATTTTAGTGATATGTATGTTAGAAGTATGTATTTAAGTATATTCTTATGTTGTATGTTTATATTTAAATTAGTGTATAGTTAAGTTTTAGTAATAGTTAAGTTTTATTTTATGTATTCTGTTTTCTCTTTTACTCTTACACACGTTGTCTACATCTCTTTAATTACTTTCCTATCGCAGGTATGCTGGAAGAGATTTCTATAGAAATAAGCATCACCTTTGTACGTATTTTTCTGTTCCTTTCTTCTTGTCTGTTTATATGTGTGTACATAAACGGTTAAATAAATAAATAAATAATATTATATTCAAATTAAAAATATTTTATTTCACATAAACCTACAAGGGCACTTATAAAACGTCAGAAGCTAGGTGCACGGTTCCAATTGGTCGCTTCCTATGGAGAAGAGCCGGCAAGAAACTCCACGGTTACTCTTTTCAAAATAAGTGGTTTTTACAATGTTTTCAAATTACAGTGTTAATAGGTATGAGAGGACAGTGTACAAATATTATTCATTTAATAGTATATGATAATGATTCTTTTGATTTTCGTCCAAACATTTATTGAAGCACCATTTCATTGGGCAGCCAGGCATCAGTGAAAGTTTGGAGTTAGCTGTAGTAGACTTTCATAATCTGACAATCATTAAGGGAATCCAACATGTTTGTCTATCAGAACTTTGCCCATTTCTAGTTACCTAGGTTAAAGGTACAAAGTTAAAGCACTGACAGACTTCCAAATAGATTATGTCTAGGATTGTGATTTGAAACGCCACGACGACAGCTTAGATAAATTATTGCAAAACAAGGACGAAGGAACAGAATAATATTATGAATCTGAATGGTAATTCCCGTTTTTTTTTAACGTACGTATTCTAATCTGTCTCAATAGCCCGAGGAGCTCGTGACTAAGTAATAACAGCCGCACGGTTCGATCCATCAGGTTAAGCTACGCTTGCCGGGGTTGGTCTGTGGATGGGTGACCATCTTAACATTCCGAGACTTCTCCGTGCCTCGGAAAGCACGTTAAGCCGTTGGTCCCGGCTGTCATTCGTTGATCTTTGACAGTCGTTACGGATTGTCAGAAGTCAAAAAGTCTGACAACCAGTCTTACCAAGGGGTATCGTGTTACCCAGTTACTAGGTTGTGGAGGTCAGATAGGCTCGTCGCTCCATGTAAAATATGGTATTCAGCTGCATCCGGTTAGACTGGAAGCCGACCCCAACATAGTTGGGAAAAGGCTAGACAGATTGATTCTAATCTGTCTCAATCTGTCAAAAATACTTCAAATTTCCCTAAATTTTTGACAGGTTTTTGACATTGATTGTCACTGAGATGAGATTGTGACAAGATTTAGAACGTTTTTAATTACGGGAATTAGCCTTCTGAAACTCGGTAAACTTCAATACCGGTCAAAATCATAACCCTCCTTTTTGCTTCGCCGTAGTCGGGTAAAAACAACTTTTGTATTATATATTGTTTTTCCGATATATGTCTCGACCAAATGCTATTTTCAGTTAGATGGTTTCAGTAACAGTATTCGTGAAACATAATTTAATAACCATTGATTTATCACACAACTACCGACCCGCCCCTGCTACGGACGGTTTTACGACTTTTTATCTCGATATTCCCCGTGGGATAAAAAGTATCCTATGTCCTAACTCAGGTCATGGTCCATCCATGTGCCAAATTTCATGCAATTCCGTTCAGCTGTTTTAGCGCGAAAGCGTAACAAACGAATCAACAAACAAACTCATTGATTAGGACTCTTGACGGCACGGTTGGCGCAGTGGTTAAGCTATTGACTGCTGCGCTGCGTGTCGCGGGTTCGATTCCCGCACGGAACAAATATTTGTATGACCTATAAGTAGTTATTCCGGGTCTGGCTGTTTGTGTATGTGAGTTTTAAATGTTTGTAAACGCACCCACAATACAGGAGAAATTCCTAGTGTTCCTTTGAATGTTGTTTTCGGCTCTGCAATCCCATCTCAAGAATATAGCCTGAAAAATAGACATATTATCATATTACGTCGTATCTACACAATGTTTTCGATGTTTAACGATTGGGAACGATATGTGGTTCGCTTCGGAGGATCTATTAATTGTAAAAGTTATCTTTTAATATTATGCTTTAACGTTTGACCTAATAAAATATTAGCAAGTAGAGCGAATTACTTTGTTCAAATGTTATTGGGATTTGACTTCAGTAGTTTATTAGAATTACTAGCTGTGTTTTTTAATGAAACTTTACGGTTTTCAATTTCAAACTTCGTTTACTAAGTCATCATCTGCCTAGCCTTTTCCCAACTATATTGGGGTCGGCTTCCAGTCTAACCGGATGCAGCTGAATCCCAGTATTTTACATGAAGCGACTGCCTATCTGACCTCCACAATCTAGTTACTAGGTAACACGATACCCCATGGTAAGACTGGTTGTCAGACTTTTTGGGCTTCTAACTACCCGTAACAACTGTCAAAGATCTGCAAATGACAGACCGGGACCAACGGCTTAACGTGCTTTCAGAGGCACGGAGGGGTCTTGGTATGTAAAGATGGTCACCCATCCACAGACCAACCACGGCAAGCGTAGCTTACCCTGGTCGTTTCACTAAGTATAAAAAGAAAAAAAAAACAGTGGCACTCCGGGAGTTCCGACAGAAGTGAAAACTTTAAAAAAAATCAATGCATTGATGTCTTTTACTCCACACCCCGTGGTAATCAACGCGTTGATGTCTTTTTAATGGTCAAAAGATGGTGTCGTGTCACGAAATCAATGGTTTAGTCCCATCTCAAAATTGCCCAATGCGCCTAAAGACGTTTTCACTTCAAAAACAATATGTTTGTGCTTTAATAAATAATGATGTTTAGATTTAGATTCAGATAATTTATTTATAAACATAGGTTACAGATACACAGGTGTGTGAGATGTTACATTTTTGTAAGTTCTCTATGCTTTGCCCTTAAGGCTTGTGCAGACCAGCGCGATATCGCGGGCGCGACAGGCAGCGCTACCAGTGTCGCGCCCGCGATATCGCGCTGGTCTGCACAAGCCTTTAAGCGTACAAATATATGTACCAATTTCAATTATTTCATTATTCATTTCACAATATCAAATAAAAATTATAGAAAAAGCTAGAGTGTTGGATAAATCAATATAATATTCCCCTGACAATTAATTAATTAAAAACTACACATCAAAACAAGTACCAAATTAATTAAATATTTCTAAAATTAGCTTTAGCTATTATTATAATTAGCTCCATACGGGTCACTATTTTGTCATAAATTCTTATAATTAGGGTCCAAATCAATAAACATAAATAATTATAATATTTTACTAGCTGCGCCTCGCGAGTTCACCCGCATAAGTCTCGAATTCTCGATCCCGTGGGAAAATCAGGATAAAAGTATCCTATGTCCTAACCCAAGTCATGGTCTACATAATTGTCGTGGTCTTCATAAGCTGACCTATGACGAAACTGAAAACCTCTTAATAGTACCACACTAAGTTCACATACTCACCCTCCTACACACACTTACTCATCTACATTCGACACAAAAGGAGGTCCACACCACACCCCACTCCACATTACTTAATTTTTAATTTATTTACATTCTTATTTTATTTGCTACTAGTTGATCTAAAAATAACGAAATATGTATATAATTAAAAGAAATTTGAACTTGTAAGCTTTTAAATGTATATTTTAGGAATGAGCGCTGTTGTCTGAGATACAGATATTTATTTATCTAGTTCAGACACAGATGTCTTGTCGAATTTCTGTTAGTATAAGATCCTTTAAGATATGTTTTTATTTATGATGTACTACTATCTTACTTGAATTTGAAATAAATAAATTAAAAAAAAGTGCCAAATTTCAGCTGTTCAGTCGAACAAGAAAAGTAAGGATATCAGCTGCCTGATCTATCATTACAGGGTGTAGTATACTTAACTCTTATCCCAACTTATTATCAGAACGTATCGATACTTTGTCCTCCATCACTAAATAGCTCAAATCAAATCAAATCAAATCATTTATTTCTTTACAAAAATGGGTATAGTACATAGGTGTTATTATAATAAGGTTCTCCATATTTTACCGTCACGTGGGCATGCAAAGGTTTACAATTCCAAATAAAAAATAGAAATATGCAGATCATTGGCATTACAAAAAATTAAATAAAAATGTCAGTGTGGTCATAGCAATAAAAAATATAAAATAAGACTAAGTAAGCGAACCAATAATTATGTCAATCAGGGTAATAGTATGTCAATTAGTTAGTGAATCATCATTAAGAAAATCGTCAATCGTATAATAAGTTTTCTTAATTAAAAATTCATTTAGCGCCCTTTTAAATTTTAGTGTTGTCATATTTTTTTATAATATTAGGTACTTTATTATATATGAGTGGGGCAATACCACAAAAACTTTTTTGCAATAACGCGGTTTTACATTTAACTTGACATAATTGATTGATGTATTGTGTTCGTATTGGATTTTTTCTGACCTCTGATAATTTTTTAAATAGATTTGGGTTACATTTCACAAACAAAGCCGTTTCCATTATATATAAACAGGGAAAAGTTAAAATATTTAACGATTTAAAATAGGGAATACAGCTATCAGTTGTCTTAAGACCGCACATTGACCTGATGCATCGCTTCTGCAACCTAAATACCAGCTCCCTATCAGTAGACTGCCCCCAGAAAATAATGCCATACCGCAAAACAGAGGCAACCAGTCCATGGTACGCCGTTAAAAGAGCCTGACTGTTAACTTTCTTTGAGAGTTGAAAAAGAGCATATGCGGATTTGCTAAGTTTTTTACATAGTTCTTCAACATGAGGTTTCCATGTAAGTTGGCTGTCAATTATAATGCCTAAGAACTTAGCCTTATTAGCTTCTTCAATATCACAGCCCTTGTGGGAAATGCTAACGTTTGGGTTTTCACGGCGTTGATAAAAATGCATGACTTTTGTTTTACTCAGGTTTATTACCAAATTATTATTAACTAACCAATTTATAATGTCACTTAAGCATGTATTAATGTCATTCTGATAATTATTTGGATTAGTACATTTTATTATAGCTGTACTGTCATCAGCAAAAAGAACCATTTTGTTGGTTGTTGCTTTCGGGAGAGCTCTCACATAAGGACGATTTCTTTGACGTCCATTACTGTTAAGAATCTCTAATGTCAGAAAATATTGCTAATAGACTCAAAATATTACCCAAAACCACGTTAAAAACCTGAAAAAAATAACCCTAATAAATCAAATCATCAAATAGTAACCGGAACCTTCGTACAGTTGACGGCTATAAAATATCCGGTAATAAGGCCACCTGTTGCCCGGCTGGTTGTTGCGCAACAAAACGCCCGGGTGATCCGGTTGAGAGTTGATTTAGCAAACTTACTGTATTTAACGACTGGATTGTTCGGGTTCATTTTTGATAGTATTTTAATTTTAGGAAATGTTTTATTGGTTGGCAAAAGTTATGATGGTGTGAAAGATACTAGCGTATAGGTCTTCATATGTTCGCAAGTTCAGACAATCGGTTTGCTGTGAATAAGTTTTAAGGCGGCAATGATTTGAAAACTAGTTAGCAATACATTGGATGTAAGTGTTCTAATCTTACTAGAGATACGTGTATCTATGGGTCGATTTTTTTTTTGTACTGGCACGTGTTGTCTGATTTGAGCTTGTAAAATTGCGCAAATTATTGATAGGATGTCCATTGTCTGTCATATACTTCTACACAATTACATCATTCGAATATTACCAAATACAAAGACACACGGACCCCAATTTCTGCATAATTACAACGAAAATATCCCCCAAAAATGCCAACGAAGAAAAAAAGAACAATAGTGATGCTCGCTCCATCCTTAATTCCCGCGCACCAAATTAGGGCAGCACGCATGCCAATCGATATCGCGTGATTATCGAGTATAATGGTCGCGAGACGCGGGACGTCGCGTCCCGGGTCGGGTCGGACTGACAGACCCGACCACCGATCGCGGACCCGGCGGATAATTTGGGCATTATGTATTAGGGGAGTATGGTGTTGTTATTATGATGGAGAGTAAGCGGATTTACGACGTGTATTGATGTGCTAAGTTGAAATGACAGGCATTGTTTTTATGGCTACAGACATTGAACTATATAGTTATAATTCTGCGATATTAGAATTTCACAGACGACGAGTTCAATATCGAATTTTAGGGCATTCAACCAATAAAAAATTAACGAGTCGTTTCGCTTCGGATCAAAATAATTAACAAGTTTCTTCATTCCTTAAACAGATATTTATGGACGTTGAGTAACCATGTATGGTATCGATAGAATCGGAATGAAATCGACCCGGGGCGCATTCGTATCTGCTGAATAATTTACTGCGATTTGATTGGTCATCACGAGTGCGCTATTTGCATAATTGCCCATTAGCAAGTTTTTGTTTACAGCCAACTACGAGTTGGACAAAGCAATCGTGTGTAGCCCGAGGCCACATCTCTACCGTTCGGGGGTTCATTTGCATTATTTTATTTAAAACCCTTCGCCAACAGTTAATTCTAAGCGGAACGCGCGTTTAGAGGACCTTTCCCTTCAAGATTATTTACTCTACCCTACCGTAATACGAATATTGTGGAATAGCGAAAATATCAAAAATTGTGAATATCTAAATTCTGGAGAAGGATTAACGAAACCCAACCGGCTCATCAATAGGGGTCCAAGCAAAATTCCGTCTCGAATATCTTCAGCGGCCTCTCGTTTGTACGTAAACACGCAAAATCCCTGTGAAGGTACGGCCGCGGTCTCTAGACATGTGCGGGACATAAATTTGGCGAGCGTTACGTAGGTACAGGCCGGCCGCTATGTGCCGCAATACATAAGGCGTACCTATGTACGGAGCAACACGGGCGTCACTTATCCGCGCGGAGGATGCGGTGGCCGTCCGATCGCCCCCCGAGGGGTGAGGGTGGGCCCCCACCCCCCTCGCGATTCATTAAGGCGGCCGCGCCCGACGCGGCGGACGGTCGCGGAGTCTCCGTGAATTCAAATTAGAGGCGGCTCGGACGTCGTGCGGTAGAGATGCGGCTCAGTACCCTCGACCAACCTGCTGTCGACAAAGGAACGTCGATACTATGTATAGCTGGGATTTCAGTTTGCAGATTAACTACCCATTTTAGATCAAGCATGAATAGTCGAGAATATCTGCAATAGACTGAAGTAGGTACATCATAACACATAACTGGAGAAATGTTGGTGAACTATACATCTCTGCTTACCCCTTCACCCCTACAGGCGTGATATTATTGATATTTGACTAAAGCTTGGGTTTTCTATAAAACAATGCCGCAACCATGGCCATTGCTCGTCAATTTATGTCTAATAGCCGTAATATCGGCAGACATAAAATGACAGGCGATGGCATTTCATAGCGGTGCTGTCATTTTTATGACAGCTGTCATTACGACCTACTTGTGGCGTTGGTGCTTTTTTGGACTCAAAATTTCCAGTAGGTACACGCATTATCATCATTTTAATATCATTCAAAAAACCCGTCCAGTTCTGTGGTCCAGTGTCAAGTCAAACCGAGCTTCTTCATTCAAGCTATTGCCATTTACTACCCAGATGTCTAGTATGAATGATCAACCGTTTGTTGGTATTATCAAGTAAGATTATTAAAAAGAATTAAAAACATTTTCATAAAACAAAAGAAAATCTTAAAACTTTTTATCGACAATGAAGTTTGGTCACATCACTGGCGCCCCTTTGTCTCGACAAGACAGACGCGCAGCACGGGCGCGGGGGTGTGCCGGGCGCGCGGGGGGCGGTCAGCACGTGCCGGACGGAAGTCGCGCCCCGCGGCCGCACCGCGCTAAATGATTCAAAACTCGCCCGGACTCCGAACCTGCAAGATTTATGCCCTTACCCCAACCCTAGATTAAAGATGTCGCCTTTATTGAAATACCCTAAAATATTCGCCGGCAGAAACACCCGACTCCATGCTCGATGTGCCCCATTCATTCATATTCAGTTCTCGTACTCATTTCATTCACTCTTTATTGTTTGTTTTTCGGACTGTTTATTGTGGGGAGTGAGTTTTCTCGTTAATTTTTTTCTTCGCGGATACCAATTTGTATAAAAGTAGGGATGTTTTTTGTATTATTATGTTACATTTGTATTGAGGATGAAGCGCTCATTAGCGCGGGGTATCGAATCGCGTTATAAATACATTTTAATTCAATTTACAATTGAGTTGCACTTTGCCAGCGAGTTCATCTGCCCTATTGTGGGAATTTGTGTACTACATCATTAAGGGAACTTCCGTGCAAACAAATTTCTAGGTCCAAGGCTTTAGTTTAGGTGTTGATGAATCAGTCAATGAGTGAGTGAGTCAGTACTTTTATTTATTAGTATTTGATGAAGAGACTATTATGAATGATGGGACCTAATTGGTTAAAGTTAATTTCTCGCACTTACATTGTCACGCAAACTTGCATTACCTACCTATTAAAATAAATAAAATCTTTGCGACATAATTCCAATAAATAGAGCTAGGTACACACAAAATGTTCAAATCAGTCAGTCATATAGATATTGATTTAATAATTCCACTGCCAGCTGTATTGTTTGGAAAATATCGTTCGAATATTCCCCTGTTTGGAAAACATAGCTCGAATATTCCCCGCGACTAATAATTCCGCGAGAAGCGAAATAGAGTTGTGTATTGATGTACTCTTACATAGGTAAAAGAACATCATGTTTTTCGGACAGCAGATTTAAAGCATAAATTAATAACAAACAAAAATGCTTGTGAAATGTTCAACCTATAAATCAATATTAAAGGCTGATAATGTTGTGTGCAAACAAAAAGTAATTACAGCAGTCATATTAAAAATACCAAACAAATAACACAAAAAAAAAACAGTTTTGTTGTTCCAAAAACGGAACCCCATACAAATTAATATATTAGCACGAAGTTGGGTTGGCAACACTGATCAGTTGGCCTCACAATCGAACAAAGTTTGTCGTAAAGTTCGCGGCGCCGAGCCGAGGCCAATATGCAAATGTGAACTTTCCCTCTTTCGGAGGGCGGGAGGACGCAGCGACTGCACTTGGCCGATTTACGGCACTCCCCGGCTTTCAAATTGAAACTTACTATAGTTCGCAGACCCCTATAGGTACGTACGTTTTTTATAAAGATGATAAGTGCATGTGCTTGTTTGTGATATTTTTGGACCTGATCGGCGCCTCGTTACTTTTGGATGGATGATAAAATCGATTGAAATATTTGTGTTTATGCACAAAAATTGTTTACCAATGTGACCCAACAAACGAATACGAATGGTCAAAAATGTTGCAACAAAAAAAAAAAACAATTTACATACTAAAAATGTTAGTGTCTTATTCAGACACTTGTTGATTGCCTCAATGTTGGACTGTTTGACATATTTTTATATGCATGTTTTAGTATTAGTAGGAATAAACAGATACTTAAGTATCTCGATTATCAGTGAAGCTTTGATAATAGTAACCAAACCAAATGAAACGTTATCCTCATCTCAGCTTCAACGGTTCTGACAGAAACATCCCGTAGGCAACGCTAGGTAATACCGTTCCCATCTTCTAAGTAATTAACGCGATTGCGAGAGCGCTATGTACTGAAACAGTGTTTGAAATGGAGACGCCTTTAACCAAGATTCGAGATGCAATGGCCTATTTACGAGACGAGTAGGATATCAAAGCAATCTGAGCGGGTGGCCGTCCGAGGTGCAATTCGGGCCTGCTCCTTGCGCATATTGCATGCACGTACCAATGAAGTTTGCTTTGTAGGCGGTAATCTGCGGGGGAGTATCGGCCGGGGTGGTGGGTGGCGGGTTATGTACACACGAGCCCGAGGCGTCGAGGTAGGCAAATGGCCGGCGAGGCGGGCGCGTAGGCCGGCAGATCTCGAGCGATATCGACCCGCGGCCGGCCCGCTCGTCGCCACGGACAACACTCGCGGCGCCACCCGCCGCTAGCGACAAAAACACTCCTTTGTTTGCGCACGACCAAGTGCTCCAGCCTGGGAAACGAGCCCCTGTTGACAATGGAACTGACACGTTTAAACAACCGTGAGCCGCCGATAGCCGGCTGTTCTTTTATCTGTAGGGAATATCGACATAGGCCTAGGCTATGCAAACATTTATACATTGTTTTAACATTCGTTATATCACTACACAATCTCGAAATGTAAACAAATTCCCCTAATCTTTATCCTTTCTCCCTAATCCTTATCTAACTTGACCCACCTCAACGAAAAATTTGCCTACATAAATAATTAAGCATAATATCGATGTCGATAAACTGTCGTAATGGCGGGTCACCCCTACTTCGTCGCGACCGCTAGGCGGCGGGTGGCGCAAATCACTCGCGCGGACTGCCGTTCTTGGAGAGCGCCCCCGCGCTGCGCTCCTTTATCAACGTGTTTAGTTTTATTTGTCGATAAAAAATACCGTTCTGTGCACTACCCGTGGACTGGAGGATATGGTCTTTTATGTCGTATGTTTATGTTAGGTGAAAGGGGTGTTTCTGTTTATATGTGGGTGTGATTTTAGGTTTTTTCTTTTAGGTCGTACGTTCTGGTTTGAGGAGGGTATCATTTGAATAGAGATTACTTAACAAAACAGAAGGATTTTCAGAATACCTTTTGTCTTCAAACATTACTGACTCTCTGCTGGGTAGAAGTCTTCTGAGTCTCCTGAATAGAATTACATCACTTTCTCACTCTTTTTTTGTTTTCGCAGGCTAATCCATCCTGAATCTTCTTCTTCTACTATCTTATACGTATATATCCTTAACTCTCATTTTCAGAAAATCAAGTAAAATATTAAACCATCGACTATCGACATCGACACAGGCACATCGTATTCAATTAGAGTCACAGCACGGTCTCGCATGAGTGGCGTCTCTACGCGTCGGCAGCCACGAGCCCCCCGAATCGATACTGACTATCGATACCGGGCGAGCGGACGTGGCGCAGCCCTAGTGCGGTGGGCGTCTTGTTCGAAATCCGAATAACGCTTGGTCAAGCGCGACTCAAAGCGAGGCACGTGGCATGGTCTAATTTGCGCCGGCTATAGAGCGTACCGAGCTATATGTGGTACCTACATAGGCGTGCTGTGTGTGCCGTATGTGGTACACCTCAGGCTGCGCTTTTGAACTGAATATTATATGTACTTTGTGCTCTACCCTCTGTATCTCCGTATCGTCTGTGTACGTCCATTTCTTATTCATTGTTTGTGGAGGCTGACATTGTTTTCACTGTTGTGCTTGTTTGAACTATGTTAATTGGTAAATAGCTTTGCTAATTAGGTTGGAGCTGAACTAAAGGAATGGTACGTATGTATAATTTTGTTTAATGCCGCTGCCCAGTGGCTTGAGAAATAAGAAAAGGTTGTTTGAGTCTTGAGTAGGACCTGGGGTCGATACCAGAACCAATGACAATTGTTAATAGAAAATAAAGAATATTTTGCACAACACTTCGTCATCTGTCAACTGGTTAGTAGAGTAATAGAGACTACTTGGAGTCTACATAAAAATAACAACTATCATTGTGGTGATATGATTTGGACAACTTATAAGTTTAGTTAACCACTAAACCTTAGGCGTTAACTAAACCGTCATTCTAGAGGCCTTTTTTTTGGGTGGGAAATTATCAAATAACTTCTCCCACTTTGGGCGGAGCGGGAGAGCGTGTCAGACTCTTACTCCGTTGGTTGTATGTTGCCAGGGGCCACGATAACCCTTTCAGATTTTCCCGCAACCCCGGCAGGCATCGGCCCTAGCGAACCCCGTCAGTTGTGCTGACATCTCTTTGAGACGCGCGTGGAACACAACGCGCCGTCGACCCGGGCCTGGTCCTTATCGGACGACGAGCTACCCATTGCTCACCGTCCGCAGACCCGCGCCTCAAATCGGCGTGCAATTACCGACGCCTAAGGCGCCTCTTGCGGCGGCTAGGGGCGTGAGGGTGAGAAATTTACCTCTCCTTCATTCTAGAGGCCTTAAGGCTTAAGGCTTCTAGAATGACGTCAAAGTACGAGAACTTTATGCATTCCGAACTTTAAAGTATCAGCATACAGTCAATGAGAGAAGGCTCCGTAATTATAATCATCCTAATTTATTTGTGGTCAGCGCAACATATCTTTTTCTTCTATACTTCTCTTTTTTTAGTCGTCATCTCGGGAGTCCCCCCCTTTCTCGCCACACCATCTTTCACACAGTCCATCCATTTCTTTGGTCTTCCCTTACTCTTATAGCCAACCACATTCATACTCAAAACTATACGTAATTATTATTATATAATCACCACCATCATATAAGAATATTATTATCCTAGTCATTCAAACTCACGGGTCATTGCCAGTCCATTGTTCTCATATCAAGCCGGCATGACGCGCCGCCATCAGTCACCATCAGCACTGCGCATCAGTCCCGCGACTTTCCGCTACATTTAATCTGTGCCGGTCAAACTCCCCTCACAGTCTGTGACGGTATTGTTCCTCCTCTTTACGGGGTTAGTGATAAACTGATGTCTTGATGACAAAAAGAAAATTAGTGCATAAAACATGTTTATTAAGCTATTTTTATCGCGGGCTTTGAGCGCGGCGACCAAATCAAGAAATTCCGTAACGAAAAAAACCTAACACCCCCCACTCCGCCTACCATGTAATGACGGTTCCCATGACAACGTGATGTTGTGATGTGTGTGATGGAAACGTAATTTTTGTTTTATATCATCACGTCATCATCCCAAGTGTAGCGTTGACAAATAGGAAGTATGGAGGTTAGAAATGCTATGCAATAGCTTAACAGCGGCAGTCCCCGAGTGCCACACGTTTTTTTTTTATTATGTTAATTTATTACGTTTATACGCGTAGGTATATTTTAATATTTCAGTTTAAGACTTCGCATATCCATATTTTCTCTTCTTGTTCTCACACACTTCTACATTTCTCTCTCATTTCTCCTTCCGCAGGTCTGCTGGAAGAAATTTCTTAAGAAATAAGCAGTACCTTTGTTCATATCCATTTGAACATATACTCATTTTATAGTTTTATAATTAGTCAATTTAATAACCATAGCCAATATTCGTTTTTTTATGTTACATCTCTAGTTCCATGAACTGGCAACATTATTTGAGACTTCCTGTATCTTCGTACTTAAGAAAATTTGTCTAGGTCATGGCGCACATATGAAAATAAAAAGATTTTTATCTTTAAAATTAACTCATTTCATTTCGAACAACCTTTGTACTCTAAATTATAATAAAATAAATAAATGATTTGAAAATCAGGAACGAAGTTCCGCACGCACATACAGATACACACTCGTATATAGAAAGAGACAGAGGGAGAGAGAAAGTCGCATAACGCTTTTTCTTTACGTGACGATTTCTACCAGTCGACTCCTATCGCCAGCCGCGTTATGTTGCGTTATCTGCAATCGCAAGCGTGGTGATGCTTTTTCCATTGAGATTATTAGAAATATTTTTTTTATCCGCCAATAAATAATGCACATTTCACATACCTAAATGATTAATTTTTTTTCGATTCTAATGACCCTATTAATACCCAAGTATGGTGTCGGTATATCTATAGATAATATTCGCAAAACTGATGAAGTTGACAGAATGCGAAACTGTATTATTTATTGTGAAATAAAAGCAGAAGTGACACATAGTCCTTATTTTTATCTTAGCAGAGAGGACGCTCTAGAAGGACATAATCTTAGTGACCTTATTGGGGATGTTCTTCAGAAAGGTCAGGTGCCTAGTATTCGCGATCGCTCGACCGGCGGGCGTGCGTGTACCAGAAGGCCAATTCTCGTACTTAAAAAACTTTCACATTCAAGTCTTGGTAAATAGATTATATTTTTGACAGAATGATTGCAAAAGAGATGCGATTGTGAAGGTTCTTCAAATTACGGAAATTGCGCCTTTGATGTATCTATCGTAGCAGATGGCGTTATATAGTTTCTGCCTACCCCCATGGGAAGAAGGAGTCAGTTTATGTATGTATGTGAAATTGCCACGAATAGAGTTTTTAGCTTCAAGAGACTTACCATAGAAGAGGTGTGATCTCGTACTGTACCCATGATTGTAATGTTATGTATTAGGCCCACTGCCACAACTATGTTGAGGTCGGCTTCCAGTCTAACCGGATGCAGCTGAATACCAGTATTTTACATGGAGCGACTGCCTATCTGACCTCCACAACCCAGTAACTAGGTAATACGATACCCCTTGGTAAAACTGGTTGTCAGATTTACTGACCACTGCCACTTGATACCATTCGTTAATAATCGGAAAAAAGTAGCACTCCGGGAGTGTCGACAGAAGTGAAAACTTGAACAATTTAAAAAAATACTTCCAAAACCTTTAAAGTAAAGATACTCGCATGGATCCGTAACATAAATAAAGAGCACAATCGCGTTTACAAAAATGAGGTGTCGGTAACGGTGTCGCGAGTTCAATTGTTTTTTCCTATCTCAAAAATGCCCAACGCACCTAAAAAAGTTCTCACTTCAAAAATAATAAACAAATCATTCATCTAACGTTATTTTCCACTATTTAAATTAAATACAAAAACACGAAGCCGTAACTTAAAACTTGTAAACTTGTAACATTTCAAACTATTCCGTGCAGCGACAATAAAATGTAAAAGCGAATGGGAAAAAGAAAATTGATAGCGAAAGTGCTGAAAGTTTTCAGCGAAAAGTGAAAGTTGAGTCGCAAAAGTTGCGAATGCCGACTTTGTTTCCCTCAACTTTGGATTCAATTTGTGGGTGGAGGAGTCCCCCTCCCCCAACCGTTTATGATTCCCAACAATAATAACCGTGGGAAGTTACCTTTTTTCTCGCAACTTTTGTACAATGATTTGTTTAGTGTTTTTTTTTTTTCGAACTTTTAAAAGGCTATTGGTTTTCGTTTAATGTGGGGATTTTCCTTTTTATAAAACATGGCTTTTATTGTTTTACAATTGAGTCTAACATTGCCCTGAAAACTCTGAAAAGAATTGAAACGTGTTATCGTATTTGAAGTAGTCTCGTACTGCTGTAATAATAAAAGAACAGTTTTTTTTAAATAGGTATACAGCTCAGTTAAATTGCTAAAATAAAAATTCTGTTTATTTTTTAATTTGGATACCTATAAAATGCATTGCAAGCGAATGGAGTAAAATGGAAACATATATGTACATTTTCCAATTACATAACAGTTACTTAGTATATAGAAAACTATTTTTTTTTAAAACTAATTCTTCTACCTACCATTCCCCTATTTGTACCTTGAAATCTACGTTTGAACAAAATTATTTTCAGTTGCCGAGTTGGAGTGCCGACAGAAGTGAAAACTTGAACAAGATCGCCTTGGTGGAAGAAAAATACTTGTACAGAACATCGGTCCGTAACCTTATCTAAATAAAGAGCACAATTGCGTTTACAAAAATGAGGTGTCGGTAACGGTGTCGTGAGTTCAATTGTTTTTTCCCATTTCAAAAATGCACAGTTTTTTGAAGTTTTCAGTTAAAAAACTGTATATTATCCTTACAACTAGCGCCATCTGTACTTTCTGTGAGTAAATAAATCGTCTAGTAGAGTTCTACGTTTTAGTGGAAGTGAGGTTTTCGATTGCGTCCTTCAAATCGCTTGGCGCGACATCTACTTTCAATACATTTTTGTGCTCTTAAACAAATATTCCGGGTGTGAAATGTGTGTATTCTAGGTATTATTTGGCGAAGTAAAATTAAGTCTTACTAATACTTACATACATATTCTAAACCTAATAAAATGTGTGAAGATGTCTGGATGATAGTTACTCAATCAACCATATATACAGCTGAACGGGTTTGAATGAAATTCAACATGCAGATAGACCATTTCTTAGATTAACACATACATAGGATACTTTTTATCCGCGTAAAGTACATGCAAAATCCGCTGAGTTTCCGACAAATCGCTGTCCCCGGCGAATAAAATGGTAATGTGCTATGACGATAGTTTTAACTTTATTATTCTCTAATTATATTCGATATTTAGAGGTTCGATTACACTCTGTAAATTTTTTTCATTCATTTCCTATGGTTATTTCAGAAGTTACGAGATTTTACGAAAATCACTTTTCTTTTGGTATTTGAACAATTCCGCTATGTATATTAGTTAATAAGGTATTCACAAAAAACTGTTTTGAAAAATTTAGTTTTTACGATTACGATTTTATTAGCCGGAGACAGCGAAATATCACAGGCCTGTGGTGGTCGAAAACTAACTAACTTTTTTACCCCCAAGTGCTGCACTTGCAAGCAGAAAGAGTTCAGCTACAGCAACCGAGTGGCTTAAAACCTTAATAGGCCGGCGACACGGCTCGCAACTACAAATCGAGATGTTTGCAAAAGTCACTTCCAAGCACGTTGCGCTAGTGTGAGTGCCTGTCGAAGCGATATACACCTACAGTGAGCAATACTACCACGCACACATTGACAATGATTGCTTGACGCGATAGCACTACTAGCTTTTGAATATTTATGATAAATTTGGATGTGTTCCGTAATACAAAAAAAATTGTATGAAAACTTAATGTATTTCCATTTTTTTTTCCGATAATTTGTAACTTGATAACATAAACTATGCTTCTACGGAAATAATATGACAAATATTGTTGTTTATAATACAGAAAAAACAATATGAAAACATGTCATTTAGCTGTAAAAATGTACGAAATGCAATTCGCTTACACTTCATTTAAAGGTAAGTTTTTGGAAATAAAAAGACGTAGGAGCCTAGATAAATACTGTCTCAATCCGAATATCAACATAATATGGTGGAAATATGCTCAAATTGCAAATGATTTATGTATTACGTTTGTATGGACAATTCATGCGTCGCCGCATTCTTAACATACGAGGAAACTGAGCAAGTTTTGGCCAGACTTGGTTAAACAGTTTATTTTCATTTATTTCTTATTAATAATGTATTCTTACATTATTGATGGGACGGAAATGAAGGGAGACTCACCGAGTTTAATTTATAAATTGCGCTTCGATCACATCGGCACTTCAAAGAAGACATGCACATTCACACATACAAACACATTAACACACACACACACACCAACACGTACACACACAACAACAACACAAACACTGTTTTAAAAATAAGACGCACATACAGTTTCACATAGGAATACAACTAGAGTTACACAAAGAGCTGCAAATTATGTAGTTCATAAGTAATTTCTTCCTAAATTTAATTTTAGTCACCTTTTATAAACAATCGTCTCAATATTGTTAATAATTAAGGGAAAGAGCGAGATAGCCCCAACACAAGTATTATCAATTACTTACTGGGGATGTCTCATTTATACCTAATCCATGTAACTGTTTTGGGACAAACAAACATTTTTCATTTCTTTTTCAGCTTCTTATCCTTTTTTTCTTTTTTTTTACTGAACCTTTCTTCTGATTGTCGTGCTACAAGTACCCTTTAATTCTTTCCCAGCCGGAGCGCCTGATGTCTCCCTACACTGCGATCGTCCGACGCAGCGCGAACCCGTTCGAACTGGCGCATGTGCTGGTGTCCTGGCTGATCGGCGCTGGTTACGAGTCATATGTGGTGGTGGGTTGTGCCAAACGAGATGTATGCATGTCCATCAGATACCGCACCGAATGTCCTGAAATCCCTGATGAGACTGTGGTAAGAGATGCTAGAAAAATGTACAGTTGAACAAGCTTTTGATTTATAGGCAGAAATATTCATATTTCCACCTCACTGCTAGTATTCATTTTTATTGTGTGCGTAATAACTTTTTTACATAAAAAATAAAAAAAAAACTCTTTTAAAATGTATTTATTCAGTCAGTGAGAGTGAATAAAAACTTTGAATTTGGAACAAGCACGAATTATACGAACTATGTTCAAAAAATTTATAAAACGTGCTGAAAGTACCTACTGGCTGGCTAAATGGAACTATTCCATAGAGCTATACAATTAAATTAAAAAAAATAATATCCCGCTTATTTTAAGTAAAGTCCTCGTCACGAGAAGCTATAAATTTTGTAAACACACATTCAGGGGTTTGCAATCTTTGGGTAAAATAAAATAAAAACAGTTTTGTACTATTTTTTTACAGGGATATAATTATATTAACACACACATCTAATTACAAACAAACAATATAACGTAATCCGCGAAAACACCACAAACAAACAGATGCATTCGAAACTCGAAAGACAGCAGAGACAACGTCAGCGGGAAAAAAAAAAACTTACAAAACCTTTAAAGTAAAAATACTTGCATAGAACATGGATCCGTAACGTAATATAAATAAAGAACACAATCGCGTTTAGAAAAATGTGGTGTCGGTAACGGTGTCGCGAGTTCAATTGTTTTTCCCATCTCAAAAATGCCCAACGCGCCTAAAGAAGTTTTCACTTCGAAAAAACATCTTGGTCCTTGTATAAATCGCTCTGCTCAGGATTCTAATCTAGAATCGTTCGCTGCTCTCATCCACGAATTAAATTTCCTTTTTTTCACTTGTTTTAAAAATCTACAATTTAGCCTACTTTTCTAGCTTACTGAAGAGAGTGATACAGTATATAAATAAAATAACTCATTATTACTCACTATAGCATACTCCAACATCTCTCTTACACCTACAAGAACAAAGCTCTCGCTCTACGCCAACGAATACACAAATTAATGCGACAAACAGCGGCGGCGCGGGCGGCGGCGGGCGTACGCCTGAGTAAATTTTGACGTTCAAAAGTGCCTTATAAGCCCTATTTGAATTAAATGATTTGACTTTGACTTATAATCGGTTTATTCAGGTTAGCGCGTGTTTTAAAATTCTATTCTCTGTAATAACCGATATCCAAAATTATTTAGGTTTAGTCGAAACAGTTTTTGTAAGTAACCGGTTAATCGATGAACGCTATTATAACGGTTTTATGAACAATATTTATTTATTAAGTAAGGCACACCAACGACATATTTACAAGGATAGTTACAATAGGTATCACGAGTCTTGAGTACTGTGTAAATACATCACTTATAGGCATGCACAACATTCTTATTAAAAAGGTGAACAATTATTCGACAAATTATTAAATCATTAAAATATTAACATTAATAATGGACAAATTTATAACTATTTGATGTATAATTAATAAAAATAACCAACGTGTTTATATTTGTACGCCGTTAAGGCAAAACATGACTGTGCTATAATCTTATGTAACATCTTGCATGCCATGTGTGTATACTTATGTTTTGGACAAATAAATGATCTTATCTTAACATTAATTTGATAGGTACATATTAAATTATAAAATAAGATTAGATTATAAAATAAAATAACAATAAATTAATTTAAATTAATACACTTCATTACATTGCATGAGAACAAACAAGAATAAAAATATATTATACTAGCGGACCTGACAGACGTTGTCCTGACCGAATACCGCCACCTATCGGGTCCGATTGTGAATCTAAACCATTCCCAGATCCCCTTGAACACACACAAAAAATTTCATCAAAATCGGTCCAGTCGTTTGAGAGAAGTTCAGTGACATACACACTCACAGAAGAATTATATATATAAAGACTAGCTGACCGAACAGACGTTGTCCTGTTTCCTATAACTCGATCGCAGCGCCACCTACCGGGTCCAATTGTGAATCTAAACCACCCAGGGACTCATTCAAACACACACCAAAAATTTCATCAAAATCGGTTCAGCCGTTTAGGAGGAGTTCAGTGACATACACACTCACAGAAGAATTATATATATAAAGAAGATATTAATCGGTATTTCAAAACCGGTTTCATGCTCTGGTTCAAATTATAAGACAACCCCTAAAATTACCATTCACCACCTCCTAGTGTTATTAGCTGGGAATTATTTTCAAAATCTTTATACATATTAAGTATCCTTCGTCTTAATTCTCATAATGAGTCTTATTAATTGCAGAAGATAGAAGTGGTCCCACCGCCAGCGAAAGAGCCCCGTTACAAACTCGTGCCCCTGCCAGACCTCACGTCCAAGTATGTCATAGAGATGGATATCAAAAACGCTGAAAGAAGGCAAAAAGAAATGAACAAAATCCAGAATGCACGACAAAAGAAGATTGACGTAAGTACTGCTGGGCAGATATACCTTACATTCTTGAATTAATGCAATAGGTGTCCGTCCATCAAAGTAAAAAGGTTTTGCTTTGGTATAAGTTGAAAACCATTTGATAAAAAAAAGTTTTTTATATAAGCTTTATTTACGTTCAGTGACGGGAACCCTCCTGGAGGGTTCACCTAGTCGCATATGGGATGTGGGGAGCCCTCGCGGAGGGCTCATTTTAATTGTAGGTTTTTCTTAGCGAATACAGTGTACTATAGCGGTTACACCGCCACATGCGAACTATGCATCAAAAAGACATGACGTCACACAAATCCTGTATCGCACAATTAGAGTTTACCGCGCGAACGACATACATATCGTCGGCGTAGGTGGAGAACTAAATAACTGCGATTTTGGTCAAATTGACTTCGTAACACCCAAATTATGCCGCATAAATAAATCGCAATTTTCTCCAACAAAGATTTTTTTTTTTTTGTTATTTAGTTCTCCACCTACGCCAACGATATATAAGGCTATCCGATATCAACCGTCGGGTATTTGCCCGCCAGACACGACACCCATTTATCTGGTCGGAGAATCCTCCCTTTTCTATGGTGGATGAGTGAACTTTACACCTTGTTCCTCATACCTCTAAAACAGCATTATAAACCATGAAAATAAAATCTGATTATAATTTAACAAGATTTATTAGTATATGCGTTGGTTTTAGAATCCAAGCTTTTTTTTAAGCTTGGTAACTACGTATAGCGACAAGACCCCTTGAAAACACAATTTTACTTCGTTTTACACTGTTTTATAACACGATTCTAAACCTAATGCCGTTGACCGTCTGCGATGGTTAACTTTAGCGCAAACGTAATGCCGGCAACCCTCCCGGAGGGTTCACTTCCAATATGTATGGCGGCATGGCGTATGAGTTCTATGATAAGTGGGTGAAGTCGAAAATGTTAACAAAAAAGGGTTTAGTGTTTGATGAAGTTCTTCCTGTTCTTGTGTATTGGATCATTAAGTTCCGTTCAAAATGGTTGATCCATGCGTCATGTTCGTGAACGGGCGCCGTCAGTAGGGACTGGTCATCTCTTAGCTGCCAGGGCTTATTTTAATTTTTGAATTATTTTTGTTTTTATTACGGACGCTTTTAACGTGCACGTCTTTCTACATTGTTCTCACATGTATAATTTCAACACGAATGATGTAACCAATGTTTTATAACAATATTTTGATTTAAAAGAGTGTCCGTGGAGTTTCTTGCCCGTTTTTCTCCATAGGTACCTACTACGTTTTGGAATGGGCAACTAGCTTCAGTTTTCTGACTGACCTACCCCTTGACAATTCAAAAGTACCTGTAATTGGTTTATTTGAAACAATTGCTTTGGGTTTGAGTTTTTCAATTTCTATAATTTCCTATTTTGTAAAAACAAAAATAATCATACAATAATAATTGTAATTCAAACTATATTGCTTCCTTTTACCTACTTACTTCTACCATGTACAATTGCAGGAGTTGGAAAGTCCACCTCCCGATGAGATCGACGGCTGGCGCACACACGCTTGGATCCTGGTATTACCACCCAACATGGGGATCGAACATCCGTTCTTCATTGAACCAAGCGAGGGGAACGCATACCCATTAAATGCGAAGCAGTACCAGCACGTTGAGAGTATCTATAATAATGAGAATTATTATGTAAGTCTAATTAGTTTTTAAAGCATGTTTTTCGAAGGAAATAATTCGTGTTGATTGATATATACTTAACTGTTTAAAGAAATAAAGGTTTTCGTAAACAGGCGCCTTTCGGGAGCCTTAACACTTTTTTTCGTATCAGGTAGACCATTTAAATATATTTAAGGAAATAGATGAAAATTGACCATTTCCCCCCTTATCTCCGAAACTACTGAGCCTAAAATTAAAAAAAAATACTTAGGCCCGTATTACAGAACCTCATTCAAAACTCAAGCGTTACTTAAAACTAGTTTCAACCAATCAAAAAGCTTTAAACGAGTTTTAAGTAATGCTTGAGTTTTGAGCGAGGTTCTGTAATACGGGCCTTAGAGTGGTTCCTCACTCATAGATTATAGGAAAACCTATAAGAAGTCTATGGTCTTAAAATAACATGGTAAATCTATCAATATTGTGCGTACAAATTTACATTTGCAGTTGGAATGTGTAGGAGAATACGTTTTTCAACTACAATGTTGTTTGTTCATGGGATAAATTCATCCCCACTTCGAAACTCTTCATTGTGCGTGGTCCGCACGCACTTGGCGTGTTTTTTCTACAATCTTCCTGTGAGAGTCCCCATCCTTTACAATATTTATTTAAATAATATTATAATTGCGAAAGTCAATCCCATCAATCAGTGCACTTCGCAAATTGCTTGTTGTATGTGAGTCTTATGCGGCGACGCATGAGCTTAAGCACATACAACGTCAAGAAATCGCAGATGGTGATTTTTAAGTGCAAACATGCATCGTTAGGTAACGTTCCTCCAGTAACTATAAGCGGAACACCTTTGCAGCCTGTTGCTCAGGTTAAGTACCTAGGACATTTGGTCACGGAGGACTTATCTGATGATGCAGATTTGGACAGGGAGCGTAGGGCGCTGGCGGTTCGGTGCAATATGTTAGCCCGCAGGTTTGCACGTTGTAGTGGGGATGTGAAGGTGTATCTTTTTAAGGCCTACTGCCAAACCTTCTACACGTGCAGCTTGTGGGTGAAGTATACGCAGAGGCCCTACAACGTCCTACGCGTTCAATATAATAATGGATTTAGGATGTGATGGGGCTTCCATGCTTCTGCAGCGCTTCGCAGATGTTCGCGGAAGCCCGTGTTGACGATTTTCATGCCTTAAGGAGAAAGCGGGTGCCGTCAATAATGAGCTCCACGCAACCTACCCAACAGCATCCTAAAAACATTGGTCGACAAGGTGGACAACCCCTTTATTAGGCACTGGATGCAGAGGCACGTGCCAACATGTGTTGAGCCACGTAGTTATTAGTTGTTGTTTCTAAGTCTTTGTTACTAATACTACATGGATTGTATGTACCTTTATGTGTGATCCGCAATAAATGAAATATATATATAAAGTTTGTGAGGATAGATGGATGGATGTTTGTTACTCTTTCACGCAAAAACTACTGAACGGAATTGGATGAAATTTGACACACAGATAGTTTATAACCTGAATTAACACAAATTATACTTTTTATTCCGATATTCCCACGGAATCGAGACTTATGCAGGTGAATACGCGGGGCACAGCTAGTGCATACTATTTCTTTTACTATCGGTAAAGCTTTTCAACTAACACATCTACAAAATCTCACCATCAACCCAGGCTAACATTCAAAAAGAAACAGAAGAAGGCCCTGGTGCCCTCAACTACGACTTCAGTGACCTGAACTGCTGGGAGCACCTGCTGGTGGGGGAGCCCTTCTACAGAAGACAGTTCACCGGCATCGACACATCTGACAAGAAAACTGCTACGGATACTGAGAAGCACCTGGACATGCCGACCAGCTGGGTGGAGAAGCTAGACATTACTGGTGATGGTGGGTTGTAGACTTTGTGTTGTTGACTTAAGGTTGAAAGTTAGTAACTTCGCCGTCGCAAATAGCTGTCCAATGCTTACCTGTTTTATCCTAATCCTAACTAATCAATTCCCAGCCTTTTCCCAACTATGTTGGAGTCGGCTTCCAGTCTAACCGGATGCAGCTGAATACCGTATTTTGTAGATACCCGCTAAACGACGGCCGCCCGTGCCCCATGTACCTAATGAATCAGTAAAATTCCAAATTAAAAAAAACAATACGATTTTTTTTTTCGATTTTCTTGAATATTACCACATAAATAGACTCTCAGTACGATACCTAACAACATCCCCCCACCCTTACGGATCGGACAGGGTTTTTTTACATGTTGTATAGTATCGTGATCCTGTGATCAAACAGTAGCCAATTATTGATGTTTGCATGTAGCTCTAAGCTATTCGTGCATTTTCTATAGTCAAAAATTATGTGGAAACCCTCCCAATCACTACTTGTAGCAAATGGATTGGTGTCTGACTTGTACTCATGATGTAAGGAACTCTCAACGGGATCCTTTCTACCCTTGATCTTGATTTTCAGAATACGAACAACGGTACCCAGGGAAACACAAAGTGATCCACTTCAAGAGGGTAATTCTAGAGAAGTTCTCGCCGTACTCTCAAAATGATGGAATCGTCAAAAGGATTAAAATTTACAGAGACTACGCTCTTAAAGATCTTTTGACCACGTAAGCTTGTCATTTCATAGTTTATATTTCCATTAAAGTTTACCTCTTCAGTCTCATGAAAGCACCCAATGTAAATCTTTTACAAATGTAGCGTAGCCCATGATGACTTGTACCACAGGCGTTGCTTCCAATGTAAAACTTGTACAAATGTAGCGTGGTCCCATGGTGACTTGTACCACAGGCGTTGCTTTCAATGTAAAACTTGTACAAATGTAGCGTGGTCCCATGATGACCTGTACCATAGGCGTTGCTTCCAATGTAAAGCTTATACAAATGTAGCGTAGTCCCGTGATGACTTGTACCACAGGCGTTGCTTCCAATGTAAAACTTGTACAAATGTAGCGTGGTCCCATGGTGACTTGTACCACAGGCGTTGCTTCCAATGTAAAGCTTGTACAAATGTAGCGTAGTCCCATGATGACTTGTACCACAGGCGTTGCTTCCAATGTAAAGCTTGTACAAATGTAGCGTAGCCCATGATGACTTGTAACACAGGCGTTGCTTCCAATATAAAACTTGTACAAATGTAGCGTAGTCCATGATGACTTGTACCACAGGCGTTGCTTCCAATGTAAAGCTTGTACAAATGTAGCGTAGCCCATGATGACTTGTACCACAGGCGTTGCTTCCAATGTAAAGCTTGTACAAATGTAGCGTAGTCCCATAATGACTTGTACCACAGGCGTTGCTTCCAATGTAAAGCTTGTACAAATGTAGCGTAGTCCCATGATGACTTGTACCACAGGCGTTGCTTCCAATGTAAAGCTTGTACAAATGTATCGTAGTCCATGATGACTTGTACCACAGGCGTTGCTTCCAATGTAAAGCTTGTACAAATGTAGCGTGGTCCCATGATGACCTGTACCACAGGCGTTGCTTCCAATGTAAAGCTTGTACAAATGTAGCATAGTCCCATGATGACTTGTACCACAGGCGTTGCTTCCAATGTAAAACTTGAACAAATGTAGCGTGGTCCCATGGTGACTTGTACCACAGGCGTTGCTTCCAATGTAAAGCTTGTACAAATGTAGCGTAGTCCATGATGACTTGTACCACAGGAGTTGCTTCCAATGTAAAGCTTGTACAAATGTGGCGTAGCCCATGATGACTTGTAACACAGGCGTTGCTTCCAATATAAAACTTGTACAAATGTAGCGTGGTCCCATGGTGACTTGTACCACAGGCGTTGCTTCCAATGTAAAGCTTGTACAAATGTAGCGTAGTCCATGATGACTTGTACCACAGGAGTTGCTTCCAATGTAAAGCTTGTACAAATGTGGCGTAGCCCATGATGACTTGTAACACAGGCGTTGCTTCCAATATAAAACTTGTACAAATGTAGCGTGGTCCCATGGTGACTTGTACCACAGGCGTTGCTTCCAATGTAAAGCTTGTACAAATGTAGCGTAGCCCATGATGACTTGTACCACAGGCGTTGCTTCGAATGTAAAGCTTGTACAAATGTAGCGTAGTCCCATAATGACTTGTACCACAGGCGTTGCTTCCAATGTAAAGCTTGTACAAATGTAGCGTAGTCCATGATGACTTGTACCACAGGCGTTGCTTCCAATGTAAAGCTTGTACAAATGTAGCGTAGTCCATGATGACTTGTACCACAGGCGTTGCTTCCAATGTAAAGCTTGTACAAATGTAGCGTGGTCCCATGGTGACTTGTACCATAAGCGTTGATTCCAATGTAAAGCTTGTACAAATGTAGCGTGGTCCCTGGTGACTTTTACCACAGGCGTTGCTTGCAATACCTATTTCAAGAACCAGTCTCTCACAAATGTAAACTGATTCGCAAGCTGGTTTAAAGCACTATCACTGTACTTACATTTGTGAAGAGATATATAAATATAGGTATTTGATTATTATTTTAATTTCAATGTTAATATTTGCGTTAAACGAGTAGGTAAAATAGTATACAAAGTTTCAACTTGATTAGCCAAGAAGAAGTTTATCAAAATTAGTTCCCTACAATTCATCTTCAAACACAATTACTAAACCTATCCGAATCCTCGTGCAAGGAAGTGTAGCCGCTCAAGGTAACATAACGTCATCGTATCCTCTACGAACTGTTCCCGTAGGTCGCGTTTGTTCGTGGGAACCCAGGGTTTTACCTGATGTTCCATGCCAAGAGACTTGATTCCGCCAGCTGAGAGAGATATAGATCATCTGAGACCATCTGAGAGATTAAGTAGTTAAGTATAATCGATGAGAGAGTGATACCATATGTGACCATAGTTTAACTAAAAATTTAGAACTAGGTAATAAGAGCAGTTGTTATGGAATTAGTGTGTTAGGCTGTCTCTGGATGCTTTGCCCAAATATTGGATTCCTTTTATGAGCACAACCATAAAAACGGCAATAAATGAAGGCAAATAACACACACTTATAATGAATTTCAGGTTTGAATGGTACAAACAAAGAGCAGACAAGATGCTGACTGCGAAATTTGATCACGTAGCGCGAACGGTTAGAGAAGTATTTGGAATCGGCCGGAGGGACCACCTCTTGAGTAAGTCTATCTTAAACGAGTAACTTTTAACTGGTAAAATATGGCTGAACCTTTGAACCTATTCCTTCTATCACTTTTCAGTACCTACACCTTGTGTCTAAGTAATAACAGCCGTACGGGTCGATCGATCAGGTTAAGCTACGCCTGCCGCGGTTGATCCGTGGATGGGTGACCATCTTTACATACCAAGACCCCTCCATGTCTCGGAAAGCACGTAAAGCCGTTGTTCCAGGCTGTCATTTACAGATCTTTGACAGTTATTACGGGTCGTTAGAAGCCCGTGTTACCAGTCTTACCAAGGGGTATCGTGTTACCCAGTAACTGGGTTGTGGAGGTCAGATAAGCAGTCGCTCCATGTAAAATACTGGTATTCAACTGCATCCGGTTAGACTTAAAGCCGACCCAACATAGTTGGGAAAAGGCTAGGCAGATGATGACCAATAACTTTAACGAGATTTAAAGACTAATGCCTGTTTTCACTGACTCGTAAGCAACACCTAAATGAATGCCCACATTAAAGCGCGCTGGATTTTCGACTGTTGGCGTTGGGCAAAGTTCTTTAAAATGAGATATTTATCACGTTTTTTGTTTTTTTAACAAAAATCCTGTTTTAAACAAAAAACATGGTAAAGCTCCCGTTTTAAATAACTTTAGTGGTATATTAATTGTTGTAAAAACTTTTTACAAAAAAAAACAACCGACCTCCAAAAAAAACACTACAAAGTGAAAAATAACTTTAATTTCGGAAGTCGGTGTCTTGGGTTTTGTATTTTCGTTTTTTGCCACCGACTTCCGAAATTAAAGTAATTTTTCACTTTGTAGTGTTTTTTTTGGAGGTCGGTTATTTTTTTTTGTAAAAAGTTTTTATTTTTCACTTTTTAGTTGTGGTACCTACCCCACACACATTCGAATACTACTACCTGCTACCAGTGACAGAAACTTATCATATCATCTACATACTAAGTGGGAAAAAAATACGTTTTTTGTAGCTAACTCAAAAACTATCCAAGCAAAGTTAATAAAATTTATATAACCTCCTCCTTTTTGGAAGTCGGTTAAAAAAGTTTGTGCTCGCGAGGTCTACTGTTCGCAGAACTACTAGTTTAGGTGTCGCCTAGAATTATGAAAACTGACATAACCCTGAAATACAGATAAAAGCTGAAAAAAAATATGAGACCCGAAACTAAAATAGGTACCTACGCTGTCAAAGAGACGTATTCTTTTGAACTAACGTACGTTTAAAAAAATGTTCACAATCATTATTCTCAACAACTATCACGCTGATGGTCACACTATAAATATTCGGCACATTCTATCTGGAAAATCATATAAATAAACAATAGACAAACAATAATTTTAGAATACCTTCCGTCTGCTGAGCTCTTAGGCCTGAAACTGCGTTAAGGCTTGTGCAGACCAGCGCGACACGCGACGCGACACAAAGACACCGCTCGTCGCGCTACGAGCGGTGCCTTTGTGTCGCGTCGCGTGTCGCGCCTGTTTGAAAGAGCCTTTAAGCGGGCGCCCGTGACGGGCACCCGTCACGTGTCTACGCGCGTGGACACGCGGATGGGCTCCATGGGAACGCAACGGCCCCCGTCGCGGAGACCGGATTATTTTATTTACGCAGTGTTGCTAGTTCAATTTTAACGGTGTGCATGCATAGTCGTGTCGATGGAGTACCTGGGCGACTGAGCTCTGCTCTGGTGAAAATTGATAAGGCTCATTTAATAGTATAGGATAGTTCATAGTAATCCCATGCATAGTACATACTAATTCCATGCTGCCATGATAGTAGATACTAATTCCATGCTACCATGTCATTATTCTAATGTCATTATTCATTATCTTGTTCTAAACTTAGGGCGACCGAGCTCTGCTCGAGTGAAAATATAAAACGAATTTTCCCAGATATGAGACATTGAAACCTAGCTAGATCGATTTTTCACTCCCGTAAATCCCTATATTGTAACTTTCATCGAAAGCGTTACGAGCCGTTTTCGAGAACGTGATTACAAATACATATATATGTTACGGCTAAAACCCGAAGTGCGGCTACACCTAGATTTAGCCGGCTATAACTAGGTGCGGCCGGTAGCAGATAGTTAAACTTGCCTAAATGTACCCTGGCATTATGTGGTCACAGTTCTAACCTTTTTTTTTTTTTTTTTTTTGTTCCGAGGTGGAAAATCCTCATGGATGTCCTCCGCCCTGGGGCAGACGAAGGGGTCTGTCAGACTCCTACTGACTAAAAACCACCCCGGTGTTCCCTTCCCACACTTGGACCGGGGATCATGAGATCTAGTGCGCCTTCCATGATCCCCGACTGGTGCCGGCCCGCTTTTGCGGGCCACTTCATGCCCGCGGGGGGAGTGAGGTGAGACTCCCCCCACGACGTCAAATAGGGGCGCGCGTGGAACACTACGCGCCGCCACCTCGGGTCCTGCTGGATGGGGGGCGGCGGACGTCCCCGAGTCCGCCGTCCCTCCGGATCTGTTTACGGGGGCTGGAAGAGGGCGTTGTCCGCCCTCCGCCGACGCCCAGTCCGCCTGCTACGGATCAGGAGAGTGGTCTCAATCTCCCTCTCCCTTTCCGCAGCCTCCTTCTGCGAAACTACGGTTTCACAGAAGGAGATCACCGCATCCCACGACTCGGCGCTCCCGACCATCGAACGAGCGACAGCCGGCAGCGCCAGGTCGGTTCCGACTTCAGATACGAGGGCACGGCACGGCTCCTCCCATGCGGTACACTCTGCTAGTGTATGCTGCACCGTGTCCTCCCGACAGTGGGTGCAGTGATGGCACCGAGCGTCCGGCTCCCTGTTTATGCGACACAGGTACTTCCCGAAGCAGCCATGCCCCGAGAGCACCTGCGTCGCCCGAAACGACAAGGAACCGTACCTCCTCCCGAGCCATTCGTCGAGCACTGGTCGGATCGCGTCGACGGTAGCGAGGCCGGCGGTAGGGCGCAGAAGCCTGTCCCGCCATTCCGTCACCAGGACCTCGCGGAGCTGAGACCGACGAAGCTTGATCTCACGCTGCACCGGTCCACCTCCCCGTATTCGGGCCTCCTCGCGCCACCGGTGCAGTGAAGCGAGGGCTCTCGCTTCTAGGTCCCAGGGCGGGGATCCGGCCAGTGCACAAGCCGCCTCGTAGGAGATCGTGCGATACCCCCTGATAGCCCTGACGGCCATCGCCCTCTGCGGTTTTCGCAGTATTGCGATGCTGCCGGCCGTCAGGTCAGAAGCCCACACCGGGGCTCCGTACAGGGCCATGGATCGCACGATCCCCAAGTATAACCGCCTACAGGCGGTGCTCGGGCCCCCCAGATTGGGAAGCAGCGTCGACAACGCACCTGCGGCACCCATCAACTTGGGCGTCAGTTGTCGAAAGTGGGGGCCGAAGTCCCACCGGCTGTCGAGCACCAGTCCCAAGTACTTCATGGTGGACTCGACAGCTATTTGGACCCCCCCAACCACGACGCTTGATCCCGGCGGTGGCGCTCGCCGAGGGCCGTGAAAGACCACGGCCTCCGACTTATTGAGAGCCACCTCCAGGCCCAGGCGCCGTATGCGACCCACCACCTGTGAGACCGCAGCCGTCGCCAGCAACGCTGCTTCCCTATACGAGCTCCCCCGGGCCGTAACCAGCGTGTCGTCCGCATAACACGTCAGGTCCACTCCCGGTTGGAGCTCGCCCCTCAGCACCCAGTCGTAACCGATGTTCCACAGGAGCGGGCCCACGACCGAGCCCTGTGGAACACCGCACGACATATCGCGCCGGCCCCCGCCGTCGCGTCCCCTGTAGGTGACACACCTTTCCCCCAAATAAGCCCCAACGATGTGGCGGAGATAGCGGGGCACCCTATGGTATCGCAATGCCTCCCGAATACAACTCCAGGGTAGGGTATTGAATGCGTTGGAGATGTCCAAGGACACCGCCAACATAACCCCTCCCCGGGATACCGCTTCCTCCGCCAGGACTCTCACCCGCATTATTGCGTCAACAGTGGAGCGCCCATGCCGAAAGCCGAACTGACTGTCGTCCAGATCCGGCCCCTCTCTGTATAAGTGACCGACGAGGCGGGCTGCAATTATCCGTTCCACACAGTTCTAACCTAACCTAACCTACTCTTCAACCATTTTCATTTGCTACAACTAAATTTAACCAACTGCTAACGGCTGCACCTAGTTGTAGCCGGCTAAAACTAGGTGTAGCCGCACTTCGGGTTTTAGCCGTGACATATATATACAAATATTGCTCGTTTAATAGTATAGGATTACATTGCAAAACCGCTGGCCACACCGCTGGCGGGCAACGCGCGTGCCCCCGTTCGTCGCACGGAGGCGGGACACATGGCACGAGCGCGGAGCTCGCTTCCCCGTGACGGACGCCCGCGCTTGTCCCTGCAACGAAGCACTTTTGTATGGAACCGCGCGGACGTCCGCCTAACGCAGTTTCAGGCCTTAAAACTTTCATTCGAATACCTGTCACATTCTCTATGATGAATGAACTTTATCATTCACTCTTTCGTTCGTTGTTCTTCGTCTCCAGAACACGAATATTCAATGGATGCGCCGGTAACCAGTGTTGAAGGTGATCGCGTCTTGGAGTTCAACTACTACCCTCGTCTTGATCATCTCACCAAGCTAATTTGCACTCCTGTAATTTTCGAAGAGTATTACACTAATCGAACTGACAGGTGAGTTTGACTATTTCAGGGATTCCCAACCGGTGGGGTGCGCCCGCCTCGGGGCTCATAGTTTCCAATGGGGGGGGGGGCGCGGTGGCTCCAATAATAAAGTATAGATTTATTAAATTTTATGTTCTTAGTTTCCAAAACTCAAACGTTTCATAATACTTACTTAGGTGCTGTAAAATGAAGTTGAGCTTTTCAGCATAAGTCGACAAAATAAGTTTTTACATTTAGGGCCATTTAGGGAAGAAAACCGATAGGGAAATCGTTGCCCCCGGCAACAAGGCAACCGAAGGAACACGGGTGGTTTTCAGTCAGTAAGAGTCTGACACGCCCTCCCGCTATGGCCAGCGGGAGCGGGAGAAGTTATTTGATAATTTTCCAACCCCAAAAAAAAAGAAGATATGTGCTTGCATAGACGAGGGGCAGTGCAGGCCCCTCATTCGTCAACGCTGCCCCCCGTCTCGCCGCGCATTCCTAAGGCGTGGTACAGCGGTCTCGGTCAAACTATAGCCGACACTTACAATTATTGAAGTGAAAACTTCTCATTTTACTCTTCTTTTTGTAAACGCGATTGTGCTCTTTATTTAGATAAGTTTACGGACCAATGTTCTGTGCAAGTATTTTTCTTCCACCAAGGCGATCTTGTTCAAGTTTTCACTTCTGTCGGCACTCCCGGAATGCCACTGTTTTTTTTATTCTTAACAATATTTTAAAAGTCATAACCGCTGACACAATAATCTTCATTACAGACTGGAATCCCGAAAAATTGTCTACACACCGGGCACGAAAGGAGAACCAAAACGCAAAGTGAAAGACATTACGGAGACATACAGCCGTAATTTCAACATACCTGCGAAGAAGGACATCTGGAAGAAGATCTTCCACATCCAGGACAATACCATAGACATCCTGTACCAGTATGCTTATAACTTCGTCACCAACAACACCAGGAACTTCATCAAACCTAACTTGGCAGAAACTGGTGGCAAGATTCTGTTCTATCCGGAAAAGACCTCGGGATATATTGTATGTATTTGTGTTCTTCTGTATTATAGGTATTTATAGTGTGCATAGCCGCAGAGGAAAAATGTCGAATTGCTTAATTTCAGTTTAGCAGATATTTTGTGTATGACGTCGTGTTACGTGTAACTATGCGTTCGCACTGGCGAAACATTTACAACGAAACATGTTGGAATCTCTATTTTCTGTCAATTTTCCATACAAAGTTTGACAGGCACTTGAGATTTCAACATGTTTTGTTGTGATGTTTCGCCAGTGCGAACGCATAGTTATTGTGTAGGGTAAGTACAAATTTGTGTATCCGACTATTGGGGAGCTATTCGACAAAAACTGTTTCCGCTGGAACTACGTCATCCCATCGGCACTTTTTTTCCTATGGATTTACAAGAAAAAGAAATACATAATTAGTGTGTAAATGTGTATGTTTAAATGAAATTTGTGTGTCATAAAACTGCGAAGATAATCAAATTTCCGCTGCGCTGACGTTTGGTTCTTTGATAAAAATCATATAAAACGATTTAGTGCAGAGTTATAACTTTTTACGCACGTTGCTTTGAATTGGTGTGTAATGTTTGTGAAAATAGAATTTGATAAAAACATACCGTTCAGAAGACATACACGTAAAAGTAAAATAAGGTTATTAGGTCCAAGTACTTAAAATAGGAACTTTGGGGCCCAACTTGTAACGTTTAATTGTAATTTGTAAGGGTCTACAATTTCCTGCCAAGTTTCATCAACAGCACCGCCTTTAATTTTTAACCGATTTCAAAAAAGGAGGAGGTTCTCAGTTCGTCGGGTTGTTTTTATGTATGTTTCCCGATTACTCGAAGACGGCTGAACCGATTTGAAAAAATCTTTTTTTGTTTGAAAGGGTAAACTTCCAAGTTGGTCCCTTTGTCGTTTGGTCACGATCTGATGATGGGATCTTGGAGAAATCGAGGGAACTCTTCAAATATTATAGGCACATCTATAGCGATTTGGGTATTTTTGATGAGCAGTTGACATTAGGCTATTGCAACTTAGATAAATTGCAAACCAACCCACAAAAAAGTGAAAAAAAAAACTTTTTTGCAAAAAATACAACCGACTTCCAAACTACAAAGTGAAAAAGTCGGTTGTATTTTTTGTAAAAAAGTTTTTCTATTCCATCTCAGGCTGACCCAATAGCCGAGCGCCCCCGTCCCCTAGACGTGTACTACTCACTGTGCGACAACATAGACCAGGAGTACAAGACCTGCAAACACAACAGAGACCGGGAGACCGACATCAACAGCTATCTGCGCCAGCGGTACCACGAGCTGAAGGAGCCGGAGTTGTACGTCGCGCTCTATGACACCGAGAGGAACGAGGCCGCTAAGAAGGGGTGGGCTGATCAGGTAAACATAGATATAATGACAGAGGACAGGAAATCGCAGTAAGGGTCAGGTACAGCCAGTCAATAGGCCTGTGTCCAAAAACTTTGTTTTCTAAGTTATTTTTGATTAATATGATAAAACAAAAAATACGTGTCCAATAATTTTTCATTATCTGAAAGATGGACTAAATAGAATTTCTTCTTTTTTTTACCTAGGCAACTACCCTATTAATGATAACACTAAATATAGAATCTATTATACCAAATCCCACAGTCAATGCATTTTTCCTGTAGGGGTCTAAAAGATTTTGATCTCAAAACCAACTCTTTGGACTTAGTGCTCTCTGGTTTTCTTGAGCTAGCATAAATCAGTAGATAAAACTAAAAAGTTTGGTAAACCGTAAGAAAATGCATCGTCGAAGTAGATTCGAAGTTAATACTCACCAGCGCATCGATGTCTTCAAGGTTCTGGACTGGAAAGGGCTAGGCATTAACATAAATGGCGAGTATATCACTAACCTTCGGTTTGCCGATGACATAGTTATCATGGGTGAGACCATGGAGGACCTCAGTACAATCCTCGGTAAATTCAGTAGAGCCTCCGAAAGAGTGGGTCTTAAAATGAAAATGGACAAGACAAAGGTCATGTCAAATGCTCATGTAAAACCCACTCTCGTGAAGATCACTGTCGTGACGCTACGCTCGAAGTTGTGGTACGAGTATATTTACCTAGGACAAACTGTCCAGCTAGGTAGGTCCAACTTCGAGAAAGAGGTCAAACGTCGAATCTGACTCGGCTGGGCAGCGTTCGGGAAGCTACGCAATATCTTCTCATCCCACATACCGCAGTGTCTCAAAACGAAAGTCTTTGACAAGTGCGTGTTGCCAGTAATGACCTATGGCACTGAAACTTATCGGAAGGTTAAAAATCACCCAAAGGGCAATGGAGAACGCTATGCTTGGAGTTTCCCTACGTGATCGAATCAGAACTGAAGAGATCCGTAGGAGAGCCAAGGTAACCGACATAGCCCGAAGAATTGCCAAACTTTAGTGGCAATGGGCAGGGCAAATTGCTCGCAGAACAAATGGCCGATGGGACCGAAAGGTTCTGGAGTGGCGACCGCGTACCGGAAGACGTAGCATTGAAAGGCCTCCCACAAGATGGACCGATGACCTTGTGAAGGCCGCAGGAATCCGCTGGATGAGGGAAGCACAGAATCGGTCAAAGTGGCGGTTCTTGGGGGAGGCCTATGTCTAGCAGTGGACGTCTTTCGGCTGAAATGATGATGATGATGATGAAAGCATCGAGCAAAACTGATAGCTCAACATAATGTCACTTGTATTAATCATAATTATGTCTTAAAATATATTACGATGTCTTCGATCGACTGCAGTCTAGTTGCACCCCGAACAGTAGTCTTTAACCTCACGACAAATTCTCCAGGAACTCATAAAAGCTGAAGTGTCAGAGAGAGAGAAGGAAGCAGAGATAGATCCTCTGGCCCCATACCTCGCTCGGATGTTCGGCTCGGGCCATGGGACAGGCTCGCAGATCTCTATGAGAGAGGCCACTCTGATCAGGGAACAGTGTATCAACGACTTTAAGGCCAAGCAGCTCGCAAGACAGCACATTGTGCAGCAGAGGTTTGATAAGGTATTGTTATTGTGTGTTACACCCATACTTAATATTAAATATTAGAAAGTAACTTTATCTGTCTGTTACCTTTTCATGTATAAACCTGGAGAAGGTAATAGGCTTCTTTGTAAAATAATGAAATACAGAAAACACGCATACTAAGCCGCGGGCAACATTTAGGACTGAATTTAGGAACTTCGAAGAGGAGTCTTCGAAGTTACGCCAAATTAGACCTTAGGTTATTGAGTTTAGAGGATTGCATCAGCTGCCTTCATAATAACCAAATAAAAAAGGGTAATTAACTGCCTTTATCAATACTATGCTAGTTTTAATGTAACTGTACCTTAGTTTAAAGAGCGGATTTTCCTGATTCTGTCGTATTATGTTCGGAAAATAAACACAAATAATTAATGTAGACCAAACACCCTAAAATAATTGTTTGTTTTTAATTGATGACATAGGATCTGTCATCTTGTGGTTAATTTGATAACTTTTCACCAGTACAACGCTGAATACAAGACTAAGAGACTGTGGTACTTAGCCAACCAGTTCATTCTTACAGCGGAGAAAGAGGCTGCTTATTTCGCAGCAAGGTATGTAGTTATTTGATTCTTAATTACTTTCCCATTTTTCTAGAGACCAACAAAACTAGGTGATCACCATTTGTCTGCTCTCTTACCAATTTTCCTTTTCCACACAACTCCACTCGTGGCCATTCTACTTCGACTTCAATACCTACCCGATAATACACTACACTTTTGCTCACTTCCCCGAACTCCTTTTATAGAAGTTTTCCTCTCCTGTTAACCTATTTCCTGTAAATTGTCCTGCCAAGACATTGATTGGCTGTTTTTACCTGACTACGGCAAAGCCAAAGGAGGGTTATAATTTTAACAGGCTATCTATGTATGTATGATCATCTATTTCCTCATAACTCCTAAACTACTAGTCATATTTTGACAAAAGTGGTATCCTTGGAAGCGTCGTGTGACTCCAGCGATACAAAAACCGATGTTATTTTTATTTCGTCTGTCTGTGATGTGTTGTTTATACCTTTTGAGTTTGCATATTTGTCGTAAAGTTTTACTTTTTACCTTTATTTTATTATGTCTGCCATCAGCCAGATATGCACTGAACAAAACAAATTCTTAAAGTGTGATCACCTAAATAATAAAACCACTACTTCCACAGTGCCGAACTATCCTTCAAAGTCCACGCTCTGGAGGTAAGACTAACGCGCCACCGGGACCTCTCTGGGCCTAGGTTCAAGGTGCTCATGGATTACCTGGAGAAGCACCCGTTGCTCAAAGAGTACAACAGGGCGGCACGGTACCGCCACGCCAGGAGGTCATAGAAGTAGTAGAAGGTTTGAGGTATGAAGAAGGAGCAGGGGAGGTTGAGATTTATGGTGGGTCAGGGAACTTTGTATCGGAAACTGATTGTAATCAAGATTGTGGCGACATGTATACTGTTACTGCCACATACGAACTACGGGAAACATGTGACGTCACACAAATTCTACATCGCGCAAGCAAAGTTCACAGCGGAATCTCCGTCTAGTTGGAGTCTTACTTCAATAGAGGATAGAAGCTTTTCTTGTCTCAAACTGGTCACATCATCGACCTTTCTTGTTCCGTTGCGTTCCGTTAAATCGTGTTGGATCGGTAGAACCCTTTTCACGAATGTGTCCAAATAAAAGTTATTCTTTCTTTCTTATGTCAGTCTTTCCAGCTTTTCTTATAGTTTGACCGAGACCGACTGAGGAATGCGTGGCGAGGTGGGGGGCAGCGTTGATGTATGAGCGGCCTGCACTGCCCCTCCCTCCTCCCGTCTTGTCACGCGCATACCTAAAGCCCGGAACAGTAGTCCCGATGAAACTATAGTTTGTCATGCTTGGTGGATAGACTTAGATAGGAGATTTTTTCCTACGCGTCGGTTGACGTCAATACTTTGCGTTAACGCCATAATGGTTTACGGAGACAATGCCTTGATAGTTGTGGTTGTGGCTTTATAAAATAGTTTTTTGACATTTTTTTTTCAGACAAATTATTTACACCAACGTTGCGTTTTATTATGGTAGGAAATATTTTAATGTAATAATGTTGATTAAAATCGTTCCTCTATTGAATTTTATTTCTTTATAAATAAAACTTGTTTATTGGGTAATAAGATTTTTATTTACAATTAGCTGACCCGATATTCATACAAAATTCCTATAGAAAATGCACTTTCAGTTTTTCCGGCAACTTTTAAAAAATTTCTTTCTTTAGAACCTGATTAGGGCAACAACGAACTTTTTAAAACAAACATTAACCAATTCGGTCCAGCCGTTCTGACACTTACGCTCACCAACGAAAAGACTATGTAATTTTTATAAAAATTAACAATAAAGTGTTTTATTTGAGACATAATTACTTCAAAGAAAAACTTTATGAAGTACTACAATCAGACCCGTAGCTCTCAAATTAAGCTATTATTTGACTATACAATGCTAATGTGTATCCTCACCTAATATATGTACATACCACTAATGATTTTCACTTCAACACGCTTAGCATAACCACAATAGAAACGGGTTTTGTCGACGGAAGAATAGACAAAATAACAGATAAACAATCACAATCTGTCATTTTGTCTATTTTTCCGTCGACAAAACCCGTAGAAACCCGGTTTCTATAGTTGTCACGCTACGCGTGCTGGTCAATTATACAAGGTAGGTAACGTTTAGTATCAACTTTCGGCAGTACAGGTAAATCGAAAGTTCCATGAACTATCTAAGTACCTAAAATGAAATCACATATTGACACTGAACGGTTACACCCTGCACATAGTACTTTATTTATCATTCATTCATTCATTCACCAACCCGATATTGACCTGCCTGGTAGATTACGGGACACTCCTTCTCACAGAGAGGAGGCTTGAATCCAAGCAGTGGGAACATTATATCCGTTGATTTTCTTGTTATCTGATATCACCCACAGTTGAGCAATCAGCTAATGCTTGGGCAGTATCCATGAAGGTCGAGGGTAGTTAAGGTCAGTGTTCCAATCACCAGCTCCTCCTAGCAGGTTTCCTCTACCATCGTGAGTGGCGAGGGCTAGCCGGGACAGCTTGTTGGCTAGCCTGCGCTGCGGGGAATCCGGTCTGGATAGAGGGGGCAGGGATATGCTGCCTGAATCTGAAAAAAATATTCTGGTGTGAATTTCTGACGTTGTAAACAGCTTTCAGTCAGTCGAAAACAGTTTCAAAGTTAGTAGGTAGGTAAAATGAAAACATTTAACGGTTACCGTTATGTGAATAGGGATAATATTTTTTTTAAACTTTAAAGTGACGAAAATTATTAAAATTTACAATCGATTTTAATAATTGAAAAATATAAATCCGTGCATATTTCACGATCAACCTAACCAAATATTCGAGGCAATGGCACGTAAAATTTAATCGGAAAGGCAACGGATGGCGAATGGTAATCTGGGTCTTCAAGTGATCCCGACCCGCCGCACCCACACCGTCCGAATGGACCCCAAATGGACGGGGGCGGAGATATGGGGGATGGGAAACAAAAAAAAATTTTTTTGACGTGACATTCAAAATTTAAGCTCTATTATGTGTGCAAGGAATTCGTGTGTTTCAATGCCATCCAGTGGCCACCCCGTCATCGTTATAATTGAAATAATGTATATAATTCTTGACAGATGGCATTTGGGGTCACTTCGGACGGCACGGGGGGTTAGGTATCACTTCAAAACCCAATTACTCGCCATCCTCTCCGATAAAATTTTACATGCCATTGCTCTAACTAAAAGAGCTGAACTTAGGTGGAGTGGGCTGTCAAAAATGTCAGTGGGATGACAGCTCACTTCAAGCTCGCTTCATACAAGTTGTCATCAAATTGAAGCCAATTCATAGTGTTTACTGCGTTCGCAATTAATTTGCCAAACATGTAAACAAACACGAGTTTTAGGAAAAACAACTGTAGGTTCAGTTTGCGCTACAACTTCATATTTTTTACTTTTTCAATAGTACTACACAGTCTAAAATCAACTTTACTTACACTTCCATAAAGTTAATGTTTTGTTTAAGTGGAAGATCAATTGGAAACAAGGATTTAAATAGACCTTAGGTAATATTTGTCTTACTTGTGCTCTTACTGGTAAAAATTTGTACACCCACCAGAATGATAGTCGTAATTTGCGTGGTCACTGGGCGTCTCCTGTCCGAGCCTCTTCCTGTACTCGCCGGCGAAGTGCTCGATTAGTGTGTCCATCATGATGGCTTGTTTCGAGAACACCTGAAGAACAACAAAAGATCTGTACCCTAATTGCGTAATACAGCACAATCACAATCTGTTTCGATTTGAAACAGATTGCTAATCCATTGCTTCATAAGTTGGAAAAATAAATTTGCTCAACAAAGTAAATAACGCAATGAATGTTATTGAACTGTCAAAATGAAACAAATTTGGCAAAATTGTTTACGAAAATAAGTCACGCAATTAGGGTACAGATTGTGTTCATCAAAAAAGTTGGCAACCTCACAAATAGCTGTCAAATATTTACCTGTTTTGATTAATTTGGCAATATTACTGTATGGAAATAAGAAATATGGCTAACTAGTGAACTAGAATATTAATAATCAATTATAACACTGAATTTGATTTTGGCAAGGCATTTGGAAAATTTCCAAATACTTTTTTACAACTAAAACTAAATATTCGATGTTACGTTACAAATTTTTGCATTTCATAATCAATATTCTAGTTCACTAGTTAGCCATATTTCTTATTTTCATACAGTAATATTGCCAAATTAATCAAAACAAGTAAATATTTGACAGCTATTTGTGACGTTGCCAGCTTTTTGGGTTTGTAATCAAATTGGTAAACAATAAATTTCCCTGACTTTACGTGGACCTTAGACTGTCAGCTCCGCTACAATCTTACTGGCCAGCTTAATATATACCATGGCATGAGCTAATTCTCATACAGCTCTATGCAAAAAAAGACAAAAAACGCTCCGGGAGTGCCGAAAGAAGTGAAAACTTGAAAAAAAAAATCGGCACCGCGGTAATCAACGCGTTGATATCTTTTACTCCACGCACCGCGGTAATCAACGCGTTCAACCAAAAAGACATCAACGCTGGTGTCGTCACAGTGTCGCGAAATCAATGGTTTAGTCCTATCACAAAAATGCCCAACGCGCCTAAAGAAGTTTTCACTTCAAAAACCACAAATTTTAGTCTATAGACTAATTTTTTTGCTCAACGTTGTTTCCTAATTTCTCCATGTTATACTGGATGGCAGGGACGTTGACGCGAAAACTGTTATCATGGATTCAGTACATGAGCACTCGAGTCTAGTGCCTGTGTTTGGCACCCCTATACCGCGACCCAAACACTGATGCTGGAAAAGGTTCAGAAAACATTCCTAAGATGCCTCTTCCAAAGGTTATACCATTTCTTTCCGTACATGTATCCTTCCAACTATCTTTTAGGGATGTTAGGCTTTAACTCGTTGGAGGTAAGAAGAGGTCTTGATCAGCTTACGGTAGCCTGTAAGACCTTACGGGGACGTATCGACTGTCCAGAGCTCCATGGCTTTTTCTGCCGATTATTTGTGCCCGACAAATACATTGGACACCGTCAGAGCCGCCGACACAATTTGTTTGCGCAACTGTCATGCAAAACTGTAGCCAGAGCCGAATCCCCAGTCTGTCGTACCCTAAAGATGCTAAATGCCCTTCTGACTGCCAACCCTGAATGTGATGTGTTTGCGGATGAATGGAGTAAAATTATGCGTATATGTCTGGTGTTCTGTGAGAGAAAGTATGCTAGGGAGTCCACTGTTCCATGTTAGTTTTAAATTAAATTAATGTCAAGATTGTAATTGTTTCTATGTTAATTAATGTAATTGGTGTTGTGCCATTTTAATTAACTATAAATAAATAAATGATTCTGAACACCCCTTTTTTTTTTTTTTTTGGGTGTGAAATCATCAAATAACTTCTCCCGCTCTGGGCGGAGCGGGAGGGCGTGTCAGACTCTTACTGACTAAAACCCACCCGTGTTCCTTCAGTTGCCGTGTTGCCAGGGGGCCACGATGTCCCTATCGGTTCTCTTCGAACCATTCTGAACACCCCTGCGTTGAAATTTTACATCGGTTATTTTAAAAAAATATCTTCTATTCCATACATTTTGACCGTGTAAATTCAGCCGTGTAAAAAATCGTCAATTTTCTTCCATTATGACAATGTTTATCCCAATAAGGGTCTCACGAGAACTTGCTTCAATCACCACGCCTTGTTACGGCCTGTTGACCACAGTTGGCTCTTGTCATGTTCTATAAACGAAGCTGTTACCTGCAGTATCTTCGAGACTCGTAGCCCATTCTCTACCACCATGAATTGTAGGAACAAACAGGGCAGGCAGTCTTCACTGTCGTCTGATGGTATACCGAAGTCCCAGGACAGTTCCTCGTAGAGAAGACCGAGTAGAACAGTCTATAATGTAAAATAATAATGTGCGTAATATAATTAGCCGATGGCCGTTTTATTTGTGAATTAGGGATTAGTATATATCTGTGATTTAAATACTTGTTTTTTACTTTTATTCCGCATTCATTCCAGTCAAGCTGCAGAATGCGGAATAAAAGTAAAAAACAAGTATTTAAACCACCTACGTTTTGCCGACGACTTGCTGCTGATATCAGAGAAAGGAAATGAACTACAGTACATGGTAGAGTCACTAAGCAAAGCTAGCAAGCTCGCCGGGCTAGAGATGAACTTCTCTAAAACCATGGTAATGACCAACAACACCAAGGTATACATATACTCCGACAATGAGCCTCTCCAATACACTGATAAATACATTTACCTAGGCAAACAAATAAGCTTCGACAGGCTAAACAATTACCAAGAGGTTGAGCGCAGAGCCCAGTTAACATGAAATAAGTACTGGAGCCTTAAAGAAATATTTAAGAGCAACATGCCAATCAAACTGAAGACAAAGGTTATGAATTCTTGCCTTATACCATGCCTGACCTATGCTTGTCAGACATGGAAGTTTAACAAAAATATTTAAAATAAAATTATAACGTGCCAGCGAGGAATGGAGCGGAGTATGCTAAACATAAAAAGAATAAATAAAATAAGGCATACAAAAATACGCAACATCACAAAAGCAACAGACGGTTTAGCACAAGCTCTTGCATTAAAATGGAAGTGGGCCGGATACATAGCACGCCTGCAAGATCAAAGGTGGACAAAAAGAGTGACAGAATGGAGGGGGCCAGTAGGCAAAAGAAAGAAAGGGAGGCCTTCCATCAGATGGGAGGACGAAATCAAACGCATAGCGGGTCCAAACTGGACACAAACAGCACAATCCAGAGAAAACTGGCTCAGGTTGGAGGAGGCCTTTACCTGCAAAAGGGTTCTTACAGAATGATTTTATTATATAAAACTGAAACTACTATCCATTAAAAATAATGATACTAAGGAACTATTTAACTTGTAAACAAGCATTTTCTGGAAGTAATAAAAGGCTTTTTTATTTTACTTTTTATTTATTTATATATCTGTGAGTCAACAAGGATTGAAGTTTCTTGGGGTTCCTTATGTGACTGTGGTTTTAAGGTTGAGCCAGGTTTGAGAAGAGTAGTGGTGGCTCAGTGGTAACGGCCGCGACTTACGAGTTGTAAGTTGGGTTTGAACCCTGACAGGCGCTTTTTACTTTGTGTAAATTAATTCATCACCACTACTCTCAAAACGGTGAAGGAAAACATCGTGAGGAAACCGGCATATCCTAGAACCAAAAATTCAAACACCTGTGACATCTACCAACCCGCACTGGGCCCGCGTAGTGAATTTCGGCCCACTCCCTCTCACAGAGAGGAGGCCTGTGTCCCAGCAGTGGGAACATTATAAGCTGATTATACAGCTTTGAGAATAAATATGGATAAGACTAGGTGAAGACCAAAGTGACCCATGAGTGAAAAGAGTAACGGTGGAGTTTCTTGCCCATTCTTCTCCATACGAAAACTACCTTTTGGAAGAGGCAACTAGATTCAATTCTATTTTTTGTTTTTGACGTTCAAAAGTGCTTTTTTGTGCCTAATTGAAATAAATATGCATACACTCAATATGGTGTCACAACAGATTGACTGCTTCAATTGTACTCTGAGTGAATTCACACGGGCCACATTTTTTAAAATTACTCTTTGTTGTTGATAATTATATAATAAAATTGTAACTCTAATCTTAAATGTAACTATAGCTACACTATTGTATTAGGTAAGCCTGTGATGATAGTGTTTGTTTTTATAAATAAATAAATAAATTAATTAATTAATTAATTGACTTTGACTTTGAAAGTGCGAAAGATGAACAGTTGAAAGGGGATGAGAACTGAAAGGATAAGGCGAAGAGGATGATGAGTACTTACGCTTTCCGTGTCATCTATGACGTAGACGCCATTAGAGTTGACGGCGACGAGCACGGGGATGTCCTCGTGAGTCAGCAGACTTGTCAGACTACGCACTGGCTGCTCAATCTGACCTTGGAAGAACGCCGCCCTGTATGACGGTCATATTATTACATTATTGTTCGCCTCCGGTTTTTAAGGTTGTTGTAATCACAGACATATAAAGAGTAGCAGACCAAACATTCGCTAAAAACTGCGTAGCCATTACGCACATACAGGGAGTGTTGTCAATACAGGGCCGGACTAACGCCGCGGCCGGTCCGGTTGCTGGTATTATCTTACGATGTTGAAACAACCACACTTACGCGAAAATCGATAATCTCTGGGTATAAGTGTAGATCAACTATTATCTGCCGAACGAAATTTCAAAGTTATGTGAGTAGCCTATCCTTATTAATGTACACCTATGCCAATGTTTTTGTTATCCATCAGACAGATACAGGGTATCATAATTAATTTTATAAATTTATTACAATAGCAAGTGTGTTTACACTGACAATCTGCACTCTGCAGTATTCTGGAACAAAGTCACCAAAAAAAAATTAAAGTCGTAGAGTAAACTGAGGCTCTGTTTGATAATTCAATGGCAAATGTTTTACAAAAACTTTCATCTTTGTTGCCAAATCCATCCCTGACTAAATAACGCGGTTGAAACATAGAACGCGATGCAGATGATGTTGCTTATCAATATGGCGGCACGGCCTAGACAAGCTACTCGTTAAATTTTGTCTACGTGTGAGTCAGTGTGACAACAGGTGACAGAACGAGATACAATTTACGACTTGTCGCTTAGCAAAAAAAGGATAGAGAATCATGTCCAGCTATATAAATATCTGCAATTCTTTATATGTCTGTGGTTGTAATGATTTCATCGAACTAAAAAAGTTTCGATCAGATATTTGATCGAAATCACAGCTGAATTCGAATGTGCGTTATGTGCACTCTTGGTACGGTAATGTGTGCGAAATTGTCACGTCACTAACACGTTAAAAACTTGCGTTGCGTACGTGAACGCGTCACTACATTGACAGCAGACTTCAGACTGCCCTTGGCTCTCACAGAGAGTACCATTAGTATGAATATTGTAGACAAGTGTAGGTAGGTACCCGTAGGTGGGCAGCGTCCTGGTGTGCGCGAGGTACTTGTGGCGCAGCTTGCGCGGCGGCGCGGCGGGCGGGCGCTGCGCCTGCTCCAGCAGCCGCGCCTCCGGGCTGCCCTTGCGCCCCGCCGGCAGCAGGCCCGCCCACCGGCCTGAGCGGGCGTGCTTGGGCAGGTACTTGTCTTGCTGGGCCCTGCCGGTCATGTACGGAATGTCACGACTGAATTTCTCAAAGAAGAAATTGTGTATCATGGAAAACGGCGTACAAATATCAAATAGGTAACCTATACAAAATTACAAATGGGTAGTAATAAACGGCCAGATTTTTTTTTTAAATATGTGCATACTCAAAATATGAAATTCACTGCTATAAATACTAATTTTCCGACAACTTATATGCGAATACAAATAAAGAAACGACCGAATAAAATACTGAAACGACCGAATAAAATACTGAAAATTCCGAAAAATCTATACAGAATTTGCTGACATAATATTTTTCAAACATGCAAACAAGCATACACCATGCATGCAGCATGCAAGCGAGCATGCAATATGCAGCAGGCACGGTTTCTGTCACGGCTCCAGCGCTACGAGGCTCCGGCGCGGCGGCGGTCCCTTCGAGACTAAGTGGAGTCGGTTTTGCAGCGATTCGCTTGTCACTAACTTTTGTAGCACAACATATTGACTTTTCGGAAACTTAGTATTTTTTTCGGAAGTTTTGTATTTTTTTTTGGAAATTTAGTATTTAGTATTTGGTTTTGGTATTTTTGGTATTTGGTATTTGGTAGTTTTGTATTTTTGTTTTGTGTTTTTTTTTCGGAAGCTTTATTATTATCCATTACAAATAAGTAACAGAATCAGCCGAGAAAAGAAATTGTGTATCATGGAAAGGCGTACAAATATCAAATAACGGGAGATCCGTTTCTACACAGTAAAACAGTGGTCAGGAGTAGGGCTGTTCTAATCCTATACCTGGTGTTGAAGCAATATGCTCTGAAGGGAAATATGTAACCTATTCAAAATTACAAATAAGTAACAGAATCATTTTTGTAAATTTAAATTAAATGACAGAAGCTATCGACATTAAAAAATCGTTATAGACGCAAAGAAACCATTTTTTCAATCCAGAAACAAAGGCTTGCTCTGATCTTACAGTGGCTTGCTCTGATCTTACAGTGAAAAACAGTGCCAAACAGTCCTTCTACTGACCTGAAGAACCTCGCCGTATGTCGATGTGGGTCGTACGGTCCTAACTGTATCCTCGCCTGCAGCCCTCCTAGCATCACCGCTTGTGCGCTCTCGAGGGGATACCTCCCCGTCACCACGTTGTGACGAGCCTCTTCGTATAACAGTTCTTGGATGCGGGAGTCCCTGGAAGAACATGTTCAATGACCTCTTACAACTACGACGAGAACAATCTAGGATAACAACTGAAAGGAACAAAAAAACACAACCAGATTCCAAAAAAAACAGTACAAAGTGAAAAACTAATTTCGGAAGTCGGAGGCAAAAACGAAAATTCAAAACCAAAAATTTTTGGGACCACCGCGTGTGCATCTTTTATCAAATGAAACATCAATCACAGAGAAATCGATGTGTACAATACGGCCGATATAACTCGACAGTTTCAAACTTCATGCAGAAGGCTACGCAATAAAAAATGTAGGAACCAAATATTGTAACTTTCTACGCCAATCGACCTTCGCTATTTTATAAAAGCTGAAAATTTCTCTGTGTATGTCCCCAATACAAGTAAGAACGATCCCCGAATATGAAGTTTGGATCATGATGGCTTGGCAAGTAACGTGTGGCAAAGGTGTATAAAATTGCACTTAATTTACGTTATAGTATAAAAGCTGAATTTTACTTGGGGAAGTATCAAAAGATGTTTCATTCATTCATTTTCATTTCATTTCCATTCATAAATTTTTTCATTTTCGTACCGACGATTTCGTAGAAGGTTACGCGACACCACGCAGCGCAACACGATGCCGACACAGTCATCACTTCGTGTACAATAATTATTTGTTATTATAATAAAAAAATATGTATCAGGTTAACTTATTTATTTATGGGCCTGCGTCGCCTGAATTAAATGGATTATTATTTTTAACTCAAAACTTGCTTACTTGATTCCTTCTTCTAGATGTTTGGGAAAGAACACGTTTCTTTGTAGTCGCAACACAGGCTGGTCACGATTGAGTCTGGATTCCGAGCCGTGGCCGTAACGATGGACCAGCTTCTGCCAGTTCGCCCAGAACCTCCATGGGCAATGGTGAGGTTTTAGTTGGATTTCTGGGTTAGAAGAGTTTTTTCGTTAATTATTCTGGCTTCAAAAAAAAATTGTAAAAAGAAACAAAGTTCAAATAATTCCACATCACGAGATTTCTCAAGGTTTTTATTTGGTATCTATCAAACACAAAGGTTTGAAAAATTACTATAGTAATATATCATCATGCTGCGATTTCATATTCACACACCCTTGAAGAAGGTACCGAAAATTCGTTGCTACAATGATCTTCAAAAAAAATACGGTTCATCTTCGAAATATTTGCAAATGCTGTTGCTGTTAAATCATCTTACCTAACAACGGGCTGCACATCCACAACGCGAACACATTAACGGCCAAGCTCCTAGTACTGGGCTGCGAGAGCCCCAACTCCTCAGTCGCCAGTAATGCATTGAGGAACCGCGCCGCGGTCACGTGTGACGGTACTTCTTCGGAGCTCATCTCCATCATGATGGCCGTGCGGGACAGCAGGTAGATACAAGTGACAGGGTTCGAGGAGACCGTCGACGATGAAGCTGTGCTGCCCGATGAGCCTGGGTTTGGGAAACTATTTCTAGATATTTTTTAGACATCAAACTGGATAGTCTTTGTTGAGTAGGACTACCTAATTTCTGTTTTTTTCTTAATATTTTTACCACCGCGATCGATATTTTTTTTCCATATTTCATTAGTATATTTTTACAGAGGGGTAATTGCGTAACACACATAAAATAGCAATCGATCGCAATCCCGGTAAACTGCCCTAACTTCGCCTGGCGTCCTATGTTTGCCTATAATGAAAAAGCTGTAATATCTTTTTCATTTTAAATAAATAAAATAAAATAAAATAAAAATATTTTATTCACAGACAACGAAGGCCCATAGTGTTAGTTACAAAAGCTTAAAAAGTATGTTAGTAGTTACAAAAGTTAAAGTGTAAATATAATTTCGATTCATCAACCCGCACCTCTCACATGCAGATTGATGAATCGTTTGAACACAGCCGCGTCCAACCTATCTGCTATCATTTTTATATTTTTCAATCAATCAATCAATCAATATTCTTTATTTGTAAACATAGGTGACAACAGTGTGCAAGATGTTACAATTATTAAATTATAGGTTCTCTATGTTTTGCCATTTGGCGTACAAATATACATGTATGGGAGGCTTTTGCCAAGTAAATTAAATTATTATAATTCAGTATTATCAATAGTCTCGATGTCAATTTTATTTTTTTATTTTTATGGCAATCGAAACTTTGAATTTTCATAGAGAGCTTTATGTTTCGGTTACCGCTGCCATACTTACAAGTAAAATGAAAAGATATTAAAATATTAAGTACATCTTTTTCATCATAGGCAAACATAGGACCGCCAGGTGAAGTTAGGGCAGTTGATGGTAGTTAGGGCAGTTAGTCAATAAATTAGGAATTTCCTTCAAACCCTCGGATTGTAACTAAGTGTGTTACGCAATTAGGGTGCAGAACTATTCGTGCCGACATATTTTTTTTATTTTTTGAAGCGAAAACTTCTTTAGGCGCGTTGGACATTTTGAGATGGAAAAAAACAATTGAACTCGCGACACCGTTACCGACACCTCATTTTTATAAACGCGATTGTGTTCTTTATTTATATTACGTTACGGATCAATGTTCTATGCAAGTATTTTTACTTTAAAAGTTTTGGAAGTATTTTTTTTTTTTTGTAAACGTTATTGTGCTCTTTATTTAGATAAGGTTACGGACCAATGTTCCATACAAGTATTTTTCTTCCACCAAGGCGATCTTGTTCAAGTTTTCACTTCTGTCGGCACTCCCGGAGAGCCACTGTTTTTTTTTTTAAAAAATTCAGTGAACCTTACAAAGTTCCTGATGGCTCAGCAACAGCCAAGAATAAAGATCACGAAGTAATCAAACCTGGCAAAGGTGGTGATATAGCACTTGAGGAACTGCCCCCACTGGTGATAGGTTCTGTGGTGCTGAACGACCCCGCTGCGATACTGCTGGACCCCGTCTGGTTGGAACAGCTGCTGAGATTCGAGCCTGCAAGGCGTACTGCGTTTGAAAACAGCACAAGCGATTATGTTACATAAAAAAATTGTTTTAAGATGAGCCTTCATTTTCCCGCTTTCGTCGTCGATCACTATACGACAGTTGTCGATTAACGAGTAGCGAGTAGAGCTAGCAACTGAAAACGAGTTGGCGAGCAGCGAGTGTGTAGATAGTTCCGATAGTTTTGTCGCTGGGCTATCAGGGAGTGTCGGAGTGTGACGGGCGGTTACTCGAAATTACCGCTGTTTGGTCTCTCGGCGTGAGTTCCGACCGCCAAGCGAGCATCACTGACCAAGTATCGCTGAGCGAGTATTATCTTTGATATCTCTTGTCGCTCAGCAACAAACTAGTGGAGCGAGTCCTCGCTTGTGAACAGTCAGCGATCAACTATTAATATATGCATCTCTTTTGTTTACATGTATATCATTCTATTGTACGTTTCTTGAGCGAGAAAATAGCCGATAGTTAGTAGCTTCCTCGCCGGCGGGCGGTGGGACAACTGCCTAATCAGCAATGAAATCATAGGCCTCATTGCATAGATAGAGAATAGCTACCTCTCTGTATTTCTTCATATTATTAGATAAAGGAGTTTGCTTCCAACGGCGGGTTTCGACTTTCACGTAAGAAGTTGTCTGTTGATCCGGCTTTGGACATAGTCAGCTTCTTTTAAAGACCTTGCCCATTTCTCAAAACAACTTCTTAATTGGTCGAAAACAAAAATAAATCCCATGTACGGTGGGCGGCATCAATTGAGTACCCCAGTTGTATTAAAATTTTAATAAATTTAAAATTTTGAAATCGAGTAGTTTCAACCAATATAGAATAGTTAAAAAAACTGCTGTTTCATAAAAAAGTGCTTGACCTACGCGGTCAAAATGTATGGAACAACAGATTTTTTTTAAATAACCGACGAAAAATTTCAACGCAAGGGCGTTCAGAATCATGTAGGTACTGAATCCTATGTTAACAGTTTTCGCGTCTATGTCCCTTCCACCGTGTATACATATTATAATAAAATCGTAGCGAAGTCAAAACTGTATATCAACAAGTCACAGGGGCAGATACAGAAGGTTGCGGGTGTCGACCTCAAGACAAGCTGCTTCTCACGCGGACAACTCAACACGTACGTCGCTTGCTCCCGCGTCACCAGTCCTGACTCTCTGCATATTTTGGCTGCTGAGAACAATAGTAGATTGTTATACGAGGGGCTAAAATAACCCATTGTAACGAGGTAGTTTTACTCCCGAGCTTTAGCGAAGGAGTAAATAGAAACCGAGTTTTAGCGCCGTGTGTTACACTCTACTTTTCACTACGATTGCGAGAAAACAAAATAATTCAATACAATATTAAAGAGTTAATTTTATTTAAAATGTACAATTTGTACAATTCTGGATATACAGGGTGTTTGGCAGAACGTTGAACATACGAAAATGGTGGATAGGTGGGGTCATCTGCTATTAACTCAGCTCTAATTTATTTGGCCATGGCCCCCTTTTTTTCTTTTTTTTTTTGGGTGGGAAATTATCAAATAACTTCTCCCGCTCTGGGCGGAGCGGGAGGGCGTGTCAGACTCTTACTGACTAAAACCCACCCGTGTTCCTTCGGTTGCCCTGTTGCCGGGGGCCACGATTTCCCGATCGGTTTTCTTCGAACCCCCGGCAGGCATTGGCCCTAGCGGACCCCGTCAATTCTGCTGACATCTCTTTGAGGCGCGCGTGGAACACAACGCGCCATCGACCCGGGCTTGGTCCTTATCGGACGGCGAGCTACCCATTGCTTACCGTCCGCAAGCCCGCGCCTACGGTGGCCGGAAATCGGCTCGCGATTCCCGCCCCGGGCGTCTCCTTCTATTGCGGCGGTTAGGGGCGTGAGGGCGCGAAATTTGCCTCTCCCTCACGCGTTCCGCCTCCTCCTTCGCGAGCATTACCGCTTCGCAGAAGGAGGTGACGGCCTGCCATTTCCTCTCGCTCCGTACCATGGCCTGAACCAGGGCCGGTCGCGAGAGATCACCGCCGCCGATCGCCTCTACGAGAACACGGCGTTGCTCCGCCCAAGCCGGGCAGACCTCCACCGTATGCTCCACCGTGTCCTCAGGCCGATCCACACAATGGTGACACCCGGGTGTTTCCTCCCGCCTTATCCTGAACAGGAACCTCCCGAAGCAGCCGTGTCCGGTGAGGACCTGCGTCAGGCGGAAGGTGAGAACGCCGTGGCGTCTCTCCAGCCACTCCTCAAAGACGGGTCTTATCGCCGCGATTGTGGCGTGCCCAGCGCGGGATTGCGACAATCGCACCCTCCATGACGCCATGAGATCCCGCCGGAGCTCTGTCCGCTGTGCCGCAATTTCTTGCGGCATCGGGGTTAAGCCCCGGCGTTTCGCCTCCTCGCGCCACTCCCAGACGTGCGCGAGGACCTTTGCCTCCAGATCCCATGGCGGTAATCCGGCAAGGAGGCTCGCCGCCTCGCAGGAGACCGTGCGGTATCCTCGGGCCAGCCGGATGGCCATGACCCTCTGGGACGCGTTCAACCGGCGGGCTGGCCGCAGCCTCAATGAACGCGCCCACACCGGTGCCCCGTAAAGGGCCATGGACCGCACGATCCCCGCATAGAGCCTCCGGCAGGAGGCGTTTGGATCCCCTAGATTGGGCAGGAGCCGCTTCAATGCAGCCCCGGCCCGCTCGAGTCTGGGAGTCAAACGTCGGAAATGTTCTACGAAGTTCCACCGGCTGTCGAGGACGAGTCCCAGATACTTCATCGTCGACTCGACACCGATGTGAACCCCTCCCGCCATTACCTGGGACCCCGACGGTGGCGCATTCCGAGGACCATGAAAACCCATGGCCTCAGACTTGTGCAGGGCCACCTCGAGTCCCAGCTGCCGGATCCTATCGACGATTGTCGCAACCCCGCGTGTCGCTAAATCGGCCGCCGCCTGGTACGACCCCCCCTGCGCCAGGACAAGCGTGTCGTCAGCGTAACAAACGACGCTGACGCCGCTAGGGAGGTCGGCGCGCAGCACCCAGTCGTATCCGATGTCCCACAGATGCGGCCCCAGGACCGAACCCTGTGGGACACCGCACGACATCTCTTGCCGGTTCCACTCTCCTTGGTGACCGGGGTAGATGACGGCCCTGTCCGTCAGATAGGCCTCAACCACACGACAGAGGTAGGTCGGCATCCGGTGATACCGGAGTGCCTCCCTGATGCAACTCCAGGGCAGGGTGTTGAAGGCATTGGCGATGTCTAGAGACACCGCCAAGACGACCCCACCCCGGGCCACAGCATCCCCCGTCGTGAGGGCCCGCACGCGCATGATGGCGTCCACCGTAGAGCGCCCCCTGCGGAAACCGAACTGGCTCTCCGCCAGATCCGGCCCCACTCGCACCAGCTGCCCGACGAGGCGGTCTGCAATGACTCTTTCAAAGAGCTTGCCCACCTCGTCGAGCAGCACAATGGGCCGATAAGCGGACGGAGAGTCCGCTGGGCGCCCCGGCTTCTTGATGAGGACCAGTTTCCCCGTCTTCCAACGAAGTGGGAACTGGCCCCTCTCCATGCATGCGCTTAGGAGCCCCCTCAGTCGAGGCCCGAGAGCCCCCATGGCCAGGACCCAGGCTTTTCCGGGTATGCCGTCGGGTCCTGGGGCGGTATTCTTCGCACTCATCTTGCGTACCGCCACTCTCATTTCTACCTCAGTCACCTCAGGAGAATCGTCGTCGTCGGTGTGGTCCGCATCGGGCATCGCAGTAGGCGGAGCCATGGGCGGAGCAGTATGATCCCCTCTAGAGGGGAACAGAGCGCTCACCACGTCCCCCACAAGCTGGGGCCGGAGACTCTGCGTCAGCGGGGGAGCCCATGGGCGGAGTTTCTCCCGCACCATCTTGTATGGGCGCCCCCACGGGTCCCTGTTGAGAGTCTCCAGCATCTCCTCGCGGGCCAGCGCCCTGGCCCGCAGGATCTCCGCTTGGAGGGCGGTCTTCGCCGCTCTGTACCCCTCGTACAGCTCCGCCTCAATGGCTTGCGTATCCGGAGGGCGGATTCGGAGCCTGCGATGCCTGGCGTACCGGCGTCGCGCAGCAACACACGCCTTGCGCAGAGCCTCCAGCTCTTGCGACCACCAGTACAGCCGGCGCGAAGCATGTCTAGGATGGACCCGGGGCATTGCCATGTCACACACATTGGACATGGCCTCCCGGAACCACTCCGCCTCGTCGTTGATGTCGGCAGGCCTGTCCGGTGATGACACCCAGGCCTGCACGATCGAGGCTTCCAGGAGAAGCTCCCGGTCCAGCTGCTTCAGCGCCCACCGCGGACCACTCGGGGCCTGTCGGACCGGCGCACTCGAGGTCTGGGTGGAGACGTCAAACCGGATGTACCGGTGATCGGAGTAGGTCTCCACCCCCTCCATGACGCGCCAGTCAATGACACGCGGCGACAGAGCGGGGCTGGCGAACGAAATGTCCACCACCGATTCGCCCCGCATCCGCACACACGTGGGGACAGAACCCCGGTTTAGGACGACCAGGCCTGTCTCCAGAGCCCAGTCCTCCACCATCCTGCCCCGTGTGTCCGTATACCGGGAACCCCAAGCCAGATTCTTGGCATTGAAGTCCCCGAGCACGAGCACGGGGAGGGAACCAAACCCGACGACGACGACTCTTAACTCCGCAAGGGAGTTGTGGAACTCGGCAAGAGTTCGGTTCGGGGAGAAGTAAACACCCACCACGACAATCTCCCCGAACCGTGCTGCAACGCAACCCCGTCCTCTCTTGACCGACTCGAGGGACGGAGTACCGGCGGCGGCCGATGAAATGAGGGTCACTGAGCCGCTCAGGTCCTCCACCCAGTCATCCCTGGGCGGGACAAAGTACGGCTCAGCGACCACGGCGATGTTGATCGACCACTGCGCCATGCTCTGGAGCAACAGATCCTGAGCGGCAGCGCAGTGGTTGATGTTCGCCTGAAGGAGGCGAAATGGGGCCGTTATTGGCATTCCATCTCTACCTCCCCCCGAGCCCCCTGCGAGGGCCCTGCCGCGGCGGAAACGCCAGCGGCGACAGCGACGGTGGACGCGGCGGTGGCCACGGTGGAAGTGGCGGCGGCTGCGGCGGTGACGGCGGTGGTGGCTGTGACGGCGGTGGTGGCGGAGCGCTTGCCCCTGCCTCTGGCCTCGGCGGGTGGAGCGCAGGTCCTGCTCCCAGCCCGGTGATCGGCCGGCTTGCCAGCCGCCGCACATACGACACAGTGCGGCGTGGCTTTACACGAGCCGGCCTTGTGACCGGGCTGACCACAGCGGAAGCAGAGGTCACTGCGGTCTACCTCCGAGGTGCACTTGACCCCAACGTGGTGGCCCACCTGGCAACGGAAGCACCTCAGAGGTCTGGGCTCCAGCAGTTTGACCTGCGCCGAAACCCAGCCCACCAAAAGCCTTTGGCCCTCCCCGGCTATCTTTTTGGCCGCCGTCACGGGGCAGCTCACCCTGATAGCTTGCATCCCCGTGTGGTCAGGGTGGATGGTGCCTGCCTTGATCTGCTCGACAGAGCACCCTCCAGCCTTAGCCACGGCGGCCACCACCTTTGCCTCCGTCACGGAGTCGTCCAGGCCCTGGATGCGCAAGTCAGCGCACTTGGTGGGCCTGGAGACTCGGGCCTCGTCCGCATTTAGGGCTGCCCTGAGCTTTTCAGCCAGAGCGTCAGCGGCCGGGCCACTGGCCGCACCAGGGACCTCCAGCATCCGGGCCCCGGTTGCCGTTATCTTGATCTTTATACCCTTGGCGGCGCCGATCTCCTCCAGGTTCATCACCCGGTCCACCGTCGCGAACACGTGCTGGTAGGACACGCCCCTTTTCTCCGCTTCCGGCTGCAGTGTCACCACCACAGCTGCGGACTTCGGGGCGCGGAGCCTAGCCGCGACGGTTCTCTCTTTGCGCCGCTGCCGCCTCGCCCTCTTTTTGGCCGCCCTTGCCTCCTTACTAGCCTTCTTCCTCTCCCCGGCCACTTGCCATCCGGCGTCGGCCGGAGGAGAAGAATTAGGAGGCGGAGGTGGCCGTTTCGCCGCCGCCTGGGCCGGAGCCCTCGCCGTCAGGGCCGGGGCCTTCGCCGCCTGTGCAGCCGCTCCGCTCTTAGCCTGCCCCTGCCTGCCTTGGCCTGGCTTGGCCGCGGCAGATGCGGCGGCGGCATACGACGCCGCCTTCCGCTGGTCTATGGCCGGCTGGCTCGCCGCTAGCGGGAGGCGCAGGACGATAGCCTCTAGGGCGGAGAACCTGCTCCGCAGGGCGGCCATCTCCTGCCGCACCAGGGCCAGAACCCGGTCCTCCGCAGGCATGGGCACGGGCACCTGCCCAAGCCGCTCCCCTCCCTGCGGCGCCTCTCGGGGGCCGGCTGCTCGCAGCCCAGCCAGGTCCGCTCGGAGCTTCTCGTTTTCCTTTCGAAGAAGCTCCATGGCGGCAGTCAACTTTGCGACCTCCGCCCGCATCTCGGACATACCGTCCGTCGGAGGCCCAAAGTGCAGCTCCTTCGCTGCCGCCAAAATAGAGGCCGCGGCCGCGGGTATGGCCTTGTCCTTGGAGGATTGAATCCTCTTCAAGGCCACAGCCCTGATCGCGGCTTCCACGACCTCCGCAAACCTGGCTTCCTGCTGTTGATTTGAGCCGCCGCCAGCGACGTCCGGCTCACCACCAGAGGCTTCTGAGAGGACCGGCCCACTGCTGGTCTCTCCCGGGCGGCGCTCCTCCGTGGCGAGGCTCTCAGTTGGCCGGGCCAGTTCGACTGGGCCAGCCTGGCTCAGCTCACCAGCCTTCTTGGTGGTGAGCCCTCTACCTTTCCCTTTTTCCCGGGCCTTACCCCGCCGGCTGGTGTGCATTTTCCGCCTGTTGTCGGCGGAGGACCATTCACCATCGTCCGATTTGGGGCGCTTCCGGAATTTCCGGATAATCCCATCCGCCCCCACCACTTCGCGCCCCGAGCTCTGGCTAGAGCTCTCCGCGCCAGATACAGCGTCGGACTCCGACCCCACATCTCTCCCCTCCTTTCTGTTTGTTTTTGTTTTTAATTTTTCCATAGTTGGGCCATGGCCCCCTGGATATTTTTTTTTAATGCAGGTTGAAATTAGGATTTAAGTATTTTTTACATCTTTCTGTTATAAGAATCTGCCAATATTAAAGATTAAAAAAAATAATGCCTCTTTTACCCATTTTTTTAATAAAAATTACACTTTAAAGTTAAGAAAGTTGTGAAAATAGAAGAAAGCAAAAAAAAAAAAATTAATATCCAGGGCGCCAGGGCCAAATAAATTAGGGCTGAGTAAGTAGCAGATGACCCCACTTATCCACCATTTCCGTATGTTCAACGTTCTGCCAAACACCCTGTATTATTGCAACCGGCAACTTAATTTCAGTCCTCTGTGAAGATGTTATCACTAGATGATGACATTTTCACTGTTGTAAATTATATTACGGTCACCAATTCAATTCGTAGATAGAGAAAAATTCTGAAAATTTCGCGCCGATGCCTTTTTTATTTCTTCTGTAGCCGCAACGCAATGCACACATCCTACCAAAGAGATAGCCGCATTTAGTTCCATTTTCAAAAATAAAAGGTTCTTCTTTTTTTTGTGAACCAGTAATAAGTCGAGTCCATAATCATGATTATTCTATATAAGAATAAAGACTTTCGTTTTTTAAGGCTCGTCGGAACAGACAAAAATTAAAAAGAAATTACTTTTTCCCCTAGAGCAAGAAATGCTATTTTTTCCCCGCTCTGGTACGCTACAATGACGGACTTTTTAAGCAAGAGGAGTGAAAAACAACAAACGTACGTAGTAGTATACAGGGAAGTTTTATAAAAATGTGGCTGTTATTGTAGTATATTGTGGTATCTTACGACTTTCACGTGAACGAAGTCGCGGGCAGAAGCTAGTTATGAATAAAATTCTTACTTATATGCATAAGTACTAAAAGAGGAGAACCTGCGAGTTACTGGTGCTTACCCATAACACTTTTCTCCAGAGAGTCCGAGCTGTTGCTCTCCTTAGAATCTGGCTGCAAAGGTTTGTGCGGATCATGTTTGTCCCAGTCACTGTGCCGGCCCAGAGGACTGTACGATAAGTGCGGCAATCTTTGTGAGACGGAGTACAAATGGGCGTTCACCTCTGCTTGCAGCTTTTGGCTTTGGACGCTGTAATATTCTTCACGGGATCTGAATTCACTGTTGACAAAAACAGATGTTTGAAAAATTTGTGTTCATCGCCCAAATATTTATTCTTTCATTGTAAGAATTCTTGGCTCGACCTAATGTATTTTTTATCCTATTCTATTTTAGTAATATACAACATAATTCTAGGTTGTCACACTTACTTGTATTGATATTCAGCTTGCATAGGATACCCACGCCTAGAATAATCCACAGGGATTATTGTGATGTAATTTCCACTATTTTGCACATTCGGATTTTCTCCGTACGCCCCCATATCGGATTGATGGTCCATTTAGCTTAATAACTACAAATATTTATTTACTGAAAAACCATTTTCCTAAACAATGACTTCCGGCAGGACAGGATATCGATCGCCGTCCTTCGCGCCCTTCTGTTTTATTGTATTGCCATAGTGAATATAAAACGTAATTAACAAAACTAAAACTGATGTTACGAAAATAAAAATGTTTGTAATTACCATCGCAGATTTATAAATAGTATATTTAGTAGTGTCTTACGCAAATATAATTTATTTTGAATGCTTTTCCCTAGTGCTTTTATTTCATTTACAATGCTTTTATTTATGAATACTTATTATGTTTACATACAATCATCAGTTTAGTTTATATACAATATAGTTAAATTGTCGTACGTTATTCACTTGATTCTTCCTGATTCTCATCAGAAATCAAGATTAATACGGTCATCGAAATATGCTCCGAAAACGTGTCCAATATCGTGAAACGAAAAGTTAAATTTCTGCCGTCGTTTCCTTTCGTTCAATTCTCTGTCAGTTGCGTCAAATTCTATTTCATTCATCTATATCGATTTTGGCCGCATTCCGAGTTACGCTAAAAGTGATTATATCGCGAATCCGACCAAATTTAATAGTCACAAAATATAAGGGTTATTGAGTAATAATTGTGACTTTGGACTTTGGTCGGATTCGCGATATTATCACTTTTAGCATAGCTCGGAATGCGGTCACAGTATGACAGTGACAGCTACAGCTGTGTAGTGTGCATCACATACGTGTTTATTTTGATACGAAATCCATTAGTTTCTATTGTTTTATAGAACCAATGCCATTATTTGCCACCACTAAACATTTGTTTAGCTGTATTAGTATACGCAATACATATTTTCATCAGTAAACAATGCTAACAAGCTAAACACCTAGGCAACAAACAAGTGAACAGTCATAGTTATCAGAACTTTGTTCTGCCTGAGGTAAATATGGGTAAATACTTGAATAATTTGTACACATTGTCATATCATCTATTCATAATCAATCACCTAATCAATCGTCTTATCAGCAGGTAAAAATCAAGAGCCAGTTATCGCAGAGCGGATGGAGGCGAAACTAAAAGAATATCGGGCAATACGACGCCGTAAAGAGTTTATGGACAACGTTACGGAGAAGTATGAGAAGTCCAAGGCTACATTCGTTAAGTTATTCGTTCCAAAAATAATACAAGACATGGCTAGAGTACATGACGATGAAGCCCCGCTGGTATGTTAATCACTCTTATATCTTTGTTCAGTCAAATTTTGAATGATAATAACCTTGAACAAACATCTATAATGAAACTGCAATTACTCAATACTCAATTATTTATTGCATTTCAATTTGCAGAATGATACAAATCATGAGTTTTTAATGCCATTTTGCTATATAAAAGTGAAATGTTATTCTGTCTTTATCATCATTCTGCCTAGCATCGCAATTTATTTGTGGTTCTCTATTAATCGTCATCTCGGTAGTCACCCCCCTCCCTCCCCCCCCCCTTCCACCCATATCATCTTTCACACTATGTATAATATGTCTTCTATAAAGGTACAAATTAAAAATAATTCAAATTAAGTTGCAGATGATTGTGCAATATAATATGACTTGTCTCCATTCCTTGTCGAAGAATCAGGAGCGACTCCTCAAAAGCATCAGTTATAAACTGGGATTTAAAACCAGTTCTAAACACTCACATTTCCAAGAGAAACTTTACAATCTAAAATGTTAGACTAGAAATTCATTATCATTAGTACACTTCTTCTTTTTGTATGGTTAGAGACTAACCTGGCCTCTGACTTGGCTCCTCAAGCTGTCGAGAAATATATCTCTCGGGCAGACAGGCCGATTTCCTCACGATATTTACCTTCACCGTTTTTGAAGCAAGTGTTAGCATCACTGACTTTTCGGATTAATGTGCATATTGTATAATTATTTATACAATACGAACAATACGCACATGAATCCAAAAAGTCAGAGGTGCATGCCTTAAGTTCAAACTCGAGACCTATGACTTGGCAGTCCGACGGTCACACCACTAGGCTATCACTGTTCATTAGTACACTGAAAAACAAATTAATAAACCAATAATATTTCACCTATTACAGATGCAAAATGAAGAAGCACCCAAGCAACCATTCAAACATCCAATCCAACCAATTGAAGCATTTGACATGGACGGTGTAGATGTAGTCTCAGAAATTAGCGAAGTGGAATCTTTTGATGAAAACGAAGTACCATGTAGATTTTGCCTCTTTAGGTGGGTATTATACATTGCAGTATGGTCGGTATTCTGGGGAATCTTCTTGTATCTACAATTTGGTGCGGTATACTTCGTAATATCAATCTTGATAGGTATTTATCTGAACACTCGCACTGGACCGAGGAAGGCGGGAGAAGTTTCAGCTTACAGTGTGTTTAACAGAAACTGTGTTAGTATTGAAGGATCATTAAAACCAGAGCACTTTGAGAGGGAGATAAGATATGGTGTGGGCACCATTAAAAATTTCTAAGTACCTTATACTGCAACTAATTTAAATTATGATAATATCTGAATGTGTATAGTGTTGCCAGTTATGTTATTTTGATCTATGCTACTTTATGGATCTCAATATAAATAGTTTTTTTTTGTCATATCTGTCAGTGTTACCAGTAATCAAAATGTATGTAAAATTTAGTCTTGTAGGTTGCGTTGTATGTATGAGCATTTATTAAAATTTTCAATATTTTACTAAGGATGAGTGGTCAATAATGGCACATAAGCCTTAAATGTGTAAGCTCTAACTAGCAGGATTAATTATATCAGAGAGATAAGCCTGTTTCAGACGCACGTTCCAATAAGGAACGCGAATCATAAGATATATTGATATGAACACGGCTGGGAGCCTGGAAGGCCCTGGCCCGAAACTGTCTGACAGAAAAAATAACATAAGATGTATAGCATATTGATATTGTGCTGATTTCTATGTAGTTTATTTATTATGCGTATATTTATTAAGTGAATATTCTTAATATAATCTGAACACTAAAAGACGATATTTTAATAAAATTCATTTTAAAATCATGGAGTCGTTTTATTTTTTGTAGGACTAGAACTGAGAATTTTAAAATGGCAACCCAGCTAAAGCGGGATTTACACCATCTATAAAACTACATAAAAACACGTTTGTTTTAGGCAAAGTGGAAAGAGAGATTACACGAAAAAAGAAATAAAACCACTTCATTATTTATAAATTGTATTTCCATTTTAATAATCACATTTACAAATTGACAACAAATAATATACCTATTATAAATTTCACAAATATAAATGCAACGCAATAAAAATAGATAATTTTACGAATACAATATAATAGCATATCATATTTGCATTGATATAAATTTAACGTCGGTAACTTTATTTAACACAAACTTAAAAGTAGCTTGATTTAAATAAAACTGTGTGTGCTCTAAGTTTGTTTTGCTGTCCACACTGTGTAAAGCAGTGATTCAAGTTTGAGCTTTTACATAGTAATAAACTTGAGCTAAAAGTAGACAGCATAATCTGTCTTGATAATAATAATGGCAAGAAAATTATTTGATTTGCATTACTAAAAGGTAGCACTTAAATATCAACATTGGTCAGTTTTATTTGCATGGTAAGGTCGAGATTGAAAAAATCGCAGTCCGATAGTTAGCTGACTTAAATACTGGTCTACCAATTTGTTAGGATCAAGAATTGATGTGTAAATCGGAAAACGAATGTTACACAAAAAAAGCATTAAAATACTTAATTGCAATATTTATTCTTATACGGGAATCAATTTAATTTACTGTCTACCATAATTTTTTTTAGAAAGGCAACACTCATTTAAACTCATTTTGAATACTTTTGTCAAAAATTTAGATGGTAACACCAGAATAATTTGAAAGGAATGTTCTAACAAAGCGACAAATCATCTTTAAAATATATTTTGGAGCCTTAGCACATATAACAATTATTTAATTAACATTACACGAAATATACACACGATATAAAATTGACTATGAAATTAATCAAATTTTCTATCACACTACATGCGGCCTCATGATTTGTGGAGTTTTTGTAATTATGTATAATATTAATTTTCTTGCTCTAAAGTGTACCATTAAACATTGCACTACAATAAAAAGTGACTTACTTAAAACTTCAATAAGTATACTTTTTATATTTTTTTTATTTCAACTGAGCTTTCTGCTCATGTAGCTGCAAAAATGGTTGTTTGATAAAAAAAAAAAATGCTTATGTCACCGTAAGATTGTCAGAGCCGTTAGTATATTTTATAATCTATGGGTAATATTTCCGTTGAGGGGCTTGTGGCCAAGTAATGACAGCCGCACGGGTCGATCTATCAGGTTAAGCTACGCTTGCCGCGGTTGGTCCATGGATGAGTGACCATCTTTACATACCAAGACCCCTCCGTGCCTCGAAAAGCACGTTAAGCCGTTGGTCCCGGCTGTCATTTGTAGATCTTTGACAGTTGTTACGGATCGTCAGAAGCCCGAAAGTCTGACAACCAGTCTTACCAAGGGGTATCGTATTACCCAGTAACTGGGTTGTGGAGGTCCGATAGGCAGTCGCTCCATGTAAAATACTGGTATTGACCTACATCCGGTTAGACTGGAAGCCGACCCCAACATAGTTGGGAAAAGGCTAGGCAGAGGCAGGGTATTATTTCCGTTACATATTTGAACTGTGGTCGAAATTTTTTGATAGGATTTTTTTTTTGGGTTATGTTAGTTGGATCTGCGGCTAACCGCGCGCGAGCCAAGCAAGCGGTACCGCGGCAGCGGCCGGCGAACGCTACTGTCGTCGAAAATAGTTTATAATCTAACGATAATAATACCGAAAGATAAAATTTATAAACTAACGAAGTTCATAATTATACGGTGACACATACTGCAAAGGATGGAGGTGATCCATCAGGCGGAGAACAGGCGTGATGTTATGTGTAGATTAATGTTCTACAACCTTAGTTTTTGTTTACACTAAACCTCTTAAGGGAAAAAAAAATCTGCTGTTCCCTACATTTATATGTTCGCATAACTCGTCAAAAGGTAGGGAACAGCAGATTTTTTTTTTCGCGATTTCAGCTTTGGTCTCATAGTGAAAGTTGTTCATAATGATGAGTACAATGACCTCGTAAGAGGTTTAGTGTAAAAAAAACTAAGGTTGTATATTATATTTTAATCATAATTTCTGCTTCAGCCGCATACAGGGTAGCAGGGGCATCGACGCGAAAACTGTTACCATGGATTCAGTACATGATTCTGAACCCAGGGGCGTTGAAATTTTTCGTCAGTTATTAAAAAAAGAATCAGCTGTTCCATTTTGACCGCGTAGGTATTGCACTTTTCTATGAAAGATTGTTTTCGCGTCGATGTCCCTGCCACCCTGTATTACTACACAAAAAAAAGTTATTTAGTATTCATAATCTAATAAATATAATGGCACAACACTTCTAATATCTTTATAAGAGTTTAAAGTGGACAATATAAGGCACCATTTCAGTATTTACTATTTGCATCGTGGACATTATCATTAGTTATAGTACCAATAAAGTGTGAGTAGAAAAATATAGGTACATGATTCACACTAGGCGCTGAAAAATAAACAAAAAATATGCACAAGTTCTAAGCTTTGTAAATAAAAAATAAGTTTTTTTTTTTATATTTACCGTGATTTCTAAGACTTTCAGGAATTTGATAAATTAACTTGTGAATGTAGAGGGCTACATTTCAAGAACCGCGAAAGTGGGGGCAGAGGGGCCAAATGCCCTCCCCCCTTAAAATCAAACGAGGGGAGGGGCGCCGCGCCCCCTCCAATTTTACTACTTTGTTAAGGTTTCTCTGTGCTAACCTTCAGAGCTGTTTTTTCTTAAATGAAAAAGCGCACGTACGTAAGAAAAAGAATTGCTTGCTGATTTGACGGAATTTAAAGTATGAGTATATTAAATAGTGATGTGCCGGATATCCGTATCCGCGGATATTTCATTACGTATACGTAATGAAATGTATACAGATACAGGATACAGATCTTTTTTCTCCCTCGGAGATCCGCGGATATCCGACACATCACTAATATTAAAGAAGTTTGTCCCTCCCCGTCATGGAGTACTTCGGTTTTGGATTGGAAGGAGATGACCAAAGCAGTTTGCCCCCTCCGTCATGGAGTACTTCCGCGGTCCCTGCTTCATTTACAAGTTAATTTATCAAATGTATCTTGAACGGTTTAACTTTTATTTCCTAATATACAGAGCACCAAATTATTTTTAAATTATTAGTAAAAAGCTTACTTACACATGCAATAATAAGTATAGCTGCAATTTCAGAACAAATTGTGGTCAGAGCACATTCCAATCTGTCTCAGACAAAATTGAGTTTACTTTGGACTTCATTAGTAAGTGGAACAAACACAAACACAACACTAAAAAACGTCTTGTAATGTTAGCACCACTATTGCATTTATTTTTTACTCTGGATCATTACGAACAGTGACGTCGCCGTAACTAACGACAATTTTTGGAAGCCTCTTATTTGTTTTTTTTTTTTTTTTATCGACTCCCGATTTCGCTGGTAATAGATTGAAATGTGCAATACAAGGCCATAGGAACATAACAAAAACACTATAAGGAATGTAATAGTGTTAAATGCAATTAATAGGAAGCAACTAGTGACAGGGCATTTTAAACTTTATCGTTATGAAATTAAAGTCTACTTTTATTATAATTTGTTTTTCACGAGTTATTGTCCAAGTAGTAATTGGGGTCGAAAGAACTTATTAGAAATATATTGTTTATATGGCAAAACATCTGTAGTGATTTTGTATAGACGTAAAGAACAATATTTCATTTCTATTTAACCATTATTAGATCAACATCTCCAACATACTATTAATAGTATTTCTGCATAATAATAATAAAATAATTGTACACATACAAAATGAGTAAACTTTGAGGTCGAGACTTGAACAGTTAATCTCAAATATCATTATCGTGAAAAACATGTCATTACTCTTAATTTAATTTGGGGCAAAGGAATTATTAATCTAGCGTTCTTGTTCTTGGCAAGATAGTTTAAGTTCTATCCACACATATCAGGGCTCACGGCCGTAGCCAGGAATTCATTTCGGGGGGTAGGGTTGCCAACTTTTTTTTGAAGAAATTAAGTATTTCTGATTTCAGAGGTAAATAAAAAGTAGGTACAGATTTATAAAAAAAAAATACCTATGTCTAGTTATTTTCAACATATATTTTTGTTCTTTTTGCAGAAAATCTAAAAAAAGGATTTTATGATCTTAGACATTCTAAATCAGAATTCAAATATTGAAATGTATTGAATCTAGCATAACTGTGCGTTCGCACTGGCGAAACATCACAACAAAACATGTTGGAATCTCTACCTTCTGTCAATTTTCCATACAAAGTTTGACAGGCATTAGAGATTTCAACATGTTTTGTTGTGATGTTTCGCCAGTGCGAACGCATAGTAAGAGAAGTACTTCGACGCCTAAGTGTCGTTTTGTTTTTATTATTTTTATTTATACAGATAGTTAGTCTTTTAATTTAGTACCTAATGTAAATAGTTAGCTGTGTTAAAACTGTAAAATAATAAATTAAAAAAATCAAATAAAATGGATTAGAGTATATATAGAATATTGTAGGCATATAAATTATAGAATTCAAATAGATAAAAAGTTTAGTTATTTTCAATTTCAACAAAGCCCAGTTTCCCTTTCCCGCTACTTTGCAACCATGACCAAAAACAGAGACATCTTTATCCTTTTAGGCCACTTTAGCATAATGGGGTCGCTATGGAGAATATAGGATGCAAGAGCGAGCGCAGCGAGCTCGAAATTTAGAGGTACCCAAAGGAGGGCGGGCGGGTGAATAGACAGTGCCCGGGACGTATTGTGCTCCATGAAGGACTCAAATAAAATACGGAAAATTTTTATTATGACCTTGTTCGCGCATACGTCCGTGTCCGGATCGGCGACAGAGCTTCAGTGCCTGCCCTGTGTATGCCACGGCCCTGTCGCGTCCCGGGCACGGCCCTGATATGTGTGGATAGACCTTTAGTCTTGCCATATTTACTTATTATGACGTAGGTACTTCTCTTATGCTAGATTCAATACATTTCAATAAATGTATGGAAAGTATAGAATTTCAATCTGGTTGGTACTTATAGTAGATTTGGTATCACCATCACATTGACTCAAGATGGGGCAAACATACATTGGACCATCATTGCCAAATGTTGGCTTGCCAACACCAACGAATTATGTCCAATAATCCAACAATATTGAGGTAAATAATTTCGTCAGCATTGCTCGGCCAAGATTTTCAAGTAGAGTCTTCAGTCAAACTTAAAAAATATTATTATGCTTCAATTCCTTTGTAACATAGTCGTCTCAATTTACGATTTGAGTTTACCATAAAATTACCTTATAAGTACAGACGCCAGCACATCAAGCTACTACAATCTGTCAAATTTATTTAATACATTTTCAACTTTATCGCTGATGTCTAAGGTTCAAAGTTGATTGGGAAAATTTGACAGTTTCGGGTAGCTTGATGTGCTGGCGTCTGTACCTTAAAAGTGTAGCATTGACATGACTGCTGTATAAAACAAAACCTGTACAAAGTTAAATAATGTATAAGTTTGAAATAAAGTTATTACAATGTCTGAGAATAGTGTGAATACGCTCAAGTGTGTAAATTGTAACATAGTAATATGTGAGGTGTTAGCGTTTATTCGGAATAAACTTGACGTAATGGATAATGAAAGCTTAATAAGAATTTGTGTATCGGCTTTCTCTGAAGAAGACATTGACAGTGCAAAAAAGTTACTGTTTTCATCTGTGAAAACAAAAATTTGGCTTGTATCAAGACGTAAACAGAAAAAAGAAAAGGATCTCGAAGATATGCTGACGGTATTAAAAACAGCTGAGCCTGATCAATTACCGGTTTTTGTAGCCTACAACTTAGAGAAATTACCACCCGTTTGTTTTGATCATATCGACGTAACGAAGTTATTAAAGGACTTAGTGTTTTTGCGTGAAGAAATAAGCCAGATAAAAGTAAATTATGTGACGAAAGATGACTTAGAAATAAAACAAAAGAAGGATAGAATGTCTGTAAATAGCCCGGTGTCATATATTAATTCGAATATTAATATGCGTAGAGGAGGGTATCTGTTGGACAGCGGACCGTTCGGACCGACGCATGTTTCTGAGTCATCACCGCCTGCGCCGCCGCGGGCGCCGTTTGAAACAAGTACTGATGAGCCCCTGCCGTCGATACCATCATACCCCCGCGCCGCAGTTGTGGAAACAAGCACATAGATGACATAGATAGACATAGATGACAGCTCGCCGGACATAAATAGTTCTTTGCGATATCGTTCTCTCTGTAACTCAAACGGGGCTGCTCACGACTCCGTCGCACTGGCTCCAGTAAACTCAACTTTATTGGGTAGAAGTGTAACGAATGTTAACGATGTTCCGAGTAAACAATTGACTATGGCTGAAGTAGTTAGTAAGGGTGAATGGAAACAAATGGAACATGATGGACAATGGACAGTTGTTCAAAATAAAAAGTTAAGGAACCGTTTCACTGGTAGGATAGGCAAAGCTCAGTCTGTTCCAATGGGGAACTTGAAAGCAGCGGAATCATTTATCCCGCTTTTTGTTTCGAATCTTGATAAACACACTAGTGAAGCCGATATTTGTGATACTGATTATATTAAAACTAAGACTCAGGTAACCGCAAAGCTGGAGAAAATTAATATGAAAACAGACAGGACATATTTTATAATGCGTTTAAGGTATTTGTCTCCAAAAATAAATTAGACATCTTTTTAGATGATAGCCTTTGGGCTGGAATACGCTTTAGACGATTTGTGTTTTTTAAAAAGGATAAGGATTCCTATAAGACTCAGCTCCCATCTACAAACAACACTCTTACAAAATAATGGCTCTTAATGATAAAAGTAAAATAACAATGGTGCTGGTTCTCTTGTTCACAAACTAAACTAAATTTAAGTTCAGTGCATCTTTTTCTTTCTATTTCATTAAGAAAAGGACAGAAGATAAATTTTAGTTTAGTCCTGTCAAATTAATCAGCGCTTAACGTAAATTGACGTAATTTTAGTCGGCAAGTTTTTAATCACGTCTAAACTTGTATGGAGAGTGACAGGCGCTGATTAATTTGACAGGACTAAACTAAAATTTATCTTGTCCTTTTCTTATTGAAATAGAAAGAAAAAGATGCACTGAACTTAAATTTAGTTTAGTTTGTGAACAAGGGAATCGGCACCATTATCTACTTTTAACTGTAAAGGTGAGAACAGATCGGTGGAATGTGTGAGAAACTTATGCAAGAGTGCCGACATCATTGCACTCCAAGAGACCTGGATTTGGCCAAACGATATAGGATTCCTAGGAAACATAGACGACAACTTCGGGTACAACGGCAAGTCAACCATAGACACGTCCGTCAAAGTTATCACAGGAAGACCATATGGTGGAGTGGCACTGCTGTGGAGGAGATCAGTGTTCCCATCTGTATCAACAGTGAAGTGTTTCAGTGATCGATTAGTTGCGATAAAAGTTGAATACGAAAGCCGTCCTATGTTGATATTTTCAGTGTATATGCCCTACGATAACGGTAAGAGTGACAATTTGACTTTGTTTACACAAACTCTCAGTGAGATTATAGCTATAATTGAAAGTAGTAGTATTGAGTGTGTAATTATACTGGGGGATTTCAATGCTAACCCTGGCTCGCGGTTTTTTGATGAACTGATTTCAGTTTGTAATAAACAGACATGGTTTTGCGTGGACTATGAGCTCCTGCCAAAAGATACACATACGTTTGTTTGTCAAGCTAGCGGCTCGTGACGTTGGCTAGACCATTGTTTGATAACAACCGCAGCTAAAAACTTAATTACAAAAGCATCAGTCTCGTAAGGGGTTTACCAGTCTGATCATTATCCTGTTTTATTTGAATGTAATTTATTTAAATTAATCAAAAATTATCAGCTCAGAATTCTCTTAGTAATAAAGTGCGCTGGGGTGAAAGAAACGGTGATCAAATTAATAATTATTATGAGTACTGCAATGATAAACTAAAATTAATAGATTTTCCCGATCAATGTACCACGTGTTCTCATAAAATGTGTAATAATGTAGATCATTTATTATTAATAAATTATTTGTATTTGGAAATAGTATCAACTCTTCAGGAGGGTGCCCAGTATGCATATGTTGGTAGTGATCGCATCAAGAGACAAAAATATGTCACAAGCTGAAACAAATATGTCAGCGATGCTCATAGGGAGGCTCATACTTATTACCAAACGTGGCTATTATATGGTGCACCCACTCAGGGGACTATGTATGAGAAAATGCGCGAAACACGAAGGATATTTAAGACTAAATTAAAATTTATTCAAAATAATCAACAGCAAATTAAATTAGATATTTTGGCAAAAAGTCATTCGAAAAAAGTGTTTGCTAAGTTTTGGAAGTCCACTAACAAATTAAATGCCAAGCCGAGTCTCCCTGTAAGTGTGGCGGGTCTGAGTGAACCGAAAGATATTGCCAACCTTTTTCAAAGACATTTTAGAGTTCAGTCTCTCTTGCAAAAGGACCGGGTGTTCGATGAGGGGGAATTCGGGGTCTGGTGAGCTTGCTGTAATGTTTACAGTTAAACAGGTTGCTACTGTTATTAAGAAAATGACAAGAGGTAAATCACCCGGCCACGACGGCCTTAGCGTCGAGCACCTGAAGTATGCGGGGCCTCACCTGTATAGGGTTCTTGCTCTTCTTTTTAATTTATGTCTCAGTCACCGTTACTTGCCGCAGGACCTTATGCGTACAGTGGTAGTTCCGATTATTAAGGACAGGACTGGGGACGCTTCTGACGTGTCCAATTACAGGCCTATTTCGTTGGCCACGATAGTCGCCAAGGTCTTGGACAGTTTGCTTGATCAACAGTTGGCTGAACACGTTAAACTCCATGACGCGCAATTTGTCTTTAAATCTGGTTTATCCACGGAAAGTGCCATTCTGTGTCTCAAGCAAATTGTCCAATATTATACTTCCCGAAAAACACCTGTTTTTGCTTGTTTTTTGGACCTGTCAAAAGCGTTCGACCTAGTGTCGTACGAGGTACTATGGGATAAGTTGCGGAGTGATACAACACTACCGAATGAAATTACATCCTTGTTTCATTACTAGTACTACCACTAGAGGAATAGTGTCAGATGGGCGGAGGCTCAGTCGGATGTGTACGAGCTGGAGTGCGGGGTGAGGCAGGGGGGGTTAAGTTCACCACGCCTCTTCAATTTGTGCATAAACCGGCTAATCGGTGAGCTTAGCAGCACCAAAGTTGGATGTCATATTGACAACGTTTGTTTGAATAATATTAGTTATGCGGATGACATGGTGCTGCTAAGCCCATCGATCGGCGCTTTGAGGAAAGTGGTGGCTATTTGTGAGTCCTATGCTTTGTCCCATGGGCTCAAGTACAATGTTAAGAAGAGCGAACTTATTATGTTTAAAGCGAGTACCATAAACTACTGTGATGTTCCCAGTGTCTCGCTCTGTGGCACTTCTTTACCATGGGTAACTAAGTTTAAGTACTTGGGTCATTGGGTCACTGATGATCTTAAGGACAATATGGATATAGAGAGGGAGCGCAGGTCGTTGGCTGTTCGATGTAACATGCTGGTTCGAAGATTTGCACGTTGTACAAATCAAGTTAAAGTCACTCTTTTCAAAGCTTTCTGTCAATCTTTCTACACGTGCAGTCTTTGGACCACCTATACGCAGAGGACATACAGCGATCTGCGTGTCCAATATAATAACGCGTTTAGGATACTGTTGGGGATGTCGTGGCGTTGTAGTGCGTCCACAATGTTTGCGGAGGCGTGCACAGACGATTTTTACGCCATTATAAGAAAAAGGACCGCCTCCATAGCCGACCGGCTACGCGTCACTACCAACGGTCTCCTTAGCGTGTTCTCAGATGGGTGGGACTCCCCTCTGCTGCGCCACTGGCTAGGAATCCATAAAAGTTGATTTTATTTTTTATTTTTGTTTGTTTTATCTCCTTATTACTAAGTCTAGTTATTAAGTTATTTTGTTGTTACTAACACTATGGGCTCATGTCTGATTTAAAGAATTTGAATTTACTGATGACTAGTAGAAAAAATACTAGGTTTAATAACTTGTACTTATACCTAAACTAAATAATAATATTTGCACCTCTATATTTGTTCGTAATTATCACTCTAATGACATAGAAACCGGGCACAACCGAAAACTATTTTGCTACTAGTGCTTGTCACAAATATTGGCCGTACAATGACCAACATTTCGGTTCCTGTACATGCCACAAATGTTGGTCGTACAATAACCAATTATATTAATTATATATTATAATAACCTTTCAGTGTAGTTAAAAAAATATGCTAATTTGATCATGAAAACTTTGTTAATGTATGTTAATTAGCTGCTGCAAGGTCTGCAGGCAGTGCAGGAGGTCTACGGAATATTTTAAATAATGGTATCTTGTCATTTCCGAGAGTTGGGCAGAAGGGGTTGACGTCACTCCCTCTCTTGTCATCAGGTAACAGAAACACGACACTAACAGCTATGATCATATGCCAAAGAGAGTGCACTATCCTATAATTCTGTTCGGTTTGCAGAAAAGCGTAACAAACTAAGCCAATAGTTACTAACACCATACCGAAAGGCAAGTGTATTACATAGTAGGATCTAGGATACTTGAAGCTACGACTTTTTAAATAGGCAATATACCAGGAACTGAAAACAAGGCATACACCGACCGCGACTGGTGATAAAAACGAAATAAAAGAATGCATATTCCAAATAGTTAAGACTGCTATTACTATGGCACCTGTAAGTTGTAAGGAGGTCCTTAAATTTTCGTAGATAGTGCTCATAGCAAGGAGCGTCACCCAGAAAGACATGAGTCCACAGTAGAAATCTCCAAATTTGAGGATATTACGATTCATGATGCAATAGGCGACTTCCGCAGCAGCATCGCAAGCGTGGTAGAAAATGGAGAAAAACATAGTGAAGGCATACATCGTGGCCGCTGGGTAGTAGTGGCGTATGGCCGCGGTGTAGATGGAGAAGAGAAAGAGAATGTTGCTCAGAGTGAGAAGGAGAACGGTGACCATCATGTAGAATAAGCTGTCCATTCTAGAGTTGTCCGAACAGTCCCAACCTGGAAATTAGAAGGAGATTCATTATGTTAATTTACTGATTTCGTCGAGATATTGAAAACGATTATTGAAACGTTGATGTAGCGAGAATCTTATAACAACAAAATAGGATGTACCTACTTTGGTTTTTATAGACATGTCGTTAATGCTATTACTTACATAAAATTATATTAGACTTCTAACATACAGGGTGGTAGGGACATCGACGCGAAAACTGTTACCATGGATTCAGTACATGATTCTGAACAACCCTTTTTTTTGGCTGGGAAATTATCAAATAACTTCTCCCACTCTGGGCGGAGCGGGAGGGCGTGTCAGACTCTTACTGTATGAAACCCACCCGTGTTCCTTCGGTTGCCCTGTTGCCGGGGGCCACGATCTCCCTTTCAGTTTTCTTCGGAACCCCGGCAGGCATTGGCCCTAGTGGACCCCGTCAATTCTGCTGACATCTCTTTGAGGCGCGCGTGGTCCTTATCGGACGGCGAGCTACCCATTGCTCACCGTTCGCAATCTCGCGTCTACGGTGGCCGGAATTCGGCCTGCGATTCCTGACGCCCAGGGCGTCTCCTTCTGCGGCGGTTAGGGGCGTGAGGGCGCGAAGTTTGTCTCTCCCTTACGCGTTCCGCCTCCTCCTTCGCGAGCATTACCGCTTTGCAGAAGGACGTGACGGCCTCCCATTTCCTCTTGCTCCGTACCATGGCCCGAACCAGGGCTAGACGTGAGATCACCGCCGCCAATCGTCTCCACGAGGACACGGCGATGCTCCGCCCAAGCCGGGCAGACCTCCAATTCTGAACACGCCTGCGTTGAAATTTTTAGTAGATTATTTAAAAAAAACAGCTGTTTCATAGAAAAGTGTAATAATACCTACACGGTCCAAATGTATGGAACAGCAGATAAAAAAAAAAAATAACTGATGAAAAATTTCAACGTAGTGAGGTTCAGAATCATGTACTGAATCCATAGTTACAGTTTTCGCGTCGATGTCCCTGCCACCCTGTATACCAGCAATTTTTAAGGGCCTCTTGCAAGGTAAGCTAAGAGTTTAATGAGGGAGAAGAAATGTCAATTAGGTTTTTGTCTGAACTTACTTCCGTAACCAGAATTACAGGAACAAAACGACATCATCAGCGCTCCAAAAGTATTCAGCAAACAATTCCCGTGGTTACTGCACTTTCCAGAGACGCAAGACATCGACGATACAGTCAACAGGACCGTCGCGTTACACTCGGAAGTCCCGGACCGAGTCCCGTTCCAACCAACCATAGACTCGTTACCCTTCTTGTCAGCAGTGTCCACGTAGTACTTGGTTCCGTTGTCCGAAGTCCGACAAGGACACACACTCTGGTCACAAAATAATCGAAAAGTTAAATACCAAGTGCCGCTGTCAGGAAACGGGATATACGTCTTGTCGTATATCGATTCCGAGTCAGTACTGTTCAGCACGAACAAAGCTGGTTTCACCTTATCATTATACCGACAGTGACCACTCTCCAATGGTATGCTCGGGTGACCAACATCTATACATATGACAGTCTTGAAAAACTGGTTGTCCTCGGTAAAAGCTAACAATGCGTCCTTTTCGAACCCCCTCTTATAGCCCATGTAGTATTTTACATTCATAAGGAAGCTCGCTGCTATTGACAAGCTGCCTCCAATATCTATAAACTGGTTGATTTTAAACCTTAACGACTTAATTTCTGACGAAGTTATATTGATTAGACTCGTAGCGTCATGGACGTTGGCCGTGGGGAGGCCGTAAACAAAAGTGAAAAAGTGACCTTTGTCATCGCGCATAAGGTCGATAACTGTATGATTAACTAGTTCGTCAATGTCGGTTCTCGTGTAGTAGGATTCGCAGTCAGCGATTTTGGAGACATTGCCTTTGATTGGGCTTATTTGTATGTAGTGCCAGGCGTTTGGGTGAGGGATGAACGTGATAGTTTGGTAGTTGTTCGCTCGAGGGTCGAAGGCGCAGTTTATAAGGTTGCCTTCTTCTGTGGGTATTGAAAGAGCTTGTACTCTAAAGAACAGTTCCTTGTGTTCCGTAGAAGTGTTGACTATGCTAATGTTCAGTGCGATCGGGTCGACTCTGTCTACAGACATGCATTTGAAAAGCGCGGGGAGGTCTGAATAGTTTATCTCTGTCACACCAAGGTAACAGTCTATTAACTCTATGTTTTCGTCTCGTTTCACTTGTAAATCTGTGTAGAGTATCGTACCGCAGTCGGCAACGAGACCTGGAAACAAGGAAATTACAGGGGCTTAATTATTTGTGATAGATAGATAGATAGAATATTCTTTATTATGTACACCATAAAAATTACAGACATTAATATAGAAATTTTACATTGGGTGACACAATGGGCGGTCTTATCGCTAAAAGCGATCTTTTACAGATAACCTTTGGATGGATTTAAATGGAAAAGGAGAGACAATACTGCAGGTAGTCAGTGGTGTACCATTTACATATACAACAGAATACACAGATAGATAAAGCATATAATTCATTCATTTATGACGCCACATGATTATGGTCGTTCCTGATCAGTTAATAAGGGCGCATTTGCCTTGCAGTAGGACAATATAACAAGCTGCAGCTAGGTGCAGTCACGTAATAGGTACAAGTAAACTAAGACCGAGCATACAATAACTATTCTGTAAATTAAATTCAACAGACTAAATTGTCGCACGTAGCAAATAAGCGATCAGAATAAGCATAATGGCCTTGACTTGGGTGTTGGGTCGTTTACTAAACCAACTTTTATGAGTCAACACATTTTTTACAAATCTTACGTAACACGATAGATTCAACAAAATTGAACTTCCTAATATGGATTGATGACTATTCTATTCCATCGCATATTAGGTCGATATGCAAGTAATTACCATCCGTCCGGATCTATCCGGCTTTTTGGACCCCTGTCCGGACTATGTCCGGCCTTCTCATTTGTCCGAACTTTTCGATTTAAGGGGATTTTTATTGAAAAAGATAAATGATTACTCACTGAAAAAAATAAGATTAAAAACTTAAATGTCCGGACTTTTTTGCAAATGTCAGGACTTTTCAAATTTCGAAATGGTAACCTTAGAGGCAAGGAGCCTCGTATAAATTAGCGCGACGCTACACCGGTAATTGTTGTACCGATTTCTTAGAAATTGTTTTGTTAAGTGTTGCGGCGCGCTGTCGCGTCGCGCCATTCTGCACGAAGCTTTAAAAATGACATAAATTAACACCCTACTGCTCAAGGGCGGATCCAGCCTTCAAGTCAGGGGGGGGTCACATAGTCGCGGTCAGTCAGGATTGGTTCGCATTTTTGCATTTTCGTCTCTTCATCAACAGGATACGAAAAGCAAAAATGTAGGGGAGCGCGAGCAAGGCGAGCTCGAATTTTTTTGCACCTCGTCTCGGAATTCTCGGTTAGGTTTCTATTAAACATCCTTACGGAAATAGGAGTTGCTTTGTCGACTTATGCAGAAAAGTTTGAGTTAGAAAAACATAGAATTAAAGAGCGAGCGTAGCGAGCTCGAAAACTTTAGCACACCGCCTTGTATAGGAGATAAAGTTTTTTTTCGATTTCCTTTGTCGACTTATGCAGAAAGTCTGAGAATGTAGATTGTAGCGAGCGGAGCGAGCTCGAAAAATTTTCATCCTCAGCCTCCAACTCCAAACTGCTTCTTACTGAATATTTATGTTGACCGTGCTTGGGATATCATTAAAAAGTACTTCTTAAGATTTAGGGGGCCCCCAGGACCGGGACCGGGGCGGTTTGTCTTGACACTATTCTGGGGTATTTAATTTCTACGTCTAGTTGCTAGCTTCAGATAAACCTACATGGACACTTATCAGAAGCTAGGAAATCCGATGAAACGTCAGAAGCTAGGAATCGCTTCACTTGGTCGTTTTCTATGGAAAAGAGCCGGCAGAAAACTCCACGGTCAATCATCATAATTATAATAACAGCACATAGTCTTATTTTGCATGTCGTTCGCATGTGTGGCAATGGCAAACATCCTACGTGGCAACATCACACAAAGTATTTATTTGATTAAATTTATCAATGAGATTAGAAAAAATACCAGTGGTTGACCTAAACGTAGCCCAGGGGGGGGTCATGACCCCCATGACCCCCCCCCCCGGATCCGCCCTTGCTACTGCTAAACACATTACCTGCATAACATTCTTCTGATAATCATACATTAACTAATTAACATAAAACTCAACACAACCATCCTCCTTGTATTAAACACCCAACAATTTCAAAAGAAAATCTTTCATAACGGCCACTATCCCAACAATAGGTAACATAAATCTAAATAACATTACAGCAGAGCTTTTGTACGCCATCACGACTGCATACAATTGTCGCAGGATGTCGGCAGTCGAACAATCAAGGCACAACGAGGTCACATACAGTGGTTTTGAGCGGTCGCGGTCGGTACATTATCTAGTTTGAACCCGCATTATCTTTATAGCCGTATTATGAGTTTTGATTGCAGTATGTAAGTACTTCAATTTTGAAGAATTGAATTGATAAGGCATGTTGTTGACCTCTTGTTTTCAATAGGGAAAATGCTTGGGTCAAAAAAAAAGAAATTCTATTTAGTCCGTCAGTCAGATAATAAAAAAATATTAGACACGTATTTTTTGTTTTATATTAATAAAACATTACTTGGATAAAACGCAGTAAAGTTGAGGAGTGGCGTCGCTACGTCACAAGTAAGTATAAAATCTACATACTCGTGACGTACTTCGTTCTCGTTCTTCCCTGCCAGCTAAAGCACTAGGAAGTGGTAAAGGGTGGGCGTTTTGGGGGACTGTCTTAAATGTAATTTTGACGTTAAAAAAGTAATGATTCGCAGCCTAGTTTGAATAAAAGACTTTTGAATTTTTTGAATTTTTGTATGTACGTGTCCAATATTTTTTAATAATCTACCTGACGAACAAAAAAGTATTTTTTTGTGATCTTCCCTATTAAGACCTCATAAGGAGGTATCAGTAATTAAATTGTACAACGCCATTCTACAGTTTTTTTGCCTGTTCAAGACCATTGTTAAAACATAGGCGAACTTCCGGGTTTGAATTGGATTTGAGTTCGGCCGGAATGCATACAAACAAGTTAGAATCCCCAAGTATCATAGTTCGTAATGAAAGGTGAGCAACATGCTGCTCAAGGTCTGCTAGTGGAAATCAGCGCGAAAAAAACGGGTTTCGAGAGCCGTCGGTTTTTAAAATACCTAACTCCTAGAGTTAGACACAAAAATAATCACACCGAAAAAAAAGAATAACTTATGTACAAAATAAAAAGCCAAATAACACTTGTACCCTAATTGCGTAATACAATACAATCTGTTTCTATTTGAAACAGATTGCTAATCCATTAAATAACGCAATTAATGTTTTTGAACTGTCAAAATGAAACAAATTAGGCATAATTGTTTACGAAAATAAGTTACGCAATTAGGGTACTGATTAAGACCTGTACCCTAATTGCGTAACTTATTTATGTAAACAATTATGCCTAATTTGTTTCATTTTGACAGCTCAACAACATTAATTGCGTTATTTACGTTGTTGGGCAGATTTTTTTTTCCAACTTATGAAGCAATGGATTAGCAATCTGTTTCAAATCGAAACAGATTGTGTTGTATTACGCAATTAGGGTACAGATATAAGACACCTCGCCTGCCACAGTTATGAGTTGACTAATTCATCATCATTTCAGCCGAAAGACGTCCACTGCTGGACATAGGCCTCCCCTAAGCACCGCCACTTCGACCGGTTCTGTGCTTGGCTAATTCAACGATGGTACAGATTAGTACAAATGGGGAAAATCATTCAAATAAAAAACCGGCCAAGTGCGTGTCGGACCACGCACAATGAAGGGTTCCGTAGTTGGGATGAATTTATCCCAAAAACAAACTTAACTTTGTAGTTGAAAAATATGTTCTCCCATACGGAATGTATGGGAAAACATGTTTTTGCAACTGCAAAGTTAAGTTGGTCGATTATTACTCGTTAACTTGTAGAGCCTACTTAGCTGTGATAGTTTTCCTTTTAATGTCGTTATATAAACTACTGTTGTGATTTTTTTCACACACCCAAAACCAACCATTTAGCCGGCAGGGGGACACACACACTTGACTTTAACAAAAATTAGCACTTTAAAGCTTAATATTTCGCAAACGAATCCCTGAATCCAAAAATGGTTTTCACAAACTCACAATGTTTTTGAAGGACCTCTTCAATGATATCCCTTTTTTTTTTTGTTGGGAAATTATCAAATAACTTCTCCCGCTCTGGGCGGAGCGGGAGGGCGTGTCAGACTCTTACTGACTAAAACCCACCCGTGTTCCTTCGGTTGCCCTGTTGCCGGGGGCCACGATTTCCCTATCGGTTTTCTTCGAACCCCCGGCAGGCATTGGCCCTAGCGGACCCCCGTCAATTATGCTGACATCTCTTTGAGGCGCGCTGAATCCAAAAATAGTTTTCACAAACTCACAATGTTTTTGAAGGACCTTTTCAATGATACCCCTCACCATGGGTTAAAAAAAAAAAACACCACTTTATAATTTTGTTTTACCACTTTGTCGGCGTAATTAATATGTATACCTATGCCGAATTACAGCTTTGTAGTACTTAGGGTCTCGGAGCTAGATCGCGGACAGACAGACAGACAGACGGACATGACGAAACTATAAGGTTTCCTTGTTTACTACGGAACCCCAAAAAGGACTCTTGTTACAACACAATAAAGTGCAATTCAGGTCGCACAACGCTAAGTACCTACAGTTATATTTATCTATAAATTGCCTCTCTTTCTATCGCGTAACTCTTATATCTTCTGACTACGTCACGCCCACTGAATTCGACAAGACGAGCCCGCCGCGTACCTACTTTTGGCTTCATATCTAAAATGCGGAGTGTGACCCATCTGCATTCATCTGATGATGGATAAGTTTAAAATCTTCCTGAATTGCCTTGCTGCTAAACCGTAGTAGCAACACGTAGGTACGGTAGGTATCACGAATAAACTAATATCAATGGTGGAAATTTCAAATGTCGTAAAGGACATTGTATTCCGTCCCTTACGACATTTAAAGTTTCCACTGTCGGCGTCGCCGACGTATTATGAACTTTACTGAATGGACATTATTCGTCTTCACATATAATTACCTATATAATTAATGTATATAAAATATTGTAAAACATTTTAAAAGAGTTGGAGTTTCTTGCCCATTCTTCTCCATACGAAAACTATCTTTTGGAAGGGGCAACTAGAATCAATTACATTTTTTGTTTTTGACGTTCAAAAGTGCCTTTTTGTGCCTAATTGAAATAAATTATTTGACTTCGACGGTTTTCTTGACTTGCGAACTATAAGGTGTTGATATTCAAAAACTTAAAAGAAGATACTGAACAGATACACGCTTCCTTCACCGTATTTATACAGACAGCCATACTTCATCAGGCAATAAATTGAAATACAATTAAATAATTTATTGTAGAAATAATCATGGTTTCGTGAAGCGATGGTACCTATTGTGTGGTAAATTACATACAAGGCGGTAGGTACTTAGTTCAATTGTGAGATTTCCTGCTATTTTACAAGGAAATCTTACGAAAAACATTTGTAAAATACCTATTTTGTGTCTGTTTATTGCACAAACTCGAACGTAGCCTAATTGGCTTCAAATAATTATTATGAAGTCCACATTATGCACTTGCGGACTTCTCAATTATTATTGAGCCCCCTTTTTTTTGGGTGGGAAATTATCAAATAACTTCGCCCGCTCTGGGTGGAGCGGGAGAGCGTGTCAGACTCCTACTGACTAAAACCCACCCGTGTTCCTTCGGTTGCCATGTTGCCGGGGGCCACGATCTCCCTTTCGGACTTCTTCGCAGCCCCGGATTATTATTGAGCCCCCTGGACCAGAATTGGCAATAAAGTTCGAAAGTCAACAAGTCTACTTTTAAACCCTGGCGCAAAAACGATGTTTTGATCAGAAATCGCGTGGATATCTAAAACGAGAGACTGCCAACAAGTTTTATTCACTTATGTCAGCTCTCAATCATAATGTATTAGTAAAGTGGCCAAGTAGGCATCGATCGATTCTATTTAGGTATATGCCTATTGGGAGTTCGGGATGGTTATAAAAGATTATACTTAGTAGAAATAACTTTTTGTCTAACCAATAGTATTCTAATTATGTCATGTTATAAATCATAGGTAACAAACGGAATTTGATACCTATGATTTGAAAAGCAGCCTACACAAAATTTTAAAAGGGTTTTTTAACGAAGTTCCTGCGGTAGGAGTTAACTGGAAATCGTTACGTAAGGAAAAAGCGTTATGGGGCATACATAACGCTCCAAGCGACTTTCTCTCTCTCTCTGTCTTTTTCTATTATACAATGTCGCCCATCGGCATGTGCCCGCCCGCAGTTTTCTGAATGTTGTGAAAAATTCTCGAAAAATAACTTTAAAAGGGGGGTCAATCTTGATTTTTTTTTCATTTTTTTTTTCAGTTATGGGGCATACATAACGCTCCAAGTGACTTTCTCTCTCTCTCTCTCTCTCTCTCTGTCTTTTTCTATTATACAATGTCGCCCATCGGCATGTGCCCGCCCGCATTTTTCTGAATGTTGTGAAAAATTCTCGAAAAATAACTTTAAAAGGGGGGTCAATCTTGATTTTTTTTTTCAGTATCCCCCCTTTGATTTTATGAACTGACACTTGTGTTTTTTTTAAACACGTTTTTTTTTAGAAAAAACTGTTTAACTCCTCCGTTTTTTTTTGCATAGTTAACAAATTTTAATAAAAATGTTAGTTAATCCGATAAAATAACTCATAAGCTTTTAGAAATAATAAACAGAATCCAAATCGACCCAATAACATCGGAGATAGTTATAACAAACGTTAATCAAAATATTAAAAAAATGATAACATGAAAAATATTAAAGATAGACTTTAAAAGGGGGGGCCGGCCCTTTTAAAGTTATTTTTCGATCATTCTTCAGAAAATTCGGGCGGTCATATGTCGATGGGCGACATTGTATACGAATGTGTGTGCGTGCGTCACGTCCGCGTCGTTCTGACGGGGGTCCCCCGACTCAGACCGAATAAAAACCAAGACATAGCACTGTCAATAGTGGATCCGGTTTTGCAAACATGAGCAATTAGTGAGGTGTAGTTCGATTGTAGTGTCATTGTAAATGAGTGCGTGTGAGCGTGTATGCACAGAATGGAGGTGTAGTTTTGGCATGCTTCACTGTATTATTCGCAGCGCTCTGTCTTGGTTTTTATTTGGTCTGAGTCCCCCGACCGCACAACCTATGCTTTTTTTGAAGTGAAAACTTCTTTAGGCGCGTTGGGCATTTTTGAGATGCGACTAAACCATTCGCGGCCTGTTACCGACACCGTGGAGTAAAAGACATCAACGCATTAATTACCGCGGTGCCGATTTATTTTCAAGTTTTCACTTTTGTCGGCACTCTCGGAGTTACTGTTTGATAAATTAAGGGATTCCAGTCTTTTCTCATGCCATTAGAAGATTTCTTTTGAACTAGGATTTTGGCTTCAAAGCAACATCAATTTCGAGATATATTTAACCAATAACGGTTCGTCACTAACCAGCCGTAAGTAGCAACAGGCGGTTATTGCCTTTCCCAAACGTTCTCAGGATATAATCAATCAACAGTATGTCAAACTGATAGCCACAGCATCTGTTTAGTGCGCTGATAACCACTGGGGTCTTGCTTGGGTCACGATATTTATAGGAGGAGATAATTAAAAAGATTGTCTGCATCACTGCTTTATTGTGTAGTTCTTGAAACAATTCTAAAATGCATTTATGAAGTCTTGCAGAAGGAAGAAAGGAAGAAACCTTACCACCAAAGGGTTTTAGGATACTTTAAGCCAGTTTAAGCGATAGGGCTGCTTGAAATATCGTGCATGGAATAATAGAATATGACCTCGGTTCTATTCCAGGGATATCGTGTTACCCAGTAACTGGGTTCTTATTTTCTTTGTCGTGTGGTTAGTGACTAACCTGTACCCTAATTGCGTAAACGATTATGACTAATTTGTTTTATTTTAACAGTTCGACAACATTAATTGCGTTATTTACGTTGTTGAGCAGATTTTTTTTTCCAACTTATGTAGCAATGGATTAGCAATCTGTACCCTAATTGCGTAACTTATTTTCGTAAACAACAACAACAACGAAGGGGCTCGTGGCTAAGTAATAATAGCCGCACGGGTCGATCCAACAGGTTAAGCTACGCTTGCTGGGGTTGGTCCGTGGATGGGTGACCATCTTTACATACCGAGACTCCTCCGTGCCTCGGAAAGCACGTTAAGCCGTTGGTCTCTCTCACTCTACTAGCTGACTATAGGTACAATATTTTTAGTGTTTTAGCATCAGTAAAACACTTAGAGAGACGTATTGTAAACCCAAGCAGTTTATAAGATTTTTTGACAATTGCATCAATGTGTGTGTCAAAAACTAACTGTCTTGATGGACGCCCAAGTCACGAATAGTACTGCACCTTGGCAAGATCTGGCCCGCCAAAGTAACAGTAATGGCTAGTACTGAACGTTTACTGGCCAGTTAGGAATGTTAAAAAAAAACACTACCAAGTGAAAAATAACTTTAATTTCGGAAGTCGGTGTCTTGTGTTTTGTATTTTCGTTTTTTGCCACCGACTTCCGAAATTAAAGTTATTTTTCACTTTTTAGTTGTGGTACCTACACATTCGAATACCACTACCTGCTACCAGTGACAGAAACTTATCATATAGCAAGTGGGAAAAAAATACGTATTTTGTAGCTAACTCAAAAACTATCAAAGCAAAGTTAATAAAATTTATATGGGACCAATTCGAGAGCACACCCTTTCAAACAAAAAAATAATTTTCAAAATCGATCCACAATTGACGGAGAAATCGGTGGACATACAAAAAAAAAAAAAACATACGCGACGAACATATAATCTCCTCCTTTTTGGAAGTCGGTTAAAAAGATAGTTAGCAAAAATATAGTTCCGTCTCTCTAGATTCTAGAAACTACAAATCACCGAAAACTACTTTTTTGAGGCTGAATTTACTCTTATCAACATCAATTCCTCGAAAATGGGTCAGTTGCTCATCGTATCACATAGCGGTACGCAGGAGTTTAAATAAATTTTGGACGATAAAAAGATTTTGCTTCTCCATAGACATGCCTAAGGCTAGAGGCGGCACCGCAGATCACGGAAAATCTTATTACATGATTTTTTTTCGGGTTTGTCGTCTGTCAGGTCAACTTAGGAAGGTTGTCGGCTGCTTAACTGGACTTTTCTATGAGTGCCTTAATAAATTTTAAGGCCTCCAGCCAGGGCACAAGACTTAGAAATTAAGCGCGACTACACGCTAAAGGGCATCCCCTGTGGGGTACGGGTACGGGTACCTCGGCTTAGGGCGTCGCTGGGGGAGGACATCAAGGGACAGGCTAGATCGGATTTGTTATGTTGAATAGCATCATCACATTGTAGTTTTAGTCGTTGAGAGTCACCCATACAGTTACCTTCCCCTTCTCAATACCCTAAATATCCATAACTAAAAACCGGCCAAGTGGGTGTTGGACTACGCACAATGAAGGGTACCGTAGTTGGAATGAATTTATACGAAATATAAACTTAACATTGTAATTGAAAAACATGTTCTCCCATACATTCCAACAGCAAATGTAAGTTTGTACGCACAATATTGAGAGATTTACCATGTTATTTTAAGACCATAGACTTCTTATAGGATTTCCTGTAATCTATGAGTGAAGAACCATTCTCTGTATTTTTTTCAAAATTTTAGGCTCAGTAGTTTCGGAGATAATGGTAAATTTTCATTTATTTTCTTAAATATCTTTAAATGTATTTATTTTAAAATTATAAAAAAATATTTTTTAGATCCTCGTAACAAGCCTTTTTATTTGATATGTCACACGGTACTGTTAGCAAAACGTTTTTTTTTCTTGTTTACCCCCCAAAAGTGACCCCCATATTCACAATTAATTTATTTACGTTACACGTCCGTGTTTGGGTCACAGAAATACATTATGTCTACCAAATTTCAACTTAATCGGTTCATTAAATTCGGAGTAAATTGGCTGTGACAGACAAACAGACAGAGAGTGATCCTATAAGGGTTCCGTTTTTCCTTTTGAGGTACGGAACCCAAAAAAATTAAAAACAAAGTCGCTTTTCGTGTCTATCAGTCTGTTCGTTCGTATGTGAAATACACAATGTATTTTTGATGCAGTTTCACCATCATTTAGAGTATTTATTTCATCCTGAGATGTATATACAGGGTTATTGGTAAAATACCAACAACCTCTTAAAGGGTCAATGTACTCATCATTATGAACAACTTTTTAGTCCAGTCAAAATAGACAAAAATAAGTCATAACTTAGCCAAAATTCGCATAGAGCTGAAAATTGGCAGAGACGTTAAATACATCATTGTTCGAAAAACATAATGATTTAATTGATTGCGCAGAAGTATTTACAAAGATTGACTCTTCTCCATACGACATCCTTACAAATGGAATTCGTTTTCTTCTTGCAATGTATCGTTCTCCAAAAAAAATTGATTCCATAGACAAATATTACATTGCACGCTTACATTAATTTACATTAAGAAAACAACCTATTCCACTTTGATCATTAGCAATATTACCATTCTTTCCATCAATAGGATACGATCTGATCAAACTTTCTTTATTACAATAGATCGTGGAGTATACCTACTGGGGAAACCACGTTAAAAAAATACGCCAAGTACATTACCTCATAGGTGGTGCGGAAATGTGTGCATATTGTAAAATATAAATTTTCTAATTGTTAAAACCGCGATATCTCACGAATGGTGAGTCGTAAGAGAAAAAGTGACTTGACCATTTTTGTAGAGAATTGTATGATCAATAACTTTTGTCTAAGCTATTTTCACGATAAAACTTACCGTTTTCGAGAAAAATGGAAAAAACCATAATTTTGTACGTTTAACCTTGAATACTTTTTTTTGCAGAAGTTGGATCGAAGGGGATTTTTGACATTTCATTTATAATGATGTATTTAACGTCTCTGCCAATTTTCAGCTCTATGCGAATTTTGGCTAAGTCAGATGTCTATTTTGACTGGACTATTTTAGTATGGGACCAAACCTGAAATCGCGAAAAAATATTTGCTGTTCCCTACATTTATGTTCGCTTATCTCGTCAAAATGTAGGGAACACCAGATTTTTTTTTCACGATTTCAGGTTTGGGACTATAGTAAAAGTTGTTCATAATGATGAGTACAATGACCCGTTAAGAGGTTGTTGGTGTTTTACCAATAACCCTGTATATCCGACTTAGATATAGAACAAAAATCTCGAAGTTTTGACATGTCACCATTGCCTCCGTGCGAAGCTGGGGCGGGTCGCTAGTCCTAACTAATTTGTTTGTTACGCTTTTACGCTAAAACTGCTGAACGGATTTGGATGAAATTTGGCACATGGCACCCATGTGCCATCATGACCTGTACCCTAATTGCGTAATTTATTTTTGTAAACAATTTTGCCTAATTTGTTTTATTTTGACAGTTCAACAACATTCATTGTGTTATTTAAGTTGTTGAGCAGATTTATTTTTCCAACTTATGAAGCAATGGATTAGCAATCTGTTTCAAATCGAAACAAATTGTGGTTGTGTAGTATTACGCAATTAGGGTACTGGATTAGGACATAGGATACTTTTTATCCCGATATTCCCACGGTAGCGAGACTTATGCGGGTGCTTAATAAAATGCTCACCTTGCTGCGTAACTTTTTGTTCCCTCGGATCCTCCCATTTAATATAAACGAGTGCGTACCAGTTTCCTGGCTTTGGGTTCTCTATCGCATAGGTATTGTTCTTGCCATCTGACTGGATTGCCAGGGTGTACACCGGCTCCCTGGCCGCGGGATCGAAGAAGTGTTTGGGGAAGTCGTAGCCATCAGGATTCACAGCAGGGTACGCTCCGTGCTTTATATTTATAATCACCTCTTGTGGGTTACATGAGCCTGAAATTGAGTAAAGAAACATAAAAAATCGGATCAAGAATTTTAGCCGACGTTCGCACGGACGTAATAAAATCGCGGCGGAATTTTATCACGCATTGGATTTTCAACTCTCGGTGTTAAGCTGAACGTTGAGAATCCAACGCGCTGGGACGCACTCTCGTCCCAGTGCTTTGTAAAAACACACTGTTGGATTTTTTACTCTCGGCGCTAAGCAGAGCGTTGAAAATTAAGTGCACGAAAAAAATCTCCACGATTTTATTACGTCCGTGCGCACGTCGGCTTAGTGCGCTAGATTAACAAATGTTTTTATGAATAAATAATGCATCAGCTCATTACTATGAAAAATATATAGATGTTGTACTCTACGGCCATGTTTTTGCATAATTGATGTGTTATCGACCTGATGAACCTGATAACTATCGGTCGGAACTAAACCGAACTGATAAAACATTATGTACGTTTGTAAATAAATGGCGGGGATTTTGTATGAAAAGTTTCTGCTATGATAACATTGATAACTTATCCACTTTGAAATGACGCGCGTCACTACGCGGTACTGGGGCGCGTCATTTCAGAGTGGACTGGATAAGCTATGCTCTGTGTTAGTATGTAATTCCAAAGCCCAAAACGTTTATTAAGGGGACGATTACCGACTTTTAATGATTTTATACTGAAGATGACGTCTAAACGAGTAGTGTTAGTGATTTGGAAAAAATATATGTTAAATTAGAGCATTTTTCAAATATTTTAATATAGGCATATTTTTGATTATGTTTATATTACATAATGAAATTAATTTGTAAAGTTATGTCTAACGTGGATAAAAAACTGAGAATGCCGCAAAATCTATCGAGCGTATTTTCCTGAAAACTTTACCATTTTAAAGATAATTAAATTATAGATTTTTTAGTATACTTGTTTTATTAAAATACTGTTTTTTTTACGTGTAATAAATTAATAATGCGTCTAATTTGGGACAGCGCTCCTTGATGGGCGAGTCCTATTACTGGCTGGACGTACGACGCTTTGCTTGAGCTCAGTACAGAACACGCAAGCTAACCATTCAAGGTCACTGTCATATATCTGCGCCTTAAAGTGAAAACTAGGCGCGTTGGGCATTTTTGAGATCGGAAAAAACAATTGAACTCGTGACACCGTTACCGACACCTCATTTTTGTAAACGCGATTTTGATCAATGTTCTATGCAAGTATTTTTACTTGTAAAGGTTTTGGAAGTATTTTTTAAATTTTTTCAAGTTTTCACTTCTGTTGCCACCCTCGGAGTGCCACTGTTTTTTTTTTTGCTCAGTAGGTAATTGCTTTCAAGATGTGAGTATCGCATAAAAGTCGGTTGGACCATGAACCTACGCCCGCCAGCAGTAGCTCCAGTCTTGGTAAACAACAGATAGACCCCAAATGTATATACCTCTGTAATCTAATATTAACACAAAAGTACGTACGGAACTGTTACAGATTTTAATTTAGTCGGCATGGTAAGGGGAATATTATTTATTGTCCTAAACAATGTACCTAGTTTGTAGATTTCAAAAAAAAAAAAACTATGGTATAACAGACCCGATCTTAGATTGTAACTTGACCTCAACCAGGCCAGGCGCACTCCGCATTTTAGGTATAAAGCTACAAGTACGCGGCGGGCTCGACTTGTCGGGCCAATTCAGTGGGCTTAAAGTAGAAGATTTATGAGTTACGCGATAGAAAGAGAGGCAACTTCTAGGTGAATATAACTAGGTAATTAGCGCTGTGCGACCTGAATTGCACTTTATTGTGTCGTAGCAAGAGTCGCTGTTTATTTAAATGATTTTGTGGAGTGAATCTTCTGTACTTGTACTATTATGTATTCTGTGCCTCAACCTAATCTACTTAGGGCAAATTCAGACCAATATTTCTTTGTAGGGTAGAGTTACATTCCACTTCTGCCTTTGCCTTCAGGGAATAAAGGCCTATTTTATTGTTTCATTCCTGTCAGTCTTTCTAATGGGTGGTGGGTGTGTGTGTGCCTTTTAGTAGTGACCGACCGAAGCTTCGTTTTTGTTTTCGTCCAAAATATCATGATTCGGCCATAGTTACGTTTTCGGCCATAAACCAGCTGAAGCTTCTGTGAAGCCGAAAACCAGAACTTCATATGCAGGGTAAATTTTTATCCAGTGCGCAAACTTTAACACGTGACTAAAAAAATCAGCTGTTCCCTACATTTATGTTCGCATAACTCTTCAAAATGTAGGGAATAGCTGATTTTTTTTCGCGATTTCTGGTTTGGTTCCATAGTAAAAGTTGTTCATAATGATGAGTAAAGTCACGTATTAAAGTTTTGCGCACTGGATAAAAATTTACCCTGTATTGTCACGCGTCATTCGGCCTACTTCGTAAAGCTCTCGGCTCGTAATTAATTATCGTGTTTTATTTCTTTTAAAACCTTTATTTACTCTTTCTCTCCCTAGGTGTAAACAAAATAAACAAGATTTCAATGTACAGCGGAAATATTAATATTTTTTAATGTCTAAATCATTTTCGTTTTCAGCCAAAAATAAGAATAAAGCCGAAACTTTATCGTTTTCCGCTGAAAATACATTTTCGGTCGCACACTACACTACCTTTTAGTAACACAATAGTTTACCGACGACAATTAGCTAATTTGGCCAGTGTCGTGAAACAACCGTAAGTACGTCTCACTCACACTAGCGACAAATTACTTGGATTGGATCAATTACTTCGTAATAATAGTGTGGGTTTCTTGCCCTACAAAGATGTGTCGGACCTTTAAGATTGAGTAGCAATGACCATAACATCACGCAAGTCATCGCCAAAGGGTTGGGCAGAGGTGTTTCTACAGTACGCCCACATTTCGCCAGTTATGTTTAAGTCCCATGTAATAGGGGGCGAGCCTTTGGCTTTTGCCATCAATCGTGCACAAATCTAGACTTTGGAGGTTCTCGTCGGTTCATCGTAACAATATATTTTTTGTAATTACAACTGTAAGTATCCTAGTATGGACCAGTACCTATCCTAATTACAGTGGCGTAGAGTCCCTTGGCGGAGCCCCGTATAAAAATTTGTTTGGGGCCCTTATGAAGAGTAAAGATTTCTCACAAAAGAAAAAAGAATGTTTACATAAAATTAAAAGAAATGTTTATTCATCATTTTTACAAACAATTAAAATCAAATATACACTCTCCTTGCCTTTTTTACGGCAAACTTATTAAATCATTTATAGCTGATGATGAATTTGGGAAGTTTTTATTAATTTTTGCTTACGCACGTCGGGGGCCCCCGTGGCCCGGGGGCCCCATATAATTGATACGGCAGATACGGCGGTAGCTACGCCCCTGCCTAATTACGTAACTTATTTTCGTAAACGATTATAATTTGTTTCATTTTGACAGTTCAACAACATTCATTGCGTTATTTATGTGGAGCAGATTTTTTTCCAGGTTATGAACCAATGAATTAGCAATCTGTTTCAAATCGAAACAAATTGTGATTGATCGTGTATTATGCAATTAGGGTACAGGGGGACTACCACCAGCTAATAAAGCAGTATTATTTTAATACTAGCTTTTACCACGGCTTGATGATTTTTTCCGACTTCTTCAACAATAATTGTCAAATGTCAGCCAATTCACACAAAACCGTAATGAATTATACACTAAAACCTTCCGCATGAATTACTCCGTCTATTGGTGAAAACCGTTTGAAAATCCTTTCGGTAGTTTTGAAGTTTATCACGTTCAGACAGACAGACAGACGCGGTGGGGGACTTTGTTTTATAATATGTAAGGATTACTTCAGTGTGGGAAAGAGATGAAGCTCTACAGGACGTATAGCTCCATCTCTTTCTCACACTGAAGTAATATTAAAGTAACACTGCTTTATGAGCTGCACGCGTAGCATGACCACCGTAGAAACGAGTTTTGTCGACGGAAGAATAGACAAAATGACAGATTGTGATTGTTTATCTGTCATTTTGTCTATTCTTCCGTCGACAAAACTCGTTTCTACGGTGGTCATGCTACGCGTGGTAGGCCCCCAGGCCAGTAAAAGAATACGCACTAAACTACTGTAGCGTTGTGAGCGGTCTCAACTACATTAGTCGAGTCATCAATTAGTAAGTAACTAACCACATCACTACAAACGTGGCACAACACTAATTTCCTAAGGATACTCTAGCATTTCGACTGCCGCTTGCCTCCCTGAAGGGAGTGACCCTCAGGACTGTGTGCCCCGACCTAGGGGCTCTCTGTACGGGCTCAAGGGCACGCTGACAAAGGCCTGCCTACCTGCGGCCTACCGCCGCACGCCTGTGCTGACCGGCGACCTTTCACGTGCACGTGCTTCCACTGCCTACCTGTGGCCTACCGCCGCGCGCCTGTGCTGACAGGCGACCTCCACATGCTGCGTCGCTAACTACCAGCAGCCTAAGAGGGCCGTCCGTCCTACCACGGAGCCTGTGCTGAGCAGGCGCCCACGTCTACCATGTGCTACCAAGGACGGTACCCTTCCTACCTAACCTAAGTGTGCAAGTGCTCAGACTCAGTGTCAGGATCTCACCCACGACCTAGCCGTGTTCTTCTTACTATCTAAATTATATCTATAAACCTATCTAGCTGTTTTACTATCTACCTCCTACTACCTAAACCGATAACGGCCTGCGCAGCCTACCCTGCCCAGCCCTAGCCGTTACACTACATAAAATAACATCCCACCTATTTTCCCACAGGGCTATGCTAAGGTGTACTCATATTTCGTCAGTTATGTTTAAGTCCCATGTAATAGAACGCGAGTTTATTGCCATCAACCGGGCACAAATCCAGACTCCGAGCTGCTACTGAGAAGTTCCTGATGGAAAACCCAATAACACTTTGCCCGACCTAGGAATCGAGCACAGGACCTCGTGCTCAGCAGTAGCGCTTGCGATTGCAACCACAAGACCAACAAGGCGGTTTAGTAGGGATGATGCCTGGGTAAAAAAAGCAATTCTAATTAGTCCGTTAGGCAATTAGTAAAAAAATATTAGACACGTATTTTTTGCTTTATCATATTAATAAAAAATGACTTAGATAAAACGCATTAAAGTTGAGGTGTGGGGGCCGCTACGTCACAAGTATAAAATCTACATACTCGTGACGTCATGGCACATTTTAACTCAACGTATCGTCGTAATCGATTGACTACGTAAAAAAAGAAAAAATACGTGTTCAATAATTTTTTATAATCTACCTGAAGGACAAAAATATTTTTTATAATCTACCTGAAGGACAAAAATAATTTTTCATCATCTCTATTGTAATGTAATAATAACTGAGTAATTAATGCCTATTACTATATCTACACTGACCAATAATTAAATTATCATAATCAGTACATCGGCCTACATTTTGTGCTGGACCACACACAGGCCTCCTCCGTGAGATCACGAGTCCGCGTGGGCCGTGGGGGTTGGTGGATGTCACTTGTTTTCGAACTTTTGGTGACATGCCGGTTTCCTCACGATGTTTTCCTCCACAGTTTTGAGAGCAGTGGTAGTGGTGATGAATTGCTCGCGAAGGAGGAGGCGGAACGCGTGAGGGAGAGGCAAATATTGCGCCCTCACGCCCCTAACCGCCGCAGGAGACGCCCCTGGGCGTCGGAAATCACACGGCACCGTAGGCGCGGGCACGCACGACGGCGCGTTTCGTTCCACGTACGCCTCAAAGAGATGTCAGCAGAACTGACAGGGTTCGCTAGGGCCGATGACTGCCGGGGTCGCGGGAAAGTCCAAAAGGGATACCGTGGCCCCTGGCAACATGGCAACTGAAGGAACACGGGTGGGTTTTAGTCAGTAAGAGTCTGACACGCCCTCCCGCTCCGCCCAGAGCGGAAGAAGTTATTTGATAATATCCCACCCAAAAAAAAGTGGTGATGAATAAAATTGCACTAAGTGCATGCCTGCCTGGGTTCGACAGTTCGAACACAAGACCTACAACACATAAGTCAGGGTCATTCATTACCTATGAGCCACAACAGCTCTACTAACCATTAATTATCAGTTGGCACTAATGTACGATTCACACCTGTTCACACCTACAGGAGTGCGGCGGATCTCACTCTCTCAAAAGCTTCTATTAGATTATGCTATTTTAAAGGGTGGCATTGTCTAATAAATACATGGAAATCTTTCATAGAACCATATATTTATAAACTCACAAATTTTCCCGTAGGCAGTAAGCCGACGTACGCACGGACGTAATAAAATCGCGGCGGGATTTTATCCCGCACTGGATTTTCAACTCTCGGTGTTAAGCAGAGCGTTGAGAATCCAACGCGCTGGGACGTACACTCGTCCCAGGTACGAAAAAAAAATCGCTGCGATTTTATTACTAAGACAGGGAGCCACATCAGGCCACATGCTGCAATCATGCTCCGTTTGCTGGTCATACACGCGCGCCCCGGTTGCGTGCACAACGCATCTGACCTTTTTAAAGGACGTCTCCCAAAAGTTCAGTGTGTACTTCGTACTAACTGCTTTATCACAACCTAAGCTTGAATGTCACTTGCAGGTCATAAAACGTCAATGGCTATTTTTACTTTAAGACCAATGTGACTAGTTAGACAGTTTCAACTTTGTCAAAAGTGGTAACGCATTTACAAGGTGGACTACATAGAACAGGTTTGGCATTTAAAGCATGAATTGTCCATACAAACGTAATACATAATTTGCAATTTGGGCATATTTCTACCATATTATGTTGTTATTCGGATTTAGACAGTGTTTATCTAGGCTCCTACATCTTTTTTTTCTAAAATGAAGTTTAAACGAATTTAATTCCGCACATTTTTACAGCGTAAATGACGTGTCTTCATATTGTTTTTTCTGTATTATAAACAACAATATTTATAATATTGTTTCTGCAGAAGCATAGCTTATTTATATTATCAAGTTACAAATTATCGGGAAAAAAAATTAAGTTTTCATTCATCATTTTTGGTATTACGGCACAAATCCAAATTTATCATAAATTTTCGAAAGCTAGTAGTACTATCGCGTCAAGCAATAATTGTCAATGTGTGCGTGGTACTATTGCTCACTGTAGGTGTATATCGCTCCGACAGGCACACACACTAGCGCAACGAGCTTGGAACTGAATTTTGCAAACATCTAGATTTGTAGTTGCGAGGCGTGTTCCCAGGCCTCTTAATAGCAAAAACTACGAATGTAAACAAAACGGCATTGTTTATCACAACAGAATGTTGGGACGATAAGAAAATAATTTGGTAATTATTAAATGCACACATTTTGTACATGAATTGGTCCGAGTTGATGATAGTGAACTCTTGTTTCATGATTTTCAATAAAGTTATCAAGAATGTGTGTATTGGTTGATTACCTTATCACTATCAGGTACACCGATACAGTTGTATGACACTTCATTAAAATACAGGTTTTAAGATAAATATAAATTAATTTTGGGTGATAATAGGTATTTACAAAGCAGGTGTGAGTGGACAAAAACAAATCAATCCTACTTCAACACTATCGTCTTTCTCTTTCTAACTCATAAATATATTTTTTTCTATCCGAGCCCGCCCAATCCTTATTTTCTCATAGTGACTACTATTCATTTAGCCTTGTGTGGGATCACACGTCTCACATAATACTAGTAAAACCACGGATATCTATGAGTAAAACACATCTTACAATATTAAGAAAAGGATAATAAATGTATTATTGTAATCTTTCTTACCTTGCCTTAAACCCTAACAGACACGCCGCCCTAGAACATTATGGTGACCTTATTAGTGATGTTCTTCAGAACGGTCAGCACGCGTAGCATGACCACCGTAGAAACGAGTTTTGTCGACGGAAGAATAGACAAAATGACAGATTGTGATTGTTTATCTGTCATTTTGTCTATTCTTCCGTCGACAAGACTCGTTCCTACGGTGGTCATGCTACGCGTGCAGGTGTATAGTACTTACAATCGGCGTGCGTGTATAAATAATATGAACATAAAAGAAGCAAAAGGAGTATTTAATTAAGGATCGTAGCAGGTGGCGTTCTGTAGGTTCTGCCTACCTACACGGGAAGAAGGCGTGAGTTTATGTACGTGTGTTCAAATTCGTTTTGTATATTTATTTATATCTAAATCCTAACTTAGTAGCATTATAAATGTAAAAGTGAGTTTTGTTTGTTTGTTACGTTTTCACGCTAAAACAGCTGAACGGATTTGGATGAAATTTGGCACATGGGTAGACCATGACCTAGGTTAGGACATAGAATACTATTTATCCCGATATACCTACGGGATCAAGACTAAGCGGGTGAAACCGCGGGGCGCAGCTAGTAAAGCAGCTAAAAAACAAAACAAAAAAAAATATTTTTTCCACCTGTAAAATTAAGCATAGATTCCCTCATTTCGATATGTGCACATTATGAAGAATCACACTGTATACATATATAAAATTCTCGTTCACAATGGTGCCGATTCCCTTGTTCACAAACTAAACTAAATTTAAGTTCAGTGCATCTTTTTCTTTCTATTTCATTAAGAAAAGGACAGAAGATAAATTTTAGTATAATCCTGTCAAATTAATCAGCTCCTGTCACTACTCCATACAAGTTTAAACGTGATTAAAAACTTGTCTACTAAAATTACGTCAATTTACGTCAAGCGCTGATTAATTTGACAGAACTAAACTAAAATTTATCTTCTGTCCTTTTCTTAATGAAATAGAAAGAAAAAGATGCACTGAACTTAAATTTAGTTTAGTTTGTGAACAAGGGAATCGGCACCATTGTTAGTTGCCATACTCCTCCGAGACGGGTTGATCGATTTTTATGAAATTTTATATGTTTATTCAGTAGGTCTGAGAATCGGTCGTAATCTATTTTTCATAGCCCTAAGTGATAAGGGTGGTCCACCCCAAACAGAAATAATTTATATGGCAAAACAATGTTTGCCGGGTCAGCTAATCTTATTCTTAATTTTTAATATTTATAAATTACGTGTCACGTTGTTTGTCCACGATGGACTCCTAAACGACTTAAACGATTTCAATCAAATTTGCACACCGTGTGAAGTTTGATCCAACTTGAATGATAGGATAGCTTACATCTTAATTTAGGAAAAAAAAAGATATGAAGAAAAATTATGTTTTTATAAATTATGCATTTATGATATCCCAGTATTATGCCATAATTCCTAACAAAAAGTATTAGGCTTGCATGATTGTTGATGATAATCTCGGTAGGTAGGGTAGGTAGGGTAGGTAGATAAGGAGGTGATAAAGATGGTCCACCCCAAACATTTATATGGCAAAACAACGTTTGCAGGGTCAGCTAGTAATATTATAAAATTGAGTGGGACAAAGTCTGTCTGTCAATATTCTGGTCTGGCTGCGTATTGCTGTTAGACCTAGTGATAAATTCTTGGAAATAATGGGAAAACCAAGAATTTTGATGGTAATAGTTACTAGACTAGAAGAATTATAGAGAATTTGGATCATTAAGAATTTTGTAAGTAAAAGTTACTAGAAATATTTGAGTCATTGTGAATTTTGAGAGCAGTGCCGGCCCAGTAGAAACGGTCGCGACTTACGAGTTGTAGGTTTGAACCCAGGTCTTTCATCAAAACAGTTTTATCAAAACAGTTTTCTCAAAACAGTGAAGGAAAACATTGTGGAGGCAAAAATTCGAAGACATATGACATCCACAAACCCGTACTGTGCCCGCATGATGGATGAAGGCCCACTCCCTCTCACAGAGAGGAGGCCTGTGTCCCAGCAGTGGGAACATTACAGGCTGATTAAGCTTGTGAATTTTACTTAAACACACTCAGGATAATCAGTCAACCAAGCTACATCTAAAGTCCTAAACTAATGCTTAAACTACCATTCAATCAAATAAATTTCAAGTATCCTGAAAAAAGACACCTACAAAAGTCTCGTCATACAATAAGGACATGAAATTAAGCAGGAAGTCTATCAATTACCCGTAGACACAGATGGTTTACTCCGCATTTTATGTATGAAGCTACAAGTATGCGGCGGGCTTGTCTTGTCGGACCAATTCAGTGAGAGTAACGTAGTCAGAAGATATAAGAGCTACGCGATAGAAAGAGAGCCAACCTCTAGATAAATATAACTGTAGGTAATTAGCGCTGTGCGACCTGAATTGCACTTTATTGTGTCGTAGCAAGAGTGACTTTTTATTAAAATTATTTTGCAGAGTTAACTATCTGTATTTATTTGTGCCGGAGACAAGATGGTCACTTAACGCAGCATAATAACAGGTTATACAATAAGTGCATTAATTTGGGTGTACTGCTTGCATCATACCTGTGAGCGTGCTAAAATTAGTGCATACAGCCGTGTTAATCAATGCAGTTACCAAGGTTAGGTCTATGTTTAGATGTACTTAAAGGGCGTACTTAACTGTTTCCTATTTATGTAATATTTTCTAAAGCTTAATTCAGTATTTCCTGACTATACCATTTTGTTTAGGACATTCTTTTTTCAAAAATTTTACATTTTTGGCAGCTCATTACAAGCAGATATTAACTTAAATATTGCTGATAATTCAATGACACTTGATTTTACACAAATAAAAAACAATAATACCAATAGGCTGTATTATTATGTTTTTTATTTATATTTACTTACACAAACTAAAGATTAAACTGTGGTATTGATGTTCTGCCTAGCCTTTTCCCAACTTTATTGGGATCGGCTTCCAGTCTAACCGGATGCAGCTGAATACCAGTATTTTACATGGAGCGACTGCCTATCTGACCTCCACAACCCAGTAACTGGGTAATACGATACCCCTTGGTAAGACTGGTAGTCACTTTCGGGCTTCTGACGACCCGTAACGACTGTCAAAGATTCACTAATGACAGCCGGGACCAACGGCTTAACGGCTGTGGTATTATGAATTATTAAAAGTTAAATAAATTGTGGGAGTAAGTATGCCATTATTTTCAAAAATAATAGGTGCGAAGTGTGCTCCTCTCCTGTATCAGCCTTACAGATAAGCTTAATTTTAATACACTCATGTAATATTTAATAGTTATAAATTTATAATACACATTCTAGTCGCAGCAATATCATACAGCAGAAAAAGACCTTGATAAAGCTTATTAAATAAAAAGTGTTAGCATGACACCTACCAATGTTATTTAAATGAAGCTCCTCCGATTGGAAGGTGAAGCGAGCGTCGATCACATCCCTCATAACAGGGTAGAATACAACAGTAACGGCGCTGTAACTTCTAAACATAGATACATCAGTGACAATCTGTCTGGTGACCAAATGATAATCATCTAGTAACACCGTGCGAGTCCTTTTTAATTGATTAAGTATCTTCTTCCTTTTCTCATCATCTTCTATTTTATCTTGACAAAGAATAAACCCGGTGCACACAAATAATAAAACAAAAAATAGGCAAACTCTCATTTCGACGATTAACGCCTACCTGCCTACAACACGTCCCGATTACAAGTGCGCAACATTAACAGACACTAATTTAAAAATAAATGTTATACAGTCATTAAAATATTCATGAATTTACTCTGATATTGATACGAACTGCGAACCGACCGTCAGACGACTGTTCAATAAATAATCAATCAACAATTTGTCAATGTCAAATTGTAATGTCAATAAACAAACCAATCTTCTGTCAAAATTGATATTTTTTATCACTTTGGATACAGGTTTTTTAAGTCATTTAAGGTATAAAAACGGAAAAAAAATATAAAGCGATGAAATTGAATAAGATAAAATAAAAATAAAGAACCAACATGGGTCTTACTGAATAAAAGAAGTCAAAAACCTATCACAAATCCAGCGTATTTATAGTTTAAATTCGGTCACGTCGCCGTCGGCGTCGCGTCGGTCGGTTTCATGAGGTTTCAAGTCAAACCAATATTTAAGGGTGGGCGCCCACGCGCAACTTAGTTTCCCAGCAACTTATTTGTCTTTGTCGCTGTCTCCGCGCCGAGATTTGGACGATGCACACACGGGAGCGAAAACAATGCAACTTTTTTGTAAAATTTTGCCGCATTCATCAACATGGATTTCGAAGAGACGGTTGTGATCTGTGCGCTTGTTCTAAGAAACCGAAGATGACAGCGAAAAAGGCAATATTGGGTGCACCCATTATGGACTGACAGATTAACATTAGGAAAATTTCATACACATATAACATCACGCCTTGTTTCCCCGAAAGGTTGGGCAGGTGTACCTGTGTAGTAGGTACACCCACATTTAGCTAGTTATCTTTAAGTACTATGTAATAGGGGGCAAGCCTATTGCCATCAACCGGGCACAAATCCAAACTCCGGGCTGCTACTGAGAAATTCTAGATAGAAAAACTCAATAACACTTTGCCCGACCCGGGAATCGAACCCAGGACCTCATGCTCAACAGTAGCGCTTGCGACCACTAGACCAACAAGGCAGTCAAAATTTCATACAATGTTTGGAAAATTGAGAGCATTTCCTAAAAAAAAATTTCGGTATTTTATAATGAATTTCGGAAGTTCTTATGAATTGTGCATAATTTGCATTTCTTTCATCAGTCTATTATTATCTATATGTTCTTCCGAAATCTACATTTTTTTTCTATTTTGTGTAGAATAGCGTACGCGAATAAAAATGTTCGGTGAAGAGACGCGCTCTGTCAACGGGGGCGGTTGAGCTGCAACTGACAGGCCGGCAACTTTTTTGTCGCCGTGCGCGCACTTGCATTGTAACCAATAGGCGGGGCGACAGTTGTCGCCGGCCTGTCTTTAAGCCCGTGGTCAAAAAAGTCTCCCGACTGTCGTGTCGCTAGATGCGATGCGCGCACTTTCATACTAACCCGTAGACTTGATGTGAGAGACAAATTAGTTGCGGAGACAAAAGTTGCCAGTGCGCGTTAGCTCTAAAAATACTCTGTGAAGTGCCTGCTACATGGTCGCCAACCGCGTCCCGACAGAGGTGACCTTAGTGGTTTACAACCGTTTAGATGGTGGTTTACGACCAAATTTCAAATAGCTCTGCCTGTCGCAAATCAAGGTCACCTCTGTCGGTGACGCGGTTGGCAGCCGTGTAGCAGGCACTTGAGTGAAACTGAGGTTTAATGAAGAGTGCTGATTGTGGCCGTCATTGTAGCCCGCAAAATTCCTTACGTTATTTGCAAATTGCTGTGCTGTTTTACGTAGTATGTTGAAAAAATATTAAATTGCAAATAATATGACGTGACGTGAAAATTTTATTGTAATTTGTAAATATGACGATTTGCATCAAATGTAATTTCGAAAGCTAATTGATTTGAACAATTATTATTTAGTAATTATTTTCATGAATTTTAATCTTAGTAAAGAAAGCTGATGAAGTCAGTGGGTAGAGACAGAGGCATGAAATTAGTTTGTAAGGTACACACGGCTACACATCAAGCTATACATTGCCAGTATAAGTTGACTTCGCACGGTACGGAAATCCTACACAATGCGAGATCAGCATAAACTGGAAATTCATAGCTTGATATGTAGCCGTGTGTACAGACGCCAGCACATCAGGCTACTACAAGCTGTCAAATTTATTTAATAGATTTTCAACTTATAGTTCAAGCATAAGGTTCAAAGTTGATTGGGAAAATTTGACAGTTTCGGGTAACTTGATGTGCTGGCGTCTGTACAACGGCAAAGGTAAGATACTTGTCAGTGGACAAAGGCGAGAGCGTTCCAAAATTAGGTCAATAAAATATCATGGGAATTCTGTACTCACTGACAGAAAAGCAATTTATTGAATTGAATGAGTGAACGATTTTAAGCTCAGTGTTGTCATACCTCGAGTGTAACTCGGAATGCGGGAATATTTTGTTCCAAAATAGGTACTGGTTTTGCAAAACTTCCAACTGGTTTAAATAATGCCAGGCAGATTTGAACGATTCCTGAAAATAGCATAACCTCAGTTATTTCATATATCCGGCAATTTGTAATTCAAAATTGCTTTGTGTTATTTGATAACATTCTACTTCAAAAACTGAGGGTGATTTCTGGTAATGGTAGCATAAAATTAACCAAGATACGGAACCATGGGTGTAATAAGGGGGCCGTGAAGCTCTATTTTGTTTATTTACTGCTTTTTAGCTGTCGTCAGAGTTTGTTCCATTTATTTTTGTGAATATACAGATTTCTGATTTTATGGGAATCTTCTATCAAACACTAGTTTAACAAAGGTTATTATAGTCTTTGAGTATGGCATCCCAGAAACCTTTTGCAACTGCGACCCCGGCGCGCGCATGTCTCGCTCTTTCCTATAAAATTCAGAAGTTTGCAATAAATAATGGCTTCGACGGTAAATTCGAAGCAAACAGCCGTAAACGGTGACGTATCGTCAAGAACACATCCGTGCAAAAAATCTAAAATGGAAAATAAAGTTGCTGTTGTTTTGGGTGCTCAATGGGGGGACGAGGGAAAAGGAAAAGTTGTGGATTTATTGGCTGTTAACTGTGACATAGTGTGCCGTTGTCAGGTTAGTTTTATCTTTATTGTTTTCCTAAATATTGCTACGATATCAAAGTATTTTATCATCTTTCTTTCTAACTGAGAATTGTATTGTATTTATTCTCCACCGCTATGTTTATGGATGACATTTTGAGGTTATATTAGGCACGAGAATTAACGCTATTAATTAATTTTACCGTGTTTTCATTACTATTATCTACATTATCATGTTTCGGGCTACGAAAACAGATATTTCGACGAGCGTTTGGTGTTGGCGGAGCGCCAGAATTTGTTTGAAAACATGTGAACTGTGAACACAATGTTTTTGTATGAATTCGCGAATACAAGACGCGTGCCAAGAGTCTTAGCGGGAACTCAGATCTGCTGTGCGCTAGTTCAATGTTGCGTAAACCAGCCAGTTCCGGTCATCATTATGTAACAATTATATTCGGAGATTTTTTCTAAATATTTTCAATAGTCATGTGACGGAATGATACACGGTTGTAGTATATTTAAATTCGTAAACAGACCTTGTGCAGTGTGCTCACTAATTGTGGATTACTGCCAAGGTCTGGGACATTTACTGTTGTTACACTTTGAATATTTCTAAATTCTTCATTATGTTGTCTAGGGCTCTGTCTAAATATAATTTTGATAATGTTTTTTTATAGAACTTATGTTTGTCACTTCAAGGAAAAACTGCTGTTCAGAATCTTGTAATCTTGGACATTATCCATTTATGTGAATGTTACTATTAAAGCAGACATGGTTGAAACTCTGTACAATAGGTATTATTGTATGGTATGACTTGGTTTTGCAATGAACTGGTAGCATTATACTTAGTAGGTGCTTACATGTACCAAAAAAAATTTTTTATACCAAGAACAATCTTCAAGATTAGTCTGAACACTGTTTTCATGAATGTGTGTCTAGAAGAGTGATGAAGAAAACATAAAAAAAAAATTGCCAATAATATGAGTAGGGTTTTACATTGGCCCCACATCCAAGGCAAGCCAATGGGTTGTGAATCGATTGGCTGATGAAGCATAGTATACTGTAATAAATAATGTCTATTTCAGAAAATCAAACAACTCTTGGCCCTTCATTTTCCCATTATCTAAGCTAAGACATATAAATTATTTTAACAAACCAATTTATTTCACAGATATTGATTCATAATAATCAGACGCAAAACTTAAACAAGTGATACATAGTCATAATATCTCATTTATTTACAATCTAGTTTAAACAGGAACCAGCCGCCGTGATGACACTATTCATATTATGCTAATTATTTGCTCTGAACTTTATATTGGACCATGACTCTGCCTGGGTATTTTATCTATACTTTATTTATACAAATGTCAAGGTACCTAAAATATAATACCTACTTAACTGTTGTCTTTTTAACAAGTAATAAAAAATACCAATAGACAAAATAAACATTTTAGAAACAGGCCAGTATCTAAAATGTTTATTTTGTCTATTGGTGACTTTAAAAATAGAACTGCTGAAAAGATAACTGTGGGTAACAACAGAGGTGAATAACCTTTCAGCATGATTAATATTTTAGCTGAAGAATATTGTTTTGTTTTCAGTAAAAATTAACAGTCTGATACTTCTGCCTTTAAAGCTACTTGATTTAAATAATAATAATGAGATCAGCTTTTACTGGAAATTTATAGCTTGATACAACCTATTCAGAATCTGAATAGGTAATACAATATTCTGTAAGTAATTAATTTAATCTGAAATTCAGATTAAATTAATTACAGAATATTTGTATTTGTCACCGTAAGATTGTGAGAACCGTTAGTTTATAATCTGTCGGAATTATTTCCGTTAGTTTATAATCTGTCGGAATTATTTCCGTTAGTTTATAATCTGTCGGAATTATTTCCGTTAGTTTATAATCTGTCGGAATTATTTCCGTTAGTTTATAATCTGTCGGAATTATTTCCGTTAGTTTATAATCTGTCGGAATTATTTCCGTTAGTTTATAATCTGTCGGAATTATTTCCGTTAGTTTATAATCTGTCGGAATTATTTCCGTTAGTTTATAATCTGTCGGAATTATTTCCGTTAGTTTATAATCTGTCGGAATTATTTCCATTTATAAACTGTCGAAAAATTGTGAACTGGGTTAGGTTAGAACTGTGACCAACCGCGCGCGAGCCGAGCGAGCGCTACTTGCAAGTTGCTCGTAGCCAGGCAGGCTATTTAATATTAGCGCAAGGTGCGTTACGTCGCAAGCAAGTTTTATAACAGTTCACAATTTGTCGGTTTCCCATGGAAAGATTATAAACTAGTGAAAAATAATGCGTTAAATTGTAAATGGTTTGTTGCAGTTCATAATTTTTCGACAGTTTATAATTTAATGGAAATAATACTGATAGATTATAAACCAACGAAGTTTATAATTATACGGTGACATATTCATGGCAAAAACTTGCCCTCATCCTATTGGGTTTCACTCAACAAAAACTATCAAGGAAATGGATGCAATCACAATGTTATGTAAATCATGACTTGCAGGTAAAGTTCAATGTTGCATTTAATAATTAAAATTTCAATTCAAAGTTCCTATGTGCACATCTTTTAGGAATTTATTTGAAAACTCTTTTCTATCTCATTTCATATTCTTATACAGTATATTTTGAGAGAAGGCTATAAAGACCGCGTCACACGGAAGGCGGGGCGAGAGTGTGACTGACCGACCGACAGCGGTATTATTGTTCCATACGTCATACTAATCTGTGAGTACTCAGTAGGCTCAGATTGCCAAGATGATATCCTCCCTCTTGGAGTTACATTCTTTGTCTTATAGGAAATCCCGCCTCCTTTTGTCAGACGCGCCGTCTGTATTTCTCTTCACGCGGTATACCAATATACGAGTATACTCATACCATGAAGATTACGTAAGTATGTAATCGGGAAAGTTGGTGTCATCGGGCATCAAGGCTCACAGCCAGGGTGCGCCGGACGTAGGTACATATATCATAAAACCCGAACGGTTATTTTAAATGCGATCTAAAAATAAAGAAAAAATGTAAAGTTTGTTAAAAAAAAATACAAAATTATTTTATATATATCTAAAAGATAACTGCAGCTATCACAATTTGCAGTTGTTATTATAGATAATATTCGTTGCCGAAGTTCAGTTACTTAAGAGTCAGTTATCTTCGAAAATAGGAAGTCGTGTAATCTAAAATAAACAACTGATTCATGTGTCCTTCACAGTTCACAGTGATATTTTCATTAAACGAAAGGAAATTACAATTGATGTTGAGAATAATCAGAATATTGTGTGAAAACTAGCGTATTGTGCTTGTGCGCAATAAAACACCAAAGATTTACGTAAATACTTGCCAATTAGGTAAATGGAGACTATTGTAATGTACACTTAAATAACTATACTTACTAATCAGCGGTTCGCCAACCAATGTTCATCATCACCAACCCAGTCCAGTTTATTCAGTAAAACTCTCACTTTGAAAACGTAGGTGAAGTGAGGTCAAATTGAGCTATCAGTGCACTTCAAGCTCACCTCATCTAAGTTTTTTACAGAATGTTCAGTTACACCATGTTGTGGAACACTGTAACTCAATGCCACGTTTTTTAAAGTGAAAACTTCTTTAGGCGCGTTGGGCATTTTTGAGACGGAAAAAAACAATTGAACTCGCGACACCGTTACCGACACCTCATTTTTGTAAACGCGATTATGCTCTTTATTTATATTATGTTACGGATCAATGTTCTATGCAAGTATTTTTACTTTAAAGGTTTTGGAAGTATTATTTTTGTTGTAAAAGTGATTGTGCTCTTTATTTAGATAAGGTAACGGACCAATATTCTATACAAGTATTTTTCTTCCACCAAGGCGATCTTGTTCAAATTTTGACTTATGTGGGCACTCCCGGAGTGGCACTGTTTTTCCCATTAATTAACACTAACACAATAGTAAGTAACAGGGTTACTTATCGGGATAATAATGTCCCAAAGAGTTACAGAACCTTATTGTTCAATTAAGATGTCTGGGAATTTAGATAATAATCATTAATTGCTTTGTTTTATTTTATTTCACTGTAATCCAAATATTAAAACCCGCTACTTGCGTTATTTATTTATATATATGTACGGACGTAGTTTGTATTAAAACAATCTAAGATAAAAATAGCACTTTGAAAAACATTCCAAACAGTAACCAAGGCTATTTTGCGATTTGAATTGAAATACACTGAACAATTCGCTTGAAAAATATTTCAATACAGTTCTAATGTGCATTGAAAATAAAAAAAAAACAGTGGCACTCCGGGAGTGCCGACAGAAGTGAAAACTTGAAAAAAATCGGCACCGCGGTATACAACGCGTTGATGTCTTTTTAGTGGGCAAAAGCTGGTGTCGTCACAGGCAGTGTCGCGAAATCAATGGTAGTCTCATCTCAAAAATGCCCAACGCGCCTAAAAATATTTCACTTCAATAATAATCTTTCTATCCAATACTACATACATACATAAATTCACGCCTTCTTCCCATGGGGGTAGGGCAGAAAACTATAAAACTTCACCTGCTACGCTCCTAACATACCTACTCCTTTTGCTTCGTTTACGTTCATACATCTGGTCATACACGCACGCCGGTTCTGAGCACTACGCACCTGACCTTACGAGCCAATACTATCTGGATCATAGATATAAGAATATTTCTATGATGTAGATGATATCAAATTTCTTCTCGGAACGCCATGGCCCACGAACTTTCTAGATACGATACGAGTTTTACCGTGCCACTAAATAAAATTGGCATGCTCGAACGTCTGACAACCAGGGGGCCTACCACCAGCTTAAAAGCAGTATTATTTTAATATTACTTCAGTGGGAGAAAGAGATGGAGCTATACGTCCTGTAGAGCTTCATCTCTTTCCCACACTGAAGTAATATTAAAATAATATTGCTTTATGAGCTGGTGGTAGGCCCCCAGTCCTTACCAAGGGGTAAAATACTGGTATGGATCTGCATCTGTATGCAGATGAGGAGTAATAAGATTGGCCAGTTATCTGGTCTAGATGGGCTGACTCGTAATATTTTAAAGCAAAACCTGATTTATTAAAAGAGCCATGTAGCCATGTCATGTAGTATTCAGAAGTCAACACCTAAACCAAATACGTAACCACCATAAAATGCAGCCATAGTGACTTCTACGTTGATGCTGTGAAAGTGGCGAATTTTTGGGCCAACAAAAGGAGACGTTTCATTTTTGTATGGGACTCCGGCCATAACATGTACACTTTAGAAAACCTGGGAAACGAACCCCTAAATACAATAAAGACTGTTTTTTTCCATATTATCTAATACTTTTTGGGTACAAAATAAAATCCGAAAATGTTTGACGTTCGTCAGGAGAAATACGACCATCGACAGCTAGCCATTTTCGTCCAGAAGTACCTACAAATCTACAATCCACAAAAGCAGTTTTTTTTAAAATGATGAATCACACTTTCTAATTAATCAAAAAAGTTGTATAAGATAGCTATCTTATTATAGTACAGAAATACATGTTTTTCATGTTTATTATAATTATAACGTTTACGTGATATTATTATGTTAAAATGTAACATGATTTCTGGACAAAAGCAGTATGCAAGTAAGTCTACGCCATGATGAATTGAATATGGCAATAATTTGTTAAACTATTATTTTTTGTGCCGAAGTAATCAGGGGAATAAACAGGAAAGAATATTTTTCCTCAATTCGTGGAATTTTTACCCTATTTTTCATTAACGTACACTTTATGGCCGAAAATGAAACATCTCCTTTAGTTCACTGTAGTGCCATCAGCACGACGAAGAAAACGAATACCTAAACCTATGCTAGAAAAATCGTTGTCCAAAAAAGGGCATTGAAAAGTTATCAAGGATCAAGGAAGCAGTGAACCTAAAGGAAGCTAAATTCTGTCAATTAATCAACAAGGTTAATTGCCTCCGTGCCTCGGAAAGCACGTTAAAACCTTTGGTCCCGGCTGTCATTCGTAAATCTTTGAAAGTCGTTACGGGTAGTCAGAAACATAAAAATCTGACAATCAGTCTCACCAAGGGGTGTTGTGTTTGTTATTCAGTAACTGGGTTGTGGAGTTCAGGTAGGTAGTCGCTCCATGTAAAATACTGGTATTCAGCTGCATCCGGTTAGACTGGAAGCCGACCCCAAGTAGTTGGGATAAGGCTGGGCAGATTGAACTGCCTACAGGACCCGTAAGGAACATAATATTATTATAAAAGCCCTTGTGTGAATGTTTAGCCTACCGCGGTTTTTATTGTAAACATACATCACAATTTACATCAGCCGTTGGAATTTACACGAACAACATACGTTATTAATAAAGATTAGACGTATGCTTGTGGTTTGGAGAACTGTAGAGTTTACCACAATCCCACATTTAATACAGTCATCAGTTTGAATTTCCAGTTATTTTCGGCTACTGTATGCCAGATTATCAAATATGTAGGCCAAAGATTTATAGAGAGGGAACAATAGTAGATAGGTATCCTCTAGGTCCGTCTAGGTGACGACTGTCCGCCCATTGAGTGACCACTGAGTGAATGTAGACGACGCACAGTGGTTACGTGCTGCCTTCTCTCTTGCATAGTTAGGTTTCGGGGAGACCTCTTTACAGTCTCCCCAAAGATGTTCCCTAACAGGCGTTGCACAGAGGGGGTTTCGGATCGGTCTATTGAGAGGTAACGGTGCCCCTTCCATGTGCGATGGTGACCACCGGGGTGGTTTGAGTGAGGTAAAAATTCCACACTCTTAGACTCCCCGGTCTTATCCCCTAGACCCCTACTAAGCCCGCGCCTTATGAAGTTTTAACCACGAAAAAAAACTGGCACTTCGGGAGTGCCGACAGAAGTGAAACCTTGAACAAGATCGCCTTGGTGGAAGAAAAATACTTGTATAGAACATTGGTCCGTAACCTTATCTAAATAAAGAGCACAATCGCGTTTACAAAAAAAAAAACTTCCAAACCTTTAAAGTAAAAATACTTGCAAAACCTTTAAAGTAAAAATACTTGCATAGAACATCGTAATCTAAATAAAGAACACAATCGCGTTTCAATTGTTTTTTCCCATCTCAAAAATGCCCAGCGCGCCTAAAGAAGTTTTCACTTCAAAAAAAGGCCAGTTTAGGTAGTCCATTTTCCAAGCTTTGTCACTGGTTCCCTAGAACTGACCCTTTTCTATAATTTACTGAATAGGGCTGATAGAAATGTTTTCAATATTTGATTAGCCTGCTGGGCCGTGACGTGGAGTTGAGGATACCAGCCCGTATTACCTAGCCTGCTAGGCAAAGGCAGGCTTTCTCTTTTCCCACTTATCACTGTCGACGTATTGACTTGAACTACACTTAGTTCAAGTCAATACGTATTCCTACTCCCATCCATCTTTTGGATCTACCGCGTTGACAGTAAGTAACTGTTGTCTGAGACCCAGTCTCATCATAAAGCTATACATACAGGTTGGCAGAACATCAACGTGAAAACGTTGAAATTTTTCGTCTGATATTAAAAAAAATCTGCTGTTTCATAGAAAAGTGAAATGAAAAATCAAAATGTACGGGCCAGCAGATAAAAAAAAAAAAAAAACTACGAAATATTTCAACGCAGGGGTTTCATAATCATGTACTGAATCCATGGTAACAGTTTTCGCGTCGATGTCCGACACCCTGTATAGGCATTCTTAACCAATTCGGATCCATCTGAACTTGAACTGTACCGTAATTGCGTAATACACGATCAATCACAATCTGAATCGTTTTGAAACAGATTGCTAATCCATTGCTTCATAAGTTCGAAAAAAAATCTGCTCAACATCACTAACACACAACAAAATAACTAGAGATGGGCCGAATGTGGTTTGACCCGAATCCGAACTTCGGCCGAACATTCGGTTAATATGAAAAGCTCGGCCGAATTTCGGCCGAACTTCGGTTAAATTTCGCGCGCTTTCTCGAGAGCTACACGTCGTGACTTGTTTACGCATTTACTTCAATTATTGCTAGATGTACCCCGCCCGCACACCGCGCTTCCACCGCGTGGCCTAATAAGAAGAACAGATTTTCTAGACTAATAAGAAGAACAGCTGATTTAATTTAATTTAAATAAAAAAGTAAAAACCCCAAGACATGCCCTTGAAATTTCGCCATAAAATAATTGAAAGAGAATGAACTGGAAATGTTTTTTTATCTTTATCTTTTAAAAAACGTTGCCCCACACTAGGAATTTCTCCTGTATTGTGGGTGGGAAACATTTAAAACTCACATACACAAACAGCCAGATCCGGAACAACTACTTGTAGGTCATACAAATATTTGTTCCGTGCGGGAATCGAACCCGCGACACGCAGCGCAGCACTCAATCGCTTAACCACTGGGCCAACCGTGCCGTGAACTAGGCCTGTGTCCAAATTTTTCTTTTTTGATGTAATCAAAAGATTACGGCGCGCGGCGATACACCGAGTTAAAATGTAGCATGACGTCACGCCTTGTTAGATTTAATACTGAGATGTGACGTAGCGAGCCCGCACTCCCAACTTTAATGCGTGTTTTCTAAGTTATTTTTGATTAATATGATAAAGCAAAAAATACGTGTCTAATATTTTTTTATTATCTGAAAGACTGACTAAATAGAATTTCTTTTTTTTTTACCCATGCAACTACCGTATTGCCAAGGTAAAGTTTCGTATTTAATCAGTTGTACACTGTTGACAAAGGAAAGTTTTGCAATGGTTTACAGACTGGAATTATTTGCGTTTCACAATGTTGTGTCACTTTTATTTGGAGCGGACGCCAGGCAATTAGAGAAATCTGTAACTTATTTATCACAAGGCTGTTAGCTTTCGTTATTTGATTGAATTCCATTATAATTTGTATTATAAATATACAAAGACAAGTACATTAATTGTATCTAGTAAATTATCTGTGCTCCAGCACGGACAATTTGCCTGATACCTGATGTATACCAAAAGCCCGCGCCTACGGTGGCCGGAAATCGGCTCGCGATTCCCGCCTCGGGCGTCTCCTCCTGCGGCGGTTAGGGGCGAGAGGGCGCGAAATTTGCCTCTCCCTCACGCGTTCCGCCTCCTCTTTCGCGAGCATTACCGCTTCGCAGAAGGAGGTGACGGCCTGCCATTTGCTCTCGCTCCGTACCATGGCCTGAACTAGGGCCGGACGCGAGAGATCACCGCCGCCGATCGCCTCTACGAGGACACGGCGTTGCTCCGCCCAAGCCGGGCAGACCTCCACCGTATGCTCCACCGTGTCCTCAGGCCGATCCACACAATGGTGACACCCGGGCGTTTCCTCCCGTCTTATCCTGAACAGGAACTTCCCGAAGCAGCCGTGTCCGGTGAGGACCTGCGTCAGGCGGAAGGTGAGGACGCCGTGGCGCCTCTCAAGCCACTCCTCAAAGAGGGGTCTTATCGCCGCAATTATGGCGTACCCAGAACAAGATCACCTTGGTGGAAGTCCGTAACCTTATCTAAATAAAGAGCACAATCATGTTTACAAAAAAAAAAAAACTTCGAAAACCTATAAAGTAAAAATACTTGCATAGAACATTGATCCGTAACCTAATATAAATACAAGAGAACAATCGCGTTTACAAAAAACCGGCCAAGTGCGTGTCGGACCACGCACAATGAAGTGTTCCGTAGTTGGGATGAATTTATCCCAAAAACAAACTTAACTTTGTAGTTGAAAAATATGTTCTCCCATACGGAATGTATTGGAAAACATGTTTTTGCAACTGCAAAGTTAAGTTGGTTGATTATTACTCGTTAACCTGTAGAGCCTACTTAGCTGTGATAGTTTTCCTTTTAATTTCCTTATATAAACTACTGTTGTGATTTTTTTCACACACCCAAAACCAACCATTTAGCCGGAAGGGGGGGGGGGACACTTGACTCTAACAAAAATTAGTACTTTAAAGCTTAATATTTCGCAAACGAATCCCTGAATCCAAAAATGGTTTTCACAAACTCATAATATTTTTAAAGGACCTTTCCAATGATACCCCTCACTATGGGGTAAAAAATAAAAAAATTAACATCACCACTTTACGTGTATGAGAGATACCCTAAAAAAAAATGTTTTTCATAATTTTGTTTTACCACTTTGTTGGCGTAATTAATATGTATACCTATGCCAAATTACAGCTTTCTAGTACTAAGGGTCTCGGAGCTAGACCGCGGACAGACAGACGGACATGACGAAACTATAAGGGTTCCTTGTTTACTACGGAACCCTAAAAATGAGGTGTCGGTAACAGTGTCGCGAGTTCAATTGTTTTCTCAAAAATGCCCAACTAAAGAAGTTTTCACTTCAATAGGCAAAATTATGCATACCTGCTTTTGAACGGTTACCATAAAGCTTCGTGCAGACTGGCGCGACGCGACACCGGTAATTGTTCTACCGTGAAGTTTTCTTAGAAATTGTTTCTTTTAGGAGTCGCGCCAGTCAGCACGAGGCTTTACTTCACATCCATCATAACATTTTAGTAGAACCATCGCAATTAACAGCAGTTTATGTTATTGTAAGCTTGGACTGCCTTTCTTGCTTCAGCCAGTCTTGAATTAATCATCTGCCGATTTGTTCTGTAAAATCACAATACCCGCAAAATGTTGCGTTTTTTTTGTTGATTTTTGCCTGTATTCCATAAGGCACCACTGTATTCGCGGCGTGCTGGTTCGTCAACGCTGCCCCCCGCCTCGCCGCGCATTCCTAAGGCGCGGCACAGTGGTCTAGGTCAAACTATATCACAGTATTCTATTACAGTCTGCTGAGCCATTTCGGAGACATTTCGCATATCCTTTAAAGATCTTTATAGTCATTTAAAACCAAGTTTTTTATCGCCTAAACTCCATAAAAACGTAGCGAGATTACGTGATACGTCCGTATTAAGTATGAAACTCTGACTAATAACTATTTATGAAGTGCAAACAAGGTAAATCTAGTTATTTTTTTACTACTTCTCCATCAGAATCTGCTATAAATAACGATTTCAATGGAAATAGTCGATAGTCGCAGTTATTTTCTAACCTTGATCGGGCGGGTCGCTATCTAACATTGTAATTCCGAACCATCATGACTTGCTCTTGTAATAAACATTTTAGTTTTAGTTTATTTTTAGGCATTATAATTGTTTGGGAAATCTCACTGTTGACTAAAATGTACACTTTTGACGTGATAACGTCTTATAAATCGATGAACGCCGGCTGCACGCACGAAAAAGTGTCACGTTCCGCCTGAGCCGAGCGTGCAAGCGAGAGCGCGGAATAAGCGATAGAGGCACGATCGGCCTAAGCGTTCGGCTTGTGACGTTGTCACGTAAAATTACTGTCCATAAACCGACTTTACAGACAACCAATTTTTTTGTAAACGTTTTTATTCAATAAATCTTAATATTATGTTTTAATTCAATAAATTACGTGTCACGTTGTTTGTCCGCGATGGACTCCTAAACTACTTAACCGATTTTAATCAAATTTGCACACCGTGTGCAGTTTGATCCAACTTAAAAGATAGGTTAGGATAGCTTACATCTTAATTTAGGAAAAAAAAAATATTGAAGAAAAATTATGTTTTTATAAATTAGGGTAGGTAGGGTAGTAAGTGATAAAGATGGTCCACTCCAAACATTTATATGGCAAAACAACGTTTTCAGGGTCAGCTAGTATTATTATATAACTTTAATTATATTTCATAAAGCCTCCTGCAGACAGGCGCGACGCGATTTTAACAAAACAATTTGTAAGAAAACTTCACGGTACAACAATTATCGATGTCGCGTTGCGCTAGATAGAGTGCACGAGTCTTAATGCAGTAGCTACTTCTACACAAATATTACCTACAAAGAGGTAAAACTTGTGAGTTTGTCTGTAGTGGGTAACTAAGGCTGGACTCACACATTCTGAATTCCTCTCTAAATTCAGAGTCGGAATTGATATTATTAATTAAGAAAGCCCGGAATTGCATACATATTTTCTGTTCATAAAGAATAATTTATTTGAATAAATACAATGCCGCCCATGGGTATGTGCCCGCCCGCATTTTTCTGAATATTCATGAAAAATTATCGAAAAATAACTTTGAAAGGGGGGGGGGTCTATCTTGACATTATTTTTTTCTTAATCCCTATGATTTTATGAAAATACACTTCTTTTTTAAACACTTTTTTTTTTAGAAAAAAATGTTTTCACTTCCGTTTTTTTTTGCATAGTCGACAAATTTTAATAAAATTGTTAGTTAATCCGATAAAATAACTCATAAGCTGTAAAAATAATAAACAGAATCCAAATCGAGCCACTAACATCGGAGATATGGCAAACGCTACATAAAACATAAAAAATGTAATAACATGAAAAATATTAAATGTAAACCCCCCTTTTAAATTTATTTTTCGATCATTTTTCATGAATATTTAGAAAAATACGGCCGAGCACATGCCGATGGGCGACATTGTATACATATAAATATCTAGTCAGGTGTCAATCTCTGAGTGATGTGCACGTAGCTGAGCAAAAAAACACCAATGTATTCCTAGAGCCATGGTTCATATTTTCGCAAAAATATTATTATGTGACAAAAATGACAGTCGTCCTTACAAACTTTAGGGACATGAGGAACAGGGTGTAAAGTACACTCATCCACTATAGAAAAGGGAGGATCCTCGGACCAGACGAGTGTTGTGTCTGGCGGGCAACTGCTCATCGGTTTGAAGTTGAAATCTTGTATGTATGTATGTTGATCGCTCGGTAAACTCTAACTGCGCGATGCAGGATTTGTGTGACGTCATGTCTTTGATGCGTAGTTCGTATGTGGCGGTGTAACCGCTACAAAACTTTAATCCCCTATTTAAATTCTTTCTTCATGCTTCGGGCTTAATTTTCAAAAATCCTTCCTTAGTGCACTAAAACTAGAAACGGCGGCTTAGGCTGTGCGTTGTGTCTGTAAGTGATTGAATTTTTTGAATAACTTAGGTACAGACAACGCACAGCATAATTTTTTGAATTTTTTGTTCAAAGGTTTATTAAGTAGATGAATTACGTGGTGGAGAGTTCGAGATTGCCTATCTGGTCTGAACTTTTGGACATCAGGGTTTATCGTGAAGAAGCACTTAAACCGAAACCATTAAGAAAATTAGCCAGGTTTGACCGAGGTTGTCCTAAACAATTGGTTGGTGCAGATAGGACTTTCGATCCCCTCGTATGTGTACAGACAGACCTCTATGTTAGATTTTCTTCGACAGTTTCCTTATTACCTCATGTCTGTCTCACACAACATATTGTCTCTGCCAATGACCTATAAGTCCTGGCAGAAATAGCAGCGTTACAAAGATGACAGATAAGTGTTTTTTGAATGAACACGTACGCATTCAAGATCATTTCCACAATGTCATGTCAGCGGAAGCAATGTGCCAAAAATCGTGAAATATGTGTTACTGGCAGCTTGACTACGTTCCCGTTGCAGAGAATTTTCTTCTAATTACGCGTGTAAATACGACAGCTGCACCAAAGTGATTTAGTGTCGAGTTTAGAATACACGAGAAAAAGCAAAATGGTTTGTTTATTGCTTTTCTTTCAATGTCTGAAACGTTTACATTACATTTTTACACCCTGCTCATTCCTCCATGTGACACTGTTAGAATGCAAAACCACACCACAGGGGGTGTGGTATTGGAATCGCGAGCTCGATTTCTGGCCACCGTAGGCGCGGGCTTGCGGACGGTGAGCAATGGGTAGCTCACCGTCCGATAAGGACCAGGCCCGGGTCGACGGCGCGTTGTATTCCACGCGCGCCTCAAAAAGATGACAGCAGAATTGACGGGGTCCGCTAGGGCCAATGCCTGCCGGGGCTGCGAAGAAGTCCGAAAGTGAGATCGTGACCCCCGGCAACATGGCAACCGAAGGAACACGGGTGGGTTTTAGTCAGTAAGAGTCTGCGCTCCCGCTCCGCCCAGAGCGGAAGAAGTTATTTGATAATTTCCCACCCAAAAAAAGGGGGGTGTGGTTTATTCTGCAAGTTTGGTAAAATATTTGATATAGACAAAAGACAGCAGCCAACATTCTTAAATCTTACCTTACCTAAAATAACATTAGGAAACTAACCTTTTAGTCAAGCATGCTTGTCAATATCCTGGAAAATCGTTGAGTGTGAGCCTTTTGGGATTCTGTTCAATATAAGTTTTTCGAAGCTTAAAAGGACGAATAGATAGAACCTTCCCTGAATTGCTACGGCCATGACATCAAAAAAAGAAAATGGCGCTAGTATAAATGTGTCACCATTGTATTCATAAAAGTCAGTTATGAACCAATTTCAAGGGGCTTGTGGCTAAGTAATAACAGCCGCACGGGTCGATCGATCAGGTTAAGCTACGCTTGCCGCGGTTGGTCCGTGGATGGGTGAACATTTTTACATACCAAGACTCCTCCGTGCCTCGGAAAGCACGTTAAGCCGTTGGTCCCGGCTGTCATTTGTAGATCTTTGACAGTCGTTACGGGTGGTTAGAAGCCCAAAAGTCTGACAACCAGTCTTACCAAGGGGTATCGTGTTACCTAGTAACTAGGTTGTGGAGGTCAGATAGGCAGTCGCTCCATGTAAAATACTGGTATTCAGCTGCATCCGGTTAGACTGGAAGCTGACTCCAATATAGTTGGGAAAAGGCTAGGCAGAAGAAGAAGAAGTTATGAACCAATTTCCACGTTAGTTATCTATATTGAAAATACTTTATATGCTTTTGTTGTCTTATTGTATGTTTTAATCTTGATCGACTGGCTATAACGCGCTATAGGTACTAAAACAGAATTTGCATAAGTACAACTCCGTATCTACTTTATTACCTTACCCTCGTTCGTCTGCCCATTGTAAAATCCTTACGCCATCGTCCGTGGAGTCTTGAAATTTCTGTTTATCATAACGAATGAAGGAAACCTCCCATTCGTTTTTCCAGCGTTTCGTGGCAATTGGCTTATTGGCAAAAGAGGGTACTTACCTATTATGGCAAAAGCATCAGGGCATCCCGCGAAATTTAAATTTTTCTTACAGGCCAGTATCAGGTTGTATGTTGATCAAAATATTATTAGCGACCGTTCCGAATATATATTTACAGAAAATAAGAATAATCAATACAACTCTCTAATTTAGAATTGACCTCAAATGTCATGATGTCATGAAATAGTCATTCAAGTGTCATTTGAACTTGAGAGTTGTAATTTTGTAAATAAATCTTTGTTCCGGACGCGACTCTTATATCGCGGGTTATTTTAGCGCATCCCCATAATCACTGGCGGGGCAAAGTCAAAGTTTGATGTGGGCGAGGTACATTTCACGAGGCCCTCTAGAGGCGCAAGACGAAAAAAAAAACATCTGAACAGTAGTCAAATTTTTAGGTAAAGGTCGAGTTATAGGATAGGCCGTTCAAAAATATTGTGGGTCTGTGAAAACAATTTTTCTATTCAGGGATCCGTTTACGTAATATTAAGCTTAAAAACACGTTCAGTGCCGGGAACCCTCCTGGAGGGCTCTTGTCAATATATTTATCGTTTTTGGGACGAGTAAAATACGTTCGATGCTTTCACGGCTTTTATGTAATGCATAAACCTTCAAGGTGCGAGGCCCCTCGGACCGCGAGGCCGTAGGCGGTGGCCCACGTCGCCCACGCCTGACGCTGCCTCTGCCCTTAATGTACTCAGTTTTTTGGGCTTCATAGGAGCCACACTCACCTCACTGGCAACGTAATCGCAGATGAGTGTACGTACAATCTTGCATTGGATGGGCGACAGTTCTTACACATCGAAATGCCCACTCTGTTCACTAGATAATCCCATTAACTCGTCATTTATTCATGTAGGTACGGAATCTGACTCACCTGCGGTCCTGCGGTTATGTTGGACTGTAAGCATAATCGCAGATGAGTGTACAATAAATACGGCCGATAAATCATAGGTTTACAAACTTTCGAGCATGTTCTCTAACTCACACTTGCCTCATGTCACGTTCCAAAAAAAACCGGCCAAGTGCGTGTCGGACCACGCACAATGAAGGGTTCCGTAGTTGGGATGAATTTATCCCAAAAACAAACTTAACTTTGTAGTTGATAAACATGTTCTCCCATACGAAATGTATGGGAAAACATGTTTTTGCAACTGCAAAGTTAAGTTGGTCGATTGTTACTCGTTAACTTGTAAAGCCTACTTAGCTGTGATAGTTTTCCTTTTAATTTCGTTATATAAACTACTACTGTGATTTTGTTCACACATCCAATACCAACCATTTAGCTGGCAGGGAGGGGGACACTTGACTCTAACAAAAATTAGCACTTTAAAGCTTAATATTTCGCAAACGGATCCCTGAATCCAAAAATGGTTTTCGCAACCTCACAATGTTTTTGTAGAACCTTTCCAATGATATCCCACATGGGTTTTTTTTTAAAAAAAAAACATCACCACTTTACGTGTATGGGAGGTACCCTAAAAAAAAATGTTTTTCATAATTTTGTTTTACCACTTTGTCGACGTAATTAATATGTAAACCTATGTCAAATTACAGCTTTCTAGTACTAATGGTCTCGGAGCTAGACCGCGGACAGACAGACAGACGGACATGACGAAACTATAAGGGTTCCTTGTTTACTACGGAACCCTAAAAATTATTGTGTTGTTCACCGGCCATACTGTACAATCATGCCTTTGATTGGTGACAGTTCTTAAACCTTGAAAGTCCCATTAATTCGTCATTTATTCACGAACCATAGAATCGATCGTGACAGTTGACAGTCGTTACGGCCCGTCAACAGCCTAAAAACCCAACGTACCTGACCTTTATATACCACTGACCTACCAACAAAGGTCAGAGAGCAATCCCTTCGTATAAAATACAGCGTATGTCTATTTATTATGCATGGATTGTGGTCAACTGTATATTTATATCCGCAGGGTGGCAACAACGCCGGACACACGGTGGTCGTCGATGGCCAGGAGTTCGACTTCCATTTGCTACCGAGCGGTATTATAAACCAGAAATGCATCTCTGTTATTGGTAAGTAACCCCTATTGTTACTACAGTACAGTTTTGACTTTTCAGCTCGTCAGAGTACACGCGAAAAATCATGGAAAAACTAGTTGTCCAGGGGGCCTACCACCAGCTCAAAAGCAGTATTATTTTAATATTACTTCAGTGGGAGAAGAGATGGAGCTATACGTCCTGTAGAGCTTCATCTCTTTCCCACACTGAAGTAATATTAAAATAATATTGCTATATGAGATTGTGGTAGGCCCCTAGGTCTCGACATAAAAGTTGAAAATAATAATTAGAAAAGATGAAAGAACGACGTCGTAATATACTATGCCGCTGTTAGAGACGGACTGTCAACACTTGTCATACGTGACAAACCAAGCGCCTTAATAATAATTATTATTATATATCTTTATTTCAGACATATATCCATACATTTTAACACAAATAAAACGTTAGTAGGGTTGTTAGTAGAACACTTAAAAATACAACTAAACAGGGTGTTAGTAATTTGTTAGTACAAAAATCAAGATCACTAGTAGTATATTACAGTCTATTTCCTGTTACTGAGTAAGTGAACACTCGCCCAGTAAACCGTAAACGGACCGTTTATTTTGCACGCTAATGTTCTGAGGACAGTGTAATGGCATCACTGCGTTAACTCATAGAAACTGACGGCCCATGACAACCATGCTTTGTGACAGCTAGCTTGAGCCCAATTCGGACACGAATACACGTCTTTAGTCGATGGCGACGTGGCGATTTCGTGCTCTATGGTAAAAACCTGACTGCAAAGACTGCTCTGAAGATAATTGGATGGATAGTTGGAAGATTAACCAAGGGTCTTCACCACATGGTGGACAGATAAGCTCGAATACATACAGAAGGGAGCCAAAAGGCAGTTTATTCGAAAATAGCATCTGAAATCATTAAGTACCTATTCCTTTATGAATAAACAATAGCAATATTTTCCAGCGCTGTGACCTAGAACAGCTCGATAAAGAAATTATAATACACAAGCGTTAGTGTTGAAAATGGTATGATATTTCGCGTGCACACAACTTTTCACTGAGTTCATAATTCCAAGATCGCGGATTCACAGCACGATTTTATCATAGGATTAATATTACCACAGATATTTACTGCATTCTTAATAAATAGCCTTCTTTTAACAGTAGGTAGGTAGGTAGGTCCTCGCCAGGAGGACACGGTGGAGATTTGCCCGGTTTGGGCGGAGCACCGCCGTGTCCTTGTGGAGGCGATCGGCGGCGGTGAACTCTCGTGACCGGCCCTGGTCCAGGCCATGGTACGGAGCGAGAGGGGAGCCGCCATCTCTATCTACGAAGCAGTAATGCTCGTGAAGGAGGAGGCGGAACGCGTGAGGGAGAGGCAAATTTCGCGCCCTCACGCCCCTAGCCGCCGCAGGAGACGCCCTGGGCATCGGGAATCGCAGGCCGATTCCCGGCAATGCCGACAGAAGTGAAAACTTGAACAATTTTACTGTGCAGGAAATACTTTTAATGAGGTGTCGGTAACGGTAACAGTGTCGCGAGTTCAATTGTTTTTCCCATCTCAAAATGCCCAACCCGCCTAAAGAAGTTTTTACTTCAAAACTTTAAATTTCTGTGACGTCAGTTACAGCACACTACAGTGATAATTGACCGATAACACTGTTATCCTTGAACGGTTGCCAAAAGCTTGCATCATTATAGTACCTACATCTCTACGTATCACCTAAAGTGTCTACCTCTTCTTTAGTATGGAACGGGGAAAAATTAAAGAGCTTTTGGTAATAAGTATAGGTACTACTGGTACTAGGGATGTAACCACAGAACAGATAAAATATCTGTTCTGTGGATGTAACGGTACATAATATTCCCGATACGATACCGATACCGATATCGATAGCTTAGTAGATAATAAATCAAATAATGAAGTATGTACAGTCGAAAAATCTGAATCATGACCCACTTTGACGATAAATCGTTTGAAACCGTCAAAATAACAAAGATTTCCCTCCTTTACAGTGCATGCCGCACTTAGGACGTTTTAAATATTAAGCAAGCTATGTCAATACGGGTCGGAGATCTATGCAATTTTAACCTTTGTCATTACTGCAATAGATAATATTTTAGATAAAGCATTAATAATCATATTTTGAATCCAAACTCTTTGGAATTAAATATAACTCAGAACAAATGTTTTTTTTTTAAAAACCATGTTCCGAACTCTTTCGATTATAAAATGACAGAGTCAAAAATCACTCAGAAATTGGTGTCAAATAATAATTTCTAAAGAATAAAAAATAATTCGTTTATATTTACTTACAATGGCAGAACAAAGAGCTCGGATTATAGTTCTCAGTGAGCAAGGCTACGGTATACGAGAAATATCTCGAGAGTTAAATATATCTCGAAACACAGTAAGGACCTGGATCAGGCGATATGAAGAAGAGGGTACCCTGGAAGATAGACGACGATATAATCATGGTGTTCGTCAAATCACGAATCAACAGAAAACCTACATGCGTCATCATTACGAAGAACATCCATTTACTCCCACTCGGTATTTTGCGGCACGGTACGACGTTTGTTTACAAACGATAAGAAATCATTTGCACTCCACTGGACTGCACTATAGACATCACGCTAAGAAAGTCGACTTAACAGATGCACACAAACTTGCAAGATTAAATTTTGCACGTGAATATTTAAACTTTGACTGGACTAACGTTATCTTTTCAGACGAGAAATCTTTTAGATCTTCTCAGCACGGTCGCATAACCTTGTGGCGTTACAATAATACACGATACGCTGAGGATCACGTAGTGCCGAATCAATTATCTGGCCGAATCTCAGCTAACATGTGGGGCTGGATGGGAACCGGAAGTGTAGGCGAGCTGGTTCAGATTTCTTCTCATGCGAATGCAATAAATTATGTGGATTTATTAGAAGAATCTATGTTACCGACAGTGCGAATGGTTTACCCGCGAGAAGAAGTTCCAAGATTTTATTATGTTCACGATAACTGTAGAGTGCATACGGCCAGAGTCGTGTCTAGCTGGTTTAGCCGGCATCCAGAAGTTACGATAATTCCCTGGCCATCTAAATCCCCGGACTTAAATCCAATTGAAAATTTATGGGGTCTGATGGTTCAAAAGTGGGATAACAGAAACGAGAGGACAAAGCAAGCAATTGAGCAACATTGCAACGAAATTTGGGATTATATGAGAGGAAGTGATATTTGCAGTCGCCTTATTGGATCAATGCGTTCAAGACTATTGGCTGTTATTGCAAACAATGGTGGTTACACTCGATATTAACTATTGTTAAATAAGAACGAGTTCAACATTATAATTTTTATATTTTTTAAGCGTTTTACTTTCCCGTTTCTTATTGTTGCCTTAACAAACTTTGCAAACAAAATTCAGTGAAGATGTATGCAAAAATGGCGGAATCTTGTTTGTAGCACATTTAAGGCTCTTACAGGCCATTTTCATGTAAATTGTTCTACCGGTGTCGCGTTACGCGACAAGTCGCGCCAGTATGTAGAAGCCTTTAAGCTGAACGCATATTAAAATAAATAATAAATCAGGTATATTAGATTAAAAACACATTGATTTTAGTACGACAATGCGTACGCGTCGTATTTATTTTGGGTGTGCATTCAGCTTAATACCGCACTCGTGTGTTAAAGCTCTTAACAAAGATGGAGACTGCAACAGATAATTCTCTGTGTAATTAAATGGCAGATAACAAGGTCGTTACCATGGAAATGTATGTTTACGCGAATTTCGACCTAATTGTATTTGAATATCTGTAAGAAAATAAGCTTATGGTGGATCATGATTCAAATTTGTCGACTGTACGTCGGGCGTTTGTATGTGACGGTGAGCAATGGGTAGCTCGCCGTCCGATAAGGACCAAGCCCGGGTCGACGGCGCGTTGTGTTCCATGCGCGCCTCAAAGAGATGTCAGCAGAATTGACGGGGTCCGATAGGGCCAATGCCTGTCGGGGGTTCGAAGAAAACCGATAGGGACATCGTGGCCCCCGGCAACAGGGCAACCGAAGGAACACGGGTGGGTTTTAGTCAGTAAGAGTCTGACACGCCCTCCCGCTCCACCCAGAGCGGGAGAAGTTATTTGATAATTTTCCAGCCAAAAAAAAGGGCGTTTGTATGTCTTTTGTATTTCGGGCACAACTGTTTAATAGTGCGTTATAGTTCTCACTTGACTGTGTGAATTAAAACAATCACGAATTGCGGTGACGTGAAACAGGCACGAAACAATTCATCGCTCACGCTCAGCCAACGTTCAGCAAACTGCAAACACTGCTGTTTGTCGTGTTGCCATGTCGCTAAGCATGCACTGTGCGGCTATCCCGCCAGTCCCGCCTGCGACGGAGCGACGATGTTGCGCAAGTGTCGTCGTTTCGCGCTTTTCGAACTATTTGATATAGGTTGTATATAATCGGCGATGCCGATATATCGGAATCGTTACATCCCTAACTCTGATCACGTCACATCACCCGTCTCTCGAATACTTTGCCAAGTTCTCATCCTTTACGAAAACCCTAAAAACGATGTGTACCATACAGTACATCTAATCACTGAACAAAACCTTCAACAACATCTTAAAATGCAGTTGCCTTTTCCCAAGTTCCCAACCATGTTGGCCTCGGTGTCCACAACTTTCATTCCTGTCGACATACTTAAATAATATAAACGGTCTTCAAATAAGCGCTCTTCCTCCTCTCTCTTACTATGCTGTGCTCGACAGGGTCCATAATTGTTTCAATAATTTTAAGCCTGCCGGCTGTTTTACCAACATTATGGAATGCAATAAAGAATTGAGAATTTATAACGCTTAGTGCCGTTGGTAATTTTTTGACATTAGCTACTAGTTTAATACTTACAGCATTTTCTTTAAACCTGAACCCTGATTGCTTAACTCATTCTATGATGATGGATTCAGAAGGAAATTTCTAATCCATTGCTTCAAATCAATCTTCCTAGCCTTTTCCCAACTGTATGTTGAGGTCGGCTTCCAGTCTAACCGGATGAAGCTGAATATCAGTATTTTACATGGAGCGACTGCCTATCTGACCTCCACAACCCAGTTACTGGGTAACATGATACTCCTTGGTAAGGCTGGTTGTCGAACTTTTGGGCTTCTGACTACTGTACTATCAAAGATCTGCGATTTACAGCCGGGTCCAACAGCTTAACGTGCTTTCCGAGGCACGGAGGGATCTCGATATGTATTGGATGATCACCTATCCACGAACCGATCGCGGTAAATGATCGAACTGTGCGGCTGTTATAAGTTTCTTGCCCATTCTTCTCCATACCTATACAAACTACTGTAAAACATTTTAAAAGAGTAACGGTGGAGTTTCTTGCCTATTCTTCTCCATACGAAAACTGCCTTTTGGAAGGGGCGACTAGAATCAATTCTATTATTTTGTAAATTTTGACGTTCAAAAGTGCCATATATGGGCCTATTTGAAATAAATCAAAAATTTATCTGTTCAGAAACTTTTTTTACAGTTGTAATAGCAACCATGTAATTGCGTTTAATTATAATATGTTTTTATTAACTTATATATATTATATCTTTAGTATAGATTCTTTTTCTATTTTGTGCATGTGAGAACGCTGTAGGCTTAGTGGACTGTAGATTTGTTGACCATTTTCTATTTTTGTTAAATACCTGGTACTTGTTGAAAGACCTACACTACTGTCCTCCCATAACTACATATTAACACTGTTATTTGAAAATATTGTAAAAGCAAATTATTTTTAAAAGAGTAACCATGGAGTTTCTTGCCGGCTCTTCTCCATAGGAAACGACAAATTGGAACCGTGCACCTAGCTTCTGACGTTTCATAAGTGCTCTTGTAGGTTTATGTGAAATAAAATATTTAGAATTTGAACGTAATAACGCAATGAATGTTGTTGAAATGTCAAAATGACAGACATTGCCATTGATTGTGTGTTACGTAATTACCTCACAGGTCTTAGCTATTAACTGTCTCCACAACGTATTTAACCTTCAATAAAGTTCCAAAGTCATCGCGACCATTACCGCTATCGCCCGGAACAGTTTCGGCATTTAATGCATCAGGCGCATCAAACTTGTATAATCTACCGTCAATCCATCAATTTGTTATGTCCATTTAGAATTATTTGGATGGCATTACCAACACGTGCAACATAGGGTTATCTTTCTCCATAATCCATATTAATATTACAAATGCGAAAGTAACTCTGTCTCTTTGTCTGTCTGTTTGTTACCTGTTCACGCCAAAACCACTGAACCGCACCCCAATTGCGTAACACTAACACACGATCAATCATAATTTGAACCATTGAAGGATATTGCTAATCAATTGCTTTCATACGTTCGAAAAACGGGTCGTCAGAGGCTTGAGTCTGACAACTAGTCTTACCAAGGGGTATCGTGTTACCCAGTAACTGGGTTGTGGAGGCAGATAGGCAGTCGCTCCATGTAAAATACTGGTATTCAGCTGCATCCGTTAGACTGGAAGCCGATTCCTACATAGTTGGGAAAAGGCTATACAGATGATGATAATGTTATAATAGGTATGGCTACATATGAACAAGCTTCTTATCCTCTTTTAGGCCACGAGACGATAGGAGAGGAGATGTGTTTTAAACAACCAATAGTATTTCTTTATTCACACATCTCGTCTCCACTGAGCTTCAGTGGATATGTACCATATTTGTACCACTGAGCGGATATGTACCATATTTGTATGGCGCGATCGAAGCGGAGATGTGAGCTGTGCCTCGCAAGCTGGCGACGGCGTACAGCGAAGACGAGACGAGATGTGCGTTCTTCTCAACATCCAACGCTCGCCACGCGTAGCTCTGTTCCGCTCTAGCCAGCACACACGTCCGCTCCAATCTAGCCAGTAGCCAGTACGCATAACCAACTGAAAAAAAAAAAAAACAGTTGCACTCCGGGAGTGCCGACAGAAGTGAAAACTTGAACAAGATCGCCCTGGTGGAAGAAAAATACTTTTATAGAACATTGGTCCGTAATCTTATCTAAATAAAGAGCATAATCGCGTTTACAAAAAAAAAAATACTTCCAAAACCCTTTCATAGAACATTGATCCGTAACGTAATATAAATAAAGAGCACAATCGCGTTTACAAAAATGAGGTGTCGGTAACGGTGTCGCGAGTTCAATTGTTTTTCCCATCTCAAAAATGCCCAACGCGCCTAAAGAAGTTTTTACTTCAAAAACTCTCTTCAAAACATCTGCGCCTTGGTGGAGTCCGGGCTTTATGGCCTAGCCTAATTTGAACAAACAAGACATTATAAATAGACATAAAATAAAACCTACCGTTAGCATGTCAAATGATCAACAAATTGAATAAAACAAACGGAGCACGCTAATCTAACATGCAAAAAAAAAAAAACTTAAATTCGTGACATTGGTAATCAAGTTCTGTACCAGGTACGGTTAGCAAAATCACAGTAGTATTAATAGGTTTACATAACGAGTAATTTATTTGTCAAGGTTAAAGTTTGCACGAAAATGTTAAGGTTTATTTTGCTGACGTTACAACGTTAATGCAGGGTACTTGACATGGCATGGCATGTCATAACATGGCTGCCGTTATTGAGGACTTGTTTACGAATATATTGATGGAGAATTGATTTGACATGTTGTTATGGATGTTAGAACATAAAGTAGTAGTACAATCACATGATACATTTCAGCTTTGAGTCTGCGTTTTGTGTTGGTTTATTTATAGCTCATTATACTCCATTTGTTATAGCATTACAAATATAACGACAAAATAACGGCAGTTATTGTGTAATATTGTTCAAATTACTGCTTTTTAGAGTTATTTTTTAATTGTAAATGGTAAATAGATTACTTGGCTTTGTATTTATCGTGAAATAACGGAGTTTATTATACGTTTATATCTAAATAACGAAAGGGTGTTAACCGTTATTTTTCTAATGTTGTAATAAATGGAGTATAGATGCATTGGATGTGAAGGCGATGTGAAGCAGCATCTTGAATTTTCAAAATACTTTTTTTTATTGATCTCATGATAATTTTAAGTTGCACAGACGATGACTCATTAGCAGTGATCGGAGTAGGTAGATTGATTTTACGTACTCGCATCATGAATAGTCATAGAAATCATAACATGGATAAGCCTTTTTCCGGGATTTCATTTTGGTACTTACAGGATTGAATCAAATATGATTAAAGTAAAGATTTTTAAACTACTACAATAGAAATGTATAAAATGCGATAGATAAACATTTAAAATATAATACATTATTATATTTTTTTTATAGTATACACCTATCCTTTTCTCGAAGTCCGATCACCTATATACTATTAAAAAGACAGCAAAAGGGTTAAACATTTCTTATTCATATTGATGTATTCCTTATTCTACACATTACAACATTTGAGATTCCTTCAAAAAAGTCTTAATAATTTCAAAATCCCGGAATCCCGGGGCATATCCATACTAATATATACGTGCCAGTGCATTGACCCCAAATCACTCTACCTACTCCGATCTATGCTCATTAGACATTACAGCCCGTACCTAATTAAATTTTAGTACCTAAAATTCCCTTATTTTGTTGATCAGGAAACGGAGTGGTGATCCACCTCCCCGGCCTGTTCGAGGAGCTGAAGAAGAACGAGCTGAAAGGCATGAAGGGCTGGCAGGACAGACTCATCATATCAGACAGAGCGCACCTCGTGTTCGATATGCAACAACAGGTAAATTATCACTACCACTAGCTATTTACAATCAAGTATGGGAATGGCATATGCCATGTTGTATGCTTTGGCGGACCAATTTGAGGCTCGGGAGCTCCCGTTGATATAATTATTACAGTTGCAACGGATATCCGGTCACTATCCGGTATCCGGCCTATCCGGCCATTTTTTATTGCCGGATTGTCATCTTGTTACGAATATCCGGCTAGCCGGATAGTTGGTCTTATTTTCGTAATAAAATGTAAATAATACTATTAATTTCAGAAACCCACCTGTTTATTTAAAAAATATGTACATGTTTTTTACGCACTTAAGGTAGCTAATTATAATCAATATTTGAAATCTACTAAAGGCAAATTGTGATGGTGCGGTTGACCGTGCGAGCAGATTTTAACATGCATAATGCGTTCCCTTCGGCCGGATATCCGGCTATCCGGCTTCGGCAGTCGCCGGTTATCCGGTATCCGACCAAATCACTATCCGTCGCAACTCTAGCCGGCATGCCTGAGAGATATTTTCTCAAAAAAAAAAAAAAACATTCGCAACGAACATATATATATATATTTATAACCTCCTCCTTTTTGGAAGTCGGTTTAAAAAAACGAATTCTTCAGCTTTATTATATTAGTATATCTCAAGTTCAAATTTAGGCTGTAAAGCCACAGGCCAAAAGCCTTGTATTGTGTTTCACAGAGCAAACACTATTTCATTGTACCGTTTCACATAATCAAGCTGTACAAAGATTCATTATACGCCGCAGGATATTTACAGTCTGCGTCACACAATTCTGGATCATTCTAGCCCTTAGCTAATATAAATTAATAACTCGGGGAAGTCCATATAAGTATGTAATACAGTATGATTAGAACAATGGCTTTCCTGTTTGAGTTAGTCGCGCCATCATTCTGCATATTTGTACGATAAAAAATCGCATAGAATGATTCATAGTTATGTCAATATTAACTTTGAAATGTTTTATTTGATCTTGATTGTACTGAGCCTTGAGTGAACGTTTTTTATTATAAAGAATCGTGTTTTTTATGCTACATGGAGTATTCACGGATTACTAACATGAAAACGATAAAATTTTAAAATCTTAATCTCCTATTGGTAAAAGCCACATCCATATTTATAATCCATACTATCAATCAATCTGCCTCATTTTTCTAGAAAACAAAAAGTTTGATAAACACCGAAAAAAGAACGACCAAAAAGTAAAATGTTCGTACTTTTATGAAAATGTCCGACTGTTTGCCAGGAATTTTCAAATTTACAATGGTCAAGCCAGAAAAAAAATCCAAAGCTATCAATGTAAAATTTTCATAAAAAGAACAAAAGAAATAACAACCACATTTCATCAGTATGAGGCATTGAGGCCTTCACTGAAAATGCAAACGCGTGACGAGTGACGCGTGCGCATATAATTGCGCGAGAACGCTGTGACGTCAGCAGCGGTCAAGGAGGCGCGAGACGATGCATATCGCGACGTTTATGATAACGATATAGTAAATAATATCAGCCTATAGTGCTATAGTTGACCCATTGCATGGCAAATGCTCATTATTTCGATATTATGACAAGATATAATAATATGGAAATAATGAGCATTTATTACTACGCTTGCTCATGGAGTTTTCTCTTGATTTTTGCTTGCATCTTAAGTCAGATCACAGAAGTGTGTCATGTTACCTGAAAAGGTAAAACATTGTAATCACATATTGGTACGGTACTTGCCTAGGTCTAGGAATAGGACAGAGACCACATTTGTTTTTTATTCTGCAAGCAAACAAAACTACACAGGCGGAAATAAAACGTAAAAAACAACTCTAAGGGCTCCCACACAAAGCATTGTAAACATCTGCGAGCTCGGCCTAGGCCGTGCGCACTGCAAATTCGCAGATTTTTGCGATGCGAATTCGCAGTTTTGTGTGGGAGCCCTTTCTAGTGAGATTGTGGTCGAAATAGTACTTGAGCAAACAATAGAAAAAACAAAATGTTAAAACACAGTTATACACGTTTTTGTAGTCATTAACGTTTATACAGTGTGATCGAAATGAGGGAATCTATGCTTACCGACGGAAAAAATATTAAATATATTTTTCTTTTTTACGGAATTTAATCAAAAATTGTAACAAAACGGTGTAACTTTTAAACTAAATGATCTATCGCGATGAAACAAACTCCCTCAATTGAAAATAAACATGTCTTTTTTTTTTTTTTTTGCAAAACTCTGTTCTTTTTTTCATCAATTTTTAAATTAATCGTAAAATTTATCAATAAGACGCCAAACAGAATTAAAAAAAACAGATTTTTTTAAATATTTTTTCCGTCGCTAAAATTAAGCATAGAATCATTTCGAAATGTGCACATTATAAAGACTCATACTGTATGTATTAATTATTTAACTTTGCTTTTTTCTCGTTCGTCATAAAAATCCAAAAGTAACATTCAAAATAATTCAAAATATTTCACGTAAACCTACAAGGGCACTGAAACGTCAGAAGCTAGGTGCACGGTTCCAATTGGTCGTTTCATATGAAGAAGAGCCGGCAAGAAACACCACGGTTACTCTTTTCAAAATAATTGGCTTTTACAATACTTTCAAATAACAGTGTTACTAGGTATGGGAGGACAGTGTAGATCTTTCAATAAGTACCAAGTACTTAACAAAATAGAAAATGGTCAATAGGTCTACGATCCACTAAGCCTACAGCGTTCTCACATTCACAAAATAGAAAATAATCTATACAAAATATAAATTAATTAATAAAAGTAAAAACCTATTTTAATAAAACGAAATTATATGATTGCTATTACAACTGTAATCAATCTGAATAATTATCATGTCCACTAAAGTCACTAATAAAGAATTGAAATTAAATCGTAGGTATATAATGTCCTGTTAAGGGAACGATAGCTGACTTTTAATGATTTTATACTGAAGATGACGTCGGAACGAGTAGTGTTAGTGATTTGGAAAAAAGATATGTTAAATTGGAGCATTTTTTAAATATTTTAATATAGGCATATTTTTGATTATACAAAAACACATATATTACATAGTGAAATTAATTTGTAAATTTATGCCTTTTTTTTTTTTTTTTTTTGGGTGGGAAATTATCAAATAACTTCTCCCGCTCTGGGCAGAGCGGGAGGGCGTGTCAGACTCTTACTGACTAAAACCCACCCGTGTTCCTTCGGTTGCCCTGTTGCCGGGGGCCACGATTTCCCGATCGGTTTTCTTCGAACCCCCGGTAGGCATTGGCCCTAGCGGACCCCGTCAATTCTGCTGACATCTCTTTGAGGCGCGCGTGGAACACAACGCGCCGTCGACCCGGGCTTGGTCCTTATCGGACGGCGAGCTACCCATTGCTCACCGTCCGCAAGCCCGCGCCTACGGTGGCCGGAAATCGGCTCGCGATTCCCGCCCCGGGCGTCTCCTCCTGCGGCGGTTAGGGGCGTGAGGGCGCGAAATTTGCCTCTCCCTCACGCGTTCCGCCTCCTCCTTCGCGAGCATTACCGCTTTGCAGAAGGAGGTGACGGCCTGCCATTTCCTCTCGCTCCGTACCATGGCCTGAACCAGGGCCGGACGCGAGAGATCACCGCCGCCGATCGCCTCTACGAGAACACGGCGTTGCTCCGCCCAAGCCGGGCAGACCTCCACCGTATGCTCCACCGTGTCCTCAGGCCGATCCACACAATGGTGACACCCGGGTGTTTCCTCCCGCCTTATCGCCTTAGGTTATGTCTAACGCGGATAAAAAACTGAGAATGACGCAAAATCCATCAAGCGTATTTTTCTGAAAACTTCACCGTATTAAAGATAATTAAATTACTGATCTTTTAGTATACGTGTTTTATTAAAATACCTTTTGTTTTACGTGTAATAAATTAATAACGCGTCTAATTTGGGACAGCGCTCCTTGGTGGGCGAGTCCTATTACTGGCTGGACGTACGACGCGTTACGTGAGCTCAGTACAGAACACGCAAGCTAACCATTCAAGGTCACTGTCATATATCTGCGTCTTAATAAATAAATTTTCCTTTAAAAACCACTCCTACATAGATTATCTAATCATAACGTGATCTAACCATTACCTATACATTGTATACACGTGCAAGTCACGCCCCACATGACGTACTGCACATACTCATCTGTGGAACATTAAAGTACAATTTATATCTAAACACGTGCTGGAACCGTCGTTTTTATACGCTTATATCTTTGTGTTGATAATGACCGAGTAAGCCGAACTAATTGATACGCTAATTTCAACGTTATTAACCAAACTAATTTGTGGTTGAACATTCGGTGTGAAATGTCTTTTATTTCCATTGTTCTACATTAGTCGTGGATATGTGACCATCCATTTCCATCCATGGCCATTTTTCCTCAAAATACCTTTTCAGACACTAATCTACATGGTCCTTATATAGCCTGACCAAGATTATGTCTGGACTTTAAAAGAGACTGCGACCTCTGAGTTTGTTTCGGCGTTTCTTCTCAGAGTAGTCAGATAGGAAACGCCGAACTCATCTAGCTTATTTATGTTTTTTTTTTTAATATAACGTGTATAAGTGATTCCGATATCCTATTTACAGAATAAACAATTTCATTTAATCACATAATGGAAATCCCTCCGTGCCTCGGAAAGTACGTTAAGCCGTTAACCCCGGCTGTCGTTTTGATAAAACACGTCTAAAAGCCATCGCTAGAAAATCTGATTTAAAAGAGCTACGGTGCCACAGACAGATATATACATAGCGGTCAAACTTATAACACCCCTTTTTTTGCATCGGGGGTTAAAAACAAGTGGTTAAGGTGAATAAATACAGTACAAATTCTGAATTTTTCACATCAAACAGATATTTTAAGTTGCACGTCTATATCTGTCAAAAACACATTTCACAGCAAACAGTTCCATAACTGTTTGCTGTGAAATGGAAGCGTCAAGGTAGCCCGCGAAATTTAAATTTTCTTATGTTTTTTGCATTTTTTGTAATGATTATAATTGCGTAAAGCCATATTTGTTACGGCCGCGAATCATATTTTAATCAACATAAAACCTGACACTGACCTGCAAAATGCAAAAAAAACGTAAGAATATTTGAATTTCGCGGGCTACCCTGACGCTTCCCCCTTAAATGCGTTTATTAATAACGGCAACGTAACTTTATCTAATATGTTTAGAAATTTATTTCCGTCTCCTAGATGCGACCGAGTATCAGAAATTAATATAGCACAATTGCTATCTATATCTAACCTTTGTAAGTAACCCAATTAATTTGGAAATTCGATATCCTGATAATGGTTCGCCAGAATATCGGACGAAGAATAATTGCTATAATTATAGGAGTATCTAATATCGGGTTGTCCCACTTTCTAGCTTCTGGAATCTTAACGAGCAATATTTATAGGTGTATATAAATCGATCTAGCTAGGTCTCATATCTGGGAAAATTCGTTTTCTCTGTATTTTCACCCGAGCAGAGCTCGGTCGCCCAAAGTTTAGAACAAGATGGCTACCTTAGAATAATGACATGGCAGCATGGAATTAGTAAGTACCTACTATCATGGTAGCATGGAATTAGTATGAACTTTCCTATACTATTAAATAAGCATTTTCTATTTTCACTAGAGCAGAGCTCGGTCGCCCAGGTACACACGGCTAACACATCAAGCTATACATTTCCAGTATGAGCTGACCTCGCATTGTACGGAAATCCTATACAATGCCAGATCAGCATTAACTGGAAATGCATAGCTTGATGTGTAGCCGTCTGTACTGCCTTAAGTCATATGACAACCGGGTCCGACAACTTACATAGTACCTACTGAGTAATGTATGTCGTATGCTATCAAAGTCCACAGTTTATATTTGCGTATACACACATAGGTGATAGGAAATGATAATGCCACAGTTAATGACTACAGTGCTAATCAGGATATTAGTGATATTTATTTATGTACGTCTAAAACTGGGCTATGATAAAACAGTATGCATACAATAACACTTTTATAGCTAGTTTTGGAATAAGTAGCATGTATAGTAGAGGCGAGAATATTGCCACTAAAAGGGTTTATCCTAAAAGTTGGCAACGTCGCAAATAGATGTCAAATATTTCGCTGTTTTGATTAATTTGGCAATATTAATGTATGGAATTAAAAAATGTGGCTAACTAGGGCACTAAAATATTGATTATGAAATGCAATAATTAATATCTTAACACCGATTATTTAGTTTTACATGCAAAAAAGTATTTGGAAACTTTCCAAATGCCTTTTATACCTAAAACGGTTACGACATCAAATTCAGTGTTATATAATTGCAATTGATTTATTAATATTCTAGTTCGCTAGTTAGCCACATTTCTTATTTCCATACAGTAATATTGCCAAATTAATCAAAACAGCGAAATATTTGACATCTATTTGCGACGTTGCCCAATTTCAGAATAAACGCTCTTAACTGGGCACAAATCCAGATATCTACTGAAAATTACCCGATGGAATGTCCAATATGGCGCTGTGGCTCTTTCTCGCATAGGGTCACAGCATTATGCTGAGTGATAACCGTGTTGCGCATATTTTCCCCCAACTTGTTATTTTTCCTTGTTTTTTCTTTGCGTCATGTTTTACCGCAAATAAACCTTCAACTGTCACTAAAGAGACACAATAGAATGTTAATTGTTACGGCCTTCTAAAGGCTTATCGACAGATGATCGGTTAAACGTAATTTCTTCTTTCTAACACTGCTAGAGCCAGGGGTCAAGCCCAGGACTTCATGTTCAGCAGTCGCGCTTGAGATCCCTATTCGGCGTTCGTAATTAAGTTTCCAAACATGTTGACAAATGTGCTATTCGAAAAATAACTTTATAACTTACTCGTAAAGTTCAGTTTGCTACAAACATTTTTATGATTTTTTCAATTGTACGTCTTTATTCTTAAAATCAACTTAATCTACACTAGTATCAAGTTGATAGTAGGAAATAACATCAATTGGAAACAAGGATTTGAATAGAATTAAGACTAATGAGGTATTCAGTTCATGGTATAATTTTCCTTTATACTTTTCCAGGTGGATGGTCTTCAAGAGGCGGAGAAGGGCAAGAACTCGCTGGGCACCACAAAGAAGGGCATCGGCCCGACCTACTCCTCCAAGGCAACCCGCAACGGACTGCGGATAGGAGACCTCCTCGGGGACTTCGTTATGTTTGAAGAGAAGTAAGTGCTTTGCTTTAGATAGTTAATTGATTCAGGCGTGACCTTGCGGAAATCCATTATAAAATACATGTTATGATGTTGATATATTTAGTAACCAGTTCTGCTTAACTACTCCTAAAGAGCCATAAAAAACCCTTTAAGAAATCGACACGTCCATTCTCAGGATGACGATTGACTTGCCGCGAACCCGAACACGGCGTGTTGCCACGAGCGACGATGTCACGACATCCAGAGAATGCCTCGTTTAGAGGTAAAACACGTGTCGATTTCTTACAGGGTTTTTTATGACTCTTTAGGAAATACAAAACTATGTTATAAAAATTTGATTTTTTGTATGTTTGTTTGTTACGTTTTCACGGCTAAACAACTGAACCGATTATGATGAAATACGGTATGGGAATACTTTGAACCTGGGGAAGGATTTATGGCTGCTTTTATCGACATAACATGCGGGCGAAGCCGCGGTTGGAAGCTAGTTTTGCATAAGACGGAAATTCCATAGCATGTATTGAGCACAATTCCAATCCAAAAAAATCTACTCCTTAATAATAAAAAACAATGGCACTCCGGGAGTCATCATCTGCCTAGCCTTTTCCCAACTATGTTGGGGTTGGCTTCCAGTCTAACCGGATGCAGCTGAATACCAGTATTTTACATGAAGCGACTGCCTATCTGACCTCCACAACCTAGTTACTAGGTAACACGATACCTCTTGGTAAGACTGGTTGACAGACTTTTTGGGGCTTCTAACTACCCGTAACGACTGTCAAAGATCTACAAATGATAGCCGGGACCAACGGCTTAACGTGCTTTCCGAGGCACGGAAGGGTCTTGGTATGTAAAGATGGTCACCCATCCACAGACCAACCGCGGCAAGCGTAGCTTAACCTGATCGATCGACCTGTGCAGCTATTGTTACTTAGCCACAAGCTCCCTCAGTGGCACTTCGGGAGTGCCGACAGAAAATCGGCACCGTGGTAATCAACGCGTTGATGTCTTTTACTCCACGGTGTCGATAAATGGCGTTACAGTGCCAGTGTCGCGAAATCAATGGTTTAGTCTCATCTCAAAACTGCCCAACGCGCCTAAAGAAGTTTTCACTTCAAAAATTCAATTCCATAAAAAAAATCGGTAAAATATAACTTCTAAACACCAGAGAACTAAAATAACTTCTTCATTTTTCCAGGTTCCGTACCCTAGCAGGGAATTACAAGCGCATGTTCCCGTCTCTAGAGGTAGACATTGAAGGCGAGCTGGGCCGCTACCAGCAGTACGCCGCAAAGATCAAGCCCATGGTGCGAGACACCGTGTCCTACCTCCACAAGGCTATCGGAGAGGGGAAGAAAGTGCTGGTGGAAGGAGCTAATGCGGCCATGTTGGATATTGATTTTGGTAAGCGAAGTAAACACTTGAAATTTTTATTTAATAACGGATGTAAAAAGACTCCTAACAAAACCGAGAGTCACTTAAATATTCATTGTGATTTTTGTTTTTTGTATTGGAGCATATCTAGAATCTTCTAGTTACGAAGATGTTGAAGAGTGGGGGGTGGTCCAACTTTTTTTTTTCACGAAAACAAGTTTTGAATTTTATAACTAAAATACCCCAACAACTCCATAAGCACATTGTTTTGTGTGCGGCCGTAACCAGCCCGTCCCATCCTTGATGTCCTCCGTCCGGTTGACGCCCTAAGCCGAGGTTCGTACCCCACAGGGGGTGCCCTTAGCGAGCGTTCACCTAGTTTTAATTAGCATAGTTGAATTACCCCTGGCTGGAGGTTTTAAGTGTAGTAGCTTAAGGCACCCACAGGAAAGCCCGGTTAAGTAGTCATCTCAGAGGTCAACTACGAGACGCCCTACAAAATAAAAAAAGCGCGGCTGTAAACAGTGATTTTTCACAACGAAAATAAAATTCATTTTCCAGCTATTTTCTAAGAATGTGCATTTTAAAACGTAATTCTCTATAACAAAGGGTTATTTCTGTTATGGTCATGGAATAAATTAAATCTTTTAAATACCGTGTAAAAATATATATAAATCGGGTTATCACAAAACCATATTGTTATGCCTGTTGCGGATTTAAATCGACTTTAATTATAATTCTAATCCTTACATCCAATCAAATTATGTGAGTTAATGTGAATATAATCACATCAAAAAATTGACATTCTTTAGAGCAACTGATTCGCATCTTGTACCACAGAACACATAATAGAGATTTACTCCGCAAAAACATTTAAATAAATAACGACTCTTGCAACGACACAATAAAGTGCAATTCAGATCGTACAGCGCTAATTACCTACAGTTATATTCACTTAGAAGTTGCCTCTCTTTCTATCGCGTAACTCTCATATCTTCTGACTCCGTTACGCTCACTGAATTGGCCCGACAAGACGAGCCCGCTGCGCACTTGTAGCTTCATACCTATACTCCATAGGTTTAGGTAGTTAAAAAAAGGTAAACAAAAAAAAACACGTGACGAGACAGCTGTCAAGTAACCGACTAAACGTAATATCTGTTACTTCAGTTATTATGCTACGTCACAGTTGAACTCTTCAATTTAGCAACGTTATGCTTCGTTGACGTTTAGAAATTGGGTTCTTTACAATAGACAGATTACAAAATCTTATAAATCAGACAAAAAAAAAATGTGCTCAAGCAGTTACATCTACTAAAAGTAATTGAAGAATAAACAATAAAGTTTAACATACATTAATAAAAGAGGAAACTATGGTAAAATACTAAAATAAATTTAATTTGGTTTTATTGTTTTTTTAACAAGAAAGTGTCATCTATAAAAACCCTTTTTATGATTTGTTTACCTTTTTTTAACTACCTAAACCTATGGAGTATAAAATGCGAAGTTCACCTGCCCTGCTCGTACGTAGACAACTCTTTATTGAACACTGTATACCTTAAGACAAATTATAAATACCAGTGACCTTGAGTGGTTAGCTTGCGTGTTCTGTATTGAGCTCACGCAACGCGTCGTACGTCCAGCCAGTAATAGAACTCGCCCATCAAGGAGCGCTGTCCCAAATTAGACGCATTATTAATTTATTATACATAAAACAAAAGGTATTTTAATAAAACACGCATACCAAAACATCAATAATTAAATTATATTTAAAATGGTAAAGGTTTCAGAAAAATATGCTTAACTTGCAAATTAATTTCACTATTAAGAAAATGCTCTAATTTAACATATTTTTCTAAATCATTAACACTACTCATTTAGACGTGATCTTCAGTATCAAATCATTCGAAATCAAAGTCTTTTCTATTCTATTTTTATTAAATGGCAAGCAAAGCTGATGTCGACTATTCTGCCAATGTCTAAAGTGCATTGGAAAAACAAGTGTGTATGGTTGAAAAAAAAAAAAAAAATTGTATTTCATAAATTAAAAAAAAGGAAAACAACAACTGCAGACACAAATCTAAGTCTTTTATCGTCGCCTTAACAGGCAAACTGTCGTGATAATACAACAGAGTTGAACCACAAGTGAACCATATTAACGATTAATAAATAAATCTAAAGAATTAATCACTTTATCCACGTGCCTTGCTTTATCCAGTTAACGCAAGGTTCGGTCAATGATAACAGTTATCATACGTCTGATAACTGCAGGCGACCGGAATACTCGTATCTGGGAGTGCATGAGTTGATGTTATACTGTATGTGAATACTTTGTGTAATATCGCTCGTTTTTTCCGAGCATTGTTATGACTTTTTTACTTTGAAAATTGTATGTTGATGTTTTTGATACAGTAACATTTCTAAACGTTCAATAGACGAAAATTCTTAAGTTTTTAAAGTATGTTAACGTACTCTTCCCAGCACGAGCCTCCCAATGATCGCTAGTATGGGCAAAGGGGAATATTCTCTATAAAAATATTTTACAAAAAAAAAAACTAGGTCATCTCATAGCTGACCTCTGAGGTCATGACTATTTAACCGGGCTTTCTTGTGGATGCCTTAAGCTAGTACACCTCAAAGCCTCCAGCCAGGGGGAAAAAACTATGCTAATTAAAACTAGGCGAGCGCTCGCTAAGGGCACCCCCTGTGGGGTACGAACCTCGGCTTAGGGCGTCGCTGGGGGGAGGACAGCAAAGATGGGACGGGCTGTATCAAAGTTTTGATCATGATTATTAATCGGGGGATTTAAAGCTACGTGCACAGCTGCAACAACTGCTGGCACCTCGTTTTCAATAAAGTATAATTCTATATTTCTATTTATTACATTTCAGGTACCTACCCCTATGTGACGTCATCGAACTGCAGCATCGGCGGCGTGTGCACGGGCCTGGGCCTCCCTCCGCTAGTGATCGGCGAAGTGCTCGGCGTCGTGAAGGCGTACACGACGCGCGTCGGCGACGGACCCTTCCCCACCGAGTTGCATGATGTTAGTATTCAAGTCCAACGATACACCTATCCTGTGTGCCCTGATACGTGCACGTTAAGAACGCGGCGACGCATGAATTGTCCATACAAACGTAATACCTAAATTATTTGCAATTTGGGCATATTTCCAAAATATTATGTTATTATTCGTATTTAGACAGTGTTTATCTAGGCTCCTACATTTTTTTTTCCAAAAAACTTTTCTAAAATGAAGTTTAAATGAATTTAATTTCGCACATTTTTACAGCGTAAATGACATGTCTTGATATTGTTTTTCTGTATTATAAACAACAATATTTATAATATTGTTTCTGCAGAAGCATAGCTTATATTATCAAGTTATAAATTATCAAAAAAAAAAGTGGAAAAATATTAATTTTTCATTCATCAATTTTGGTAGTATGGAACCCATCCAAATTTATCATAAATTTTCGAAAGCTAGTAGTGCTATCGCGTCAAGCAATAATTGTCAATGTAGGTGTATATCGCTCCGACAGGCACTCACACTAGCGCAACGTGCTTGGAATTGAATTTTGCAAACATCTCGATTTGTAGTTGCGAGCCGTGTTCGCAGGCCTCTTTAGGGGGGGGGGGGGGGGGATGCGCTAAGGTAGCACGCGAAATTAAAATTGTTTTACCTTTTTTCCAATTTGCAGGTCCGACCGTAAAAAATATGGCTTTACAGAATTATAATCATTAGAATCAACAACTCCTTAAATCAGAATTGGCCTCAAATATCATAATTCTATAAATAAAGAGGTATTTGATATAGCCGCGAAACGTATTTAGATCAACATACTGCAAACGACGTAAGAAAATTTTAATTTCGCGGTCTACCCAGATGCTTTCTCTTTAAAGAAACTTATGGAAGTTACTCTGATAAAACTCTTGTAGCTAATTTCCGAGTTAACACAATTCAAATTGCCATCGACAAGCTAGACGACCTAAAGAATACTGGGCTGTCATCATCGTATGTCATGTCGCATCAGGCGGCAGTAGAACAAATATAAGCACAGTTTATACAAATGGTTATGTCCTGCGCAGGCGACGGGCACGCTGCTGCAGGAGCGCGGCCACGAGGTGGGCGTGACGACGAAGCGCGTGCGGCGCTGCGGCTGGCTCGACCTCGTCGTCGTGCGGTACACCGCCATGGTTAATGGTTACACCTCGTGAGTATTACACTATAATATATAATAAATAACACACTAACTACACAATATATTGTACTAGCCTTCGCCCGCGTGGATGTCAGAAAATATCCCACGGGAACGTATTACAGTATATAAAGTACCCTATGGGACCTTAATCCATTTTTTACGCGGCTCACGCCAGTAAAGCTCCCAGTCAGCATGATTTTTTCCGACATCTTCAACAATCATCGTCATATTTCAGCCAATTTACACAAAACCTTAACTAATGAATTATATCACTTAAACCTTCCTCATAAATCACTCCGTTCATTGGTGAAAATTGTATGAAAATTCGTTCGATAGTTTTTTAATTTATCGCCTTCAGACAGACAGATGCATGCGGGGGGGCTTTGTTTTATAATATGTAGTGTAATGACTACCATAATTATAATATTTGGTCTACTATATTGTACGGAGCAGCTAAAAGCGTTAATAAGAACATAGAAGAGGCTGATACACATTTGGGCAAAATTCTGGCTCCAACAACTCTTTCTTACATTTTGTATGAACCTTTGTCGAGCCGCATCGGTTTTTTTTTGTATTGAAATGTGTTGCGCTGCAGTCCGATGTGGCTATAATGTGTCTGCCTCATTTTGCGACAGCGGCATTGTGATGACTATTTATTAATCTGACCAAGTATAATATGATCCAGGCTTTGAGGGTATTGATAGATAGATATAAGATAGAATATTCTTTATTATGTACACCATAAAAATTACAGACATTAATTCTACGTTTCGTGCTTCTCTTCCGGAGTTACAGTATTTTTATCTCACGAAATGACGCGCGCTTTACTTGTGGTAACCACATGTACAAACACGTTGTAAATGTATGAGTTCTCGGTATCGTCCAAGACACGGGTGAAGGCGGAAGTGTGTGTATGTGTGATGACGAGATGCGCTAGTTTTTAGAGAAAATATGTAAAAGAGACCTAAAAACAGTGTTGTACTGGTAACTAAAGGGGACAAGTTACCGGACGAAGTTAACCGGTTATTTATAAAATTTTAGGAAAAGTGTCTACTTTTACAATGTTTGTAAATATGTGAGCACCGTCTATCTATAATTATCTGTCGTTGCTACATTTCAATTCTTTTTACCTGTTGAGGATAGGTAAAAATAATAAAAAATGTACGAATGTGTGAATTAAAAGTACCTAAAATTTTAATAATAGTAATTTTGTTCTTGGTGCATCGTTTTCACATATCGTCGTTGCGCGTGCAAAAGTCGCTTTGTGTTATTTCGTGATTTTCGGTTTTTTATGCGGTTTGACTCTGGGTATTTTATGAGAAAATCATTATTTTGCGTCTCCTGTAAAGTGTGTAAAAAACACATAGCGATTATGAAAAGCGAAGCGACGATATATTATTATTTAACTAATGTAGGTACCTATACAAACTATTGTAAAACATTTTAAAAGAGTAACGGTGGAGTTTCTTGCCCATTCTTCTCCATACTAAAACTACCTTTTGGAAGGGGCGACTAGAATCAATTTTATTATTTTGTAAATTTTGACGTTCAAAAATGCCATACATGGGCTTATTTGAAATAATTGATTTGACTTTGACTTTGGACACAAGGCTAATAATTATGTTAATGAATTTTTCAGGTTATGTCTCACAAAGATGGACATCCTAGACACGCTGGAGGAGATCAAGGTCGGCATAGCGTATAAGTTGAACGGCAAGAAGATCGAGTACTTCCCCTCGTCGATGACCGAGCTTAGCAGTGTAGAGGTAAATACTTTTATGTACTGACAACTATATTTACCACTCACGTATTTAAAAGTCATTAATACCTCAAATTGCTTAGCCTGATCCTCCGTTATATCGAAAATACTGCAGCATTAATTTTGAAATAAATATATGTTAAAAGTAATGTTACGTAAAAATCCAAAATTACCTCCAAACCGAACAATAAACCGCAGCTATTAAAAAAAAAAAAATTAGATCATAAAACTGTGCATAATAACTGAACTAACTATAAAGCAGATAAAATGTTTATTTTTATCACCATTATTTTCACCGTAAAAAGAAGTTAAGTTCCTAAATTATTATCGGCGCCTAAATTAACCCTTCACTGTGTGTGGTCCGACACGTACTTGGCCAGTTTTAAACATCATGATGACTTGTCCCGAGCGTCTCATCAATATACTCTTGTTACCAACATAATTAAAGTCGGGGGTCGGGTTGCCTCCTTCCCTCAAATATGGCGAGGGGGGTAATGGCTGATCTTTGCATACTATTGTATAGAATCATTTCTAACTTGAACAGACAGCTGTGCTGCTGGGGAGTTTGTTGCGCCACTTCTTCTTCCCAGCTAAAGGCACTAGGAAGTGGTGAAGGGTGGGCGTTTTTGGGGGACTGTCTTATGTAATTTTGACGTTCGAAAAGTGCTGATTCTCAGCCTAGTTTGAATAAATGACTTGAATTTTGAAAAAATACAATAGGCGTTTGTAACCCATTCCGCTTAACTATTCCTAAAGAGTCATAAAAAACCCTGTACGAAATCGACACGTGTTTCACATCTCAACGAGGCATCCTCAGGGTGACGATAGACTTGTCGCGAACCTGAACGCCGGACGCAAGAACCGCGCGTCTAGTGCTCTTACAGGGTTTTATATGACTCTTTAGGATTAGTTAAGCGGAATAAATTACTAAATATATCTACGTCTATTGTATTTTATAATGGATTTCCGCAAGGTCACGCCTGAATCTATAAACCAACATAATTGTCTCCCCAGGTGGAATACATAACGTTGCCCGGCTGGGCGTGCAGTATAGAGGACGTGCGGCAGTTGGACAAACTGCCCGAGCAGGCGCGGAACTACGTGAAGGCCATCGAGGACTTCTTACAAATACCTGGTGAGTTTCATTCAAAGTGAACAACAGATAAGTACTATTTCACATTTAAGAGTAAGGGACATATCACACTGGTGTTTCCAGCGAGGCGATTGTTTAGTACGTGCTCTCTGATTGTGCGGATAAAAAGTATCCTATGTGTTAGGTTATAAACGATCGGTTTGCCTCATCTAAATCTTATTAGTAGCATAACATAAACTTGAATACTATCGTGAATTCATGCAAGCCTAGTACTTTTTGTAAGGATACTGCTTAGAAATTGTGCACAACGTCTAATAATAATGATAGAAATACCGATAGTCGTATCAGCCAATGGCTTAATTGCCAAGAACCTCGACCAACACCTAAGGAGGCTCTCGTTGGGCAGCTGGATCAAGGGCTTGATTCAGAAAGCGATACTCCTGGACACGGCTTGCATTGTCAGGAGGTTCCTCTCTCTGGAGCCCTGACCGCCGGTAGCTTGGACCCTGTTCCCGATACCGGTGGGCTACTATTTTTTATATTTTTAAATGTTTTTATATTTTCTTTATTCTAATATTTAAAAAATAATTTAAAAGTACTTAAATGAAATAAAAGAAAAATTGAAATACTATCTTGAATTCATGCAAGCCTAGTACTTTTTGTGCCAAGTTTCAAGTTTATTACTCAAGGAATAAGATTTTTCTTACAAACGAAATCCCCCCTTTTCGCCCCCTTAAAGGTGGAATTTTCAAAAACCCCTTCTTAGTGCTCCCCTAAAAGGAAGCTGTGTGCAAATTGTCACGTTCCTAGTCCCAGTAGTTTCGGCTCTGCGTTGATGTCAGTCAGCTTCTCCTTTTATATACACATCGTGAAATTTGAATCACAGTTTTGCTAGAACAAACGTTGTTCAGACCATGGTCTACTACCATTCTACAGCATTCAATAAAAAAAAAAAACATAATTGGTTTTAGAAAAAACACAAAAAAGACAAAGTTTAAAATTTCAAGATTATCGTTACTCCCCACAAAACAGACACCACGCACGGGACACAGCATTGTCTACAGGGCTATAGACCTCCATAAACGAAATTTAGTAAGCAGTAGATAATGGTGCCGATTCTCTTGTACACCGAACTAAACTAAATTTAAGTTCAGTGCATCTTTTTCTTTCTATTTCATTAAGAAAAGGACAGAAGATAAATTTTAGTTTAGTCCTGTCAAATTAATCAGCGCCTGTCAGTCTCCATACATGTTTAGACGATTTAAAAACTTGCCAATTAAAATTACGTCAATTTACGTCAAGCGCTGATTAATTTGACAGGACTAAACTAAAATTTATCTTCTGTCCTTTTCTTAATGAAATAGAAAGAAAAGGATGCACTGAACTTAAATTTAGTTTAGTTTGTGAACAAGGGAATCGGCACCATTCTTGACATTTTAAACTTTGTTTTTTGTGTTTATTAAAAAAAAAAGTATGTTTTTTTATTGGATGCTGTAGAATGGTAGTAGACCATGGTCTGAACAACGTTTGTTCTAGCAAAACTGTGATTCAAATTTCACGGTGTATAGACAATAAGACGTCTGCTATTATAAGCATTTAAATTATGATGACTATGCCATTTGAATGGCAGTTGTAACTAATAATAATACGACAGCGCCACAGCGACAATATGAATATAAATATTAAACGATTTATATAATAGGTAGGTATTAAAGCATGAACAATGATTCTTTGTAACCATTGACGCTGTATTCTTAATTCTGGCAAAGTTTCAATCAAAACAATTTTAATTTCGGTTTAATTGTGCCAATAGTAGTTGGTCGGATTAAGCGGTTCAGTATAATAGACACAAGAACAAGACACATATTTATTATAGAATATTCATGGTGATGATAAAATTCTATATACAGGTGGCAGGGACATCGACGCGAAAACTGTTACCATGGATCAGCTGATCAACTGTTACCAAAGTACATGCTGCCCTCCCTTTTTTTGGGTGGTAAATTATCAAATAACTTCTCCCGCTCTGGGCGGAGCGGGAGGGCGTGTCAGACTCTTACTGACTAAAACCCACCCGTGTTCCTTCGGTTGCCATGTTGCCGGGGGCCACGATTTCCCTATCGGCCTTATTCGCAACCCCGGCAGGTTATCAACACCCTGTATTCTCCGTAACCCTCCTGCCCCTTGCGTTGAAATTTTACGTTGGTTATTAAAAAAAAACTGCTGTTTCATAGAAAAGTGCAATACCTACGCTGTCAGCAGCGGGAACAGCAGATTTTTTAAATTTATTTGTACATAACATATACACATACATAAACTCACGCCTTCTTCCCATGGGGGTAGGCAGAAACTACAGAACGCCACCTGCTACGATTCTTACATAGTCCTTTTGTCTCTTTTCCTTTTGTCCTTTTGTATTTGTACATAATATATCTTAAATCCTAGGTAACAATAGTCTTGGACTATATACAATAAATATATCCTACTATAACGTTGGCAATAAAACGCGCGAATTCACAATAAAACTTTAATGAAACACGCTACACATACAACATTACAAGATTCGAAGAGCTTAATAATTAGGGCCGCGGGCGCACACAAAGCAGCACGGGTGGCGCGCGCAAAGGATTTTCTCGACTGCCCGGCCATGCGCGCGGCCGCGCGCCCGGCGACAGAGGGTGGCGGGGTAAGAGGGGTACCAGGGACGTACTCGTTACAGGGCCGCACTTAGGGCACGTTATACTACTATCTTTAATATTATAAATGCGAAAGTAAGTTTGTTTGTTACGCCTTCACGCTAAAACGGCTGAACGGATTTGGATGAAATTTGGCACATATATAGATGATGCCCTGGAAAAGAACATAGGATACTTTTTTTTTTCTCACGTGATCGAGACTTATGCGGGTGAAACCGCGGGGCGCAGCTAGTAATATTATAAATGCGAAAGTTTGTGAGGATGGATGGATGTTTGTTACTCTTTCACGCAAAAACTACTGAACGGATTTGGATGAAATTTGGCACACAGATAGTTTATAACCTGTACCCTAATTGCGTAACTTATTTTCGTAAACAATTTTGCTAAATTTGTTTCATTTTGACAGTTCAACAACATTCATTGCGTTATTTACGTTGTTGAGTGATTTTTTTTTTCCAACTTATGAAGCAATGGATTAGCAATCTGTTTCAAATCGAAACAGATTGTGATTGTGTAGTATTACGCAATTAGGGTACTGGATTAACATATATAATACTTTTTAACCCGATATTCCCACGGGATCGAGACTTATGCGGGTGAAACCGCGGGGCGCTGCTAGGAATCCAATAATTTAACCCACTTTTTTTTTTGTTACAGTAAAGTTCATCGGCGTCGGCCAGGGCCGGGAGTCCATCATCAGCACAGAAGCTTAACGTCGGAGCGAACACGCCACCTAGTGTCACTTTCTTATGTAATGTTGTTACTTTATAAGTGAAGGTGCGGCTGCTGCGCAGGCGCCGCTTTTGTGCTCAGTACACAGGTTAAAGATGGACGACAGGTCATTTTAAAGTTTCTGATTACCTTTTGTGAGTGCTTTCTTGGTTTTCCAGTCACAATAAGATATACTTGAGATTCATATAAGACTTTTAGAAAGAAGGGAAATTATCAAAATTTGAAATTAAACTGTTCAAATATTTTATGACAGTGTGAGATAATATGGCAGCAGCTGTCATGATCATCTGCATAGCCTTTCCCAACTATGTTGGGGTCAGCTTCCAGTCTAACCGGATGCAGCTGAATACCAGTATTTTACATGGAGCGACTGCCTATCTGACCTCCACAACCCAGTTACTGGCAGCTATATTGAGGCTGTCTTTAGTTCCATAACAGTATCCGAAAAATCTAAGGTAATGAGCGCAGAAGAGGTACTGGCCTTCATAGCAGCTTACCGCTGGCTTATTTACCTAACAGTTGTTTTAAAAAGGCAATACATTTTTAAATAGCCCACAGTTATCACGCGTTTTTTATAAGTTTAGGGCTTATGATCAATTGCCTATCACAGCTGGAATTGAATTTATAATTATGTATGTAATATTATAACAACATTTTTTATGACGATATACCATATGTTAATATGCCTAAAATGAACGGTTTTTTTTGCAACTATGTCAACTAGCGGCGTTCGTTGCGATGGCGATATACAACGTGTAACGATAAATGTGCAAAACCTGAAAATAGTTTGATCAGAATGACGAGCAGAATCAATTGAACCACTTTTTAACATAGGTCACATTTTTCAAAAAATCTTCGTTAAAAACGTTGCCGTGTCTATTTATTAATAGGTCAAACCATCTCATGCGCAAACCCGACAAAATAGGTAAACAAACACAAATTGTTGTCGACCAATTTAAATTTTCTCATAGGCGGGATAATAGTAGCTTTGATTTCAATGCACTAAAACAGCACATAAAACCTTAGCAATTTTTTTAATGATTTTTTTCTCTCTGAAATAGGTCAATTGAATTAAAAATTAGTTGAGGTGTTTGAGATTTTGCTCATTTAACGTTACACGTTGTTTAGAGTTGCGATTTAGACACTTGCATCAGTCAAGGAGGTGATTCTACCTGTCATACTAAATAACCTTCACCGTGAAAGTTATATCCGATTCGAGAAAAAAAAAAAACAAGAAGAAATAAAAACATTCATGTATGAAAAGATTTTTTTCAATCACTTCCTTGACGGCTGCAGGTGTGTAAATCGCCGCTGTATTTAAGACAGATTATGCAGTGAATGTCGTCGATTTATAGCTATTAATTTTATAACAGTATGCCTCCGTGTACTTATAGTTTCAACTACATAAATTGGGGTGCTATTACAAAAACGTTTTATAGTACTTATTGCATTGTAGAGTACTTAATGATGGACAGGTAGCGTTTCATTAGCGCATACGCTATGAAAGCTGTGACAGCGCTCTAAAATATTGAGATGTCTTGCCTATCTCGAATACAACAATCTCTACAACACATTTCTTAATAAGTAGTTGGAACACAAAATATTTTATATACAAGCTTACATCACTAGTCAAGATTTTATACAAGAAAAATTCAGTATTGTTCATTGAAACTTTTGTACCCGACGACCGTAAATATGGCATATAGAGTTTAAAATCAAGTAATGGCTCATTGTCATTAGTTGGTATACGGCATGCGGGGACTCCCCGCAGGCGGGGTAATGACTAATAATGAAAGACATCAGTCGATAACGCAGTCGGTACACCGTCTGCGGGGAATCCCCGTAGCGGGCGTAGCGACCAATGAAATTCATCAAATTCAAAATGTTTTATTTCAAATAAACCTACAAGGGCACTTATGAAACGTCAGAAGCTAGGTGCACGGTTCCAATTGGTCGTTACCTATGGAGAAGAGCCGGCAAGAAATTCCACGGTTACTCTTTTCAAAATAAATTGTTTCTACAATGTTTTCAAATTATAGTGTTAATAGGTATGAGAGGACAGTGTAGGCCTATCAACAAGTACCAGGTACTTAGTAAAATAGAAAATGGTCCACAAGTCTACAGCCTACAATGTTCTCACATTCACAAAATCTAAAAGAAAAAAAAAATATGTAAAAGATAAATAAAAATAAGGATCTATTTAAATCGGTCGGTAAAAAGCGTGCGGAGACTCACACACAATGAAAATGAGCCTTCAAAGCAACTGCCAAACGTTCTATTCTTCGAATACCGCAATCGTTCCCTATCGACTAATGAAAACTGTTCTCCAGATACGGCATGCTCTGCTGCCGTCCTTTAACTAGAAGGCCGTTAAGCCCAAAAAGTTATTTCCGAGAAAATGGCAAAAAACAAAAAAGCAGGAATCGTTGTTTCTTATAAACTATGATTGTTGGACACATCAATTGATATTCTTTTCTGTTTATCCTAAAGAATACTTTCTGTCCTCTAACTCTTACAGAAGAAGTGTGGGTTAGGCAGTTTCTAGTGATGGAATCATCGTAAATTGTGTTACTTAACGGCCTACAAAATATTAATATCTCTGGAACTATTTATATTGTAAAAATGTTTCTTAAACTTTCTACAACTTTCAATTAAAAAGTAAAAATTGGCCATTTGAGGATTAACGGCGGATATGGTATTCTTTACAGAAATGTCCCGCACCCCGCATACGAGCCCTGTCGACCAATGAAAATGAGCCTTTAGGCTTTATAGATCGTCTATTTCACTCATACCTATGTGTCTCTTTCTAAAGTTTAATGTGTCATTTTTACGCCCGGGTACTGTATAGCGAATCGGCACAGATTAATACAAGTGGTTCACTCCGCAAAACCATTTAGATAAAAAGCGACTCTTGTAACGACACAATAAAGTTCAATTCAGGTTACAGTTATATTCACCTAGAAGTTGCCTCTCTTTCTATCGCGTAACTCTTATATCTTCTGACTACGTTACGCTTGCTGAATTGGCCCGACAAGACGAGCCGCGTACTTGTAGTTTCATACTTAAAATGCGGAGTGCGCCTTCTGTACTATAGGCCTGTGTCCAAAAAACTTATTTTTGTCCGTCTTGAAGATTATTAAAAAATATTGAACAAGTATTTTTTCATTTTTGACGCAATCAAAAGATTACGCCGATACATTGAGTTAAAATGTGGCATGACGTCACGCCTTGCTAGATTTAATACTGCGTTGAGACGTAGCGAGCCCCCACTCCCCAACTTTAATGCGTGTTTTCTAAGTTATTTTTGATTAATATGATAAAGCAAAAAATACGTGTCTAACATTTTTTTATTATCTGAAAGACGGACTAAATAGAATTTCTTTTTTTTACCTAGGCAACTACCGTATTCTATAGACAATGTGTCGTGTACGTGAATTTATTACATTTGTATTGTATCAGAATTGTCGAACTTTCGTGAATGTATTTATAATTATATAAATGTCTTTATCGGGAAGAATAGCTTGAGGTGTACTTGGTAGATTTGCGTATTTGCGATGACATGTTTCGTCGAAATATTTGCAATCGATTTCTCATTCGGAAAATCGGAATGTTCTACCAATAGTGAAATAATTTAGCTAATTTTAAAATAACGTATCAACAGAACTATCTGTAATCTTAAGGCGTGTGCGCATGACCGAACAAGAACATGTTGACTACGAATATCAAACACTTTGTTCGTCAGAAATATTCGTGACGATCCAATTTTGAATCCAGGCTACTGGAGAGAGCGGGGCGGTTGAGTGCGAACTGTGTTCGTATGATGTTCGTGTTTGCTTTGCTAATTTACGTCCTCACGTACGATCCAAATGTTCCGTGTTCGATGTTCGTTCATGCGTACGCTTCAGGACATCGCCCATTATAATAGCACCGCTCCGACACGGCAAATAACTTGTCCTTCAAGTTAGGATTTAAAATCAAATGCATTAAAGTCTATTTTACGATGGCTACATAATAGTGGACGGCTCCCCGGCCGCTCACTGCCCGCGTAAATAGACTTTAATGCACTTGATTTAAAATCCTAACTTGAATGACAAGTTATTTGCCGTGTCGGAGCAGTGCTGTTCGAATGGGTGATGTTCTATACATGCCTTTAAAGTTTATAGAATATATTTCACAGCGGATTTTAGTACAAAAGAACTGTTGATGGTATTTATTGGCGGCGCATTGCCAACTTTCCTTTCACAGCAATAATAGGGTAATTAATGTATAAACAATCTGTCAATGTGCAAGACACGTTTATGGCGGAGTTACATACTTGTGAAGTATTATTATAAAGACACCAAGGCTTAATTATTCCTAATGATTATTTTTAGTTTACTTGTTCTAAGGTGTCAATCGGTTACAGGATGGTAATATAAATGTTAGCATTTGCTAATAATAAAGTACTATATAGAAAAGCACGCAATCATACGAATATCCTGGAACGATCACGTTTTTTTTTGTTAATTATTTGTTTCGTAAATTGACGTTGTCGGTTTTTTGCACAAACGAAATAGCAGTACTATTGAATAAAGACCTTTTTTTAGTGTTAATATTATTAACTTTTGTTTGAAATCAATTCTTTTCTACTAACTTTTTCATTTAGGGCTACTGGCTTTCAGTAATCGTGAATTGCGTTGAAACGATTTAGACATTATTTTATCAATTTAATAAAATTTTACAAAGGCCCATTCCAAAGATCTTTTGAAATGAAATATTTTATGTACTTATTAATAACGAATCATCGTTTTGCTTCTACATTCTGTGAGTCGTGTTTTTATGTGATATAATTGTGTATAATTAATACAAATGTATACATTAATGTAATATGTCAATATTATATCAATGTAAATATTTAATTACAGTTAATATGCCAATAAAACGGTTTATTCTTTTATGCGTGTGTTTTAATTAGCGTGGAATCCCGATATGTGTTAACAAGGACATCAGGGCTTTACTATACCAATATGCAATCATCATTTTCAAATTAACGTTCACTTCTACATGACGACGACGCACAGTAGATCGAAAAAAGATCTCGAAGACAGGAAAACGTTAATTTCTACAATAAATAGTTATATAACCGTGTGCAAGGATGTTACGGTTATTCTTTTTATACCAGCTCCTTATTTTAGACTACATTTCAAGCAAAAAAACCAAAACTAATATTTTAGTAGCTGTCTTCGAGAGCCTTTTTTAGATCCACTGTGCGACGTAGTAAAAAACTTATAAGGCTAAGAACTCACGGAGCGATTTTAACCCACGCCCGCCGCGGTTGCAGGACCGCAAACACTCGTACGAACACGTACATACATGGAAATACAGATATGAAAATTTTACGATGCGGTTTATGTCCGCGGCTTGCGCGATTGTTTGCGGATCCAGCTGCACCCGGCACCGCAGCGGGCGCGGCTGAAAATCGCTCCGTGAGCCCTTGGCCTAACACGCCTGTTTCCGTCGGGGGTTAAAAATAATCCCACTAGCATGCTAAAGACACTGCCCTGACTGCCATGCCTATCAATAACATCAGTCCATAGCAAACAGGTTAAAAACAAGCAGAGTAGGTTCCCAGCGACCTAGCCGTCGTAGTGAGCGTGGTAACAGGTGGTGGAGCCAACAGGTTGTATCGCCCGAAGGTCAACCTGTTGACTGCTATTCTACGAACTCGTAAGTCATCGTGCCATTATGCAGTTCGTACAAGCGATATTTGTAATACAGCTGTTTGGGAATCATTGCTACCTACTACGGGAATATTCTTAAGTATATACTATAATTTGGATCACTATCTCTCTTGTCAGTAATGGGTCTATTATAATCCAGTACCTGCTCGACCGAATTCTGCTAGGTTCAAAATAAACATGTCGTCCAGTATACCAACGTTGTATCACATTTTTGAGGCTGTGAAAATAGAGAAAACGAATTTTCCAGATACGAGATCTACCTAGATCGATTTTTCGCCCCCGTAAACCCCTATATTGCAACTTTCATCGAAATCGTTAGAGCCGTTTTAGAGAACATGATTACAAATACAAATATTCCTCGTTTAATAGTATATGATTTTATAAATGCGAAAGTAACTGTTTGTCTGTTACCTTTTTACGCCATAAAGGCTAAACTGATTTCGATGAAAGTCATACGGATACACTCTCTTTATACATATGTCCGTGGGATACACCATGTCCTGGGTTAGGACATAGGACTTTGTATCCCGGTAGTACGTTCCCGTGGCATAATTTGCAACATCTTCGCGGGCAAAAGCTAGTTAGTAGTATACCATCAGCACATACTAAAATCAATCCGTTTGCCCAACAATTTTTGACAAAGGTCACGGTCAAGTTCATCCATCACATAGGACGGCTAGTTTTTGAGATATCTGCGTAATACTCAAAAATATTCCATTTTCATTAGTTATCCATTTTAGAATGCAACTTACGAATAAGGCTGGTTACACGGTGTGAGCTACTAGCATTAACAGTAGACAGTTACTGCTACTTCGTACTGGCATTATAGTAGCTGGACTCACCTCACCCGGTCACATGCGTGCGAGCTGCTGGCGTGATAGTAGATAGCTACTGCACCTCTGTACTAGCATGTCGCGATCTCGCTCGGAACGAGCGAGACACAAGAGACACGCGAGTGAGAGTCGCAGAAAACTCACCCGGAGTGCGCCTGAGTGTACCAAGCTACTGTCATTTCGTTAAAAACGTGCGAGTTGACGTCCGAGTCGCATGCGAGTGGCGTGGTGGGAAAGGCGCGTGGCGAGTAAAAACAAAAAAATGTTGTAGTAACTCGGATGTGAACTACTGACAGACTCGCACATGACAGTAACTCGCATGATGCGGTCACACGATGCAAGTCGCTGCACTGGAGTAACTCGCCTCGCCAGCTCGCACCGTGTAACCTAGGTATTACACTTTTCTGAATTTCATAGATGACTAAATCCAGACGTGGAATTTAAAAGGAAGGAAAACGGACCAATGTCCATTAAGGATGTGTGTGAGAGTTTATCACACAGCTGAAATTAGACCTCAATATAGATTGTGCAATCCACGAAGACGCGCCCCACTCCGCGATAAAGGCTTGTGCAGACCAGCGCGATATCGCGGGCGCGACAGGCAGCGCTACCAGTGTCGCGCCCGCGATATCGCGCTGGTCTGCACAAGCCTTTACTGTACTGTAAGCTGTACTTTAGTACGGAGCGGAGCGGAGTGGGGCGCGTCTTCGTGGATTGCACTATCTATATAAAATAAATAAATGTTTTAAATGAAAAATAACGCATTGTATCGCAATACATGTCTTTATTTCACATTATTTAAAAACTACTTCAGTCAAATAGGTAATATTATAATAGTTACATTTAAATTATGAATATTTACAAAAACACGCTATACTGTAGTTATATACAGAATGATTCCTAATACATGAATACATTGTAATCTCAATAACATGTTTACAATTTTACATCAAATTCAAATTGTGACATTTTTGTTATGTGCATAACCGAATTAAAATATAATAATGGCTCTCACATAGGTATTTTATGTGGCTAACCTTTACAGCAACAATTCCCTAACCTTTAAGAGATTCCTAATAACTTGTTAGATCGGATAACAATTATTAGGATATCTAAAACAAAAATCAAATGTTGTCAAACTTAGCTCAGACTTCCAGAGACGTAGTTTGAGTTATGGCGGATGTCTATAATTTTGGACCAAAAAAATCTATCGAAGATTTCTTATGTTAGGGATTTATTGTTGGGTTGCAGCTTGTCGATGGATAATTATTTAGTGCTACAGCACTAAATAATTATTCAAATACGATCAGTCACGTTAATAATCACTATTACACATTACCACAAGAATTGCAGTTGTCTTTTCGGTAGGTAAATCAGAAATGGACACGTTTAGGAACCCGCTAGAGGGCGGTAACGCATAACTGATGGCTTTAGTCACAAGTTAATGTGTGGCACCTACTGCACCGAGGGAGTAGAGCCAAATTGAAATTCCTACCTATCCTAAATTTTATCATTTTCAAAACTATCTAGAATTAAGCTCAAAGACTTGCTCTATATTTTTGATGGACAATCTAAGAATATAGACGAACTATTACATAGATTCAATAATAAGGAATTCAGCATTATCATCAATCAAGAATATCGGGCAAGTTGCTGGGCTAAACTGAGTAAAAATCGCGGTTTCCATTGCCGAAAAAATATCAATATTGTGATAATTTTATAGAAACAAATTCAAAACAAACCTCAACCATTCCGCGAGAGCATTAACCGTGGTTCATTTATTTTCGACTTTATTTTGATTGATGTTGATATTTGTTTGACAATGAAAACCGCGCTTCGCCAGGCCTATACGTCAAATACGTGCATTCTTGCAGTCGTTTATATGAATCATAACATAAGTGGTTTTTCAAGAGTGATAATACAATTTAATACGTTTAAACTTTTGATTTAAAAAATCTATTTTTTATTTTTTACATAATAAATTAAAACATAATTCAATTGAAGCTATACATCATAGCACTAAAAAAATCAGAGTCCATGGCATAAAGTCGAACATAATATATATTCTTTTTCAGCGTTCAATGAAGTAATTTAGTATATCAGTAATGAATACACATTACATGCACGGTCAAAAAGCGCGAAATTTGCCAAGCATGGCATTTGCCTTTTTCCTAAAACCACCAGACGCCAATAAAAACAATTGAAATAAGTCCTAGAAATATCAACATCATTGATTATTGTCATATCTAAGTGGAATAAAAAAAAATAACTAAATCTACTGCAGGTAGTATTTTGAGGAACTTAGATCTTGCGTTCATCCATTCAAGTCATTACTTTAAAAGTTTCTAGTCATCTCGTCAGAAAAGGAAATCTGTTTAATTGAATAAATATCTAAAAATGCGTTCACGCACCGTACAAAGTAACGTACAGTCAACCGTACGTCTCAGTGGTAACACAACTACGAAAACTGCTGAGGAAATGTTCTTCGGTTAGTACGTCGAGTTGAGTGGGCGCACTATATATCTATATTTCGTAGCAGTGAAGACATACATACATAAACTCACGCCTTCTTCCCATGGGGGTAGGCAGAAACTACAGAACGCCACCTGCTACGATCCTTACATACTCCTTTTGCCTCGTTTACGTTCATACATCTGGTCATACACGCACGCCGGTTGCGAGTACTACGCACCTGGCCTTTCTGAAGAACATCACCAATAAGGTCAGTATATGTCCTCCTAGGTCGTCCCCGACCGGCCTTTCCCTTCACATCAGCCTTGTTAATACAAGTCGCCTTTCATTCATCCTCTCAACATGCCCAAACCATATCAGCATACCCTTTTAAATTTTTGTCACTACATCTTCTTTTAAATCACACCGCTGTCTTATCACATTATTCCTCAGCCTATCATGTTTTATTTGAACCTTTTGTCCGTGTTCCAACCGATTAATGAACGGGAAACCGCGGAATCGGAAAATTATTACGAAGACATACATGTGAAACTAAGGTAACTAACCGTCCGAATATGAATGAAAAAACGGACGTCCAAAAAGACGGTTTTTTGATGCCATCTCCGGATGGGGGATCAAAAAGACGGACTGGACTTTGTCCAGCCTTGTCACCGAGACTTCGGATCGACATAAAGGGTTTAAAAAAAAGTTAAAAGTACATAGTATTGAAAAAGAAATGTGAAAAAGTAGAATGCCCGGCTTGTTGTCAGGACTTTAAAAATAATGAAATGAAAATATTTAACTTCATAACGTCTAACAGCAACACACTTGTTTACTGTTTGATAGCAGTGGAAGTCGGTTATTATAATACTCGTAGTAGTATTTGACCATCAAGAATCCTTGCGCTGTATAAACCAAAATCCACAAGGATCATGTACACTTAGACCCAAAACCGATACTGGGTACCAGGGTTCTTAGGCTTTAGTGCCAAAATTATAAAAAAGGGTTCCTCCCTTCTTATTTGAAAAAGATAAATTAAATAAATTGGAATAGTTTTAAATAATTCTAGCCCAACTAAAAGTGCAAGTGAAACCGATAAGGTGTACCAGGGTGCTTAGGACTTAGTGCCAAAATTATAAAAAAGGGTTCCTCCCTTCTTAGAAATAAATTGGAACAGTTTTAAATAATTCTAACACAACTAAAAGTGCAAGTGACAGAATTAGAATTTTTTTATTTTATTTCTAAAGAAATTTTGCGTTGCAATGAAAAAAATTGGGATTCGCATTTGCAGTTTTTTTACAACTTCATTTTCAAAAAAGAGAAAAAATACGTTTACGAAAGAATACATGTTTTAAAGAAAAAAAGAACTATTCTCTACATGTAAAATTGAATGGAAATTAATTGAAATGAATGTCTGTTTAGACTCAACCCAGACACAGCTTACTATGATTCTGAGAGTCCCAGACACTGTTTTATTTGAACCTTTTGTCCGTGTTCCAACCGATTAATGAACGGGAAACCGCGGAATCGGAAAATTATTACGAAGAAATTCAATAGTCAATACTCAAGTAATGACTGGAAAAATAGAAATAGGTAAAAACGTGGCTGTACACCAGGTCAATTTGAAAAAAAAAAAAAGAAAATCATTACCCTCCTTATGGGCTCAGTCGCAGTCGGGTAAAAGAAAGATGACAACAAGAAAATAGTATTCTTGTTATGTATCGCATTGTAAAGTATTGATAATAATATATTATTATTATTTTCACCGATAGCTCCCAAGTGAAAAAGTAAGCTCACATTCATGTTAGCAACACGCTTATGACTACGACATAAAGTCGCAATTTCAAATAGTTACCACGGACGAGGTTGACTGTACCAGTTACCACTTTCTACAGTGGCCAAGACAAATTAAATTAGTTCCTACAAGGTTCATCTTACACAAATCAGTCCTTAATCCCTTGTATTAGGGGATATATTCCGTTCTCTCTTGTTTTTTGTTTTATGTGGGGCTCGGTGGCGGTCTCGCTTGCGGCTGGATGAGGAGCATGAAGATGAGGGGCTGGAGTCAGGGGGGGAACCAGCTTCTTCGGCTGTGAGGCCCATGGTCTGGGACTCTGGAGTCGAGGGTTCTAGAACACTGTTCCTAAGGGCGCGACGTTGTTCTTCAGTATGTTGGGGACAGCGAGTTGATCTGCAAAAAAAAAAAACACAGTTAAAAACTAAAACCCGACTATAAAAGGTAAAAAACTTTTTACAAAAAAAAAACAACCGACCTCCAAAAAACAACACTACAAAGTGAAAAATAACTTTAATTTCGGAAGTCGGTGGCAAAAAACGAAAATACAAAACCCAAGACACCGACTTCCGAAATTAAAGTTATTTTTCACTTTGTAGTGTTGTTTTTTGGAGGTCGGTTGTTTTTTTTTGTAAAAAGTTTTTATTTTTCAGTTTTTAGTTGTGATACCTACCCTACACACATTCGAAAACCACTACCTGCTACCAGTGACAGAAACTTATCATATCATCTACATACTAATTGGGAAAAAAATACGTATTTTGTAGCTAACTCAAAAACTATCCAAGCAAAGTTAATAAAATTTATATGGGACCAATTCGAGAGCACACCCTTTCAAACAAAAAAGAATTTTCAAAATCGGTCCACAATTGACGGAGAAATCGGTGGACATACATAAAAAAAAAAGAAAAAAAACAAACATACGCGACGAACATATAACCTCCTCCTTTTTGGAAGTCGGTTAAAAACAAGACATCACAGACAGACAAATTCATGTTCGATTTTATGTGACGTCATAAAGCCTATAAGCCGCGGAATGTGACGCTTCAAACGATACCTCGTTTGTCAAAATACGACGAGGAGTTTAGGGGTTATGATGGAACATATGGACATACCTACATAGCCTGTTAAAATCACAACCCTTTTTTGGCTTTGCCGTAGTCGGGTAAGGAGCTCTTAATTTAAATAAATTCGTTTCGTTATTTTACTTGCTTTCAAATTTAGAGCAGGTTTATTTTTTAACCGACTTCCAAAAGGAGGAGGTTCTCAATACGACTGTATGTTTTTTTTTTGTATGTGTGTACGCGATTACTCCGCCAATTATGAATTGATTTTGATGATTCTTTTTTTGTTTAGTAGATCATACTTAAGAGGTGGTCCCATATAAATTTTATTAACTTTGCTTGGGTAGTTTTTGAGTTAGCTTCAATAATACGTAGTTTTTTCCCTGTAGATGATATGATAAATTCCTGTCACTGTTATTTACATAGCAGGTAGTGGTATTCGAATTTGTGTGGAGTTGGTACCACAGCTAAAAAGTGAAAAAAAAAACACTACAAAGTGAAAAATAACTTTAATTTCGGAAGTCGGTGTCTTTGGTTTTCAATTTTCGTTCTTCGTTTTTTTTTTTTGAAGCCGTTTGTTTTTTTTTGTAAAAAGTTTTTTGTCTAGCATGTAGGTAAGGTAAGTCAATAACAGGATGTGTTTCCTTTAAGGAAAATACCGCGAAAATATGTCAAACGCCCGCGCGCATGTTCCTGGTAATTCACTGACCAGTGAGCTTGTTGTAGAATATCATAGTAGTATATTATTTAAGTATATTTCTTTGTAAAATTTTCCATAATTACATTATATAAATACAAAACACACAAGAAATTACTAGTCATTAAAGATGCCGCGAATAGTTGTTTTAGCGAATAGTCGAAAACCGATTAATCGCCATTCCCTATGGCAAATAGTCGAATACTCGCCAATATTAGTCGAAAAAAAAATAAACAATATAAAAAAGGTTTATTTATTCTCAAATAATAATATAGTTTATTTCTTTTCTGAGGCAGGTTTGATTTATGAAACAAATTGCAACCGACTTCATCCCAATCGTGCAGAAAAACTAGTTTTTCATGTCCCTCATTCCAAGGCCGCGTACAGGCAGAATTCATTTCTAATCCGTGCGTGCAGACGTTTTAATAAACTGTCTGGTGAACATGATTTGGATATATTCAACACCAGTGTTTCTCGGCTTAAGCATTTGTTGGTAAAAAGCTTCTTTACGGAAAAGTAATTGTTAGCAAAATCTGATTTTTATTTTGTAATTTACCGTGTACTATTTTTTTTTCTAATTTATGTTTAATTAATAGGTATTTTGTACCGACCTTTTTATTGTCTTTTTTATGTTGTGTTTATCAGTGGAAACTTGTAAATGGCTTTAAATTTATATTATTTAAGAACACTGTGTAAGTTAGCTGTAAGTTTCCCGAATATAATAAAATAAATAAAATAAAATTATTAAGCTAAAAAGTGTTAAAGTTATTAAGTGAAAAATAACTTTAATTTCGGAAATCGGTGTCTTTGGATCAGTGTTTTAGTTTTTGGACACCGACTTCCGAAATTAAAGTTATTTTTCATTTTGTAGTTTGGAAGTCGGTAGTATTTTTTGTAAAAAAGTTTTTTTTTCACTTTTAGTGGGTTGGTTTGTAATTTATTTAAGTTAAAATAGCCTAATGTCAACTGCTCATCAAAAATACCCGAATCGCTATAGTTGTGCCTATAATATTTGAAGAGTTCCCTCGATTTCTCCAAGATCCCATCATCAGATCGTGACCAAATGACAATGGGACCAACTTGAAAGTATACCCTTTACAAACAAATGCACTTTTAGTGGGTTGGTTTGTAATTTATTTAAGTTAAAATAGCCTAATGTCAACTGCTCATCAAAAATACCCGAATCGCTATAGTTGTGCCTATAATATTTGAAGAGTTCCCTCGATTTCTCCAAGATCCCATCATCAGATCGTGACCAAATGACAATGGGACCAACTTGAAAGTATACCCTTTACAAACAAATGCAATTAAATGAAAGAAAATTTAAAACTCATATAAAAAGTACACTTTGTAAACAAGCATATTACAAATTAGAGGATTATATCCAAGATAAGAGTGCTTGGAAACATGCTGGTCCTGCTCCATAGGACAATTTAGAATCAAGACAAAATCAAACTAGTAGCTAATTTAATTGTAAAATTAATTATTTTGTGTTTTATGACATTGATTTTTCTGTGATTACTTCCTCACACACTGACTTATTAATTACAAAATTTTAGGAAAATCGTCTACTTTTACAATGTAGATATGTGTAAATATGTGAGCACCATGTATCTATCACATACTCGTATTAAATTATCTGTCGTTGCTTCATTTTTAATTCTTTTTACCTATTGTGATATAGTATTTTTATTCTAGGTGCATCGTCTTCACATATAATTATTTAAATAATGTACGTACCTATACAAACAATTGTAAAACATTTTAAAAGAGTAATGGTGGAGTTTCTTGCCCATTCTTTTCCATACGAAAACTATTTTTTGGAAGGGGCGACTAGAATCAATTATATTATTTTGTAAATTTTGACGTTCAAAGTGCCACATGGGCCTATTTGAAATAATTTGACTTTGAAACAATTTTTTTTTTTTTCAAATCGGTCCATCCTTCTTCGAGTAATCGAGGAACAACAAATATTAAAACAATTTTAAAAAAATCCGACGAACTGAGAACCTCCTCCTTTTTATTGAAGTCGGTTAAAAATTGAAGCAACAAATGACTGACAAGATGGACCGATGACCTTGTGTAGGCCGCAGGAATCCGCTGTATGCAGGAACCACAGAATCGGTCGAAGTTGCGGTGCTTGGGGGATGCCTATGTCCAGCAGTGAACATCTTTTGTCTGAAATGATGATGATGATGAAAGCAGTGGTGGCCCAGTGGTAACGGCCGCGACTTACGAGTTGCAGGTCGTAGGTTCGAACCCAGACAGGCGCTTTACTTTGTGTAAATTATTTCATCAGCACTGCTCTCAAAACGGTGAAGGAAAACATCGTGAGGAAACCGGCAAGTCCCAGAACCGAAAATTCGAAGACATGTGACATCTACCAACCCACACTGGGCCCGCGTGGTGGATTACGGCCCACTCCCTCTCACAGAGAGGAGGCCTGTGTCCCAGCAGTGGGAACATTTATAGGCTGATGATGATGAACAAATGATTTTGACCGATTGAATGATCGTCTAGAACTCTAAACATTGTTTAGTTAGACGGTGGCGGATTTTTATTTTATTGTTGCTTCAACTCGTGGTATGCCACAGGCAATTAAAGTTGCCCAAAAGTCTAAACAATTTCTTACCTAGTGCATAATTTCTTAGTGTGCTCTGACACGACACCGCAGATCTGCTGCAGCAAGTTCTTTTTCTCGTTAGCGGTCATCGTTTCGTAGGTGGCGCCACCGTCGTTCGCGTCCGAGTTCGCCGTGCCGTTGTTGTGCCTGTTGGTAATTTACATTATAAACTTACTTTAATGAGAAGACTACTGTGCTTGTGCATTGGGGTCTTTATACAAGGTGGAGTTGTAACAGTGGCGTATCGAAAATTTGTTTGAGAGAAAATTACCTCGCCTTTAGAGGAAATAAAATAGGGAAAATAATAAATTATGATGTAGGAGGGACGGGGTTAGCCTTTTAGTCCCTCCCTTGATCCGTCACTGCACAAGTGTAGGTACACACGGCTACACATCAAGCTATACATTTCCAGTATAAGCTGACCTCGCACTGTACGGAAATCCTATACGATGCGAGATCAGCATAAACTGGAATTGTATAGCTTTGATGTGTAGCCGTGTGTACTTAACTTGTTTTTAATTTATAAATGTAGTAAATTTCCCAAATGCACAAACCTTTTTCAGATTATAACACAAAAATATGACATTTATGTGTATATTATAACACAAAAATATGACATATAGGTAAATATTTTCAAAATGCATGCAAGTGCTAGCTAGATTTTATAAAAAAAATGCGTAATCTATGTTTTTGTTTTCTTTCTAAAAGCAAGACTCCTAGAACATATGAACGTACCATTAATACTGTAGCCAGCCAGGGCATTAGATGTTTGAAACAAAGAACAATTCAGTATTTATTAAATTCCAGTGTTTTATGATCATGATCATACATGTTATTTAATTATTTTCCTTATATGACTTTGATGATAAGTAATGTATGTATAAATCTAGATTCAACTAAATGTACACCACGTTTTGCACGAAAACTATATTCTTGTTTCCGATTGATAATTTTCCACTTAAATGAATATCAACTTTAAGCATGTGCAAATTAAAGTGATTTCAGAATGACTAATACTACTGAAAAGTCATAAAATGTTCGAGGTTGTAGCGCAAACTGAACTTAATGTCTGGGTACTACAGTTGTTTTTCCAAAAACTCATATTTGTTTACATGTTTGGAAACGAAATCGCGAATGCAGTTTACATAGATTGGAAGTTGCTGCTACTGCTCTTGTTATTTGTCTCTCACTTGTACATTTACTATGTGAGCGAGACGTAAATAGTTGACCTGCCATGCCTAATCCTACCCTTACATAACTAGCTTTGACGAAACGACACGATTAATACAGGGTGTAAAAAGAGCCATGACATAGCCATCGTCAACGTACTCTGTACATTAAAATAAGTAACATAGTAGACACGGCTACATATCAAGCTATGTTTCCAGTATACAAGCTGACCTCACATTGTTCGGAAATCATATACAATGCGAGATCAGCTTATATAGACAAAAATAATTGCTGGGAATGACTTATATTTTTGGTGTTAAAAATCGCTGTAATCACGGTACCGCGCAATGTAACGCACGCAAAATATTCTGCACGGAACAGTACAGGGGAGTACAGAAGGAAGTATTTAAAGTTAATTTCTAACATTTAAAACTGCACCCTATTAACGCATCATCAATCACAATCTGTTTCATTTTGGCAGTTCAACAACATTCATTGCGTTATTTACGTTGTTGAGCAGACAAATTTTTTGAACTTAAGAAGCAATGGATAAGAATCCTTCAAAATGATTCTGACTATAGCCGCATTCCGAGTTACGATAAAAGTGATTATATCGCGTATCCGACCAAATTTAATAGTCACAAAATATAAGGGTTATTGAGTAATAATTGTAACTTTGGACTTTGGTCGGATTCGCGATATTTTCGATTTTAACGTAACACGGAATGCGGCCTATAATTGATCCGCAACGCAATTAGGGTGCTAGTTATAGTAAAAAAAAGTCAATAAAAATTGCAACTTTGAACTTAAATATCACCGTAACCAGAAGGTTACTAGATAGGTCCAGTGCAAAAAAATAAAAATAAGAGGTCACAATAATGGGAAGAACAAGTGACTCGGCTTCGTAAAGCGCCTTTTGACACCCGTTATTTATCGTTCGGCAGGTCTCGGAAGGTTAAAGTAAACGAAGGCCTATGTATTAGTCTAAAAATATTGTTAGTACAATATCTACAGTGTACATACTTATGGATTTTGTTAGGTTTCCTATTATTGTTGTTCTTGATTCTGCGTTTCCTCCGCTCGTTCTGCATCGAGCCCCCGGACCAGTCGACATCATCTTCGTCATCGCTGAGGAGTCCCGCGTACGAGGTCGGCTCGCGGCTGTTCGACGCGATACGTCGCGATGCTATGCGCGAACTGTTGCGGCCCATGCCTAGAAGGAATTATTTATACTATAATATCACGTGGGTACTCCTCAAATTTTCCTCAAAAGGGTGTATGCCGCCATATTTTACCATATTTATAAATGATTGACATAACCTACAAGTGTACGTACCTATAGTAAACTTACATTTTGCCAGTTATAAATGTTTCTAAACATTCTAGGAGCCAGCCTATCATTCCAATCAAACGGGAACAAATCCTAACTATCTAAGGTCTATTTATTTATAACCTTGTTTCTAATTGATGTTATTTCCACTTAAACAAACATCAACTTTATGCGAGTGTTTATAAAGTTGATTTAAGACTGACTAGTATTGTTGAAAAAGTCATACAAAATATGAAGTTGTAGCGCAAAATGAACCTTATTTGTAGGTTTTACAGTTGTTTTTCCTAAAATTCGTGTGTTACATGTTTGGCAAAATATGTGGATTCACTTGCCCCCTATATTAGTTCACTGGTTGTCTTTGGAGAAAACCTTTTTCCCTTTTAACAAGTAGTTCATACTATTGAAAACAATAAATAAGTATATTCCTTATTTTTTACTATCCGGATAGAGTATAGAACTCCGCAATGTATACAAACACACTTCCATACAAACTTTCATCCCCTGTTTAAGGGTGTAATTTCTAAAAACGGAAAAATACATAGATGTTTACTTTTAGTAGTAAACATCCATCCATTTAAATCAGAAACCTATTTAATTTCATGCCTTTAACTTTGAAAATAACGGGTTTCCATACACACTTTGATAACCCCTTAGGGGTGGAAATCCTACGCTGTATAAAGAACTTATGTGCCAAAATTTCAAGTTTAAAATTTTGGCAGCGAGATTTTGTAATAATAGTCAGTCAGTCTAATGTATTTCGGTTTGTTAAATAGATTAAACTTTACCAGCAGACCTCATCTAGCTATAATTAAAAAAAAAAAAATGAAATAAAAGGGTTATTTTTAATCCATTTACAAAATAAATATCATTATCACAGAACCACATTGCAGTTGGCTTAATTGGCTATTTAATGAGGCCTGTTATCTTGTTTTGTTCACAGTTATTTTATGCACCCCATTAGTAGGAAAATAACACCATAATTCATAGAGGATAACATATTAATAATTGATGACTGTACTCAAAATGGTGGTAAACAAGTTATATTTAAAGCAGTATTATTCCTTGTATTTCCTGTTTTGTAAAATTCCTATTATTTGAAATGAACAATATCATACCATATTATTATTAAAATCGCAGTGACCATGAAACTACAATACTCAAAATACAATAATGTTTATTTTGTAGTCGAATTTCTTTAATGAGAATTCACTGTTGCTGCAGTCAATATGGCCACCTATTGGGCTCATATAATATTTAAAAAAAAAAACGCCCAAGTGCGTGTCGGACTACGCACAATGAAGGATTCCGTAGCTGGGATGAATTTATCCCAAATACAAACTTAAAATTGTAGTTGAAATACATGTTCTCCCATACATTCCAACTGCAAAAGTAAGTTTTTATGCACAATATTGAGAGATTTACAATGTTAAGACCATAGACTTCTTATAGGTTTTTCTGTAATCTATGAGTGAAGAACCAATCTCTGTAATTTTTTCAAAATTTTAAGCTCAGTAGTTTCAGAGATAAGGACTAAGGCTCCCCCCACCTTATCTCAATTTTCATCAATTTGTTTAAAAAATATATTTGATATCCTCGCAACAACCTCTTTCGTTTGATATGTCACACGATACAGTTTGAATTTTTTTATTTTCTTAATTGTCCCCCAAAAGTATATATTAATTTTTTTAAAGCAAACCTTTACAGGAAAAAGCTTTGAATCGCCTATTCCAGAAGTTATGATTCCTTCGTCCATTCTTAACAATATTGCAATAAGACCACAGAAAATTGGCTGATCTAAATTCGTCATTTGTACTAACAAACATAACAGGGTGGGAAGATTGCTGACCTACGAAGTCTTGAGATCTCCATCAGCTTAGGCTACATGTTATTATTGATCCTACATCATTTATAACTTGTTTTGTTTAAAATATTAGTATGCCAGTCCATGGTGAGACATGTAGATCACAATAATCATAATCCTATTTTAAAGAACATTATTAATTTTATTATTTTTTTATTTATTAAAAACATACGCTACCATTACAATGTCCTAATTCAGTAGTGTGTAGTACAGTTTATGAAATAATTTACAACATAATATATACAAATTAAAAATGTAAGACGTGTAACTTTACCCTTGCAAACTTGCTCAGTGAATAATTGTTCTTGGCCACTAGACCAACTGCTACGTTGGTCTAGCTAGTGGTTGCAAGCACTATGTATTGCTAAGCATGGGGACCAGCTATTTCTCAGCAGCAGCCCATAGTCCCCCTATTACATGGGATTTAAACATAACTGGCGAAATGTGGATGTACTTATACCTACTATGGGTACACCTCTGCCTGTCCCTTTGGGGAAACAAGGTGTGATTTTATGTATGTTATTATTGTACCATGTTTTAATACAAATAAAAACTTATTATCTATTCCATAAGTCATTGGTTTTGATTTATAATTTATAAGTTAATACTTTAACAGTCATAATGAACTGGTGAACTGAAATAAAAATCTAGACTGTCATTGATATTAAAAGGATTTTGTTTTAAACTTCTTTGTGTTTAAAGAGTGATTGATAAGTCTTCAAATAGCCAGTGTAAAACAATAGAATACCGGGAATGCTCTTTTAGAATTTTCTGGTTCATAGATTGTAGTAAGTAAAAATATTTCCTTGGGGTTGAGTATCACAATACAATAAAATTATATAAACAAAATACATTTCAATTAGATCTTTCGAGACTCAGTTTTGCATCTTTCTCAGATTACATAACCTTGAGGAGAATTTAAAATTGATATTATTGTATAACATTTTGTGTTACTAAGTATGAAGAAGGGTGAATGGAGGTTATGTTTATGCAAACAAAAAGTGATAAAGAGAATGTTTTTATTTTATAAGTACCTAATCCCCAGAGAACCCAATCTAATATAAGCAGGTATATTATGACTTCATTTTCTCCTTTCTTGAATAGAATAGTCATAGGATTCATGAAACATGAAACCATAAAGTTCCTATGATGCTGTTGCTATGCTAGAAATATCATGATTCTTGATTTTTTTTTGTACCCAGCATGTGTATGGTTATGTTATGAACGTATGACTAATGTTTAATTTATAGAGTGGGATACCTATATGGTGAAACCGCAGATAATTAGTTAGTATTTGTTTGACTAATTAATACCATAATGACTGATTGCAAGTTATAATGTAAATAATACAGGATACAGGCAGATAATTGAGTGCAAGGTAAAGCTACTGTTAGGTACTTTTTGGAGGACTTACCCATGCATTTTTCTAGATGAGGAGCGAACCTGGTCGCTGAAACTGGCCGCTCACAATTCGGACAGGAACAATTTGAATCAGGAGTCTTTTTCATCATCGAGAAGCCAAACACATCGCATTCTGGCGTGCTCACAATCTTGTAAGGTTCTTCCTCTTCTTTTTCACCTTCTATCAAATCCGTCAGACCGGTCTTCAGGCCGTGGTGGAACTCGAAGGCAAACCCTAGGGTCACATCATCGCAAACAGCATCATAGATGTAATTTGCAGCAGCTTCGGCATTATTTTCATTTTGCATTATCTCAAAAAACCTAACGTTCAAATCGTGCATACTCAACTCGCTTGTTATGGTATTCATTTTCTTGGATTTATTAATTTTGACGAAAAATAATGCACTTCACAATAAATAATAATTCTGAAAAATTGGTGTTGTGATTGATTGATTACCTTTTCATTCATGTTCATGGGGAACGTACTATCTCTTTTTTTCCCGTGAATAAATCAATCCATCTCTTTCTACACGATGAGTTAAATAATAAATTGTCAAAAAAATTGTTGTCCAGAGTCAAACACTCATTTATTTTATTTAAATCTTAATTAATGGACAGTTGTATCTTTTAAACATAATATTTTTCATATAGGCTCATCAATTTATTTACTAACTTGTCTGATTTTATGGTCGCATTTATATAAATTCTGATCTCAGTAGAAACAGGAAGCTCAAGCCCACATTTTCAAAGGAAAAAGGAACGAATGAATATTGGTCTCGTTCCATTTAAAGATTATTTATATTTGAAGCTTTTTAGAATGATAGCAGGATGGCTCGATACGTTTCATAGCCTAGTAAAAGAGATAGCCTTACACCATCTGACACTGACATTTCAATCATATCAAAACAAAACAGCATTTCAATTTGAAATGTCAGGTGATAAGAAAGTTGTAAACAATCGATGATAAGAAGTAAATAGAACAAATGACACGAGATAAACTTTTTTAAAGTCTCATTGCTCGTCTGTCGTGCTAACTGTGCGGAGTGGTATAAAGTAAAATAAAGAAATATAACCGTTTACAATGGTGAGTAAACTTTGTTTCAAAGTATTTTTGTAGTCTGATTAAACACTATTAGCGAATTAAAATCTCTATGGATTATTAATTACTTTACTTTCAAGTAAACATTTATTTTTTAATTCAACAGATAATGTTTTATTTTTTGTACAAACTTCATTGTCTTTACCTACCTATAATAAGCTTTAAGACAGCATGAAGGAAGGTAATAAATAATAGCTTTTTTCCCTCGAGCTCGACCTTACTTTATTCAAATAAAACAAACTGGTCAGAGGGTCGTAAACTAAGGTTCACAAAATTATATTTATTTTCTTAATCTCAAAAATATTACTAAATGTACTTTGTTTTTATATCTAGGTGTCCTTTACTGCCCGTGGCTTGATGCCCCCAGTCTTCACCCCCCTCAATGATGACCTCACCATCAACTATGGAGCCATCCCTGCTTATGCCAAGTTCCTGGCTGATTCAGGAATCAAGTCCGTTTTAGGTAAGAGTTCAATTTTAATAATATAGCTATAACCCTGGAACCCCTACTAAGGCTACTCACATGTTCCATAATAATAATTATAAGCGTAGGGAGGGACTGTCAGACTTTTACTAATTCGATTCCAAGGACCAAAAATGAAGACGATGAAAATGGACTGTATGTATGGTTGGTGGAATGAAATAAAACTAAAGCTCAGTGTGATAAAAGGAATATAATGGGAAAATTATGAAAAAAATTAACATAAATTGGAAACACAAATCAAACCTTTTGATAGATACAAGAAAAAAAGCAAAAGAAAAGAATAACAATCAAATAAAAAATATAAAATGTAAAAGTTTACCACAACCAAGGAGTATGCAACAGTAGTCTATGTTTAATTTTATGAACTAGCGACCTGCCCCTGCTTTGCATGGGTGGGATACATGTCAAAACATTGAGATTGCTGTGCTGTTCATGGTTGTATTATACCCACCCATAAACCTTCCGGAATAAAACTCTAAATGATGGTAAAAACCGCATCAAAATACCTACATTGTGAACTTTTTGTTAATACTATGTAGATAGATATAGGTCAGTACCTACACCATTTACACAATTTTTATTATTCTCATAAAAGCATCTCCTGAATCCATTTGCAGTTGGAGGCACGACAGGCGAGCACATGTCTCTGTCAGTAGCAGACAGGAAGAAGGTGATAGACGCCTGGGTCGCCACCGCCAAGACCACTGGTCTGCACATTCAAGTGCAAGTTGGTGGAGCTCCCGTGGCTGATGTTACCGAGCTGGTGAGTTCGATAACCAATTTCCATAATTTTTAAACGTGACAGCCAGAACCATTCCCATAACTTTCATAGCCAGAAAGATTTCCAAAATTAAGTAAGTACCATACAGCTTCATATAAGCCTTATGGTGATCTAAATAAATTAAGTTTTAACGAGCACGGCAGCAATGTGACGCAGCAATGTTGCGCAGCATTGCCGCCATGCTCGGAATGTAATCTCATATTATAAACCTATAGAAAATGTATGGGGGATAGTAGTAACGCGGCAGTACAGACTGCTGCGGCAGCACTGCCGCGTGCCGTGTTGTTCGGAATCATACCTTAAGTCAACATTCGCAAGGACGTAATAAAATCGCGGTGGGATTTTATCGCGCACTGGATTTTCAACTCTCGGTGTTAAGCCGAGCGTTGAGAATCCAACGCGCTGGGACGCACTCTCGTCCCAGCGCAGCGCGTTGAAAAAACACACTGTTGGATTTTCAACTCTCGGCTCTACGCAGTGCGTTGAAAACCCAGTGCATAAACAAAAAATCGCCGTGATTGTATTCCGTCCGTGCGAGCGTCGGCTAGAGTCCATGAAGACCACGGGTGTGTGAGAGTAGTAACGAGTATAGGTATTCAAAGTATTATTACCCCACTTATCTTCTCCTTATGTAATGTCAACCGATAAAAATAATTATCATAAAATATTGTTTTTGTAAATAACATTTATCTGTGCGCACTCAAGATAAATGCAACGCTCTTGTAGCTTGTTCAAATAATATTTATTATCGTATGACAACAGAATGACATTTAGAAGTGGATTCTTCCATCATGGAAGTTCCCTGTCAGCTGATTAGATATAGGTAGCACCGTAGCAGATGTAAGTGGATTGTTACGATTCCTAATCATTGGAAAGTACACGATGTGACATAACATAACATTACGCCCAAGGGCGTTGCCAGCCAATGGCCCAGGGGGGCAAGTTGATATATGGAGGATGGGAAAAGTATGATTTGTAAATACCTACAGTCAAAAGTCAAGAGCACATGAAGCTTCACACTTGTAGTGCGAGTCTTATTACCTCTACGGCGCATAATGGGGCTAAAATCGACGCTGGTGGACATTTGATTTTTGACAAATCAGTTTCAACTCGGTAGTCCCGATAGCAACTGATAAAAAACCAATTTCCTTATTCAATGTATGAATTAGAAACGTCGTTTTTTCTAAAACTATTCAGAACTGCAGAGCTGAAACATAATACGTATTATGACTGGGCCTACCATCAGCTCATAGATACGAATATCCGTGCCTGGACCCCGGATTAGACCCCGTTTAGGAGATATGGAACATAAAAAAAAAAAGTGTAATAACCAAAATTGGCTTTATGGATAAGTAAGTATGTAGTTTCTTTCCATTAAAATGCCTTGTATTGACTTAATTTTTAATCTCTGGGGAGGGGTAGGCAGCTTGGGCACGCCACAATTGCGGCGAAAAGTCCTCTCTTTGAGGAGTGGCTAGAGAGGCGCCACGACGTCCTCACCTTCCGCCTGACGCAGGTCCTCACCGGACACGGTTGTTGACACGGTTCTGTACTATGTATACTAGCTGTGGTATATTATAAGATACACTTTTTTCAATATTCTCCTTTCGTTTATTTATTACCAGGCCCGTTACTGCCAACAAGTTGGAGTTGACTCTCTGCTGACCCTCCCCGAGCTATACTTCAAGCCGGCGTCAGTTCAGGATCTGGTGTTCTACGTGTCACAGGTCGCTAAGGCCGCTCCTAAGTTGCCTGTGTTGTACTACCATATTCCTTCTATGAGTAAAGTTGAGAGTAAGTATCTGATGTATCTCAATTTCTGTTTTGGATCATCGGAATAGGATATGGGGCTTTGTCAGAAATATAAACATGTATAGAACTGCGCCATTTACGTAGATATTAAACTTAAATTAACTTCAGTGTTTTTATACGTTGGGCGAGCCTGTCGCTCGGCCAACGTATATTGGACCTTTTTGCGTGATTTGCCGTTTGATTTACGTGTATTTTGCGTTGGCTGAGCGCGCTCGGTCATTGGGCTCGCCCAACGTGAACTGGGGCTCGCTCAACGTGTACTGGGGCTCGCCCAACGTGTACTGGGGGCTTTAGGTTCTATAGTTGTACAAAGATCTTTTGACACATGTCCAAAATAGAAAGTAACGGTCGCCATCTTGTTTTTAGGGTTCCGTACCTTAAAACGAAAAACGGAACCCTCATAGGATCACTCGCGTGTCTGTCTGTTTGTCTGTCAGCCTGTCAAGACACTTTTTCTCAGGAACGCGTGGAGGTATCAAGTTGAAATTAATATTAAATACGTTGGTCTGCGGTCCCTTGGAGCTCTAAAAAAATCAAGCTTCTGAGTCAACGAAATAAAAAATACAGCCATTCATGCGACATATTTTGAAATCGCAAATAAATCAAAACCTAGAAAAGGTACTTTCCGTTGACCTAGAATCATGAAATTTGGCAAAAAGCAAGGTCTCACAGCACAAGTAAAGGAAAATGTCCGAAAAAACAAATTAACGATTTTCAGTACTGCAGTAAGTATTTATCTAATCCAATTTTAATAAATTTCTCCTCAGTCCATATGCCATCGTTCGTGGCAGCGGCTACAGTCACCATTCCCAACTTCAAAGGTATCAAGTTCACGTCCAATGACCTCAGTGAAGGTGCTCAAGTCCTGAGGACGCTGAAGGAAGGCCAGGAGATGTTCCTCGGAGCTGATACTGTGAGTATTTTAACTTAAATTCAGAATCTCAGATAATTAACATGTTTTGGAACAACAAACTGTTACGCAATTTAATAAAAATTCCATTGCAACCATTTAAGATCTTTTTATTACACATTCTAACCCAAAAATCAACTTAGAATACATAATGCTAAAGTAAATAGTTGAGTGAGGGCAATTTAAATGTCAATTATCTGAGATTCTGAATTCAAAATAAAATCATCGTCATATTCATCTATTATTTACCTGTTTCCGTCGCAATAAGACAAAAATTCTACTTTATAATTGTTTGGTCCGTAGCTCGTTAGAATATTGCAGTACTGTATGGAGACCTCACTATGCCGCTCACACACTAAGATTGGAAAGGGTTCAAAAACGATTTCTGTGGCATTTAGCATACTCTTCCGGGATAGCTAAAAAGAAACAATCATATAAAGATAGACTCTTGCATTTCAAGGTGATATCCCTACAGAAGAGGAGAGATTTACTGGATTTGTTGTTTTTATTTAAAATTTTGAATAATAAAATTGACTGTCCTCAATTGTTGAGCAGGATCAAAATCCGCGTACCCGCGAAAAGCCCACGAGCTCCTATAACCCCCTTATGTCCTCCTCTTCGCAGAACTGTTCTTGGGGCTAATTCTCCAATCCCCCGTCTATGTAAATTATTAAATAGCTGCAGTGATCTTATTGATGTGCACTCTGACTCACTTGGTAAGTTCCGACGCATTATATGTAAAAATTTGTAAAATCATTTCAGTGTTGTAATTTCGATTTTAATTTTTGTTTTGATTTAGATTTTATTTTTAGTATTGATTTAAATTTTATGTGATTTTAATTAATTATGATTTAAATTTATGTTTTAAATTCAATTATAGATTTTAAATTGGAATTTTGTTGAAATAATAATAATGTTCGGTGAGTGTAAGAACTCATCTAATTTTAAGTAGGCACTAAACAACAAATAAGTAATGCATGATGTGCTTATACCTGTAAGAAATTGGTACACTAGTCTGTAAGTTTATTGCATGTATCTCATATCTTTGTATCGGTGTATTCAATTGTTGGTGAGCCAAATAAATAAAATAAAAAAATAAAATTATGTCTCGTGCTGTGCGTGGAATTAGTATGTACTGTAAGCTCCTTGGTAAAAGATATGGAAAATGATGTACAGTTCATTGACTATATTCAACAGTTTCGGTGATTAGACGTTTCACTACCATTTAGAACTTTGAATGTTACGAATCAAAGACTTCGGTGACTAATCGAATAACACGTATTAAAAAAAAAAAAAAAACATTCCAAGGAGAGCCATAATATTTCACCAAAGTCCAAACAGATGGCGTTCGTGTTAGCAAAAAATGACTTAATTTTATTTTGATGTTACCTATACCTAATAATCTTGCTTCCAGCTCCTCGCGCCAGCTGCTCTCCTGGGCATCAAATCTAGCATCGGAACCTCCTTCAACCTGTTCCCGAAACTAGCCCAGGAGATCCTGGATGCTGTCGAAAAGAACGACATAGCCAGGGCCAGGGCTCTGCAGGAGAAACTCAGCTTGGCCATTGAAGCCCACACTTGCGAAGGTAACGATTTTTTTGTGAGCGCTGAGCTTTTTAAGGTGCGTTTCCACTGAGGCGGAGATCAGCGAAGCGGTGAGAAGTGCAGGAATCTACGATTCACATGCGCGGAGCGGAGACCCGATAAAGATTTCAACCAATGTGATTGATTGATTCTTGCACGTCTTTTCCGGTCCGTTCGTCTCCGTGGAAACGCACCCTGATCCAGGACTTAGTAATAATATTTCTGTCTATTTACACCCCTATTTTGGCACGTTCCAACTTCCAAATAACATAAGAAAACTTAGTCTTTACTTAGTGCTGTACGCACGGTCCGTCCGTACGGTTAACGGTTTATAGTGATCCACGGACCAACGTCCGGCTCGGACGAGTATAGTCGTGCACAAAACCCGTTTGGTTTTGAGACCGCAGAGCACTAAACACGTCGATTAAACGCCTACCGCATCCTGATACGGACGTACGGAATACGGGCGCGCTCCACGGACAGTTCTCGCACGGATGGATGGACGGTCCGCAGTCCGCGCGCTACTAAACGCAGTAGTTGATTTCTATACGATAAGCTCTGGATGACGGCCGTCCACGACGAATTGTCCGTATAGCACTAAGTACAGTCTGAGGCAATTGTCCCACGGCCGGCGATTAACGAGTAGCGAGTAGAGCTAGCAACTGAAAACGAGTTGGCGAGCAGCGAATGTGTAGTTCTGATAGTTTTGTCGCTGGGCTATCAGCGAGTGTCCGAGTGCAACGGGCGATTACTCGCACCATGCGCTCGGGGCGAAATTACCGTTGTTTGGTCTCTCGGTGTGAGTTCTGACCGCGCGAGCATCGTTGAGCAAATATCACTAAGCGAGTATTATCTTTGATAGCTTTTGTCGCTCAGCGACAAACTGGTGGAGCGAGTCCTCACTTGTGAACAGTCAGCGATCAACTATTAATATATGCATAACTTTTGTTTAAACGAAATGTATATCTATTGTACGTTTCTTGAGCGAGTAAATAACCGATAGTTAGTCGCTTCCTTGTCGTGTGGGACGGGGCCGTACTACGACGTGTTAAAGCCATCATTGTTCCATTATGAGAGAGAGATGGAGCTATACAGCATAAATAGCACTGTCCCATTTTCACAGCGGAACAATAATGGCTATAACACGTCACAGTAAGGCCCCAGGTGCCTTATCCCGGAGGTGGTGAAACATGATGCCATAATAACAGATAGTCCAAGTAGCTTGTTTATGTAATTAGAATTTGACAAAATCCAAAATCAAAGCATTTATTTCAAATAAACCAATTACAGGCACTTTTGAATTGTCAGGGGGTCGGTCAGTCTCGTGGAGAGTGAGATTGTCGCAACCCAGCGTTGGGCACGCCACGATTGCGGCGATAAGTCCCCTCTTTGAGGAGTGGCAAGAGAGGCGCCACGGCGGCCTCACCTTTCGCCTGACGCAGGTCCTCACCGAACACGGCTGTTTCGGGAGGTTCCTGTTCAGGATAAAGCGGGAGGAAACGCCCGGGTGTCACCATTGTGTGGATCGCCCGGAGGACACGGTGGAGCATACGGTGGAAATCTGCCCGGCTTGGGCGGGGCATCGCCGTGTCCTCATGGAGGCGATCGGCGGCGGGGATCTCTCGCGTCTGGCCCTGGTTCAGGCCATGGTACGGAGCGAGAGGAAATGGGAAGCCGTCACCTCCTTCTGCGAAGCAGTAATGCTCGCGAAGGAGGAGGCGGAACGCGTGAGGGAAAGACAAATTTCGCGCCCTCGCGCCCCTAACCGCCCCTGGAGGAGTCGCCCTGGGCGTCGGGAATCGCAGGCAGATTTTTGGCCACCGTAGGCGCGGGCTTGCGGACGGTGAGCAATGGGTAGCACGCCGTCCGATAAGGACCAAGCCCGGGTCGACGGCGCGTTGTGTTCCACGCGCGCCTCAATGAGATGTCAGCAGAATTGACGGGGTCCGCTAGGGCCGATGCCTGCTGGGGCTGCGAAGAAGTCCGAAAGGGAGATCGCGGCCCCCCGGTAACATGGCAACCGAAGTAACACGGTTGGGTTTTAGTCAGTAAGAGTCTGACACGCCCTCCCGCTCCCGTTTCCCAGCCAAAAAAAAAGTTTTTATACAGGGTCAAAATAAATTTTACTCAAAAATGCATGTAATGTGGTCATTATTTTGACAACCTTGTTTGAGCAAAGTCGACCTTGCCGTTCTGTTTCAAGGAGCGGCCGGCAAAGTTTTGCTGGTCGCTCTAACAGGCCGGCAAAACATTGCCGGCCGCTGTTTTGACGTTTCAACGTTTTTACTCAAAAATGCATGTAATGTGGTCATTATTTTGACAACCTTGTTTGAGCAAAGTCGACCTTGCCGTTCTGTTTCAAGGAGCGGCCGGCAAAGTTTTGCTGGTCGCTCTAACAGGCCGGCAAAACATTGCCGGCCGCTGTTTTGACGTTTCAACGTTTTTACTCAAAAATGCATGTAATGTGGTCATTATTTTGACAACCTTGTTTGAGCAAAGTCGACCTTGCCGTTCTGTTTCAAGGAGCGGCCGGCAAAGTTTTGCTGGTCGCTCTAACAGGCCGGCAAAACATTGCCGGCCGCTGTTTTGACGTTTCAACGTTTTAAAAAATCAAATGCAAAAAGATTTTATTTAAAACACAGCTGTTTGTATTTATAGAGATAGGTACAAAAAGATTTTATTCCATATTTGGCTGTATAGTTCCAACTACCACTGTTAAAAAAAAACAAAGAAGTAACAAAAGCGCGGTTCAGCGAAAATTTTATTTTTATTTAGTGACTTTTTGCTAAAAATGAGCTCTCAAAGCGAAAATTCTTCCGATTCGATGTGTTTAACACCGCCAGACATTAAAGAGAAGCTAAATTAGTGGTTGAAAATTTAATACCGCGAAACTCAAAGGAAAAATATAAGCTTGCATATGAAAAATTTGTGCAGTGGAAAATCAGTAGGAAATCTAAATCTTTACTTGCTGGTTTTATTTAGATTAGGTACTTGCATTTTTGAGTAAAGCACTATACAAGCCTTGGCCCACTATGACTGCTTCGCTGGTCACGCTATGATTGCCTCGAGCTAGCCTAGCTACGCTCCAGGCCTTCCAGCTTGGCCATCATTGCAGCCCTTGCTGTCCTCGCTGTAAAGGCCTCGACCTACGGTCTCGGCCTTTATCTCAGCTCGTCCATCAAGTGCTGCACGCTGACCGCGCTGTGTCGGCCTGGAGCTGCGCTACGCTGCGCTGTCGGCCATCATCAGCGCGACCAGCAAAGTAGTCATTATAGACCGCGGCAGTAATGTACTAACATATCGAAACTCTGCAGACGAGATGGGTATCGATATCTAAACACGATTGAATAAAAAAGGGTTGACGTTTTTTTTTTGGGGGTCAACGACCGCTGGTAGTGTTGTTACTTGAAGTATGAGTTAAGAAAATCTGTTTTCTCTTGTTTTGGTATCGATATCAATCACGTCTATAAAGTTTACATAAATTGTGTGTAATTAATTGTTGTGTAATTGTGTTATTATTTTTTTAACTGATAATTCATGTAACTACTCTAACTGCGGTCGATGACCCCACAAAAAAATTATCAAAATAATATAGTACATTATTGTCGCGGCCAGCAATTAAGGCATTGATGGACGATCGTAAAAATGTGGGTCGAGGCGAAGCCCAGGCACACACACGTGAGACCATCAAAGCCTGGTTGCAGCCAAGGCTTTTATAGTTTTTTTCTCAAACAATGCGCGGAAATTCAAACTAAGTAAATTAATTATAAATTCCAGAATCAATGACGAACTAAGAAAATTTTTCACGCGCCAATAATGTTCATTTACTTCTTCTTTACTTTTATTTGCTAAGCCGGTAAATGAAATCTTTGATAAGTTACCTCCTTGATTGCCATGGGTCGAAGTAAAAACTTAGTTCCATTTTTAAATAACACGACAGTTATGAGTTTTCATAGTAAGTCTGCCGGCCGCCTACTCGCTTGTTTTTGACCAGTACAGTAATTTCGATTTATCTCGAAAAAGGTTGTCAAAATAATGTTCGGATTTTCAAGCATGTTTGAGAAAATGTCTTTTTTGTTTTATTACCCTGTCTAAATTAAATAATGACTGAAGAGATGTCTTTATAAAAACAACGCCAATATTTTTCTAACTACAGTAAATATATTTTTCCAGGTCCCTGGGTGCCCATAATGAAGGCTGGTATGGAAATAGTAACTGGTGTCAAGGTCGGTCCGCCCTCCCTCCCTCAAAGGCCTATCTCCGCTGAGGCCAAACAGAGAATCCAGTCTAAACTGAGGACCTTAGGCCTTAGCAAGTAAACAAACGAAAATGTGCCTTATGTCCAGGAAACAGGGTCTATTCTCGAATATCATGCATTTATATGATTATTGAAAGTTTACTATTGTTATATTTTATTAAAGAGTTTATTTTTGTGAATAGTAAAGTTTTATTAATATTTAGAGAAGTTCCTACTCTGCGTAATCATAATCCTATGAGTTCTTTTTAGGGTTCCGTAGTTAACAAGGAACCCTTATAGTTTCGCCATGTGTTTCTGTTGTGTGAAGGTATTATACGTCACAAGAAGTATACACGGCTACACAACAAGTTATACTTTTCCAGTATAAGCTGACCTCTAATTGTATGGAAATCCTATACAATGCGAGATCAGCATAAACTGGAAATTTATAGCTTGTAAGGCTTGGTTCAAAGGTAGTAACTTCAAGTCGTGAATTTCGAAAATTATAGGTGATAAGCAGAGTTGAACAAAGTGTGACTATTTTAATACAGTTTTTTTTTTTTTAGTTTATTGATATTTCATCAATTTAAAAGTTTTTCTTGCGAAGCTATTATTTGCCTGTCGGGGAGAAGAAGAAGTAAATTATAAATAAAAATGTGCCTTATTTCAACCAATTAGAATTTTGAACAAAGTGTGACTATTTTATTAGTTTTTTTTTTTTGTTTTTTGATATTTCATCAATTTAAAAGTTATTCTTGCGAAGCTATTATTTACCTGTCGGGGAGAAGAAGAAGTAAATTATAAATAAAAATGTGCCTTATTTCAACCAATTAGAATTTTGAACAAAGTGTGACTATTTTATTACAGTTTTTTTTTTTAGTTTTTTGATATTTCATCAATTTAAAAGTTTTTCTTGCGAAGCTATTATTTGCCTGTCGGGGAGAAGAAGAAGTAAATTATAAATAAAAATGTGCCTTATTTCAACCAATTAGAATTTTGAACAAAGTGTGACTATTGTTCTATGCGGAGATTTTAACATAAATATACTCAAACGAAACCGCCATGCTCTAGACTTTGAATATCTTTTGGAAAGCCACAATTTAAAATTAGAAATTAGACATCCTACCAGGCTCAGCAGTAAGTCTTGTATTGACAACTTTGCACACAATATTCCTAGATGCAAAAGTGAAATAATTGAATTTGGTATATCCGATCACACAGCTCAACTTTTACAATGCCCCGTCAAAAAAACCTGTGTGATAAAATCTTGGCGTATTAGAAGACGAGACTATAGTACTGAAAATCTAAGTAAATTTAAAAAATGCATAAACAGCTTGTCGTTTACTGAAATTTACAATACAAATGACCCGGACGAAGCCTATAATAATTTTCTAGACCTTTTTCTATGTTTTTACAATTTATGTTTCCCTTTCAAAATTATAACAAAACCGCTAAACAAAAAATCTAAATGGATATCTAAAGGTCTTAGAAACTGTAGCAAAATTAAAAGAAAAATGCTATGGCAGTATAGGATACATCCAACAAAAAGAAATAAAAACATATTTCAGCAATACGCAGCTAGATTAGAAAAAGTAATATCACTAACCCAAAAGTCACAAAACAATTATTACGTAAATACATCACAAAACAAATCAAAAGCGACATGGTCAATTATAAATAAGTCTAAATTTAACTTTCCCAAAGAGCCTATTACAGAAATACTTAAGGATGACATCAAGATTACAGATCCTAAATCTATTGCGAGTAATTTTAACGACTTCTTCATTGACCAAGCTTCAGAATCAGACCAAACATATAGTTTAAGGAATGACAATCAGAATAAAACTCGACCCTCAAATCATAAAATTAACACTAATATTAATTCAATTTTTCTTACTCCCACAACACCTACAGAGGTAGACAGAGAAATAAAGCAGCTGAAAAATACTCATAGCGTGGGCAACGATGGTGTCTGCACCAAAGTCATAAAATATGTATCCCCGGATATTTCAGCTCATCTATGCTACATAATTAACTTATGCATTTCTAATGGCATATACCCAGAAAAACTTAAAACGTCCATTGTCATTCCACTACACAAAAAAGAAGACAAACGAAAAATGGAAAACTATAGACCCATAGCGTTGATCCCCATTTTTTCAAAATTATTTGAAAGAATCATATATAGCCGACTATACAGTTTTTTTGAAAAATATAATATATTGGTAGACGAACAGAAAGGCTTTCGCAAGGGGAAATCGATAAATATAGCCATATATGACCTTCTGAAAAGTATTTTGGTCGCCGTGGACAAAAAAATTCCAACATGTGCTATTTTTATGGATATGAGTAAAGCCTTTGACCGAGTTGACCATAAGATACTAATGCAAAAATTGAGCATGTATGGCATAAGAGGTAAAGCGCTAGATCTCATCTTTTCTTACCTGCATAATAGAAAACAAATAGTAGAAATAACAAAAATATGTCAGAAAACACGAAATGAGATTAAACATAAGTCAAACCCGAAAACTGTCAAATTTGGAGTTCCACAAGGTAGTGTCCTAGGCCCCTTACTGTTCTTGATATATATCAATGATCTTCCTAAACATATCAACCAACAAATGGTACTATTTGCAGATGACAGCATAGTTATAATAAAAAGTGACAAAGAAAATGATTACGAGCACGTAGTCAACCAAACATTAAATACGATAATACAATGGTTAACCGAAAATAATCTTAGAATAAATATGGACAAAACGAAAATTATACACTTTCACCAGAAAACTCATCCGACAAATATAAATGTTAGTTACCAAGGCGAAATAGTACATCCTGTGACAGAAACAACGTTTCTAGGAATTAATATTGACAATAAACACATTTAGAATATGTCTGCAAAAGAATTAATAAATCGTCATTTGCTCTATACAAACTCTCAAAAATTGATAATAAAGAAGCTGTATTAGCTGCTTATCACGGACTTGTTGCACCTGTCCTAAGATACGGTATTATATCTTGGGGCAACTCAGTCGATAAGGAATCTGTATTTAAAGCTCAAAAGAAATGCATTAGAGCAATGTGTAATGTAGACAACACTATCAGCTGTCAACCCTACTTTAAAAGCTTGAAAATTCTGACACTGGCTTCGTTATATATATATGAACTAAATGTTTTTGTGAAATTAAATCCTAATTATTATAAGACTGCTTCTAAAAGCTACTATAGACAACTACGTGACAAAAAAAGATTAGAAATTAATATACCTTATGGAAAAACAGCACTAACGAATAAAAGTATTCTCTGTATGGCATCATTGATTTACAACAAGTTACCTGATGATGTCAAAAAGTTACCTGTTCATCAATTCAAGTCGAAGCTGCACAAATTCCTGATAAATAAATGTTATTATAATGTCAAGGAGTATTTACAGGATAAAAATATAGATAGATACATACAATAAGAGTAATTTATTGACATTTAAAATATGACAATACAAATAGTGTGACATGTTATAATAATTTAATTTGACATCTCTATAATTTTATTTTATTTTAATTTGGATCAATATTTTTATTTAATTTATCTGATTGTTGAACCTATGACATGTATTTTAAATCATCTGACAATTTTTATTTTTAAACCTTTGACGTGTGTAGTATTCTGAATTTTTTAAATTATTTTTATATATTTTTTTTTGAGTGTAATAATTTTGTAATGTTGTTGTAATAATTATTTAATTAGATTAATAATAATGTAAATATTTGCACACCATAATAGGTAATGATACAGAGTACTTCATATTTATTTGTAACATCTGTTTATACCTACCTGTATTAAGCAAATAAATAATTTGATTTGATTTGATTTGATTTATTACAGTTTTTTTTTTTAGTTTTTTGATATTTCATCAATTTAAAAGTTTTTCTTGCGAAGCTATTATTTACCTGTCGGGGAGAAGAAGAAGTAAATTATAAATAAAAATGTGCCTTATTTCAACCAATTAGAATTTATTTTTGAAAATCGTGCAAGTGAATAATAAATATCAAAGTTACATATCTGAAATATAGTTACATAATTATAAATATCAATTTCGTAATTGTAATTTCCAAAGAATCATGATAAAATTTAAATTGAAAACATAGATAAACCCAAAACCTTAAAAAAAAAAATCCTTTTTACCCGACTACGGCGAAGCAAAAGGAGGGTAATGATTTTGTTAATCATTTTGTTCACATTTAGCGCGCTTAATGTAATCTTGGGTATTTCGTCGTTGAGCTTCTTTCTGTTCAGTATTCAGTGGAATAATAGGAGGTCTGGTTTCGCCTGCTTTGATACCGGTTATATATACGAAGTATGCCTTCAGGGCTGCAATCTCATCACCTGGAGGAAGAACAAAAATATTAAAAAGTGAAATTACACTTCGACATCATCAATCATATAGCCTATCGCGGTCTACAGCTAGACGTAAGCCTCTCTCAAATTGCGTCACAACATCCGGATCTCCGCCTTACGCATCAATGCTACCGTAGCCACCTTTCTAAGGTCGTTAGGCAACAGTAGCGACGGGTGATTTTATGGATGAGGTAAGCCGGAGCAGCAAAAAAAAAAAAACGGTGTCAATAAATTCCGATTTCGATCTATTTTTCTATTATGAACTTCATGCAAATTAGCTACGAATATGTTTTTCAGAATCAAATGCGTGTGCCAGAAAGAGGTGGTGCAATAGCAATAATTCCTTCTCGCTCCCGCGCGCACGTTTCTGCTACTGTGTGCCTACCGTAACTCGTTACAGATCGGCTTACCCGGCTCATAGAAACCGCGGTGTCACGTGACCGAAGTGATGTCATGATAGACTTTATTTTGTAAGGAAATTGAATTCACGATAAGCCGGACGCGCCTACGAGTTATTTTAGCGCAAAGTGTTTTGTTGTTGGGATAGTTGGGATAGACAATTTTTTTATGTATGTATGCGTTTTGTAATATTGTAATTTTATGGTGTATCAAATACTTATAGTTTGATTATTCAATGACGATTAGAATGGTTGTGTTCCGAATTTCCGAAGGGAAGCCGGTAGGAATCGGCTTATATGGACACGACGCCCCTGTTAGGCAACCATCTTATCGGGTGGCAATCAAGCGTGCGGCACGCCTGATGTGAAGCGCTCCATCGCTGCCTCTAGACATCTGCAGTACCAGGGGCACCTCCGCACCAGTGCGGTACTAGGTACAGTGGTAGTACTCCCCGGTCTTTTTGCCCCGAATAGAAAAGCAATAGAAATAGTTTATCTCACCCCTTGCAGTGATGATCTCGACCAGATCAAGCAGTCTTTGGTAGAGGGTTGTGCTCCGCGCCATATTTTTTCCGTTCTCACGATACTTTACGATATCGGTGATCAGTTTTGGGTAGAAGTTGAACTCCGGCAATATAAAGTTTTTGATTCCTACGCAAACTGCTGGTGCCAGGTAGAACTGAAATATCAAGTTATCGGTTAGCTGATACAGAACCAGTTAAAGATATACGATGGTTAGATGAAGAATTAATCTTTAGTTTCATTAGAAATAGCAGTAGGATTCCGTAAAAGTCGAAATTCATAACGCTAAGCAGAATAAGATTTTCTGGCTCGTTTTGATCTCACTTCTTCATTGATCTCAATGAGGAAGAAGAAGAAAGCAGTTTTTCCTTATCCTGGAGATTTAGAAACTTTGCAAAAAATTCTTGATTCAATGGCTTCAGATTAAGATATTTAAAGCGTGGTTTTCAATTCTTGTTTCTGCTCTCTTTGAAAAGAAATAATTCGCCGATGGTGAAAGAATTTCCGGCTGCTATTAATATCATTAAGTATAAGCTTACATAGTTTGATAAGTACAGCTTCTGCTGGTCCTTTATTTCGGGTTTAAGTAACAGCAAGTTTCTGAACGAAGTTGACTTCACTCCCCTGAAGGTTTGTATCCTTTCCGTTGCCAGCCGGAAGAACCTCCTTATGTCCACTGTAAGACATAAAGTAATTATCTATTAAAAGGAGGTTGTGAACCAACATAGTGATTCGGGATACTTTTTTTACCCCAGGTATGGGATTAGCTCCAGCTATTTCAATGCTTATCACCACAGGAAATTTCGAAGCTATCTTTTTTCCTTATTTTTCACTAAGGTTGCTACTGTGTAGTTGAAGGAGTCAGAAAATACACCTGCTTTTCTACTGACTCATCCCATCTAGGATTACGCTGGTGGGTGAAATTAGAGTAGATTGGAAAGTGCTTATTGATTTGTACAGAAAGGCAGTGGTTCTACATAAATATCTTAACTGTGGACGTGATATTAATGCCAACGTGACAAAAATCAAACAGAATTATAAAAATAAGAAACGGTGGTTGGTTTTGGTTGTAGTTTCTTACCAAAATTTTAATTATCACTATTAATGTTTTTAAATTTTCACTTGCTTCAAAAACGGTGAAGGAAAACATCGTGAGGAAACCGGTGCCTGAGAGATATTTCTCGACGGCTTTTGAAGCCTAGTCTAGCCTTTGGGTGGCTTTAAAACTCTGACACCAGGTTAGTCATTAACCACACGAAACGAAGAAGAAGATCAAAATTATATAGGTATTATAAAGTAGGTACATTACCTCTTACATCGGTGTACTCAGGGATGTCATCATACACCAGGGCTATCTTGGGTGCGGCCCGATAGATTAGCTCAATGTTGTAGACCAGTTCTTCGGCAGTCTTAGGTTTGTAGAAGACATCAGGCAACGCGAAAAGGGCACTCGCGCCCATATTTTCTGCATACGCCGCCTATAAAACGTCAAGTAATAAATATTTTTCCTTAAATGCCTCTTTGGAACGCCACGCGAAACATCGTCCGAAATATCGCTTGTGTTGTTTTGGTTTGCCACACCTTCCAGAAGCAGCAAAAGCGAATCACACCTTCCAGAAGCAGCACAAGCGAATCGTTTTTAAAGTTCGATTCAAGTTAGATTCTAGAATCATCCTGCGCTACTCGCATCCAGTCAAGTGCCAACCCAGCTGACGGTGATGATAAATGTTTGGTAGGTCCATTGCCGTTGACTATGCCTCGTAGCACAGCATCGGCACCCCACAATTTCTTTCACAGTCCGAAGGATTTTCTTAATACATTACTTCATAATATATGTTTGAAAAATTCGTCTGCTCGACAGCGAAGGTACCTAAATAAAAATGCTGTTGGGTTGTCAAAATGAAAGACGTTGCAATTGTAAGTGAGTTACGCAATTACCCTACAGGTCATGATAAACCTTTGGCGGTTTCGCTCGCGTGGAAGTCCGAAAGTATCGGGATAAACAGTATCTTGTGTCCTAATCCAGGTCATGGTGCCAAACATCGAATTCCATTCAGCCGTTATGAGCGTGCGATCTGAAAGTGGGCAACGTTGCAAATTGCTGTCAAATATTTCGCTGTTTAATTAATTTGGCAATATTAATGTATGTAAATATAAAATAACGCTAACTAGTGAACTAAAATATTGATTACGAAATGCTATAAAATTAATATTATAACACCGAATATTTCGTTTTAGATGTAAAAAAAGTATTTGGAAACTTTCCAAATGCCCGTTTTACACCTAAAACGGTTACAAAATCAAATTCAGTGTTATAATTGCAATTTATTATTAATATTTTAGGTCTCTAGTTAGCGATATTTCGTATTTCCATACAGTAATATTGCCAAATTAATTAAAACAGGTAAATATTTGACAGCTATTTGCGACATTGCCGACTTTTAAATAACTAATTTGTTATCTTTATTATAATTGTTTCTTATTGTGTCAATTTCTCGTGTTCTATTTTTTATTACCTATGTTTTGTTAAAATATAGGTGTAACAAATTTCCAGTTTAAGCTGATCTCGCATTGTATAGGATTTCCGTACAGTGCGAGGTCAGCTTATACTGGAAATCAATAGCTTGATGTGTAGCCGTGTGTACAACGCCTTAGATTTTTCAAATTAAATTAATGTTCGTAAAACCAAAAAAAATATCTATCAATACTTTAGGGGAAAATCGCTTTTGAGTCTTACGTAAATGTAAAATATTTTTGTTAAGGCACTAGGAAGTGGTAATGGGTGGGCGTTTTTGGGGGACTGTCTTATGTAATTTTGACGTTCGAAAAGTGCTGATTCTCAGCCTAGTTTGAATAAATGACTTTAGAATTTTGAATTTTGTGACTGTACGTACCAATTCTAGTGTATCAGGTAATGGTGTGCCGCCGACACTAACGCAGACCAAAAGGCCTAGCGGTTTCGCAGCCTCAATCCAGGCGGCGACCAGCCTCTTGTTATCAGACACGTTCAGGGTTGGTCCTTCTCCCAAGGTTGACCCAACTGAAAAAAATATCAATATGTGTTGGCAACACCGAGTGAAGCTACTTCGAGCGTTGGCCTTGAAGTTTTTGAAGGAAGGAACTTTCCCGCCATTATTGGTCTCAAGCTGCGATGTTTTTGGGATTTTGTGATTTATTTTCGAATAAATTTTTGTTTCCATATACTGCTTATACGTGTTTTAAAACTTCGTGTAGAAATATTTATTAAATGAGGATTAAGGATGACTGAAGGCCCCAATTGAACGTAGGTACAAAACTGCCTTGCCATACAACCGTGCAACGTGGCAATGCTGCCAGCATTTTGAGCACTTTTCCCGACGAATTTTTTGATTCCTTCCTCCCTTCTTATACATGTACAGACGCCAGCACATCAAGCTACTACAATCTGTCAAATTTATTTAATAGATTTTCAATTTTATCACTGAAGTATAAGGTTTAAAGTTGATTGGGAAAATTTGACAGTTTCGGGTAGCTTGATGTGCTGGCGTCTGTACCATATTACCTATTTTAAAACTGTTGCTGAGCTTATAAATATCTTGTTTGAAAATCAGAATACCTGCAAAATTTCGCAGATAGGTATACATTTTTATTTTTTATGGCACCTCTTTAGGTCATGATGAGTCTCTTTAGTCGCAGGCACGACAAATGGGAAAATAATTTTACAGTTCTTTATACCTAGTTCACACCAAAATCAAAACAATACAACAATAAAGTACTTAGTTCTGAATTCAAATTATTATACAAGATAAATCTAATAATTGATGGACATGGAAATTAGCATTCGTTTGTATTCGGAAATGCGATGATTTCCGAGGGACATTATGAAAATAGAAATTCATAGTTTGTTTTTTTGGGATCTTTGACACTGAAGTTAATATAAGTTTTATTTGTGCCCTCATGGAGGTGATTTCATGAATATGTAATGAGCTCAACTGTCACTAACTAGACGCAATAGAAATTTTATTGCTATCGGTTCCTGAAGGCAAATCGACAGTTGAGTGGATACTTGCCAAAACAACCTAAATCATGATTTTATCTTCGATAAAGAATACACTAATCGAAGCTTAAAAATAGCCGTAAAATGCCCACAGCTGGACTTGCCTTATCCAAGTGTCAAGAAAGCGACCGGTTCTATTCTACATACTGCATCTGTCGGTATGCAGTCGCCATGTTGCTCTTCCGAAAATTAGCAAGGACAAAACCAATTTTAAAGAGCTACGCACCTAAAACGGCGTCGGCTCCTATGTCATTCAAGTATTGTGCGTATCCACAAATGGCGTCGGTGTTTAACTCGCCGTTCTTGTACACAGTAGTGAATGCTGGAACGACATATCCTTCCACCTTGAAACACTAGAACAGAGAACAAATTGTTTAGTCTCTAGATTAAGAATGGGCACAGATGAATACAGAAGGTGCACTCTGCATTTCAGGTATGAAGCTACAAGTACGGCGGGCTTGTCTTGTCGGGCCAATTCAGTGAGTGTAATGTTATGCGTTAGGGTTTCCAACTTTTTTTAGAAGAAATAAAGTATTTCTGCTCTCAGAGAGGTTAAATAAAGAGAACAGATTTATAAAAATGAGTTTTTGTTCTTTTTGCGGAAAATCATTAAAAAAAAGTTTTACGATCTAAGACATTCTAAGTCAGAATTCAAATTGAAGAAGAGCTTATCGTTATTATCAATTTCAATAAAGCCCTGTTTCTCTCTTTCCGTCTGTTTGTAATCATGACCAAAAACATCTTTAACCTCTAAGGCCACTTTAGCATAATAGGGCTGCTATGGCGAACATAGGAGGCAAATGAAAGAGCAAACGCGAGCGAAGCGAGCTCGAAATTTTTAGCATATCGTTTCGAATAAGTTAGGTTTTCTTTCTCTTTGACCGTTCATACGGAAATAGAAGTACGTTTATCGACTTATGCAAAAAAGTTTGAGAATTGAAAGAATGTAGGATGCAAGAGCGAGCGAAGCGAGCTTGAATACTTTAGAACCCCGCCTGGGATACGTTTAAAAGATAAAGTCAGAGTTTAAAAGATAGAGTCAAGAGAAGGTAAAGTCAGATTTATTTATCAGCTTGCCTACATGTAGATTTAGTACTCATGCAGACAATGTTTAAGAAACTTGGGTAACACAGTAAGTAAATAGCTAGGTAATATGGAGATGAGCACACGTAACATAGGGGGTCTTTCCGTACCGTTTAAGGGTCCCCGAAACAATCAATTGCAATTATCAATTTTTACGTGATTGATAGACATTGATGCGCAAATTGATCGTGTGCCAAATGCAATTGAAGCGATTGACCATAGTACTACAATAGCAATTGATATTTTCGGGGACCCTTTAGCAAAGTAACCACACAGGGCGAGTTCCATCTAATGTATAGTAATACAAACATTACTAAACTACACTTTATGGCAAGGTACAATAAAGACTTCTTAAAAAAAGTTGATCCACCCTTTTTTTCCTTGTATTACATCGGCCAGTTCCACAAATAAAAAAACATTCTTAATGCTACTTACATCTTCGGTGGCTTCCAGTGTAGGCAAAAGAGCCACACTTGAAGCTATAATAAAACAGAACCCAAGTACTCCCATTTCCACAGTTTGTATCAGTTACCTCAAATCACAACTAGAACTGATGTAGAATAAGCAATTTTACCACTTTATATACCCATTAGTGTAATTAAAGTAATCGTCGTGATGTATTAAAGTTATCAATTTTTCTTTTCACGTTCAACGTGATTTAATAAAAATAATAAAATAAAAATCTTTATTGCAGACATGATCCATAAAAAAATAACATAAATATTAAAAATATATATAATCAACATTAAAATTACGACTCTAATGTTTGATGATAATATTATAGGTAACATCGATTCGCCCTTTCCAGTTCTTCAAATAAAAACCGGACAAGTGCGTGTCCGACCATGCACAGTGAAGAGTTCGTAGTTGGCATTCGACGAATGTACAAGTCTTCTTCTTTTTTTCGTGTCGATGGTACTCTGCTTTGTAGTATTATTTTATATTATATGAGCCCAGTAGGTGGCCACGTTGATTGCGGCAACTGTGGCATTCTTTAGGTCATCCGAGGTGCAGGTGAACGAGCACCTAGGACACTTTAGCAAGTGGGGCATGGTCCGATCAGAAGCACCGCTATCGCACTAGGTGTTGGATGGGTCAGTGATCCCCCACTTCGGTAAATTGTGTCTGCAGCGGCCTACTTGGATACGCAATCGATTGAGGGCTTTTCGTATAGGCCACTGCAGATCACGCCCGGGAGGCAAATGCTCCTGGGGTTTAACGAAGTCGGGAGGTGGTGGATGCTTCTCTTCCCACAATTTACTTCTTATGCACAGTTCTGAATGTACAGTAAATATTGATTTTATTGACCGCAAAATAATTGTATTTTATAGTAAGTATTTCTCGAAAAAACTATGAAAATCGAAATTATTTCTGCAGTTGTAACCGAAAATATTCCATATCTTAAAAACGATTGACTTACCTAGCAAATAGGGATTGCAATCTGGAAAACCAGATCTGGTAATCCGGCGGATCCAGCGTCATTAAACGTTTACCGGATCCGGTACCAATGCACCGGATCCGGTGATAGCAATTTTCGACAAAATAATCGCGCTGTTGCATGAGTTGGTACTTTAAATGCATGGTGCGTGTGCGTGTGAGTCGTTCGACGCTGTGCTGCCCCGTGGGGGGCCCCCGCCCCACCACGTGGCGCCACCAAGTCACACCACGTGTGAGTACGTGCTCAGTATTATTCCACTCCTCGCTCGGGTCACAGTTGTATGTTTTGTTTTGTTTATCGCTGTAAGATTGTTTGCTGACTACAAAGCCAGCGTAGAAGCTGAAAAGGCCTTTTCAGCCGCAGGCTATATTTTAAGCTCTATTAGAAGTCTGTTGGCAGATGACATAATTAAATATTATTTTTATTAAATGTATATTCGACCGGATCCGGCCGGATCGTTGAAAATCCAGCCGGATCCTGCCGGATTGGAAATGACGCCGGATTGCAATTCGTACACCTTTCGTGCACATTATAATTATAAGACCACATTTGTATTTAAGGAGATTTACTGTACCCATTCTTCTAGTAATAAAGATTTTAATATTTTTTTAAGCGTAAGACTTCTTCAATCAGTGCGTCCTGCCTTTTATGACCTACGGGGCCGAAACGTGGACACTCTCGGTACGGCTGATCCATAAATTCAAGGTTGCTCAGCGAGCCATGGAGCGGGCTATGCTTGGAGTCTCTCTGAGGAATCGAATCCGGAACGAGGTGATCCGGCAGAGAACCAAAGTTATCGAAATAGCTCACAGAATAAGCAAGCTGAAGTGGCAGTGGGCCGGCCATATCAGCCGTAGAACCGATGACCGTGTTCTTGAGTGGAGACCGCGAATCGGCAAACGTAAGGTAGGATGCCCTCAGGCTAGGTGGATTGACGATCGTCGCAGGGTGGCTGGTAGCAGCTGTATGAGAGTTGCCGAGAATCGAGCTGAATGGCGTGCAATTGGATAGGCCTGTGTCCAGCAATGGACTGCTTTAGGCTGATGATGATGATGATGATATTTTTAAAGTGAAACTTTTATTACATCGTCTCAAACTTTTTCGTCTGTGTGTTGCATGTCGCGTGACGGTCGGCCGCGGAGTACTGATAAAGTGAAAGGCGCTCGTCAGAGCAGCCAAGGCCAATATGGCGGCGCCTATAGTTCGCTTAAAAGTTTCACTTTTTCCGTGGTTTCATAAAACCACACAATCCTCTTTTTATATTTATATTTAAATGTATGGGACAGGTGATTATTTTTTAAAGTGGTTCAAATTGATGGTCTGTAGGTACCATACCCTTAAATTTAACCACATCTTTCTGAGACACGGTGATAGGATTCGACGATGGAAATGCTATAGATACCTACTCGGAAAATTGTTATAGGTACCAACATTTGCAGAAGATACCGCGTTAACTATCAAAATATAGCATTTTTATTGCACGGAATACTTGAAGTGATAGTGTGATTTTACAGGGTTTTGTGGTTTTTATCGGTCACGACCCCGTTATGGGCTGTAGGAAAATTTATCTAGTTATTAAATAAATTAATAATGCCTTATTTAAAAGTGTATTTCGTTGCTTTTCTAGACCTTCTCTTTACTAACCAACATTCTGTAAGTACCAATTACGTAATAGAATACCTATGTTACTGACTCACATGCTTATAAGAAAAAAAAACGTGTGGCACTCGGGGACTGCCGCGGTAAAGCTATTGCATAGCATTTGTAACCTCCATACTTCCTATTTGTCAACGCTACACTTGGGATGATGACGTGATGACATAAAACAAAAATTACGTTCCCATGACAACATCACATTGTCATGGGAACCGTCATTACATGGTAGGCGGAGTGGGGGGTGTTAGGTTTTATTTTCGTTACGTTACGGAATTTCTTGATTCGGTCGCCGCGCTCAAAGCCCGCGATAAAAGCTATGCAATAGCTTAAAAACCGGCCAAGTGCGTGTCGGACCACACACAATGAAGGATTCCGTAGTTGGGGTGAATTTATCCCAAGAACAAACTTAACATTATAGTTGAAAAACATGTTCTCCCATCTGGAATGTATGGACGAACATGTTTTTGCAACTGTAATTTATTTGTATAAGTTGGTCGATTATTACTCGTTATCTTGTAGAGCCTACTTAGCTGTTATAGTTTTCCTTTTAACTTCGTTATATATAAGTACTACTGCCGTGAATTTTTTCACGTATCCAAAACCAACCATTTAGCTGTCAGGGGGGCGACACGTCCGACGATCGTGGCTCCCGACAACATGGCAACTGAAGTAACACGGGTGGGTTTTAGTCAGTAAGAGTCTGACACGCCCAAGAAGTTATTTGATAATTCCCTCCCCCCCCAAAAAAAGGGGGCCCCACTTGACTCTAACAAAAATTTGCACTTTGAAGCTTAATATTTCGTAAACAGATCCCTGAATTAAAAAATGATCCCAATATTTTTGAATCACCTTTCCAACGACACCCCGCACAAAGAGACAGACGAGAAAAAAAAATCCCCTCTTTACGGGTAGGGGAGGTACCCTAAAAATATACACAATCATGCGGTCAGGCATTGCCGCCGGTGCGGCTCCAGCATCATGTACAGGAAGCCTACTGACCAAACAGTTTTTGTGTAAGTAGGTCAATAGAGTATAATAGGTACCTCAGATAAGTATGTCAACTTATTTGTGAACGAACGAAATGAAAAGTACAGCTTATGGGCCAGTTACTAGCTATCCGCTATAGCAGCAGAGGAGCTCATTTTTTTTTCTCATTATAAGTCATTTTCCATCGGCCAAAATTACGAACTTCCATACAAACTTTCATACCTATTTAGGGGGCGAATTTTCAAAAATCCGCACTTAGTGGTTACGTATGTAGTTACCTTGGTGGTAGCCAAAAAAGACTACACACTGTACAAGCAAGCGGGAGTTTTTGCTTGAGCGATGGACGACAACGCATTTGCTTTAGCTGCATTAACTGGCGCGCATAAGATTCCGCAAGCTTAACCTGGATATGTCACGTTCAATCATGCTTGCACAAGCATGTCTTGTTCAAGCTGCATAATGAAAATCATCTTCTTGCCGCTTGCTGCACAAGCAAGATTGTTTATGCAGGCTTGTCATGTTTGCAGTTACGAGTGTGGCCACCTTAAGGAACCCATGTGAAAAATTTCATTCTTCTAGACGGTTAAGGTTTTGTTCGCAGCACGGTGTCTTTCTGGTACGGCGTATAAACCGCGCCGTAGAAAAATCGTGTCTGTAACAAGCTTCCACCATAGTGATCCATGCAACTGACGACCGTGCCTACACACGGCGAATAAACCGTAGTTTTTCACGGCAAGAAAATAGTGTGTGTCCACAAAGGGCCGTGTTTTGTATGTTAGTGAATTAATGAATTTAGACATTTTATTAAGAGAGGGGGAGGTGTTTGTCTAAATCGGAAACATCTCATGTTGTGGCAAAAAGAATAGTGCCAGTCGTCAGCAAGCACGGTTAGTGGCCGTTCATACGGCGGCAGCGCTGTCCTGTACGATATTTTACAGTATAATGTTGGGGATAAATTAATACTGTATAAAACTGCCATGTGATCTCAAAATTATACAGTTAAATACGTTTAACCCTTGCACGCTAGCTACTGCACGGTATTACGACTGCGTAGCGCTACGCCACTGCGTAGAGCTTTGCCACCACGTAGCAGAGCGGACTGCAAGGTGGAGAAGGTTTTATACATTATTATCACTTTATCAGAGATCGGAATAGAGTTAATTTGCCTAAACTTCAAGGAATTAAATAACACAGAGTGGATAGTACCGCTTTCTGAAATCCTGGAATAATAATCATGGCCTTTTCATTCCGAGATTAAAGAATCACAAATTATTTATTAGACTTTGAATACACTGGTAACAAATTATTGTTTCGATCATATCAGGGTTTTTTGAACGATCAGTATGATTAGCTCGGTATGTACTAAAGTTTATTTTAAATTAAATCCGTTGAGGTCATCTTTATAAATTCAGCTTTAATATCTGTAGGTAGGATGCTACTTATGTGCATTGCAACAGTCCGAGAAAGTATTATTATACCATCACTGTTGTTTTTAGGTCTTTTCTCAGCCTTCCACATTTCAGAAAGAGAGGCTTTAGGTAATCTTCATTATTGTCGTAAATCGTAAGTAATCGTATCTTTGGCAGAACATATTTAAAGTTCTGTGATTGTTTAATTTTTTTAAATTTAAATCTACCTACTCTATCTTAAGTCTATACTCTATATTAAGTCTCTTCCTTTACCAAATTAATAATACTTTGTCTACTTTAATATTATTCGTTAATTTTTTTAAACATAATATATCTTACATAACCTAGCTTTAAAATAATATACCCAAATAGTTACTGTTTAAGTCATTGAAAATATTTTTAATTTAGCTTCTGTTATATGTTTTGTTGTTTTCTTTTTAAATGTTTGATGGTCTGAAACACAGGTTTTCATGAACCTAGATCAGGCTAATCTACATTACAGTTAAAATTAAATTTTCCTCGATTGTAATTAATGTAAATCATAATTTTACTTTATACTTGAGTATTTTTTTTTCTTTTATTAAACGAAGATTTTTTTAAATAAAATTCTTCAATTAGATAACATGTTTTAATAATCTTCAAAGTAGATTACTGGCGACATGTGGGCACCTTTGCCTCACCCTTCCAGCAAAGCAGCACGCGTAGCATGACCACCGTAGAAACGAGTTTTGTCGACGGAAGAATAGACAAAATGACAGATAAACAATCACAATCTGTCATTTTGTCTATTCTTCCGTCGACAAAACTCGTTTCTACGGTGGTCATGCTACGCGTGCAGGTATGATGTGTTATGTTATTGTATAGTTAAGTCACCATCTCATCATAAAATAAAAGTACTGAGTAAGTAAGTACTTTAAGGAAATAAAAAAACAATATCGAAGTCAAAACGTTTATTTACATAAGACAATTTTCATTTACTTTTTTGTCAAGAAGTCAGTTGGAATAAAAGTACTGGGTACTTTAAGGAAACAAAAAAACAATATCGAAGTCAAAACATTTACTTACAATCGACAATTTTCATTTCTTTTATTGTCAAGAAGTCAGAAAAAAGCGTACAGATCTCTTTATTTCTTATCAGAAGAACAGTCTACAATTAATGGTACAATTTTTTCGTCATCTAATGCTGAGTCTATGATTTCAATCTTTGCTTCTGTGAGCTTCTCTTCAAGGCGGACAACCTCCTCAAATGTGAGGCGTATTTCAGGAGGTCTTATGGGTCCCGGGTTAACTCCGGTTACCAGTGGCATGGCTTCCTTCAGGGCTGCAAGTTCATTATCTGTGAAAAAAAAAAATTGTATGAGAGAATTGTTTTCCAAACTGCGTCGTCATAAGATTTTTTTGTATTTGTATTTCTATAGTTGTAGAATCTAAAGCGACATAGAGTATTCGCCAGCCCACCAGTCAATTCGATAACTGTGTCGAATCGTGACGTTTTTCGCAATAAATTTAGAATTCAAATGGTATTAGGGTGGGTGAGTCAATCTCCAATCAGCTGTCTAATTGTCTTGACCTTTTTTTTCCGTGGGGAAATCCTCATGGATACCCTCCGTCTTGGGAGAACGGTGAGTTATATCGGACTCCTACCGACTAAAACCTCAGTAGTGTTCCAACAACTACCATGTGTCGGGGGCCCGGGAGATACTTGTACATTCGCTGCGCCCCTGACTGGTATCAGCCTGCCATGCCTAGCGGGCCCCATCACCCAGTGCGGCCAATCCCACGACCGCACGTCCTCCCATAAAGGCGCGCATGTAACACTGTGTGCCTCCTCTTTGCGCCTGTTCGTGTCTGTTTGCACCTCCTTATGGTGGCCGGAGATCATTAAGCGCCCTTTGACGCCCGGCTGTTCTTCTGGTGCGGGTGGAGTGAGAGGTATGCTCTCTCCCTCTCCGTAATTGTCTTGGCCTGCCAATCAGTAGGCTTTGCGGTGTCCCGCTAACTGGGTCACTTTACTCGATTTCATGCCACCCATTTTTGCGTCCGACATAAGTTCCTGCAAATTTCACCAGTCCTAACTGCAAGTTCCTAATTGCAATGCTTACTAACTAAACGACCTCATTTAGTTTTAAAATATTATTACTTGTTTTGGCGTGTTTTTACCCGACTGCCAAGGAAGCCTCGTATCTTCCAAATGGCTGCGATAGCTTCGACAGTTAACGTATCGTTATATTCGTCTTATAAACCCAAGTGTTCTCAGATAGGTGTTTGAAAAAAAAAACAAGATGGCGGATTTTTGGCGCGAAATAGTAATACGCTGTTAATAAAAACAAAATAACCAAACATATCGAGTAGGGAATCAAAATAAAGGAAATTAAAAGAGGATTACAAAAATATATATTAGTAATATGTTTATTAATTATAAATTGGCCTAAAAAGTTTTTGATGGGCCATGTTTGTGTCGGACCTCGTACTATCATATGAAATTTTGAATAGTTATAAATATCCGTAGCCCAATCATATTTAAAACGAAACAAATAAATTGTTTTGTTTATTTATCATTAAAATGTGGGGTCAAAAGGGGTGTCAAAATTTTTTGGTGGGGCAATTATGGTAAGTTACCTACAATGTAGAGTAGTACCATGTAGAAAGTAGAGTTTTCTTTATTTATCTATAGTTTATTTTAATTTTGCTTTCTATTCTCAATCTTGTTTCGGTCTTTTTAGTGCATTACTTTTAAATTGTCTTTTTTGTAGTCGGCTATTCGATTTTTGAAGTGAAAACTTCTGTAGGCGCGTTGGGCATTTTTGAGATTTGAAAAACAATTGAACTCGCGACACCGTTACTGACACCTCATTTTTGTAAACGCGATTGTGCTCTTTATTTAGATAAATTTACGGACCAATGTTCTATACAAGTATTTTTCTTCCACCAAGGCAATCTTGTTCAAGTTTTCACTTCTGTCGGCACTTCAGGAGAGCCACTGTTTTTTAAAAATTTACAATTGATTTACAGAAATAAAACATAATTTATCATCATAACTTAATCTGCAGGATTACCTTCGTTATCTTCAGTGATGGTTGCCCTCAGTTTCCTTATTTTTCTGTATAGAGATCTCGCCCTCTTATATTTGCCTTTTCTACCGTAATATACAATACTCTTAAACAGTTTAGGGAATAAGTTGATTTCAGTCATTATAAAGTTTTGGAATCCCATAAACACGGCTGGTGCCAAGTAAAGCTGGAAAAGCAAGAAGAACTCATAAATAATGGGTACCTACCTAAAAAAGATTTGAAACTTCAATGCAATGCAATGCAATGTGCTATACGCACACTTCTGCATAATCCTTTGGGAAAACATACTTATGAGGAGGGTTTATATTTTTGTTCTTGTATAGTTAGTTAGTTAAATATTGTATAAGATATATTGATTTTAAAAGTTCGAAAAAAAAAATCCCACAGGGTTTATAGTAATTATTTGGTAAAATTATGGTTGCTAATTAAGTGGTATTTATGTCTTTTTTTTTTGGGTGGGAAATTATCAAATAACTTCTCCCGCTCTGAGCGTAGCGGGAGGGCGTGTCAGACTCTTACTGACTAAAACCCACTCGTGTTCCTTCGGTTGCCCTGTTGATGGGGGCCACGATTTCCGTATCGGTTTTTTTCGCACCCCCGGCAGGCATTGGCCCTAGCGGACCCCGTCAATTCTGCTGACATCTCTTTGAGGCGCGCGTGGAACACAACGCGCCGTCGACCCCGGGCCTGGTCCTTATCGGACGGCAAGCTACCCATTGCTCACCGTCTGCAAGCCCGTGCCTACGGTGGCCGGAAATCGGCTCTCGATTCCCGACGCCCAGGGCGTCTCCTCCTGCGGCGGTTAGGTGCGTGAGGGCGCGAAATTTGCCTCTCCCTCACGCGTTCCGCCTCCTCCTTCGCGAGCATTACCGCTCCGCAGAAGGAGATGACGGCCTGCCATTTCCTCTCGCTCCGTACCATGGCCTGAACCAGGGCCGGACGCGAGAGGTCACCGCCGCCGATCGCCTCCACGAGGACTCGGCGATGCTCCGCCCAAGCCGGGAAGACCTCCACCGTATGCTCCACCGTGTCTTCCGGGCGATCCACACAATGGTGACACCCGGGCGTTTCCTCCCGCCTTATCCTGAACAGGAATCTCCTGAAGCAGCCGTGTCCGGTGAGTACCTGCGTCAGGCGGAAGGTGAGGACGCCGTGACGCCTCTCAAACCACTCCTCAAAGAGGGCTATTATCGCCGCAATTGTGGCGTGCCTAGTGGTATCTATGCTTGAATTCGTAGTTTCAAACTCAGTCCAATGTAGCAATCTACAATTTAAATCCTAAAAAAAAAGTGGTTCTTCCTATTTTGTAGGTTATGCTTACGGAGTCTGCAACAAACATTCTTTGATCCTTAGTAAGTTTGTCATTAAGTGTTAACGCGGTTCCAAAGTCTTCCGATTTCAATCCTTTGAAGTTGGGGATCCTCTGTGTTGCTAGTTGCAAGAACTCCACCATGTCCACTGTAAGACAAAGTATTGGTTTTATGGGCAAAGTAAAAACAAGGCGCAACTTCAAAAATAAATAATTTTGTGAGACGGGAGTTTGTAACACGCCCATTGCAATATTTCCAACCATTTCAACTTCTGCAAGTCAGAAACTAGTTGGAGTGAGGCGTATTTATCGTAACAGCTAAATAGAACAGTAGTGCTATTCTGTAACCATCTCACCGTGTTATCTTAGGTGAAGTGAGCGTGGAGTGAGCTGTCAGTTGCTAAGGATTGACACTATTGGCAGCTCACTTCACCTAAGATATCACGGTGAGATTTTTACAGAATAGCACTACAGGTATCATAAAATAACAGACTGTAACTGTGACAAACTGAAATAACAGCTTCTGTTCTACGAGAACAAAATCACATAAATTACAGTTACAAGCTTTTCTCTATTCATCCTTATGACAATTACCTTAGTTAGAATAAGATAAAAAATGTTACTTAATAGTAACATTTTACTTAATAGTAACATTCCACTGTGACACCTTGTTTCAGCCGTCGCAAGCTCTTTCCTTTTCTCGCATAGGTACTTAATACTTGTACAAATAGTTGATGATTCTTATTATAAACCGTGTAAAATACATGTACCACCTAAGAACAGTTGTTACAGTAATCAGGTTAATCAGGTTAAAAGTTTATATTTTATATCTGTGGTAACAGAGAACACACAATAGTCTGTTCCCATATATTATGAAATAACAGGCTGTTATTTTGTAACAGGTTTTTGGAGCTGCTATTTACGTGGAACAGGAACAGGCGGAACAGATATGTAATTTTACCTGTTACAACCCACTCCTAGAAACTAGTGGTCACCACTCAGAAAAGCACTGAGACAATGAAGCTCAAGACGCGGTGCCCAAGCGTAGTGGATTACGGCCCGCTGTCCGCTGCAGTCCCAGCAGTGGGAACATAATGTACTCTGTGGTGGGGAACAGTTTTGATTATGTAATGAAACTAGCCCGAGCCTACCTTCGAGCCAGTTTTTGTATTTCGAACTTTGGTAAAGTTCTGAATACAAAACTTACAACTTTATATCGGACTAAGTTGTCAGTTTTGCAAAAAAACAACTGTATTTCGATTTTTATTAGATTCTTATTTGAAAAACTGGCTCGACGGTTTAAACCATGTCTAAAGAAAAATCTTGGTTTTCAATTAGAATGTGAGAGACTTGGTTAAAAGCTTTTCAACATTACCATAAACACCAGTGTACTTTGAAATATGGTGGTAAAGCACGGGTGTGTCAGGTGCAGCCTGTGCGACCTCCTGCACGAAATACACTAGCTTCTTAGCAGTCCTCGGTTCGTAATACAACTCTGGCAATATCAGGATGGCATCCGCGCCAGCTTCTTGTGCATACGCTGCCTGGAACCGTATAATCTTGGTTAAGAAGCAGACGAAAGAAAAATATCCTATCCTATATTATTAAATGAGCAATATTTGTATATAGATTTGTACTCAATCGTTAGAGCCGATTTCGATGACTGTTACAATATAGGGGTTTACGGGTGCGAAAAATCGATCTAGCTAGGTCTCGTATCTGGGAAAATCAGTTTTCTCCGTATTTTCACCCGAGCAGAGCTCAGTCGCCCAAAGTTTAAAACAAGATAATGAATAATGCAGAGTATAAGAATAATGACATGACAATAATGACATTAGAATAATAACATGGCAGCATAGAATTAGTAAGTACTATACATGGATTAGTATGAACTTTCCTATACTATTAGGCTGGGAATACACATTCGAATTTTCATTCGATAGTCTGATCCGGCTATCGGAAGGCGTTGGAGCCATTATTTTGTTTGAACATTCAACACACGTCCGATCCTATAGTCGGATAGTTTGCATTGTTCTGATAGCCGGATCAGACTATCGGATCCGACTATCTAATGAAAAAATCGGACGTGTAACCCCAGCCTAAATGAGCATTCTCTATTTTCACCAGAGCAGAGCTCGGTTGCCCAGGTACTTTCTATTTAATATGGCTTATTGAGATGTTTCAGGATTTTTTTTGTAATCTTGCAGGAACATTTTTTGAAGAAGTGCCTAGAAGTTGCGTATACTCTTTTAGCCATCTCATTTTACGTAATAAAGAAGGGCTTCTTAAAGGGGTGATAGACGCACGAGCAAGTACGCGTACTTATGACTCGGCGACCTTTCTCGCCCGTGTGTCATACTAAAGAATGTGTACTTTAAAACTGCTGAGTAAGTTCGTCGGCGATCCAACAGGTTTGAAATTTTGCCTTGGTTCGTACGTCTGTCATCGCCGCGAGTCGCGAGCCACCATTTTGTTTCGACATTTGTGTAATGTTTGTTTAGTTTGGTTCTGAAAATTCGACAACACCACGATACAGTGTGAGCAAGCTTCACGTGTGTCACCGACGGCAAGCCGAGTAAGTTCGCGAACTTAAAAACCGCGTACTTTAAGTTCGCACGTCTATCACCCACTTTAGTTACATTTTATAAACTTACATTGATTCGATTATTTATTTGTTATTTATGCCACTGTTGTATAATAAGGGGTATTAAAACACGAATAGTATCACATGAGTGTTTTAATACCTAATTATAACAGTTGCATACAAGACTTTATCTACACCCATGATATGAATCCTCTATAAAAGTTTCTGAAACCATTGAGTATTTGTAATTCAAGATCAAGAATTAAGAAATTCCCACGAAATTCAGTACAACTGCACGTATGTACGTCGCCTGCAGCAGCACATCACCGCACATGCGTGCAGCAGGTGCTGCTGTCCCCCGTTTGAACGTTGAAACGAGTTGCATAATGAAATTTAGTACAACATTATAACACTCATTTGGATGATATTATGGTTACTATGATACTGGCTGTTTTAATGTTGGTTGCTGGTTGTTTGGTTTATATATATTTAATTTTGTTTATATTTATATATAATTGGAAATATATGTTTATGTATATCTTTATATTTAAATAAATATTTACTCCTCAATTCTCGCTATTGCACCTACCACTGTTTGTCTCTGCATCACCCAAAGGTTGACTGGTAGAAAATGCCTTTGGCATTATGTCCGCCTCTGTACATTTGTGTGCTTGAAGTATTAAATAAATAAATAATAAGCTAAGTGTTTTAGAAACTTTTATAGAGGTTTTATAGCATGGGTGTAGATAAAAACTTTAGGCTGATCGGTATAGTTGCATAAATTGTCAGCAGTTACGTAACAATGAAATACTAAGTTGAGCTCTAAGATTTAGTGCCACTCACCAACTCTTGCGCATCTGGCAGGGGTATCCCGCCGACTTGTATGCTAACAGAAAGCTTAAATGACTTCGCGGCCTGCACCCAGGCGTCTATCAGGTTCTTCTTATCAGTCACATTCAGGGTCAGTCCTTCTCCAGCAGTTCCCGCCACTGGAAGCAAAAAAGATAATGTCCATGAGCGACCCACCATATTTTAATCAGATAGGAGTAGAGAGTAGGTAGTGACCACCTAGGTTTCCAGGTAGGCATGTATACCCGTAGTTGCCCGTGATCGATGTCACCATGAGTAATTTATTTTTATGGGCTGTGCCTGTAACAGCAATATGAACGAAAAAACTCTATAGTGAGACACAAAAACAAATGCAAGAATCCAACGCACACTGATGATTGGCGATGCTGCCAGCGGCCGCCGGCGCACTACTGCGCTGAGGCATGTCGGCAACATCCCGCGGCATCCCGCGGTATGCCAGGGGGGAAATGCGGAGTGCACCCCCGATTGAACTGCCTTTCCCTGGCGATCGTATGCTAGCAGACATGCCTTCGTATCCTGCCGCATGCTGTCGCGTCCCGTCGCATGTCGTCGCATCCCGCCGCGGTATCCTCCAGTGCGCTCTTCAATACTGCAGAGAGAAATTCTCTTTGATGTTCCGTGGTCGGTCTCTAAGCTCTGGAATCTATATCTTGTTACCATTAGATACGTACGAATTTACGTTGGTTTTAAAATACCCTGCCCCGCCGTCCGCCAATGTGTGCTGGCCTTAATTTTACCTCTGATTTTGCATCACTGCCAAAATCAAAGTCATCTTTACGGTCGTTACAATAAGGTGCTATTCGGTTGCTGCTTTCAGAGGTAAAATAACTGTAAAAGAACTGTAAGGTCTGCCAGACATACGCACCAGCTACACCATCTACTCCTTTGTCCCCTAAGAACTGTGCGTATGGAAGGACGATGTCCAGGTCAAGTCTGCCATTTTCATCCACTGGAGTGAACACCGGACAAATTATGCTTTTTACTTTAAAGCACTGAAATAAAGGAGTTGAGTCAAAACACGTAGGTTCAAGTATCAACGAGGTTAAGAAACGCCGTCTTGTCGTCGTTAAGAGCGTTTATTCTGAAAGTGGGCAACGTCGCAAATAGATGTCAAATGTTTCGCTTTTTTTTATTAATTTGGCAATATTACTGTATGGACGTATGAAACGTGGCTAACTAGTTCCCTAGAATAATAATGACACTAGGGTTGCCAATTTTTTTTTTATCAAATATTATAGTATTTTCGAAGCCATTGACTGTAAAAGTAGATGGCGAAGGGCCAAATCTGAGCGACTACAACGCGGGACGCGGGAGCGTTAACAACGCGAAACTAACGCGAGAATTATCGTGCACACCTGCGCGACTACAGCGCGAACAGCGAACTTCATTTTGTTTAGTGAATAGGTAGTCACAGCCGCGCGTCTATAGCTTAGTGTAGCACCTAAATTGTTATGTTATCGGAAGTCTCATTATTTAAACTCCACGACGACAGACGATAGTAATATAGAGATGTTTATCGAAAAAGTAAGAGAACATACTCTTCTATACCATCTGAAAAATCCTGGATATAAAATATACGTAAAAGGGATAAAATATGGGACTCAATCGGCCAGACTCTGGTGAATCGGCCAGAGTCAGACTCTGATGTTAAATGTGAGACTGACATAACACAACAATTTAGGTGCTACACTAAGCTATAGACGTACGGCTGTGACTATGCACTAAACAAAATGAAGATCGCTGTTCGTGCTGTAGTTGCGCAGGTGTGCACGATAGTTTCCGCGTTAGTTTCGCGTTGTCGCGACCGACGCGGGCGTCTCCTGCGGCGGTTCAAAATCAAATCAAAATCAAAATATTTTATTTCACATAAACCTACATGGGCACTTATGAAACGTCAGAAGCTAGGTGCACGGTTCCAATTGGTCGTTTCCTATGGAGAAGAGCCGGCAAGAAACACCACGGTTACTCTTTTAAAAATAATTGACTTTTACAATACTTTCATATAACAGTGTTTCTAGGTATGGGAGGACAGTGTAGGTTAGGGGCGTGAGGGCGCGAAATGCCTCTCCCCCACGCGTTCCGCCTCCTCCTTCGCGAGCATTACTGCTTCGCAGAAGGAGGTGACGGCCTGCCATGCCCTCTCGCTCCGTACCCATAGCCTGGAAGAATACACCGCTGCGCTGTCATTCAACTAATGCTAGGAGACTTTGATAGTCCCTTAAGTGAAAACTTAAGAAAATTTTAACACAAAACCGGAGATTTTTTTATAGAATAGCTTAATCTTCTCACTGCTGGGACACAGGCCTCCTCTCGGTGAGAATAAGTGGGATCCATCACGCGGGCCCAGTTCGGGTTGGTAGATGTTACATTACGACACCGGAAATTTCAATTGTCGTAAAGGACAGGGAATACAATGTCCTTTACGACAATTGAAATTTTCGGTATCGATTATGTCTTCCAATTTTTGGTTCTTGGACATGCCGGTTTCCTCACTATGTTTTCCTTCGCCGTTTTGAGAGCAGTGGCGATGAGATAATTTACACAAAGTAAAGCGCCTTTCTGGGTTCGAAACTATGACCTACAACTCGTAAATCGCATCCGTTACCACTGGGCTACCACTGTTTTCAAAATAGACTGGCTAGGGTATGTCATTAAATAATGATTTTAATTTAAAAACCGGCCAAGTGCGTGTCGGACCACGCACAATGAAGGGTTCCGTAGTTGGAATGAATTTATCCCAAAAACAAACTTAACTTTGTAGTTGATAAACATGTTCTCCCATACGGAATGTATGGGATACATGTTTATGCAACTGCAAAGTTAGGTTGGTCGATTATTACTCGTTAACTTCTAGAGCCTACTTAGCTGTGATAGTTTTCCTTTTAATTTCGTTATATAAACTACTACTGTGATTTTTTTCACACATCCAAAACCAACCATTTAGCTGGCAGGGGGGAGGACACTTGACTCTAACAAAAATGAGCACTTTAAAGCTTAATATTTCGCAAACGGATCCCTGAATCCAAAAATGGTTTCAACAAACGTTGTTTGAAAGACTTTTCCAATGATACCCCACACTAGGGGAAAAAAAAACAAAAAAAAAATTTAGCACTTTACTTGTATGGGAGGTACCCTAAAAACAAATGTTTTTCATAATTTTGTTTTACCACTTTGTCGGCGTAATTAATATGTATACCTATGTCAAATTACAGCTTTCTAGTACTAAGGGTCTCGGAGCTAGACCGCCGACAGACAGACAGACAGACGGACATGACAAAACTATAAGGGTTCCTTGTTTACTACGGAACCCTAAAAACCGGCCAAGTGCGTGTCGGACCACGCACAATTAAGGGTTCCGTAAAGATTTACCAAGTTATTTTAAGACCATAGACTTCTTATACATAGGTTTGGTTTGGCTATGAGTAAAGAATCATTCTCTGTATTTGTTTCAAAATTTTAGTCTCCCTAGTTTCGGAGATAAGAGGGGAATGGTCAATTTTCATCTATTTCCTTAAATATTTTTAAAACCGTTTACTTTAAAATTATAAAAAAAGAACATTTAGATCCTCACAATAAGCCCTTTCATTTGATGTTACACGGTACAGTCTTCAAATTGTTTTTAAAATTTTCCAATTTGCCCCCTTAAAGTAAGCCCCATATTCAAAATTCATTTATTTACGTTACATGTCCGTGTTAGGGTCAAAGATATTCATATGTGTATCAAATTTCAATTTAATCGGTCAATTAGATTCGGAGCAATTTGGCTGTGACAGACGGACAGTCAGACAGACACATGAGTGATCTTATAAGGGGTCCGTTTTTCCTTTTGAGGTACGGAACCCATTAAAACTACTTTCTTGTATTTACTTATTATTTCTTCATGCATTGTACTATGTACTTACTTACCTGCATTCTTTTACTATCCAATAAAGTCAAGGTTATCACAAAAATTAAGATAACCCCAGCCAAAAGCCCCATACTTGTAGACGGACAAAGTAAATTTGCAGGAATTAATGGAGGAACCTTAATTATATAGGTACTCTTTTTATTAAAAAATCGTGATATAGTAGTTTAGTAATTTCAAGTTGAACATAACAGTTTTAAGTAGCATTTCTTTGCACGTGGATCGTGCTATCTATTATCCATAGAATATTTAATTATTTTGTGCTCATATTAAGGTACATAAATTATCATAATCTTTCGATGTTCGCGAATTTTTCATGTAGATACCGCAAACTCCTTAAAAAAGCATAACATTTTTAAAAATCGTCAGTTTTAAGAAGGATCATGGTAAAATTTTGGAAAACACTGGGATTGGGATATTAATTAAATCGTAGAAGCTTTCCAGCCTGAATGATGTGAATAATTTAATGAAAACAACAAACGGAAAATTTTTTCTCATATGAATAACCTATGATTGATTATTATTATCTATAATACCTATTTAAGAAATCGAAGATAATAAAAATACCATTATTTATGTGCATGAAGTAAGTACATTTTTATTACACGACACACAACATAAAACTTTTACTAACTTTCCAACAATACAATATAATATTATGAATAGTATAATATGAAACAATTTACGATCATAACTGATGTCCTTCTAACAATATCTACTAGCAAAGATAAAATAAAGCTGACTAAATACACTGAACCTGATGCAGCCTAGAAGCCTAACATAGAGTCACCAATCGTTTGATATCCATAGTCAAAGAGAGAATCTTCACGAAATCTCCTGGACTTCAAAGTCTACAAAATCTAAGGTAACCAAGGAAGGATTTTTTGAAATTGCTCTCCTGAGGAGTTTAAATGATTCCTGGAAAGTGCTAACTAACTAGGGATTAGGTACATGATAAACTGTACTTAATAATCTATGTTAATATTATAAAGAGAGAATATTATAAATTAAAAAATCTATTATTAAGTAAATGTTATTAGTGTTAACGAATATTTAAATGATAAATCCCTAAAACTCATATAAAATACACAATAAATGTTTTTTTTTTTTTGAATAAGTTAGATTATAAGATAAACGATAAGTCTTCATCTCTAATATCTTTCTTTTGCTGTGCCCGACAGGGTCCACGATTGTTTTATAAGCAAATGTTTACCACCTAAGCACATACATTGTGGAATGCAATAAAGTATTGAGTATTGAGAGAGAGAGAGAACGAATTTATGTGGAGGGTAATCTCCGGAACCACAGCTCCTATTAAAAATATCTTTCATCATTTGAAAGGTACATTAGTCTAGATGGACATTAGCTATGTATATTATGTAAATAAATAAAAAAAGAAGTACATAATAATAGTAATGAAATCCTGTCTTGAATTCATGCAAGCTGAGTACTTATTGTTAGGTTACTGCTCAGAATTTGTGCACAACGTGTCGAGAACAGGATACCGTCTTCACATATAAATTGCACCCGTGTGAAGCCGGGGCTTGTCGCTAGTTAGTGATAAAGTATGCTTATAGGGAATAATCGGTGCAGGGTATCTCTATGCAGCCATTTGGAGTTGGACATCCAAACTGATCAAAGCGTCTCTGAGTCGCTTTCTTTGATCGCTGTTTAGAGGGACGAGGGGCTGACGCGTAGGACCCACCCTGATGCCAGTCACCAGTTCCATAGTCGCCTTCATGGCAGGGACGAAGTCACCTGAAAATTGTTACATTGATTGGATTTTGTAGATATTATATTTATTTCCCTAAAAATTGGTTTAAAAAAGCACGTCAAAAATTGTTGATGTTAGACTTAGGTTGGTTGGAAGATTTCTGTGGCAATAAGCAAAAACTGCTCACGGAAGGGGTAGAACCGGGTATTGTGGTGCAATTTGGGTATGACCTATGTCCAGCAGTAGACTGATATTGAAGAACTGATTGAGGCAGCAGATTTTTTATCACTACTTGTCTTACAGATATTAGAAAATACGTTCATACGTAAAAAAAAAAATTCGGATTTTTTGTATGTACATTGTGTGCCTTATTAACCTGGGTCGAATAAATTTATTTTCTTTCATTCTTCTTTCTTTTACGTCGGAACTTATCCATTATGTTTTTTTATCACCTTGAGAAGCAATAGTATCGACCAGTTTATTCAGTCTCTGCTGCAGGACCCTGGCCTTCACCACCTCTCCAGCCTTCACTGTCTCCACAATTTTATGGACCAAGTCTGGAAACAGGTTGCCAACGGTCGCGATGCTGGAGTCGTGGCCCATCAGAACTGCTGGCGCGATGTGCTGGAATTTAAATCCGTACATTCCGTATAGGTATTGTAAATGCAAAAAGTAACTCTGTCTCCTTTTCACGCCTAATCGTTATGAAATTTGACAGTTAAGTAGTCTGGGGCTTGGAGAAGGGTACGTTTCATCTTGGATCAAATATCTAGGATGTAAAAAAAAATGAAATACAAAATACAAGCAGACGAAGTCGCAGGCAACATTTAATCTACACTAATATTATTAAGAGAAAATATTGTATTTTTGTTTGTAATGAATAAACTCAAAAATTAGGCCCGGGACCGATATAAAAAAAAAAAAAAAAAAATTATTTAACAGTTTATGTATGTCACAGGGATATTGTAAAACCAGTGATATTAGATATAATTTCACTAGTGAATTTATAATTTCACGAAACTTTATCAACCGCGTCCATTTCTCACAATTTTATTTTTAAATTTAAAATTATAGCCAATGTTATTCGGTGATAATATAGCAAATGCTATGCGAGCAACATTGGCTATAATTTATAAAGATATCAAGCGGGCGCAGCCGCTGGCAGAAGCTAGTTGTAAATAAGTACTATTATAGAACGAAGCCGCAGTACTTGGTTCTAAGTCGAACAATGGGCAAAAGCTACTTGGATAATTTGGAATTTTGGAAGTTAATCTTTAAAAATACTTTTGGCGCTGAAGAAAAGCAAGCAAGTTTTTTAAGGGTTTTCTCTGCAATTCTTTCAATGTAACTTTCTCTGTATTTCCTTGTGACTCTATCACTCTTTCTAGTAATTATTCGAGCAGACTATAGGATAAAGACTGCAAATGATGGATTATACAGCAAGTCTTTATTTACTCATTCTTGTGTCACAAATATTAAATACAATATAAAAATGTAACACTAAAATATTTAAATTATATACAAGTGGGGGGCGGTTGTTGCTCGCGTCCGTAGGACTTACCACCTTATCCAGGCCCACCCTACACGTGCCCCCCGGGTGGTGCAAAACGAGTAATTCAACGCCGAATCTCAGGCGGCGGTTAAATAACCTGTAGATATGTCAGCAGGACTAACAATTCTGCCAAGTGAAGGTAGGAAATGATCTTCACAAACCATAACTCTGCTATTGTAGTAGAAATGGTGGCCTTGGCTTAATCGCCCGGACTGCGAGGAAGAGCCTTACAAAGGAACTATTCCTCTATAAACATTCTCTCATCTACCCCCTATCCTAAGGTGGGAAACGTGCCAAAAGGATACTCATAAACATCTAAACGAGTGGCTAGTGGGAAACTAGTCATGAGCGCCAACCGCAACGGACCTGGCAAACGTTGTGTGTAATCTGCCTTCTTGAGGGGATGGGCGTCACCCTTCTTGCGACTGTTTATATCGACCCATACTCGTGGGAACCTCATGGAAAATTCTCAAAATAATAAAACTACTAATTTACAAAGACCAAATCTGATTCAACAAACATTTCATTCTTGCATGTTCGATAGAACAAGGAGCAACTCATTAGGGGCACTACCTAAGGAAATCCAAAAACCTGTGGAAAAACAGATAGAACTAAGTGACTCAGAAAATACAGATACTGAGGAATGACAAAAGGATAAAATCCCAACTAAGAGAAAGAAACGGAAAGAGACAAGCCCCATACAAAATGAAACAAATAAGAAGATCAAAAGCATCTCGGCTTTCCAGATATCCACACAAAACAGTTTCGAAATCCTTAACGAAGAATCTACAAAGGAAACTAAAACAGAGGGTAAAGAATATATACCAAAACCAGAACCCATATTTGTGACAGGTGTCCTCAACATAGCATCCCTAAAGGAAAAACTGAATAAACTCGTTGAAACTGATCTGTTTATCATGACTACACTAAGATCTGGACACATAATCAAAATTATGCCAAAAGACATCCAAACGTACAAGGTCATTAGAGAAAACTTCATTGCAAACAACATCTCACACTATACATACCAGCTAAAAAGTGAGAGAGCGTACAGGGTGGTCTTACGTGGGCTGCACGCCTCAGAAGATACCTCAGAAATATCAAAAAATCTGGAACGCATTGGACATCAAGTGAGACAAGTAGTTAATGTACGACACCGAGCTACAAAAGAACCACTGCCTATGTATTATGTTGATCTAGAACCAAAGCAGAATAACAAAGACATCTTTAACGTTAGATATCTGAATCAAATGAAAATCTCATTTGAAGCCCCATATAAAAAGAAGGAAATTCTTCAATGTAAAAGATGCCAAAGATTTGGACATTCAAAAAACCAGTGTCATAGACCTTTTCGCTGCGTTAAATGCGGCAATGACCACTCGACAGCGCAGTGCACCAAAAAACCTGATACCGAGGCTACTTGTGCAAACTGTGATGAGAAACACCCGGCCAGCTACAGAGGCTGCAAAATCTACAAGCAATATAAAGAAAGAATTCTGAAGACTGCTCCCAAGCCCAAAGAACAACAACCTTCAAGGAAACTAGAGACCTACAACATAAACAGTGTCACTCCACGTGAATTCAACCTAAAGAAAACATACGCCGAGACCATTAGGACCAAACCACCAGCTCCTCCATCTGAGAGAAAGAACGACCTGAATGACATGACCGACATAATGGAAACAATGCTAGAAAAACTACAGCACACAATGTTGACAATGATGGAAAAAATGATGGACAAAATGATGGACCGAATGGTTCAACTAGTCAACAGCCTTGTTAAGAAATGAATCGCAATCTCCGAGTTGTCACTTGGAACGCCAACGGCTTGACGGAACGACGTCAAGAATTTGAAATCTTTCTTCAGACAGAAATGATCGACATAGCCTTAATATCTGAGACGAGGTTTACCTCAAAGTCTCATGTTACCTTTAATAACTATACGATCTACACAACCAACCATCCCTCTGGAAACAGTCATGGCGGTACTGCAGTAGTTATTAAAAAAAATATCAAGCACTACTCCATGGAGGAATATCGTACAGATAAAATCCAAGCAACCTCTATTGCACTAGTGGATAACAAACATGAAACAGTATTCTCTGCTGTCTACTGTCCTCCTAGACATACAATATCAGCACAAGACTTCTCAAACTACTTCTCTACACTTAGTAAAAGATTCATCAGTGCTGGGGATTGGAACTCAAAACATCTCCACTGGGGCTCCAGATTGACCAACACGAGGGGAAGACAACTCTTCAAAGTAACGAAAGATATGAAATTGGAATGCTTGTCTGGTAGAGAGTCTACCTACTGGCCAACCGACAGAGATAAGACCCCTGATCTGCTTGACTTTTTTATTGCAAAAAATATAGACAGTAATTACGTAACGATAGAGTCATGCATTGACCTCACTTCAGACCACACTCCAGTCATCCTGAATGTTAACTCAACGGTAACTCTAGTAGAGCCACCCTCAAAAATATACTCTAGAAAAACAAACTGGGAAATGTATAGAAAGGTAATAACAACAGAAACAACCTTAAAAAACAAAATTGGCACACCAGAAGAGTTAGAAGATGAGGTGGAGAAATTTAACACGTCCATTCATAATGCCGCTAACATCGCTACCACCAAACGAACAGGTAAAGGAAAACCACCAAAGAATAATACGTATCCAAAGGAGATAAAGGAGAAAATACAGAAGCGGCGTAAACTTCGAAAGATTTGGCAGACAACAAGATATCCAAGCGACAAAACAATATTTAATAAATTCTCAGACGAACTTAAAAACCTCACAAACAAGTACGAAAATGATAACATCCAAAACATGCTTTCAAATCTTGATCCAACAATTGAAACAAACTACTCTCTGTGGAAAGTCACCAAAAACTTAAAGCGTCCTAAAACCCACGTACCACCTATAAATAACAATAAGGGAGGATGGGCTAGATCTGATCTCGAGAAAGCAAAAATTTTTGCCGAACATCTCAATACTGTTTTTCAACCACTCCCTGAGAGTTCCAATGAACATAGCAAAGAAACCAAAGAGTACCTTGAAACAACAAATCAAATGTGTTTGCCCCTGAAAAGTACTAGTCCCAAAGAAGTATACCGAGTAGCAAAGAACTTACAGGAAGGGAAAGCACCTGGATATGACCTAATCGATGCAACACTCTTAAAAAATCTCCCATACAAAGGAATAATGAAACTAGTACACATATTCAATGCCTGCCTGAAACTTGAACATTTTCCTGGTCAATGGAAGATCGCACAGGTAGTAATGATAGCAAAACCCGGCAAACCCGCACAAGAGACAACTTCTTATAGACCCATCAGCTTGCTGCCAGTAGTCGGTAAACTCTTCGAGCGAATACTCCTCAACCGAATGAAGGAACATCTAGAAACAGTGTTACCTAAACACCAATTTGGATTTCGTAAAAGGCATGGAACAATCGAACAAGTTCACCGTATTGTTGACACTATCAGCAGATGTCTAGAAAACAAACTATATTGCTCTGCGGTCTTTCTTGACATCAGTCAGGTATTCGATAAGGTTTGGCACGATGGCCTTATCTTTAAACTAAAAAAGGCTCTCCCACACTGTTTCCTTCAAATACTAAAATCGTACCTGGATAAAAGGAGCTATCAGGTGAAGTATAACGAGGAATGCTCCGACCTTCACGAAATCAAATCAGGTGTCCCGCAAGGTAGCAGACCCAGAGATTGGACCCAGTAGGGTCCAATCTTATACCTTATCTTTACAGCAGACATACCAACCAACGATCACACGTCAATTGCAACGTATGCCGATGATACGGCCTTGCTGTCTACTCACACAAACCCAGAAACTGCTTCATTTCTGTTACAAGATCACCTCCACGAAATAGAGTTGTGGCTGAAAAGGTGGAGAATTAAGGCAAATGAAAGCAAATCTGCTCAGGTAACATTTACCCTCAGGAGAGAAACTTGCCCCCCCGTTAAATTAAACGACAAAATAATACCTCAAGAAGTTAACGCAAAATATTTGGGAATGCACTTGGACAGAAGAATGACATGGCAAAAGCACATCTGGACCAAAAGAAAGCAACTAGACGGAAAACTTCGAAACCTCAACTGGTTACTTGGACGCCACTCACAACTAAGTGACAACAATAAAATGTTGATATATAAAACAATATTAAAACCCATCTGGACCTACGGTATACAGTTGTGGGGAACCGCTAGTAATAGCAACATAGACATACTAGAAAGATTCCAAAGCAAAACACTAAGAACTATGTTCGGTATCCCCCAGTGTATTAGTAATAAATACATGTACCTAGATCTCGGCATAAAAACTGTCCGGCAAGAAATAGTCCAAAGCAGCCTGAAGTACCAGGAGAAGCTAACAACCCACGTGAATGAACTTGCACAGACTCTGAGCGGAAAGGGTGGACTTGAACATACCCGGCTGAGGAGAAATGACATCCCCAATCTCACCAAAAGATTCCCACAATGAGACAATGAGAGAGTTTGCTGGAAAGAAACTTTTCAACAGTTTATGGCTCTCGTAGATTACAATATAAGACAGATATTTATCAGCCAAGGAAGTGGCTTATTGTTCCTCGAACAGATTGCCATGTAGCAGAATCAACAAAAAAAAAAAAAATATACAAGTTAGAAAAAAAAAACGTGTGGCACTCGGGGACTGCCGCGGTAAAGCTATTGCATAGCATTTGTAACCTCCATACTTCCTATTTGTCAACGCTACACTTGGGATGATGACGGATGATGACATAAAACAAAAATGACGTTCCCATGACAACGTTATGTGAATGTGAATGGAACGCAATGTTGGTTACATGGTAGGCGGAGTGGGTGGGTGTTAGGTTTTATTTTCGTTACGGAATTTCTTGATTCGGTCACCGCGCTCAAAGCCCGCTATAAAAGCTATGCAATAACTTAATAAATGAAGGGGAAGAGCTCATTGGGCATCAAAAAATTCGTCCGTATCGCTGTCAGCGGGAAAAGTGCCCAAAAGTCTGGCAGTGTTGCCACCAATACTGATTCTTTGACCTAAAAATAGGCCAGCCCTTTGGTCTCGTCCGTCGTGTCCAATGCAAAACTTACATGGTTGCCAATGAATATCTTCTGGTCTTCACCCAGCAAGTCAGCGACTTGGTTTGCTATTCCCAGATCAGCCTTCGCACCTTTGAAGTTTGGTAGTCTGGATAAGGCTTCAGAGAATACCTGCCGTATGTTTACTGCAAAGAAAGGTACTAATAGACAAAAAAAATTATAGAACACGTATTTTTTCTTTCTTGACGTAATCAAAAGATTACGGCGATACATTGAGTTAAAATGTGGCATGACGTCACGCCTTGCTAGATTTAATACTGCGTTGTGACGTAGCGAGCCCCATTCCCCAACTTTAATGCGTGTTTTCTAAGTTATTTTTGATTAATATGATAAAGCAAAAAATACGTGTCTAATATTTTTTTATTATCTGAAAGACGGACTCAATTTTTTTAACTAGGCAACTACCCTATTGGCATGTTGACTTTATTGATCGCGTATCTCATTATTGTATTTCACGAGATCTAAGGACGACATTTTTTTTCTCACCGTGATAACTTAGGTGAAGTGAGCTGCCAAAAGTGTCAATCCTTTAGTGCTATTCTGTTAGTTCTGTAACCATCTCACCGTGTATCTTAGGTGAAGTGAGCGTGGAGTGAGCTGTCAGTTGCTAAGGTTTGACACTATTGGCAGCTCACTTCACCTATGTTATCACGGTGAGATATTTACAGAATAGCAAAATAGAAAATGGTCTACAAATCTACAATTTTACTAAGCCTACGACGTTCTCACAATCATGATAAATAAAATATGTAAAAATAAAAACCTATTTAGTCTACGTGTAGTCTACAAGTTTTAGTAGCTACGAGAACTTTCTCATCCTTCCTTACTTCGTTAGTACAGACAGGTGCGGCGCAATGGCGTGCCGCACAACCGGTAGAAGAATTTCCGTGAAGTTTTCATAGAAATTGTTTCACCAGAGTCGCGTCGCGCCTGTCTGCAGGAGTCTTTAAGCAATGATATGACAATGGTGTTGTATTTTACTATCATAATACTTATAAAAAAATGTTCTATACGTTCGAAGTAAATAAAGCATATTACCATCGACTCCACTCATTAAAGGGAAGTGATAGTAGATCAGGGGCAGAGTCGGTGCTGCCTCGGACACTCGTTGTAGGTAACACACCAACTCGTCCACAGTCTTCGGCTTGTAGTACAGTTCCGGAAGAGTCATTATACCGTCAGCTTTTAGCTTCTCTGCGTGTTCGGCCTGGTGAGGAGAAGCAGTAGCGGCGTTAGGGTAGGGCGTTTGGGCGACCGCCTAGGGCACCGGATATGAACGGGCGCCCCGGGCGCCCCTTTATATCCCCTCACTCAGTACCGACGGTAGGGTAGGGCGCGCATGGCGCCAGATATGAAAGGGCACCCAACGCGAACCACCGGCCTTTTATTTCTCTATCTTTTTAGGGTTCCGTAGTAAACAAGGAACCCTTATACTTTCGTCATGTCCGTCTGTCTGTCTGTCCGCGGTCTAGCTCCGAGACCTTTAGTACTAGAAAGCTGTAATTTGACATAGATATACATATTAATTACGTCGACAAAGTGGTAAAACAAAATTATGAAAAACATTTTTTTTTAGGGTACCTCCCATACACGTAAAGTGGTGATGTTTTATTTTTTATTTTTTTATCCCATAGTGTGGGGTATCATTGGAAAGGTCTTACAAAAACATTATGAGTTTGTGAAAACCATTTTTGGATGCAAAATATTAAGCTTTAAAATGCTAATATTTTGACATTAAGCTTTTTGACATTACACATTTCTACATTTATATTCTTCATTGTATAATTTGTGAGAGATTTATATGTAATTCATCAATTATTTTGTTTTTTTTTTTTTTTTTTGTTGTCTGATCTGTGACAATCTATTAAATTCGATTATGGCTAATAATGATCGTAATAGCTGTATCTATATTACTATTTAATTCAAACCTAATATTTTGCTTGCCGTAAGGTAAAATGTATCGGGACACTTAATAAATATTCCAACTTATATGTATACCTACATTATCAGCAAATAAATGATTTCTTTCTTTCTAATTTTTGTTAGAGTCAAGTGTCCCCCCCCCCTGCCAGCTAAATGGTTGGTTTTGGATGTGTGAAAAAAATCACAGCAGTAGCTTATATAACGAAATTAAAAGGAAATCTATCACAGCTAAGTAGACTTTACTAGTTATCGAGTAATAATCGACCAACTTAATTTTGCAGTTGCAAAAACATGTTTTCCCATACATTCCGTATGGGAGAACATGTTTATCAACTACAAAGTTAAGTTTGGTTTTGGGATAAATTCATCCCAACTACGGAACCCTTCATTGTGCGTGGTCCGACACGCACTTGGCCGGTTTTTGTTATTTCACTAGTTTTTTACCCGATTGCGGGACAGCAAAGACAGGGTTATGTTTTTTCTAACTTTTCTGTACAAGTCGACAAAGTTTATTTTTATATGAATGGGCCAAAGAAAAGATGCAGCGACGTGCTAAAAAAATTGAGCTCGCTCATGCTACGTTCTCTGAAGTTTGAATTCTCATACTTTTCTACATAAAAGAAATCCTAAGTTTTCCGTGTGCTGAAATTTTTGAGTTCGCTTCGCTCGTTTTAGCATTCTGCATTTTCCTATTCCTCAAACTAGAACAAAAGCTACCATTTTCGCTATCTCTCTACTCTCCAAGAGTAGTGATGGGCGCCACAGAAATCTCACCCGGGGCGCCGGTATTGCTAAAACCGGCACTGATTTCAAGCACACAAATGTATAAACGTAGATTTAATGCCATAGGCGGTTCCAAGCAGTCAACCTTTTGATAATTAATTTGAAGCTGTCAAACAACACTCTAGTTTTATACGGAACTCTGAACATAAAGGACATAGGGCCGAACATTTTTACTTCGTGAGGAAAATCATCGCAGCCGATGTTACAATAGAAATCTTGAAGATTCTAAATATGCTTTGAGTGGAAACCACGTTCTGAAATAGGAATCCGTACCCTAATTGCGTAACTCATTTTCGTAAACAATTTCGCGAAATTTGTTTCATTTTGACATTTCAACAACATTCATTGCGTTATTTACGTTGTTGAACAGATTTTTTTTCCAACTTATGAAGCAAAGGATTAGAAATCTGTTTCAAATCGATACAAATTGTGATTGTGTTGTATTACGCAATTAGGGTGCTGTTTTTATTTGTGCACGTATGATACACTTCGAGTCAAAAATATCAATAACGAATGTATAAACTAAAATGCGAAAACAAATAGGCAAGGTTTTAATATACAACATGTAAAAAATGCTGTTCGATCCGTGAGGGTGTTCGTGTATCGTACTGAGAGTCTATGTGGTAATTTTCAGGAAAAAAGAAAAATAAAAAAAACACATTTTTGAGGGGATTTAACCTAGGTATACATGGGGCACGGGCGGCCGTCGTTTAGCGTAGTCATAACTTATGACCCCTGTTGAAAATTTGCTAATTTTAATGGCTTTGGGGTAATCGGTACTATAAATGTGAATTTTACAAACTTTTTTATTTTCAATAATAATATCTAAGATCGTTTTATCACTTTTTGGTAATGTTATTGCAGTACCTAAGACCCCATTCGGATCGGACAAGTTTTTTTTTACATATTACCAGTTCTAAAACATCCGGTAAGGGAACGCCACCGACTTGAGCGATGACCTTGGTACCAAAAGGTCTCGCAGCTGTCATCCAGGCATCTAGGAGTGACTTCCTCTCTTCAACACTCAGGGACATGCCTTCTCCTGTAGTTCCACCTACTTTGGGACAAAAAATGAACAATAATAATAATACTTTGAAGCAAAACAAACGATGGATGGCCTGTGGGAAAGATGTCATCGCTAGAAAGGGGGTGGTGACCTTTGAATACTTATTTCTAGATAAGAGTGTCACGCTACAAAGGAACTAAAACAAACAGGCTAACTTTTTTAAGCTGGTGTGTGTGACAGGTACGTTTTACACTCGCGCCACGTTATTGTGTTCTTTTAGGGGCATGAGGAATGAGGAACAGGGGCTTGTGGCTAAGTAATAACAGCTGCACGGGTCGATCGATCCGGTTAAGCTACGCTTGCCGCGGTTGGTCCGTGGATGGGTGACCATCTTTACATACCAAGTCCCCTCCGTGCCTCGGAAAGCACGTTAAGCCGTTGGTCCCGGCTGTCATTTGTAGATCTTTGACAGTCGTTACGGGTAGTTGGAAGCCCAAAAAGTCTGACAACCAGTCTTACTAAGGGGTATCGTGTTACCTAGTCACTAGGTTGTGGAGGTCAGATAGGCAGTCGCTCCATGTAAAATACTGGTATTCAGCTGCATCCGGTTAGACTGGAAGCCGACCCCAACATAGTTGGGAAAAGGCTAGGCAGATGATGATGAGGAATGAGGAACAGGGTGTAAAGTTCACTCATCCTCTATAGAAAAGAGAGGATCTTCCGATCAGACTGTTGTCGTGTCTGGCGGGCAACTTCCCAGCGATTGATGTTGCGGAAGTTCGTTCGTTCACGCGGTGAACTCTAACTGCGCGATGCAGGTTTTGTGTGACGTCAAGATTTTTGTGTAACGTCAGGTCTTTGATGCGTAGTTCGCATATAGCGATGTCGATGCCGCCACACTGTCACTGTGCTTTTCTTTTCTAGTGTGCGTGCATTTAGCGGCCAACAGTTGGACGCAATTTTTTTCGACGTCATAGCTTTGACTGTCTATCTAGATATATTTATATCTTTGGGGGTGACTACTGAGATAATGACTGATAGATAAGTATGGAAGAAGAAAACGTGCTGCGTCGACGCTAATTAAATTGGGATCAGGGCAAGAGAATGATGATTACTTTGAAACATTCGAAATGGCGCTATGACCATATAAGTTTGCGGCGTATGAAACGCTTTTTTTGCATTTTTTGACTTAGCCTAATTTCTTTATGGGTAGTAACAGAAGCTCCGAAAAAAAATTAAAATATGTGCATACTCAAAATATGAAATTTACTGCTAGAAATACTAATTTTCCAACAACTTAAATGCGAATACAAATAAAGAAACGACCGAATAAAATACTGAAAATTCCGAAAAATCAATACAGAATTTGTTGACGTAATATTTTTCAAACAAGCATACATCATGCATGCAGCATGCAAACGAGCATGCAATATGCAGCAGGCATGGTTTCTGTCATGGCTCCGGCGCTGCGAGGCTCCGGTGGTCCCACGCGAGCTTAAATTACGCTCTAGGGGTAGGGCAGACAAGACTACGTGGAGTCGGTTTTGCAGCGATTCGTTTCTGTCACTAACTTTTATAGCACAACATATTGACTCTTAGGAAAATTTGTATTTAAGTTTTATTATTTCCCTTTCTTTATTGTGGATTGTGGCGTGTGGTATAAGTAACTGTACCTATGTTTTAAATGTTTATTGTTAAAAAAATCTTGACTTGACATGGACTTATTTCGTAATTACTTACCCAGAATGCTGTTGACTCGATGCTTGTTTAAATGTGCCATGTAAATGGGTATGATGGATAGGTCCACACATCCTGACTCCAAGAAGGGAGTGAATACTGGTGCCAGAATGCCTTCGACTTTGAAAACCTGTGGTCAAATAAAAAAAAAGTCGGTGAGTAGGGTGTGTCTAAAACTACAAATTATCTCGGAAAAGGTACGACGGCGACGGTATCCTCATTCGTGATAAAACAAGGATTGACGAAGTTTTAGGTTCAATGATTGAAAAGGCACGAGGTGCTCATGGCTAAGTAATAAAAGCCGCACGGGTCAATCTATCAGGTTAAGCTACACTTGCCTCGGCCAGTCCTTGGATGGTTGACCATATTAACATACCGAGACACCTCCGTGCTCCTCATTGGTCCCGGTTGACATTCTTGGATCTTTGACAGTCGTTACGGGTCGTCCGAAGCCCGAAAGTCTGACAACCAGTCTTACCAAGGGGTATCGTGTTACCCAGTAATTGGGTTGTGGAAGTCAGATAGGCAGTCGCTCCATGTAAAGTAATGATATTCAGCTGCACCCGGTTAGACTGGAAGCCGACCCCAACATAGTAGGGAAAAGGCTAGGTAGATGATAATTGAAGAGGCGTGATTTTGTGTCAAAATAGAAAACAGAAGATGCATTTAGTTTTGCCAAGCATTGGTCGTCTTTTACTCCATATTTCAGTTTACGTACAGACGCCAGCACATCAAACTACCCGAAACTGTCAAAATTTCCCAATCAACTTTGAATTTTATGCTTCAGCGATAAAGTTGAAAATCTATTAAATAAATTTGACAGATTGTAGTAGCTTGAAGTGCTGGCGTCTGTACATATTTAACAGTGCAACTTGTAATTTCATTCATGAGAACCTGAGGAGAAGGTCTTTTTGGAAATAAATAAACAACTTCGACTTCTATTAAGTACAGTGAAGGTCGATTTTTTGTTGGAAACAGGAATATTGTTATTGCCTTTCTATATGTCGGTAAGGTAAGGGATTAGGGTGTGAGAATTTATTAAATTAATTAAATACTAGGGAGTCAAACACCCAGAATCTGGCTCAGCTTGGTTAACTCTATAGCATTACAGTGAATTAAGGTTACTGTTTAAACGAACTATAAGTTATATTTCGCGAAATTCAACTTAGATTTTTTGCGAATTGTAGCGTTGTATGTTGAACCAAATACAATTACTTACGCAGCAATTACGATAAAATAATTCCCAAATAATTAACTTCAAATATCAATATAGCTCTCGAAATTATATTTCCATAAAATAGTCTTACTTCCATAAAATAGATTTTGAGAAGTTCTCAACATCAAATTCTTAATTCTGAAAGTCCATTATCCCCATATATTTTGGAATGTAGGTATGGTAAATATCATGAAATGTGATGGAGGTACGAGTATTTTTCCTTCTCACTCACCTATTTATAACTCAAGGACCCGTCTGCTAACCTTCAGCCACCCTACCCCCCTCCACCCACCGCCCACCACATATGTATAATGCAACAAACCAGAATATGTTTCTGGTCGGGGGATACCCTCCCGGACTCGATCAGTAGGGTTGCCATAAAAAAGTACTAAATCCTAGCATGCGATTGTTTTTAGATTCATTGTGTTTTATCGAAAAGCTTATGAGCTATTATTTTTCAGCACCGAAGCGAGAAATAAATCGTGATATCAACCTGTAAGGTTAACATTCCTACGTAATTTTCTATTTACCTATACCAGTCTGTGACAGATAGAACACATGAATATAAAAAAACTTTTTACAAAAAAAAACAACCGACCTCCAAAAAATACACTACAAAGTGAAAAATAACTTTAATTTCGGAAGTCGGAGTCTTGTGTTTTGTATTTTCGTTTTTTGCCACCGACTTCCGAAATAAAAGTTATTTTTCACTTTGTAGTGTTTTTTTTGGAGGTCGGTTGTTTTTTTTTTGTAAAAAGTTTTTATTTTTCACTTTTTAGTTGTGGTACCTACCCCACACACATTCGAATACCACTACCTGCTACCAGTGACAGAAACTTATCATATCATCTACATAGCAAGTGGGAAAAAAATACGTATTTTGTAGCTAACTCAAAAACTATCAAAGCAAAGTTAATAAAATTTATATAGGACCAATTCGAGAGCACACCCTTTCAAACAAAAAAATAATTTTCAAAATCGGTCCACAATTGACGGAGAAATCGGTGGACATACATAAAAGAAAATAAAATAAAAAAAAAAACAAACATACGCGACGAACATATAACCTCCTCCTTTTTGGAAGTCGGTTAAAAACGAGCAGAAGGAAAGCTTCCTAACAGAGTTCAAAATTCTTATCTACTTTCATAGTAGGGTTGCCATATTTTCCCGAGACACCGTCGGGACATTTTTTGTGAAAGTACCTACTTTTGTTTGTAGGTACCAAAAAACGATTTGGGAAATATTTATTTTTAATTACTGAAGATACAATCGTTCTTTTTGTATTTATCTGATGATTTTAGCTGGGAAAGTAGATAATTGTTAGTTACCTTTTACGAATTTATAAAATTCTTCACAACTCATGTTAAAACTAGTCAAATCTTGAAATCTTTAAATTAAATTGTGTTTTATATTTATTTTAGAATGTTGTACGTTCTAATAAATAAATTTCAGGATTATCTACAGAAATTGGCACCCATTTGATCTCAATTCTTTTGGTCGGCGAAGTCGACAAGTTCCACGCATATTCTTAATATTGAACTTGGCACCCATTTACACATTTATGTTTTTATGGGATAGATACTACAAAAACAAGACGAGGTTTTTTACTTGACAAGATCCTTTGGATATGCCTACAAAAAAAGAAATCTCCTTCGTATTCCTACTTAGTTTACCTGTACCCTAATTGCGTAATACAACACAATCTGTTTCGATTTGAAACAGATAGCTAATCCATTGCTACATAAGTTGGAAAAAAAATCTGCTCAAAAACGTAAATAACGCAATGAATGCTGTTGAACTGTCAAAATGAAACAACATAGGCAAAATTGTTTATGAAAATAAGTTACGCAATTAGGGTACTGGTCGCTGCGACCACTGGCTATGGTCGTGAGATCCCTTATCTTTAACGGCTGAATGGATTTTGATGAAGTCTGGGACACAGGTAGACCCCTAAGCGACATCCGTAGTTTCGGCCGAAGTTACGGGCGTTCCGTACTCCGTCTTACTTACGGTATGTCTGTAGGTAAGACGGAGTACGAAGTTTTTAACCTGGGTTTGGACTTAAGTTTTTATCGCGGGATCATTTCCAATCTCCAAGTGGACGAAGCCGTACACAAAAGCTGGTAGAAACTATAAAATACAGGAAAATTCGCTTACCATTGCAGATATTAAACGCAAACAAAGGATATACACAGAACTGTTACAGAGTAAGAACGCGAGATGACTGAACTGAATGCAATGTCTTGTAAAGTGATACTGTAGGAAGCTGATTGAAAGTAGGTAGGTAAGTAGGTAGTTGCGGCATAAGGTAAAAGTCGGCCCATGTCGGGTTAGCCGTCATAGATATTGAGTTATATCAATATTATTATGTTCTGGTTCACGTAGAAAGATAACTATTTCTAACTAGCTAATGCCCGTGCATGCATGCATTGTATGTAATGTCTTTTTAATTTTCTTTTGTAACACAATGGTGCCGATTCCCTTGTTCACAAACTAAACTAAATTTACGTCAAGCGCTGATTAATTTGACAGGACTAAACTAAAATTTATCCTCTGTCCTTTTCTTAATGAAATAGAAAGAAAAAGATGCACTGAACTTAAATTTAGTTTAGTTTGTGAACAAACTTAGGGAATCGGTACCAATAACTAACTAAAGTTTCATCACAGGCGGTCCAGTCATTTTCGAGTTTTTGCGAGACTAACGCACGGCAATTGATTTTTATGTACAGGGTTATTATTGGTTTTATGCAGAAACTCATTTCGTGGTAAAAATATTCTTACATAGATTTGTATGTAAAAATAATTTATATCTATAAATCTATACATATACAGGGTTATTGGTTTTAAGTCGGCGATCCGTTAAGGGGATGTAGGAGAGGTCATTTGCAAGCAAATGACTTCGATGACCCGTATGCCAATGTCAACCATTTTCAAGTAATTTGACATTTTAAAATTTAGAAAATACAATGTGAGTCTTAATAATGTGCACATATCGAAATGAGAGAATCTAAATTGAATTAAATCGGCGGAAAAAATATATAAAAAAAAACAGATATTAAAAAAAAACTTTTTTTTTTCTTTTATGGAATTTTTAATCAAAACGGTGTAACTTTTAAACTAAATAATCTATTGCGCTGAAACAAACTCTATAATGATTGGAAGTAATTAGGCGTCCTAATAAAATGAAAATTGTAGAAACTACCCTCAATGGAAAATAAACATGTTGTTTTAGCAAAAATCTGTTTTTCTTCATAAATTTTTACAATAATTAATCTTAAAATTTCTCATTAAGACCATTACGTAACATTAAAAAAATAGTCTTTTTTAATTTTTTCCGTCGATATAATTAAGCATAGATTCCCACATTTGAATATATGCACATTATAAAGAATCACACTGTATGTAATGTATGAAAGAATATTAAAAAAAAAATTTTTTTTTGTTAAAAATCAAATATTAACCATATTAAGCAACCTAGAGTGGTACGAACTGATTTGGGCGCGCTGAGACTCAAACTCAAAGCATTTATTTCAGACCAATTACAGGCACTTTTGAATTATCAACGACTGCACACATTTCGTGGGTAGAAATGACTTATGTGAAAACGGAAGAGGTAACAATTTCTAGTTCGTACTCTGAACGAAGAACAGCATTAGACCCTTACAAAAAAAAAGTTAAACTGTCAAAACACGTGCGTTGACAATGCACAAAAAATCAACAAATAATTTTCAAAATTTCACTGTACCTTCAACAAAAGCCCCTAAACGAAGTGTGGATGTAGAAATTGACTCACAATGCTGGCATTAACTGGGCCGATAGATTTCCCCGGCGTTCAGTATGTTCAAGTCGCCAGAACTTATACCAACAAAATGGAGAGATCCGTCCTTGTTATCTACACCGGCGGCACCATAGGCATGGTCAAGACTGATGAAGGTGAGATAGATGTTCACAGTTTCCTTTGCCTTTTGTTTAAAACTAGCTGTTGCCCGCGATTTATTTATTTAATACTTCAAGCACACAAATGTACAGAGGCGGACTTAATGCCAAAGGCATTTTCTACCAGTCAACCTTTGGGTGATGCAGAGACAAACAGTGGTAGGTGCAATAGCGAAAATTGAGGAATAAATATTTATTTAAATATAAAGATATAAAGTCCCCGTCACGAGAAGCTATAAATTTTGTAAACACACATTCAGGGGTTTGCAATCTTTGGGTAAAATAAAATAAAAACATTTTTGTACTATTTTTTTACAGGGATATAATTATATTAACACACACATCTAATTACAAACAAACAATATAACCTAATCCGCGAAAAATCACAAGCAAACAAACGCATTCGAAACTCGAAAGACAGCAGAGACAACGTCAGCGTGAACTTACTTCAAAATCGTGGCCCAAATGTTTACGTTCCATGAATTCGATGTGTTCCAGTACCACAAAACCTTAGACGACAGCGTTTTATATCGCTAAAATATAACCCGATCAAGTGAAATTGCTCATTAGTTTCGTATAACACGTACGTTACTTCGACTTCATTGAATTTGGGATTATTTGTTGTTGATTAAATTGTCGCTACGTAACTTGGTAGAAGTTCTTTATTTACAAAAATTATAGCTTCTCGTGACGGGGACTTTACATAAATATATAAATTATATATAAATATAAACAAAAATAAATACACATAAAATACTACTAAAGCAAGTAAGACAAATAATGGGAAATCATTACCGTTGTGATGATACTGCCAGCTTCTTGCGAATGTGCTTTAAAATGGTCGCCTGATCCTGATTTCCTGGGGGAGCGCATTCTACAGAGTGATAGACTGAACGAAGATGGAAGAGTGGATGAAGTCTGTGCGGTGGGTGGGATATTGAAGAAGACGATAGTCGATTTCGTTTGCGATCTAGGATGAAAAGTAGCCTATGAGGTATCTGCCATTTTCATAATGATCCGTGTAAGCAGTGATAGCCTAGTGGTGTGACCGTCAGACTGCCAAGTCATAGGTCTCGAGTCCAAATCCAAGGTACGCACCTCTGACTTTTCAGATTCATGTGTGTATTGTATATATTATCACTTGCTTCAAAAACGGTGAAGGAAAACATCGTGAAGAAACCGGCATGCCTGAGACATATTTCTCGACGGCATGTCAAGCCAAGTCAGAGGTCCATGGGCGGCTTTAAAACTCTGACACCAGTACCAGTACCCTAATTGCGTAATACAATGTTTTACAATACCCCTTTTTTTTTGGGTGTGGAATTATCAAATAACTTCTCCCGCTCTGGGCGGAGCGGGAGGGCGTGTCAGACTCTTACTGACTAAAACCCACCCGTGTTCCTTCAGTTGCCGTGTTGCCAGGGGCGCCACGATGTCCCTATCGGTTTTCTTCGAACCCCCGGCAGGCATTGGCCCTAGCGGACCCCGTCAATTCTGCTGACATCTCTTTAAGGCGCGCGTGGAACACAACGCGCCGTCGACCCGGGCCTGGTTCTTATCGGACGGCGAGCTACCCATTGCTCACCGTCCGCAAGCCCGCGCCTACGGTGGCCGGAAATCTGCCTGTGATTCCCGACGCCCAGGGCGTCACCTCCTGCGGCGGTTAGGGGCGCGAGGGCGCGAAATTTGCCTCTCCCTCACGCGCTCCGTCTCCTCCTTCGCGAGCATTACTGCTTCGCAGAAGGAGGTGACGGCCTCCTATTTACAATACCCCTGCGACATATACTATAAAGTTTATAGAAGCCTTGGGTCTGAAAACTCGCCAAGTAGGTACATCCAGTTCCTGACGAATGTGTTAGAGCACATTATTCGCTCTTACAATTTATTGATATGATTATTTGACAAGGGGGGGAAGTTGACTGAGTAGCATGCACAAATAGAGAATAGACTCGGTACCTATTTTATGAACTATGTTTTTGTTATCCCGGAAAAACCATGTTTCCTACTACCTGTGTTATGCAAATGAAATTAGTAGTCTAAATAATTCTTCTATTCATCCTACGACAGACTCTCGCTTGGCTAAATTTTGAGACTGCCTTTATACGCGGGAAAATACCTGACAGTCAACTTGTGTACCTACCTAACACAAGCACACCTGTTTTGTACATACAGACAGAGACAGTTATATGTATGCACTGTTTACCGCGCTATTGTATGAATGGTGATATTTTTGGAATACGTTATCTATAATACTTCTACTTTATACTCATTACTTATATAATCACTACATAGTATAAAACAAAGTCGCTTTCTCTGACCCTATGTATGCTTAAATCTTTAAAACTACGCAACGGATTTTGATACGGTTTTTTTTAATAGATAGAGTGATTGAAGAGGAAGGTTTATATGTATAATAACCCGGTTTATACCCGTGCGAAACCGGGGCGAGTCGCTAGTATTTAATATATAAATCTGAAGAGTTTGTTTGTTTGTTTGAACGCGCTAACCTCAGGAACTATTAGTTTGATTTCAACAATTCTTTCAGTGTTAGATAGTCCATTTATCCAGGAAGGCTATAGGCTATATATTATCACGCTAAGGAGCGTGAGCAATAAATAAATAGGAGCGGAGCACCAATAAAGAATGTTTCAAAATCGGGGTTTTTTTGTTTTGTTTTGAGAGCTTCCGCTGCGTGCGCTGCGTAAACGGTTAAAGTTTCGCAAAAATCATGTAAGACACAATTGTTCCCCTTTAAAGGTTCTAAAAAAAGTCCGCGACAGCATATTATATGTCTATCTTTTAAGGTTGGCTCACTACTTATAACCTTTTTTATGCTAACCAAATTTGTTCTAAAATAATGCATTATTTGCGAAGGTGTTTTTATAAACATGATATTAATCCATAACCAAATAAATACGCCCAAAGTAACTATTCCACGCGGACGAAGTCGCGGGCAGAAGCTAATTTATTTCATAAAATCTGTATTTTTATCAGTGCATTCAAGATGAACCGATGACTTAGTGAAGGCCGCAGGAATCCGCTGGATGCGGGAAGCACAGAACCGGTCGAAGTGGTGGTGCTTGAAGGAGCCCATGTCCAGCTGTGGACGATTTTCGACTAAAATAATGATGACGATGATGATTATTCTACCATGTGATTTAAAAAATAGTTTTTATAAGCACTCCGGTTTTTCTTTCTGTGTTTTTTCCTTACCGCTCCCCTGAGACCCCCAAGGAAAAGGATCTCCTGATATACGTAATAAACAAATACTGTATCCCTAGTACTTTGCTTATTAATATTGTAACTGTATCCTACACATTATTATTAATACAGTAATTGAAGGGGAATTTATGATAATCGGTGGCCATCCATCATCATTTCAGCCGAAAGACGTCCACTGCTGAACATAGGCCTCCTCCAAGCATCGCCACTTCGACCGATTCTGTGCTTTCCGCATCCAGCGGATTCCTGCGGCCTTCACAAGGTCATCGGTCCATCTTGTGGGAGGCCTTCTAACGCTAAGTCTTCCGGTACGCGATCGTCGCTCCAGAACCTTTCGGCCCCATCGGCCATGCGATAAAGATTAATTATCAATTTCTATGATTGTTTCATACTGCATTATCAATACACGCTATTTGATGCAGAATTTACTGCTGTATCGACTCAGTGAATGAGCGCTAAGGCTTCTGCGCTAAGTACAGGTCGTGGTTTGGTTCTCACACGTAACAAATATTTGTACAAAAGTATACAAAAGTCAAACCTGGGCAACCACTAAAGCCTGGAAACTAGGAACATGCCAAAACGCTATGGAAAGGAGTATGTTGGGGAAGAGGCTATCTGATAGAATAAGAACTACAGAAATAAAGAAACACACAAGAACAAAGAACATGACTTTAATTAGATACTTATAAGAAAGTTCAAACGGAAATGGACAGGACATGCCATCAGAGGAAAGGAAACATTGACAAAAACAACAATAATGTACTGGTTTAAAAGAGACAAGAAGCGAAAACGGGGCAGGCCATACAGAAGATGGGCAGATGATATTAGGGCTGTAGCAGGCACTGAGGATGTGGATGCATTTGAGGATGCATTTTTCAACGGGGGACATACAGACGGGGATGTCGGGGCAGTTAATTAATTCGAAGTGATATTTATGAAAACTGTGATATTGTATTGTATTGAACTAAACAAAGAAATATAACCAACTAATGTACTTTTTACGCCTGATTGAATAAAGGCTTATATTATTGTATTATATTCAAAGTCAAAAACCCAGACACAGACTGCCATGCCGTGGTAGACTGTCATGTAACAGAACCAGATGGATGGAGATCGTGAAGCGGGCAACGCCGACACCTGCGATTGGACACAGTTCATTGTGACCACGACCGCTCTGTTAAGAGTGAAACGAAGAAGAAGATATTCAAAGTCCCAGATCTGGGTGTTTTAGAGTGCGAGATTGGTGTTTCTAAACTCATCCATAAATCAAGATGAAAAGTAAAAAAAAAAGTGTAGCACTCGGGGACTGCCGCGGTAAAGCTATTGCATAGCATTTGTAACCTCCATACTTCCTATTTGTCAACGCTACACTTGGGATGATGACGTGATGACATAAAACAAAAATTACGTTTCCATGACAACGTCACGTTGTCATGGGAACCGTCATTACATGGTAGGCGGAGTGGGGGTGTTAGGTTTTATTTTCGTTACGTTACGGAATTTCTTGATTCGGTCGCCGCGCTCAAAGCCCGCGATAAAAGCAATGCAATAGCTTAAAAACAACATCTCGTCAACTGAGCAATATTTTATTGACTTGGCGAAATTAATTGCATGCTTGATTAATCAATAAGAAACTTGTCGTCATACATGTAATAATCATCTGCGTATTTACGATTGTTTCTTATTAAAACTACTTATCATAATTTGGGCATGAACATAGATAAACTCCGTGAAAGGTCAAGGTCAGTTGATTCCGGGGAAATTTCGCATCACAGAGAAGCTGTAAGGGCCGTCTGTCATCTATGCACATGTCGATAACAAGGCATCCTACGCCGCCATTAATTTCAGTCTTAATGCTTCAGTCTGCGTTTCAGAGCCGCGACGAACGCACCGTAAGCGGAACGACGAATCATTGCGCGAAAAAAAGTTCGATAAAAAAGTTAACTTTTCAAAAATGGAATACAACGGTGATGCTAAAAAGTTAAATAATGGTGTGGATATGTCAAAATTGGGCGCGAATCTTCTTTCGGATTTTAAAAGAGGGAGGCGACTTTCTAGGGCTGTTGAGACCAGTGAAAGACGTGTTTTGGTTATTTACACCGGTGGAACCATTGGCATGGTGAAGACTGACGATGGTGAGAATGTTTGGTCTACATAGTTTTGTACAGTTTCTCTAAAAATACGTTCCTATTTTAGGCAAATAGGTCGCTTTCTATAATGGTAGTTCCGAGTTTAAAAACGGTTCGACATAATTGAGTTGGAATCTCGTCCTGTGGTTTTCTTCTAGTTTTTATTAATTTAATTTAGAAGCACTTTGGAACAGCATTGCTTTCAACATTGTATGCAAATTACTACAAAATAATACGTTCCTAGTTTGACCGCTTTACCAATATATTATTAATAAAGAAAACGACGATTACATCAAGTTCCATTGATCTTGAACTCTCGGTTGTAAATATTTATAACACTGATTAGGTACGCTAAATGTCACCCATGATCAAAAACTAGTTACGTAGCTGGGAGAATTTATTTTAATTAAGTAATATGCAAACAAATTCCTTATCTTAATGAATAATAATTTAATCTAGTTGTTTGTCTGTTGCTCTTCCGACCGTTTTACGTTATAAATTACGTCGCTAGTGAGTAGTGACATAATGTACTCATTTTTGCGTAAGATTATTGCCTTGACCTACCTTAGGAGAAATGAGAAATTTGTGTGGCGTGGGCGGTTTTGTGAATAAACAAAACGTAGAACTCTGCAAAGTAGTTAGCTAGACAAACTTTAATAGGAAAATAAATACTTATCTTTAAGAATGGTTGAGAAAGAAGAGTGGTGACCACCACTAGCACGCTTAGCATGACCACAATAGAAACGGGTTTTGTCGACGGGAGAATAGACAAAATGACAGATAAACAATCACAATCTGTCATTTTGTCTATTCTTCCGTCGACAAAACCCGTAGAAAACCCGTTTCTATGTTTGTCATGCGCGTGCAGGTAGAATCCTACCATTATTTAGGTATCTGTTACCCGCCTCTGCTTTGCACCGTTTTTAACCGACTTCAAAAAAGGAGGAGGTTATATGTTCATCTGTATATATGTATTTTTTTAATGTATGTTAATCGATATTTTCATCAATTGTGGATCGATTTTAGAAAATTCTTTGGTAGAGGAAGCTTGCGCGGTAGTCCCATTTAAATTTTGTTAACTTTGATCACTTGTTTATATAGCAAGTAGTGGTAGATATACGAATCGGTGTGGGGTAGGAAAGATAACTAATAAAAAATAAAAAAAGAGTTTTTATAAAAAAACAACCGACTACCAAAAATACGTGGAAAATAACTTTAATCTCGGAAACTTTAAGTCGGTTGTTTTTATTTTATTTTTTACTACTACTGGGCAATACATCGAAATTTCTTTAGTGCACCTATTCAATCGAGTGAATTTAACGCACGTGTTCATTTATTACGTTCAACCTACGTCATATTTGTTGTCCTCACTCGATGCTCACTTTACTCACGAGACTGGATGTTGTTTCATCTTGTTATGAAAAGTGTATTTACCGCAGTGTATTTACTACTTTCAGTACCTAGTAGGTATATCGCTCGTATTTTACAGGATTTGAGAAATGTGACAAACTCGACATTTAAAATTATTTTACAATGCATGTGCACGAAAAGAGCGTTTTTGACAAGTGCTTTTTACTTTTCTGTTTTTTTTTTTTAATTTTTAACTCCGTCATCAGCCCGACGCGACGCAAAGAGTTTTTATTATTTGAGAAAAGTTTTACAAATTAAATGATGATGATGACGATGACGATGGCGATGACGATGACGATGACGATGGCAATGGCGATGGCGATGACAATGGTCGAAGCCGAAGTCAAAGCCAAAGTCAAAATTAAAGCCAAAATCAATGTTGTGACGATGGCGATGATGATGATGATGATGAAGAATATTGTTTATATTATTTATTTACGTCAACCAAGATGTCAGATGATACACATTATAAGCGACTACTGTAAGGTTTGCTCGTTTTTTTTATTTCCTCGCACAATGCATAGTAAAACATTGTATGATACACGTGCGTAAGATGATTTCCGACACGTGTCGACTTATAAACGCGCTCGCTTCGCTTGCTCGTGAATAAGACTGCCACTCGTCAGAAATCATCTACCTTCCGTACTTTTAGCATAAATAACTATTTTACTAAACTGCCATAGTGCAGATTGGGATATAAGTTCCGCCCAATAGGAAAGATGAAAAAAAAAAGAAGAAAATTGTGTCCTTCAGGTAATTAATTAAAAAAATATTGAACACTTGTTTTTTCTTTTTTTTACGTTATCAAAAGATTACGGCGATACATTGAGTTGAAATGTGCCATGACGTCATGAATATACGGATTTTATACCAAGTGGCGTAGAGACCCCCATTCCTCAACTTTAATGCGTTTTATCTAAATATTTTTTTATTATTATGATAAAGTAAAAAATATGTGTCTAATATTTTTTTATTACCTGACTGACGGACTAAATAGCATTTCTTTTTTTGGACCCAGGTATCATTCCTATTCCTCCGCAACCGCCTTTTTTTTGGGTGGGAAATTATCAAATAACTTCCCCCCGCTCTGGGTGGAGCGGGAGGGCGTGTCAGACTCTTACTGACTAAAACCCACCCGTGATCCTGATGTTGCCCTGTTGCCGGGGGCCACGATGTCCCTTTCGGCCTTATTCGCAGCCCCGGCAGGCATTGGCCCTAGCAGACCCCGTCAATTCTGCTAACATCTCTTTGAGGCGCGCGTGGAACACAACGCGCCGTCGACCCGGGCCTGGTCCTTATCGGACGGCGAGCTACCCATTGCTCACCGTCCGCAAGCCCGCGCCTACGGTGGCCGGAAATCGGCTCGCGATTCCCGCCCAGAGCGTCTCCTCCTGCGGCGGTTAGGGGCGTGAGGGCGCGAAATTTGCCTCTCCCTCACGTGTTCCGCCTCCTCCTTCGCAAGCATTACCGCTTCGCAGAAGGAGGTGACGGCCTGCCATCCTCCGCAACCCCCAGCATAACTGTAACAGTGACAGCGCTCGCGTTGACGGACTATAATAATAATATTTTATAATAATAATATTTATTCAAAAAATTATTACAAGGCATAAAAATTATTACAGATTTGCTTAAATGTAAATTATATTCCTAAGACTTACGTGCCTGAACTAGGTAATCCTGTGTTTCAGGCGAGAAGAGCTAAAATAGACTTATAAATAAATAAATTATCTGCAGGTTGACAATAGATCACTAATTATATGTTGAGTAGCTTAAATCTTAGTTTCTAAATTTGATAAATATTTAACGTAGGTGAAATTTGTACATACTTATTCACTTTAACACAGTAAATTCTCTGTATCTTCGTAAGACATACTTTGGAGAGCATCCTTGAGAATACTCTTACAATTTATGTAGTTCAGGGAATAAATGTTTGCTTTCGAATTCAGTCTATTATAGAGAAGAGGACCGAGGTACAGGTAAAATTTAGATACAAAAGCATGTTTTGATGTATTTTGTGGACAAACTATATCTTTACGCTTTTTATTAGTATACGCAGTGCTGTAAGGTAGAGCTGTGTGTTGTTTTAATACAATACCCATTATAAATAGCTGTCGAACTGTTAATACTTCACAAGATTTGTATAGGAGGTTAGTAGGAAAAAGGAAAGGGCGGAAAGTAGACACTTTGAGAATCGCCCTTTGAGCTCTCTCGATGGTTAGTAACATTGTTTTACTGGACTGTATCTAATACCTTTAAACGAGCAATTCTTGTATATATGTATACATACATAAACTCTCTCTCTCTCTCTCTCTTGTATATATGTATATTTTTATATAATCTGAATCTCGGAAACGGCTCCAACGATTTTCATGAAATTTAGTATGCAGGGGGTTTCAGGGGCAATACATCGATAAAGCTAAGTTTCATTTTTAGAAAACATCGTTCAAAAAAAAAAAAACGAGCATTGCTCGGTCATCCAGATATTAGAATTATTATGAGAAGATTGTAGTCCTACTCTATTCCGAGGCGAAGACGTCTTGTTACTATTGCTTACAGTATTATAAATAAATTATGTAAATATTTTTATTGCTAGTTTACATAATATTGTGATAACACGGGGTTCAGGCGGTTATGTAGAGTAATCAGCTGTTTTATTATTTATTCGCGTATTTTGTAAAGGGTGTACAAGGAACTGCGTGTGTCTTTTATGTCTTGTCAATAAAGAATATGTTTGTTTCCTATTTTTTTGTAAATTTTTCATTTTTCTGTCGACTGTCTTAGAACTAATACAATAATAAAACATATTAGGTAGGTATTATTCTGCGTGTTTCTTCAGTTGCCCGTTTGTTGCCAGGGCCATGGTATCCAACCGGCGGGCTGGCTGCCTCCTCAAGGAACGCGCCCACACCGGTACCCCGTAAAGGGCTATGAACCGCACGACCTTTGCGTAGAGCCTCTGGCACTAGGCGTTTGGACCCTCTAGATTAGGCAGGAGCCACTTCAAGGCAGCCCCGGCCTGTTCCAGTCTGGGTGCCAAACGTCGAAAATGCTCTACGAAGTTCCACCGGCTGTCACGAGCATTCGCCATGTGACGAGTGGTGCGCATTGATCTTACACGTTGCATCAATATATTACAGACATTACGTACTGTAATGCTCTGTTCTCCTCCCTCACTGATGTAATGCTTGAATTGTATCATTACAGGTTGCGCACTGTAATGTTAGATTACAGGCGAATGTGGTGAGGGTGCACCCTTAGCTTTTCTGATTATGTGACATAAATAATCCATACCAATCCACATCCATACAATTTACTAATACTTATTATAAATGTGAAAGTTTGTATGTTGGGATGTTTGTTACTGTGCGTTCGCACTGGCGAAACATTTACAACGAAACATGTTGGAATCTCTAGTGCCTGTCAATTTTCCATACAAAGTTTGACAGGCACTAGAGATTTCAACATGTTTTGTTGTGATGTTTCGCCAGTGCGAACGCATAGTTACTCAATCAAGCAGAAACAACTGAAAAAATTTGGATGAAAGGAGGATGGCCAAAAAAACCCAGGCCTTGCGCAAAAGTTTTATATCTCAGATTTTACATTTAAATTTGTATAGTTATTCTCAGTTATCATCATTGCTGAATTCAGTGGCTAACATATTTTATTTGTTCATTGTAGTTGCTTAGCTGGCGTTCAAGGCAAGTAATTTTTTTTTTGTAAGAGCTATCAATACCTAATTGTGATTAATTCTTTTGATTATCGTATTAGGTAAGCCTACAGAAAGTTAAAAGTACTGGTACTGTACTGGTATTAGTACAATGTAAAAAAGTAATATTGTAATTATGATATCATTATTATCGGTTACTATTATGCTTAATGATAACGATGGATATTGTAATACCATCATAAAACTTTAAAAAAAAATGTTTTATTATACCTACTACTATATGCACTAAAATATTTACATATAAAAAACAAAAGTAGTTTTTTTATATGTTAGTATATATTTTATATACTTTAAGGTTTTAGTATTAAAACCAGTACTTTACTTTCTACAGATCCTATATAATAATCATAAGAAATAATGCCAATTATTGACAGCTTTAAAAAAAACTTTATTTGGCTTGAGTACCTACCCGTTAGGGGACCGTTGTATCCGTACGGATACAATGTAGATTTTGTAAAGTTTTTTTTTATACACCTGGGGTACAGTACTTTTTGAAGTGAAAACTTCTTTAGGCGCGTTGGGCGTTTTTTAGATGGGAAAAAACAATTGAACTCGCGACACTGTTACCGTTACCGTTACCGACACCTCATTAAAAGTATTTCCTGCACAATAAAATTGTTTAAGTTTTCACTTCTGTCGACACTCCCGGAGTGCCACTGTTTTTTTTTCTGGATGAAAGTTACCCTATGTCCTTTTCTGTACCTCTGAAAACGTGTATGCAAAATTTCATGATGATGGGTTTAGTAGTTAAGACGTTAAAGCGTATCAAAGAAACAAACTTACTTTCGCATTTATAATATTACTAGCTGCGCCCCGCGGTTTCACCCGCGTAAGTCTCGATGCTGTGGGAATATCGGGATGAAAGTATCCTATGTCCTAATCCAAGTCATAGTCTATCCATGTGCCAAATTTCATCCAAATCCGTTCAGCCGTTTTAGCGTAAAAGCATAACAAATAAACAAACTCACTTTCACATTTATAATATTAGTTAGGATAGTTAGGATGATGAAAAAAATATACAAGCAGACAACGTCACGGGTAACAGCTAGTATCAACATAAATGATAATAACTAAATAAGCTTTTGGACACTGAAGACTGTTATTATATATTATACAGGGTAAGTTTTTATCCAGTGCGAAAACTGTAAACACGTGACTTTATTCATCATTATGAACAACTTTTACTATGGCACCAAACCTGAAATCGCGAAAAAAAATCTGCTGTTCCCTACATATTGACGAGTTATGCGAACATAAATGTAGGGAACAGTTGATTTTTTTTTCGTGATTTCAGGTTTGTTTCCATATTATAAGTTGTTCATAATGATGAGTAAAGTCACGTATTAAAGTTTGCACACTGGATAAAAACTTACCCTGTATTTTTTGTAAGTTCATCTTTCAATTCTATAAGGTAATTTGAAGTTGGTTCTAGCTAATCAATATTAATTCTATTGTCCATCGTAATCGTTCTTATACGTGATAGAGCTTCAATATCATTCTTGAACAATTGCGTTAGTAATTTGCCACCAGCAGCGAAACGTAGGATTATTATTTGCCTCAGGGGGTAAATAAAATGACATATAAAAGGTGAATAGGTACTGCTGTTGTTATTTGAAATATCCTTATGAAGATCCTTGTACATATTACCGATAGGCTTAGTAAACGGACGATTGAAGAGCGTTAGGCATCCACAAGAAAGCCTGGTTAAGTAGTGATGATCTCAGAGGTCAACTGGGAGATGCCCTACCTAAAAAAAAAGAGCTGTTTTTGACCGAATTCAGATAAAAGGATTTCGACAGATTGTTTTTTAAGTTGGTTGTACGAATGTATCCTATTCCTATCCTACTAATATTAATTTACTAATTATTAATTTACTAATTTACTCACTATTAATTTACTAATTTACTCATTATTAATTTACTAATTTACTCACTATTAATTTACTAATATTAAACGCGAAAGATTGTCGGATGGATGAATGTTTGTTACTCTTTCACGCAAAAAACTACTAAACGGATTTGGATGAAATTTGGCACACAGATAGTTTATAAACTGAATTAACATATATAATACTTTTCATCCCGATATTCCCACGGGACCGAGACTTATGCGCATGAAACCACGGGGCACAGCTAGTTAATAATATTTTTGATTGAGCCGTTGTTGTTGAGCTATAAACCTACATAGATGCAAGTGTAATATTAATCAAGATTTGCTTATTGAAGTTTCTACGAGTCCCCTCATTTTCTAGTACCAAAACTTAATTAACAAACTTGATTTGTAACCAAAAAAACAATATCTACCTCGTATAAGGAGAGTAATTATTTCCTAGACTAAAATTATATTTCATAATCTTTCGATACCAAGTAAATGTATATGCCCATTGATATAATGTTAATGTCAAAAGTTGATGCAATATCAAATTAATATTGATTTTCTCAAGGTGATTTTATTCCTTCGTTTACCTAGAAGTGTGATTTAACTTGATTATTTCTATTACCACTAAATATTTGAAATTGCCATAACATATGTATATGTAATGTCAGGGAAATTAATTGTTAAGTAAATCTTACTATCTACTTAAATTGTCCGTATATTGAAATCACAACTGTTGACAGTTGTATGAAATAGCTTTAAGAGCGCTCGTTCTAAAAGTTGGCAACGTTGCAAATAGCTGTCAAATATTTACCTGTTTTGATTAGTTTGGCAATATTACTGTATGAAAATAAGAAATATGATTAACTATACTCCGTTTGAAATAAGATTAGACATTTAAACAAACCTTTTTTACAGTCCGTTCAACTAATTTTGACTTCTATACCGTAGGCATAAGGATGGCATTGAAAGCAAAAAAAGTGGTTACAAACCAACTGTTTACTGCAGCTACCATTTGTCATGCGACCAACGTAATAGAAGTCAAAATCGGTTGAACGGACTGTAAAAAAGGTTTAGTTAAATGTCTAATCTTATGTCAAATGGAATATAGTTAACTACAATATTAATAATGAATTGCAATTATAACACTGAATTTGATATTGAAACCGTTTTAGGTGTTAAAATTGGAATTGGCATCTAAAACTAAATATTCGGAGTTACTATATTAATTATTGCATTTCATAATCAATATTTCACTAGCTAGCCATATTTCCATACAGTAATATTGCCAAATTAATCAAAACCGCAAAATATTTGACATTTCTTTGCGACGTTGCCCGATTTCAGAATTCACGCTCTTAAATGGCAAATTCACGTTGTGTGTCAATTTGTTTCATAATCCATTTTTCTGACTGTATAAAATAACAATAATACTTGTCACAGTTGTTTTCCACCTACGTCGATAAAACTCGTAAGTTTTGTAAACATTGTGACAATATGTTGGGAAAGTTTCCGTATGACTTCAAGCTTGTTTACGGAATCTTCAACTGTGGGTTATGGTTTACATCATTATATTTGTGGTCAAATAGTTTTTTTTTTACCTTTATTATTTGTTTACCTAATGGTTCTCGGGGCTAAATAATAACAACCGCACGGGTCGATCGAAGGTTAAGCTACGTTTGTCGCGGTCGGTTGGTGGATGGGTGACAATCCATTGCATATCAAGACCCCTCCGTGCCTCAAAAAGCACGTTAGGCCGTTGGTTTTGGCTGTCATTCGTAGATATTTGACAGTCATTACGGGTACACAAAAGTCTGACAACCAGTCTTACCAAGGGGTATCGTGTTACCCAGTAACTGGGCCTCAAGTCTGCTATTTCAATAGTGTCAGAATGGTCTATCATTGATTTCATAATTGTTGATTTTGACAAGTTTGGTAATCTACTAATATAATGGCGTCATTATGACTTTCCAATGGTCAGCCACTGACACTCCATTGAAAGAAATGGCACTTATTGGTAATCTCGTACATAATGACAAATGAATAAGTGACTTAGGCGGTATCATTGGTCGTATTGTACGACAATGCCATTATAACACAATTCTATTACGAGACCATTGACCGACCAATGATCGACCATTATGAATTTAGCAGATTACGAACGTTTAGCAAAATGACAATGGGATCGTGTTGGAATGACGAATTTATAAAAATAGCAGACTTGAGCCCCTGGGGTGTGAGGGACAGATAAGCAGTCGCTCCAAGTAAAATACTGGTATTAACTGCATCGGGTTAGACTGTAAGCCGACCCTAACATAGTTGGGAAAAGGCTTGGTAAATTGATTGGTACCCAATCGGTCTATCCATTTTATTGGTCTTCATTTAGACTCAATTTTTTTCTCTCGGAATCGATCTTACTTGAAGATTGTGGGGTAATTTTTTTCCCCTCACTCAACATCGAACGGTTACTTCTTCCAGTCCTATGACAGTAATTACCTGTCGCTGATCTTCGTGTTTCTGTTACCAGGTTTATCTCCGGGAAAGAACATGTTCAAACCCTTGATCCGGAAGTACCCACAGCTGCATGACGAGAACTACTACCAGCGAATGGTTAAGGCGTGTTCTGCTGACAAAACACTGGAGTCCTTCTTTGTGTTACCAAGTAAGTTCATAGATAAAAATATAATTGGTCTATTATGTTCGCTTTGCAGGAACGCAGGTTCCTCTCTGTGAAAGGTAGTGGGCCGTAATCCACCACGCGGGCTCAGTTCGAGTTAGTCGAAGGTTACTAGAGTTTGGTTTGACAAGACAATTTTTTTTTTATCAGATAACATAACATAGCGTCTGTATTCCACGGAGCACTAGGCAAAGGTGTGTAATGTACACTTAAATTGCTAAAACTATAAAATACAATACCTAAACGTGGATATATTTAGTAACCTGTTCCGCTTAGCTATTTCTAAAGAGCCATAAAAAACCCTGAAAGAAATCGACACGTGTTTCACCTCTCAACGAGGCATCCTCAGGATGACGATTAACTTGTCGCGAACCCGAACATGGCGTGTTGCCACACCGAGCGCTGAACGCAGAGTGAAACTATGTTTACTTACGTCCCATGTAAATGAGGCGAGCCTAATACCATCAACTTGACATAAATCCAGACTCCGGGCTGCTATTGAAAAATTCCTTTTGGAAAACACTTTAGCTGACCTCGGGGTCCAACCGATGACGTCATGCTCAGCAGTCGCGCTTGGGACCACTAGATTGAATAGCAAATCTAAAACAGTGCATTCACGATTTTTGAATGACGTAAAACCATTAGTAAGTCATTGCAATATAACTCTTAACCTCATTGTTATAAAATGTAAATTAGACTGTTTGTCCTGAGTTTGATAAAACTCTCGGTAATCATTCTAATTTATACCTTACCTTAACGAGATGAGACTTACATTGCAATGACTTACATGGTTTTACGTCAATCGTGAATGTCCTACCTTGGTTTATAAATCAGTACCCTAATTGCGTAACTTATTTTCGTAAACAATTTTGCCTAATTTGTTTCATTTTGACAGATCAACAACATTCATTGCGTTATTTACGTTGTTGAGCAGATTTTTTTTTCCAACTTATGAAGCAATGGATTAGCAATCTGTTTCAAATCGAAACAGATTGTGGTTGTGTTGCATTACGCAATTAGGGTACAGTTCTTATTATAAATTGGATTATTCTTTGTCCATTAGAAACCGATGATATTCCCTGGAGAATTCTTTACGAAGTCAAGGAGTATGATCCTCTGCTAGATTCGTCGGATATGACTGAAAAAGACTGGATCAAAATCGCTAAAGATATTAAGGTAAAAGGCAATGATCATCCATTAATCTTATTTAGATTTAAGCTGATTTTCTTTTCTTTCAAAAATGAGCTTGGATTACATGTCCGAAAGTGATTTGTTCTAAAACACACGAGAACATCAGATTCTGTTAAAATCTCACCGTGAACGATAAGGTGAAGTGAGCTTGAAGTGAGCTGTCATTCCACCAAATACTAGGGATTGACACTGTTGACAACTCACTTTCAAGCTCACTTCACCTAAGCGTTCACGGTGAGATTTTTTCAGAATAGCATTGCTGATCATCTTTGTTGTTGACCGCAAAGGTTAATTCAATGGGTTTAAACAATGTGTGGCTTACTGTTTCAAGATGATTGATGATGTTATTTGATAATTATGATCTGGCTTGAAAAGAATTTGAACTATTTATTCCTATAAAAAAAGGGTGTTTATAACATAAGTGTTTGTTGTAGAGTTACTACGAACAATATGATGGTTTCCTGATCCTCCATGGTACAGACACGCTCTGCTATACAGCATCCGCTCTCTCCTTCATGTTTGAGAACCTCGGCAAGGCTGTGGTGCTCACTGGATCACAGGTAGGTCGACACGAGAGCTACGAAGTCTATCGTAACACCATATAAGTGCTACGAAGTCTGTCGTAGAACTACACACATGCTACGAAATTTCTCGTAGTATTAAAATCGTGCTACGAAGTCTGTCGTAGCACCATACAAGTGCTACGAAGTCTGTCGTAGATCTACACACAAGCTACGAAGTCTCTTCTAGTACCACATACCAGCGCTACGAAGATTGTCGTAGGCACGAGTGTCAGAAAGGTTGTCGTCGATCTACACAAGTGCTACGGAGTCTTTCGCTTGTAACACTTGAGTGTGGACTACTAGACTGTTATACTTTGAAAATAATGTCTAAAACATCGACCTGTGCATGTTTTTTTAAATCAATAATGCACAAATACATTTTATAAAGGTATAATTAAGATAGTGTGATTGTCTGCCATTCGCTTCTATTTAATAACAAAATATTATATTTATTTTAAAATCGGCACACGGGGTTTGGGTCACTCAGAAACACATTAAATCTCTATTTTATGGGCTGACAGTTTGACAGACACGTTACCCTAATTAATAACAAAAGATTCTATTTCTTTAAAATTGTAAAACAATATAGAAACCCATTCCATTTATATTGAATGGGAAGCGAGCTAGCACTTTCTACAAATTCTAAGAAACAATAGAAAAACCCGGCGCAACGGACAATGCCGGCGCTGCCATCTGGTAGCCATCGGTTGGGCCCGGGGGTGAAGCTGGACGTGGTGTTTTAGGAATAGACGGGACGGAGGAATAAAGTCGAGGACTTGGTTTTAGACCACGATAGGAGACGGACGTCCGAATCTAGGCTAGTTAAGTTGAAAGACTTGGTGAATGCCAAGAGGCCACGTCCGAGTGGGCTGTCGCAAGACAACAAGTATTAGTTATTAAGTTAAATATAGTTGGGTGAAAGCCCAGATTAGACTAATTTAGTACTTAATGTAATATGTGCGTGTGTGTGTGTGTTGGTGCGACTGGGTGAGTCTTTCGTTATAATAATTATCCTTGGCTGGTAATATATTTGTTCAGCTCTTGTAATTAAACAGACAGAGACGTGTTGCTGGGGAGTTTGTTGCGCCACTTCTTCTCCCCAGCTCAAACACTAGGAAGTGGTGAAGGGAGGGCGCTTTGGGACTGTCTATATACCTTCAGGAGAGTTGATCCACAACTCTATTAATTCATGATTCTAGAATTATGATTCTCTGCTCTATTATCTAGAACCTAAATCTTGAATTCGGTATTCTTTACCTCAGACCAATTAAAAGGACTTTAAGAGAGATTATCCAAAACTCTATTAAATAAATAATAATTCTTGAGTTTCAATTCTCAACTCTATTAACTAGTAATTCTTGAATGTTGTATTCTTTATCTCAGACCAATAATTCGGTCAGACTGACATGAACACGTGTCTTGCAGATATGCTTGTTGTGCAAAGGGTGACCTTCCAGGGGTTTGGGTGACCACATCTATCTTATATTCAGTCCAAGGACTGATAGGGACCATGTCTCCTAAAGAGCATGATGCCGACGAATGTCGCTGGAACTAGCCGCTCCGTTGTTAGACAAGGCCGGTCACACGGTTGCCGCAGGGAAAGCCGCTTCGTCACGTTATCAGTTCGAAAGAACTGCTAGGGACCATGTCTCCAAAAGAGCGTGATGCCGACGCAATGCGTCACTTATGGAAGTGTTGCTCTAAGTACTCCGAGTGCAGATGTGAGGTATCGTGCGAGTAATGATTGACCAAATACCTGTTACGCTAACGTAAAGGTTACTCACAAGTTTATATAATGATATACTTTGCATCCCTCTATTATTTATTAGATTTCTAAAACCACATCCAATGCATTTCACAACGATGAATTCTTGTCTTATTACAATCTCATTCAATCCTTTACTTGCCTTATTAATAGGACAAGGTATCGGACTTCTTATTTGAGAATTCATTTCTTCTTACACATATCGGTGGGAGAGTGTCCAGTCCGGAGACGAGCTCTACAGGGCCGTACGGGGTGGGGTGCGGCCTTCCCCCTAAGGGGGGAACCGACTTAAACACTAATATTAGCATAATTAGGAAAAACGAAAATTTTATCAGCCTAGGGTAATTCTCATACAGTCACATGTGGTGCCGTGACCAGGATTCTCGTCATTAAATGTACTGATTTACTTCAGTACAACGAGAAAGAACTTATAGGTTACTACAATAAAACACAACGTAATTTTATGGTCCTATTAATTATTAGAAACGGCGAGAGTATTTAACATTACAATAACTTATGTTTAATTAAGTTACAGTTTGATTATGGAAGTTGAATTTTTCAACTACTGATAGTGGGTTCAATTCCCGTATAATTTGTTAGTTGATGTGATTAGATTTGTGTAAACGAATCTTGAGTTCGATTCCCGCCTTATGTATTTGTTTATAAGTGCTTGTACCCTGTGTCGCGGCTTGTGGGTTCAATTCCCGCACGAATAGATCATGTAGGGCATTGGTTCCGATGCTACTGATAGTGGGTTCGATTCCCAGATGCACGGACGTATTCTTATGTAAGTTATGGTTTGGTTGTTGCTTGGGTTCTTGTGCTACTGTAATAACGGGTTCGACTCCCTGCAAACGTAAGTTTTATATCTGACAGTTTGTGAATATGAAATGTGTTTGCGTGTTTGAGATTTATATATGTATGGAGTGAGTTTAGGTATAAGACATATCCTTATTTTATGGGTAAACCTAATATTATTAATAAGTAAGACCTACAAAGCGTGAAGCTTATAAATTGACAATTAATTTACCAAGAAGGTACATTAACTATCGTAATTAGAAGTAAACATAAATCTTTCCAACTCTTTAGTTGGCGATGTATGTCATATAAATGAACAGATACTCGTGTGGCCATATTTAAAATTCCAGGATATTTAAGTCTCCACTTGGCTGCGACTTCGCTGCGTTACCTAAAAGGTTTCCTTAAAATCAGCTGACACCGGCTGACTGCAACAGCAGCAGCAGTAACGTGGCTCCTGTTACGAAGCTAAGTTTCACTTTTATTAGACACGTCAGTTACTCTTAACTAACTACACGGTATGATTATTGTTATCTCATTTAATAATAATATGTTTTAGGGCTAGTATAGTTAACAGTTCAAATATTCCAAAGAATGTTCTTGTCAACATGGTTATAATCAGAGGGGATAGTTTGTTAACTATCCACATAACATTTCAATGGCATTGTGTCCTAATAAGCCAATAATTGTTTGGACAGTCTAGGATGCCTATATTTTCTAATTAACTTTCCAACTCTTATTAGATTTCAAAACGACTCTTACCTCTTAGAATCAGAGGGGGGCGACCAATTGGAATACAATCTAATATGTTCATGTGCGGACTATTTCAGCTATTCTTGGATACGACTGCGGGCAGCTGACTAAGCTGACTCAGCATCGAGGCGCACAAGGAAAGGCCTCTGTCCACCGGCAACTGCGATTAGCTGAGTTTAGAACGAGGGAGCACTGTAGGTAGTGTGCCACAATAAAACAAATACTCTTAAAAGTGACCCTGGTATGTAAAACAACATTATAAGCATGCACAGGTTTTCTGAAATTAACTGAGGCGCGATAGTATTATTTGAATTATCATGAAAAGAGTATTTGCAAGAAGAATAATTGTTCAAATATTATAGAACAATTATATGTGTATCGATTGAAGATGCTTCTGCGAAACAGTATTAAATTCTAGCAGACCTTACATCGTATTGTAATCTTATTGGATTCATGTTCCAGCTAGAATAATAATAATTATTTGATTAGTTGAACATAGCAGATAGGTCTATAACGCTTTCATGGACAGGCAGAGCTTATCATATTGTGAAAGCTCAAACGCTGTACTGCGTCACGCGTCTGATTTTCAGAGGGGGGAATGTGATTGTCTGCCATTCGCTTCTATTTAATAACAAAATATTATATTTATTTTAAAATCGGCACACGGGGTTTGGGTCACTCAGAAACACATTAAATCTCTATTTTATGGGCTGACAGTTTGACAGACACGTTACCCTAATTAATAACAAAAGATTCTATTTCTTTAAAATTGTAAAACAATATAGAAACCCATTCCATTTATATTGAATGGGAAGCGAGCTAGCACTTTCTACAAATTCTAAGAAACAATAGAAAAACCCGGCGCAACGGACAATGCCGGCGCTGCCATCTGGTAGCCATCGGTTGGGCCCGGGGGTGAAGCTGGACGTGGTGTTTTAGGAATAGACGGGACGGAGGAATAAAGTCGAGGACTTGGTTTTAGACCACGATAGGAGACGGACGTCCGAATCTAGGCTAGTTAAGTTGAAAGACTTGGTGAATGCCAAGAGGCCACGTCCGAGTGGGCTGTCGCAAGACAACAAGTATTAGTTATTAAGTTAAATATAGTTGGGTGAAAGCCCAGATTAGACTAATTTAGTACTTAATGTAATATGTGCGTGTGTGTGTGTGTTGGTGCGACTGGGTGAGTCTTTCGTTATAATAATTATCCTTGGCTGGTAATATATTTGTTCAGCTCTTGTAATTAAACAGACAGAGACGTGTTGCTGGGGAGTTTGTTGCGCCACTTCTTCTCCCCAGCTCAAACACTAGGAAGTGGTGAAGGGAGGGCGCTTTGGGACTGTCTATATACCTTCAGGAGAGTTGATCCACAACTCTATTAATTCATGATTCTAGAATTATGATTCTCTGCTCTATTATCTAGAACCTAAATCTTGAATTCGGTATTCTTTACCTCAGACCAATTAAAAGGACTTTAAGAGAGATTATCCAAAACTCTATTAAATAAATAATAATTCTTGAGTTTCAATTCTCAACTCTATTAACTAGTAATTCTTGAATGTTGTATTCTTTATCTCAGACCAATAATTCGGTCAGACTGACATGAACACGTGTCTTGCAGATATGCTTGTTGTGCAAAGGGTGACCTTCCAGGGGTTTGGGTGACCACATCTATCTTATATTCAGTCCAAGGACTGATAGGGACCATGTCTCCTAAAGAGCATGATGCCGACGAATGTCGCTGGAACTAGCCGCTCCGTTGTTAGACAAGGCCGGTCACACGGTTGCCGCAGGGAAAGCCGCTTCGTCACGTTATCAGTTCGAAAGAACTGCTAGGGACCATGTCTCCAAAAGAGCGTGATGCCGACGCAATGCGTCACTTATGGAAGTGTTGCTCTAAGTACTCCGAGTGCAGATGTGAGGTATCGTGCGAGTAATGATTGACCAAATACCTGTTACGCTAACGTAAAGGTTACTCACAAGTTTATATAATGATATACTTTGCATCCCTCTATTATTTATTAGATTTCTAAAACCACATCCAATGCATTTCACAACGATGAATTCTTGTCTTATTACAATCTCATTCAATCCTTTACTTGCCTTATTAATAGGACAAGGTATCGGACTTCTTATTTGAGAATTCATTTCTTCTTACACATATCGGTGGGAGAGTGTCCAGTCCGGAGACGAGCTCTACAGGGCCGTACGGGGTGGGGTGCGGCCTTCCCCCTAAGGGGGGAACCGACTTAAACACTAATATTAGCATAATTAGGAAAAACGAAAATTTTATCAGCCTAGGGTAATTCTCATACAGTCACAATAGGAAAAAAACTCTGCACCTATTAACTTCTCAATAAATAAATGACGCACGTCTCTTCAATTGGCACTAAATTAAAATAAATCAACCAATTATAGTCTATTAAGGTGCAAAAATAGTTCAATGAATGCTGTTTTTCTGCTGGCTTCAAAGTAGTAGGCAGTTCTCAATACGACGAGGTGTTGAATTTACTTTTTAACCGACTTCCAAAAAGGAGGAGGTTATATGTTCGTCGCGTATGTTTTTTTTTTTATGTATGTCCACCGATTTCTCCGTCAATTGTGGACGGATTTTGAACATTCTTTTTTGTTTGTAAGGGTGTGCTCTCGAATTGGTCCCATATACATTTTATTAACTTTGCTTGGATAGTTTTTGAGTTAGCTACAAAATACGTATTTTTTTCCCACTTAGTATGTAGATGATACGATAAGTTTCTGTCACTGGTAGCAGGTAGTGGTATTCGAATTTGTGTGGGGTAGGTACCACACCTAAAAAGTGAAAAATAAAAACTTTTTACAAAAAAAAAACAACCGACCTCAAAAAAAAAACACTACAAAGTGAAAAATAACTTTAATTTCGGAAGTCGGTGGCAAAAAACGAAAATACAAAATACAAGACACCGACTTCATTTGTCAACGTCTATCTATGGTTTATAAATGTAATTATTTATGGTGTGTTAACTAGTAATTATGTTTATGTTAATATAAATAATGGTATTGTATTAGACTGAATGCAGAGTTATGAAGTTGCAAAAAGGTCTCAGAAAATCCTGCATCGCGCTAACAGAGTTTACTGTGCGATCGACATATATATAACTATCCGACATCAATCGTTGGAACTGCCCAACAACTGCCGGCCAGACACGACACTCGTCTGGTCGGAAGATCCTCCCTTTAGAGGATGAGTGATTTTTACACCCTGTTCCTTCTAAAAGAACAAGAAGATTTAGTTCTAGTTTAGTTCCAACTTCAATTTTTACCGTGTTTGTATTTACATAGTATACTATGTGTTATAACCTATTGCGATGCACTGCTTTTGTGAAGACACGAATATTACGCCAAGCGAATCGTGCGCAACATTGCAGTTTCCGAGAGAGGCCTTGAAGATGTGCGAAAATTACATTATGAATATTAGCAATGCGAAGGTATTTAAACAATGCTAATTATTCATGAACTTCTTCTGTTCACAACAGATCCCAATCTTCGAGCCCCGGAGTGACGGCGTGGACAACTTTGTGTCATCGCTCATCATCGCTGGTGGCTTTAACATCCCCGAAGTCGCCATCTTCTTCTATGGCAAACTGTTTCGTGGTAACCGGTAAGTTAACAGTATATTATGATCAGTGATCGGAGTAGGTAGATTGATTTGGGGTCAAAGAACTGGCACGTAAATATTAGTATGGATATGCCTCCGGGATTCCGGGATTTGAAATTATAAAAAAAAAATAAGGAATTTCAAATGTTGTAATGTGTAGAATAAAGAATACATCAATATGAATAAGAAATGTTTAACCCTTTTACTCAAAAATGCATGTAATGTGGTCATTATTTTGACAACCTTGTTTGAGCAAAGTCGACCTTGCCGTTCTGTTTCAAGGAGCGGCTGGCAAAGTTTTGCTGGTCGCTCTAACAGGCCGGCAAAACATTGCCGGCCGCTATTTTGACGTTTCAACGTTTTAAAAAATCAAATGCAAAAAGATTTTATTTAAAACACAGCTGTTTGTATTTATAGAGATAGGTACAAAAAGATTTATTCCATATTTGGCTGTATAGTTCCAACTACCAATGCTAAAAAAAAAAAACAAAGAAGTAACAAATGCGCGGTTCAACGAAAATTTTATTTTTATTTAGTGACTTTTTTGCTAAAAATGAGCTATCAAAGCGAAAATTCTTCCGATTCAATGTGTTTAACACCGCCAGACATTAAAGATGAAGCTAAATTAGTGCTTGAAAATTTAATACCGCGAAACTCAAAGGAAAAATATGAGCTTGCATATGAAAAATTTGTGCAGTGGAAAATCAGTAGGAAATCTAAATCTTTACTTGCTGGTTTTATTTAGATTAGGTACTTGTATTTTTGAGTAAAGCACTATACAAGCCATGGCCCACTATGACTGCTTCGCTGGTCACGCTATGATTGCCTCGAGCTAGCCTAGCTACGCTCTAGGCCTTCCAGCTTGGCCATCATTGCAGCCCTTGCTGTCCTCGCTGTAAAGGCCTCGACCTACGGCCTCGGCCTTTATCTCAGCTCATCCATCAAGTGCTGCACGCTGACCGCGCTGTGTCGGCCTGGAGCTGCGCTACGCTGCGCTGTCGGCCATCATCAACGCGACCAGCAAAGTAGTCATTATAGACCGCGGCAGTAATGTACTATTGCTGTCTTTTAATAGTATATAAGTGATCGGACTCCAAGAAAAGGATAGGTATACCTATTATAAAAACAGTATAATAATATTATATATTTCAAATATTTATCTATCGCATTCTATAAATTTCTAATGTAGTAGTTTAAAAATCCTTACTTAAACAATATTTGATTCATTTCCGTAAGTACAAAAATTAAATCCCGGAAAAAAGGCTTATCCATGTTATGATTTCTATGACTATTCATGATGCGAGTACGTAACTTCAATTTACCTACTCCGATCACTGATTATGATACTGCGACGTTCTTCAACATTTTCTTTTTTAAAGATTTTTATAATGTTTTTGGTGGGTAATTTTTTACTGGAAACTACAAGATTTCATTCCCATTTGTTATAGAACTCGCAAGATCTCCGTGAACAATCTCTTCGCGTTCGACTCTCCGAACGCCGTGCCTCTCGTCAAGGTGGGCCTGGACATGGAATTAAATAGGGCGGCCATCTTTAAGCCCAGTGTCATCGAGAAGTTCAATGTTCACGCCAAGATGTCTAAGAACGTTGGTCTACTGAGGATGTTCCCCAGTATTAGCACGGCGGCTGTGCAAGCTGCTTGCCAACCACCTATCCAAGGTTCGTTGAAAGATTTTTGACATAGTTAACTTGGTTGTAAGTCAGAATCACGATGTTTGCAAACAAACTTTCATAAAAGCAAGACTTCCATTTCGATTTTTATCGCTGTATGTTCCAACCCATTTTTATTTACAAACTCATCATCTCAACTATGTTTGGGGTCGTCTTCCATTCTAACCGGATTCAACAGAATACCAGTATTTTACATGAAGCGACTGCCTATCTGACCTCCACAACCCAGTTACTGGGTAACACGATATCCCTTGCTAAGACTGTTTTTCAGACTTTCGGGCTTCAAATGACCCCTTCTTAAAATATACAACAAATTTTATTTTCACAGTTTATACTGCCGAATTCGCTAAGAAAAACCTACATTTAAAATGAGCCCTCCGCGAGGGCTCCCATCAGCCCATATATTACTTGAGTCAACCCTCCAGGAGGGCTGCCGGTACTGAACGTGTTAAGGAGAGATCTCCTTAATGTAACCAGATAACTACCCATGCACATATCACGTATCAGATTTCTCAGTAATCACCACTCTCCCCCTAGGTCTGGTGATGGAGACTTATGGTGCAGGAAACATTCCGTCAAACAGACCGGACTTTCTTGATGTGATTGAAAAAGCGGTGAAGAGAGGGGTGATAATTGTTAATATCACTCAGTGCAATTCTGGATCTGTTGCTGCGCTATATAAGACTGGGCAGGTGAGTTCAAAGGAATTTGATTTATTTATTTATTCACTCCAAACATACAAATATCCTTACAGGCTAGACCCAATGCGATATTGTCATCATCATCATCATCATCAGCCTATAATGTTCCCACTGCTGGGACAGAGGCCTCCTCTCTGTGAGAGGGAGTGGGCCGTAATCCACCACGCGGGCTCAGTGCGGGTTGGTAGATGTCACATGTCTTCGAATTTTCGGTTCTAGGACATGCCGGTTTCCTTACGATGTTTTCCTTCACCGTTTTGAGAGCAGTGGCGATGAAATAATTTACACAAAGTAAAGCGCCTGTCTGGGTTCGAACCATGCGATATTGTAGTACACCTAAAAATATAATAGTTCCACTGCTTGTACCATAACAAATTCTATAGGTTCTTTCAAATTCACCCAAAGCTCAACGGAATATGTCGACGTCATCAAGCAATGAAGTTGAGAGTGCGGAGCGCGCTCGTCAGCGGCGTCTCACGCAGCAAGTTAGTTGCGCACGGTACCGCCAGCAACCGCGGCTAACGACGACGCGCAGCCATTGATATTCTTTTACTCCCCAGTCTTGTTAACTTGATAAATATTTTAGGCTCTCTTAACAGCATTTGTATTATCAAATCTCTTGTAAGCTGTTATAATAAGCACCCTATTACTATAATTTTGACTTGGGTTTATTTTAATATTTATATCGAACTAGCTGCGAACCGCGGTTTCACCCGCATAAGTCTCGATCCCGTGGGAATGTCGGGATAAAAAGTATCTTATGTCCTAATCCAGGTCATGGTCTACCCATGTGTCAAATTTCATCTAAATCAGTTCAGCCGTTTTAGTGTGAAAGCGTAACAAACAAATAAAAAAACTCACTTTCGCATTTGTAATGTTATAGTTAGGATTACGAGTTCTTCAAATTGCTCAAATATATATGATGCTGGTTTTTGCGCCAGTTTTTCTTCCGAGCTAAAACATTAGGGATTGGTGACGGGCGGGTGTTATGGGGACTGTCTTATGATGTAACGTTAAAGAAGTGCTGAATCTCAGACTAATTTTGATTAATTAAAGCATTCTACGTAAAGATTGTTGAGAGATACGTTCTAATCAAGTTTTGTAACTAAAATAAACTTTAAATATTACAATACTGATAAAAAATTGGGTTAGGTAAATGATGAAATCATAGTCACAGTGCGTGACGGTAATAACCTGTTATAATATTGACCTTATCGTTTTGACTGACGAACGATAACCCCTAATAAAAAGATTACACCGGGCTAGGCGCCACACAAACTGGGTGTCAATGAAAACTGTGGAATTTTTATCAGTTCTTAATATCTGAAAACGGATGGCTTTACAGTCTGACTATTTTCTTAAATTTCCCTCGGGAATCATCGCATTTCCAAATACAAACGAATGCTAATTTCCATGACCATCAATTATTAGATTTATCGTGTAAAATAATCTGAATTCAGAACTAAGATCTTTATTGTTGTTTTATTTTATTCCGTGTGAAATATATAGAGCTTTACAGCTCTTAACTATTTTCGTACCTGTGACTTTAGCAGCTTTCCTCCCATTTTTAAAATACATTAAGTTAAAAGAGTATTAACAACTCTATATACTTTCCAAGTCGATTAAGAGCGTCCGGTCTGCACCAAGTGCAAAGGGCAACTGATAGAAATCCGAAGACTGACGAAACACGAAGTTTGCCGACGGACATTAAGAAAATGGTTACACTGTGGGTACAAACAGCTCCACCCCCCCCAAAAGACATATGCGTTCAAATCCGTGATAGACCCAAGTTACTTTTAGTATTTAGCAAAAACGTTATATTTCAATAATGTATTATTTTAAGGAATAGGGTTTACATTTTCGTAAAGTTATATAATGTCTAAGTAGACCGGAGGTTTCAAGACCGCTTGCCGTACATAAGATTGGAGTTTCAAATCCTAGGTCGCTGGCTAGTTCGTCAAACTGTCGTATGAGTATGGCGACGTTCGGTGGGGCGATGGTTCGAATCCAAGTCGAAACAAAGATTTCTTTTTTAAATATTCTTTAGATTATTCGCGACAAATTCAATGTTGTAGCAGTGTAACATTTTAAAACTTGAGTCGTTAGACCATACTGACGCTGTGTGTACTTACATACGGTAGCATTTGAAATGACAAAAGTGTTTGTTATATATATTTATAACCTGTAAACTCTTTTAATCTAAGTATGAAATCTCGGTCTAAGCTACGGTCTAAGTTACTGAAACCACAGCTACGCTTCGATTTCGGCGCTTTTTACTTTACTTTACTTTACCTTAGGAGACCGTTCGAATACCCTTGATGGAAATATTTTGGGAAGGTCTAGATCAGGGATGGGAAAACTTTTTCTTCGCGTGCCAATATTTACTAACAAAATATATGGCGGGCCAAGTTGTTGCATTTTTGGCTATATTATTTACTGAAATAAAAATATTATACCTATGTATTTTCTGAAACACAAATTTATTGTGCAGTATTTGTTCCGTACCAAGCCCGCGTTTCTGAACGCGGCCTTATTTGTCAGTTGAAGTCTGTGCACTTGTTCTGCCTGTATGAACTATTCTTTAAATTTGTCTCCGCGTACCGCGGACCTATCGATCTCGATCAAATTGAGCCACAGATCGGGGTTGTACAGTATTACAAAATAACTATTGAAATAAGAAGTGTGCGCGCCCAGTCGATAACTTCTTTTTCGGTTTTCGCTCATACCGCCCGTCGCCCGCGCTTGCGATACAATACGTGATTGTTTTATGTGAGCCGCACACTGCCAATGAGAATAAAATTTCTAACAATACGAAAACTTCACTTGATTTTTGTTTGATGGTCGCCGGAGATGGCCCGCGGGACGTAGTTTCCCCATCCCTGTACTCTAATTGCGTAACTTGTTTTCGTAAACAATTATGCCTAATTTGTTTCATTTTGACAGTTTATTTATTTATTTATGTATACTTTATTGTACACCACAAAAATACTTAACAAAAAATTAAATCAAACACTACAAAATATACAATGGGCGGCCTTATCGCTTTCCGCGATCTCTTCCAGGCAACCTTGGAATGGACAGTGATTTGCCTGGACATAAAATGGGGCTGTCGTTGGTGCAAATAATAAGTATATTATATACTAGAATAGATACACAGTTCAACAATATTCATTGCGTTATTTACGTTGTTGAGCATATTTTTTTTTCAACTTATGAAGCAATGGATTAGCAATCTGTTTCAAATCGAAATAGATTGTGATTGTGTCTAAATTAAGTTTGTGGTCTAGATTAAGTTACAAATATTGAGCAGCATCGCGTGCCAGCTAAAATTACTCACATATATGTATACCTACTCTAACAGTGAGCATGACTATTTGGGATAATATAAACAATAATCAATCTACCTAGCCTTTTCCCAACTATGTTGGGGTTGGCTTCCAGTCTAACCAGATGCAGCTGAATACAAATGTTTTATATGGAGCGACTGCCCATTTGGGATATAGACACATTTTTAATATACCTACCTACTAGCTTTTGCCCACGGCTTCACCTGAGCGGATGTCGGAAATTATCCCACGGGACTGTACACACGGCTACACATCAAGCTATACATTTCCAGTATAAGCTGACCTCGCATTGTACGGAAATCTTATACGATGAGAGATTAGCATAAACTGGAAATGTATAGCTTGATGTCAGTGTAGCCGTGTGTACTAGCGGAATAAAAAGTATCTTATGTGTTAATCCCGGCTAATAATAATAAACTGTGTGCCAAATTTCATCCAAATACAACATCCAATCATACAAACTTTCACATTTATGATATTCTTAGGATGTCCCTCGTTCTTTATGGATTAGCCGTAGGTAGCCCCGTTTATGTAGCGTTACTTACAGGTCATTTATGTTTATTCTCTCGTTGGTCGTAAAACTCGCGTGATTTTCATGTAATGAGGTATTGTATGATGTTATCGATCTGCCATAAATGCCTCGCTTTGGTCTACTTACAAGTTTACGTGGCAATGCACGTGAGTAAAGTCTATTCCAATAGTATCCAATGGAGCTGTAAACAAAGTTTGTTCAGGGGGCCTACCACCAGCTCATAAACAGTATTATTTTAATATTACTTCAGTGGGAGAAAGAGATGGAGCTATACGACCTGCACGCGTAGCATGACCACCGTAGAAGGGTCGTTCTTCTTTTTAACCTACAATTTGATAAAACATTAGGTCAGTTTCGAAAAAAAAATATAAAGCTTCCTCGTCAGTATATATATATATTCAGATAGCAGAATTTATATTCTATCGGAAAAAGTTGTTGGCCGAGATGTTTACAGACTTTTGTACGATTTTTAAGACCTGAAACATGGATTCGACGAAAAAATGTACACCTCCGTCACGAAATCATTTATTTTATTCTATCGAATACTCTTCGTCAAATAACTTGTACTTTTTTAATACATTAATTAACTAAAGGAACTTTTAGAAAACATATTAAAATAATACATTTGTATTTATCAAATATGTTTTATTCATGATCTTATACCACTCTGTCACATTTTCTGCTAATTTAAAGTATGTTTTTGCTATAAATCAATTTTTACTATCATTTACAAATAAATACGAATATCACAGACGGCAATATCATCAACTATTATAAATATAAATTTTCCAATGTTGCACTAGTCATAAGAAAATATATAAACGACCAAAACAATTTTCCTACCAGGAGACAACATCGTGACAGAGTAGTAACTTATGTGACAGAGTTGTTATTCAAGGGGATACCAGGCTGCGTTTTGGAATAAAACAGGTTTATTTTTCTAGAATCATTTATTTTGTTATAATTCTTTATCAGTCTTCAACATTGTCATATAAAATAACATGAGATCGAACTTAGATAATTAATGAAATCACATTTAAGAACCTTTAGAATATTAGATTCGTATTTTAGTAAATTAAATGACTGCTAACGCTAAGTCTGCTAAGTCTAAGTAAATATAGAATGTAGTCTAACTTGACAATAAATTAAAATTCCCAAAAACATAAAACAAAATAATCATCATTAAAAATAGCACAATCTAGCAAGACAATATTTCACTTTCGAAGCCACTGATAGAAAGTCTTATTTTTCAAATACTGACAGCGGCTCTTCGAACTGATAATATTGTCTCTTTCCCTTTTTAATAACATTCGGAGCCGATAAGACTTTAATCAAATCATCAAAAGGAACATCCGATACGTTATTCTCCACCAACTTAACAGTTTTCCACTACCATCGACTGGTTTAGGAACATTACCAAGACATCATCGCTTTCTTCATCGACGGTACTTTTTGCTACTCCAGCGTAAGTGTATTGGATTTTCCTCTCGCTTCGTACTTTTAACCAATACGTGTACTCCGTCCTTTATATTCATTGGATGAATGTCTTCAGGCTGGAGTGTTTGGTAAGAAGTACCGCAGACGGCAGTTTGATCAGTTAGATCTTTCGTTTTAAGCGTTTATATCTCACCTCTTTTTCCAACAATTTTTTCGAAAACTTTTAAATTGTTATTGAAAAACCGACGATTATTTAGGTTATAAAATTACCTTATTATCAAATGAAAAAACTTTTTTACAAAAAATACAACCGACTTCCAAACTACAAAGTGAAAAATAACTTTAATTTCGGAAGTCGGTGTCTTTGGATCAGTATTTTAGTTTTTTGACACCGACTTCCGAAATTAAAGTTACTTTTCACTTTTTAGTTTGGAAGTCGGTTGTATGGTTTTTGTAAAAAAAAAACACTTTTTAGTGGGTTGGTTTTGTAATTTATCTATTAAGTTACAATGGTGCCGATTCCCTTGTTTACAAACTAAACTGAATTTAAGTTCAGTTCATCTTTTTCTTTCTATTTTATTAAGAAAAGGACAGAAGATAAATTTTAGTTTAGTCCTGTCAAATTAATCATCGTCTGTCACTCTCCATACAAGTTTAGACGTGATTAAAAACTTGCCGACTAAAATTACGTCAATTTACGTCAAGCGCTGATTAATTTGACAGGACTAAAGTAAAATTTATATTCTGTCCTTTTCTTAATGAAATAGAAAGAAAAAGATGCACTGAATTTAAATTTAGTTTAGTTGGTGAACAAGGGAATCGGCACCATTAGCCTACTGTCAACTGCTCATCAAAAATACCCAAATCGCTATAGATGTGTCTATAATATTTGAAGAGTTCCCTCGATTTCTCCAAGATCCCATCATCAGATCGTGACCAAATGACAATGGAACCACCTTGAATGTATACCCTTTCCAATCCAACGAACTGAGAACCTCCTCCTTATTTTGAAGATGGTTAAAAAAATATTTAAGGTGATTTAAAATTAGGGTTTAAGTATTCACATAATCATATTAAATAAAGCACTCAAATTGTCATCACAAATATGTTTCACAGGTTTTTTGATCCATTTGTTTACATTTTTATCAGATTTTTTTGGAACAGATTACAGGCACTATACTTATGTTCTCAAGATTAGCAAGAATTGCTCTGATTAATGATGAACATGATAAGATTGTCATGAAATAATACAGGATTTTTTTAAACCAGTGCGCAGTCTTAAACTCGTGACAGTACTCATCATTATGAACACTTTTTACTATGGGACCAAACCTTAAATAAAATAGCGAAAAAAGAATCTGCTGTTACATTTTGACGAGTTATGCGAACATAAATGTAGGGAACAGCTGATTTTTTTATCAGGTTTGGTCCGATAGTAAAAGTTGTTCATAATGATGAGTAAAGTTACATGTTTAAGTTTGCGCACTGGATAAAAACTTACCCTGTATAAAATGGTTTATCTGCCTTCAAATGTTTGAACATATTTAAAACTATATATAACAATATTACAACTTGTGATCTAACATTTTGTGTATGTTCAGGCAAATCTTTGGATTCTGCGTTATTATGAATGCGGTAGGAATTTAGGTAATCATTAACTAGCTTTAGCCCGCGGCTTCGCCCGCGTGGACGTCAGTAAATATCCCACGGGAATGTACTACCGAGATTAAAAGGAAGCGAAGAAATAGTCGCATACCTAGTAGCAGAGGAAAAGATCATTGACCATTGGTTGACGGGCGGCGCGGCGACAGGAACTCTGTCCTGTCGCCGCGCCGCCCGTCAACCATAATTATTTTGTTACGCGCAATTTTGAATCTGTGATATCTTTTACAGTTTTAATTTAAATAATATGATTGTTCTGCCTAGCCTTTTCCCAATTTTATTGGGGTCGGCTTCCAGTCTAACCGGATGCAGCTGAATACCAGTATTTTACATGGAGCGACTGCCTATCTGACCTCCACAACCCAGTAACTGGGTAATACGATACCCCTTGGTAAGACTGGTTGTCAGACTTTTGGGCTTCTGACGACCCGTAACGACTGTCAAAGATCCACGAATGACAGCCGGGACCAACGGCTTAACGTGCTTTCCGAGGCACGGAGGAGTCTCGGTATGTAGAAATGGTCACCCATCCACGGACCAACCCCGGCAAGCGTAGCTTAACCTGACAGATCGACCCGAGCGGCTGTTAGTACTTAGCCACAAGCTCCTCCCGAATGTCCAATTTAAATAGCATATTTTATTGAATATCGGTCAAAATAGCTCCATAGGCTCAATGGTTCAGCAATGGGCCTGTTCTAATGATTATTTATTAAAGGAAGACGATACTACTGTTGTTCAATACAGGCGATCGCGAAGGCAGGTGTGGTCTCAGGTTACGACATGACCCCAGAAGCTGCCCTCACCAAACTGTCGTATGTGTTGATGAAGACCGAGCTGAACTTCCAGCAAAAAGTTGACGTGAGTACTGAAATATTATGTCAAAAGTAATCATTATTTCCTTAAACAAAAATCAAGTCGCCGAAGTTGCGGCATTTCGCTGAGTAATGACCTATTCTTGCACAAATACGACGTACAGATTAATTGTTCTTGTAATTGTTGTTTGCTTGTTACAGAACATTTTACTATTTCACTCAGCAATCGACATTTTGTTTATGTTTTGAATGATTGTTGTTTTCCTTTGTTATTGCAAACAAAATTGTAAATTGTTTTTGGTATCTGGCCTTGACATAAGCAATAGACAAAATTTGTCGAACTTTTTATTAGTATTCGAATATTAAATACGAGGCTTTTGGCTTTTGGTGAATGTGTATTTTATGATTTATGTATCTAATTTTTTTTTGTTGTAATGTGCGTTTATTTTGTGCAGAATAAACAATTTTTCTTTCTTTTTTTTCTAAATAGTGATTTCGAAGTATATTACTTACCTCAAAAAAGTTATAAAAAAATTGTACTGGACACGTCTTCTTTTCATCGTTGTGGTAATATTTGTTATTTATTTATAAATAATAATTATTATTATCTCCTTTCTTAAATCTGCCTGGCCTTTTCTCAACTATATTAGGGTCGGCTTCCAGTCTAACCGGATGCAGCTGAATATCAGTATTTTACATGGAGCGACTGCGTATCTGACCTCCACAACCCAGGAACTAAGTAGGTAATACGATGCCTCTTGGTAAGACTGGTTGTCAGACTGTCGAGCTTCTGACGACCCGTAACGACTGTCAAAAATACACGAATGACAACCGGGACCAACGGCTTATAACGTGCTTTTTCGAGGCACGGAGGAGTCTCGGTATGTAAGGATAGTCACCCATCCACGGACCAACCCCGACTAGTGTAGCTTAACCTGATGGATCGACCCGTGCGGCTGTTATTACTTAGCCACGAGCTCCTCAAATATTACCTCCTTTCTTATAAAAATAATTTCGTAGTTATTAATAAAATGTCATTTGGCCTTCAATCAACGCTATGTCTATATTAAGGTCTAGTAATTTTAGAATGCTTTTTCATTAGACTACGTTCCAAATCCCGAATCAAAGAAAAAGGCAACTTTTCGAAGTTTAAATTATTGCATTTTTCCAGCGTCAATCCTACACGAAGAAAAAAACCTTTGGTTCAAAATGTTTATAATTACAGATGATGGGCATGAACATCAGAGGAGAACTGACCAACTTGTCATCTATGTCCATCCAAGTAAGTTTGCCATTTCGAGTTACAATGACTCATATACAATATTCAATATATCACACATACATTAACATTACAATACAATTCAGAATAAAAACCACCGTACATTCAACACTTACATACACTAACACAACATTAATGGCCGACGACTGTAGGTGATGTGCAAGTCTCTGCAACGTCGCATGTACGGACAGGCGAGCCTGTCAGCTATCATCATCAGCACGCTGTTGGGGCTGCCGCGCACCCTGCGCACCAGAGACGCGCTCCGCTTACGCATCGTAGCATAGAAGCAGTCGACGCTAGCTTCGGCAAACATGCCCGAGGCACTATTTTTAAATTCCCTCACTTGGCAACGATTTTTACTATTATGGGTCTTCTTGGAGATGAACAGTTACCTCTTGTGAAAACTAAATAACCGCGATTAGCCGCGATTTTTAACGCTCCGGATATAGGGTTTTCGTGGCTAGGACTCAGTGGCGCTTCAAGGTCTTAATTAAGGGCCTATACTAAAGCTTGTTTTTTTATCCCAGAGACTAATTTGACATTTCAAGTGATTGCTTTTTTTTTCAATTTGGATTTTGACATTTGCACCTGTCAAATTAGTCTCTGGGATCATAAAACGAACTGTACCTCAAATTGCTTTGCACGATCCTCCGTTAAGTATATCGAAAATACTGCAGCATTAGTTTTGAAATAAATATTAAATGTTAAAGTTGAGGATTAATGTTAAGTACTATAAAAACACGATCCCATAAAATTTTAAAAATAATTCCAAAGGTATCCAAACTGAAAAATAAACCGCTAGTTTAAAAAAATACTTCAAATAGATCATGAAACTTTGCATAATAACTGAACTAACTATAAAGTGTGTTTCCGAAACAAATTCGGAAACACGAAGATTTCCAAAGCGCATGACTTTGAAGCGGTTATACCGCCACATACAAACTACGCATCATAGACATGACGTCACACTAATCCTGCATCGCGCAGTTAGAGTTTACCGAGCGATCAACATACATACAAGATTTCAACTTCAAACCGATGGGTAGTTGCCCGTCAGACACAACACCCGTCTGGTCGGAGGATCCTCCCTTTCCTATGGTGGATGAGTGAACTTTACACCCTGTTCCTCATACTACTAAAACTGTCGAACTGTTGTACTGTACGTACCACCTTCATTTTTCTAATCAACTGTTACCATTCTAGGACCAATCCCTCAAAGAGGCCCTGGGCATGAGCCTCAACATCCAGTCACCGAAGAAGCTGTCCGAAGTGGCGGAGAACGTCTTCTCTTCTCTGCTGCTGTATGGCATCAAGCAAGGAGACGAGAGCATTGTCAAGAAGCTGTTAGGTAAAAACCTTCTTTTTTTTATTCTTTTGTTTCGATAGGTGGTGACGTCAGCTTGAATTGATTGCTCCACCCAAATGAACAGGAATGTGACAAATGGAGGGATATTGTATGATTACCGGTCATGAGCGAAAATTTTGTGGCCTCTAGAACCACGAAAAGGTGCGCACTAATATGGCAGATTAGTTTAATATCAATACAAAATAATGAGATTTTTTGTTAAAATGTCGCACAGAATCTACAGTACCTATTTGGACCAAGCCTCAACAATCAGCATCAGTCTTTGAAATATGTGGCCCTGTGCAGTTTGTGCAATTGCGCAATTATTCCTCGATGTAATGCAAGCTTTAGGCCTTTATTTGGCTAAGGAGGAGATGAAACGCGTGAGGGAGAGGCAAATTTCGCGCCCTCACACCCTAGCCGCCGCAGGGACGTCCTGGGCGTCGGGAATCGCAGGCCGATTCCCAGGTACCGTAGGCGCGGATTGCTGACGGTGAGCAATGGGTAGCTTGCCATCCGATAAGGATCAGGCCCGGGTCGACGGCGCGTTGTGTTCCACGCGCGCTTCAAAGAGATGTCAGCAGAACTGACGGGGTCCGCTAGGGCCGATGCCTGCCGGGGTCGCGGGAAAGTCCGAAAGGGATACCGTGGCCCCTGGCAACATACAGGCAACTGAAGGAACACGGGTGGGTTTTAGTTAGTAAGAGTCTGACATGCCCTCCCGCTCCGCCCAGAGCGGGAGAAGTTATTTGATAATATCCCACCCAAAAAAAAGGCCTTTATTTGGCTATCGAAGTTCTTTAACGCGACTTGCGGTAGGAGTAAACTGACAGAAATCGTCGCATAATGAAAAAGCGTTATACTCGAAAAAGTCGGTTTCAAATTCAAAAGTTGTTTTGACCATACTAGATGGCTCTATAATTAATACAAAATATACAGCGAAAGGAACTTCTTTCAAACCGTGTGTCCCACGACACCACCCGACTTTTTTTACACGCTTTTTATTAGCTTCACCTGTATGTATGTTTGTTTGTTTGTATGTTTGTTTGTAACCGACTCCTTTGGGCGCGATTTTGACCCACTTTAAACGGCCAGATTTCGTTCAAACTTTGTAGATTTATCGAGGACCGATGACAATACATTAATTAGATAAAATTATTTCTTTTTTGTAAAACGTGCTTTATTTTATTCTTTAGGAGTAATGCGAAATTTAGGTTCGGCGAGTAATAATAATTCACCCTCCAATTGAGAAGAAACGTTTCATAAGCAGAGCTGGTGCCACGGACTAGTCTAAGATTTATTTTTGTATACATACTCCTATACAACTACAACTAATTAAAATGTATGTTATTCCTGAAGAGAAAGTACAATTTTTGTCGGTGACCAAAACTACAGAATAGGGATAGTGACATAAAAAAAATTCTGTCACGTAGATTATTAAAAAATATTAGACACGCATTTTTTCTTTTTTTATGTAATCAAAAGATTACGGCAATATATTGAGTTAAAATGTGCCATGACGTCACGTATGTAGATTTTATACTTGTGACGTAGCAACCCCCCCCCCCTGATTTTAATGCGTTTTATCTAAGTCATATGAAAAAGTTAAAAATATGTGTCTAATATTTTTTTATTATCTGACTGACGGACTAAATAGATTTTTTTTTTTACCCAGGCATCACCCTTATCGTGTGGAAAAGGGAGAGGGAGGTCTTTGCCCTAATGTGGGACAATGGTGCCGATTCCCTTGTTAACAAACTAAACTAAATTTAAGTTCAGTGCATCTTTTTCTTTCTATTTCATTAAGAAAAGGACAGAAGATAAATTTTAGTTTAGTCCTGTCAAATTAATCAGCGCTTGACGTAAATTGACGTAATTTTAGTCGGCAAGTTTTTAATCACGTCTAAACTTGTATGGAGAGTGACAGGCGCTGATTAATTTGACAGGACTAAACTAAAATATATCTTCTGTCCTTTTCTTAATGAAATAGAAAGAAAAAGATGCACTGAACTTAAATTTAGTTTAGTTTGTGAACAAGGGAATCGGCACCAGTATAGGCTAGTTATGTAGATTAGATCCTATCGACTTACTACGTAAAGCTTATAATTAACGTATGAAGCGAAGCGGTTTTTTGTATCCGAGACATTGTAATATAAATTAAGCATTATTATAGAACGTAACAAAATGGCGAATTGGAAAAGCAGTATTGATAAATAAGTGATATATTTTTAATATTTTTACGTAGGCATGTGTAATTGTGATTAACCTTTTCGGAAATGATATTGTTTTTATTCAGACGAACTAAGTGATAGTTATGCTTTAAAAAGAAAAAAATGTTTTTCCTAGTTCTTGATAGCCGTATTTTTAATTATTTTGTGACAATTTATTGACACTGCATAATTGAACTGCTTTAATTATAGGTATAAATAAGACGTATTTGTAAGATATATATTTATAAGTAACAGCGTATTTTTTTTTTAAGTGTGATATGTGGAATAAGCAGTAAAGCACAATTATGTTTTGTATTATTGTATAATCACTTTGCATTATTTTCCAAGTAATTAATAATAATAATTTAATAGTGGCTTCATTGCCAAGAGCTTCGACCAACACCTAAGGAGTTAAGAAGGCTCTCGTTGGGCAGCTGGACCAAGGGCTTGATTCAGAAAGCGGTACACCTGGATACGGGTCGAATTGTCAGGAGGATCCTCTCTCTGGAGCCCTGACCGTCGGTAGCTTGGACCGTTCCCGATACTCGAGGGCTACTACTTTTACATTTTTAAATGTTTTTGTTTTATATTCTAATATTTAAAAATGTAATTTATGAGTATTTAAATGAAATAAAGGATATAATAATAAATATATTAATCACAATATAAAAATGAACATTCATTTTTATATTTTTAAATGTTTTTTTTAATGATTTGTATAAAAATATTTAAAAATGTATTAAATATGTAAAAAAATGAATAAATGAGAATATTAATCAGAATAATATAGAATAATGATGTGTAGGTACATTAGTTCAGTGATAGTAACAGGCAGTGCATATATAATAACATTGCGACAGAAAAAAAAAATACATTTAAAATTTATGACGCTAACGAAATGAGTAGGGAGAGCTAGAGTTCTCTAAGAATTCTAGCATACCTAGACATAACTTTTGATTATTTATATGTCTAGATAGATCTGTGTCGCGCTGCAAAAGAGCTAAAACAAACAGGCCAACTTTGTTATGCTGGTTTGTTAGACGTAGCTGTCACACACACACATGTGACAGCTACGTCTTACACTCGCGCCACGTCATTGTGCTGTCATTGTGCTTTTCTAGGGTGCGTGCATTTAGCGGCTAACAGTTGGACGCAATTTTTTTCGTGTATTCATAGCTTTGACTGCCTATGTATCTAGACACAATGTATACATCTTTTTACATAAATTTTGACGTGTTATAAGATAGTGTTGTCGTACGATTGTCAACAAACAACTTTGTATATCATATTGGGACGACAATACGACATTAAATGAAAACTCTGGCAATATTATAGTGCTTAAGAGTGTTTCGAAACCATCAAATAGGTACTTAAATGCAAACTTAGAAATAATAAAAAAAAACTATTTTTCCAGCCGACTATGACTTTTGCCAAATAGCCGATTAGCTAATAGTGATTAATTGGATATTAAGTAGTTTTTTTGATTGTGTTTTTTTGTAGGCTAGGAACGTCATAGTTAGATACAAAAGAAAAAAAAGTGAAAGAAAACTTGTTTATTCTGCACAAACAAAACGCACATTTTAAAAAACTAGACATAAAATACACAATACAAAAGTAGCCAAAAGCTAATCCAATTTTTTTTGACAATGCATATCTCATTTATAACACTGGTTCATTGGTTAGATAGAGGTAAGAAGTTTAATTTATTGTCGTGTTGGCGTTTCCACTCTTTGTATGTGTCCCAGATGGATTGTCAAATCCTACCCTAAACTAATTGTTCAGGGTGCTCTAGCTTAGTTACAGCAACCGATTCGGCATTAGAAGCCACACCAAACCCAGCAGTTTTGTTAAACGTAACACAAAGGTAATCCAGCTGAGTGTTGTTCAGCTGTTTTACATAACGAAGCTGTTTTGTAAAGCAGCTGGCGGTTATGTAAAACAGCGGATTCGACAATCCATCTGCGACATTATTATGTATTTTCTTGGCAAAGAAGTACCTAGAAATAATTATATACTTCATATTGAAACTAAAAATCTTCTCAAACGCTCCCAAACGATAGTTTTTCTAACATTTTAGAACAGGTTGGGAGCAATAAGTATGTACACACGGCTACATTTCCAGGATAAGCTGATCTCGCATTGTATAGGATTTTCCTACAATGAGAGGTCAGCTTATACTGGAAAAATACCTACTTATAGCTTGATATGTAGCCGTGTGTACATAGTTTCGTTTCTATAAGAAGAAGGTATTATTTCTATGACTAACGTCACTGTTTTATTATTAACTCTAACGGCCCATGCGCAATAATATTTTACTGGGCGATATGAAACGATAAAATTGATTTCACAGAGGTCTATAACCACTGCATTGTGATACACACGACAGAATATCAAGCTATACATTTTAGCCCTCGGGCCATTCTTTCCCGTGTGGATTTTTTATCACGCCTGGATTTTCAACGCAGTGCTAAGCGCCGAGAGTTGGAAATCCAACAGTGTATTTTTTTGACGCTCTGGGATGCATTTAACACCGACAGTTGAAAATCCAGTGCGCGATATAAAATCGTCACTTTACAGTTTAAGCTGACCTCGCATGTTAAAGACTTTCTGTACAATGAGAGCTCAGCTTATGATGCTTACATTTTCTATTGCGTTTTATTGCCTTCTGACGTCATAGTTTGTGAAATTGCCAATAATGTGCATGTAGTATTGGCATGTGCTTAAGCTGTATTTCCCCAGTGTATTTATAGAAAATGAAAATGGGAAAACCCATACAATAATTCGCATAGTATTTTTAAGTATATCTAATAATATTAGGATATCGATAAAAAGTATGGAAAATTGTTTTTAAAATAATTTTATAAGTACATATTTTTTATATTTAAATGATTCGATTAAATAAGGTCTCATTGTGATTCTATGTAAGTATTATGATGTAAAGAAATATTAAAATAAAAATACAAAAAAATAATTTAAGTTGTAATCGTATAAGAAAAATGTAAAACAGATCATAAATAAAATTTTATTGTGAATAAAAATAAAAATTGCATTATAATTTGCTTATGGTCCTCTAAACGATAGAGATCCTTATCTGAAATCATAAATTACATTGACAAACCTACCTACACGTATAGTTTTAGTAGTTAGTTATATAAATGTTCAATTCTCAGAAAGTCAGAATGAATCTAATACCTAAATACATGTAAAACAAACACACATGCTCAATCAAACGCACCATTATTAATTCTGCGTATGTATAAAGATTGTATGCACAGAACATTTCGGGAAATACCCGAACATAGATAGAACTGCATTATCGATCCCTTTTGTTTTTCGTATAGAGATGGGAAAATGCTTTTCTGCCTTCGAAATTAATAATCGACTAAACGCTTATTCGATTTATAAATTATATTAGTTTAATTGTTATTATAATTTTGCCTAAGTATTTATTATGATCTTATTTGTATGTAGTAGTTGTGAACAATGTTTATTTTAATCAATAGGTAAGATTAAAGTAAGGAGTGATTTTTTGCTTATTTCTGTGACTAACAATTTTTCAGTAATGGAGAAAAGCCGGTTAAACCATGTCAACCATTTTACTGGAAATGTCCTTCTTTACGAAAATGAGATTTTTTCTGTAAGTTTCCTTAGGAAATGTGTAATTTTTGTTTTGGACTTTGGACTAAAGGTCTTTTGTTAACATGACAGTGACGATGGCATTCATAGATTGAAATAAGCCCTTTTGAAAAATCACTTCTCAAGAGTTTTCAGTTGTACGAAAATCGAATATCTAATCATTATTAAGAAAATGTTATTTTTTATTGTCCTTGAAGACAGGCAGCTCCAATATACAGCGTGTGCCAGAAAGTTGTGGTTATATTCAACATCGTAAATCGCGAAAAAAATTATCAGTCATCCCATACATTTGGGTCGAGGATGTATTGAAGTTTTGTATGGGATAGTTGATATTTTATTCGCGATTATGATGTTGGTTCCATGGTTAAAGTTGTTCAGTTTGATGATCTGTACCATACACCCTTAAATATGACAACACATTTCTGATAAATGCTGAATTTGGATCCGAGAACATAATTTCATGGTAATTTTTTATTATTATTTCAGGAAAACTAGCAATTATTCTTTCTATATTTCACATAGTAAGATTTGATTAACTGCGCGTTGGTATCATTTAATTTAATTTAATCATACTTCTTAGGATTGTATAATTTTACAGCCGCGCCGTACAAAACGCAGTCTCGCTTTTGCTCGTTTTACCAATTTAAATATATTTATTTACTTTGAAAATATGATATTACATACATAATTGTAATATGCTCGTCAAGACCTTTCTTTTGATACCATGATCATCTCATTTTTTTCGAGGTTAGAAATTTTCATGGTTTTACGTGTAAAGTTCACCATATTAAATTGAGGAAAAATTTCTATAGCCTGTGTCACCCGAACTATTATTACGAATCTATTGATTCCTCATTCATCAAAATCGGTTTAGCAGTTTAGGCACTACGGTGGAACACACGTAAAAGCATATACAGCTCACTGTTGATTTATAGGTTTTAAAGCATTCTTTGAATTAATGAAATGCACCTATCCCCAGCGTGGTTTAACCAGACTCGATAAATCGAATGAACCCCAAGATTTGCACTAGCCCCTGGATCTTCATGTTGCAAGGGGCTACATAGGCCATTGCATATCAGGGAGTAGACCGGGTGACGCGGTAATGGTAGGGAAGACGTGCCCTCAGGATATGGAAGGATTTGCGAGCCATACCGCATATTCATCCTTGAGTAGGCAATGGACTAGTTGAGAGACGGGTGATATTTATCAATGGATGGGCAAATTTTTAATTGAAATTATTTTCTTTAACAGATATGGGTGCCGATGTCAACGCGGAGGATTCCGAAGGAAAGACTCCTCTGCACGAAGCTATTCTGTATGGGGATCAGGGCATGGTGGAATGTTTGCTTATGAATGGCGCTAATGTGCACTTTAAGACCAGGTAAGATACATTTTAGCTATCATTTTAATTAAACAGTTGTATTGTTATATGAATATTTTGGATTTACAGATTTGTATTAGGTTAGGTTCTGTTTTATCCGACTGTGGCGGGGCCCAAAAGGAGTGTAATGTTTAATAATATGTCGAAAATTCTAAATACAAATGGTGTTCATAACGGGCAGGTTCTTTATTTCAAAATATTTAATTAGTCTTTCTTTTTTTTGTCTGAATTTCAAGTGATTTTACTGGTTTATTTTTATTTTTAGGAGGCGCAGGTAACTAAATTAAGTTAACCAATTAATCTAATCTATTATTATCTCACTATAAATATAATGCAAATAATAAGCACTTGCACTGAGGACACCCTCGTTATATTTCGCAATTTGCAATTATTTTCTACTAAACGACTTGTATAACTACCGTACTATAACTACTAATATTAGTTACCTTCCCTAAGAAAGTCTTCTTCTCTGCACAAGAAGAATTTTATTCTAACAGATTGTTCCAGGGTGCCTACCATCAGCTCAAAAGTAGTATTATTTTAATATTACTACAGTGGGAGAAAGAGATGGAGCTATACGTCCTGTAGAGCTTCATCTCTTTCCCACACCGAAATAATATTAAAATAATACTGCTTTATGAGCTGGTGTTAGGCCTCCTGGTCTAGGTTTTTTTTAAATAAAGTGACGATAGATGTACGAGTAAGCACGCAGCTTGAAGGTCTCTTTCGCTCGTCACTTGTGTCACCCCAAGAATGTACGAGAACTTTCTCTCGCCAGTCACTTGTGTCACCCCAAGAATGTACGAGAACTTTCTCTCGCCAGTCACTTATGTCACCCCAAGAATGTACGCGAACTTTCTTTCGCCCGCCACTTGTGTTACCCCAAGAATGTACGCGAACTTTTAGTGTGACACAAGGGTGAAAAAGATTCACGCTTAAGTACGCGTACTTGCTCGTATCGTCTATATCAGCCACTTAAGTAATTTCTATTGTAAATACACCTACAGGCTTACTATATCTGATTATTTCGCACAGGAACGGCGAGTGCCCCCTCATCACAGCAGTACTACGCGACGACCCTATGATCATCAACCTGCTCCTCAAATGTGGGGCTCACCTGGCCAACGCAGACTTGTACCCGATCACAGAGATCATGACCACGGCCATCAGGAACGGTTCTATCTCTAAGCTGGAGTCTTTGAAACTTGCGGGAGCGAAGTTCGATGTATTTGATGAGCTGAGACAGACGCCTTTGCATAAGGTACCTAATTTTATTTTCAAATCATAAAAGAAGAATTAATTAATAACGCCCGTTAAGATGGCGATATATGCCAGTGACCTTGAGTGGTTAGCTTGCGTGTTTTGTACTGAGCTCACGCAACGCGTCGTACGTCCAGCCAGTAACTCTGGGACTCGCCCATCAAGGAGCGCTGTCCCAAATTAGACGCATTATTAATTTATTATACAAAAATCAAAAGTTGTTTTAATAAAATACGTATACTTAAAGATAAATAATAAAATTATCTATAAAATGGTGAAGGTTTCAGAAAAATACGCTTGATAGTTTTTGTGTGATTCTGAGTTTTTATCCGCCTTAGACGTAACTTTATAAATTAATTAATTTATGTAATATAAACATAATCTAAAATACTCACAGATTAAGTTAGAAAATGCTCTCATTCAACATATATTTTTTCCAAATCATTAAAACTACTCGTTTAGACGTGATCTTCAGTAGAAAATCATTAAAAGTCGGTTATTGTCGCCTTAAGACAAAAATAGGGCAATAGTGAGTGACAGAATACGCTGGTCCGGGACCGCGTATTACGCAATTAGGGTGCTGGCTAAGGCTGGGCCTTATAATCGGGCAATAGTGAGTGACATAATACGCTGGTCCGGAACCGCGTATTACGCAATTAGGGTGCTAGCTAAGGCCCAGGGCCTTATAATTTTTATACATATTTCGCTGTTGTGGTTAATTTGGCAATATTACTACATGGAAATAAGAAGTATGGCTAACTAGTGAACTAAACTATTGATTATGAAATGCAGTAATTAATATCGTAACACCAAATATTTCGTTTTAGATGTAAATAAAGTATTTGGAAACTTTCCAAATGCCTTTTTACACCTAAAACGGTTACAACATCAAATTCAGTGTTATAATTGCAATTCATTATTAATATTCTAGTTCACTAGTTAACCATATTTCTTATTTCCATACAGTAATATTACCAAATTAATCATAACAGGTAAATATTTGACTGCTGTATGCTACATTTTTCACTATCAGAATGCACGCTCTTACGTGCTGTACGTGTCATCAAGTGATTTGCTTTTATATCATAACTAGCTGAGACCCCGGCAAACGTTGTTTTGCCAATTATTTGTTTGGGGTGGACAACCCTTATCACTTAGGGGTATGAAAAATAGATAGTAGCCGATTTTCAGACCTACTGAATATGCATATAAAATTTGGTAAAAATCAGTAAAGCCGTTTCGGAGGAGTAAGGTAACTAACATTTTGACACGAGAATTTCATATATAAGATAAATCATAAGTTTGAGTTAAAGTTCAGGGGGCCTACCATACGCTCATAAAGCAGTATTATTTTAATATTACTTCAGTGTGGGAAAGAGATGAAGCTCCACAAGATGTATAGCTCCATTTCTTTCTCCCACTGAAGTAATATTAAAATAATACTGCTTTTGAGCTGGTGGTAGGCCCCCTGGCCTTTTCTTTATGAGAAGAATAGTAATATCATAAAAATCAATTAGTAAGTTGGCCAACCACTAGACAATCCCTGTTCACCTTACCCGGTGAATCCCCCGTTCCTCTGCTCCGTATCAAATGCTATAAATGAATAACTGCAAGACTTATCGCACGGGGTCGAGTGGATAATGAATCACTGGTTTTTCCAATTCGTTTAGGGTATGAGGAAAAAACAGTGTTTAGTTTTAAATTAGGTAGGTACCTATGGAAAATAGATTGTGTTTGTTTCTAAATCCATCCCCATAATACATATTTAGAAACGGATGTGTGTTTTATTTGCCGTTTTATATCGCTACTTGGAAGCTTTTGGCCTGCATCTCACTTGACGGTCAGTGACGATCAGGCCGAAGAAGGTGGAAGCGACCTTCACCGGGGAGTGGGCTATAATCCACCACGCGGGTCTTCGAATTTTTGGTTCTAGTACATGCCGGTTTCCTCAAGATGTTTTCCTTCACCGTTTTGAGAGCAGTAGTGATGAAATAATTTACACAAAGTGTCTGTCGGGGTTTGAACCTACGACCTGCAACTCCTAAGTCGCGGCCGTTACCACTGGGCCACCACTGCTATATTTGCAGAAAGAGAGGCAGAGATATTCTTCAGATTATATCAATTATTATGACATATTTTCATAACCTTTTTTCTTCCTTCAGGCTGTGCTCTGCAATAGTCCCGAAGCAGCTGAGTATCTTCTCAAACAGGGGGCCGATAAACACTCCAAGGACGTCCTGGGCCACACTCCGGTTGATTACGCCAGGAAACTGAACAGGGGAACCCTCATGATCTCCTATTTCCACTAAATACTTTCTTTTTTGAACCATTATAGTATTTTATTTTGGATCTGGTAATGTGAAGACTTCTTGTGGGGACACAGTTGCGCAACAAGGATTTTTTTTAAATTTCGAATTCTGGATCTGATTGCTGTTGTGTGGGAATATTACATGCTTTTTGGGAAACCACGCTAACATTTTTTTTAGGTACTACTTTTCGTGAATGTATTAGTCACCCTTAGATTTACCACCCTAAGGTTGAATGTTTCTTGCACGACAGGTATATTTATCTATGTGAGAGTTATAGATAGTTTCAGATTTAGTGAAATTTCAATTTACTGGGAATTGTTGTCAAAAGTAGAAAAGCAGAGGTCGAATATAACCCAATTAAATTAAGAATACTATTTGTAAAAACAAAATCTGATGGCAACAGTTGCGCAACTGTAGCACCACTCAAAGTCAACTGTCAAAAAAGTTGGGAGTAAATGTGAATGCTGGCAAGCGACAGAACCAATCTGTGATAACGTCGCGATTTGTTTTTATATGAGTTTAGCTAAGCGACGGTACTGATGCAAAATATTTTAAAATACTCACAAAAACATGTAAACGGAAATAAAAAAATTAAAAAATTACGACTGAATAATTATGGTCTCTTCATTATCTAAGTTATATTAGTATGGCGTTGGTCGCATAGAATCTCGTTTACCTAATAATTTTATTGTCCCCAGCAACTTTTTGTGGGGACACACTTGCGACGTAGTTGCGACACAGTTGGCATTAGTACAGTCGCAAAGCATTCTGTTTTGTATGCTGTGTTGTATAGTATGTTTTATTTAATTGTGGCATATATTAAAGGTATTATCAAGTAATAAACGAGTTTTAATATTCTCACCTTCACAGTACAACTGAATCAAATAAAACAAAGCAATTGGGATTTATTACTATTTTAGAAAGTAGGAACATTTATTTATAAGTAAGTACATAATAATTATATCAGCTGAGAAACGTCCACTGCTGGACATAGGCCTTCCCCAATAATATACGATTATAATCTAAGTATTTATTATTAAAAATAGGTTAAAATCTAAGCAAAGTAATACTGGTAACTTATAAAAAAATATATATCTCAAATATTTATATATTAAATAAATAAAACTGAAGTGTCTGTTTGAAATGTAAAAATAACAGCTTTTTACTAAAATAATATGAAACTTTTTTTTAATATTTCGTCTGTCTATTTGTTCCGGCTAATCTCCAAAACGGCTGAATCGATTTTAACGGGACTTTCACTGGCAGACAGCTGATGTTATAAGGAGTAAATACACTTATTTTAGAAAAAGAATTGGGGCCCACGCGGGCGCAGCCACAGGCAACAGCTAGTTAAAAATAATTATAGATCAAGAAGGTACCTTAGAACCATACAATGTGTACCTACATCGTCTTTAGTTACTGTGATAAAACCGACAGATATACAGACATGACGGTGAGCATTGGTTAGCTCGTTGTGTTCCACGCGCGCCTCAAAGAGATGTCAGCAGAACTGACGGGGTTCGCTAGGGCCGATGCCTGCTGGGGTCGCGGGAAAGTCCGAAAGGGATACCGTGGCGCCTGGCAACATACAGGCAACTGAAGGAACACGGGTGGGTTCTAGTCAGTAAGGTGATTAACACACGGCACCGCGCATCGCCGCGGAAGTGAGAGATGAGAACACCCTCGACCGCGCGGTCGGGCGGTGTACGTGTGTTAGGCATCAACGAATTTATTAGAGGTCAATGCGACATGAGATCCGCTTCACCGCCTACCGCGGCGGTACGCGGTGCCGTGTGTTAATCTCCTTAAAGTCTGATACGCTTCGCGCAGAGCGGGAGAAGTTATTTGAAAATTTCACATCCAAAAAAAAAGATATACAAAGATAAATGAAAGGTTCATTACCTATTAGCTAGAAAATCTTAACCGCTGTCAATAAAATACAGAGACACTCAGTAAGGTCCCTATTTACTACAAATCACACAGAAAGTTACTTAAACCATATTCGTATTTTACTTAAATCCTGGTGTATTACTCAGGACGGCCAGGTTGGTCAACAGCATCGGTATATGGTGCTCCTGGAGGGGGCAGGGTCCGAAGCTGTTGCAGCTGCGGCCGTGCTTCCCGGAGATCATCGCATCTTCCACTGCTGAGGAGTTCACCATCGATGATAAGAGTCTGTTGCTGGAGATAATAAGACAATGACATAAGATTACAACTGGACGAAAGAGGAATTGACTCATCATCTGCATAGCTTTTTCCCATGTTGGAGTCGGGTCTAACGGCATGTAGCTGAATACCAATATTTTACATGGAGCGACTGCCTATCTGACCTCCACAGTTAGTTACTGGGTAATACGATACCCTATGGTAAGATTGGTCGTCAGACTTTAGGGCTTCTGACGACCCGTAACGACTATCAAAGATCCACAAATGACAGCCGGGACCAACGGCTGTACGTGCTTTCCGAGGCACGGAGGGGTCTTGGAATGTAAAGATGGTCACCCATCCACGGACCAACCACGGCAAGAGTAGCTTAACCTGAACGATGGACTCGTGCGGTTGTTATTACTTAGCTACAAGCCCCCAATTGACTATAAACTGAGAATGGAAGCTTACTTCACTATTTGATTGAGTATCATTCTTGGCGAGGCGTATTCTTGCTGAGCTGCCCAACAGGCGACCCTGAGAGGACACCCTCGGAACCCATGGCTTCCAGACAGCATCTGTTGAGCGAAGTCCAGTACAGCATCAGCCCCAAATTCAGCGTTATCTAGAACTGAAAAATGATTTCAATCAAACGGCTTGATATATATTATTGTAGGTAATTTAAAAATCTTTGCAAACGTTAGACAAACTGTCCGTCTCGTATTTTCCGTAGATGTATCTACAGGGTCAAATTAAATTAGGAAGCAAAACTACACAGCTATTTTTTTTTAGTTTGTACAAGCAAAACAAATAAAAAGTTGATGTTTTTGTGGGGTCATCGACCGCAGTTAGTGTAGTCACTAGAGGTGTGCGCCGATGCCTTTCTTATCGGTGGCAGCGTCTAACGTATAGTTTGTCGGCGGTGGCGGCGTCATAGGCGTAATCGGCGTGGATGGTTAAAATTCTCTAGTTTTCTGATGAGAAGGTTGTCCCAGGTGTTTAATCAATTCCTGCTTCATGATTCCTACCTAGTAGTCAAAGGGCCGTCCACTGGTAGAAATCTAAAAGTAAGCAATTTACTGCATTGAGGAGCTATTCTGCTCATCACGCCGAAGATCCTCATCAGATCTTCACAAATTTTTCATTGAGATTAACTTAAAGTTACTACCTTTCAAATAAAATAAAAAACCATCGAAATGGGCTCATAAGGCGGAGATATCTAGTGGCCCCCTTCTTGGAGGAAGGCCCCCTTCTTGGAGGAAGTACCCCTCCAATCAACTATATCCAACGACAAAAAATTATTCTATGAAGTCGTAAAACCTGTATACAAAGTTTCGTACAGATCCGTTGTACAATACGACCTGTAGAGCAGTACCGAAAAAGTGACAGAGGAAAGCGAATTTTGCCAGACTTGAAGCAGAGATGCTACGTTCGCTCGGTTAATAAAATGCGAGAACAACAAGGCATCTGATGATAACGGAATACCAACAGAGCTCTTTAAAGCAGGCGGGGCTCCAATCCTGAGAGAGCTTGCGAATCTCTTCAATTACTTCATCCAAGAAGGTACAACGCCCGAGAGATGGGGTAGAGGTGCAGTTTTTCTGGTCTTCAAAAAGATGAGCAACGTGCATCTGCAAGCTGTTCTCGAGAGTCCTCACGAACCGTCTTGCCAGAAGACTTGTGACAGGTGACCAGAAAAAACCGGGTTTCGAAAAGCCTTCAGTACCGTAGACTACATCCATACTGTTAGGCAAATTGTACAACAGACCGAGGAGTAGGTACAACCAACCGCTGTGTATGGCATTTGTGGATTACGAAAAAGACTCCATTAAAATAATCCAATTGAATGATGTCATTTTAACTGCTGTAACGTCGATGTGTTGACGTTGCCACAATGGCTGTCCAGATCCAGGAAACGAAGACCATCCTAGTTCATTCTCAACGAAGGTTCGCTTCTCGAAGTAGTGATGATGACTCCCAGATAGAGATACTCCTACACAACTTCGAGTAGTGAGCTTTTGACGTGGATTGGAGTCGGCAAAACTTGGAAGTTATAAAAGACTTTACGTTTAAATTCATGCCGAGACCTACCACAGGCCAGAGACTTCATTTCATCCGTAGGCTGTCACACATCTGGTTTAACTGTTTCAGTTACTCTGCCATTGTGACGATGATGACATCTTCACAAAGGCAGAGTCACGATAAAAACTTCGTCAGGTCATCTCTTCGCCTATACTATATCGCAATGTTTTAAGATTAAGACTAACCAACCGCTATTAAAATTATGCTCATCTTAAAATGGTTTTTTTATTATTAAATCGTAAATACTTCGAAATAAACAAGCTTATATTAAGACATTTCTAGTGTTTAGTTTACTCGCTAAACAAAATATCCAGAGCCATTATCATAAAATAATTGCTTAGATAGACAAAATACAATTTTCTAGTTCTATAAAACGCGTGTTGTAAGACTCAACAAGGCGACGAAGAGGTGCATGTTCCCCAGCGTTAGTCCTGCATATGTCTGTATGGAACAGTTGAGGCACGCGCACCCCCTTTGAATAACATTTCTAGATACCTACCTTGTAACACAATTTGTTTGTAAGGTCAATACAGTCAGTCATTAATTATGCTGCCTAGATCCCAATTCCATTGTATTATGCTTTTAGGCAAAGAAGTAAAAAGAAAGCAAATTTTTGTTTTACCGAATCAGGTTCGTAGGGAAAGAAAAAATTTAAAAATTGCCGGGAAAAATTTAAAAATCGGGAAAACTGAAAGTGCATTTACTATGGGAATTTTGTATGAAGTTATTTTGTCATGTAAATTTTTACTGAATAACGGTTTACAAACAAAACTCCGAAAAAAGATTGCTTACAATAGGTAGTAAAAAAATATACCTATTACTTGCAGGAAAAAAAAAACGGTAAATAAAAATTGGTAAATGACTAGTATCTGTCTATTGAAATCTGAGAGAAAAAGGGCGGCAAATTTAAAAAAAATTACGTCGGGTATCCCCGAATCAACTATGGAAAAACGTATTTGATACTTGAATATTTTTATGCAGAATACTTATTTTTGTTTTTACAGATTAATAGGAAAGCATAAAGCAAAAAATTGTGTAGATAAGCTTTTATGAACAAAATTTAGGCAGAAAAGAATATTCGCAGTTTCTGCATTTGTCAAAATTACCAGAAATGCTTCAAGATGATGACATTTTATTATATGTCACTCACTTGGACGCATTACACAAGGATTTTACGGAGAGGTTTGAGGATCTTTTAAATTTACAAATTCCTCAATGGATAATAAATCCGTACAATACCACAGCCATAGAAGAAGCCAATGTGATAATGCAAGAAGAGTTGATTACTATCAGCACAGACGAAGAGCTTAAGCAGAAGTTCAAGCAAGGCTATCAGAAGTTCTGGTTGCAACGCAACATTGAAACACAGTATCCTACATTGTGGAACATTGCTGAAAAATACCTTATCGCTTTTCCATCATCATACCTAGTTGAAAAAAGCTTTAGTGTGGTAACAAACATTTTGACGAAACAAAGAAACCGCTTGAAAATCAACGAACGTGGAGATTTAAGGCTGCAACTCACCAATATTGAACCGGATGTAGCTAGATTGATAGATAGTTACCAGGTTCATCCATCACACTGAATGTTTTATTTTCTCTTTGCGAATTATTACTTTTTTAATATAATTTCCTACCTACTTAAGATTCCTTAAGTACCTAATTTGTAATCTTCTTAATATATATAAATTACGTGTCACGTTGTTTGTTCGCGATGGACTCCTAAACTACTCAACCGATTTTAATCAAATTTGCACACCGTGTGCAGTTTGATCCAACTTGAAAGATAGGGTAGGTAGGGTAGGTAGGGTAGGTAGGGTGGGTAGGGTAGGTAGGGTAGGTAGGGTGGGTAGGGTAGGTATGGCCCACCCCAAACATTTATATGGCAAAACAACGTTTGCAGGGTCAGCTAGTAATCATTATAAATTAAACTTGATATTTACTGAACTGTATGTCTTTTTATTTTGTTAAATTTTTATGAGAAAATGAAGTCAACTTTACTCACTTAACCAAGTGCAAAGTTTTCCAATTGGTACCTTAGTACCTAGGCATTTTTTATCAATAGGAAAAAACTAAAGATAGGCCCCCTTATTCATAATAGTCTGCTTACTTAAAGCATTGCTAATTCTCACTCTGTCTTCTTCTATTGACCTAAGTCAGAATGAAAAATAACACTCTGTAGCAGCTGTTTTAAGTTAGCGGACCTTTATGAATAAGGGGGTTGATCTTAAAAGTAGGTAATTTGGCCATGGGGGTCTGAGGTAACAGTTCATATTGGAAAGGTGTCACTTGTCCAAAATAGTTTGGGGATCCCTGGTCTAATACCTAAATTTCAATCACAAATAAAAAAAAAATTAATAACTTTATTAAACCTTAATTAAATTACAAAAATGGCAAAACATTAAAATAAATGTTTTGTTACAAAAAACACAAAATAAGGACATTTTACCAAAAATCCATAACGTGTTTTTACTCCTCTGGCTTTTATCACCGCCTGCATGCGACCAGGCATGCTCTGGATGATGTTCTTAATGTTTACTTGGGGAATTTCGTCCCAGGCAACCACCAGAGCGGTTTTCAACTCATGGAGTGTCTAAGGAGGGTTGAGACTTTACCGGATTCGCTTTTTAAGCATGACCCATGTTCTATACATTCATGTCTGGTATTTTTGCTGGCCACTCCAATTTGGCAATTTAAGTTCCATAGCAGAAAACCTAGGATGTTAAACTGGATTACATAAATAATAATACAGATTTGTATATTGATGTCACGCGATTTGTCATCGCTATATTCAATTATGATTCCACATTTAAAACTGTTATATTGATGGACCAGGTCTAATAAATACAAATCCTGTTTACTTAGTATCAAAACGAATTCAATAGTATACCAGTAATTTTCGAAATTATTGTAAACAATTGTACTTTTTCGTTAAATGCATCCTCGCGTTCACTTTTCACTCGGTTGTAATTATTTATCACAGTGTATACTATTAAAACTTTCTCGCACTGCTTCTTAAAGTTTTAGGCATTGTTTTACTTCAAATTGAAATATGACAAAATATACACAAATTTGTTTTCGTAAGAGGTTATAAAACAACAACTGACAACAAGTGACACTTGCAGCAGTGTTGTCAATTTATGAAAACGTGATCTCAGCTTTCATTAGTCAGACAGATTTCATGTACAGACGCTAGCACATCAAGCTACCCGAAACTGTTAAATTTTCCCAATCAACTTTAAACCTTAAACTTCAGTGATAAAGTTGAAAATCTATTAAATAAATTTGATAGATTGTAGTAGCTTGATGTGCTGGCATCTGTACCAAACATAATCGAGAAGGTTTTACACGCATTCATTCTCAGTCATCAAATAGTACATACTAATTCCATGCAGTCATCTAATTCTGTGGGTACAGACGCCAGCACATCAGGCTACTACAATCTGTCAAATTTATTTAATAGATTTTTAACTTTATTACTGAACTTTAAGGTTCAAAGTTGATTGGGAAAATTTGACAGTTTCGGGTAGCTTGATGTGCTGGCGTCTGTACAAAGTCCATGGTACAAAGTTATAACCATGGAATTAGTATGTACTCTATAGTTTGCCTCGTTGGTCTAGTGGTCGCAAGCGCTACTGCTGAACATGAGGTCCTGGGTTCGAACCCAGGTCGGGCAAAGTGTCATTGGGTTTTTCTATCTGGAATTTCTCAGTAACAGCCCGGAGTCTGGATTTGTGCCCGGTTGATGGCAATAGTGAAATGTGTGTGTACAATAGGTTCACCTCTGCCCAACCTTCGAGAAACAAGGTATCATGTTATGTTTATAGTACAGACGCCAGCACATCAAGCTACCCGAAACTGTCAAATTTTCCCAATCAACTTTGAACCTTAAACTCCAGCGATAAAGTTGAAAATCTATTAAATAAATTTGACAGATTGTAGTAGCCTGATGTGCTGACGTCTGTACCTACAGCAGTTCTATTTTCTTGAATGCTAATTTCCATGCCCATCAATTATTAGATTTATCTTGTATAATAATTTGAATTCAGAACTAAGTACTTTATTGTTGTTTTGTTTTGATTTCCGTGTGAACTATATAGAGCTATAAAACTATTTTCCTATCTGTTGTGCCTGCAACTTTAGCAGTTTTCCTACCATTTTTAAAACAAATTATATTAAGTTGAAAGAGTATTAACAACTCTATAAATACTTCCAAGTCGATTGAGAGCATCCGGTCTGCACCAAGTGCAAAGGGCAACTGTTAAAAATCCGACGACTGACGAAACACGAAGTTTGCCGAGGAACATTAAGAACATAGTCGTACTGTACAACGTTATAACCTACAGCAACCTAGCAGTTACCCAAGGAGTTCGATAGGTTTATTCGAAACTGGTTAAAACGTCAAAACTGATTTCGTTTAAAAAAAAACTAGTCGGTTCCGCTTCTGTTTTCAAAAAGCATTACTTGCCAAGAAAATGTCAGTCGTATAAAAGATAAAGAAAACATCAAAAACTTTCGGGTTACAAAATAAAATTATCAGTGTCAATAGTGCCGAATGAAAACTCATACCACGAAGTAAATTTATAAAACTACCGTAAGTATACATTTCTTAATTTTTTTTTTCATAACGTGGCACATTTCTGTCTTAAGCCCTTGATCTCTTTTGATTTCGTGACTCTCACATGGGCCTATTGATTATTTTGATCTTCTCCAAAGTAATTTATTCTAGTAAGTTTTCGGCTCCATTCGTAACTTTTGTTTTTACACGACTAAAAAAGGAATGTAACGTTTTCAGGGTTCATGTATGTATATGAGTTTTTAAATACCTACATAATTTCAGTCGTCCCATTTTACCTCGCGAAGTTTTACACCTTGTTTGTGTTTACTTCCGTAATGAAAACTTAAAAAGTAATAAACAACCTGCACTTGCACCATTTAAATCCAATAAATAACAAGAAAGTGAGTATTCTGACACAAAACTGTTGAACTCGGCAGGTCATGGAGCAAATGTACCTGATTGAGATATTCATAGACAAGGTGACCATATACGTATCTGATGAGGACAAGCCGGGCAGTCCCAATAAGAATCTGATTGTCAAAGTAAAATTTGGGCCCAAAACGCAGTTCATCGTTAAAGAAGGCCAACTAGCTGTGAATGAGAGGCCAGACGACATAATAAATACTGACGAAACAACTGGGCGCAGACAATGGTCAAGAACCATAAGAGTTGGTAAATCATATCTATTCCCTTCATTCCCCGACACTATACTCATGATATTGAGCAAGTTTCCACTAGAAATAGAAGTTTGGAACGATGACGAATCTGAACCTCCTAACCAAATATTCGTTGGTGTTGGCAATATGCATTGGCACACAAAATTTTTTCATATGTTAAAGGAGACAGCAGATCCCTGCAAGATGCACGAACCGTTATCTATTAAAAACAGGACTACCTTATATGCTGAATGTTGCTGTTCGCAAGCTGGTACGGTTGATTTTATTCTTCGATTGAGTGCTTTAGGAAACAGCATAATAACAGAATTCCAACAAATATTGCAAGATCCCGAATCTTTCGTGCTGAGGACGAACAAAGCACCGAGTATGTTTAAATGCAAAAGAGTCGAAGGCGATGACCCCAACTTTTGTATGGTTGGTAGTCTGTATGAGACCACCACGTTAGAAGACCCAGATTTAATGGACCAGGCAAATAAAATGATCGAAGTATGCACAGAACTACAGAGCTGTGGCATGGGTGGCAAAGCAGGTGAAATGGTCTGTGAAGGCCCTGACTCTGGCGTGGGGTCTGCACAGAAGAAATACGCCATCGATAAGATCAGAATGGGTGATATTATAGGTCCATGTGGTAATGCAAATTGTGTATTAGCCCATAGAGTGAGAAGGTATATTAGAAATCTGGACACCTACAAAACAAAAGCAGCTGGTATCACAAATACGAAGTCAGAAAACGAGAGAAAGGTATGCGGAACGTGTGTCTGCAAAGACGACCGGTATCACAGAGACGAGTGCCCGAAGGACACTCTGATTAACACCACGTGCACAGGCTGCCAAGGAAAGACAGCACCTGGTAACACGTGTAAAGATAAAAGAGATAAACAGTTTGGCACAGGAGCGACACCTAAGACGAGTGCCACGCATTTCGCTGGCACAGGACCGAATCCTAAGAAGAAGGATCCGCAAGTCGGTTACGTTTTTAGTGTTACACAATTTCCAGATTACAAACAAGGCATGTTTGGACACGATACCATCGTTGAAGATTGTTTCTGTACGAAAATCAAGAGTGTAGTTGATGTTAATAGTAAAGCTTGTACTACTAGTCAAGATGTGGTCCAAAGCATATATGGGTTTAGTTGTCGCAAGGCAACATCAAGCAAATCTGACACAAATATCCACGAAAATAAATCAACGGTCGGCGTTGGAATCAATACCCCAATTATATACAATGTCAGTCAGTTAGCAACATCTAACCAAGTCGGAATGTGCAACGTAGGAACCAGTCAGTCGGTCAACCCAGAACTGAAGCGTAAAGTGCAAGTTTATAATGTCACAGAAATGCCGCTGGATAAAGATTGCAGGTGCACTCCAAAAAAACCTTCACCACCTTGCAAGACATTCGATTGTGACTGTTTAGCGGAAACCCAAAACATTGTTGCTAGGAAATTTCATAAGCCATACTGTCCTTCTTATAGACATAAGACTAACTGTCCGGTTACAATGATGCATGAGGAGGAAGAACTAAAGAAGTTGGAAGAAGACGAAGAAGAGTTAGCGCCCTTGCCCTATGGCTTGCCGCCGATAAAACTAGGCCCGTGTCCTATCTTAGGAAGGCCATGCTCAGTGCCAGACGGCTTTGCAAGGATGTACAAGAACGCACTAGTGCCCACACAACCGTTCAGCTACAGTAATGATGGCAAAGTTTGCTGTTCTAAGGAATACGAAAGAATAAAGAAGGCGATTAGGCAATACACGAAGAATGAAAAAGAGAGCGATTTCCGTTGCATTAATACGTTTAATATAGACACGGAGAGACGTTGCTGTGACAAGGAGCAAGTATTGGCAGCCCTCACTGGGAAGTCATGCTGTGGTTCGCATAAATTGGCAATTCAAGAAAAGTTTAAAAAAGAAGAAAAGTAACAGCCATGATATCATTGATGTTTTATTTTGTAACCTGATTAGACTTTTATACAACTGGCAATAGTTGTTTTATTTTAACACTAGCTGCGCACCGCGGTTTCACCCGCATAAGTCTCGATCCCGTGGAAATATCGGGATAACAGGTAATCCTATGTCTTTCTCCAAGTCATGGTCTACCCATGTGTAAAATTTGATCTAAATCCGTTCAGCCGTTTTAGCGTGAAGGCTCATTCAAATAGGCGCGACACAAAGGCACCGCTCGTCGCGCGACGAGCGGTGCCTTTGTGTCGCGTCGCGTGTCGCTCTGATCTGCACGAGCCTTGAAGTGTAACAAACAAACAAACAAATCGCATTAATAATATCTGTTGGGATTACTGGCGAAAGGTGGGCCTACTATAGGTACACCTGTGCCTATCCCTTTTGGAATACAGTCGTGAAGTTATGTTATGCCTTGGCTAAATCAACGCTGTAAGGCTATTTCCAAAGACACCATCAGCTGTAGTCATTCCCCGTGATCCTACTGATGATTTGGGATTTTGAGACTGGAACATATATACACAACTGTTGGCAAAGTGTAAAATACAACGGCAAAGTGTAGTATGCTCATTTACATAAAAATACTTAGTCTTCGTGTCTAGACATGATAAGTGCATATTAAGTAGCATCTTAAAATTAGAATGTTTTTGATATAATGATCATGGAAGACCAAAGAAAAGATGGATGGATTGTGTGAGGAATGATATGAAAGAGAAGGGAGTGAATGATAGTGTGACGGTTGACAGGGGAGAGTGGAAAAAGAAAACGTGTTGCGCCGACCCCAAGTAACATGGGACAAGGGCAGGAAGATGATGATGATGATGATGATGATCACGGGTATTCCAGGCATTAAGTATTGTTATCTCGTTTTGTGTATGTCAGTCGCGTCACGTTAATTTATTAAGTTAGAGCGGTGCATTATTGTGAAAAGTCAATTTCAATATGAAATCAAAATAAGTGTTTTAGGGAACATCTTTCTTCTACCTCCGCCTCCGACTCCGATTTCAGTTTCGACTTCGAGTCTCCGATTTCGTTTCCAACCTACGATTCCGGCTCCGGTTCCAGTAAAATAACCTACGTAACATCTCTAGTAGGTACTAATATTACAAATGCGAAAGTAACTCTGTTTGTCTGTCTCTTACGTTTCATAGCCCTAACGGCTGAATGGATTTCAGTAGACTATGACCAGGGGGCCTACTACCAGCTCATAAGTAGTATTATTTTAATATTACTTCAGTGGGAGAAAAAGATGGAGCTATACGTCCTGTAGAGCTTCATCTCTTTCCCACACTGAAGTAATATTAAAATAATACTGCTTTATGAGCTGGTGGTAGGCCCCCTGGGTTCGTACACAGGACACTTTTTATCCCGGTAGTATGTTCCCGTGGGAAAATTTCCGACATCCACGCGGGCGAAGCCGCGGGCAAAAGCAAATGCGAAATAAACGCATATAGTAGAACAACCACCCCTTTCGTATTCCCAGCGCCGGCTCTGGCACTTGATCAGGGTTAGAGATATTATATTAGGGTAATTTTTAGGTTATCCTATTATTGAATATATTAGTTAACGCATAATAGGATACCATACCTATTACTGGGTATTAGTCAAATATTAGTGAACCGATTCGTTATTAGCTACTCAATCTAATCCGAATCAGAGTCGCTGTGAGCTTTGGTCACTACAAATATTATAAACTAATATCCGTATTAGCTAATACTAGACGATGCGACAGAAATAAGTAACCAAATGTTAAAAACTTGTTTTCATTGCTTGCTTACTTGGTAACCAACTCATACAGCTTTAATACGAAGCCCTACGTGTATAACTGTCTTTACAATACACACATTATGCATGAACTCTATTCATACAATACAATATTCATCTCGCTCACTCACCCGCCTCGAGTCTAGTCATCTCGCTCACTCGTCAGGCGCCGAGACGTCGGCAAGTGAGTGAGATGACCGCGGGCGCGGTTGGCAAATGATAATAGCATAGCGAGCGCGGCGAGCCGCCTCGCTATTACGCGACCACGTCCCTATTATTTGACTAATACCTGGTAACCTATTACTCTATATTCGCATATCCTAATATGAATATACGTGGCTTGTATTATAATACCTGTATCTATTACGAATATATTAGTCACACCTCTAAAGGGTAGAGCGAGATTGTCTTTCGAAGCCCTTTGATCGACGCTTTCACTTCACGTAAATTCTACTTCGGTTTCATGTTAAATAAATAATAATTCAAAAAAAAAAAAACAAAAACCAACCATTAAAATTTTATTTTGCGCTGGAAATTGTTTTTCACATTTCAGTTTTTGGCGCCCCTTGCCATCTGGCGACCAGAGCGACCGCTCCACTCACTCTACCCCGATGCCGGTGCCACGTGTACTCAAACTCAAACTAAAAAACTCAAAGCATTTATTTAAATTAAACCATTTACAGGCACTTACGTACTGATCAAACCAATTGGGTTTAATTTAAACACTGAACTCGGCGTCAGGTGTAAAGTTCTATTGATGGTTAGCACTGTATTGCAGGCTACAAAACTTGATGCAACTCAAGTCATGAGGTTTTCTAATTTTGAATTAAAAATAAACATGATTGTTTAGAGTTTCTTACTTCCTGAATCAAAATGGAAAAAGACGACAACGAAAATCAGGAGGGAGACAAGCCGAAAAAGAAGAAAAGTTCTTCAAAGTATAACTACACCTTTGGCGATGTTTATCCAGGTAAATATATACACAGATCGCTCAAGGCCTACTTACTTACTTAGTAAGGGATTTTGTGCACTATGTAGCCACGACGACAAATGGTCGTGGTCGAAACCTTGGTGACTGTAGCTCCAACCAAGATGCTACCAATGGCGGTGGTCGTGGCCGCAAAATGTGCGAGATTCCTAAGATCGACTCTGCAACTTTTGCGACACTTGCAATTGTTACATTATTTTGCCAAAAACCACCTAGACTTTTTCCAATTATGTGTGGTTGGTTTCCAGTCTAACCAGATGCAGCTATACCAGTATTTATTTATTTTTACAAACATGGTTGGTAAAATCAAATCTATTAAAAGATTTTCTCCACTTTAGGAGTAGTTCTTGGGCACAAGCACTGCATCGTGCAACGAATTGGGATGCCTGTACCGGCGCACATGGGCTGGTTGTGGGACGCGACAGATGTGCCAGGCATGAAGGTACATATCTTTTGATATTTTAAACTTTTGTCTAGACTATTTTATAGAAAAATGAAGTGTATTTGGCTCTGATACCACGATGAAGTTCAACCGAAACAAAATTATATCTTAATCACAAAACATGTTCAGGTAGTAGGCACACGTACTTAATAAAAATTGCACTTACAAAAAATATGAAACTGAACACTGTAAGTAACCATAAGTTTAAGTCATTTTGATATTTCTAAGACAATTTTTGTTTGCAAACATGTAGTCAGTCCGTAAGGGCTGGTCACCAGGCGTCATTGGCAAAAGCGTGGCAAAAGTAATGACGTTCAAGTGTCCGCGCGGCGGCAGTGATAAAGATAAGAATAAAAAGAAGAAAAAGAAAGGGAACAGACCAGGTGCTGATATCGGAGGTGGCGACTCCGAACCTGAAGAACCTCTCGAACCTAAACCCGCGCTAAAGGTCCAAAGGAAAGGCGATGTTTTTACTATTCAGGTAAAGATATGGCTGGTATATTTATAGTAGTCGACAAACTTGAAAAGGTGTCAATAATAGGATTAATTTTCAGGTAAATCCATTAAAAGATTTAACTGACATAATGCCAAACGAAGATCCTTATGTGGACTGTGATCCAATGATTTTTAAAATAATAAAGAAGAGAAGCCCAGAAGAGCAAGCGAAGGTCGAAGCGCGGAAAATGGTGAAATTAAAAAGACAGCGAGATGCCGAAATTCGGAAGGCGTTAGCAGAAGCCGTAGAGGATATATGCAAGTGTGCATACATGGATGTATATTGCAACGACTTGTCTGCTATAGACAGGGTCATTGATAGCTGTCCAGCATTTAAAGATCCTGACTGCATCTGCAAAGAAGAATCTCTGAGTTCTTTGTCAAGTAACGCGACTTGGGATATAGAATATACTCCTCCGTTTGGGTGCTTCGACTTGGCTCCGAGGAAACGTAAAATGTTCATTCACGTCGAGACGCAATACATACCAGCTGACGCGGGTATCGTGGAAATCCCAAAGCCCCCGCCAAAGCCCAGAATGTGCAAAAGATCCTGCACCTCTCTTCGACCTACGAAGAAATTCTTTAAGAAATCTTGCTGTAGTCCTTGTGTTTGATAATTGTTTCTGATTTAGATAAAGTTATAATCGTTTGGAATCAGACTAGATTTTTAATCTTAACGTCCTTGAATTCGATCAGTATTTGGCTGAACCTAGAGTAGTGTCTTTCTTAGAATATTTTTTACATGTTTAATGATTGAATAAGTGAATACGTTATCACTGGGATTTAGGCTCTAAAACTAAATAAAAACAAGTACTGGTTTATAGCAATAGACTAGCTACATGTACCTATTATGTTTCTTTCGCCCTCTCTAAAGTAATCCACTGATAGGTACAACAGAAACATGTACAAGACAAAGATAGTGACATTCAAAATAAGATTATAACATTTAAACAAAAGTACGGTAGGTACCAAACTGTTGATAGAGCACACACACACACGAAGTGAAAAAGTTCGTCTTTGTAGTGAGTAGTCTCATAAACATGTGATTTCGTACATTCCTTATTAATCCGTTTCGTTAACTGATACATACGTTATACGCCGGACACTAATTGGTGAAACGTAACTGCTCATATACACGAGCGGTAAGTTATCGACGGCAGCCGTAGACGTGTCGGCACTGAAGTTGCCGTTGGCGCGTGCCGCTCGTGTGTACGTGCACTAACATGAAATGTAACATGTAAGAGCTGGCCAAAAGTGTAAGTTTATATAAGTTGCTTAAAGTACCTCAGAAATCCCTATAATAAGCAGACGTTAAGGCCTGTTCAGATTTAAGTTATATCGCTGTCGCGCTCAGTAGCGACGCTGGTCCGCCTTCTGGTTAGTCACTTTGGATCAGCATCGCTTGAGCGCGACAGCGATGTCTATACTATAATATATAATTGTAAGTTTGTATGTAGGGGTAATCTCCGGACCTACCAGTCGGATTTGAAAAATTATTTTTGAATTGGATAGCCCAATTCTTGAGGAAGGTTATCTTGGCTAGCAGACGAAGTCGCGGGCAGAAGCTAATCGCTTATGTCTGAATAGGCCTTTAATCATGACATAACTTTAAGCAACGTTTATAAGTAAACCCCTGCAACATGCTGTTTGTTTCTGTCTTTCTTCAGACTACACAGATAGGAAACACCTAACTCATCTAGTTTTTTAAAACATAAGTACGTTATTTTTGACGAATTTTGAACCAATTTACAGAAATAAATATAATTTTTCTTATACAATTAAGCGATTTTATTTCAACGTTTGTTACATTTCATGTTACGTTTAATCAACTGTACCCAACATTACTTACTCCTGCTGTATTGTTCACTGTTTTCGTGTGCGTAGTATTTGAGGATGAAAGGCACCACAATACTGGTGCCGAGGACCACAGCTCCTCCAAGCGCCAACGATGCTGGATTGATATTTATTGTTGGAAAATCCTAGAGATCAGACATTAATTCAAAACAGTTTTCCAGACGAAACCATGGGGCCAAGTCTACTAATTTACAAATGTTGCAATGGTCTCGAAATTGTGGGTTTGGTTGGACAGATTTGCCGTTCAAAATCTGTCAAAAACATAATGGCGAGAACATTGTAACGTTTGTAAATTAGTAGAGCTGGCCCCCGCAGTTTAAACATGAGGCTTGATGGACGAACCTTCATTGACCGGTCTTATGGTAATATGGCCCTGTATCCAAAATTATTTTTTGTCCCGAGAGAGATTATTAAAAAATATTGAACACGTATTTTTTCTTTTTTGAACGTAATCAAAAGATCAAAAGATTTTAACTCAATGTATCGCCGAGTTAAAATGTGGCATGACGTAGATTTTGAATACCTACTGCGTTGTGACGTAGCGAGCCCCCACTCTCAACTTTAATGCGTGTTTTCTAAGTTATTTTTGATTAATATGAAAAAAACGTGTCTAATATTTTTATTATCTGAAAGACGGCCTACATAGAATTTATTTTTCTTACCTATGCAACTACCGTATTGCCCATAATGGTTATTATTAAAAGAATGATGTCGTAATTCACTGAAGAGTTTGTTGTTACTCAACTTTTTATAACATTGGTAATGAAGTAATTTTCAAACATAATTATCTTTTTTTACTTTCATTCCAATGTATGATTATGTTGATATTTTTGGATTAGAGAAGGGGAAAGCTGGAAATAATAAAAATCTAATGATACAGTATTAATGAAAGCTTTTTAACGTACCAATATTCCGTACGCCGAGTTCATAGTTTTCTTCACCGGAATACTTAGGAAGGGGACTGTAAAGTCCAAGTCTATCTGAAATAACAACAAATATATAAATTTTGTTAAAAAAGCAGAATTAGTAGACCGGTAGGTATACCTATTACAACATTACATTATTTTTAATTAATAATTATTCTTAGGTAATTTTAGAAAAAAATACAACGTAATTTTGTTGATTTCATATTTTCCTAGAAATATATTTTCAAATTATTGTATGTTTAAAATTTCATATATTCTTCGAACAATTAAATTTGAAGTTTGTCTGATGTAAGTGGAGCTAATTTACAAGATTTATAACACAACATGCTTCCGAGCACACCCTCATTTGATAAATCGACTCACTTTTATATCCTCATCGAGAGTGTTAAAAGTAAACAGCTTCCCTTGCCTCCCTCCCTCCCTCCTCTTCCGCACATGTTCACTTTTTACCAAAACCATCACAAAACACAAAATCACGAACACTTTTAACATTTTGAATATTTGAATCACATTTTTAATTGGGCCAATAAGCTGTGGTGCTCGCGCCAAACCCCAGCACGGTTTGCCACCATATTTATGTTGTTTTCATTTAAAATGGTGAAAGAAATTAATGGGCGTGACAACGAAAAGTTTCCGCGTATTGTTTAGCGCAGTAAATTGTCGCGTTACAAGTTAGAGCTATGCGAAATTATTGTGGGTGTGCATGGAGAAAGATTAGACAAGACCATTTTTATTTTCTCAATACTTACAATTGGTACTTAAATATGTTAGGTTTGGGACGTAGCAGTATAGCAGCGTCTAGATACGTGGAAGCTCTCCACCTTTTTTTGATACCTAGGTAGTCTTACGGCCGAACCCAATAACCTATTTCCAGTAAAAGACAGATCGCCATTGATGGTAGACAGTAAGACAATATAATTCTATCTTTCATTGAATGTCATCCCACAATTCCGTAAGATTCCTTATTCTCTGATAGATTATTGGGACGTCAAAACTATAGATAGATATTATGTTTTTCTATCTCCAGTAAGCCAAAACTGGTGATAGATAGGTTATTGGGTTCGGCCGTTAGATGATTTCAGTCATGCATGACCAATGGCTATTTTAATTGCTTTAGTTTTTATAGTAGAAACTCAAGTGTGCACCTGCTTACAAAACAAGTAGCCTAAGCATTCCTCTTTACTGTGAGAAAAAGCCCTAGTTCAATAAACAATTTAAACAATAAATACAAATAAAAAACAAAAAAGCCTTTTATTTCTTGCAAAAGTTAAAATACATAATAGGATACTGTTTCATATATTAGTAAGGTATACTTATGAGTAAGATAATATATTAAATGTAGGGTGAGATGTGCAGTGGGCTGCATCAATTGGGTACCCCAGTTGTATTAAAATTTTCAGCCCACTGTGCAATCCATGCCACGAAAGATGAGACTTGACCGCGCCCACGCCTCCCGCCGCTCTTTCCGCCGCCCCGAAGACGCCCCGGCGCAGACCTCATACCGCTTAAGAGACCCATAAATCGTCTACTGCGCAAGTCAAACCACGTGGTGCGTCAAGTCTCATCTTTAGTGGCATAAACTGTACTGATGAACCTAATAATATTTCTCTATTACATAAAATAATTAAAAAAAAATTTTACAAAAAAAAAAAAAACAACCGACTTCCAAAAAACACTACAAAGTGAAAAATAACTTTAATTTCGGAAGTCGGTGTCTTTGTTTTTGAATTTTCGTTTTTTGTCACCGACTTCCGAAATTAGTTATTTTTCACTTTGTAGTGTTTTTTGGAAGTAGGTTGTTTTTTTTTTGTAAAAAGTTTTTATTTTTCACTTTTTAGTTGTAGTACCTACCCCACACAAATTCGAAAACCACTACCTGCTATGTAAATAACAGTGACAGGAACTTATCATATCATCCACATACTAAGTGGGAAAAAGTACGTATTATTGAAGCCAACTCAAAAACTATCAAAGCAAAGTTAATAAAACTTATATGGGACCACTTTGAGAGCATACCCTTTCAAACAAAAAAATAATTTTCAAAATCGGTCCACAATTGACGGAGAAATCGGTGGACATACATAAAAAATGAAAAAAAAAAAGAAAAACATACGCGATGAACATATAACCTCTTCCTTTTTGGAAGTCGGTTAAAAATTAGAATTTAACTCAATCTGCAAGAACCCCTCCCCAGATAAGGCCTCCTTTAAAGAAAAAGTTATCTCTATCTTTGACTGCTTCCATCCATCTCTAGTTCTTCTGTATCGTTTCCCTTTTGGGCCTTTCCAAGATGGCACTCTTTGGTTGCTCGGCTGTCAATCGCGCTGCATGTCCATTTCCATTTTAGTTTCTGGACATAATTAAGAGCATTAGTGGCTTAAGTTTTCATATGTTTGTCTTATTTATTGTATTTTCTTTATTTTATGCATACTCCGCGTTTTTGTGGTGTATTTCCAGGTCTGGCACGCATATGTCACGCACAGTAGAAGACTAGGAGACGATGTGTTCATGACACTAGGTTTAATTTTAACTGGCACATTGCTTTTAAAAATCTCCTGCAAACTTCAAAATTTATTCCACGTGCGATAAATACGTCACGCTCTATTTCAAATTCATTGTTTTTATTTGGAACTAGCTGCACCCCGCGGTTTCACCCGCATAAGTCTCGATCCCGTGGGAAAAAAAAAGTATCCTATGTTCTTTTCCAGGGCATCATCTATATATGTGCCAAATTTCATCCAAATCCGTTCAGCCGTTTTAGCGTGAAGGCGTAACAAACAAACTTACTTTCGCATTTATAATATTAAGGATAAGGAATTATATCATCATACAAATTGACTTAGGTATATTTAAATCGAAGTAGCGATAAAACATTGATAACTTATGTTTTTCAAAAACTGTGATGCCTTTTCTAAATGTTGTCGAGTCTATTTTCAGACAATTTGTACCATTTTCACGGCTATGATTAACATGATGTCTTTTCTTAGATTAGTCTACTACACTAACATTAAACACATTATTTATCTTAATAATCAAATACAAAACGTAATTATTAAAGCTATACTTTCACGGATTTCACTGCATACTTAATTATAATTATTGGTATAGCTATATTAAATTGGTATCAACAGAACATTTTGATCTTTCTCTTGCAATATTTGATCTCTTATTTGATTGTTAATCTACGGGTATTATGTTAAATGGATATTTGCATTCTTGTAAGTAGTTATAATAGACCCCTATGCAAATAGGAGTCTAGTGATAGTGAGGCACCAAAAAATACTGTGGCTCCACAATTATCCCCTATCCGCTAACAATGTTGAGTCTGTTGAAGAGCTCTCAGCGAGCGACTAACTGCCATGGGCCATCTGGAAAACTTTAATCCGACTACAAAGCCGGTGGTGAACCATTTTAACACCACGTCGTTCAGTTGGTAAAACACGTGTAAGCAGAAATTCGTTTGTATTTGTATGCAACTGACAGGTGTGAGGAACGCATTGTCTCGGCAGCCGGATTATAACCAACTCACAGATACCAGTAAGTTGTAACTTTTTCAGATGGTACCTTCTTCGTTGAGCCAAAGTGCGACTGTGCACCGTTGAAGTCATATCACAAACGAGATGTCTCACCTCCTGTCCTGCAGTGCTATTCTGTAAAAATCTCACCGGGAACGCTTAGGTGAAGTGAGCTTGAAAGTGAGCTATCAATAGTGTCAATCCCTAGCATTTGATGGCATGACACCTTACTTCACCTAAGCGTTCACGGTGAGATTTTAACAGAATAGCACGGCTGCAGAGTAATTGCAGAACACTCAATATGGCAAATCCTTTCGTTTTGACAGTTCCACAACATTCATTGCATTATCTACGCTGTTAAGCAGACGATTTTTTTTAACATAAGAAGCAATGTATTAGCAATTTCCTTCAAAATCTTGAAAATGTGTTACGTAGGTAATTAGGGTATTGCTCTATGTGCAGTTCCAACTGTACCACGACGAACCCGTGCGAAGCTATTTTAATCAAAAATATCGTCGATGTGGCTGAGTTTTGGGGAATCGTCAACACTGCAAGGGGATAGGAGTCGACAGCCTTCCTAACAAGTGTTTAAATTTGTTTTCAACGAGACAAAATAGATTAGAGTTAATGAAAAACGGGAAATTTTTTGGCGCGCCTTGATTGAATAAGTAACACTTCATCCGCAGTTGAACTATTTTAGTAATCTTCTGCTGCCGGTCAATTTTGATTGTAACATCCGTATTTAAGGTTACCTGTTCAACAGCTGGACTTATGCCCCATAGTAAGCGCTTTAATGAATGGTACAAGGAATGGGCATGTCATATGCGTAGTGACTCGACAACGTACAAAGAACATTATGTCCCCTAATCATTTCGTCGCCGGTGACTGATCGGTAAAAGTTGCTTGTGAACAGAGTTTATTTGATTAACTGCTAGATTACCTAACTGGTAGTTTATGGAGGTGTAAAATAGATCATTACAAGGCCGATTTTTCAATCGTCATATAACTATTAACTGAGAAACAAAAATGGCAGTTTGACAGCTTTTGTTTATCATATAGGTACTATTAAATGATCAATATTTGTACCTATAGGTTCCTAGGTATATATTTGTAATCACGTTCTCGAAAACGGTTCTAACGATTTTGATAAAAATTGTAATATAGGGGTTCGGGTATCGGGCGCGAAAAATCAATCTCGCTAGATCTAATATCTGGGTAAATTCGTTTTCACTACTTATTTTCACCCGACTAGAGCTTGGTCGCTCAGATACCGTAAGTATAAAATATTTAAGTCAAACCAAGTCAAGACAAGTTATAATAATATGTCATGTTGCAATATTATTCTGGCAATCTGGCCGGTCCAGTCCCAAGCGCAGGCATTAGTACGATGTTATTTTGCAACAAGACAGAATGCTATGCGAGCACGCATTTTGATCTTGAATGCACGTTGTTGTGTCAAACAATGCTTACTCTTCACGCTCTGAATGAAACATATCGTGGAATTATGATTTCTTTTACGTCCTTACTGTACGTACTTTAGTGTATAATATGTCAAAAACGTACAAAAACTTAAACGTTACTTTAGCATTTATAAGACAACAAAGATTTTGAATAGTGTAATGAGACTAGACAAGAACACCTTGAAATAAAAATTGGTGATGATATTGGCGGGTATAGATAAAGGTACAGTGGGATCCTAAATCTGACAGTGTTACTGGATTTTATTTTATAAAATTTTACAGGAATAGCTCGGGTGTCAGGATTTGTGCTCGGTTGATGGCAATGGACTTGTCACATTGGACTTAAATATTACTCTATTTAAGCCCAATGTGACGAGTCTATACCAACTCCATGTCCAATTGGCGAAAATTAGAAGTAGACTACAGTGTGTAATTGGGTACCTACACCTCGGCCACCCCGGGTAATACAGGCGAGATGCTATGTTAGCAAACAAGAGTTAGTAAGATTTTTATAATGTTGTTACTGCTTAATAATAATAGATTGTCGTGAACTGTCTGTTCCAAAAGTATAAATGTGAATAAACAAGCCCGGTTCAGGTAAAATCTGTATTTGGAAGGTTTCAAAAATTCAAAATGCAAAAGTCATTTATTCAAACTAGGCTGAGAATCAGTACTTTTTGAACGTCAAAATTACATAAGACAGTCCCCCAAAAACGCTCACCCTTCACCATTACCTAGTGCCTTGAACAAGTGGCGCAACAAACTCCCCAGCAGCACAGCTGTCTGTTCAAGTTAGAAAAAAATTATAATATACAACAGTATGCGAAATCATTTACATTATGCAACCCAAAACATAATTTAAATGATAAATTATTGGCCATATATGTCAGCTAGCACACGCCAATGTACCAACCAAAAACATCGAGAACTATACTCAAGCAGAAAAAACTAAACGTAAACAGAACTAAATATCTAAATAAAAGCCTCCAGGCATAAAGGGCGTGCCCGCTTACATAAAGCTATAAAAAGCTGTAATTGGAAGTTATAAATGATAAACTAGGAACTTTCAACTTTATTTCTCTCCCTACGAATAATATATTCGTAGATCTCACCACTTTTTCCGACAATTATTGTTTGAATGACATTATTAAATTGTAATTTTAAAAATCATCAACGAAAATTGATATTTAAATAAAAGAAAATCTTTAATCAAATTAAAGCACTCAATTGTGCATCTGGCACAACAAGTGCGTATCCACAGGTACGTTTTCTGATCCATTTATTTACATTTTCGTTAAATACTTTTTGAATAGATCATAGAATAACTGCTGTATTGATTGCTTCAGGCGTCAACACTGATATGTGGCATTTTGAACGTTTACGAACGTTTTTCATTAAGAAGGAAGAAGCGTCAGAATTTCCTGGAACAAAGCAACACTAGCTAACTACTTAGGAACTAGGAAATGTACAGAAATAAGTAAGTCACTAGGGAATTAGCTGGCTTCCTACTGCGATAGTATCGGACCAAAAGCGTGACGTTGTCGTAAAAGTATTATGCAATGTAGACCACATGTGACAATGGTGTTTCCCCATGTCATTGTGTCGGGGCACGCTACGGAACGCCCTGTATATAGACGTATGCGGAATTGGAAGACGGCAGTTATATCCAAGAGCCTGGTAAGATGGGTCCTAACGTGGTTCCTTGTGTGGTGCTTGTGGCTTGCCTGGTGCTGGCAGGAGCAGAGTACAGGAACGATGGGTAAGATCCCTGGATTATTTGGTATAGTTTCAGGTTCCAGCATTTGATGTAACACTTGACTTGGCTTTAAGGACACTTTTTGGTGTTTGAAAATCAAGACCACACGCTCAAACCCCGGCCGCGAAAAGTCCGTATAGGTATTGGGTAGGTGTAACCGATCTACTTTGGGCAGGTCTTACCTTAACTGTCCAACTTAAATCATTAACAATAACGAGTCCAGAAGATTTTTGCCTTCAAATGCAGAAGACGGTTTCATAAATCTATCTCAGTTTTGATTTCAGAGGCTTCATGCCAAGTTTCCAGCGGACTGAGGACCAGCTCGCCGAACCGTCAGCCAGGGTCGAGAAGAACAGAGATGAACGGGACAACCAGGCTGACAGGACTCAGAGATTTGGCATATCTTCTTATGGGAGCACTGGGGTAAGCATCACCACTAGCTAAGCTTTGTAGTTAGGAACAGAACTGCAAGACTAAATGATATGACGTTATGGTAAAGGTATAAGCCTGAGGCCCTAGTGTGAGTTTCTTTTAACCATCTCGACTTTACCCATCGACCGCGTTCGGCGCTCCGATTGGCCCTTTACCACTGAAGGCCAGGGCCCAATCGGAGCGCCGAACGCGGTCGATGCGTAAAGTCGAGATGGTTAAAAGAAACTCACACTAGGGGTAGATACTGCTGTAAAAATCTCACCGTAAAAACTTTGTCGTTTGAAGTGAGCTGTCATTCCACCCGAGGGTAACGGTTGACTCTATTGACAACTCACTTCGTCTAAGTTGCCACGGTGAAATTTTTACAGGTTAGACCGGCTGTAGCTGCCGTAACGGCATATCATTCCGGGCATTGTTATACAAAGGTCAAACAGTGGATAAATAGATTAACACCCAGGTTGCACAAAGACAAACATTAATGCCCCATTACGTAATGGATCATTAACGCCAATGCTTTAATTAATTTCATTAAAGAACCATTAAAATCGAGTCTGTTTCTTTCTGCATCAAGCTAATGAAAGATTTGTATTTAATGACAGCTTTAAAAGTTAAAGTTCGTTTCTGTAACTGGCTGTAAATTTATTGATCGAGCTTTGAACTGTCTGATATACAATCAGACAGTTCAAAACGGGTCATCTATTAATCACGTGGTGTTATTTAGCAACTTTTAACCCCCCCCCCCCTTTCCTGGTGATGTTTTAGACTACCAAAAATCACGATACAAGTATAATCTTATTTAATTCTGGAAAATTAACCACCGTTATAAACGAATCTTACCAAAAACTTTACCATAGGTATAACGAAAATGTAATTACACGTGATATTTCTCTACACCCCCCCCCTCCCCCCTTGTGATATTTCGTAATTTTTTCTGAACCCCTCCCCCCTTCGAGCCTCACCGAATGATTAATGGACGATCGTCCGTTGGCCGTCTTGATCTTGGGCATAGACATCCCCCAATCATCACCACAATGATAGGCACTTATTAAAGCTTTTATCATTAGTTTTTGAGTACCCAGTGTGAACTTTTTATAAAATTTTTGAGATCAAACCGTACCCTAACTGCGTTATACACGATCAATCACAATCTGAATTATTTTGAAACAGATTGCTAATCCATTGCTTCATAAGTTCGAAAAAAAATCTGTTCAACAACGTAAATAACGCAATGAATGTTGTTGAACTGTCAAAATGAAACAGATTAAGTCTCAATCATTTACGAAAATGAGTCACGCAATTAGAGTACTCGTCAATAATGTGATTTGAATTGCGAACCTCAACAAAATATTCGTACAAAATCTTATACAAAAAATATTTGTAAGTATCGAAAACCGTACCTATTGCCTTTTCTTATCTCTCAGAAGATGAAAAGTAGAGTCAAGTACTAAGGGCTTACTGCTACTAAGATAACCGGTTAGAAAGAGACAATTTGTTTTACCATTTAATTAATAAGGTGTTGTTCCACTACCGTTACTAAAGACCTCGATGGCTATCCATTTAGTTACATTGTTGCGATTTTCTGCTTGTTAGTAAAGTACTTATGACAGTTTCACTACAAGTGTCACGTACGATACGCAGACGACAACGGAGAAATGTGCTCGTTTTCCCGAGCAGCCAAGTAGTAAAAGAATCGAGACAATTGGGAGAGAGATAGCATCTTGAAGGCATTGTCATTGTAGTAATGATCAGTTGTCAGCAATCACTGTTATTACTGACATCATCATCTTTCTATCAGTTTGCTTTGCTTAAGGCACTGATGGCAATATGCACTGCACGCAAATAAATGTACCTATACTCCATTTGAAATAAGATTCGACATTTAAACAAACCTTTTTTACAGTCCGTTGATTCTGACTTTTATACCGTAGGCATAAGGATGGCAAAAAAGCAAAAAAGTGGTAAAAAATACCAACTGTTTACTGCAGCTGCGATTTGTCATGCCACCAAACGCAATAGAAGTCAAAATCGGTTGAACGGACTGTAAAAAAGGTTTAGTTAAATGTCTTACCTTATTTGAAATGAAAACTACTACTGTTGAGCATGATGTCCTGGATTCGATTCCCCTGTTGGGCAAAGTATTATTGGGTTTTTCCAGCTGGAAGTTCTCAGTACCAGCCCTGAGCCCGGAGTCTGGATTTGTGCACGGTTGATGGCAATAGGCTCGCCCCTTATTACATGGGACTTAAAACATAACTGGCGAAATGTGGGTGTACTACAGGTATTCCTCTGCCCAACTCTTCGGGGAAATAAGGCGTCATGTTATGTATAAATTTCTAAATATTAGGGATTAATTTAATTGCAGTTTTGTAACCCATTAGTGATGGCAGCTGCTTTATTAAAAGCTATAAATACGGGACCTCTTGGTCACCTACACGAACTTTGTCGATAGCTAAAGTAACACCAAGATTCGTCTCCCTATAGGTACTTATGTGTAGTCGGCTTCGCTTTACCCCTAAGGTCGAAAGTCACTTGCACGTCAAAAAACAACAAGGTCTATTTGTCAATGTGACAGATAGATGGTAGTTTACTTTAATGAAGTTTAAAGCCGCAGCAACTAGTTTCGTAGTATAAATCCGGCTTTAATTAACTGGGAATTGTTGTCAAAAGTGGTAAAACATCGTGAGGATGCCTGAGATATATTTCTAGACGGCATGTGAAGCCAAGTCAGAGGCCTAATGCTAGACACCAGGTTAGTATCCAACCACACAAAAAGAAGAAGGCTGAATAAAATTAATTTGGTTTTTTTCAGGGTGGTGGTTACGGCAGTACCGCTCCAGGGCTGTACGGGCCCTTGAAGATAGATTTGGGAGGAGTCCTCATAGGCTCCATACTAGGCTTCGGAGCGGTCGTCATACTGCCTAAGATTATACACGCGTTGTCGTACAGCTACGGCGGTGGATATGGGCGAAGTAAGTTTTGGAATGGCGACCGCGTACCGGAAGACGTAGCGTTGGAAGGCCCCTTACAAGGTGGACCGATGACCTGGTGAAGGCCGCAGGAATCTGCTGGATACGACCAGCACAGAACCGGTCGAGGTGGCGGTGCTTGGAGGAGGCCTATGTCCAGCTGTGGACGTCTTTCGGCTGAAATGATGATGATGATGAAGTTTTGGAGAACCTGCTAGCCTTTATTCTACTTACCTTAGAAATGCTAGCTCTTCTTCACTAAGAGCAGCTACAGAATTTTCTGAGACTATTTTTCTAGGATCAGCCATAGTTACTTAACCTATCGTGTTAAGCGACTGCTGGTCTCGCATGGCGTTCAGTTTTCATTGATACCTTAAATAGTTTACTGGACGCTACATCTATTCGTTGGAGGCTCTTTGTATAAGTCATGAGTGACTTATACAAATCACGAAATACAATGAGGAACAAAAATCTCATGCTAGAAGTCTTCAATTTGTTATTCACATGGCTTTATTAAATCCTACTCCCAGGCTTAGAAACTGACTTCGGCCAAGCTTCGGAAGTGTTCGGCAAGATCGACGAAATGCTCAGCAGATACAACGTGGACTCTACAGCCTGTATGCAGAGGCTGGCCTGCTCTTACGTTCAGCTGGCAAATGAGAACATGGTGAACGGAAACGCAACTGACTTTGATGCTTTGCTGTCTTCTTTGTCCAAGTAAGTGGCTTCTACTGGGTACTCTAAATCCTACAGACTTCTGTGAGATGAATGTTTGTCTAGTTAGACTTTTCCAAACATTTTGCAGTTTTCATTTCTCTGACCAATTGTAGCTCCTTTTTTTTTACAAGCGACAACCATCTGACTTCTCAATTCAGAGGGATAAAGATACAGGTAACCAGCTTCCGCCAGCGGCTTAGTCCGCGTGATATCTTTATAAATAAATAGCCAATGTTACTCAGTGATAATATAGCATTCTACTCGTGAAAGAATTTTTTAAATCGGTTCAGCCGTTTTTGAGTTTTTCATTATAAACAAAAATACAAATCTTTTCTCTTTGTAATATTAGTGTAGACAAAACTGACAGATTTTTAAGAAATTCGTATGAAAATTTATACCAAAGAAACCCAAGGTTCAAAAGTATCTAAAGTCTATTTATAACCTTGTTTCCAATTGATAAAGTTGATTTTAGACTGACAAGTACCGTTAAAAAATATGAACGTGTAGAGCAAACTGAACCTTAAGAGTATGCATTACAGTTATTTTTCCTAAAACTCGTGTCTGTTTACATGTTTGGCAAATAAATTGCGAACGCAGATTACATAGCTACTTACAGCTTGTCCAGTCTGAAATGACGCGCCCCACTACCAAATTTTACGTACCTACTAGCCACGACACCGTGTAGGTACGTAAAATGCGGTAAATGTGGAGCGCGTCATCTTAAACTGGAAAACCTAAACTTTAAAAGGGACGAGACGGACCGAACCCATTTATTTACAGATTCATACTTTTTTTTCTAGACTCAAACCAGCAAGCGTAGTTTGAAGATATAAGGCGAGATTCACAGCCGCACTTTGCTCAGTAAAGAAAGCGTTTCATATTATGCAGTTTAATTTCATATAGATAAGGTTCATATTCGTATGAAACGCTTACTTAGCAAAGTCTAAGGGCGGTTTGTGTTACTCGACCCTAGGCCCCATTTTGGTCTGTATTAAGTCCTAACAACTTCCTACTACATCACAGAATTTTTCTCCCCCAGCAACACATTGGTCCGCCGCATGCTGGATGGCACGGCGGTCTTCGAAGCGGTATCTGCAGGAAGGTCGACGGACTCAGACTGCCACACGCTCTACCAAAAATGCAAGCTCGACAAGAAAACTGTGGTCAAGATGCTCACTCAACTCGTGCCCTCGTAGAATTACTAGAAACTTGTTACCTCAATTTTAGTACATTTTTATAGAGATTTTTTTATGTGATTTTGATTTCTGTTGAAAAGTCCCAACTGTTTCAGCTGGTAGGTATTTGGTCATTTTAATGTCCGTTTGCTTATATTTTTCATGTGCCACATTTTGGTCAGGGTGACTGCGATAAGTACCTAAAACCAACCATTGCACTATACTTGAATCGCTTTAGAGTGGCAATAGCGGTCATTGCCCTTTGCCTGTCTCCGTAGGAACCTAAATAATAAACTATGTATGGTTTTTCGTTATTGGAACATGATGAAGATTACGATAGATATCGATTCAGGACGTTAAGACTTATTTTGGTTTATTAAATAAATAATGCTAGAAAATGTAGGTGGGTCAGTGACCGTTATTGCCACGCTAAAGTGATTCGGGTATAGCTAGTCACTGAAGACTTCACAATACACAATTTAGTAGGTATCTACGACACCAATACGAACTCTCACAGTATATCAAGTATTGCCCACATTTCGATTACAAATAATTAAAAAAAAAAAAAAAAATCGACAATATGAAAGGGAGAAAGATTAAAATAAAAACTCCATGATACAAATTTAACAATTTTATTAAAGTCAACACCAAAACCTATCTACATCATCTGATATGCTGGGCAATGCAATCCTTGAACTATCCATACCGCACCATTGACATAAATATTGTATTCCCTGACATTATTCGTGTACTTCTAATTATTTAACATAATTCATTTATTACCTAAGAGTTTTTATATAAAACTTATGCTTTTTGAGCATTCTTTTATCTTGATCATTGTTTTCATGATCGCCGACTTATATGGTGCTTACAGAATTGCGGTACTTTCGACGATCGATATTAAAAAGTCTATTTCTTTGAGGCAGGACCTTTTTGTACCCGTTTATGTTTGATCGTTGTGATGATCGACAAAAGTAGCAAATGTGCACGCACCTTGAGTCATACATTTATACCCATAATTGGTAAACACAGGTGAAAGACCATGCGCAGTTCTCGCTCAGATAATAACAACGTAATATCGCCAGCCGTCTCGAAACTGGGAAAAGGCTTTAGCACAACAACAGTTTGACCCGTTCATAAGATTGCGACGTTTTGACATAAGTTAGAAAAGTACAGTGCGTTCATTATAACTTGTCCCGTGATGCGATTGGTAGCACTGTTCTGTCAGCCGCCATTTTGAACTCTATTAATATTGAAACTAAGCTTGACAGGCAATGGTGCCAGCATGACGGCAAGGGACAAGTTATAGTGAACGGTCAGTAGCATTGACCACCAAAACAAAAGTTAAGTCAAGTGCACACAGGAGTATTCGATACACATTGCGTGAAGCCGTCAGGCTGTGCGTCCACAAGCTTCCTCCCTATGCTTTATACTAAGCCATCCGCTGGACAATTTTTAATGCACAGTTTCCTTCAAACATTTTCTCTAAGCCGACTTTTAGGAGACGAAGTCAATTTTAGTTTTTTTTTATGTCTACTGCGTAGGGACTTCTATACTAAGCCATGAAAACCGTCTTCTGCGATTTCCACATATTTCATTAGCACCTTCTTATTCTATTCTAAACCCGCATGTGCATGAAAAACTGCTCAGCGGAGACTATTCAACTATTGTGTACATACTTTTATAATAAAGCTAATTTTCACCAACGTTGGTCGTTATAATTCGTAAGTAGTAATTTTATTGCATTACAACATTATGCTATTTACTTTAGTTTAAAAATATGACAGCATCGAAGTACGGAATGACAACTCTTGCCTGCGCGGTTAAGAGTGTACACCGGCCCGTAATATTTCAGAGAAAATACAAACTTTAATATTTTTGAGTAACAGAAAACTCACCAAGTATCAGATCCGAGTTACAGATAGGCTTACTCCAGAAATAAATAATTTTTCTCAATACCAATTTTTGTCTGTAACCAATAAACGGCCGAGTTTGCCAATCATAAGCCTTCAAAGATGGCGGCGGATCAAGATTGGGATTAAAATACAGTGAGATACATTTAGAGCGTTGATTCAGGCAGTCGCTCCATGTAAAATACTGGTACTTCGCTGCATTTAGTAAGACTGGAAGCCGACCCCAACATAGTTGGGAAAAGGCAGATGATCATTAATTCCGAGGTACAATAACGCCAAGAGTATTTCATTCGCGTATAAAGGAATAACCCCACGCGCATTCGCAAGAGTTGTCCCAACATTTTCTCAATAAATGCGTTTTCTCGTTTTAGATCTTATAAGTTAGTTTTAGTATAAATGGAATAATAAAATAAAATGCACGATCGAGTTAGTCAGTAAGTAAAATAGGTTATAATAATGTGGTAACTAAGTGTAAACGCTTATCGAGACATTCATAGACATAGAAGTATATATATATGTATATTTAAATAACGAGATAAACAGATATTTAAAAGAGTGGTGTATCCTTTAAAAAAATGTTGAGCCTTTTTAAAATTCAGTTTTTGCATATGGCGTTATTTAGTTTTCTTCACCTAACCATAGACAAAAAAGGTCGATGTTCATACAGTTGACAATCCAGTCTACGAATGTCTATTTATGTTCAGTATTGGAAATCCATAGATTTGTAACTAAATGCAAGCTTATACGTCCGTCCGTACGTTGTTCGGTGCCACCTCTATAGTTAAAAGTATCAAATATATACATTTTTCATTATTAAATATTAAATCTTTGACATCATTCAGTGATGTGTGAATGGCGATGAAAATATATATTTTCGTTTGTTTTGAAATAATAATTAAAAACAAATTCATTGGCGCTGTTGCAAAATAAGTGGCATTGAACCTTTATTGAGGAAATTAGAATAAAATGCAGTGTCAATTAATATTAAGTTAATCTAATTCTTTTATAATTATTTTGTATTATTGTGACCTAGAGTATACACAGGTATTTATTTCGATGACAAGAGACTTAATTCAAGAGTTAATTGAAATTTGTCACTAAAGTACTATTACATAGCGGAAAGGCCCCTAAACGCGGACATTTAACGGTATTGCACATTCAACCAAGTAACTTTGTGTACCTAGCACCAGTGGTACTCAACGTGTGGGTCGTAGAGATAATCTAACCCCCCGAAAATTTGAAAGCCAGAAACATAACAGTGGCTTGGCAAGTATTATGTTATCCGACATAAAGGTTGATTACCCCTGTACGCGAGCATGACCACATAGAAACTGGTTCTGTCGACGGAAGAATAGACAAAATTACAGATTCACAATCACAATCTGTCATTTTGTCTATTCTTCTGTCGACAAAACCCGTTTATATGGTGGTCATGCTACGCGTGCAGCTCATTACTGTGGGCCTAGTGCGAGTTTTTATTTCTATGCGATCACGTTTAACTTTTCTTACAATTTGTACTGAAACTGAAAGTAGCGCCGTCTGGTGACAATAATGGGAACTACAATGACTTAATACAAATTGACGTACGTGAACGTTAAGGCGATTGAATAGGTTTAATATTCGCATTAGGCCATCTGGATGTGCACTACCGCAAAAAACTCGCGTGCACTTACAGAGATATTCACAACAGCGCGTGAAAATAAAAGTTTACAACTAAGACTTATGAGTAGAATGTACAAGTAGGTCGCAACCCTTGAAAGACATTGCTTCGCTATAGCTAGGCGTATGATCGAGGAAACAAGGCTACGCAACAATAACATTGAGGAAAAGAAAATTAACAGAAACCCTTTAGCATATTCTCATTTCCTCAAAGATACATTTATATTGTCTTGGAGAATACCTATGCGATATTATTACCCGACGCTCCCTCTTATTAACCCCTACTTTCTTATTGTAAGCAATCAGTGAAACGCATTTAATTTATAGCTGTAAAAGGATCTTGTGGCGCGTGGCCAAAATCGGAACTAACGCCGCCATTTTGTTTTTTCAATACATTTCACAAAACAATTGCACAAAATGTTTACCAACAGCGCCACCCTATCAACGTCATTCGAGCGCCGAAAGATCCTTGTAGCAGTATAAAGTGATCAAAAACCATTATTTATCTAAATTGCATTTTTAATAAGTGTTCCGATTACGGAGCAGTGACTAGCTTTCTACTTGTTAAAATTTGAGCTAAAACGCAAAAAGTTTCGTTAAAATCGCTCCAGTGAGGTGATGATACTACTCAGAATTAATAATTTTCTAGAATATTCGAATAGAAAGTCTAAATAAAAGGCTGTACTGAAACTGTTTATTGCTTTCGACGGAAACGTACCGATTTTTCCATTATTTTTATATCGATAAATAATCGAGTAAAACTGTTCTAACAATTTGGAGTTTGTTTGCAGTGTAACCAAATCCATACAGTAGTGTTTGGTCTTGGAAAAAGACCTTATCAACTTTTCGTCATAGCAAGATGACGTAGTTGACCCTTAGTATGGAGACATCCAGACGATGTATAAAGCAACAAGGGCACAGAATAGCACAGAAGGCGCACTCCGCATTTTAGGTATGAAGCTACAAGTACGCGGTGGGCTCGTCTTGTCGGACCAATTCAGTGAGCGTAACGTAGTCCGAAGATATAAAAGTTATGCGAAAGAAAGAGAGGCAACTTCTAGGTGAATATAACTGTAGGTAATACCCGCTGTGCGACCTGCACGTGTACCATGACCACAATAGAAACAGGTTTTGTCGACGGAAGAATAGACAAAATGACAGATTGTGAATCTGAATTGCACTTTATTGTGTCGTAGCAAGAGTCGCTTTTTATTTAAATGATTTTTCGGAGTGAACCATCTGTACGTGACGATATAGGCATCAAGAGAGTCAAAAGGTAAAATTGGACAATGTAGGCAACTAGTGATGTTTTTCCTACTATATGGACTTGATTGTACCAAAGTTAGATTTTGATGGCAACCATCATGAGTTTAATCTTAATATTTTTAGAGCTTACGTATATTATAGCATTTTCTCACTCTGATTTTGCACAAAACATTATCTTTAGATGAAGATCCTAAGTAATTGAATTGTACGGTTGACAACATAGACAAGAATACAGGTAACAAATTAATATAAGTTTTAGGTCGTTATCTATAAATGTTACTCAGCATGTGCTTTGGCTTAGACATGTACCGTTGGAGACGGGAACAAAAAAAATAGAGTATCTTGCATTTGTAGTTGGACAGTTGTGTGGCAGTGACAGGAATAACGCTTAGCAAAAGTACTTGTTAAGTAATGTTTATAGATCTCAGCCTGAGGCATCTTTCCCATCGTTCATACTAGTGCAAAGAATGCACAGTACATACACGACACTTGTTTGCTTGCATACCTAAATATTTAGTTGTATGAAAGAAAATATTGCAAGTGGAAGAAAACTTCACATTAACTAGAAGACAAGCGACAGTCGCCAGACATTTTTATGGTGGGTACACATACCTTGAAACGAACATGCTGTCCAAATATAACCCATACAACATGAAATATAACACGTTGAAACACCATTAGATATCGCGCGATATCGCCGCAGATTCGCGGTACTGAATCCAAAGAAATGTGTTTAGCAGATTGTAACAGTTTACTCGTCGATGTCCTTTAAGACCGTGTGTATATTATCTAAGAACCTGAATTATAGTACAGAAGGCGCTCTCCGCATTTTAGGTCAGACCAATTCAGTGAGCGTATAAGAGTTACGCGATAGAAAGAGATGCAACTTGTAAGTTATTAGCGCTGTGCGACCTGAATTGCACTTTACTGTGTCGTTGCGAGAGTCGTTTTTTATTTACCTAAATGATTTTCCGGAGTGAACCATCAGAACTAATATGTGATTCAAGTATAATTGCTGGAGTGATACTTAACGATTCGGGTCATTCGTCTGACCTTGCTGGAGTGATGGAGGGGCGAGCGTGAGGTACGTTTGCGTGTTGACGTGCTTCTAAGCAACGTGGTGGTGCTCGATCATTGGCACAACATGTTGAAGAACGAGTTCGCGTACGCCATCGGCTTTACGTCTGGATGTGGCTGAAATTAGAACGTTACGGTTAAACACATAAAGGTCAGATTGGTTTGGCTGATTGAAGGATAGAGGGACATTGTATAATAGAAATAATACTGTCGCATGTCAGTATTAACCTGAGAAGACTTCTCGTATTTAAAAAACGTTCAAATTCAAGCCACCATCTCGTCTCAGCGACAATCAAGTTCATTCAGGATTATTAAGTTCCCTTCAAAATGGTTGAGCTAAATGGTGCTGATCCATACGTCATGTTCGTGAACGGGCGCCGTCAGTAGGGACTGGTCATCTCTTAGCTGCCACGGCTTATTTTAATTTTTTTTTTTTGTAACGGCGGCTTTAATTTAATTTAATTTTAATTTATTTTCAATTTATTTTCAATAATTTACTTTCTTTCAATCATTACTAACATAATTTTAAGAGAATGTAAGAAAGAGGTACTAACAAAATATGGACAAAAATTGTCTGAATTAAATGACTTTTTTTTATTTTTTATTTATTATTTTATTTAACGTGCACGTCTTTCTACATTGTTCTCACATGTATAATTTCAACATAAATGATGTAAACAATATTTTGATATAAAAGAGTTCCATGGAGTTTCTTGCCCGTTCTTCTCCATAGGTAACTACTACGCTTTGGATTGGAATGGGCAACTAGCTTCATCTTTCTGATCTTTCTTTTTTCTATATTTGAACTAAATACTTTGAGGTTTTTTTTTAGTTCAATGTCAAAAACCGGCCACGTGGGGTTCCATACCGTATTAAGACCAAACAAAAAACGCCGAAAATAGAAACACGTTTCTTCGATTATTAAATATATTTAATTTTTATTATTTGCTGTTATAGCGGTAATAGAAATATAAAATTTTTGAAAATTTCGACTGTGCTATAGCTAATACGGTTCATGAGATCCACCTCACTGACAGACAGACGGGCTGACAGCGGAGGCTTAGTAATATGGTTCCGTTTGGCATCCTTCGGGTACGGAACCCTAAAAATGTAGATAGATTTGAGGCTTTTTCGACAGATTGATACTGGTCTCTGGTATTCGACCTCATTGCACTATCCGGCCGGACACCGGATGGAGATTTAAAGAAATTATATTTCATGGTCATTTAAATTGGCTTTTAGGCGCATCGCCGAGACTTTAGCTTAAAGATACAGAAGAAGAGAGATGCGAAAGCACCTATCAGTAGTAGTAGTAAAATTAGGAGTTACCTAAGCATTTTTGTGTGCTATTAAGTGTATTTATTAACTTACCACAGCTTCATAAGTAGTGAAGTTCGGTTTCAAGTCTTTACCATTCATTGTGATGAAAGCACCGAGGTTACCCATAGTATCACTGTAAAATAAAAAACATTTGTAAATTCACAAAAAAATCAAATAAATCTTATTCACATAAAATTGTCATTGGCTTAAGAAAGGTTTAGAGTAGGAACCTTCGTTACTATTTATGTTTGAATAATATTGTGGAAAGAGATAACACATTCTGCAATTTTAAATGATGAATCCTACGTTATGAATTCAAATGATATAGTTTGACCTAGACCACTGTGCCGTGCCTTAAGAATGCGCGGTGAGGCGGGGGGCAGCGTTGAAGAATGAATGGCCTGCACTGCCTCCCCGTCTCGCCGCGCACATACGTAAGGCGCGGTACAGCGGTCTCGGTCAAACTATAACCCGAAAATGTAACTAGAGCTACACTATGCGGAAAGAAATGTGTATGTGTAAACAATAGAACATCACACTTGTAATCCTCCAAGGAAAAGGCACAGGTGTACCTATAGTAACACTCACATTTCACCAGTTATGTTTAAGTTCTATGTAATAGGGGGCAAGCCTATCGCCATCAACCGGGCACAAATCCAAACCCAGGGCTGTTACTGAGAAATTCCTGTTTCCTGTCAGTCTGTCCATTTCAAAACATTTATTTTTATACCTCGGTGACATGTATGGAGAGTGCCACCCCTAATCATTTTTTTCGTAGTATTACTACATCATTGTTTAGTGGTGCATTCAATACGCCTTTTGTCCATTGTCAATCGACATGCTAAGTCTACATCCGGACAGACTGATAGACGGACATTATAAGGGTTCCATTTGGCTACGGAACCCAAAAAAAAAAGAACATACCAGTAATTAGGCGCCGAGAACACCGTAATGCACTTCCCTTCGTGAGCGACTTCATACCCGTCGTTCTTGACTTCATGGCTACGGATGACGTAATCAAGTCCGTTGCGTTGCAGGAACGTATTGGTGACGTCAGGGCCGAACTGACAGCCCACGCCGCGCTTCGAGGGCGCGCGGCCTATCATTGGCTGAGGATCCGACCATAGAAGCTCGCACATTATACCTGAGGATTGAAAAAGAGTTTTCTATACTTCTATACATCTGTACTCAGATAGTACTAGATTTTTCCCGCGGTTTCACTCGCGTGGAAGTCGAAAATTATCCCACAGGAACGTACTACCATAATCAGAGTTGAATGACTATTTCATGAAATCATGACATTTGAGGTCAATTATTATATCGCCGCCCCCGCAGAATAAACGCGTAAGTGCCATTGCGGCGGTTTTGATTTTAATCAATATTTATTATGTATTATAGGTCAAAATACATCACTTCAATTTTACACTTGCGCGTTTATTCTGCGGGGGCGGCGATATATAACATTGCTAACTGCAAATTGCAAAAAAGGTAAGATTTTAATTTCGCGGGCTACCTTAGCGCATCCCCTCAAAGAACTATGAGTATAGTTACTATTTTATAGAATACTACTATTCAAAGTGTCTATTAGGACTGGCTGACTCCAATATTGCCCAGAAATTACTGACATGACCATAAGACAATGCTAAAAGACCTCATGTGTCTGTACAGTTGTTCACCCTTCAAGCATTTTTGTTTATCCCTAAACTTCTTATGGGGTCCTAGTACTCATCATTATGAACAACTTTAACTAAGGGACCAACCCTGACGAATCAGCTGTTCAGTACATTTGTATTCACATAAATCTACAAGATGAATGGGACAGCTGAGTTGTTTATCGCGATTTCGGGTTTGTTTCTATAGGAAAAGTTGTTCATAATGATGATTACAATGATTAAGATTTTTTAATACTTCAAATTGCTTAGCATTATCCTCCGTTATATCGAAAATACTGCAGCATTACATTTGAAATAAATATATGGTCAAGTTGAGGATTAATGTTTGATGAAAACACGATTCCATAAAATTTTCTCAATAGAAAAAAAAAAAATGTCAAGTTACTTTCAAACCGAACAATAAACCGCTGTTATTAAAAAAATACTTCAAATTAGATCATGACACTGCATATTAACTGAACTAACTAGCTAAACTATTGGCGCCTTGGAGCCTTCTCCCCGCCGCTCAGTCACTCAGTCCGCGAGCAGTATCGTGCGAGCGAGATAAAGAGTCAATTTGAACTGAGGTATTATGGACTCTTAAGAGGTTTAAGGTGAACAAAAACTAAGGTTGTATACTTGTATATCACTCACCATCTTCAGGTGGCTGCTTATTTCTATCCACCTTCCTTATATCGTCGAGTGTGATGTCATCCTTGGAGAAGAGTCCGCCATGCATCACCATCACCCGGCCATTGATGCAGTGGGCCAGCGGCAACCAGTTGTACACCTCGGTGAACAGGTCGGCCATTTGGGAGGTATACTTAGAGGACACCTCTCCTCGGAAGCCGTACATGCGGTTCATGTCGAGGGTCTCGTGGTTTCCTGGAAGAATAGTAGAATATTTTTGTTTGAATATTGGCCAGCAATTTCTATCGCACTACAATGGTATTTCAAAAAATCAATATCATAAATCATTTATTCAAATTAGAATCAGCACTTATTGAACGTCTTTTTGATCAACGGATCCAGAATTTCGATACCTAATAATAATTAAACACTACTACAGATTTCTTTAAAATACTTTTTTTTAATTCTCTGCAAAAATACCTAATTTTTATTTTTTATAACACGCCTTGTTTCCCCGAAGAGTTGGGCAAAGGTGTCCTAGTAGCAGGTACACCCACATTTCGCCAGTTATGTTTAAGTCACATGTAATAGCGGGCGAGCCTATTGCTATCAACTGGGCACAAATCCAGACTCTGGGCTGCTACTGAGAAATTTCTGATAGAAAAGCCCAATAACACTGACCGACCCGGGAATCGAACCCAGGACCTCATGCTCAGCAGTAGCGCTTGCGACCACTAGACCCACGAGGCAGTCATTTCGAGGCATTTTTATTATTTATACAATTATACCCATAAATCACAACATAACTCACCTCTAGACATATAGAAATGATCAGGGAACAACAGTTTGAAACTGAAAAGTGTGAAAATACATTCCACACTGAATGATCCTCGGTCCACAAAGTCTCCATTGAAGAGGTAAGGGTTGGTCTCTGAAGGCAGCCCGTTCAGCTTGAATATGTTCATCAGGTCATAGTACTGGCCGTGAATATCCCCGCAAACTGTGAACTTGGCAGTGTCAGCCACTTTGATGTCGATTAAAGATGGCTGTTTTTGTAGGTAGGCTTTCACGTCAATGAGTATCTGGTGGTCAAGAATGAAGAAAAATATTCGTTTATTATTAACTACCGACCAGCCCATGCTTTGCACGGCGCACTGCTTTGCCGTCCTTTAACTAGAAAGCTGTTAATCCTCAAATGGCCAATTTCTACTTTTAATTGAAAGTGATAGAGTTCAAAATTCTCTATCTTTTTGTCTAAGAAACATTTTTACAGTATAAATAGTTCCAGAGATATGAAAACTTTTGTAGGCCGTTAAGTAACACATTTATGATGATGCCATCACTAGATAGCGTCTAATCCATACTTCTTCTTTAAGAGTTTCTGGACAGAAAGGATTCTTTACAATAAACAGAAAAGAATATCAATTGATGTGTCCAACAATCATAGTTTTTAAGAAACAACGATTCCCGCGTTTTTTAGTTTTTTGCCATTTTCTCGGAAATAAATTTTTAGGCTTAACGGCGTTCTAGTTAAAGGACGACAGTACTGATGCAGCGACATGTCAAAACATTGATATTTCTGTGCTTTATCATTTTTGTATTGCACACACCTTCCGGAATCAATTCTATGGTGAAAATCGCAAGGAAATCCTTTGTAGTTTAGAAGAATTAATGGAACACAAACACGAATAAAAACTTTTTACAAAAAAAAAAGTTTTTGTAAAATGTTTTTATTTTTCACTTTTTAGTTGTGGTACCTACCCCACACATATTCGAATACCAATACCTGCTACCAGTGACAGAAACTTATTATATCATCTACATACTAAGTGGGAAAAAATACGTATTTTGTAGCTAACTTAAAAACTATCCAAGCAAAGTTAATACAATTTATATGGGACCAATTAGAGAGCACGCCCTTTTAAACATTAAAATAATTTTCAAAATCGGTCCACAATTGACGGAGAAATCGGTGGACATATATATATTAAAAAAAAAAACAAACATACGCGACGAACATATTATAACCTCCTCCTTTTTGGAAGTCGGTTAAAAACGACATCGTATTTATATTTTGTAGAACAATAATAATAACAAAATATGATAATAATTCGATCACACAGGTATGTATTAGAATTGAATGCTATTTTTGAGGCAGATATAAAACATGGGCGGGTGTTGTGGTGCAGCTTAGGAAAGGCCTATGTCCAGAAGTGTTGATTTATTAAACATTGATATTTGTCTAATAACACTGGCTAGCTAAGGTCTATTTATTATAACCATGTTTCCAATTGATGTTATTTCCACTTAAACAAATACTAACTATACGTGAGTGTAAATAAAGTTGATTTTAGACTGACTAGTACTGTTGACAACATACATTCATTAAGTATAATAATTGTGCATTCCTAATTACTTTGACATTAAATTGACAAATTTTATTAAACATTATGAGTTGTTTACTCTATTCTGTAGTACATTTTAATTTTTTAAATTCTAATTTGGACTATTAATTATTTGAATGCTGGATAAATTTATAATTATTTAATTTAATTAAAACCTACTTATATTTGTACGCCGTTAAGGCAAAACATGACTGTGGTAAAATTTAATTGTAACATCTTGCATGCCATGTGTGTGTATACTCATGTTTTGGACAAATAAATGATCTTTATCTTTAAAAGTCACAAAAAATATGAAGTTGTAGCACAAACTGAATCTTATGTGTAGGGATTACAGTTACACATAACATAACATCACGCCTTGTTTCCCCGAAGGGTTGGGCGTTGAGGTGTCCCTATAGTAGGTACACCCACATTTCGCCAGTTATGTTTAAGTCCCATGTAATAGGGGGCGAGCCTATTGCTATCAACCGGGCACCAATCCAGACTCCGAGCTGCTACTGAGAAATTTCAGATAGAAAAACCCAATAACACTTTTGCCTAAAACTCGTGTTTGTTTACATGTTTGGCAAATAAATTGCTAACGCAGAATAGTTAGTTATGTTTACCTTATAGGCATATTTCTTATGTAATTTCTTCTGTTGTTTGTAGAACTCCATCAATTCAGTGACGAACTTGAGAGTAACCATCCCATCTTCGAGCGCTGGACCGACATATTCATCTTCGATGGCTGTCAACAAAAAATAATGTAAAAAAAAACCGCTCAAGTGCGAGTCGTACTCGCGCACGAAGGGTTTCGTACCATTACCTATTTATAAAAACGGCAAAAAAATATCATGTCTATTGTATGGGAGCCCCCTTAAATATTTATTATTCTGTTTTTTAGTATTTGTTGTTATAGCGGCAACAGAAATACATCATTTGTGAAAATTTCAATTGTCTAACTTCATGAGATACAACCTGGTGACAGACGGACGGACAGCGGAGTCTTAGTAATAGGGTCCCGTTTTACTCTTTGGGTACGGAACCCTAAAAATTACCATAATTTTGGGTTCTGCTGCAGTAGAGTAATTATTTTTACATATAAGATGATTAATGCTAATTTTTATTTAAATGGCGCTGCTTTCTTGTTCTTACCAGCCGCAGTCTGAAAAAACTTTCTGAAGAACATGGAACACTATGTCAGACCACTTGAATAAACAATTATAGACTCAAAGAAGTAGCAAAGTCTTGGTATTTATCGATTATTGATCACAGTATGTTATTAGTAATACGGGGAACGCGCGCTGAGGCCTTTCTTCTCCACATAAACCTCACTGAACCGTGAGACTAACAACTGTACCTACATGGCAAGATAAACAAATGAAATTAAATGACGATGTATTTCAATCTTGGCTAATCGCGATTTTCCGAAGGAATTGATTTTGTTATCACAATAACAATTTGATATAATCAGGCAATAACAAGATATGACATTAATGTCGCATAGACGAAATATGACGTATGCTTCGAGGCGGACTAATTTACTTGTTGACGATATAAATTAAGTACAGTACGACACAACTTAGATGTAGCATAAATTTGAAAATTTGCATTCTTTCATTTCAATTTTACGAATGTATTCGGCTATAAGACTTTACAAGTTATTGCGTTTGCGTAAAGATCATTTTCATCGTAACCAGTAATAATGATTGGTGATTTTGAAGGCGCACAAAGTTCGGATGGTGATCGCCTTTACGAATTTTTCCGATGCTACATCTAAGTTGTGTCGTACTGTACCTATTCATCATCTGTACATCCTTTTCTCAACTATGTTGGGGTCAGCTTCCAGTCTAACTGATGCAGCTGAATACCAGTATTTATATGGAGCGACTGCCTTCAGTTAGACCACGTTCGCACATACTAATAAAATCGAGGCGATTTTTTTTCGTGCACTTGATTTTCAACGCTCTGCTTAGCGCCGAGAGTTGAAAATACAACAGTGTTTTTTGTTGAGAATCGTATGTCGTCCCAGCGCGTTGGATTCTCAACGCTCGGCTTAACACCGAGAGTTGAAAATTCAGCAGCGTTGTTATTGAATACGGCAATCCACGATTATTATTTTTTCGGAAAATACGGCATTCGGTAGGCCTCTCATTGCCGTATCACAAAATACGGCAATTGACTAAAGGTTAAACGAAACGTTTTTTCACTAGCTTAGTGAATGACACGAAAATGAAACTCAAATATCTGTAACAGAGTTGACGATAACAACACTGAAATCCAGTGAGTGCGATTTTTTTCGTCCGTGCAAACGTTGGTTTACTGGGTAAGTCAACGTTTGCTGGTTCGCGGAGAGGCAGTTGCCTCTCCCGTTTCTGTAAACTTCTGAGTGAAAGCTGCTTGTAATGTATTATTACATTTTGATCAATATACCACTTAATATAGAGCGAGATTCACAGTTGGCACTTTTATCTTTCTTTGCTAAGCGACGAATATTATGAACATTAGGGCCTATGCACACCACGTTTTTTAAACGCGCCGTCGACGCGCGTTTGTAGCGATACAGACGCGATACGCACGCAAGTCAGACGCGGCCTGTAGACCTTTGCACACCTGTATAAATTCAAACACGCGTTTGAATCGATACAGACGCGCGTGTGTAGCGATACAGACGCAATGCAAACGCGCGTGTGTAGCGATACAGACGCGATGCAAACGCGCGTGTGTAGCGATACAGACGCGATGCAAACGCGCGTGTGTATCGATACAAACGCGCTGGCATTTTGCGTTTTTAAGCAGAACCTCATCAACAGTAGCAAGATGGCGTCGGTCGAGACAGCATTGATTGCATGCGCTTTGTTATTAATTTTTAAAAAAAGAAGAAGAAAAATTACCGACGTTTTTGGGTACACCCATTTACAAGCGAGAGAAGATTGTGTGGACATTATACAACAACGTTTAGAAAATTAATAGGACATGAAAAAAAATTTGCAAATTGTTATCGAATGTCGTATTCATCATTTCAAGAACTTGCGTGTATCGATTCAGACGCGCCGGTGCAGCGCGTTTGAATCGATACAAACGCGATGCTAACGCGCGTGTGTATCGATACAAACGCGCCGGTGCAGCGTGTTTGTATCGATACACACGCGCGTTAGCATCGCGTTTGTATCGATACAAACGATAACAAACTGCTCTGTAGGATAAAAACGCGCCGTCGACGCGCGTTTCTAAAACGCGCGTCGACGGCGCGTTTAAAAAACGTGGTGTGCACAGGGCCTTATTTGTATAAAATTAACGTTGATCTTTGTAAGCGATGCTTGCTCACATTCGGTTACACGAATATAAACATTACGGCGTAAGAATAAGGTTCATATACGTATGAAGGCGCTCTATCAATCTTGCCCATAGAGCTGCAATTAGCGAAGAAGAGTAAGAAAATATTGAATTTAGTGAATTACTTTAGCGCATTTGCCTTATTAATAGTAAAAGCAATAACCCCAGATCCAAGATGACCCCAAGCAAATGAAAGAAAATGTTGAGCAGTTGTCAAGCCAACAGAATTTTATTTAAGCACTATCCAACCAGTGGTCCACATTAGCTCTTTTTTTTTTGGGTGGTATATTATCAAATAATTTCTCCCGCTCCGCCCAGAGCGGGAGAAATTATTTGGAGGGCGTGTCACTCCTATTGACTAAAACCCACCCGTGTTTCTTCAGTTTCTATGTTGCCGGGGGCCATGATATCCCTTTCGGAATTCTTCACAACCCCGGCAGGGTCCACATTAGCCCTGGAGCGCAAACACTGGAATTCATGGGGAGAGGCTTTTGCCCAGCAGTGGAATGATCCTGTTAAAGTTCTTTGATTAAATTTTTTTTTTATTGCAATACTTACTCATGGCCTCTAAGTTGATGGAATCAGCTATGTTGACCTCCTTTTTATCAACGGAGATTGCCTTCTCGAAGGCAATTTTCTTAACTATCTTATTGCATTCAGTAAACTTCATTTTTGCATCTTGGTCATTTGGCCTAACTTTGGTTACCTGTAAAAAGGGATACCCTATTAATTTCTTTCTTTTTTAAATTCTTTTTTGAAACAAACAAGTCCTCAAGCACAACAGTAACTCAAATACAGAGAAACATAATAAAACTTGATACTGTCTCTATCAAAAGTTAAGATAAATAAATAAAAAACATCTTTCTGCAAAATAGGCATGATCACCATAAATTACAAATATATGATCATGGGACGGGGAAAGATCTTCAGAGATATATTTTTCAGAACGGGCAACTAGCTTCAACTTTCTAACTGACCCGACTCTTTGACAATAATTCAAAAGTGCCTCTGTAAATGGTTTAATTGAAATAAATACTTTGAGTTACGAGTTTGAGCACTATTTGTGTGAGTGAGTAGTCTTAGAGGTGTCAAGAGGTTAAACAAAATATTTTCACAGCTGTAAAGTACATGAACATACAGTATCCAGCTGTTGATTGTAGTGACACATGGAGATTCAGTAAAAAGATTGCCTAAGCAGCGTGTTGTTTCTAACACTCATACTTGTGTCAGTCTGTATGTGTATAATAAAGTCAAAAGGTAGTTTTCGTATGGAGAAGAATGGGCAAGAAACTCCACCATTACTCCTTTAAAATGTTTTACAATTGTTTGTATAGGTATGTACATTATTTAAACAATATTGTGAGATGAGCTTTTATGAATATTGCATTAAGGTGTGAGCATGGCTGATCATGCTTGCGACATACAGTATCCAGCTGTTGATTGATGTGACACGTGGAGATTCAGAAAAAGGTTGTCTAAGCAGCGTGTTGTTTCGAACACTCAGTATGTGCATAATATTGTGAGTTGAACTTTTAGGCGTATTGCATTATTAAGATGTGAGCATGAATGATCATGCTTGCAACATACAGTATCCAGCTGTTGATTGATGTAACACATGGAGATTCAGAAAAAGGTTGTCTTAGCAGCGTGTTGTCACTCATATGTGTGACAGTGTGTATGTGCATAATATTGTGAGTTGAACTTTTAGGCATATTGCATTATTCAGATGTGAGCATCACTGATCATGCTCTCACCTTAAGAGGGCCCTTCCCGGTCCGCCTATCGTCACCGCGAGCATGGTCGAAAAGCTTATTGCTTCATCCAGCACAAGTGAGAATGCGATAACATTGTACGAAAAATGGTGTGCGGAAATTTCATAAAACTTGTTTCAGGAAATACGTGTTTTTGAGTAAGCCTTACAAGTTTGTGAAATGTTTGTTATTTAGAATCTACATTACATATGCAAGGTTTCTATGAAGATGATTTCTTTACTTTTACAATTTATGAGTACTTATTGAACGGACAAGGTTCTGGTAAAATTTGAGCAAAAAAGCTGATTTCTGGAGGCCTATACTGAATTTGTTTTACCAAATTTATATTTTTTGCTTTTATAGAAACTGAGATATAATGCTCAATATACCTATTAATTTAAAACTTTCAAAGAAAGATGTGTTACAATGATGGCGTTGTAACCTTCGATCAATAATATTGATCGAAGGTTGTAACACATCTTTCTTTGAAATGCTTGTAATGGAATCACATACAACCATTTGTATGAAAAGTATGATGGGTTGGGCGCTCTTAATAATGCAATACCCTATTAAAGACAGTGTTGTCAGTGTACTTGTCAGTGTCAGTATCACAATATTATGCACATACAGTGACAGTTTGTATGTGCATAATATTGTGAGATGAACTTTTTTGCATATTGCATTATTAGGTGTGAGCATGACTGGTGATGCTCACACTTTAATAATGCAATACCTTATTCAATACAGTGTTCTCAGTTTTAATCTGCAAATTACAATAGGCCAACATTCTTTACCACATTCTGTTAGACTATGTGGAGGATGGACACACATACTCCACAAGGATTACAGCTGTTTTTGTACTTTATGGCTGTCAATTAAAAGGGGTGCAACAAAGAGTTTACTGTACCTATTGAAATTTTGTCAACCGGGGCATGGCCGTTCACAAATTCCTCAAAGATACAAATCCGGGAAATTCGTGTCTTTCAGGAATTTGTGGACGTTGACTTCTAATGAAGTACTTACACAATTAACGTTTCTACTACTGTTCATTCTCAAATTTTGAAGTTACTTACCTGTTTTCAGTAGCTATCAGTTTTCAAGCTGTATTTCAATACTTACATATTCGAAATCCTTAAGTGCTAGTTTGTACTTTCCTAGGGACATGTAAGCCGCCGCCCGTCTATAATAGGCCTTCGTATACGACCTGTCCAAGTCTATAGACTTCGACGCGTCGGTCAGGGCATAACCAAAGTTCTCCAGCCTCAAGTTAGCTATACTCCTATTCGCGAAGAACACCGCATTCTTCGGATTCTTGTCTATTGCTTTCGAATACAACTCGATTGCATTATTGTAACTCTGTTCTGAAATTTGAGGTTATGTCAGTAAAATTTTGTTCTATTCCTGTCACGATCAATATGCTATAAATATCACTCAGACATCGTATTTTCTGCTAATTGCCGCTAAAGTGTTGTTTCTATTATGAAATTCGGAAAACTTACTTTTGAAATATTCATTAGCTTCGTTTTTCAGTTTATCCGCTGCCTCTATGTCCTCCTGGGAGATGGGCCCAGTAATTTCTTCGTTACTAGCCATAGTTTAGCGTAACAGTTGATATTCTTAAAGCGTTTTTATAGAGAAATAATGGCTTAATCATAAGAAATGTGATTTTCTCACATACATTTACATGTTATCCGCAATTCATGAAAAATTAATTGACAGATTGTTGAATGAATTCTTGAATGAATTTGTCATGTGAATGAATGAAGTACAATTTAAATGAACATGAACATCGTTCTACCAACAAGTTACGATTTTTCGTTTCATATTACAACTTTGTGGGAATAATCTAGTAATTATTGACTATGAAAAAATATGTGATCCAAATTAAAGTAAATTATCTAAAAGAAAATATTCTTTAGACTATGTTTTTTTAATAATGGCCTGTTCAAGGCATAGACAATTAAAAAGAAAAATCGTCAATCTTCTACCTATTCAAAATTAATATTCTATCTATGATTTTTTTTTTACCGCTAAATTCAAAGTAAAAATAGGTTGTAAGAAAATTGTTATATTAATTTTAATATTACGTGTCCACACAACGTTAAATTAACGTGGAAATCCCTTCAAATTTATGTTGTCTGGATTCGCCCTTGCACTTTATATTGTGTATTGTACAAGTAGGTGTGTGTTGGAATTTAACTGAATTTTTAACAAATGAAAAGCGTTTTTTCATAAAGATAAAATTATGAAAGTCTATCGTTTTCACCGTCACCTAAGTACTCAATACTTTATTTATTTAAATGGATCCCTAAATAAAAGTTCACTGTTGGATTTTCAACTTTCGTTTCTTTTTCGTTTTCGTTGAGCTTGGCGGTGAAAATCCAACAGTGCACTTTTAATTAGGAATTCATTTAGGTGTCACTTAGTGTCGGTGAAAACAGACATAAGAACCCTATTTCTGATGTTCACAGATATAATGATTATCGTGAGAGTTCTCGACCGGAATAAAAAAGAAAGGATCTGAAATGGGAAGCCGTAAAGCCGTGGTAAGTTCAATCTACTTAGTATGGATTAGTTTCGTAGTGTTCGTTTTCCTTATGATTTCCTAGTTTATAGAGACAATCCTTCTAGGCATCGAATTAATACTCAGGAGAGTATGTATCTACAGGCTACTATACCATGATCGAACCCCCACGTGACACACATGCAACAGCTATTAATCATTGTTTGTAGCTTCTGCCCGCGACTTCGTTCGCGTAGAAGTCATAAGACACCAGGATATCTACACTAGGGATGGTACAGCCACGGACATAGCAGTGAACTACTTACTTTTCACCCTTATGCCCTTAGTTATAAGGTTGAAAGGTGGTTCACTGCCAGTGTCCGCAATGGTACCTCGTTGACATAGGCATGCAGTCACAGTTCGTTCTCGGTAGATAATGGTGCCGATTCCCTTGTTCACAAACTAAACTAAATTTAAGTTCAGTGCATCTTTTTCTTTCCATTTCATTAAGAAAAGGACAGAAGATAAATTTTAGTTTAGTCCTGTCAAATTAATCATCGCCTGTCACTCTCCATACAAGTTTAGACGTGATTAAAAACTTGCCGACTAAGGCCGCATTCCGACTTACGTTAAAAGTGATAATATCGCGAATCCAACCAAATTTAATAGTCACAAAAGTTATGGGTTATTGAGTAATAATTGTGACTTTGGACTTTGGTCGGATTCGCGATATAATCACTTTTGGCGTAACTCGGAATGCGGCCTAAAATTACGTCAATTTACGTTAAGCGCTGATTAATTTGACAGGACTAAACTAAAATTTATCTTCTGTCCTTTTCTTAATGAAATAGAAAGAAAAAGTTGCACTAAACTTAAATTTAGTTTAGTTTGTGAACAAGGGAATCGGCACCAATGCTCGGCTCTCGATGACAGCGAGGCACGGGTAGCCTCCGACTAGGGTTACCATCTATGTAAGGGAGAATGGTGCCGATTCTCTTGTCACAAATGCCTCTAATAAACTAAAAATCACCAAAATTTAGTTTATTCCTGTCAAACGACGATTTCCCATTCTGAAATAGACTAAAGTGACACAACTTAACTATATTTTAGTTTGACAGCACTAAGATGGCACTGAGATATTAGTTTAGTGAAAATGGCAATTTTGCTATTCTGAATTTGACGTTTTTAAACTAAAATTTAGATTTTCTAACTAAATATGATTATTTTTAATCGCGACTAAAAACATGTGGAATAAAATTGGTTGTCATGAACTAAAATTCACACCAACACCTCGACTTCAGATGAAAAAACAGTACTGATTTTTTTTTTTCTTTTGCTTATATCTCGAAAACGGTGTGTCCAATCGCAAAAATAATGAAAATTTCGACACCCTTTATAAGACCTTTAAACCCCTAACACTCTACATGTAGGTAATATTTTTTCTTATTTTCCATACGAAAAATGAAAAATCCATATAAAACACGTCGAGGCTACCCCACTGCGCGCCTCCGGCTCTAAAAAGATTCACGTGGTTAGGTATCACGTGTGGAGTCGCGATTGTCAAATTCGATTTAGATGTGTCAAAATTATTTTTAAATTTACAGAATTTATTTTGCAGAATAGCTTTGAGATTCTCATAGTCAAAAGTAAGGAATTTTAGTGATAGTTTAGTTCGGTGTACAAGAGAATCGGCACCAATGCCTGTCTAGTCAGTTTTTTCAGAAAAATGCTTGTCTTTTGTAAAAAAAACTAAGTCTTAAAATAAATAATACGCAATAGATAGTTTTAAAGACTGACATTTATTCAAAATGAAAAGTATGAAAAATTTACGACTACTTTATTAATTAGAAAAAACGAACTTCCTACCTACACTGAGTGATATTTTTTCGGAGACATTTTTTTAAAGTTCTTTTTTCCTAAAATATAAATAAATATTAAAGAAGTCACACGGCTTTTAAAGTTTTCTTGGGTTAGGTTAACGCTTTTAGCGACTCTTTTGTGAGGCTATTTCTTTCCTCCTTCATTTATTAGGGAAATTCAATAATGCCGGCGTCGCGCGCCGGTTGCATGCCTGTCTTAAGAGGTCGGCGACACGGCTCGCAACTACAAATCGAGAGGTTTGCAAAATTCAATTCCAAGCAAGTTGTGCTAGTGTGAGTACCTGTCGGAGCGATATACACCTACAGTGAGCAATACAACCACGCACACATTGACAATTATTGCTTGACGCGATAGTACTACTAGCTTTCGAAAATTTATGATAAATTTGGGTGTGTTCCGTAATATAAAAAATTATGAATGAAAACTTAATGTATTTCCATATTTTTTTCGATAATTTGTAACTTGATAACATAAACTATGCTTCTGCGGAAACAATATTACTAATATTGTTGTTTATAATACAGAAAAAACAACATGAAAACATGTCATATACGCTGTAAAAATGTACGAAATGCAATTCGCTTACACTTCATTTAAAGGTATGTTTTTGGAAATAAAAAGACGTAGGAGCCTAGATAAATACTGTCTCAATCCGAATATCAACATAATATGGTGGAAATATGCTCAAATTGCAAATGATTTATGTACTGTTTGTGTGGACAATTCATGCGTCGCCGCATTCTTAACCGTAAAAGGTAACCCTACCGCTGACCCACCGCGTCGCCCATCGCATCGCCCGTTTTCATTAGCGTGCTTGACTTTGATTCTTTTTGCTCGGCTCCTAAATACAAAACTCTGGGCTATCAAATACAGACAGTTTTTGAAGTGACAACTTCTTTAGCATCGTTGTGATTTGAAAGTCGATGAAACGAAAAAGCGACAGTAAAAAGAGACAGACACATAAATTCATAAGATTTAACGTAGGAGAAAATGAGATAGGAAGCATTATACAATGTTTCTTATGTTCGTGGTTCTCTTTGTGATTTGCTTCGTACCCCCTCCACTCGTGTTTACCAAGGCATAGTGGGAGTTTGATTGGGCCTCAGCGTTGTACGTGTGTGTTAATACGTGTTTGTGCCCGTACAATTTTTTTTTTGATTTTTTCCGACATTATCGTCATACCAATTTGATTCAAAACTTTACTGAATTATACAGGGTAACCTTCCTTATTCCGACTATTTATCAAAACCGCATGAAAATCCGTTCGGTAGTTTTTGAGTTTATCGCGTTCAGACAGACAGGCAGACGTGGCGGACTTTGTTTTATAAATGTAGAGAAGTATAGATATTTTACATGTGTGTAACCTACCTAACTATGCGTTCGCACTGGCGAAACATCACAACAAAACATGTTGAGATCTCTAGTGCCTGTCAAACTTTGTATGGAAAATTGACAGAAAATAGAGATTCCAACATGTTTCGTTGTAAATGTTTCGCCAGTGCAAACGCACAGTTATGAGCGAACTTCCCTAGACCACAAGATAATAGTAGATTATTTACCAAGGGGATAAAGCCCTGTCTGTCACGGGTGCTATTATATTGAATCCCAAGCATAAGTAAAACAAACGATTTAGGGCTCCCGAGATCCGAAGATCAGAGTTAACTCCTGAGTGAAGGACTAGAATCCTGAGTGCAGCAAGGGATTCAAGCTCGCTCAAAATGAAGACAGATATCCCCGAGGAGAATATCAGACTCTACTTTTCATCTTCTGGGAGATAAGAAAAGGCAATACGGTTTTCGATACTTATGAAAATTTTTTTTGTAAAAGATTTTATTCGAATATTTTGTTGAGGTTCCCAATTCAAATCACATTATTGACCAGTACTCTAATTACGTAACACATTTTCGTAAACGATTAAGACTAATTTGTTACGTTTTGACAGTTCAAAAATATTTATTGCGTTATTTACGTTGTTGAGTTGATTTTTTTTTTCCAACTTCTGAAGCAATGGATTAGCAATCTGTTTCAAAACTATCCAGATTCTGATTGATATGACGTGTTTTACGCAATTAGGGTACAGGTTATAATTAGGTACATTTAGTACCTATAATATTTTTGGGCGGCAATACAATATTCTAGCCATGATAATCTTTCAGACAATCAATCCATCTGTTTATGCGTTTAGGCTTGTGCAGACCAGCGCGATATCGCGGGCGCGACACTGGTAGCGCTGCCTGTCGCGCCCGCGATATCGCACTGGTTTGCACAAGCCTTTATGCGTCTTCCTTGAATTCAAATTTGTGGATGCGGTTGAGTGTGAAATGATAACTTCTTGATTTCTCCAGAATATAAATGATTTATTGCAAAAGAGTTAGTGACTTGTACAATACGAACTTGTCTTTACTTAAGAGTTTGAAAAGCAGTTATACAGAGCAAGGTCGATTCAAAAATGTGTTAGTTTTAGGAAAAAACGAGCGTTTTAACGTTCCGCGAAGAAGCATTCGGAAGTCTTCGTAAATTGCTCCTATTGGTGTTTCTTCGATGAAATCCCTTGAGGACCTCTCATTGGCTGTCCGAAGGTGACTTGACAATTTTGGTTCTCGATGCGTAAGTAGGTGGGTAGGTAGGTAGAAGAGCGCCTACAGCTTATGTGATAGCAACACGCAGATTGTCAGCGTCATGCGTGAACAACATCGTTTGTTGGTATTAACGTACTTATAAAGCCACATTCATTCTCAAAATTCACAACATGTTCTTCATTTCACCGCAGCACATACCCATACCACACACAACTCTTCAGTCACCGGTGCCACTTTCAGACTTTGTTTACCTACTCAATTCTTATTCTATTTACTGTATTGTCTATGCATTCGCGTAAGACCACACGAAGTTCGAAAGTTCGGTGTTTGTCAATATTGTTTGAAATCAGTTGCAACCAGGGGGCTGGCCAATTCTTAGGCGAATACAAAGAGTCAGCATTGCTAACCAACGTGGCAACGCTGCCAGCCTTTTGTCCGAAAGGGAGATCGTGGCCCCCGGTGACATGGCAACTAAAGGAACACGGGTGGGTTTTACTCAGTAAGTCTGACACGGCCTCCGCCCAGAGCAGGAGAAGTTATTTGATAATTCCCCACACAAAAAAAAGGCTTTTGGGCACTTTTCCCACTGACAGCGATGACTCCCAATGAGCTCTACTACCCTTTATTTTTATTTTTTACATAATAATATATAGTAGACAGTTGTACCTATATACCTACATTGTTTATATAACATTTATTTATTTAGAGTGAGAAACACTAGTTGCATATAAATAAACAAGTTGCTCTACCTACTACCTAACCTGTAAAGTACAACATTCGCGTTCAAAGGAGACTATACTCCATAGGTTTAGGTAGTTAAAAAAAGGTAAACAAATCGTAAAAAGGGTTTTTATAGATGACACTTTCTTGTTAAAAAAACAATAAAACCAAATTAAATTTATTTTAGTGTTTATCTATAGTTTCCTCTTTTATTAATGTATGTTAAACTTTATCGTTTATTCTTCACTACTTTTCGTAGATGTAACTGCTTGAGCACAATTTTTTTTGTCTGATTTATAATATTTTGTAATCTGTCTATTGTAAAGAGCCCAATTTCTAAACGTCAACGAAATATAACGTTGCTAAATTGAAGAGTTCAACTGTGACGTAGCATAACAACTGAAGTGACAGGTATTACGTTTAGTCGGTTACTTGACAGCTGTCTCGTCACGTGGTATTTTTTGTTTACCGTTTTTTAACTACCTAAACCTATGGAGTATAGGCAAATATGGTCTATGGACCAATAGCGATATCATACGGTTTTGATATTTGTATGGATACCTCATATTAACTCTTGTGCAAAAGGGCATCAATATCTGACCTGGAAAAATACATTTTTAAAATATACCTACATATAGTAGTGTAGTGCATCGGGGATGTTCGCGCTGTTTCGCACTGATGGTTTTCATGCTATCATTCGCAAGAGGACGGTATCCCTGATCTGCAGAATGCGTGGCAGCCGCAACAAAATCTTGAAGACAATAGCCGATAGCATCTCATCCCCGCTTTGGAGGTCACTTGTAAAATCAGTCATCTAGGCTTAGTTTGACTGATTCTGACTTTTATTTTTAATATTTGTAATTTTATACTCAATGAATTTTTGGATTTTAATTGACATTAATTTTAATGAATATGTAAAGATTTTAATTAGTTTAGAGATCAATATTTATTTTACAATTTTATTTTATGAAATTTATTAATTAATTTTACAATTTGATTTTATATATCTATCTATTTCAATTTCTATGTTGTTATTTTATTTTGGTTATAATAATTATTATTATTGTGGCATGTATTTTTGATTAAGTAGATACTAACGTAATTTTTAAGTAGGTATACTAATATAAATATGGATTACTGTATCTGATTTAAATAAATAAATTAAAAATATAGGTCGTTATTGGATGTTTGGGTAAGGGTAAGTACCATATCTAAGGGCTTTTTTAATCTGTAAAAGCCGATCAAAATATTAAAAAATGTTAAGGACAGTCTCCAAAGCACGTTTTCCTGTAGCTACAATGGTTAAGGTCCTTGTAAATCCTGTAAATTATAAAAGTGGGTTTTTATTCAAATTGCCGGGGTCAGATTTTGATGCCCCTTAGAACAAGGGTATAGATAAGGTATCCCTACACAAACATCTAAACCGTATCGCTATCGTTCGTTCACATAACGGGCAATACCTAAATAAAGTTCTGAGAGAAGAAAACATAAAAAAAAAATGCAAAAAAGGAGAGCTTGGATATTACAACGTATTTAAATGGCCTTGCTTATTTATGCTATTTTAAACGTTAATAAATGATTAAATACCTACAGCTCGACATAAAAGAGTCAGACGTGGTGTCAAATGAAACTAAATACTTATTTTAATGCAGACCTATGATAATGGCACTACTTTGCCAACAAGTGCTAGTAGGTTTTGATTTGAGTCACCCACAAGTAGGGTTGCAAAATTACGTAATTGTAGGTACTGAAAACGCTGGTAAAATACGGGTATTTTACGGTCATTTACATAAATTACGGTAAAATTACCGGCGACTTGAAGTTTTAAATTTTTATTTGTGCTGTCCTCTGCTCTACCTACCTCTGCACATAGATGATGATAATATTATTATAATCCATGACATGGTGTGATTCATATCTTGAATTCTTGACTTGAGAATTAAGTTTTAGGGATTTTTAGTACGCATAAATCGCACGAGCCCAGTTTTCTGTTTTTTTTTAGATTCCAATACTGCTTATGTCTTTGGTAAATTTCATTCAAATCCATTAGATAATCCGTTAATAGTGTATGTAGTAGTGACATAAGTAGGTACACAATGACATGATACTCACAAACATCTCGCTTCCGTGTTTATAGTGTTTTAGGCCGCTTTCACATTAGGACGTTAGCAGCACGACAGTAGCGCGGCAGAAGCACATGCCTTCACATTATAAGAACAGCCGCGCGTTAGCAGCGCGGCTGCCGCGCCGCAGTTTAGATCAGTGTGGGGGCATTTAATTTAAAAATTGACTATACCTAATCACGTGTGCTTGCTATTGGGGCAGGTAATAATAATAACATGGTTTACTTGTATAGCTATAATTATATTTCAACAAAAATATTTTTTTCTTCTGTTAATAGTAATAATCTTTATTTCTCTGTTCACAAAGGTTCATATAGTTATAAACATAGAGACAAGAAATATAGCGTTTTGACAAAAATGCGTAAAATATGATCCTTAGCGAGAGGCTGGCGTCTATACTTTCCTAGTATGGACTCCAGCCTCTCGCTGTGCCCTGTGTCACGGATCACCAGGCCCTGAATTTAATCTAATTAACATTACAATGTTAATTTTCAAACTCTAAACAAATTATATTTATTGATGAAGGGAATAAAAACAAACATGTTTAAATTAATTAACCAAAAATGACAAGTATTAATAAAAAGAACATCGACAATGTCAAAAGAAAATAGTCGCATAGACAATCAAATCAAATTGAGTTTGTATTCCGACACTTACAAACACTGGCTCATCGCCGATTGAGCGAAAGCGGTGGCCACGCCAGCCGCGCGCTGCCGCCGCGCTTCTGTTTATGCTTCGATTATTGATTGAAGTGTTTATGACATAAAATTCTGACTCCGCGACGGTCGCGCTGCTAAAGTCGCCTTAATGTGTAAGCAGTCTTAGTAGGTATGACTGCATGAGTACGTCTAATACGGATTTTACCGAAAATTACCATATTTTACCGTAAAATACCGTAAATTACGTAACATATTTTATCTACTCTCTTAGCGTAATATTCGAATTATGAACTTCAAAACGAGTTTATATTGACATACTTTATAAATAGAATACCGAAATTTAAAAATAGAATCATATTATAACACTTTTTCTCTAACAAAATTTTCTATAAAACAATTTTACATCTCTCATATTCGGTAAGGGACCTACTTACCGAATATGAGAGATGTAAAATTGTTTATGTTATTACCCCCAAATGGGGCTTGTAGGTAACCAATTAGCGCTCTAGGGTAATAATGTAGCTAGAAAAGCCCTAGGGCGGTAAGTAATTAAAAAAAAACTGTTCACTCTTTCAAAAAGTTCGCGTATATCTAACCATCATACTGGCAATAGACATCATGCATTCAGCCCAATGACAAAAGAGGCCGCTTCGCTATTCAGCCTTGTCTTCGTATGAGTATAATAGTCATTAATTTTAAATATCGAACGGCGAAGCTCAATTTCGTTCTTGAAAAAAAATAAAAAATAAAAAAAGATGAAAAAAGGCGGGAATAGAATACTTTTACTTTAAATATTGTTTGTTTTTGGGATTTTTTTATAATTACGTGCTAATTAGGAAAAAAACATGAGTTCTGCAAGTGATGAAGATATAAGCTGCACTCCCGATTCAATGAAAATGGAAGCTGAAGCAGCAATTAACAATATTTTGCCTGAAAGATCTAAAGAGAGATATTTGAAAACTTACGACGAGTTCATGAAGTGGCGAAAAGAAAAACGAGTAAAGTCTTTATCTGAGACTGTATTCTTCACATACTTTAGTGAGCTATCAAAAAAGCTGCAGCCATCTAGTTTGTGGTGCATTTATTCAATGTTAGAAGCAACTATGAGTACTAAACACGACATCAATATCAAGAACTTTTCAAAATAATCATCTTTTCTAAAAAGACAATCAGCTGGGCACAAAAGCAAAAAGTCAAAGGTTTTTACAGCGCAAGACGTGAAAACATTCATAAATGAAGCCCCTGATGACATATATTTAGCTGTTAAGGTACGTAAAATAACAAATCACATAATGGTAATACTTCATCATTTATCTTTTAAATTCTTACAATCCTATAAAACATACTTATTTTTATATTTCGCTTGTTTTAGGTGGTTCTTATCTTCGGTATAACTGGCGCATGCTGAGGTATTGAATTGACAAATATAACAATAGAGAACATAGAACAACAGGGTCAGTTGTTAGTAATTAAACTACCGAACACAAAAATTAAATTGACCGAACATTTGTAGTTCCTCAAGAATTTTCTGAATTCGCACAAAAATACAGAAATCTTCGTCCTGAAAATGTAAACACCAACCGATTTTTTTTAAGTACCACCAAGGCAAATGCTACAAACAAGTTATTGGAAAAAATACCATCAGAAGTATGCCGAAGCAAATCGCAAGTTATTTCAAGTTAGCAAACCCGCAGCCTAATTGCGTAACATATTTTATTTTTGATTGCAATTCTGAATCGAAAGCAAGTCCAATCTTAATCGCATGCCATAATTGGAATTGCGATGTACATTTTTTACCATACGACTGAAATTGTATAGGGATGTTCAATACAATTGTCTATAATTGTTAAATTTATATGTTTAGTTACAGCATCTATGAATGGTTAATATTCAAATTATTGTGCTATAATGTAATTTTGTTTTAATTACAACTGATGATCTACTAGTGCTTATAAATAAAAATGTACAATGATTGCCGAAAAATGAAAAACCAATTTTTAAAATACTTTCTACCACAATTGAACTACGTAATAAAACGTTTTTCTTTTCACGTCTTTGCTATCTGTGGCCTATGACAAAATCGTAGAAAAGCAGTGTTGTCAACTTAGAGGGATTTCCACTAAACCTGGGAGTTTTTATCCCAAAAACAAACAACTTTGTAGTTGAAAAACATCTCCCCTATATTGATATATGTCACGGTCAATTCTCCAACTGCAAATGTAAGTTTGTAATGGTTTTTTCTTTTTGTATGTGATAAAACTGAAAATTTACAATTTTCTGTCATTTTCCTTTACTTGTGCAATGAGACGGGCTTTGTGCCAAATTTTATGAGTCTAGGTCAACGAAGTACCCGGTAGTTTTTGATTTATTTGCGAGTACCAAAATATGTCGCTTAAATAGCCGTAATTTTTTATTGTGTTGACTTAGAAGCTTGATTTTTTAGAGCTCTAAGGGACCACAGACGTATTTGATATTAATTTCAACTTGATACCTCCGTACGTTCCTGAGAAAAAGGGTCTTGACAGACTGATAACGAAGTGATCCTGTAAGGGTTCCGTTTTTCCTTTTGAGGTACGGAACCCTAAAAATACTATGATTACATAAGTTATGTTTTATTTTCATACTCAAATCTTCAAATGGACTCCCAAAACAGCGGCCGAATGTCGGTAACAGAAAACCGATTTCAGGAGAGGCTCCGGCTCGCAGTTTCGATCGTCTCTAGTAATATTATTCGGTTGTAAGTGCATCGATCAAAACTATTCAAATATAAACAAAAACTTGCTTAGGCAAAACCACACTTCCGTGGTTTTGTGAAATCGGTTTGTCTAGTTCGGATTATCGATACGATTCCGTTTCTGATTGAAATCGGATTTTTGATTCGTTTCGATGTATCTAGACGCAAGTCTATAGTGGACTTAGGGGAAAAAAATTGCAACACTGAGAGTAAAAGTTGAATGATCTGCCCTCATTGCGTTATGCGTTGACGATTTAATGCAAACTACTGCCTGTCTAAAGTATACCTTTGCTGCTCTAACTTTATCAGAGTGTAGGGAAAAGAAAAGGAAAGGCATATGACATCACATGTTAAACCTTTGACAATAATTTGGGCTGGAATGAATATTCTTTGAATTCTGTGGAGAATACGATATCAATCATGGCGACGCATCTGTTTACATTTTATTTTTGTTGATTTCGGTAAAGTTTTTGTTTTAAATTAATAGTTGTTTTATATTTTTCAACATACAAAATTATATTTACTATTCACGTACAGAAACATGGGCCTGTAATAAGCAGTTTTGGAACATTATTCTTGTGGCTTGTGGAAGTCGGAAGAACTTTGGAAAATTCTCTCGTTCGAGACACCGCCTTCGTTTTGTACTAGCTTCACCAAGATCACAGACTACAATTAAGTACATGGACTAAGACTTAGGCTGTTTTGCTCCATAGCGAAAAGTATCTAAGTCGATATTATCACTACAAGTAAGTAAACCAATATAAATAGGAATAACGTGTGTGATAGTACCTTCGTATCTCATTAGATTATTGTAGCTGTAGGTACATTATTGGTGAGTCTACGTATACGGACAATCATTCTTTTGTTGCGTAGACACAGGCATCTTACGCGAGGTTAACTATTTATTGTGGTTAAAATAATAGTTACGTACTATGTCTCACATTCTAACTAAAATTGTTAATTGATATTTTTGTACATAAGTAGATGCTGAAATAAACTATAATATCCACTACCTAACCAAATAACAGATAACTACAAAACATATTCATAATATTTTCACAGACGTGCTGAAAACACAAGAATGGAACACTACCAAATATCAATATTGTTGACTTCCTAACAAAGAAGTTGGTGGCAAGGTGGCAAACATGGATTGGATTATCTTATGTATTAATCATTGAAGGTAAGCTTTTTGACACATCATTAAGAATTAAGCATAGCAACTCAATTATGAATATATTTCCTTGGCTGAACTTTTGACAGACACATCATAATATATATTTTATGTTTATCCAATTACCATTATAATTTAGTATTATAAAATATCTGGAGACTGAAAAATCAGCCCTAAATAAAGAAGAAATTATACAACCAGCATGACGATGATGATAATAGATGGCTTTCATCTAGCCATGGGCCTAGTTGATATGTCTACTTTGCCACATGAGTACTTTATTTGAGCAGAAAGTAATATGACTTTGTTTTAAAATGTAGAGTTCCTGGGGAATTTCACCTACGAAGACATGAAGGCAGCATGAATGATACTGCCCCTGCTGTGCTGCACTGCTGCTCTGCTACTTCAGATTTCAAGCTTCTTAAGTACAAAAGTAGAAACTGAAGATCCTTCATGAAATATTTTTTTTAGAAAACTTGATTATAGTCTTGTACGACAGTGATATAAACTATTGTGTTAATTGATAACAGTGTAAACTTTAATAAAGTGTTTTAATTATGAACTATAGAGGGACAAATAAAAATAACTTTAAATGAAATAATTAAGAATGGCATACTATTTGTTTTATACAAACACAGACAATTTTATAATTATAATGATACTATTTAAAGGTGTTTACCTAAATTAACTGTCATTCATTAGATTTAAAGGAAATAGAGAGAAATAAATTATGGTAAACAAATAAAACTGTTTTATTAAATTGTTACAACCTTAACTCAACACTGGACAAGAGAATCGGCACCATTACCATCTATTCACATTAATATGAAATATTTGGACATAGAGCAAAAAGGAATTGGAACAAACATACTGTAAGGATTAGTGGAATTTGGAATCTAATGTCTTCCTGTGGAAATCATCATGGATTATGTATGTACTGCTTGTTGTAAGTGTATGAGAGACAGTTAAAAAAAATCTTGAATAATGTAGTTGAGCCTGACACCTGAAAAAAAAAGAATAGTAAATCTTCAATATATTCCACAGAATAGCAATATTCTGCTATAAACAACAATTGGGTCAATTATAAGCAACAATTGACTTAAATATTCTTACCTACTAATAATATTAATAGGCTAAGTACTAACAGCCGCACGGGGCAATCCATCAGGTTAAGCTACGCTTGCCAGGGTTGGTCCGTGGATGGGTGACCATTTCTACATACCGAGACTCCTTCATGCCTCGAAAAGCATATTAAACCGTTGGTCCCGGATGTCATTTGTGGATCTTTGACAGTCGTTATGGGTCATCAGAAGCCCGAAAGTGACAATTAGTCTTACCAAGGGGTATCGTATTACCTAGTTATTGGGTTGTGGAGGTTAGATAGGCAGTCACTCCATGTAAAATACTTGTATTCAGCTGCATCCGGTTAGACTGGAAGCCGACCCCAACATAGTTGGGAAAAGGCTGGGCAGATCGATTTTTTAATAATATTAACAATAAGTGAAAAACATTTAAGATAGGTACTGTCGGGGTACGTAGCAAGGTGTCGGTGTTTTGAGGAGAAACAAATGTTTATGTTTAACACTATTTATTTACTCACTCACAAGTTGTTCTTAATGTTAAAATGTTACTATGTTAATGAATGTTGAAAATGTTGATGAATACACCCGGCTAACGCGGTAGACAAATGTGCACTGAACTAATGTAAAATAATAAGTAAAAAGTAATATAAAATTAGGTCAACGCGTCACGCCGATATTGCTAACTTAAGGTGTTCGGTGAAAACACCGAACATATTCCGGGGCACGAAAGATAGGGATGCTGAGATGACACAATGTTATGTTAGTTACTAAATGTAATGATCATGATGATAATGTTTACAAGGTGAACCAAGCCAACTTAAGATTAAACTGTTAGTAGAACAAAAGGAAAATGATTTGTCTTAAAATTAAGAGCTTATTGTTCATAAAGGATTTCTAGGCACGCGAGGACACGCCCTATTCATCATTGTCTTGTTTAATTCACCATAAATATGTGTCGCACTAGATTGACGTTCACTCATGTTTTGCCGCGCACTAACACTATTAACGTTCACATCACTAACACTGGTGGGTTGAAGCTCCATGTCCGACGTGATGTGGGCGCGGCGCGCTCGGCGCCGCAGCCCTCTGTACAGCAGCGCTCCCGCCGCTAGCGCCAGCGCACCGACCAGGATGTAGCTTACTACATACTGATGGATGTCATGTGTGGATAATGTTTCTCCCACTTCCACTTGGGTATTTTTCATGTCATCGATGCGTTTGTGTAGCTTTTTTAAGGCGTATGTCATCTCGCCTGAGTCTGTTACGTCTTGTACGTTTTGGAAAGGCATAGTGCTGTTAATGATGAAGTTTAACTGATCCATCTCAGGTATAAAAATGTCCGGGCTCATGTCAATTCTGTTTTTCTTTTGACTCTGAATATTCAGGGTAAAATCCTGACCCTTCAACAGGCAACCTGGTTCTAAATAAATGACACCAGCTTTGCTTAGTTGAATCTTGTTTATCTGTTCGCCGCAGATTACTTTGACGGCATAAATGTTGCAGCAATGGTACAAGAATAGTGACGGGTTTGTTAGTGATGTCCATTTGTTTTCACATCTAGATCTTCGTACCTTGCACTTATCTGTGTCTCGATCGAGATCACAAAAGTTGTTCTCGTTGTTAAGATGGTATATCGGCTTTTTCCAATCGCAAATAAAGTTATCATCTTCTTGTTTACATAGTGAAAGTTCACCCGACGTAATTGTTAAGTACGAGTCTCTTTTGAGATCCGTAGCGACGTATTCTGATGACGGGATGAACTCTATCATAGTGTTGTTCATCTGGTGTGGTACAGAATGTATTTTGTACAACTTATATCGGTCTCTACTGATAAGTGGGAATGTTATTTGGAAGAGGAAGTATTCTTCAGTTATTCGTGCTTTAATACTTATCAGAGAATATAGCTTTCGAATATCGTGCGGTTCAATAGGCAATGTTAAATCATTGGATAAGTGCCCAGAGATAATGTTAAGTTCCTTTTGGAGCTGTTCAGGGGTAAGCAGATGAATGTTAAACTGTCCATGGTGGACATTGGTTAAGATGTCAAGTAAAATGTCTTGAGTTCTTTTTAAGTTATGCAGTAAATTACTGGCTGTTAGGGCTGTCATGGTAAATTCTTGAAGTAAGGATATGTTATTTATCTCTCGTTGTAATTTGTTTGAGAAGTTATCCAACGTTGTTAGGTGTTTATTAATTATTTTATGCTGTTTTGCCATAATTTCCTCTGTTCTTTTCAACAAATTGTACTCTGATTCGACAATCGACGTCTGGTTCTTCCATAAACCGGCTAAATGTTTTTCATTTTGCTGTATCATATTAATGTCTCGGCTGTATTTTTCCGCGAATTGTTCGTCTAATACGCCGAATAGGGAATTTGCAATGTTTCCAACTGCATTGATAAGTCCCCGCCGCCGTCTGGAGTGTCCCCTTACGTGTTGCGTCATCAGAAGTTCATTATAGTATTTTAGTTCATTACACTCATGGATCAGCTGAGGGACTATCATGTTACACTGTTCGCTGCCTGTTGTTTTGCATGTTTTGTCGAGATATGCTGTTACTTTTTCAAACGCCTGCATACCTTCCCAATACGGAGACATGTTATAGAATACAACTAGGACCCAACTGTCTTTTACTAAACTAATTTTGGAGATTGGGTCAAAATAGAAAGATTGGTTATTGTTTAATGACGTTATGTTATAGGTGCAATTTGCAACGCTGCAGATTGACATAAACAAGGTTAATGCCATGGCGACGTACGATAACGTTCCTGGTGTCGTTTTTCTTGTTCGTTTTCTGTTATTCTGGGTCCTAGAACCCTGTTCAGCTGAGCTATCTGTTTCAGTTGAACTGTTTTGTTTGTTGTTTGTTTTGATTTCTACTGGTAATAACGAAAGTTTCACTACTGGTCGCTTTATGATGCCGTTTTTCGTTTTTAATGACACCACTCTGACATAGCCATCATTACCGGGATGCAGATCTATAACTCGGCCCATAATCCACCGTCCAGCTGGAATGTTATCCTCATGTACTACTACCATATTGCCTATTTTTAAGTTTTCCTGAGGCTTAGACCACTTTTCTCTCGCTGTTAATTGGCTCAAATATTCATTCTTCCACTTTTGCCAAATCTGTTTAAAAATGTTGGTTGTTAAATGCCATCTTGTTCTCGCATCCTCCTTTGTCTCAATCACTGTTAAGTCGGATCTGCCTGTTAAAAAATGTGCCGGTGATAAATAATCCAGATCCTCAATGTTTTCTGTAAGTGAACATAACGGTCTTGAGTTCAGACACGCTTCCAATTGTGTCAGTACAGTGGTGAACTCTTCGAACGTTAATCTTTGTTCACCAACCACTCTTTTCAGGTGGAATTTCAGACTACGGACGGCTCTTTCCCACAGTCCGCCAGCGCTCGGCCAAGATGGAGCGTTGAAATGCCATTGTATGTTCATTTCCGCGATTTCTGCCTGGCAACTATTCCCGAAAACTTGTTGTAATTGGTTGTACTCCTCCTGCAGCAACCTATTTGCTCCGATAAAATTGGTTCCTTGATCACTATACATGTTATGTGGTGTTCCTCTCCGGGCTGCCATTCTCTTAAGTGCAGCTAAGAATGCTGGACTGGTAAGGTCAGACACCAATTCCAAGTGAACTGCTTTCGTGACCATGCATATGAATACAGCCACGTAGCCTTTCAGTGTTCTCACGCCTCTCCCCTTGTTTGCCTTGATGTTCACAAAACCTGTGTAGTCCACCCCAGTGTGGTAGAATGGAGGAGCGGGGTTGGTTCTTGCTGCGGGAAGGTCACCCATCAATTGATATTGCTTCCTTGCTTCATACTTCCGGCAAGTTACACAATTTCTTAACTGTTTCTTGGTTGTACTGTATCCGCTTGTTATCCAGTATTGTTGTCTGAGAGCAGCTAAGGTCAGTCGAGGACCTCCATGAAATGTTAACTGATGAGCTTCTTCTATGAGTAACTCCGCCAATCGACTTTTGTTAGGGATTATCTTAGGATGTTTCATTTCGTCGCTCATGTTCGCGTTTCTTAAACGTCCTCCCACTCGGAGAAATCCGTTTTTATCGACGAATGGTTTTAAATTCAATAATTTGCTGTTTGTTGCTACATTACCATTTTTGTTTAATATTTCAATATCTGACGTAAATGCTGTACTTTGCACTCGTTTTATAATAGCTGATTTGACTTTTTGCAGTTCTAGTAATGTTAGGTACTTCGGTAAATGTTTACGTTGCGACTTTGGCGTCAATGCCCTCATTACCCATGCCAAGACACGAGTTATTTTTATAAATGAATTGTGTTGTAATAATAAATTATCTAATATACTATTACTGTTACTAATGTCTTGAATAATGTTAACTAATTTTATCTTTTTCATCTCTTCCTCTGTTTGGTAGATAGCCTGTTTTTGTTCCTTTTCTACGTCATAGGACGCTAGCCATGCTGGTCCCTTCCACCATAAAGGGTGGTGTAATAGTTGGGGCGCTGTTAAACCTCGGCTGGCGCAGTCGGCCGGGTTGTCTCCTGATTTCACATATCGCCAGCAGTATGCCGGCATTATCTGTTTTATAGCGTTGACTCTATTAGCCACGAAAGGTTTCCAACGTGCCGAATCGCCTTGTAGCCACCCTATGACCACCATAGAATCACACCATCCATAGATTTCTAATTGACAACTTATACTCTGTTTGATTTTGTTGATGAGCTTAGATAGTAGATAAGCACCACAAAGCTCCATTCGTGGTAATGTTACGCTCTTTTTACTTGGTATAAGTTTTGATTTAGCTGCGACGATTACTGTTTCTTTTTGATGTTTTGTTCTTGCGTATACCACGCACGCATATGCTTCGATGGACGCGTCACAATAGCCGTGCAGTTCGATGACGTCATTCCCGTTGCATAATATCCATCGAGGAATTTTACAGTGTTTGATATTGTCAATTTCCGTAATCACCTTCACCCATTCATTATGTATATCATCTGACACTTTATCATCCCACTGTAGATCATGTTTCCATAACTTTTGAAATAATAATTTTAGTTTCGTGGATAGGGGTGTCAGCCAACCAAGAGGGTCATATAATTTTGATATTTCTGATAGTAAACTCCTTTTAGTCGGTTTTGAGGTTGTTTGGGAAAAGTCGCAACGGAATGTAAATTGATCTCCTTTTGGGTTCCAGCATAAACCTAATGTTTTCAACACGTCATCATTTTTAAAGTTGTAAACGAATTCCTCTTGACTTGTTGGTAGTATGTTCTCCAATAATTCCTGACTGTTCGATGACCACTTTCGAAGATTAAAGCCTCCTGATTTCAAGAGCTGAATTAAATCATTTATCGACTGTTTACCTTGTTCTATGTTAAAGCAACCGTGTAACAGGTCATCCATATAAAAACTGTTTTCCAGGACCGCAGCCGCTTCTGGAAACTTGCCTCGCTCATCCGCTGCCAACTGTTTTAAGGTCATAATTGCTAAAAACGGTGCAGCCTTTGTCCCGTATGTTACCGTGTTCAATTGATACACTTGTATCGGTTGTTTTGATGACTCACGCCAAACGATTTTCTGTAAATGTTGATCAATGGGGTTAACTAAGATTTGGCGGTACATCTTCTCGATGTCGGCAGTGAAGGCAAAGGGATATTGCCTCCATTGAAGTAATAACGCCTGTAGATCTTTTTGTAGATTGGGCCCTTTCAGCATGACGTCATTCAAGCTATATTTGGTGGTTGTTTTGGCGGATGCGTTGAATACCACACGAAGCTTTGTTGTTGACGATTCTTCTCTCTGCACGCCGTGGTGAGGTAAGAAGCATTCGAGTGTTATGTTATTGTTTTTCTGTTCCGGTTTCATGTGGTTCAATGCAGCATATTCATTCATAAAATCCTTGTATTTTTCAGCTAACGTTGGTTGTTTTTCTAAGCGGCGTTCCAAATTCTTCAGCTGAGCAATAGCCATAGGTTTGGAAGTCCCCAATTGCTGTTTCAATTCTTCTTTCAGTGGTACTCTCACCTCATAGCGACCCTGACTGTTTCTTCTTGTCGTTTCTGTATAGAAGTCCATACATTCCTGATCTTCTACCGATAGGTTTGATGTTTCTAAAATTTCCTCAACTTCCCAAAATTTCTGTATCTCCTCGATGTTATTCATAACCACATTACATTGGTATGTTGTTACGTTACCGCATAGTAACCATCCCAGCTGTGTTTGTTGAGCCATCGGCTGTTGGGCCTGTTCTCCTTTTATAATCCCGCCTAGCATAATGTTAGCATAAACGTCCGCCCCGAAAAGCAAGTCAACTGGTCGACTTTTGTAGAATTCCGGGTCGGCTAAATTAATGTTTTTTATGTAAGTCCAATTTGGTTTAGCGAATGTTTGGTTTGGTAGATTTTTGATAAGTTCGTTCATGATGAGCACATCAGACTCGAATTCAAAATTGTTATATGTAGAAGCATATTCTATGCTTATCATACCCTTACAACTGTTTTCCTTTTGCCCCACTCCGAAGATGACTCCTTTGCATCGCCGTCTCTTGATACCTAACATCTGAGCCGCTTCCTCCGTTATTAAGGATATCTGGGACCCTTGATCGATCAAGGCGCGCATGGTTTGGTAAGTTCCATCCACACTTTTGACCTTCACCAGAGCAGTCGCTAGCAATATCTCCGCTTTTTCATCTTGAGAAGCATTCACGGTGCCCGTTACGGGTTCATTGCGCTTTGCGTTTCGTTTCTCAACGTTGTTGCTGCTTGACGACCGAGTTGATGCATTCGCTGATTTCGCAAATGCGTCATGTAAAATGGTGTTATGTTGATTTTGGCATTTTCGGCATGTTAAGTTCGACGTACATTGATTGCCGAAATGGCTAAATAAACAATTTGTGCAAAGTTGCAATTTGGTTGCAGTTTTTAGCCTTTGGTCGTCATTCATTTTTAAATATGTTTTGCAATTATGAATGCCGTGTTGGTTATTGCAGAGAGGGCATTTTATGTTTGAAACGTGCATCGATTTCGCAATTGCTCTATTTCCGTTGCTTTTGTTGTTAGAATTGTTATAATTATTTTTAGATGTTTGATTTGGATAATTGTTTTGATGAGAAGTCTTCAAGGGTACACTATCCTTGCGGCGAACTGTTTCCAGGGATGTAAATTTTGTTTCCAAAAATTCTAAGAACTCTGCCAGAGCCGGTAGTTCTTTCGAATTTTTCAGCGACTCTATGTAGTCTGTGTATGTTTCTGTATCGAGCTTTTGACCCAGAATGTGTACGATCATTGGGTCCCACGATGCGGTGTCAACTCCTAAGTTTTTGATGGCATTAAGACATTCCAGCGTGGTGTCATGCATTCGTTTAATCTGCTGCAACGATTGCTGTTGTATGTTTGGCAGGCCTAGCAAGATGTTCATATGGCATGAGAATATTAGTTTTTTGTTGTCATACCGATGGGTGAGAATCTTCCAGCACACCGAATAGTTATCGGTGCTGATCGATAAATGTTGTATGAGCTTCTCAGCTTCTCCACGAACCTTACCCTTTAAATACTGCATCTTTTGGCCGCTTGATAAAGAGGGGTTGTTGTGTACTACTTCCGTAAATAGGTCTCTAAACGATACCCATTGGTTGTAGTTCCCGCTGAAGTTCGGTATCTCCAGTTGAGGTGTTGATTTTTCCCTGTGTGCGACTGACCACATTTTTGTGTTAATAGCCCTTTTCAGGTTGTTGAATATTTTCTCATACTTATCGTACATGTTGTTGTATTGTTCGTTCTCTCCCTCTAGTTCAATCTCGATGTCCCAATGTAGTCTGTCGATAGCTGACCATCTAGCCTGTAGTGACCTCAATACGTCCTCAAATTCCCACTTATCTGAGATAGAGTCCACATCTATGTTTGCGGTTGTACGCACGAAGGCTTTAAAATTAGCATACTGTTTTTTCACCAAATCGTCTAGCTTACTGTTTGGCTCCATGTTCAATTTCTGAGCTGGTCGGTCGCTCAGCTGCCTTGAGCAACTTGGACCCACCTCCTCACCTGTTTTCTCTTCTGCACGCATACTCGATGCCGATGGTGATCTGTCTCGAGCTGTTGTTTGTTCACCGGTTGAAAGGCTTCCTGTTTTCATGAACCGCAGCTGATACTGTTGGTTGATCAACGCTTTGGTTGACTCATACACCGATCTTGTTTTCTCGTACTCTCGGTCGGTAAAATAAGGAACAGTTTTACTTACCTCCCCCTCAATACGCTCATGGTTAACTTGGAAATCGTTCCAATAACTCTCCAAAGTGTTAAGCTTGCGCTTAAAGTAATCTATTGTTTTCCTATCAGCACTATCTTTCTTCAAGTTAATGCTTAGTTTTATGATGCTATCATAGATCATTGATTGCGTTTCAATGAGTTCCGACATTGTTATAGGATGTTAACTGCAAGTCCTTACTGACTAAAAATAAGGAAATTTATTACTTGTATCCTCCGCTGTTCGTACTCAGCCTTTGCTGCTACTTCACTGTTCTTCAATGTTCGCTCCGACCGCCCCACGACGTACACACACTATTGTTTGTTACGATAGTTCAGACCTTGCACACCAAAATTCCGAATTTCCGAAATTACGCGACGCGTGATCCAATCCGGTTCGAAGGACCAAAAATATGTCGGGGTACGTAGCAAGGTGTCGGTGTTTTGAGGAGAAACAAATGTTTATGTTTAACACTATTTATTTACTCACTCACAAGTTGTTCTTAATGTTAAAATGTTACTATGTTAATGAATGTTGAAAATGTTGATGAATACACCCGGCTAACGCGGTAGACAAATGTGCACTGAACTAATGTAAAATAATAAGTAAAAAGTAATATAAAATTAGGTCAACGCGTCACGCCGATATTGCTAACTTAAGGTGTTCGGTGAAAACACCGAACAGGTACTTAGATATATTTTCAGTTGCCTACCTACTTTCTTTACTTTGTTGTTATAATTGCTAAGTAAAAATTCATACAAGTAGTAGGTTAGGCAACTGAAAATATATGTATGGTATTTAAATGTATGGTAAGTTTACGTTTGATGGTGCATTTCATATTCACCAATAAACAATATGGGGTTTATTTATAAACGTTGCATAAAGTTATGTAATGATGAGCAACTGTTTAATCATACATTTTTGAGGTTTTAACGTCACTTAACTATAAGCAATGTTTATAAATACATCCCTATGTGTGTAACATTGTTGCTGTACTTAACACACATTCAATGTTCAACACTTAGAAAGAAAATAATAAGTAAGTACATACCTTAAACAGACAATGATGTGGCAATAGTGGTATGTTCATCAATGTCCTTACATAATCCATTAATATAAAATGATTCAAACTGCTTTTTTTTGTTCTTCCTCAATTATAAGTTTTTGCTTTTCCAATGTATTACAAGCTCGACTGGGTTGCTAAGCTTGTGGCTCAAGTTTGTTACGGTATGAGGTACGAATTTGTCTTTCGTTAAAATGCCACCAAAATACCTCGTTTCTGGAATATCATAATATTTGTTTTTAGTTTAGGTTGTAGGCACTAAACTCACAAGAAAACTTTCACAATTATTATTAAAAATCGACCTCGCTGCTTTGATATTTAACATACCAATAAAATTGATTTATCATTGAGGTTTTACATAAAAACACATTCACAATTTATCAGGAAGACTATTACTTAATTTTTTTCTTAATAATTATGGAGATTTCATGAGTTAATCCCAAAAAGATTGCTAAGTAAAATCTATTGCGACCACTACAGTGGCTTCTGTTTCATTTGACAGACAAAACAAATTACTATAAGGTTTGAAACAAAATTACAACTGTCAAAATGGTTACGCAATTCGATTAATAGCCTTTTTAGACGCATTTCGTTCACTCAATGGAGTATCAAACAGACCGCAGTTTGTTTAAAAAATATTGGAGTTTTGCAATTCCAAAGTCGTAAAATAAAAGCAATTCGATTCAAATTGAAATAAATTCTACTTGAATGGTAATCAAAATACGTTGCGCAATTAGGTAGCCGGAGTTGTACACAGGTCATTGCTTCCGGAGAACATCGGCTACACTTTTAGCCGATGCTGGGGCTAACTTAACCACTATAAAAAGGCACGGTGGGTGGAAATCCAGCAAGGTGGCTGAAGGTTACATTGAAGGTTCCATAAAAATAAAAGTAAAATTACCAACCAAATAACGAAAACTATTCAGCTTTCAAAAAATGAAACATCTTTCTCAAGAGATGATCCGCAACCATCAACTTCTGCTGAAGAAAGCTTCATCCCGTCAAATTTTATCCATGACCAACAAATATCACAATCTTAAACTATTAACCCCTTTATGCCTGGAGGCTTTTATTTAGATATTTAGTTCTTTTTACGTTTAGTTTTTATTTTTTTAATTCTGCTTGAGTATAGTTCGCGATATTTTTGGTTGGTATATTGGCGTGTGCTAGCTGACATATGGCCAATAATTTATACTTAATTAAAATAATGTTTTGTGTTGCATAATAATTTTGCATACTATTGTATAGAGTCATTTTTATTTTTTTCTAACTTGAACAGACAGCTGTGCTGCTGGGGAGTTTGTTGCGCCACTTCTTCCCAGCTAAAGGCACTAGGAAGTGGTGAAGGGTGGGCGTTTTTGGGGGACTGTCTTATGTAATCTTGACGTTCGAAAAGTGCTGATTCTCAGCCTAATTTGAATAAATGACTTTTGAATTTTGAATTTTTGAATTTTAACATACCCAAAAAACACCTGTCCCTAAAATTTGAAAATTGTTCTCATTTCACTATAAATTTTAACTAATAAAATGTTTTATTCTTGTAATGCCGGTTTTTTTCTACTTACCTCACAATCGAGATGTAAAGCAGAGTAGTTAGCTTAGGTGTAAGCATCAATTGCACCCTCGAACTATAGGCGCCCTCGCTGCGCTCGTGCGCCTAAATATCTCGGGCTGCAATTGATGCCTTACAGCCCTTGGCTACTAATCTACTGTTTTTAGGGTTCCGTTAAAAAACGGAACCCTTATAGATTCGTCATGTCTGTCTGTCTGTCTGTCTGTCCGTCCGTATGTCACAGCCACTTTTTTCCGAAACTATAAGAGCTATGCTGTTGAAATTTGGTAAGTAGATGTATTCTGTGAACCGCATTAAGATTTTCACACAAAAATAGAAAAAAAACAAATAATTTTGGAGTTCCCCATACTTAGAACTGAAACTCAAAATTTTTTTTTTCATCAATCCCATACGTGTGGGGTATCTATGGATAGGTCTTCAAAAATGATATTGAGGTTTCTAATATCATTTTTTTCTAAACTGAATAGTTTGTGCGAGAGACACTTCCAAAGTGGTAAAATGTGTGTCCCCTGTAACTTCTAAAATAAGAGAATGATAAAACTAAAAAAAATATATAATGTACATTACTATGTAAACTTCCACCGAAAATTGGTTTGAACGAGATCCAGCAAGTAGTTTTTTTTTAATACGTCATAAATCGTAAACTTATCGTTACTTGCTGCTACGGAACCCTTCATGGGCGAGTACGACTCGCACTTGGCCGCTTTTTTTCTATTACGATACAGCACTAATCCAAGAAGTTAATATCACCAAAGAGTTTCCATCAACTTTTGGTGGGGGACACCAGTACCCACTGTAGCGCATGTGCGGTGATGTGCTGGTGCAGGCGACATTCAATTGTTTTGTAGTACTTACTGAATTTCGTGGGATTTTTAAATTTATTCTTGATCTTTAACTTTGATCTTTTATTTAGTATTTGTTTCAATCCCAATGTTTGAGAGTAGATAAAGTAGTGTATGAAACTGCACATAACTAGGTATTAAAACATGAGTGTGTGTTTAAAAACCGAGCCGTAGGCGAGGTTTTTAATAGTATCACACGAATGTATACCCCTTATTATGCAACAGTTTCATAAACTACTATTTTTTTACCGTAGAATACCGTAACTTATGTTTTTTTTTTACTGTATTGTATCAGGGTAATTTTATCGTTTTACATCCCTACCCATAAGCAGCGTTTTTTGTTGCACATTTATATTTTAACAATTTATTTCCCATTCGAAGTTACCTAAGTGCGATACTGGCGCCCTATTTTTTTCCAAACTTTCTTTTGCCAAGGCTCAAGCTGTACCTATAATAATTATAACCAGTCAATTCGAGCCTCGTCAATTAAGGATTCCGTACCACTCTTGCCATTTTTTTAACTTTTCATTTCTTTATTATTTGTTATCAAAACGATCATGGTAACCGGTATTATGTAAATATTACAATTTCTTTTAAATAGATACAGCCCAGTACCCAGTGACAGACGGGTGATGGACGAACGGACGGACGGACTAGGGTCCCGTTGGCACCCTTTGATTACGGAACTCTTAAAAAATTATTTTATTGTTATTAATTTAAATAATTTTCTAAACTCTTTTTTTAAACTCAAAATTTCAGGACTCAGGACTAGGGCCGTGTTGGCACCCTTTGAGTAAGGAACTCTTAAAAATTGCTTGTTATTAAAATTATTTTTAACCAGATTTTATCGATTTATTTAAACTTACGCTTATTAGGAATATTATAGATACTAAAATCAACAACGACAAAAATCAATACGTTAGTATAATTATCTTATTTTGGCAATATTTAAGAAACTACTCCAAATTATCAGATTTGTATAAGGTTTTTAATGGCTACATAATATTATGTCCAAATGAATAGTACCTAGTGTGATTTTTAGGGTTCCGTACCTCAAAAGGAAAAAAAGGAACCCTTATAGGATCACTCGTGTGTCTGTCTGTCTGTCTGTCCGTCTGTCACAGCCAATTTACTCCGAATCTAATGGACCGATTAAGTTGAAATTTGGTACACATATGTATTTCTGTGACCCAAACACGAATGTGTAACGTAAATAAATGAATTTTGAATATAGGGGTCACTTTTAGTGGGCAAACAAGAAAATTAAAAAAAAAAGTTTTACTAACAGTACCGTGTTACATATCAAATGAAAGGACTTGTTATGAGGATCTTAAATATATTTTTTATATCATTTTAAAATAAACACTTTTAAAGATATTTAAGAAATTCAATGAAAATTGACCATTCCCCCCCCCCTTATCTCCGAAACTACTGGACCAAAAATTTTGAAAAAAATACATAGTATGGCTCTTTACTCATAGATTGCAGGAAAACCTATAAGAAGTCCATGGTCTTAAAATAACATGGTAAATCTCTCAATATTGTGCGCGCAAACTTACATTTTGTCGCTCGGCATCCAATAGGCCCATCTCTCTAGCTATTATAATATCAACAACAAAATATCAAAAGTGTTTGACAGTCTGCTTAATACACAACTAAAAAATAAAACTGTAAATGTTCATGACAACCAATTTGGGTTTCAGCGTGGTTTGTCAACAGAAAGTGCAGTGTTGTGTCTTAAGCATACTGTCACATACTATGCACAGCGTCGGACGCAGATTTATGTTAGCTTCCTCGACTTATTCAAGGCTTTCGATCTGGTTGCTTATCACGTATTGCGAAGAAAGATGGAGAAGGATAGGTTGCCAACGGAGCTTATAAACATCTTTAAATATTGGTATGGTAACAAGATCAATAGTGTATGATGGGCTGGAACTTTTTCCAGGTCATACAGGTTGGAATGCGGGGTGAGGCAGGGAGGGTTGAGCTCACCCTCGCTTTTCGAGCGAGCTGATTGGCGAGCTCAACAGCACCAGAGTAGGTAACTATATAGATGGTATTTGTGTAAATAATATTAGCTATGCAGACGATATGGTGCTTCTGAGCGCGTCCATCTGTGGTCTCAGAAAGTTGGTCGCCAAATGTGAGCAGTATGCCAAAATACATGGTTTGATGTATAACTCCAATAAGTCGGAGATCATGGTCTTTGAGGCTTGGGGTAGACCAGTAGTGCTATTCTGTAACCATCTCACCGTGTTATCTTAGGTGAAGTGAGCGTGGAGTGAGCTGTCAGTTACTAAGGATTGACACTATTGGCAGCTCACTTCACCTAATTTATCACGGTGAGATTTTTACAGAATAGCACTACAGGTTATGTACCACCTGTATTACTCAATGAGACTCCACTACAAATAGTATTTACGTTTAAATATCTTGGTCATATATTGACCCCTGACCTCAATGACGGACTCGATATTGGTGGGAACGAAGGGTGTTGTCGGTAAGGGCGAACATGTTGGCTCGCAGGTTTGCACGCTGCTCACTTAAAAAGTCAAAATTACTCTGTTTCAAGCTTATTGTACAACGTTTTACACGTGCAGCCTATGGACTAGATATACCCAAAGGTCGTGCAACACCCTTCGTGTCCAATACAACAACGCTTTCAGGGTACCTATTGGTGGGGCTGCCCCATTTTTGCGCATCGGGAATGTTCGCGGACGCACATATTAATTGCTTTTATGCAACGATGCGAATGAGGTGTGTATCCCTGTTGCGCAGAGTGCGAGCCAGCTCCAACAATATCCAAAAAATTATCACTAGCAGGCTGGATTGCATGTACATCAATCACTGCAGTGCCATCTCCCATGGGGTGAAATAAATTTAAATTAGATTACGTGGGGCACTCGAAAAGTTTTGCGATACTAGAAAAAAATATACTACAGGTTATATATTTTTTTATTATATCTTTTCAAAGAACTCTCCATTTGCAGACGCAAATGTTCTTTAATACACAGTTTCATACGTCTAAACCAATTTTCATAACACATTTTCCAGTCCACATCAAACACCTCTTCAATCTCCTTCTCAAATGCAGCCAGTGCAGCTTCCGGTGATGAAAACTGTTTTCCTTTGAGTTGGTTTTTTATTTTGGGGAACAAGAAATAGTCGCACGGAGCCAAATCGGGACTGTAAGGAGGATGACTCATAAATTTGACCGGTGTGCTGTCCAGAAAGTCCCTTGTTTTGAGCGCCGAGTGAGTCAGCGCGTTGTCGTGGTGAAGCAGTAGCCCACGGAGGCCAGTGTTCGGTCGCTTGCTGCTTGCAGCAGTAAAAACTTCTGGCAAACATTTGGTAACATACCATTTAGTATTGATGCTCCTTTGATCTCGTAAGGGTACTGACACCAGATAAACCGTCAAAGAAAAAAAACTTGCGATCAAAATTTTGCCTGCACTTGGTTGCACACTGGCTCGCTTCACTTAGGTAGGCGTTGGTTCATTTTGAAACAGCTACATGGTCGACTGACGCTTCATTTCTGGATCATTCTGATAAAACCAAGATTCGTCAGCCGTAATGATATCTTAAACGCGCCGAAACGAGCCTGCTTTAAATTTTTTATCATGTGTCGGCACCATTCTATCCGAACCTCCTTCTGAGCCTGCGTTGGATTTTGCGTTACCAGCGTAAAACTATCTTCCTTACCCGAAGATGTCCATGTAGAATTTCATGCACACTTCCCGGTCAAATCTGCAGTATATGGTGAACCATTTCATATATAATTCGCATATTCTCTTGAATTAAATGTTCACAGCCAGCACGTTTTGTTATGTAACAGCCATCATAGGGCGGCCACTTCTTTCTTGGTCCGCCAAAATTACTCGACCACGCATAAATTCGTTGAACTAGCGGAAAATAGTCGCTTTAGAAGGGCTTTTTTCTATGAACATCGTTTGAAGTCTTTCAAACAATTCTTCTGGTTTTAGTCGACATTTGAAATCGTACAAAATCATCGCGCGAAAATGTTCTCGTTGTAAATCCACTTTTCAGTGAGACAGAGTATTTTGATTTTGCTCGTAAAAAAATGTGGAGGGAATTTAGAATGTTATGTTTTCTTTTTGTAATAAATAGTCATATTTTTTATCGATATCAAAACCAGCCAGTATCCCATAGACAAAAACTGTTAGTCGTAAAACTTTCTGAATGACCTGGTAAAATAAGCTAACATAGTTCATAAGTTTACTAACACAATGAGTCCTTGTTACTTAAATAAAGAAAAATATCGTGACCATTTTTCTTTTTCAACGTTTTCTAAAAATTAAACCTAGCTAGATCGATTTATCGCTCCCGAAACCCCCTGCGTACTAAAGTTCATAAAAATTCTTGAAGCCGTTTCCGAGATTCAGATTATATATATACATATATACAAGAATTGCTCGTTTAAAGGTGTTAGATTTATATTTTCCTTTATTCCATTAAAATACTTATAAATTTCATTTTAAATATTAGAATATAAAAAATATAGAAACATTTAAAAATATAAAAAATAGTAGCCCACCGGTATCGGGAACAGGGTCCAAGCTACCGGCGGTCAGGGCTCCAGAGAGAGGAACCTCCTAACAATGCGAGCCGTGTCCAGGAGTACCGCCTTCTGAATCAAGCCCTTGATCCAGCTGCCCAACGAGAGCCTCCTTAGGTGTTGGTCGAGGCTCTTGGCAATTAAGCCATTGGCTGATACGACTATCGGCACAATGATCGCTGAGTCCACATCCCACATGTCGACAATCTCGCGAGCCAAGTCAAGATACTTGATTTGTTTGTCTTTCTCGGCTTTCACGAGGTTCCCGTCATGCGGGACTGTTATGTCAATAATCATTGTGCGCCGCTCTACTCGATCCACCACCACTATATCAGGTTTATTGGCAACAACAGTCCTGTCAGTGATGATGGATCGATCCCAGTACAATGTGATATTTCCATTTTCGAGAACTGGGTCGGGCACATACCTGTAGTACGGCACTTCCGATTCCACAAGGCCGTATTTCAGAGCAAGTTGCTGATGGATAATCCTGGCTACAAAGTTGTGTCTATGCAAGTACTCTTCGTTAGCTAGACGAGAACACCCGGAGATAATATGTCGGATTGATTCTCCCGGACGGTGGCATCCCCGATAGATGTCAACCGTGCCATCCTTCACAATAAATCTCCGGTAATTGTTCGTCATGATAACTTCATCCATAATTGCACAGATAAAACCTTCGGTCTCCCCGAAGAGGTCACCGAAACGTAGCCAGGTCACGGACGCCAGTAAATCTACATCGGGTCCATGTAGGGCCCGGAAAAAGCGTCCGTGAAGCTCCTTACTCTGCCATACCTCCCTGCAATCGTTAGTGTCGAGCACTACAGGCTTGCGCCAGTTCTCTTTAGCCAAGGAGAGCGGGGTAAGACCCTTGTCCACCGCGACCACATCTCGATGCATCCCCACGTCGGCTTCTAGGAAATATTCCCTAAGACTGCATATCTCGCGATTGTGGAGGGTCTTAGCGTTTAAAAAGCCTCGACCTCCACACTTTCGCGGGATATACAGTCTCATTACCGATGACCGTGGGTGATGCATTCGATATGCAGTCAGCAGCGTACGGACCCTCCTATCCAGGGCGTCGAGTTCGGTCTGAGTCCATTTGAGTATGCCGAAAGAGTACATCAAAACCGGCATGACCCAACCATTGAAGGCGCGCACCTTGTTTCCGCCTGATAGAAGACTATTAAATACTTTCTTCAGGCGGCCAAAGAAACGCTCTTTCAACGATTGCTTCATGTCAGTAACATTGATGCCCAACGCTTCCGACATACCCAAATACTTATAGGTTTCGGATGCGGAGAGGGCTCTAAGGTTTATGGAATCCGAGAGTTGAGCTCCCACGGATTCCACAATCTCCCCTCGCTTTACATGCATGACCGCACATTTGTCCACACCAAATTCCATTCTGATGGCACTACTGAAAGTTTCAGTTACTTTCAGTAGCTCCATCAGTTGCAAATTGTTGGGGGCAAAGAGTTTTAGATCATCCATGTATAGGAGGTGAGATATAACCTGACCACCTCTCCTCAACCGATAGCCAAGACCTGAATCCTCTAGCAGTGTGCTTAGAGGATTCAGGGCTAAGCAGAACCAAAGCGGTCTCAAACTGTCGCCCTGAAATATGCCTCGCTCTATCCTTATCGGCTCGCTATTCCTCTGGACATTTCGACATCCTGGATAGCGAAGGACCGTCCTCCATTGCCTCATACATGACATCAGGAAGGTGCGCAGAGTTGTATCTACTTTATACAACTCCAGCACCTTCATGAGCCATGTATGTGGCACCGAGTCATAGGCCTTCTTATAATCTATCCAGCATGTCGACAGATCCTTTCGGGAACGGCGTACCTGTTGGCTAATGGTCATATCAATGAGGAGTAGCTCCTTAGTACCGCGGGACCCGTTCCTACATCCATTTTGAGAGGCAGACATGATGGAGTTGGTGTCTATATGTTTGTTAATTTTAGCTCTCAAAATGGATGTAAAAACTTTATAGACCGTCGGTAAACACGTGATCGGCCTATAATTTTTGGGTTCCGCGGTGCTACCAGATTTATGGAGCAGGTGGGTAACTCCTGTTGTTAGGAACTGGGGTAGCGACCTAGACTCCAAAGCAGTCTGGTACTGAGCCGCCAAGCGAGCGTGCGATCTCATAAACCATTTAATCCAGAAGTTGTGCAGCCCGTCCGGTCCTGAAGACTTCCAGTTAGGTAGCGGACGAACTGCACGTGTTACATCTTGGGGGCAGATGGTAATAGCCCCCATTTCTGGTATTGGATCGCAGGCTCGCTCGACTTCCCGAGTCCAGTCACCTTCGGTGTGACTGACAGGCACCGACCAGATACTCCGCCAGAAAGAATCCATGGCATCATCATCCGGTAGGCGCGTGTCAGTCACACCTTGGTCCGGTCGCTCCCAAGCCCTATAAACCCACCTTTCATCACTCTGGAAGGTGCGATTTTGAGTATATCGCTCTACCCGCCGCTTATACCTACGGATACGGTTTGCCCATGCATACACTTTCTGCTTCAGAAAGTCGATGCGCTCTGTGACACGGGACATAAAGTCCTCAGGGCTGATATCAGTCCCTGAGAACGCCCGCCTCACAAAGCGCATCACTCTAGGGCGAGTATTGCCCTCCCTGAAGCAGATTAGTTTGCCGATGAGCGCTCTGGCCACACTAATACGGCGCTCAATTCTGCACTGCCAGGCTGGTACGGCTGGTTTCGGTCGCGTAGCTCTAGAACTATTAGCAAATTTGACGTGAGCTACACGACATGCCGCTACAGCCGCGCAGTACAAAATTGAGTGAGTATCAGTGAGGTCTTCGCAGTCATCAAAATAGTTTGATAACTGCGAATCCAGAGCCGCCACCAGCGCCCTATTTTTGTTATGCATGGTCAAACGAGGTAAGCGTGGCCTAAGTTCGGGCGACATATATCGATATTCCTGAATCGCACCTTCCAAAGCACTCCTCAATTCCTCATTGCATTGGGTACTTACGATTGTAGCCCTGTCGTCACTCCTCTCGTCAGCTTGGCTTGTGTTGGACCGTGGTGTTACTACAACAGTCTGCGACGGGGGAGCAACGACATGGCTACTCTGCATTTCAACTCGTAGGCGATCAAGTGCAGTGTCGTCCAGCATATGATTACGCTGGATGACCCGCACCTGATCCGATAGTCGTTGTGCCGAAACGTTGACAGCTGGCTCAAGCACCTGAAATAGAGAGAGCATCCGAACACGGTACGCGGTCAGATTATTTCCTCCATCTGTAGCCCCATAGTATGAGCGCATGACGTTTTCATTGATGGAGCGTGTCCATCTCATGCGCTGCACACTTCCACCGGGAGCTTGGACCCTATCAGAGGCTGGTGGGCCTCGAGGTCCTAAACCGTCCGGCGGCCGGCGTCCTCCCCGTCGACGAGCAGGTGTTGGTGTCGTGGGCGTAGAGAAATACTCGTCGCTCGAGCTCGACGCAACTACCGCCGCCGGTGTTGTCACAGCATTCACAATGGAGCTGGATACCAGTGGCGGCGAGGCGGAGCTGAGCGACGAGTCCGGAGGTGGTAGGCGTGCTCGGCGAGTTGCTGATCTCATCAACATTACATAATTTTTATATCTTGCATATTTTATTTATTTATATGGGAGTCCGTATTTGACACTGTCATTTTTGATTATAGTATTTTCTTTTTTGGTTTTTTCATTGTAGATAGGTTTATTGCTTATGAATTTATTTAGTACTGTTTATTCCAAGGAACAATTATTGAGCTTTTTGTATTAATACGATATATGGAAATATTTAAATATGCGAATTATGAGATAAGAATTTTTTTTTGTTGTTGACGTTTCAGTGTTGCCAGTATATATTTATATTATTATTATTATATTAATATCGCGAATGTGAAATTTTTAACGAACATCAAATTTTTGTTTTATTTCATTCTACACGTTCAAATAAGTGATAAAACCGAAAAAAATGTCACATTCGCGGTATTGGATGCCGAGCGACGATTTGTAGTTGAATGTAATGTATGGAAGAACATGTTTTTCAACTACAATGTTAAGTTTGTTCTTGGGATAAATAAATTCATCTCAACTACGGAACCCTTCATTGTGCGTAGTCCGACACGCACTTGGCCGGTTTTTTTGTTCAATTTTACTGTTTTGCTCAACGCACGTATCAACGTGCGTTGTTACATTATTTTGAGGTCGCGTTGTTAGTTGAAATTAGGATTTAAGTATTTTTTACATCTTTCTGTTATAAGAATCTGCCAATATTAAAGATTAAAAAAAAAAATGCCTGTTTTACCCATTTCTTAAATAAACATTACACTTTAAAGTTAAGAAAGTTGTGAAACTAGAAGAAAGCAAAAAAAAAAAAATTGTATCCAGGGCGCCAGGGCCAAATAAATTAGGGCTGAGTAAGTAGCAGATGACCCCACCTATCCACCATTTTCGTATGTTCAACGTTCTGCCAAATACCCTGTATAACATCTTTCCACTCCTTTTCTGTAATCTGTGGAGTGGAAAATCTGTGGGAGTGATTAAGTGAAAAGGGACGGAAGTGAATTACAGGAAGCCGGGGCTGCGCGCGCTACTTGATTTGACCAATGAGTGCGCGCAGTGCTAGAGTTGCCGTCAGAAACGACCTTGACGAGGCCACTTGCGTTTAAACCTTGATTTCTCGCTATTTTACTATGAACCTCATATAAACCTGATAACTGTAACTGTTTCGTAATCTGTATAATTTTAATAGTCGTTCATATAAGACTTAAATGTTTACATAAAAAACAAGTTTTAAGTTATTTTCACCCATTTTTTCAACGGTTTTTAAATAATTTTAAATCACAAGTATACGTCTCATATTTTATTAATTATAAGTCTATTGTTTCCGCTCTCCCCCAAACTGAGCAAAAATAACCGTTTTAAAGTAAAAAAATGCATTACTCCTAGTGTTAATTAAATAAAATATAATTTTCTTTAAAATTAACGTTCGTTACGAAAAATCATTTCAAATAATACCAGTTTTTTTTTTCAGCATTTAATGTTAATGTTGCTTATTAAATTAAATAAAACTTTATTTCAGACTAAGGTCCATAATTTTGTTAGTATATTGGTGTTAGTAACAATGGTGCTTAAATAAATAGGTTAGTATTGTTATTTATTTTTAACAAGATTATTTATTTATGCAGACCTATGACTGTCCCCACCCAGTGTCCCTGAAAGAGACAGTCCGGTCTAGCAGCGATCATTTTTAGAATGCTGTTGTCACTACCATGCAGGCGCTGTAGTAATGAGGCCGCTTTCTTTCGCAAGGTCAGTTTATTACCAAGGTCAGTGGTCGGCAAACTCTTAGTTAATAGAGCCAAATTTCAATAGTATAACGACTAAGATTTCTTATAAGAGCTAATCCCTTCTGTATCCAAAGTGGACTTTTCATAATCGTTAAAACTCTCATCCACTTTCACTCCACAACGCTTCTAAAATTAACTTAAGAAGTAGGACCTTCATCATCATCATCATCATCATCATCATATCGGCTGATAATAATATGATGAAGGCAACTTACTTATTGAGAAGTTAACCTTGGAAAAATTTGAAAAGTACATAACAGTAAACGATAAATTTTTGATGTTAGTAGGTACTGTTAATTTTTGGTGAAAATACTTCGGAAATAAATCTTTGAAATCAAACAAACATATAAACATAACATCACGCCTTGTTTCCCCGACGGGTTAGGCAGAGGTGTCCCTGTAGCAGGTACACCCACATTTCGCCAGTTATGTTTAAGTCCCATGTAATAGGGGGCGAGCCTATTGCCATCAACCGGGCACAAATTCAGACTCTGGGCTGCTACTGAGAAATTCCAGATAGAAAAACCCAATAACACTTTGCCCGACCCGGGAATCGAACCCAGGACCTCATGCTCAGCAGTAGCGCTTGCGACCACTAGACCAACGAGGCATCTCATCTTTGAAATATAGTTTGAATTTTGAATAAAACTTGGTATCTTGACAAAAACCCCGATCCCTGCGCATACCTACGCTCGCACTCATCGACATTTATTATACAGAACCGCACATGGGCCAAAGAGCCATTTGCGGCTCGAGAGCCATGGATCACCGACCAAGGTGAATGTCAGATATCGTAACACTGCGGAACAAAAAAAATAAAAAAATCTGCGGCACTTAATTTGTTAATGGTTTTTGTAAACACTTGTATTAGACATACTCAGTATGTATTTACTTTTTTTAGATTGATTCTGGTTCTTGAGATAAACGAAAGACAAGAAATAAACGAAAAAATGACAACTACCCTCCTAAAATTAAATATATTTGTTTACACACTACTAAGTTCTATGATTCTTCTTACGTATTTAATTACAACGATTCTACTAATCAATTATTAGAACCTGAAATTATCAGTTCCTGTCTTATTTCAAGTTTATAAGTGCTTTTTGTCTGGTAGAATATGAGTTCTTTACGAAAACCTTGTGTAAATAACCCCAACAGTTTTTGTTATATATGTGGAAAATTTTGTACACAAAAACAAAGAAAAAAGATCACTGAGTTTGTGATAAAAACTTACGAAGCATACTTTGGGATAAAACTTGCCCAAAAGAATAAATATTGGGTGCCTAATATCGTATGTAAGTCTTGTGTAGAATCTTTGAGATACTGGAGTCAAGGAGGACGTAAAGGGCTTAAATTTGGAGTGCTGATGATATGGACTGAGCCTACTAATCACGTCAATGATTGTTACTTTTGTGCAGTGAATATAAAAGGTATCGACCGGTATAAAAACGCACTTGGGTTTATCCTAATGTAGAATCGGCTAAACCCCCAGTACTGCACAGTGATGATTTGCCGATTCCAGTGTTCTCAGGCCCATCTACTTCAAACTGTGATGATATTAAATTTTTTTTGGGGAATCATAGAGCACCAGACTATTCAGAATTGGTTGCAAAAATGCTTCAAAATTTTCGAACATTGGGAGCTAATATGAGCATTAAAGTGCATTTTTTACATAGTCATTTGGACAGATTCCCGGATAATCTGGGCGATTATAGCGAGAAACAAAGAGAACGGTTCCACCAGGACATCAGGACAATGGAAGAAAGATACCAAGGTCGGTGGGACCGCCACATGATGGCAGACTACTGTTGGACTTTAATAAGGGATTGTCCTGAGCAAAATCATAATAGAAAACCGTACAGAAAAAGCTTTTTGTAATATTTTTTAATATTTAATGAACAGAACAATATATATCTTCGTTTTTTTATATATTTTTTATTAAGGTTCTTTTTTATTAAAATATTTATTCCATTAATGTTGGTATTTTTCTTTAGATTTTTCCTTTGAAATAGCTAATAGTCTTTATCTCAAAAACAAGAGCCAATTAGACAAATCTAATATTTTTCTAGTATTCAACACACAAGTCTAATACCTACATAATTTACTTTAATCTACTATGCCGCAAAATGACTGTTCCCCAGTGTAATAATTAGCGACTACTATAAAGCGAGCTGTCCACCGCCGGCTAAACTAAGTTAGTTTCAAGTTAATTTAGTTCGCCAGTTTTTCATACATGTGCGTCCACACTCATGTTTGAAAAACTGGCGAGCTAAACTAAACTAACTTAGGTTAGCTGGCGGTGGACGGCTCGCTTTAGACTCGCTCGTTTTTTTTCTACATACGGTCTTGCGGTTCATTCTGCCAGCATCTAAAAATCTATAGGTAGGTACTACATATCGACGGTGTAGTATCAATATCTAATAACTACAAAACCGTGATTTTCGAGCGTTTAAAATCTATAATTTTTTACATTTTAATAAAAAGTAACTTTTACTTATTAAAAAAAAAAATTTTAGGAATCACTTGAGATGGTGATAGTGATGTCAATAAAATATTTCACATTAGGGATATAAACGTACATAGAAGATACGCAATAAAGTGATACTTCACCGTCGTTATAAGTATTATCTACATTATAGACAATATTACTTTGCTAGGTTACTACTCAATTTGTGCCATGCAATAAAACAACAAAATTATTATTTAAAATATATATTTAAATATTGATTACTTTATTAAAATAATGTTATAATTTAGTAACACGAGTAGGTAAAATGTTTGTGTGGAAAAATAGAACTTATTCAATTGAAGCCTACACAATTGTTTTTAATGACTGTTTATTGTTTACCATACCAATTGCAATATAGTACATACAAATATTACAATAATACTGCTCTTGAATAAGAATGCAGAACTGGGTTCCGGACAGTCTCCTGCATGTGATATGGGTTTGAAGTAAGACGGTATGCGCGTAAACTCCTGTCTTGTTTTAACAAGTGTGTCAACAGCAGCTTCGCCAGCTGGCGGCATTGTCCTTCCACGACTCAACTGCCAGGCACCAACTGGATACATAGACCATGTTTAATTTCCACAGATTTTATTTATTATATCATATCTACTATTGGTCCCCATATGAAGCAGAACTTAAATAATAAGGAACTGTAATCCCTTGCGTGACTTACTGAAGAAAGGAAGGTAATATTATATATTTTAGAGAGGAAGGTTTGAAAGTGGCGACTGTGACAGAAAAGTTGAAAAATTAACTTTCAGTTTTTTTAGGTAAAGGAGTGAATGATAATCATGGCGGTGTACAGGGAACAGTGGAAGAATAAAATGTGTTGCGCTGACCGTAAGTACCTAATATGGGACTAGGGCAGGAAGATGATGGTGATTAACGTTACGTTTACGTTATGATATTCTTGCTAGTCCTGCAGGTGTCCTATACAGTAAAAAAGCTATGTTTTTAATATAAATAAATATGAAGGCAGATGAAATACTTTACTTACTTTGTCTATTGTCGGTGCCATTATTTTTACAACTGTACGCTATCGCGTATCCATGGTAGTCGGTCGCCAAAATGTAGATTTCCTCGGCATCTAGAATAATAAAATGAAGAATTAGATCTTGATTTTTAATTGAATTTTCGAACAAAAAAATTTATTTTATTTTATTTGTCTGTTTATATGTGTGTACGTAAACTGTTAAAAAAAAAAAAAAAACTAAAACCAACTACGACAAAAAAGTCATCTAAAAAGGTATAAACAAGACATTACAGACAGACTTTTTGTCGTAGTTGGGTTTTATTTTTATAACTTATAATTTTATTTAAATAATTTTGGTATTATAAAATTAATATTTTTGAAATGTGTTCATCCATTTCATTTGATACCCAACATGGCATCATAATTTTTTTTTAGTTCTTGACTTTGTGTCCTCTAGAAGGTGCCATAATCAGTTTTTTGAATTGCCTCCCACTATGGAAGCAAATTTAGAGACGTATTCACGTCAAAAGCTAGCTTATTATTCGATAGATACCTTCAGTGTCAGCCATCTGAAGACTAAATTTTCCACTGTCAGCTGCGGTTAATCGGGCTACCCCTTCTGTATGCTTTACTTCTCCACTAATTACTTCGATGGAATTTACATTTATGTAACTTCCATCGTATGACAATCGGGAACCAATACAGGTACTGTCTTCTCCGACTGCGTCGTACCTTTCGATCTGGTACCAGATACTATTTGCGAACTGTAAAAAGACACATCGACGAATGAGCATAAATATGGTAATATCGATATTATACAACGAAAAATTTGGAATAATTACAGTTGATAGAGGATTGTGTAAATATAAATCAGACAAAGGCACTGCCATATTATAAATTGACATTGTGATCTTAAAAGTTTTTTGCCATGGATCAAATGAAAACCCCATGTAAAATACAAAGGAATTGTGGAGCCGTGCCAAGTGGGACCGTGCACCTAGCTCCTGAGGTTTCATAATTGTCCTTGTTCATTTTTTTTATATACTTAATTGAAATTAAATATTTTGAATTTGAAAGAACGTGACAAAAACGATCTGTGTTTTGAGTGGTCTAAAGTGACGTTGATTTTCGATAACAGTAAACCAACTAGAATTACCTACAACGCACAGAATTTATTACATTTTACTAAAATCACACTAATCGGAACATTTTATGTACAAAAACTGAATGACTTGTCAAGGACGTCCACAGCAAGATAGCCTAGCCTTTTCCTAACTATTTTAAATAATAATTTATTTTCTCTTCACAAACAATTACATGATCAATTATGTTGGGGTCGACTCTCAGTCTAATGGAATGCAGTTGATTATCAGTATGTAAAATACTGGTGGAGCGACTGCTTATCTGACTTCCACAACCCAGTTACCAGGTAATACGGATACCTCCTGGTAATACTGGTTGTCGGACTTTTGGGCTTCTGACTACCTGTAACGACCATAAAATATCTTCTAATGACAGTCGGGACCACCGGCTACGTGCTTTCCGAGGCACGGAGGGGTCTCGATATTTGTAATAGATGGCCTTCGCTTGAAAATTGGAAATGTTCGGCAATGCAATGCGTCTGATGTCAAAAACATCGCGCCTTGTTGCAGACGAAGATGTCTCCGTGACAATAAAGTGAGCGATACTTTATGAGTCGATCAAAGTGCGTAGGTACTTAGGATAGAAAGTGAGTAAGTAGGAAAAAAAAATTATCTTACAGCAGTCACGTTTATGTTGGCCACTCCAGAAATACTTGTGTCGCACTGACCAGGGATTATGACTTTGGCCTCGGTTTGTGGTAAGTAATGCCAGCAAGCTTCATCAGTCTGACTTGTTGCCTGGTAATATTCTTGTCTGAGACCTTGAGTGGAAGTGACGACGTTATTTATGGCGGTGTTGGCTTGTTCGCTCAGTGGATTTGTGTTTCTGCTCAATTTCCAACTGCCAACTGTGAAGATAGTTTGTCAAATTAGGTTTCTCGAAAGTCATATTCGTTTTTTTGGTACCAAGGTACCTATACAAAAGCGATCTTGTTTACCTTGTCGTTTGTTTCCCGCTATATTAGTGCAAGTGTACGCAAGAGCATAGTTGTCATAGTCGGTTGCGAGTACGTAGAGATTTTGATTCCTGACCTCTGCAATTTAAGAATTTATTGGTATTATTGTACATACAAATATATTTTTTGTGACGTAATAATAATTTTGTTTTTATTCCCGTTTCAGGTTATAAAATCTTCTTAAATAGTTTTTAAAGAACGTAATTTATATTTTGGAACTCGGAAAATGTTTCTGAGACAGACTACAGTAACAGTTAGTATATTGTTATACCTAGAGATTAAATAACTTACCGCCACCAACAGTAAACGTAACTTGTAATACTCCAGATTGACCAGAGACTTGAGTAGCTGTTCCTGGGATCGTAGCCAAAACCTCATTGATAACTTGGCTGTTCAGAACAGTGACAACACCGGCAGTAGCTCCGAGCGCATATTCAGCACGGTTACACTGGCCTGTCTGTGTTGGTTGTGGGTATCTGGCGACTTCGTACCATGTTCCAAGATACTGGCATCAGATAAAAAATATTAAAAGGATCATGTAAATAATTTGAAAAAAAAAAAAAAAGTCACGTAGACGCAGGGTTGCGCTGTTCCACTGCGTCGCAACGACTTTCCTTCATTCTTTCCACTGGTTACGAATTCACGACTGATTCAATTTAGTACTTATTTAAAAACGTTAATTACGATGAAATACATTTTTTTCTAATATGAAAGAATATTAAAACCCATCAGCAATTTAAATGCCATATTCTTATTACCTTTCCACAATTTTTTCTAAAAGAAACAATTGAATCTACTTAATTAAATTCGTTCAATGACTACGCTCGGCTGCCTCAAGATCCATACAATCACAGATATAGATGTACCTAGATAACGCAAGAGCAACTACTTCGCGTGCCATTTTCGTGCCCAGCTTACGTACAATAATCGTAAGCGGCCACTTTCGCTCTCAGTCTGCATCGGTGCCACGCTTGTTGGAAGTCAGTAAAAAAATTGAAAATGGTTAATTACGCTGTTATAAATTGTAAAAACTGTGCAAATGCGAGGAGAAAAAATAAAAGAAACGTTTCCTAGTGCTTGTAACGTCATAGTAGGTAGTCAAAAAATGGCACGCTTGGTTTTCATACAGATCGTGATACTTGCGTTATCTAGGTCTAATCTATATCTGTGCATACAATAATGCCGATTCTGTTGTACACCGAACTAAACTATCACTAAAATTCCTTAATTTTTGGCTATGAGAATCTAAAAGCTGTTCTGCAAAAACATTTCTCAAACTTTTAAAATATTTTTGACACAACTAAAATCGAATTTGATAATCGCGTTTCCATGTGGTACCTTTTTGTTTGCCCAACACAGTGATTTTTTTAGAGTCGGAGGCGCGCAGCAAACTCAAACTCAAAATCAAAGCATTTGTTTCAAATAAACCAATTACAGGTACTTTTGAATTGTCAAGGGGTCGGTCAGTCAGAAAGATGAAGCTAGTTGCCCATTCCAATCCAAAGCGTAGTAGGTACCTATGGAGAAGACCAGGCAAGAAACTCCACGGACACTCTTTTATATCAAAATATTGGTTACATCATTCATGTTGAAATTATACATGTGAGATCAATGTAGAAAGACGTGCATATTAAAAGCGTCCGTAGTAAAAATATAAAAACAAATAAAAATCAAAAAATAAACCGTGGCAGCTAAGAGATCGGCAGCCTCGACGTGTTTTATATGAAATTTTTCACTTTTTGTATGGAATATGAAAAATTATTACCAACATCTTGAGTTTTAGGTGTTTTATAAATGGAGTCGAAATTTACTTTACTTTTGCGATAGGACACCATTTTCGAGATATAAGCAAAAGAAAAAAAAAGATACAGTAGGTATTTTTTTGCACCTGAAGTCGAGGTGTTGGTGTGAGTTTTAGTACATGACAACTAATTCTATTCCACACCTTTTTAATCGCAATTAATAATAGTCTGATTTAGGGATTTACCATCAAAATTTTAGGTGAAAAAGGTCAAATTCAGAATGACAAAATTTCACTAAATTAATAACTCAGTGCCATCTTAGTGTTGTTAAAATAAAATATATAGTTAAGTTGTGTTACTTTAATCTATTTCAGAATGGGAAATCGTCGTTTGTCAGCAATAAACAACATTTTGGTGATTTTTAGTCTACATAGTTTAGAGGCATTTGTGACAAGAGAATCGGCACCAATTCCAAACAACAGTTCCTTTGTAAGGAGGGTGAGCACTAAAGAAGGATTTTTTGAAAATTCATCTCTTAAATGGATTAAATAGCCTACTCTATTTGGATAATCCCATCACACATACGGCTTTTATTAAGTAAATAAAGGTTTGCCAAGTGAGTTTCTGATACTTATAAACATTTTACGTTCATATGTATTGTCGTTTCGAGTGCATTTTTATCAGGGACAATCGTGCATTTATATATATTACGTTTATCGGATTAAACTATATTAATGTGAACTTACTCTAGCAACATCGAAGTTAGCAACGCCTGTTATAGATGTATCGCAGGGTCCGGGCAACTCGATAACTGCTGGGAGTTGTTCAAAAACTGGATAGTAGAAGCACGCTGCATCAGTTTGTCTTGTTTCCTGGTAATAATTGTCTCTGAGACCTTGAGTATTAGCGATGACGTTATTTATGGCAGTGTTGGCTTGTTCGCTCAGTGGATTTGTGTTTCTGCTCAATTTCCAACTGCCAACTGTGAAAATAGTTTGTCAAATTAGGTATCACGAAAGTCATATTCGTATTTTTTGGTACCAAGGTACCTATACAAAAGCGATCTTGTTTACCTTGTCGTCTGTTTCCCGCTATATTAGTGCAGGTGTACGCAAGAGCATAGTTGTCATAGTCGGTTGCGAGTACGTAGAGATTCTGGTTCCTGACCTCTGTAATTTAAGAATTTATTGGTGTTATTGTATACACATATTTTTTTTTTGTAAATTAATAATAATTTTGTTTTATTCCCGTTTCAGGTTATAAAATCTTCTTAAATAGTTTTTAAAGAACGTAATTTATATTTTGGAACTCAGAAAATGTTTCTGAGACAGACAATAATAGTTAGTATATATTTTTATAGAGATTGAACAACTTACCGCCACCAACAGTAAACGTAACTTGTAATACTCCAGATTGACCAGAGACTTGAGTAGCTGTTCCTGGGATCGTAGCCAAAGCCTCATTGATAACTTGGCTGTTCAGAACAGTGACAACACCGGCAGTAGCTCCGAGCGCATATTCAGCACGGTTACACTGGCCTGTTTGTGTTGGTTGTGGGTATCTGGCGACTTCGTACCATGTTCCAAGATACTGGCATCAGATAAAAAATATTAAAAGGACCATGTCGATAATTTGAAAAAAAAAAAAAAAGTCACGTAGACGCAGGGTTGCGCTGTTCCACTGCGTCGCAACGACTTTCCTTCATTCTTTCCACTGGTTACGAATTCACGACTGATTCAATTTAGTACTTATTTAAAAACTTAAAAAAACATTAATTATGATGAAATACAATTTTTTCTATTAAGTACCGAGAATAATAAAACCCAACAGCAATTTAAATGCTATTCTTATTACCTATCTACAATTTATTCTAAAAGAAACAATTGAATCTACTTAATTAAATTCGTTCAATGATTACGCTCAGCTGCCTCAAGATCCATACAATAGTGCCGATTCTGTTGTACAACGAACTAAACTATCACTAAAATTCCTTACTTTTGGCTATGAGAATCTTAAAGCTGTTCTGCAAAAACAATTCTCAAAATTTTAAAATATTTTTGACACAACTAAAATTGAATTTGATAATCGCGTTTCCATGTGGTACCTTTTTGTTTGCCCAACACCGTGATTTTTTTAGAGTCGGAGGCGCGCAGCAAACTCAAAATCAAAATCAAAGCATTTGTTTCAAAGAAACCAATTACAGGTACTTTTGAATTTATTGTCAAGGGGTCGGTCAGTCAGAAACATGCATTCCAATCCAAAGCGTTGTAGGTACTGTGAGGTTTTATTACGAGATGCAATCTCACATTATACAGGCTGGCAAGAACACTCTATGGCATCCGAACATTCGAACATTATATATTTAAATTAGGATTTTCGTATGGTGTTCATTTGTTGATGAAAAGAAACTAATTTAGCCCCTGGCGTCGGTCCCGTAATATTGTTGTTTGCATTGTACTGTTGGTTTAAAATATAATCTTGCTCTCCTAAAAGTTATTTAATTTAAACACTGTTCCGGTCCCGAGTGACGCAGCCAAGCGAGGTGCTCACAGTACCTATGGAGAAGACCAGGCAAAAAACTCCACGGACACTCTTTTATATTAAAATATTGGTTACATCATTCATGTTGAAATTATAATGTGAGAACAATGTGGAAAGACGTGCATATTAAAAGCGTCCGTAGTAAAAATATAAAAACAAAAACAATTCAAAAAATAAACCGTGGCAGATCGGCAGCCTCGACGTGTTTTATATGAAATTTTTCACTTTTTGTATGGAATATGAAAAATTATTACCAACATCTTGAGTTTTAGGGGTTTTATAAATGGAGTCGAAATTTACTTTACTTTTGCGATAGGACACCATTTTTGAGATATAAGCAAAAGAAAAAAAAAAGATACAGTAGGTACTTTTTTGCACCTGAAGTCGAGGTGTTGCTGTGAGTTTTAGTACATGACAACTAATTCTATTCCACACCTTTTTAATCGCAATTAATAATAGTCCGATTTAGGGATTTACTATCAAAATTTTAGGTGAAAAAGGTCAAATTCAGAATGACAAAATTTCACTGATTTAATAACTCAGTGCCATCTTATTGTTGTTAAAATAAAATATATAGTTAAGTTGTGTTACTTGAGTCTATTTCAGAATGGGAAATCGTCGTTTGTCAGCAATAAACAAAATTTTGGTGATTTTTAGTCTACATAATTTAGAGGCATTTGTGACAAGAGAATCGGCACCAATTCCAAACAACAGTTCCTTTGTAAGGAGGGTGAGCACTAAAGAAGGATTTTTTGAAAATTCATCTCTTAAATGGATTAAATAGCCTACTCTATTTGGATAATCCCATCACACATACGGCTTTTATTAAGTAAATAAAGGTTTGCCAAGTGAGTTTCTGATACTTATAAACATTTTACGTTCATATGTATTGTCGTTTCGAGTGCATTTTTATCAGGGACAATCGTGCATTTATATATATTACGTTTATCGGATTAAACTACATTAATGTGAACTTACTCTAGCAACATCGAAGTTAGCAACGCCGGTTATAGATGTATCGCAGGGTCCGGGCAACTCGATAACTGCTGGGAGTTGTTCAAAAACTGGATAGTAGAAGCACGCTGCATCAGTTTGTCTTGTTTCCTGGTAATAATTGTCTCTGAGACCTTGAGTATTAGCGATGACGTTATTTATGGCAGTGTTGGCTTGTTCGCTCAGTGGATTTGTGTTTCTGCTCAATTTCCAACTGCCAACTGTGAAGATAGTTTGTCAAATTAGGTATCACGAAAGTCATATTCGTATTTTTTGGTACCAAGGTACCTATACAAAAGCGATCTTGTTTACCTTGTCGTCTGTTTCCCGCTATATTAGTGCAAGTGTACGCAAGAGCATAGTTGTCATAGTCGGTTGCGAGTACGTAGAGATTCTGGTTCCTGACCTCTGTAATTTAAGAATTTATTGGTGTTATTGTATACATATTTTTTTTTTGTAACGTAATAATAATTTTGTTTTATTCCCGTTTCAGGTTATACAATCTTCTTAAATAGTTTTTAAAGAACGTAATTTATATTTTGGAACTCAAAAAATGTTTCTGAGACAGACAATAATAGTTAGTATATATTTTTATAGAGATTGAACAACTTACCGCCACCAACAGTAAACGTAACTTGTAATACTCCAGATTGGCCAGGGACTTCAGTAGCTGTTCCTAGTATCGTACCCAAAGCCTCATTGATAACTTGGCTGTTCTGAACAGTGACAACACCGATAGCAGCTCCGAGTGTGTATTGAGCACGGTTACACTGGCCTGTTTGTGTTGGTTGTGGGTACCTGGCGACTTCATACCATGTTCCAAGATACTGGCATCAGATAAAAAATATTAAAAGGGATAAGTAGGTAGTATAAAATTATTTTTACAACTAGCTTGCGGCATCTTGTTCTACTATACCGCAACGACTTCCCTTAATTATTTCCACCGGTAACGAATTCACGATTGATTGAATTAAGTAGGTATAGGATTATTTTTGTGCTTTCGAATGCTTTTTCTCAGGAACAATCGTGCATTCATAGGATGACGTTACGTTTGTCAGATTAAACTACATTAATGTGAACTTACTCTAGCAACATCGAAGTTAGCAACGCCGGTTATAGATGTATCGCAGGGTCCGGGCAACTCGATAACTGCTGGGAGTTGTTCGAAAACTGGATAGTAGAAGCACGCTGCATCAGTCTGACTTGTTTCCTGGTAATAACCTGCTTGGAGATCAGGAGTAGCAGCAATGGCGGCATTTATGGCGTTAATAGCGGTTTGGTCCAAATCATTTGTGTTTTTTCTCAGCTGCCAACTGCCAACTGTGAATATAGTTTTTTGTTACGTTATTTATCTCTAGGTCACTTTCGGAAACAACATGTTTCCTACTTAAAAAAAAGTCTTACTTCTTCGTCTGTTATTAGCTAAAGGAGAGCAGCTGTACACAAGAGCATAGTTGTCATAGTCGGTTGCGAGTACGTGGAGATTCTGATTCCTGACCTCTGCAATTTAAAAATTTATTGGTATTATTGTATAGGTAATTTTTACGTAATTTAATAACAATTTTGTTTTTATTGCCGTTTCATTACGAGTTCAGACCTCTGCAATTTAAAAAGAAATTTAATTTTATCAACGATTCAGGTTGGAACACGACCTAGGCCCACTTGCACCACTAATCACTTAACGAATTTAAAATATCGTTCTTTTACTGTCAATCATTTGAAGATGACAGAGACACAATGATGTTTGAAATACGTTCAGCTTTAAATGAATTCAGTGATTTGTGGTGCAAGTGGGACTTGATCTAAAATTTTAAACGATGTCATTGATTTTGAAACGGAAAGAATGTTCATGACACAGACTACAATAATAGTTAGTATATATTTTTATAGAGATTGAACAACTTACCGCCTTGAACAGTAAACGTAACTTGTAATACTCCAGATTGGCCAGGGACTTCAGTAGCTGTTCCTGACATCGTACCCAAAGCCTCATTGAAAACTTGGCTATTCAGAACAGTGACAACACCGGCAGTAGTTCCGAGCGCATATTGAGCACGGTTACACTGGCCAGTCTGTGATTGTTGTGGGTATCTAGCGACTTCGTACCATGTTCCAAGATACTAGCATCAGAAAAACAAAATAGAAGAACCACGTAATTTTAAATCATTTTATAATGAGTCTAATCTTTAAAAATATTAAATTACATTTATGTGAACTTACTCTGATTGCGTTGAAGTTAGCAACGCTGGTTATAACCCAAAAAACATTAATACTAACAAATTCAATATTTTCATTACAACTACTAAAATAAATTTTATGTGATAATAATTTTTACTTTACAATTTGTATTGAAACAGACAAAAGAATATAAAATACTATGATATTATTAGTACTTATGCCATTTGAGTCTGATCTTTGAAATGATTAAATTACTTTCATGTAAACTTACTCTGGAAACATCGAAGTTAGCAACGCCGGCTACGGTAGGACATGGTCCTTCAAAATCAACAAAGTAGGAGCAAGCTTCTGCGCTGTGATCTCTCGGGATGTATTGAATGGAAGCTAAGGTAAGCGCTTGCACGTTTGCAATAACACTATTAATAGCGTTTGTAGCGGCAACTGGTAACGCACCCTTGTTTCTACCTAACTTCCAACTGTTCACTGTAAATACGAAAATTTCATTAGAATACTACCTAAGTATCTATCTACTCATACAATCATGGAGTTTTATGAAAACTTTGGATTTATAGAGTGTCGTGTCTAGTATTCATACATTGGTGCCGATTCCCTTGTTCACAAACTAAACTAAATTTAAGTTCAGTGCATCTTTTTCTTTCTATTTCATTAAGAAAAGGACAGAGGATACATTTTAGTTTAGTCCTGTCAAATTAATCAGCGCCTGTCACTCTCCATACAAGTTTAGACGTGATTAAAAACTTGCCGACTAAAATTACGTCAATTTACGTCAAGCGCTGATTAATTTGACAGGACTAAACTAAAATTTATCTTCTGTCCTTTTCTTACTGAAATAGAAAGAAAAGATGCACTGAACTTAAATTTAGTTTAGTTTGTGAACAAGAGAATCGGCACCATTGTGTGACTAGCGATGGTGTAAAATTCATGTACCATCTAAAGGCTCGCGTCCATAGTCCCGCATCGAACGGGTGGTACCTAACGGATTAGTTTGAGGCAGTGCGTCCACTGTATCCGCAGCAAACGGCAGCCTAATTGCGGAATTTACTTACAACGGCAATGCCTTTCATTTTGACAGTTTAACAATATTCATTGTGTTATTTATGCTGTCGAGGAGACGAATTTTTCAAACATAGGTATATTATGAAGCAATGGATTATGAATTTCCTTCTGATTATGATTGAAGATAACCCCCTCAAATTACCTAAGCCTACGTCTGAAGCAGCAAAATATTATATACTTTTTTAGATAAGTAATTATATTATGTTTTGTGAGACTAGACAGTTATTTTCGTTTAGAAGTTAGTTTTTATTTGTAAAAGCACAATGGCATTGACGTCGTTGCATATGTGTACAAAAATCCCTTAAACAAATAAAGAGTACAAAAAAAAAAAACCTCAAAAGTTACTCTCGCACTCAGAGAAGTCACGTAGTTTAATTGACAAGCATAGTAATATTTTAGCACACCTGTGTAAGTCCAAGGCTAATTGTTACCTGTACCTACTTCAGAAATATTGTATAGGTAGGTACAGAAGCTGTTGGTAGTTAAGAGGGCTTATACTAAAAGTTGGCAACGTCGCAAATAGCTGTCAAATATTTACCTGTTTTGATTAATTTAGCAATATTACTGTATGGAAACATGAAATGTGGCTAACTAGTAAACTAAAATATTGATTATGAAATGCAATAATTAATATCGTAACACCGAATATTTAGTTTTAGATATAAAAAAAGGCATTTGGAAACATTCCAAGTGCCTTTTTTACACCTAAACGGTTACAACATCAAATTCAGTGTTATAATTGCAATTCATTATTAATATTCTAGGGAACCAGTTAGCCACATTTCTTATTTCCATACAGTAATATTGCCAAATTAATCAAAACAGGTAAATATTTGACAGCTATTTGCGACGTTGCCAACTTTTAGTATAAGCCCTCTTGAACCTTCATTAATAAATTAACAAAGGTGACATGTTCTCAATCTGTCATATTTTTGACTGAAAGCGAGTGTGCTATTATAAATATAATTAAGTGACTCTGAGTGCGGCAGTATAGTTTTTAGTAATTGGCAATAATAAGTTTCTTACCTTGTCTTGTGACAGAATTTATGTTGCGGCATGAATAGATCAGTGCATATGTATCATAATCCGTGGCCAGAATCCAATATGGTACTGCAAATAATTTTGGTTATTATCAATTATTATCTAAACTGCCTCGTTGATCTAGCTAGTGGTAGCAAATTCGATAGTTGAGTATGTCTCCTGGGTTTGATCCCCGAGTCGTAAAAAGTATGATTATAGGGGTAAATTTATTTGGGTATATTCTATAGGAATTTATCAGTCTGGTCTTGTGCCCTGTTCATGGCGATAAGCTCGCCCCTTGGATATGCAATATGGGACTTAAACATAATTTGCCAAATGTGGGTGTACTTTTTCACTCTCCATAGACTACGCATTCAAATCTGACAAAATAATATTGAGCGTCATCATCATTTCAGCCGAAAGACGTCCACTGCTGGACATAGGCCTTCCCCAAGCACCACCACTTTGACAGGCTCTGGAGTAGCGACGACGTACAAGAAGACGTAGCGTTGGAAGAAATAATATTACCTCAACGTAAAATAATGTATATATTTACCAGGAGGCGTGTTGCCGGAGATTGTCACATCTAATTTAGCATTTCCAGTAGGTACAGCTGTCCCGGTTACAATTTGTAGAATATTGTTGGTGACTTGAGTGTTTTGTATATTAATTGTTCCATCAGTGTTGGCAGTGTACGTAGCGGTGTTGCAGGTACCACTTTGGAAGGTCGATGGTAAGGATTCAATGTCGTACCATACGCCTACAAACTAAATAACAAAGAATTACAAATTATTAAAACGAAAAAAAAAAAGTACAAAGTGCAAACCAGGGGTTTTGTACGCATTTTAATTAAGGGATTTCTTTTTATAGTGTTACTAAGTGATAATCAATAGCTCACACTTAGACTAAACATTTTTTTTTGTTACTGGGATAGCACCTAAGAAACCACGATAAATTAAAAAAAAATGGCCCACTTCTTCAAATGATCCTTACATGAAACAGTTGAACCGGAATGATAATAAAAAAATAAGTTTTATTAATTCTTCTTTGTTTTATGGACAACTCGCACTTGAACAAAAAATTAAGTACCTACCTATGCCAAATTTTTTTTCATGAATAAAGACCTAAAGTTTCTTAAGACAGTTTCCCCGTATGTCCTCCCGTATTCAGTTATCCATACTGTCCCAGTTGAAAGAAAACAATACCTATTTTAGTATTAGGTACTCTAAGACGTGAGGTCTTACAGTAACACTAAAATATTATGGTTTTTTTTGGCAAAATTATTGATCATTTAGGAAAGTAGATACTAGGTAGTTGCAAGTCTCATCTTGGGGAATACTGGGCCAAACATTTAAAAATTGCTGTTAGTGAAGGGATTTCCTTCACTAACAGCTATTTTTAAATGTTTGGCCCTATAGCATTAACACACGTTATGTTTTTGTTGTACTTATCTTTAACGATTAGTCGGATTTGTTAAACTTATCTTTAACGATTAGTCGGATTCACACTATGTTGACGTAATGCATCAGTAGGTCATTAGAAGCCTATCAGAGTCATTTTATTTTGAACGCAGACGGCTTTTTTTTAACACTCAGTGTCTTTAATTAAGATCCATACCTACACCCAATGCGGGTAGATGGATACCTATATATTGGCACCGTACTTACCTACTCATGCATGCATCATGGATCACGACCACGAAACGTAGGCAAGCCTAGTTAGTCACTATTAATCTGTGGTCTAGTGTGAATACCGCTTTAAACAATGACGTGAAATTATTATCATCGATAATAAAAAAATACGTGCAAATATGTAGGTACCTAGATAATCGCCCTCACTGACAAACCATTAGTTTAGGAGTGTCAAGGCTTTCTTATCATAGTCAGTTTTATTAATCTAATTTATTTTTAGATATGATGAAACGTGATATTCTCTAATGATTTCCTGCACGTTTGTTTTTTTTTCTAGAAAATTCGAATTTTTCTGATCATTGTAGGTAAACTTCTGTTTGGTTAATGTCACAATAGCATACAACGCTATAAGGTTCTTTTGGCGCATGGTCAAAATCGGAAAACGCCGCCATCTTGTTATGTCAATCAATTTGTGTGAAAATATCATAAATGTTTACTAACAACACCCACCGTAACTGGCTGGCGGACTAACGCGGGAGGTAGCAGGGGCGTCCACCCCGGGCCGTGATCTTGGGGGGATCTCCCAATCTTGAGTAAGAAGTCGGTAAGAAGCAGTTTGAATTTGGAGGCCCATACATATGCAAATATTGGGGTGTTATTTAAAAGCACATTTCATTATTTTATTCCTCAAATTTTTTTGCACACTAAATAAGTCTACAAAGTATCTCATCTTTCAGCATGAATAGTCAAAAGAAAACCTAACCTACACATGGTGGTGTGCTAAATATCTTCGAGCCCGCTTCGCTCGCTTTTCCGTCCTCTTGCAAATCTACCTCTCAAACGAAAAAAAAAACCTAAATGAGAATTCCGAAAATGGGTGCAAAAAATTCTTGCCTGGTTCGCTCTTTGCATCCTACATTCTTGCTTTTTGCGAATGGAGTATAATAACACATGTTAAGTATATTTGTTTTTCTTTGTCGTTGTTTATTTTTTGCAAAATGTTACTAGAAAATACCTACATAAACTAAGAAGACAGGGGGCGGGGGTCATTTTGTGCGTGTCATGCGTGCACTGTCTAGACAGATCTCAAATCTATGTGGTTCTTTCCTCAAAAAAAAATCTCAGCCATTATCTGCATGGTTCTCAAACGATTTGACCGTTGAGCCGGGTTTCATGCGCATATTTTTTCGAAACATTACACAAAAAAGCTTACACATAAACATTTATTTTCATACAAAACGTCGTGTTTGGTGTTTGGCCACGCCTCTTTGTTGCGATGTTTTTGTGTAAAAACACGCGCAGGAGACCATCATCTGCCTAGCCTTTTCCCAACTATGTTGGGGTCGGCTTCCAGTCTAACCGGATGCAGCTGAATACCAGTATTTTATATGGAGCGACTGCCTATTTGACCTCCACAACCCACTGGGTAATACGATACCCCTTGGTAAGACTGGTTGTCAGACTTTCGGGCTTCTGACGACCCGTAACGACTGTCAAAGATCCACGAATGACAGCCGGGACCAACGGCTTAACGTGCTTTCCGAGGCACGGAGGAGTCTCGGTATGTAAAGATGGTCACCCATCCACTGACCAACCCTGGCAAGCGTAGCTTAACCTGATGGATCGACCAGTGTGGCTGTTATTACTTAGCCACGAGCTCACGCGCAGGAGACCACCCGGCTTTATAATGTTTGGACTTGAGAAGTTTTATTCGGTGTTTCTTCTCTGGGTAGTCAGATAGACCCTGACCTTAAAAATATTATTTGACGTGTAAAAGTGTTCTTGGTAATTATTAATAAAAGGTTTAGAAAATTATATAGAGTAAGTGACTTTTTCACTGGAAATGGAACAGAATTTATGTTTATTTATATATTATATAAATTTATTTATAATGATGAAATTATCTGCTAGCTAATTGAATCAGAACTTATCTGAACGTGTTGAGACAAGCCCTTAGTGAGCTTAATGTGAGTTTATATTTAAAGTTTATTTAATTTTATTTATGGTATATTGTTAGGTACATATTAAAAAACAAGATAAAAAAGATTTATTTGTGATCGCTAGTTAGCAGAAAGAATAACAAAATGTATTGTGCAACTGTTTTTGGAACGAAATTCTTTAACGCGGCTTGCGGTAGGAATTGAATGGTAGAAATCATCACGTAACGAAAAAGCATTATGCCCCTAAAAGTCAGTTTTATGGTCTCAAGTTTCAAGTTTCAAAGTTTTTATTTCTGGAGTTTATTACTCCTTAAGAATCGATTTTCATATTATAAGGCCCCCGGTATGGAAATTTTACGAGGAGTGAAATTTATACAAGCGTTAACTCAAAAGCGTTATGTTTTGTATTGTAGTTATTTCGTAAATAACATGGATTTAAATTTTGAAAAATACATTGCATATTTCAGACTTTAATCTAGATATTTCGGCCATGCAGTACACGATTACTTGCACCTTACTGCATCCAATTAAATCGCAAAGAGAAGTCGAATTATTATCTAATTATTGTGTCATTTGAGTAATAATAGGGTGGGGATTTGTATTTTTTTTTTTTAAGAAGTGTGTTTATTTACCCTCTTTGCCTATTGCATATTCAAAGACGATCATATTAAACAGTCCAGTCGTGCGTAGGAGCTGAGACACACATACTTTTTTGTTTTTTAATTCTGAGCCATCTAGTATAAGCTTTTAGCTTCTAAAAAATAAAGCTAGTCAAAGTTGTTATAATGCTGAAAAGGTAGTGACCTCTTGTCTGGTCTAGTGTAGGTAAATAAAAAGTAAGCTTGCATTTTTAGCGGGAGAAAAAGAAGTACTGAATGAATCCATGAAAATGCATTTTAAATAATAGGTAGGTACCTAAAGATAAAAGTGAGTAGGTAAGTACTTATTTAATAAAATATATTAAACGCATGTCGAACTAAGGTCATAATCCTACCTATGTAGGCGCCGGGTTCCGTATCAATAAAATATCTGAATAAGAGTTTTGAGTTTGAGAGAGAGTTTTTAAATGTAACTTACTAGCTACGAATAGAACCACCCAGATTTTTTTCAAGAATGATATAACAGGTAGGTATCTAACTAATGCATTTTAAACAGCTACGATTCTCAGGTAAGTGAGCTCAATTTCGTTTGAAATGTTTTCAACTTTGAGTCATCATCATCTGCCTAGCCTTTTTCCCAACTATGTTGGGGTCGGCTTCCAGTCTAATCGGATGCAGCTGAATACCAGTATTGTACATGGAGCGGCTGCCTGTCTAACCTCCACAATCCGTTACTGGGTAATACGATGCCCCTTGCTAGGACTGATTGTCACACTTTCGGGCTTCTGACTACCCGTAACGACTGTTTTTGAACTTTGAGTAACAGCCAATAATAAAATAATAAACAAAACTTACTCTTGCCGCATTAAAATTTGCTACTACGGCTACATTTTCATCGCACTGTCCATCCTGTATGGTTTGTCCCACACACGCACTAATTAGACCAAGGAGACTAAAAACTACTATAATTAATTTCGACATCTTGGGATCAGTATGTCCCGTCGCAACACAATCAAAATGCCGGTATTTCCGTTAATTTATACAAAATCTTATCTACCATTTTTTTTATCATTTCTTTAATCGCAAAATCGTATTCCCCGATTGATAGATTGTTCCGCATTACTGATATGATTATTAAAATATCAAAATAGCTATCTGTGGCATAGGTTTATCACAAAGATATTAGTAGGTTTAAAATATTGGTAGGTTTTTCGATGGCAAGCTCTTCAAACAGTGAATTAGCGATGTAAAGTGCCTGCTACACAGCTGCCAACCGCGTTCCCGACCTTGGTTGGCGACAGGCAGAGCTGTTTGAAATTCGGTCGTAAACCACCATCTACACGGTTGTAAACCACAAAGGTCACCTCTGTCGGGATGCGGTTGGCGACGTGCATTTTGTTGTGTATGTCGTGGCTAGATCTAAGAATTGATGATTTCATAAAGTGGTCGGCCATTTCATGAAATGGCCAGCTAAAATTTACCATATCATTTAAACGTCAACGTTTTAATAAATAAATAAAATCATACGTTATTTCGGATAACATAAAAAGATCCATTAATTGTTAGTATCATGTTAGTAACTTAAAACTAAAGACGAATTTGTGAGAAGACCACCTAACGAAAATGATGAAATATCCGTAGAAGTCAAAGTCAAATCATTTATTTCAAATAGGCCCATGTATGGCACTTTTGAACGTCAAAAATTACCAAATAATAAAATTGATTCTAGTCGCCCCTTCCAACAGGTAGTTTTCGTATGGAGAAGAATGGGCAAGAAACTTCACCGTTACTCTTTTAAAATGTTTTACAATTGTTTGTATATTATGTACAGACGCCAGCACATCAAGCTACTACAATCTGTCAAATTTATTTAATAGATTTTCAACTTTATCGCTGAACTCTAAGGTTCAAAGTTGATTGGGAAAATTTGACAGTTTCGGGTAGCTTGATGTGCTGGCGTCTGTACGTACATTAGTTAAATAATTATCATATGTGAAGACGATGCACCTACAATAAAATTACTATACCACAATAGGTAAAAAGAATTACCTATTGTGGTACGACGTTTGGCCATATCATTAATGGAGGAATCCATGGTTTAAGGTGTAGTAAAAATTGCCAAGTAACTGCGACCAACCTGGAAGTAGCGGTTGGTCACAGTTCTAACCTAAACTAACCTATTTGGTCGGGGTGCCACAAAGGGAGTGAATTTTTAATCTTTTTTAACTAATTTTATGTGTGATATTACATTTCACGCCGTTTGAGGCACCCCGACCAAATGGACTAGGTTAGGTTAGAAGTGTCACACAGTGAAACCGCGCGCGAGCCGTGCGAGCGAAGCGAGCGGTGCAGCGGCCGGCGAGCGCTACTTCCAAGTTGGTCGCTTTCCATCATATTTGAAAATCCATTAATAAGTCCATCGAAGTTTTTTACCTGGTCATCCTACTTTATTTGATTTGTTGTATGCCGCCACGATGCACAACAATAACAAAGTGACATCAACGCCTCTACTGGTGGATAAACTAACTATTTTACGATATGATCATTAAAGTTTAATAATATGGGTGTCTTTGCATAGTGCAAACAGGGATAATTAATCGTCGGTTGGTGCCTCAACACTTAAAAATATCTAAGGAGCCTCTGCGAGTTGGTTTCGGCCCTTCTTACGTCTTCCAAAGGTCCGGGACCGCAAGGTCCCGAGATATGTCAAAGACATTAAAAAATAATAATTATAGTAAACATTTATTTTGACTCAATCAAACATAGCCTTATATATGACGGCATCACCATTGTAAACAGCACGTGCAGCGGCCCGAGTTACGCAAGTGCAATGCATCACTAAGGCCTCCCCACTCTCCCCACTACTCGAGCCGCTCTACATAAGCGAGCGCGCAGCGAGGAGGGGATCAAACACCGATCCCTAAATTTGGCGTATTTTAATGTAAACGGCATTAGGAAACAACGCGAGGAGGTCGCGCCGTTCCTCCGCGATCATAATATAGACGTCCTCTTAGTCCAAGAGACCTTCTTAAAACCCTCCCTTCGTAACCCGTCTATTGCCAACTACCGCATAGTTCGCAATGACAGGACGCGATGTCACAAGGGTGGAACCATGATATACTACAAAAAGCAGCTTCACTGCATCCCAATCGACCCTCCTCCCCTCTCGCGATTAGAAATCTCAGCTTGCCACCTAGGCATGTCAGGTCATCAACCGATTACTCTCGTATCGGTCTATCTCCCCCCCGGTAACTCTACGGAGAACCCCCAGCTAATCTCTGACGATATAGCTATCATACTAGGCATGAGTAACTCCGTTATAATAGCGGGCGATCTCAATGCAAAACATCCTGCTTGGAATAGCTCGGTAATGAACCCAAGAGGGCGACACTTGTTCGACCTCTCTAACTCTCTAGTCTTTGACATCATCGCTCCGATGACTCCCACTCATTACTCAAATATAAGTTCCTCCTATGTCCCCGACGTCCTAGACGTGGCGCTCCTTAAGAACGTAAGAACGTCAATCTTAGGTTAAACTCAATAGAAACGGTGAACGAGTTAGACTCGGACCACCGCCCGGTAGTAATTAGATTAGACTCCCGCATAGGTCTCCCCGACCCTAGTCAAGCCCCTATCACTAAAAAGGTGACGGACTGGAAGAAAGTAAGTACTGAGCTGAAATCTAACACGTCCCCCCAACTAGACTCAATCCCCGATCAGTTCGACTCTATCGCAGACACCACGGCCGCGATCGACTCACTCACTGATCACGTACAATCGGTCCTGAACAAATATTCAAGGGAAGTTCCAGTGACGGTTGACCCTCGCTGGAGCTTGCCTCCGGATGTGCGTGATCTACTGACTGAGAAGAACGTGGCCATGCGTGCTTAAGACAACTTCCCCTGTCCCGCTAACAAAGTTCATATGCGCTATTTATAGAGATTTGTAAAGAAACGTATGTCGGAACTGCGTGACGCGGGGTGGGACAAGATGCTCAGCGACCTAGAGCCCTCTCATCTGGCCTTCTGGGAACTTCAGAGGAAACTCAAGTCCCAGCAGACCACAGCCATGCCCCCCCTGACCCACCCCGACAAGACTATAGCCTTCGAGGATGCCGACAAGGCTGAATGCCTGGCCGACAGCCTCGACAGCCGAATGCTCACCCAGCACTCTGCCAGTAGACAAAGCTCTCCTCGATGAGGTTGACGCTAAAGTCGAACGCAGAACCTCCCTCCCTCCCGTTGATGACCCTGATAATCCTCTGCCTCCCGTCACTCCAGACGAAGTGCACGATATCATCAAAGGTCTTAAAGCCCGCCAAGCTCCCGGATTAGGTGGACTCACCAATAGGGTGATTCAACTTTTCCCTGCCCACTTGATAATGCTCTTGTGCACCATCTTCAATGGTGCCATGAGCAATAACATCTTTCCCCAGTCGTGGAAAGAGGCCACCGTTATCGGTATCCCAAAGCCCGGCAAGCCCAAAACCGAGCCCTCCAGTTACCGTCCCATTAGTCTGCTCAAGGTCCTCGGAAAAATCTATGAGAAGCTTATTTATAAGCGACTCAGAGAATACGCCGAGACCAAGGGCATCATCCCCAACGAACAGTTCGGCTTTCGAACTGAGCACTCTAGCGTGCATCAGGCCCACTGGATAGTAGAACATATAAGCGCTGGTTTCCAATGCGGTCATATGACAGGCGCCGTAATCTTCGATATCGCGAAAGCGTTCGACAAAGTCTGGCACAACGGCTTATTATATAAGCTTTACAAACTCGGACTGCCAGATCGTCTCGTGCTCATCTTACGAGACTATTTTTTCGAATCGCGTTTTTCGATATCGCATAGAAGGTGCACTATCTTCCCCCCGTCCTATTCGTGCAGGAGTCCCTCAAGGCTCCGTGCTAGCTCCCCTATTATTCACGCTGTTTACCAGCGATATCCCTAAGAGTGTGAAGGCGCAGTTGGCTCTGTTCGCAGACGATACGGCCATCTACCTTAGGGGTACTTCTCCCGATAACTTAGCCCGCATTCTGCAACGAATCGTCAATAAACTTGGCGATTGGTTTTGAAAATGGCGGATCGAAGCTTAGAAATCCCCTCCCCCGACCACTCACCATGTTCGGCAAGCCTATCCCTTGGGAGAAGCGAGCCAAATATCTAGGTGTCGTTCTAGACCACCATCTCTCTTTCGCAGAACACATAAAGCATGCCCGTTCGCGAGCCGCTTTTGTTCTCGGTAGGCTCCATTCCGTCCTAAATGCAAGTAGGAAATTATCACTAAAGTGCAAATTGCGGATCTATACGGCTTGCATTCGCCCAATCATGACTTATGTGGGTTCCGTCTTTGCTCATGCAAAACCCCATCATATCCATAGGTTACAAACCCTTTAAAATCGATTCCTCCGTAGAGCTACCGGCTCCCTTTGGTTTGTGAGGAACGAGAGCCTCCATATCGATCTTAAAATCCCTACCATCCATCAGTTCCTCAAACGCGCTTCGAAGCGTTTCTTTGAGTCCGCGGCCAAACATCGCAACCCTCTGGTTGTCGAGGCCGCCAATTATGTCCCCAGTAAAATCAGTCATGTTCGCCGACCAAGGCATATTCTTACCGACCCAGACGACACGACTACCATGCATCAGGAGTCTAGTAGGGAAACGAGTACGTTAGGACACAAGTACAGACGCTTCCCGTCATTCTGACCTCGCCGTCGAGGTCCTTTGCGATCGCGACCGCCGCGCCCTCGAGTAAATGTTACTCCCCCCCGACCCTTGCTCGAAAACGAGGTGCCAGCAGTTGTTGCCGCTGAGCACGTAGCTTTAAATTCCCCGATTAATAATTATGATCAAAACTTTGATCCAGCCCGTCCCATCTTTGATGTCCTTCCTCCGGTAAACGCCCTAAGCCGAGGCTCGTACCCCACAGGGGGTGCCATTAGCGAGCGTTCACCTAGTTTATAAGTTTAGTTTGTAAGTCCCTGGCTGGAGGCTTTGAGTGTAGCAGCTTAAGGCACCCACAGGTTTGCTCGGTTAAATAGTCATGACCTCAGAGGCCAGCTATGAGATGCCCAACATAAAGAAAAAAAAAAAAGGAGGGTATCATTCTTGTCACTGGCTCGGTGCGGTGCACATGTTGTAGCGATTAGAATACTGTAATACTGTTTTCATGGAGTTTGTTGTCCTTCTTCTCCATGAAGACCTAGTTTTGGAACGGACAGCTTTCTGATTTAATACTGAGTCTAATTAAATAAATGTCAATGCCTTCAAATGTAGTTTTCATCCAGTCTCCCTACATCAGAAGTGGGATGAGATCCACCGTTCACTAAATGATAGCAACAGTAATTTAATGCAAAAACCTTTAATTGTTTTCTGCTGGCAAAGACGCTATATTAAAAAAAAATTGCGGATCAGCTACTCCAAGTAAAGCTGTGCTCGTTGCTTTTGATCCTGATAAAATTAGAATCTGATATTGTTAATTGGTGTGCACTCAGTAAAACGATAATTGAGAATAAGAAATTAGAGGGTGGAGGAGCTCGTGGCTAAGTGATAGCGGCCGCCCGGGTCGATCCATCAGGTCGGGCTGCGCTTGCCGAGGTTGGTCCGTGGATGGGTGATCATCTTTACATACCGATACTCCACCGTGCCTCGGAAGGCAGGTGAGGCTGGCTGTCACTCGTGGATCTGTGACGTCTTCATTATCGAGCTAAGTAGCCGTCAGCAAAGCCCTTTGTATGCTTCACGTGTGGGAAACCAGAGGAGCACGTGTTGTGGCAGTGAACGGCGAGTGGATGTTTGCGTCGCACAAATACTCTCGAGACACTTTAAAAAAATAGGGTGAGCTGTATCGTTTTGTGAACGATTCTGGTGCTGAATGCTCGTTGATAAAGGAGAGTTGTGCAGCCAAATTAAGTGGCAAAAGAGTTAATAACGTTGTTGCGTCGACTAGTATTAGTCAAATACGTGTATTCAGCTCAGAATAAATCTTATGTAGCCTAACGATTAATTAGCGAACACCAACTTGTGGTTTTGTGTTTTGTTTCTTTTGATTTTCTGATGTGCTTCCCGACATTTACTTGCAAAGTAATTAAATTATTATGATAGGACGTTGATACAGTCCGCGAGATTGCATCAGATAATATTAGAAAAGGGCAGCTATAACAAAAAATTTGTTTGGCGATTTCGTGTTATTAGAAAAAAGAAGAGCGTAATCAAATTAAGCTTGACGTGGAGTATAGAGGGCTGTTTCAAATTGTTGAAGTGTTAGATGGCGATCGGTATATTTTAAAATCTTTAGTTAACATTTAACAAGCGTACTTACAAACACGCTCATGACTGTGTTTGGAAGATGCCCGAGGGCCAAGTACCAATTAAGATTATAGACGAAATAGATGATGAGTTGGCATCACTTTAGAGCCCGTTGAAAATCGGTATCTGTTCAATGAGTAGTACGCGGTAGGCGGTAGCTTTTTTTTTTTTTTGGGTGGGAAATTATCAAATAAGTTTTCCCGCTCTGAGCGGAGCGGGAGGGCGTGTCAGACTCTTGCTGACTAAAACCCACCCGTGTTTCTTCGGTTGCCCTGTTGCCGGGGGCCATGATGTCCCTATCGGTTTTCTTCGAAGCCTCTGGGTGGTTTAGTCGTGTTTTGCCTAGATGAAAAGACCATAGCGTCAGGGGTTGGTACAGTACAGTAACACACCATTCCCGTGGGGAATGGTGTGTTACTGTTGTTGACCATGAATGAGATACCTCAGGTTTTGTTTGATTCATTTATGTAGAATCACGGTGCTTGGTCTTAGAAATCTCGAAATTATATCATTCAAATTCGTGGGTAAGCCTAGTTTTTTTATTAGTTTCAATGCACAGTATCCACTGATAATAAAATTTGCAGAAGTTCACGCTTACGTTAGGTGAAGAGAGACGCCAGTACGTCATGTACCAGTCGAAGTAGATCACGGTGGTGATGAGAAAACCTAAGTTATGGAAACCACGCGAGTAGGGTTCTCTAACGGCCGTATGGTGTGCGACCGTACCAGTAGTTACTGACGGAGGTCGCGGTCTGAAGAGACCATAGTTTTGATCCATGCGATGGATGTGTGAGAGCAATGCGATTGCTAGTCGGCCGGAGAGCCGTGGCGTTAGAGTGGTTTACTCGTGTGTGAGTTTCCAAGTGTCTAAGGCTCTTAGTGAAAAAGACGATTGTTAATGTGGAAAACGATGGTACCTGGCTCTGGTTGATAATTTTTGCTATAAGTAGTCGAAAGTTTGTTTAATTCAAATTAATTTAGAAGTACCTAAACCTATTGTTTTGTTAAAACAGTAAAATATTAAGGATTAGTTTTCGGATGTTAAAAGTCGGAAGTCGTAAATGGTCAGAATTGGCCGAGTCGAACAGGCACTGTTGTTGAGTTTTGGTTGCAGAAAAACACACGAAGACGTGTGCAACGCAGGACGGCCGTATCGGATCCGGTCATTAGTACGGACACGAAACGAATCGCAAGCACGCCACTGGCGACATCACGTGATCTACCCACACCTAAAGCGCCAGCATCAAGCAAGCGAAACTGAGTAGCTCGTGTAAAAACAGACCAAAAAAAAAGAGGCGGTAAAAAGAGAGAAAATCAAAAAAGGAGAGCATAAAAAAGAGAGAATTAAAAAAAGAGAGAATAAAAAATAAAAATAAAGATTGATAAAAAAAAGAAAAAAAAGAGAAAACAAAGTGATGAGTTCTGAAGGCTCAATAACGAGTGGTCCTGAATTAGTAGCAAATTCTGAAGGGGTGAACCGGACCAGATGGCTAAAGTCCTGAAGGCTCAATAACGAGCGGTCCAGTATTAGTAGCAAACTGAAGGGTTGAACCGGACCAGATTGCTAGTATGAGTTCTGGAGGCTCAATATTGAGCGGTCCCGAATTATAAGCAAACTCTGAAGGGATGAACTGCTAGTTAGGATGAACGAACACAATCTGGAGGCAAAGGTCCTCGCGCACATTTGGGAGTGGCACGAGGAGGCGAAACGCCGGGGCTTAACTCCGCTGCTGCAAGAAATCACGGCACAGTGGACAGAGCTCCGGCGGGATCTCATGGCAGCATGGAGAGTGCGATTGTCATAACCCAGCGCTGGGCACGCCACAATTGCAGCGATAAGACCCCTCTTTGAGGAGTGGCTAGAGAGGTGCCATGGCGTCCTCACCTTCCGCTTGACGTAGGTCCTCACCGGACACGGCTGTTTCGGGAGGTTCCTGTTCAGGATAAGGCGGGAGGAAACGCCCAGGTGTCACCATTGTGAGGTGGAGGCGGAACGCGTGAGGGAGAGGCAAAGTTCGCGCCTTTACGCGCCTAATCGTCGCAGGAGACGCCCTGGGCGTCGGGAATTTCAGGCCTATTTCCGGCTACCGTAGGTGCGGGCTTGCGAACGATGAGCAATGGGTAGCTCGCCGTCTGATAAGGACCAGGCCCGGGTCGATGGGGCGTTGTGTTCTATGCGCGCCTCAAAGAGATGTCAGCAAAACTGACGGGGTCCGCTAGGGCCGATGCCTGCCGGGGTTGCGGAAAAGTCCGAAAGGGATACCGTGGCCCCTGGCAACATGGCATCTGCAGGAACACGGGTGTTTTAGTCAGTAAAGGTCTGACATGCCCTCCCGCTCCACCCAGAGCGGGAGAAGTTATTTGATAATTTCCCACACAAAAACAAAAAGATATAGGTTCCTAACCTACAAGTAGGTAATGCTGTTTTCAGTATAGCACCGACGCATACACAAGCAGGTTAGATAGATAGATTCATTTATTTGCCGGAAACATGGTATTTTACAGATGTTATAACAAAATATATACAATAGTTCTTCATATTCCGCCAACTAAATTTTGGCATGCAAATTTTGTGACAATAACAATGATTCTAATTTAACAAAACAATTAAATTCCAATGTCAGAAAAAATAAGTACTAAATCAAGAATTGTCTAAATTATTAAATTACAAATGTCAAATATAAATAATTCAATTACAAATTTTCTAAAAATCGACTTATAAAAATTAAAATTAAATTGGAAATTAAATTACAAAATATTATGTCAATAGCTTAAAATAAAAATATCAAATGTAATTTACATGTCCTGTAATTTTCCTATTTGTCCTAGAATTCATAAATTCTTTAATACTATAAAAACAGTTTTCTATCAGCCATGCTCTGAGATGCTTTTGAAATAGACTGGTTCGCAGTTCTCTAATATTCTTCGGAATATTATTAAATACCTGTATTGCCATTTGACTCGTGTTTTTATGGCAGTACGCTGTTCTACATCTTGGCATTGCTAATTTTGTTGGATCCCTTGACATTTTGCCCACCTTATAATCATTGAGGCTATCGGCCTCTCTTTATACTACACTATCGGCTTTACTGAATAGGTGAGGATGTTTTTTTACAAATACTCCCATTTCCAATATGTATAAACATGTTAATGTTAATAAACTGTGTTTTTTAAAAATAGGTCTGCACGAATCAAAGGTGTCGCCTTCAACGAGATATGCCGAATTATCGACCAAAATCAAGAATCAAATTTTCCCTGATCAAGAAAATCTAGTTTCTAGGTAGTCCGCTACTCGTCACCAGCAGCACAAGTAGCACGATCACCGTAGAAACGGGTTTTGTTGACGGAAGAATAGACAAAATGACAAATAAACAATGACAATCTGACGTTTTGACTATTTTTCTCTCGACAAAACCTGTCTCTACGGTGATCATGATACGCGTGCAGGACGTAGCGATGCCTACTTACCGTTTGACAGGATGTTGTATTTGTTCTTAAATCTATTGGATAGTACCTACTTAAATCTAGAAAATCGTAGGAAATGCCTATGGCATTAAGTCCACCTCTACATTTGTGTGCTTGAAGCATTAAATATAATAAATCTATTAGCATGTCAGAAAGATAATAACGATAACGGGCCCAGCGTGCGCCGATTCGTAGGGACCTACATTATAATCACCAGTGGTAGAGGCGGGATAGATATTATATTAATCTTCAGTACTTAATTTAGCCGCACGAGTCGTGGATGGATATCCATGCATTACATACAGAGACCCCTCCGTGGCTCTGAAATCAATGCTCGGAAAGCACGTTAATGCTTTCGACTCCACCCACTTTTCATAGAGCTCATACGCCATGCCGCCATATATATTGGAAGTGAACCCTCCGGGAGGGTTACTGGCATTACGTTTGCGCTTAGGTTAACCCTCGCGGACGGTCAGCGGCATTAGCTTTGAAAGGTTGTTATAAAATACTCTAAAACGGAGTAAAATAATGTTTTCAGGGGTCTTCTCGACCTCTATATTTTCATGTAGGTAGGGTAGGGATGTGAAATTAAAAAATAAAAAAAATTAAGAAAAGTATAATAACTCGCTCTGATCCCAAGACAGGGGTGTCCATCCAACCTTTTAAAATTTTAATGAATATTTGTAACCGTGAAAATGGTTTTCCACCCCTGAAATATTGGTGTCCTGACAAAAAAAAAACATGCTTGGATTAAAACCAACACATTATATTATAGGTACTAATAAACTTTGTTAAAATATAAACAGTGACAATAATCACTGTTTATAATGCCGTATTCGCCAAGATAAACCTACATTTAAAATGGGCCTTCCGCGAGGGTTCTCGGTATCCCATATGCGACCAGAGTGAGCCCTCCAGTAGGGCTACCGGCACTGAACGTGTTAAGCCGTGGTCCCAGCTGTCATTAGTTTATCATTGACAGCCGTCACGGCTCTTCTCCATAGGAAACGACCAATTGGAACCGTGCACCTAGTATTCAAGGCAATGGCACGTAAAATTTTATCGGAGAGGCAACCGGATGGCGAGTGGTAATCTGAGTCTTGAAGTGATACCGATCCCCCCGTATCGTCTGAATGGACCCCAAATGGACGGGGCCGTAGATATGAGGGATTGGGGGCCTAACTTTTTTTTTTGACCTGACATCCAAAATTTAAGCTCTATTATGTGCAAAGAATTTGTGTGTATCAATGCTCTTTGGTTTTAATAAAATTAACCCTCATTTTCGGTGATAAATCATCGGTAAGGAGTTTCAAGAATTATATGCATTATTTCAATTATAACGATGTTGGGGGCTGGCAATGGCATTTATATATTATAGATAGTAACAGGGTTGTGAAGGTCAGAGGTAGTCGTTTCATTTAAAATGGTGGTAGGTATTATGGTATTTAGCTGTATCCGGATAGACTGGAAAGTAACCCCTGTATAGTTTGGAAAAGGCTAGGCAGATTGATTGATTGATACCTATATTCCATTTGAAATAAGATTAGACATTTAACTAAACCTTTTTTACAGTCCGTTTAACCGATTTTGACTTCTATTGCGTTGGTCGTATGACAAATGGCAGCTGCAGCAAACAGTTGGTTTGTAACCACTTTTTTTGCTTTCAATGCCATCCTTATGCCTACGGTATAGAAGTCAAAATTGGTTGAACGGACTGTAAAAAAGGTTTGTCTAATCTTATTTCAAACGGAGTTATAGTACCTAATCAGTAATTCTTATTATTATTTATTACCGACCGGAATTCTTAATACATTATTTTTCTGTATTTATTTGTGCTTTTTTGCGTCATGTTTTTCCGCAAATAAACGTATTTTCTTTTTTTCCTTTCATTACATTTTCAGTTACTAAGCACGTTGGAGAGGTCAAGCTCTGCTTCAACATCTTTAAAAAAATCAGTAAGTAGAGGTACCTACCTACGTCATCTTTTTTGTGGTTCTACAACTAGACCTCTCAGACCAAACAAAGAACCAAAACATAGCGCTGTCAACAGTGAATTGAGGCCGGTTTCGTAAACATGTGTGCACTTAGTGAGGTGTAGTTTGATTATAAATGGTTGTAAATGCATGCGTGTGACCGTGTATGCACAGAGCGGAGGTGTAGTTCTGGCATGCTTCACTGCTGTATTGTACGCAATTTTTATGTGGTCTGAGCTAGACCTTCAAGATCTACGAAAACAATTTGGGAAATTAGAAATCAGAAATAATCAACATAATGATTTTTTGTGGTATCTCTAAGCTGTTTTCGTGAAATGATTTTCAATGTACAGACCTTGATGATTTTATTAGATAGGTAATATCAATATCAATATATAGAAACCTTTAATCACACACAAACAAAGCCGCGAATCTATAACAATAATTTTTGTGTTCGTATCATAACAATATTTAATGTAGGTAGTGTAAGTATTAAAGAATAAATTGTTCCTAGAGTCGGTTTAACTTTTTACATCATGACGCAGTTTTTCAGCTCTTCGAGCTCAGTGTTATTTTCTACTATTCTAAACACGAAATTGTGTTCTATCTAATATCTCATCATAATATTATGCCATCAACTTGTTGTATGGAAACACCATGCAGGCTAAAGTCTCTACTGTTCCATCACTTAAAGGCTCATTAAAGACATAGGGTACATTATAATAAGTTTGGCTAGTAGATAGTGCCTTGTAGCATTAAAGACAGCCGCGACGTGACACCGGTAGAACAATTTCCGTGAAATTTTCATAGATACTGTTCTACTAGAATTGCGTCGCGCCCGTCTTTAAGAGGTTTAAGGTCTAATCCGTACTGCGATTCGAAATCGCGTGAATTTTTTTGGCAACTCTGTAAAACAATATAGTATCTACGCGCATTGGCGATTTAAAATTCGCGCCCGTAGCAATGCCGTACATTGAATATAAATCGCGCGTATAAAATTTGCGGGCTTGGCCTAAGTCTACGGTAGGCACCTGTCCCACCGTCGGCGAGGAAGTGATTAGCTATCGACTATTTTCTCGCCCAAGAAACGTACAACAGTTGTCACATGAATATTACAAATCCAGCGTTTGAATTCACTAGCACTGGATTCAAATTAGCTGCTGCTGTATTCTAATCCAGCGCCGGATTCCGGATGCCGCCTACTGGACTGAATTAAAAAGTGTTGGCACTTATTGGCCCAACATGGAATTGGTGTAGATACACTGGAACGCTGGATTGAAATATTGGATCAATGTAAGTAAATCAGTGACGTTTCTTCTCCTAAATCGGTCCCTGTTGAGAATCATGACTTCTCTAGGGCGCGGGCCGCACAGAAGAGACTAGGACGGGATGCACACGCGGTGTCTCTTTTACATATCTTCATTATTATTCATAAAAATGTATTAACATGATCTGGCACAAAACATACAGAATGGACAAGACCCAGGCTTGTCGCTTTTCAGTCTGCGTCCTATTTGTTAAAATATACTATAGTGCCGAGGCGCAGGCGCAAGGGGGTGCGGAGAGGGCGTGGCGTGACTCACAACCGCATAACCGCTGCTGCCCTCGAAATGAAGTGTCAAAGGCGTATAACATGTAGCATTTCCGTCCCGTCCGTGTCTGCGCCTCGTCTCTTCTATATGATTTGAAAAGTCGCATCTGCATCTCATCCATGCCGCGTCTACGTCTCGTCCTCGTCTCACGTCCGTTCAGTGTGGCCCGCGCCTTAGGGCACGATTTCCGCGTCGCTAGTCAAAATAAATGTGTTACAAACTTAAATCATTAATGAGTAGCCAGATTAGTGATTTAAGTTTGTAACACGTGTCACAGCACTAGACCACCTTTGAATATACTAATGCTGTGACATTATATTTAAAAAAAAAAAAACTTTTTTACAAAAAACACAACAGACTTCCAAACTACAAAGTGAAAAATAACTTTAATTTTGGAAGTCGGTGTCTAAAAACTAAAATACTGTTCTGATCCAAAGACACCGACTTCCGAAATTAAAGTTATTTTTCACTTTGTAGTTTGGAAGTCGGTTGTGTTTTTTGTAAAAAAGTTTTTTTTTTTCACTTTTTAGTGGGTTGGTTTGTAATTTATCTAAGTTACAATAGTCTTATGTCAACTGCTCATCAAAAATACCCAAACCGCCATAGATGTGCTTTTAATATTTGAAGAGTTCCCTCGATTTCTCCAAGATCCCATCATCAGATCGTGACCAAATGACAATGGGACCAATTTGAAAGTATACCCTTTCAAACAAAAAAATAATTTTTCAAATCGGTCCAGCCGTCTTCGAGTAATCGGGGAAAATACATTAAAAAAAAATATCCCGACGAATTGAGAACCTCCTCCTTTTTTTTGAAGTCGGTTAAAAATAATTGAAATTGCAAATGGCAAGATTGTTAGAGAATTATTGGGTCGTGTTTAATTTATAGGTTAGATAAATAGGAAATTTATTTATTTATTTCCTCAAACATTGTGAAAGAATAAGTTTTAACGATTCTATTAGAACAAGGCGGATACCATTTTTTATGAGTATTACGGATTTAACCATCGTATGAAATGTGAAAAATATTTTTTACCTTGATAAGGTTGCTTCCTGTTGATTGGATTATTATCTTTGTATGACGAATGTTTCAAAATAAGTATGAATTCAGTTTGTAATTCGTCAACATTCAATTTGAGATGCGGCTGAAGATACTATTTTTGTTATTCTCAAGTTTGAAAAGATCTAAAAAAAAAATCCTGAGTGGCAGGTGAATTTTTAATATCTTTGTCAATCAATCTGCCTATCCTTTTCCCAACTTTGTTGGGGTCGGCTTCCGGTCTAACCGGATGCAGCTGAATACCAGTATTTTACACGGAGTGACTACCTATCTGACCTCTATAACCCAGTAACTGGGTAATACGATACCCTTGGTAAGACTGGTTGTCAGACTTTCGGGCTTCTGACGACCCGTAACGACTGTCAAAGATTCACGAATGACAGCCAGAACCAAAGGCTTATAGTGCTTTCTGAGGCACGGAGGAGTCTCGATATGTAAAGATGGTCACCCATCCACGGACTAACCCCGGCAAGCGTAGCTTAACCTGATGGATCGACCCGTGCGGCTTAAATTATGCAGTTGTAATTTAAATATCCTGCATACTTATCTATAAATTAAATCTTACAACACATAGCATCTCTTCTGTTTTCTTCGAAGAGATAGGCAGAGGTGTGGGCACACTTCCCCTACCCATGGTCGTAGGCAACCTGTCCTATTGGAACATTATCTTGTTTCATGCTTTTTAGCATAGTTGCTGAAATAAGCTGCTGTACAGATATGTAGACACACAGAGTCGCCCTATGGGTTCCTTTTTACCATTTTGGTACAGAATCCTAATAGTTATTTATGCAACTGTTGAAAAACACAGTAGGTATATGACGTTCCAACAAAGAACAAAACAACAAAATTTAAATATATGTTATGCAGACCAGAAAATACCTGAAACCAACAGTGCCAGATTTCTAGGACTTTACTTGAACAGTCATCTAAACTGGAAATGTCATGTAGAAACTGTCTGTAAAAAACTAAAACAGTATTCTTATGCGCTTTATAATCTTGCATAAATAGCAAATGAGTCCGTAGTTGTGATAGCATACAAAGCGTACGTCACTTCAACGTTACGTTTTGGAATAATCTATTGGGGAAATTCCACTGATAAAGAAATTTCTTTCAAAGCTCAAAAGAAGTGTGTACGTGCTGTGTTTAAGCTAAAAAAGCGGAAAGTTGTAGTCCGTTTTTTAAGAAACATAAATTGCTTGCTCTGCCCTGTTTATACATCTACGAGACAGCAGTATTTGTGAAATCAAACTTGCATTTATTTCAAAAATTGAGATCAAAACGACGCAACAGAGAGTTATGTAATATTCCACACAAGACTGCGTTATATTCAAAAAGCTTTTTAGGAATGGCACCCAAAATATGTAACAAGATACCCAATCCAATAAAAGATCTCGACATACATCATTTTAAAAAGGCTGTTCTTAATTTATTAAATAAAAGCTTATTACACAATCAATGAGTATCTAGACGACAAGTTATAATTTTTTGACATTTTAATTTTTTTGTTCGATTTTTTAATTTGTTAATTAATTAAATGATTATTAAAAAATGAATTTTAATGTTTTTATGTGATTTAATGTATTGTATGATAATTGAATGAAATAACAATGAGTAATGTTTTTAAGTATCTATTAATTTCTAATTGTTAAAATTATGTTTTATTTGTTAATTTAAATGTTTTGTTTAATTTCTTACTAATAATCAGAATATTTGTGCGCCGTTGACGGCAAGACATAGCGTTCATTTTTATTTCCTTTATTTCATTATTTACATATAAATTATATTTTTAAATATTAGAATAAAATAATATAAAAACATTTAAAAATATAAAAAATAGTAGCCCACCGGTATCCGGAGCACGGTCCAAGCTACCGGCGGTCAGGGCTCCAGAGAGAGGTACCTCCTAACAATGCGAGCCGTGTCCAGGAGTACCGCTTTCTGAATCAAGCCCTTAATCCAGCTGCCCAACGAGAGCCTCCTTAGGTGTTAGTCGAGGCTCTTGGCAATTAAGCCATTGGCTGATACGACTATCGGCACAATGATTGCTGAGTCTACATCCCACATGTCGACAACCTCGCGAGCCAAGTCAAGATACTTGATTTGTTTATCTTTCTCGGCTTTCACGAGGTTCCCGTCATGCGGGACCGTTATGTCAATAATCATTGCGCGCCGCTCTCCTCGATTCACCACCACTATATCAGGCTCATTTTTATTATTATTAACATCTGTACTTTTTTTGTTTACCTATGTTCTACAATAAAAATATTTGAATTTGAATAATAAGGGGTATTAAAACACGAATGTGGGCTTATCGCATATGTGTTTTAATACCTAATTAAGTACAGTTGCATACAAGACTTTATCTACACCCATGATATGAATCCTCTATAAAAGTTTCTGAAACCATACTTAGGGTATTGTACAATATTGTTTTCTCGACTTTTCTGTTAATAATTGGTTAGAAATGTCTTTCGCTTCATTAGAAATATCTGGTGGTGTGTTATCAAAGTTTGTATCACTCATTTTTGTAAACAACAAAGTAATAAAATTTTCAATACTATTATCGAACAAAAATGGATACGACGTGAATTTGAATAACCTATAAGTTTTTTTTTTAGTTACGGCGCTGTGCTAGTGAAACGCGCGTGCATGACAATGTTCTTTTTTTTTAATTCGAGTTGCATAATGAAATTTAGTACAACATTATAACACTCATTTGGATGATATTATGGTTACTATGACACTGGCTGTTTAATGTTGGCAATAAGCGAACTGTTTCAGAAACTTTTATAGAGGTTTTATAGCATGGGTGTAGATAAAAGTAGTTACCTTTGTATGATTCATACTGATACGCTTAAATAAACACTTAGGTTTTTTTATCAGGCGCCCACAATAGGGCTGTGTACGTACTTCAAGTCAAAAATGATGTCAGAACAATAGCATAATCAGCCTATAATGTTCCTACTGCTGGAGCACAGGTCTCCTCTCGGTGAGAGGGAGTGGGCCGAAATGCACCACGCGGGTCCAGTGCGGATTGGTAGATGTCACATGTCTTCAAATTTTTGGTTCTAGGACATGTCGATTTCCTCACGATGTTTTTCTTCACCGTTTTGAGAGCAGTGGTGATAAATAATTTACACAAAGTAAAGCACCTGTCTGGGTTCGAACCTACGACTTGTAACTCATAAGTCGCAGCCGTTACCACTGCTCTTGGTCAGAACAATAATAAGATTTTAGAATAATGATAAAAAGTACCTAAATAAACTGTTCCGCTAATGTTTTCCTTGTGCGTATAACTGTAGTAAAACAGTCAAGAATGATATCTTTTTATCGTTAATTACATTTTAATCACTTATTATCTACAATCTAATAACGTGAGTACCGGTTGAGCCAATAACGGATATAGTTAAGTAGTTTCCCTGTGTGTCATCACTCGTGTTTTTACTAAAATGTGACTATATGACCTTGTGGAGAAGGATCTTGATCGTTCTGGGGTTTCGTAGTTTTTTTGTTTTCGTTTTGTAGATCTTTCTTTGGCAGTCAGAAGCCCAAAAGTCGGGCAACCAGTCTTATCAATTTTATTCAAGGATATCGTATTACCCAGTAACCTGATTTTGGAGGTCATATAGTCAGTCGCTCTGTGTATTCTGCTGTATCAACTATTCAGGCTGATTTTGTTTAAGCGGCTCCTGCCCAATCTAGGGGATCCAAACGCCTCCTGCCGGAGGCTCTATGCGGGGATCGTGCGGTCCATGGCCCTTTACGGGGCACCGGTGTGGGCGCGTTCATTGAGGCTGCGGCCAGCCCGCCGGTTGAACGCGTCCCAGAGGGTCATGGCCATCCGGCTGGCCCGAGGATACCGCACGGTCTCCTGCGAGGCGGCGAGCCTCCTTGCCGGATTACCGCCATGGGATCTGGAGGCAAAGGTCCTCGCGCACGTCTGGGAGTGGCGCGAGGAGGCGAAACGCCGGGGCTTAACCCCGATGCCGCAAGAAATTGCGGCACAGCGGACAGAGCTCCGGCGGGATCTCATGGCGTCATGGAGGGTGCGATTGTCGCAACTCCACGCTGGGCACGCCACAATCGCGGCGATAAGACCCGTCTTTGAGGAGTGGCTGGAGAGACGCCACGGCGTTCTCACCTTCCGCCTGACGCAGGTCCTCACCGGACACGGCTGCTTCGGGAGGTTCCTGTTCAGGATAAGGCGGGAGGAAACACCCGGGTTTCACCATTGTGTGGATCGGCCTGAGGACACGGTGGAGCACACGGTGGAGGTCTGCCCGGCTTGGGCGGAGCAACGCCGTGTTCTCGTAGAGGCGATCGGCGGCGGTGATCTCTCGCGACCGGCCCTGGTTCAGGCCATGGTACGGAGCGAGAGGAAATGGCAGGCCGTCACCTCCTTTTGCGAAGCGGTAATGCTCGCGAAGGAGGAGGCGGAACGCGTGAGGGAGAGGCAAATTTCGCGCCCTCACGCCCCTAACCGCCGCAATAGAAGGAGACGCCCGGGGCGGGAATCGCGAGCCGATTTCCGGCCACCGTAGGCGCGGGCTTGCGGACGGTGAGCAATGGGTAGCTCGCCGTCCGATAAGGACCAAGCCCGGGTCGACGGCGCGTTGTGTTCCACGCGCGCCTCAAAGAGATGTCAGCAGAATTGACGGGGTCCGCTAGGGCCAATGCCTGCCGGGGGTTCGAAGAAAACCGATCGGGAAATCGTGGCCCCCGGCAACAGGGCAACCGAGGGAACACGGGTGGGTTTTAGTCAGTAAGAGTCTGACACGCCCTCCCGCTCCGCCCAGAGCGGGAGAAGTTATTTGATAATTTCCCACCCAAAAAAAAAAAAAAAAAAGGCTGATTTTGTTCAAATACACTCATTATTAAAAATACTAACACTTATTAACAGTTCTATGAAGGAGACTACACTGCTATCATGTCCGCTCTTGATGAAGTTAACTGGGTCGAGTTCCTGAGTGTTGAGCCACTAGACGATGCTTTTAGTCTTTTTTATAACAAGCTCTACGAAATCAGAGATCAGCATATTCTAAAAAGTCTGTTAAAATTTTATCACACTGGTACAGCTCTGCATTAATTAAGATCCTAAAAAGGAATATTCATATTAACACCGGAACACTCATGGAAATTATATCAGATTACCTATACTATTCTTTATTGCGTCATGATATGGATAAATTAGAGTCATCAATAATTAAAATCCTAGTTTTTTTGTCTTATAAGAGCAAGAGACGTAATAGTAACTTCCCTAATATACTGGAAATCTTAAGATACAACTGCAGACACTGGAGTAAAAACGTTAACCTGTTCACTACATACTTTCAGTCAACATTTCAAGAGCCACACAGACGACCAGGATCAAGCCACAATACCATCCACGAGCACAACGAGCATCAGCTCCATAAGGCGTGGGATATACACAAGTGGCGAGGTGCGTGGGAGAGGCGCGGGCATGGCGACGGTGTGGCGCGGGCGTTGCGCTGCCCGTTTCATATTTGATACAAAACGTATAGGAATGACGTAGCGCGGAACACACACAAGAGGAGTGGCGCGCGGGCGCGGCAACGGTGCGGCGCGGGCGTTGTGTGAGTGTGTGTGTATCTGTAGGTTTTGATTTACTTGCGATTATCAAGATATGTCGCCCCCTTGACTGTCACGAGCTCTCCTGCAGATCGATAACAATTAAAATTATATTGTCTCATTAATGACAGATGAAGGGGACCATTTTTTTATTACGTTTACTTAGAAGCTTGATTATTAGAGCTCTAAGGGACTGCAGACCAACGTATTTGATATCAATTTCAAATTGATACCTCAACGCGTTCCTGAGATAAAGGGTCTTGACAGACTGACAGATGGATATACGGACAGACGGACAACGAAGTGATCTTATAAGGGTTCCTAAGCTTTAGAGATACGGAACCCTTTAAAAGGTGATGTCACTCGTAGATAACTATTGCCCTATTTCGAATTTATGCCTGTTCTCCAGTCCTCGAGCGCGTTGTTTACTCCGCAATTTATTCAGCTTTAAAATGTGACTTTGGTAACGAGCATCATGGTTTTCTTCAGCTTCTGAAGGTATGGAGCAACGTGCACAAGTTGATGTTATTCATACGGATGGAGTAAATGTTTTGACTGCATTGACCACAAGGTACTTTTACGTTAACTTTTAATTGCTGGAATTCACGGCGATCTATATCGATGGTTTTTCTCCTACATTGATAACAGATTACAAGTAGTAGTACTACAGGGTTTTACCTCCAGTTGGAATCTGATACCATCTGGAGTTCCAAAAGGATCCATTTTAGGGCTTCTTCTATTTTTTTATTTTTTTTCGTAGTACACAAGGAACCCTTATAGTTTCGTCATGTCCGTCTGTCTAACAGTCTGTCCGCGGTCTAGCTCCGAGACCTTTAGTACTAGAAAGCTGTCGTTTGGCATAGGTATACATATTAATTACGCCGACAAAGTGGTAAAAACAAAATATTTTGAAAAACATTTTTTTTAAGGTACCCTACACGTAAAGTGGTGTTTTTTATTTTTTTAGTTTGTGACAACCATTTTTGGATTCAGGGATCCGTTTGCGAAATATTAAGCTTTAAAGTGCTGATTTTTGTTAGAGTCAAGTGTCCCCTCCCCCTGCCAGCTAAATAGTTAATTTTGGATGTGTGAAAAAAATCACAGCAGTAGTTTATATAACGCAATTAAAAGGAAAACTATCCCAGTTAAGTAGGCTCTACAAATTAACGAGTAATAATCGACTAACTTAACTTTGTAGTTCCAAAAACATGTTTTCCCACACATTCCGTATGGGAGAACATGTTTATCAACTACAAAGTTAAGTTTGTTTTGGGGATAAATTCATCCCAAATACAGAACCCTTCATTGTGCGTGGTCCGACACGCACTTGGCCGGTTTTTTATAGCAGATATTAGGTTTTTTTTATTAACTCATGCATTCTATTTAATTGTACGCTGATGACGTGAAAATACTTAAAACAGTTAGTAGTTTATCTGACATATCACTACAAGAAGATCTCAATAGGTTTGTAGATTACTGTAGACTGAATAAACTTCAACAAAATTTATCCAAATGCTTTTATATGACTTATACACGGCAAAAGAATACAATTGGTTCAGTGTACGCTTGGAATAACCAAACAATCACTAAGGTGAACATTATTAGAGACTTGGGCGTTAACCAGGATAGTAAACTCGTATTTGAAATGCATATTGATGAAATCCTTGAGAAATCATCCAAGTCCTAGGGATTTCGTTTCACAATATGACATGTATGTATAAGTCTAGAGTAGAAAATATATAGAAAGAGTTTTTTAAGATACGTAGATTATTAAACAAGGCAATGCTCAACGGATTACACTCATCGTTGCAAAAGATACCAAATCGTCAATAGCTCCATCGATTGTTCCTAACTTCTCTCAAAAACATTGCTCCGAACACATCACGTAGGCTTCAGGCAGGGGCCACTTTTTCACGTTCCATTCGCGTCAACAAACTACTGAGACGGAATCTTACTTCTCACCGAGCGCAGATAGCTTCAAAAATCTTCCCTGTTACTTAGATGTTGATCTATTAAGAACCAGTTCAAGTACATTAAGACAAACTATAAGTAAATAATACTTATTATTCCTAATGACAAGTAAGTACTTTGTAATTGCATTTAGTTTAATTCGTTCTTTTTACTCTAGTTTGTAAGTATGTTTTGTCTTAAAAAAGAATTTGTTTGTTTTATATGTTTAAGAAAATTCTATTTTTATTTAATATTTGTGTCTTTTTTATTTATTTTTCATAAGGTAATTAGTTTTTAATTTGTAGAAGCTTGTAAATGGCAACTCTAAGCTTTAATTGTGCATCATTTACCCAGATATTAGACTGTAAGCTTTCTGAAAAATAAATAAATCTAGTTAGACTGGAAGACGACCGCAACTTAGTTGGGTAACTAGGCAGATCGTAGGCAGGCATTTACTCAGTTTTGCCTATCGCACAGACTATTCTATTTTCATTATTTTTGTCTTCCTCGTTGGTCTAGTGCTCGTAAGCGTTACTGCTGAGCATGAGGTCTTGGCTTCGATTCCCAAATCGGGCAAATTTTATTGGATGTTCCCATCAGGAATTTTTCGATAGCGGTTTTGTGCCCGGTTAGTGGCAATAAGCTCACTCCCTCTTACACGCGCCTGAAACATAACTCACCACAAGAGCAATGGTGACCCAGTGGTAATGCCCTGACTTACGAGTTGTAGGTCGTGTGTTCGAACTCAGGCAGGCGCTTTCATCATCATCATCATCATCAGCCTATAAATGTTCCCACTGCTGGGACAAAGGCCTCCTCTCTGTGAAAGGGAGTGGGCCGTAATCCACCACGCAGGCCCAGTGCAGGTTGGTAGATGTCACATGTCTTCGAATTTTCGGTTCTAGGACATGCCGGTTTCCTCACGATGTTTTCCTTCACCGTTTTGAGAGCAGTGGTGATGAGCAGTGGTGGTGGTGGCAGGCGCTTTACTTAGTGTAAATTGTTTCATCACCACTGCTCTCAAAACGGTGAAGGAAAACATCGTGAGGAAACCTGAATATCCTAGAATCAAAAATTCGAAGACATGTAACATCTACCAACCCGTACTGGGCTGGCGAGGTAGTTTACAGCCCACTACCTCTCGAAGAGAGGAGGCTTGTGTCCCAGCAGGAGTAACATTATCGGCTGATAATGCTTTTAGAGGTATGAAGATATGGCTGCTATATGGGGTTCGCACGGTAAACAGTAATTGAACGATGCAGGATTTGTGTGACGTCAGGATTTTGTGTGGCGTCCGGATTTTGTGTGGCGTCCTGATTTTGTGTGGCGTCAGGATTTTGTGTGGCGTCAGGATTTTGTGTGGCGTCAGGATTTTGTGTGGCGTCAGGATTTTGTGTGGCGTCAGGATTTTGTGTGGCGTCAGGATTTTGATGCGTAGTTCGCATGAGGCGATGTAGATGCCGACACATGGTATACATAACTGGCAAAACGCGGGTGTACTAAAGTAAATTTCTGCCTATCCCTAAGGGAATAAAGGCTATTGTATTATGTAACGGGTATTGCCAAACAGTTTAATAAATAGTATAGTTTGTAGTGTTATAGTTTAATTAATCTGGTACATAGGCCAATATTAATAAGGTAAAACTCTGCATAGAGAAGTGGATTACAAGATGTTCAAACACTTATTTGTGTAATCTTATCTAATTTGTGTAATCTTATCCTATACTATTAATCGAGCAATATTTGTATTTATATATATGTCGTGGCCAGATCTTAGAATTGATCATTTCATGAAATGGTCGACCATTTCATGAAATGATTGTGTTTCATGAAATGGCCAGGTAAAATTGACCATATCTTCAAACGTCAACGTTTAATGATATGTCAGTCGACGTTTGGCCATATCATTAAGTAAGGTATCCATGCAAATATTACTGGCATTCATTAACTTTTAGTAATCTGGGCCAATGCATAAATAAAACATTTTAAATAGCTGTCATTCCAGAAGAAATATAATAATTAATAAGATTATACTAACCTGTGAAATACGTTCCAAACTCCATGGTTTTTTAAGGTTGCGCTCGTTTTTCGAGTGAATTTCATAAAAGTCACGTAGATTGGTATTATAACGATTCTTCACTGCACTTTTATCTTCCATTTGCATATTTATAATTACTTTTCTAATCGAATTATCGTCCGCCGCCATAATGCACAACAAAAACAAGGAGACATCAACGCCTATACCGGTGGATAATCTAACTATTTTACGAAATGATCACGAATGTTTGGCCACATCATGAAGTAGTCGAGCGTTTAACTGTTCATATCGTCAAACGTTGAGTATTCAATGATCTGGCCAGACCACATCATGATGTGGCCAGCGGTCGATGTTCTATTTCATGAAATGCAACCATTTCATTAAGTGGTCGATCATTTCATGAAATGATAAATTCTAAGATCTGGCCACGACATATATACAAGATTCTGCCCGCAACTTCGTTCGCGTGGAAGTCGTAAGACACCACGATATTCTACAGTAACAGCCACATTTTTATAAAACTTCCCTGTATACTCTGTTTGTAGTTTTATTCTCAGCAGCCAAAATATACAGAGTCAGGAATGGTGACTCCGGAGGAAGCGGCGTATCTACAGTTGTCCGTGTGGAAGCAATTTATACTGAGGTCGACACCCGCAGCCTTCAGCCGTCCGAGTCAGCCCCTGTGACTTGTTGATCGTAAAGCACACGCTCACAGGGAACTATACCTAACTACTGGTAACTGTTGGGAATCAGTGGTGTACGCGGTATAAACACTGTCTCGCCAACGCCACAACCTGTTAGAATTTCCGCCTTGATGATGATAATCATTTAAAAAGATAAATCGGTAACCATCTACAATATCTTAACAATCCTTCCAAAAGTACAAACAAAATGTAATATTGTTCATCCCCCATAGCAAATCCCGTGATAGTTTATACTCTACAGTTTGACCAGACTTATAGGAAATATCCATGCAAAATTTTAATAGAATCTATCCAGCAGAATTTGCGTCATGCTGGAATATACATACAGACAAACAGACAGAAATTATAAAAATTATATTTTCGGCATTAGAGTCGATCCCAGACCTAGTAACAATAAGTTTTTTTTCGAAAATATTCAATGTACAGATTTGACTTCGCTACGATTTTGTTATAATAATATGTATAGATATATATATATTAGTAATTTTCAATCACGTTCTGCGAGTTCACGTTTTGAAAATTTAAAGAAAAGTGATATTTAGTGACGAATTCTGGAAAAACTTCAGAAATACGTAAAAATTGGGTTTTAACGAATCCCATGAATTTTCGCCTAGGCTTTATGTGGTGCTTAATTGTTGCAAATGGGTCATACTATTACGTCTTGAAAGGAATACGTCAAATTACCACCAGTCACCTTGTATAATTAGGTATATTATTTAATTTATAGTTTTTGGTGAAGCGTGGGCGTTTTTGGGGGACTGTCTTATGTAATTTTGACGTTCGAAAAGTGCTGATTCTCAGCCTAATTTGAATAAATGACTTTTGAATTTTGAATTTTTTTAAAGTGAAACTTCTTAGGCGGCGATTCGATAACTGGACGATAATTGAGACTGAAATATCAAGGATGCGTCACGTTTAGGTACATTTCGTTACATGTAGGACACTAAAGGGCAATTCTAAACGTGAATTCCCCACTTTTTCACCCCTTTAGGTGCCGATTTTCGCTGAATCCTTTCTTAGTACACCCTTTCGTTTTAAACTATAACTAGTGTGTAAAATACAAGTTTCTTTCTATCTTTAGCTGTTTGGGCTGTGGGAGACTCTTACGAACATAGGTACTCTATTCTACAACCTCCGTTCTATAGATTACAGAATGTATTTGCTATAATGATTGTGTAATTTTTATACCAACATTCGAGTTCATCAGGCCTCATAACATCACGCCTTGTTTCCCCGAAGGGTTGGGCACAGGTATCCCTATAGCAGGTACACGCACATTTCACCAGTTATGTTTAAGTCCCATGTAATAGGGGGCGAGCCTACTGCCATCAACCGGGCACATATACAGACTCCGAGCTGTTACTGAGAAATTTCAGATAGAAAAACCCGGGAATCGAACCCAGGACCTCATGCTCAGCAGTAGCGCTTGCGACCACTAGACCAACGAGGCAGTTCATCAGGCCTCCTTCACCCTTTATCCTTTACTAACTTTAAAACTCTTTTGAAGGATCCTCGAAAGGTACCCTTTCTTACATTTTGTTTTATTTTTATTAGCTTTCAAGTTAGTTAAGACACGAAGTAACAGCCTCTCCCATAACTTCTTCAACAATTTAGAGAAATTTTTCAAGGATGGATTCTGAGAAAACCTTAAAAGCGTGAACCTTTGTTGGATTTACGGCTACTCGTAAATTTATTAGCGTCTCACTTCAAGGCATCCCCTATCTGTGTGCCTTTTATCAAAATCTGTTCAGGCGTTGTAAGCGTGATTCAGTAAAAACATCTTCACATTCTTTTACAATAAATATTTATTCAATTAATATTCTAAGCACAGGTATTTAAGATTATAAGAGTTGATAAAGTTGATATCACCTGTTGCAATAATTTTGCCAGGTATCTAAATCGATACCTGGTATCTATATAGATATCTAATCTTTACTTATAATACATTTGTGTAGATGAGGCATTTCTGTACATTAAAAGTATTAAAAAAAAAGTAGTTGGCTGTAGGAAAACTAACAGATGAAATTTATAATATTAATTTTTGTCTGTTTGTCTATTTGGATGTGAGGGTTTATTTCTACTTACAGGTATCACGTAAAAAGTACAGAACCAACTCGAATATTGTTTTTATCTCGGAGTATCATATAGTTTATGTTTCATCGCAATCGCTTCACTCTCTTAAAAGGTATTTGAATTTATAGTGTTCATGAAGAACTTTTCATTAAATTCAAATTATTTTATTTCACATAAACCTACATGGGCACTTATGAAACGTCAGAAGCTAGGTGCATGGTTTCAATTAGTCGTTTCCTATTGTTAAAACGCTTGTGTCAAATAATACCAAACAATTGTAAATCTGGTTTATTTTCAGAAATTATTTTGATATGTTGCATTAGGTATTTTATACATGTTATAATATAAGTTTATTCAGCTGGTAACATTTATCTAGATTTATAAAATAAAAACTAGTAAATTGAAAATTGAAAAGAAAAGATTCCATTAGTAATTCAGTTGGTAACATTTTTGTTTATTGAGTACAATTTTATAATCTATGAAAGGAAGATAATTTGATGTGTGGAATTTCTTCATGTTACCCTCATTCCTGGGTTGTCATTCTTTGATTTGTATCGAGTCGAAATAACCAACAATATGGTTGGCGCATTCATGTTGAATGGTTGAACTATTTCCTGTGTTATTAGAGTTAAGCAGAAGTGTGATTGTACTCTAGTTGCAATGAAATAAACTAATTATTCGTTATACGTGGACTTATTTTAACCAGTGATCTAACACTATGGAGAAGAGCTGGCTAGAAACTCCACGGTTACTCTTTTAAAAATAATTGGCTTTTACAATATTTTCAAATAACAGTGTTAATATGTATGGGAGGACAGTGTAGGTCTTTGAACAAGTACCAGGTACCAAACAAAATTGAAAATGGTTAACAAATCTACAGTCCACTAAGCCTACGGCGTTTTCACATTCACAAAATAGAAAAGAATCTATACAAAAGATAATAAATTAATGAAAATAAAAACCTATTCTAATTAAACGCAATTACATAATTGCTATTACAACTGTAACAAATCTGAACAATTATCATGTTCACAAAAGCCACTAATAAAGAGTTTATATTAAATTTTAGGTATATAATATCAAATACTAGGATGATTATCTCAAGGACGAATGTAAAAAAAACTAAACATAGTAATTTGAGAGCAGTTAATAGACTCTTACATAATTATGACGTTAATGAGATACTAGGGGAGCCACATGTGCAGAAGGAATTATTGCCAATCTTCCTTGTCTTCAATGTAGTCTTTAATTTTATGATATGCTTTCTTGTTATAGATACGTGTCATGTGGGTTTTGAACTTCCCATCGCTAAGTTCTGTAGCCGACTTTGGCAACTTGTTATAAAAGCTTATACTGTTTATAAGAAACTACTTTCATGTCTTCTACGAGTATTTATATTATGGAAGTCGCTTCTTATTTTGAAAAGTCCTATGTTTTTGCGAACATACAAAATACTTTTTAAGATTTAAAAAAAGGCAGAGTTAGAATATCAATTTCTTTAAATTTGTCTCTAAGGGACTCGCGAGGACTCATTTTATAGATCGCGCGGATTGCCTTCTTTTGTAAAATGAAAATTTAATCTACGTCAGTTACCGATACCCACAGCAGAATGCCATAAGACATAATACTGTGGAAATAAGCAAAGTATACTAACCTAGCTGTGGCTATATCAGTTATTTTTCTTACTATATATGCAGCTGAACTTAATCTACGTGAAAGAGTTGTAATGTGGTCGCCCCATTGCAATTTTGAATCTAAAGTAATTCCTAAAAATATAGTTTCCGTTATTGCATCTAGTTTTTTGCCATCAAGTTTTAGATCTAGGCTCACTCGAGGTACATTTGGTAATGAGAACCTAATACATTTAGTTTTGTTCGCATTAAGTAAAAGATTATTAGCTGCGAACCATTTCGAAAGAACAGCCAGACTATCGTTGACATGTAAGGCATCTGTGTTTTTTCTGTCTATTTAAAAAATAAGAGAAGAATCGTCAGCAAATAGACTATCCGATAAGTTAGCCACCATGTAAGAACGTCATTTATATAAACTAGAAATAAGAAAGGGCCGAGAATTGAACCTTGAGGCACGCCCATTTTAACTGGAGACCCCGAGTCCGTCCCCCCGTTAACGTTAACTTTTTGCTGCCTGTTTGTTAGAGAGGAAAGATCAAGATCAGCAGCTTGTCCACGAATTCCGTAGTGGTGTAATTTACAGATCAGTGTATTGTGGTCAACGCAGTCAAACGTTTTTGAGAGGTCATAGAAAATGCCAATTACATCCTGGGACTTCTCCCAAGATTCCAAAATCTGGCTGATGAGTTTTACTCCTGCGTCAGTCGTCGACCTACCTTTCGTGAAACCAAACTGATAACTATCTAAAATCTCATTTGAATTAAAATGTGACAACATCTGGTCTAGCATGATTTTTTCATATATTTTACTCAATGCTAGTAGCACAGATATAGGTCGATAATTAGAGGGATCACTCTTACTACCCTATTTGAAAATTGGTACTTCTTTACTATGTTTTATTAAATCAGGAATCACCGCTAACTAAACATTGATTAAATATGCCTCTTAGGACAGGGGCAATTGTGTCAATGATATCTCCAAGAACCTTAACGGAAATCTTCTATAAGTCTTCAGTGTTTTTTATGTTAAGACTTTTGAATGCTTTTTTAATTGTAACAATAGATATGGGCTTAAATGCAAAACTTGGAATGTCCTTACTGACGTTTTTTTAGGGTTCCGTAGTAAACAAGGATCCCTAATAGTTTCGTCATGTCCGTCTATCTGTCTGTCTTTCCGTTTATCTGTCTGTCTGTCCGCGGTCTAGCTCCGAGACCCTTAGCACTAGAAAGCTGTAATTTGGCATAGGTATACATATTAATTACGCTAACAGATGTAAAACAAAATTATGAAAAACATTTTTTTTTTCAGGTACCTCTCCTACTCGTGAAGTGGTGATGTTTTTTTTTATCGCATGGTGTGGGGTATCATTGGAAAGGTCTTTTAAAAACACGTGAGTTTGTGAAAACCATTTTTGGATTCAAGGATCCGTTTGCGAAATATTAAGCTTTAAAGTGTTAATTTTTGTTAGAGTCAAGTGTCCCCCCCCCTGCCAGCTAAATGGTTAATTTTGGATATGTGAAAAAATTCACGGCAGTAGCTTATATAACGAATTTAAAAGGAAAACTATCACAGCTAAGTAGGCATTACAAGTTAACGAGTAATAATCGACCAACTTAACTTTGCAGTTGTAAAAACATGTTTTCCGATACATTCCGTATGAGAGAACATATTTTTCAACTACAAAGTTAAGTTTGTTCTTGGGATAAATTCATCCCAACTACGGAACCCTTCATTGTGCGTGGTCCGACACGCACTTGGCCGGTTTTTCTGAAGAGATTCAGCTAAGGCACAGCCGTGAGGTACACACTATTGTTGTTAAAACATTATTTTCACTTTGTTATTTGTGGTTTGTGTTTCACGAAGTGTGTTCAAATAAGTATTTTTCTTTTCTTTCTCCTGAGTCAACACAAAATCTCTAACAAAATTGTTAGTATCTAAATACAATAAACGGTCACTATGACGACATGCCAAAATATGCATAAGGTTATTTAAGCTAACAATGTAGTTATTATTTTGCTCATATAACTTATCAGAATATGGCAATGCACATAATATTAATTTACCTAATTTTAATTTAAGTAGCGTGTCAATACCATTAACTATGTCCCTTTTAGTGATGCTCAGAATGTTTCCAATTAAAAGAACTATAGTAGTCTGCTTATTCATTGGTGTATGTTTTATTTTATGAACAAGTTCATTAAAGTGCAGGTTATGGTAACAACAGTTAACTTATAGTATGTTTGGAGCGATTATTTAACAATAATTCAAAACCTGCTCCTAATATATCTAGCTTATTGAACGTACTTGTCTAATCAAACGAAAATTTTCAATGTACCTCTGCCACTAAGACAGAAATAGCATTTAATATCGGTTTCTATCCAGCGGGCCTCTTCGTTATTCTATTGCTTAGAGACTTGAACATTTTATTAGAGATACTTCTTCCAATGTACTTTTCAAATTATTCATTTATTTTCAAAAATATTGGTTAATACAGCAGAAATAACATTTGTTTTTTTCTTATCCAGCGGGGCCCTTTTTATCCTCAATATTTACAAGTGAAAATCGCACGCCAAATTAAAGCATTTTCAATGTACTTTCAGGGAACCTTACAAAAGAGTACTGGACTTATATATTATTGTTCTGATAAAGCACATAAGAGTCGTGGTTGGTCGTAATGGCGACATTGTTAGGTGTGAAGTTTTTCGTTGTGCATTCGTTGTTCCCCTGATTCGTTATCAAATGTTTTCGTTGTAACTATATTTGGATTATTCCACTAATCCCCATTGACAATCCCCATCAATGCGGATTTGTGAACTTTCTTGTCCCCATCGGTTTAAAAATAAAATACAAACAACATAATTATTATAATATGAATCACTAAGTCTTTATTTCTTACGGGGGTGAGGACTCAATGATTATCTTTATAATCGAACAAATTAAAGTAATGGCTAAATTAATAGGCTAAGTGTAAAATATTTCTGTCATGTCTACAGGCTAAACTTTCCTAAAAATTAATAATAAAATCTTTTATGGATCAACTTTTAAATTACTTTAACGTAACTTTGCCTTTTGTTTAATTGAGTCTTTACCTAAGTTTAGTGGTGGTATTAATAATAATTGTAAAGCTATGTATGACGTTATTAAAAAAAAAAAGAATTGGTTAAGAGTCCCTAGGTCCAGTGGCGCCACTTTTGTTAAAAAATAATGGCTCGTGAATGTTTAAAAAAATCTCTTCCTCTTCTTGAAGCATCCAGTCCAGATACACATATTTGAAAACATTCGTAAAAGCTTTTTACTTTATTTGTTTGCGTCAATGTTTTTCATCATTACAGAAAACTATTTTATCATAAAGCTGTATGGGCGTCTTAAAAACCTACGTATTTGCATGTCTCACTGAATGAATGTAATAGATTTTGATTTAAAAAGCATCTTTAATCACAAGATATTTTTTTTTTTAATAAAAGGGACACCACTAGACTTAAGTAAAGACTCTACTAAACAAAAGTTGAACAAAAGTTCTAAAATAATTAATGACAAAGTAACGTTAAAGAAATTTAAAAGTTGATCTCTAAAAGATTATATTATTACTAGCTGTTGCTCGCGACGTCGTCTTCGATCCAGGATCAAAAAGTAACTGTGTCCTTCTCCAGGTCATGGTCTCCCCATGTGCCAAATTTCATCCAAATCCGTTCAGCCGTTTTAGCCTGAAAACGTAACAAACAAACTCACTTTCGCATTTATAACATTAGCTAGGATAATAAGATTAGACTTTAATTTCATTATTTTAATTTGTTTGCTTATATAAATAATCAATGAGTCCTTACCTTCGTAAGAAATAAAGACTTCGTAACTATTATATAATATGTTGTTTGTATTTTATTTTTAAACCGATGGGGATTTGTGAACTTTTTGTAATGAAATCCCAATTGAAGGGGATTTGTGGACAAAAAGTTCACAAATCTCCATTGATAAATGATAAATGATTTTATTTCTGTAAGTAGGTTTGTACAAACACTTTTACACGTCAATCATATTTTAAAAACTAGATGAGGTCGGCGTTTCCTATCTGACTACTCTGAGAAGAAAGGCCGAAACAAACTCAGAGGTCACAGTCTCTTTTAAAGTCCAGACATAATCTTGGTCAGATCATGTGAAAGCCATGTGGATTGGTGTTTGAAGTGGTCTTTAGAGGAAAGCACCACACAGATTGAGAGGGCCTGTCCAGTTAGTGCACGCATTTGTCAGTTATCGTGCAGCTCAACTCAGAATTTAAGGAGCTCAACGATTCGACGAACAATACCAAAAAAAAGGACATTTGTGTAGGCCACATAAATTACTCAAACTGTCAGACCATGATTAGAAATAACTGAGAAAAATTAAAAACAAAACAAAAAGGAATGACCCATATAGTCTTCACATTCACAATAATTAAAATAATATAATACTTTAAAAGTAAGTAATGTCATTGTATATATAAAAATCATTAATGTTAATGTGTATATAAAAAAAAACCCGGAAATAATCTTGGTCAGAGCATTTCATTTCATTTGAGGACCATGTAGATTTGTGTCTGAAATGGTCTTTTGAGGAAAGAACCATACAGATTTGAGTGGACCTGTCCAGTCAGTGCACGCATTTGTCAGTAATCGTGCAGCTCAACTCAGAACTTAAAAGGAGCTCAACGATTCGACGAACAATACCAAAGAAAAGACATTTGGGTAGGCCGCATAAAGTACTCAAAACTGCCAGATTATCATTAGAAGTAACTGACAAAAATAAATAAATATATATACATGAGCTACATAGTCCTCACATTCATAACAATTAAAATAATAAGCCGACTGTCATGAATTGTTTTCTCCGTTTTATATTTATAATATTTTTACCTATTTCTTTGATATCTACACATCAAATATGCTCAACATCTGCTCCAGAAGACACCAAAATGGGCAGAACCTAAAGATTGACCTAAGAAAAAACAATTATAGACGGAGTACAATGAACGGAATAGTACAATGTTGACGCGAAGTCGGGCACGACGATTGATTGAAAACACACACCTAACATCTTCGGAATCGTCGCTCAGCTCCGCCTCGCAGTTGCCGGATCCTGCTCCAGACGTGAGTTCAGTGATACCGGCCGCTGCAGTTGCGTCGAGCTCGAGCGACGAATACTTCTCGCCGCCGACGACACCACCACCAGCACGTCGGCGCGGAAGAGGCCGACCACCGGCCAGCTTGGGACTCCGAGGCCCGCCGGCTTCTTATAGGGTCCCCGCTCCCGGTGGAAGTGTGCAGCGCATGAGGTGGACACAAACTGTCAATGAAAATGTCATGCGCGCATACTTTGGGGCTACAGAGGGGGGAAGTAACCTGACTGCGTACCGTAGTCGGATGCTCTCTCTGTTTCAGGTGCTTGAGCCAGCTATCAACGTGTCGGTGCAACGACTGTCGGATCAGGTGCGGGTCATCCAGCGTAACCATATGCTGGATGACGCCGTACTTGATCGACTACGCTTCGAATCACGGAATAATCATGTTACACCTGCTTCGCCAATGGTCGCGGTGCAATTGCAAAATTTACCCAGTCCTTCACCGCGACCCGACCGCGGTGATGAAGAGGATGATGACGGGGTTATATCCGTGAGTTCCCAATGCAATACACGATTGAGGAGCGCTTTGGAGGATGCTTTCCGGGAGTACCGCTCCACTCCGCCTGGACTTAGACCACGTCTACCTCGTTTGCCCATGCACAAGAAAAACAAGGCGCTGGTGTGTACTCTAGACTCGTTGCTGTCAAATTGTTTTGACGGCAGCAAAGACCTCGCTGATACCCACTCGATCTTGTACTGTGCAGCTGTAGCGGCATGTCGTGTGGCTCATGTCAAATTTCCTAACAATGACAGAGCTCCACGACCAAAACCAGCTATACCAGCTTGGCAGTGCAGGATTGAGCGTCGTATCAGTGAGGCTAGAGTACTCATCGGCAAGCTAATCTGCTTCAGGGAGGGCAATACTCGCCCTAGAGTGATGCGCTTTGTGAAGCGGGCATTCTCGGGGACTGATATTAGTTCTCGGGATTATTTGACCCGTGTCACAGAGCGTATCGACTTCCTGAAGCAGAAGATCTGCGCATGGGCAAACCGTATTCGACGATACAGGCGGAGAGTGGAGAGGTACACTCAGAATCGCACATTCCAGAGCGATGAAAGGTGGGTTTACAGGGCTTGGGAGCGACCGGATCAAGGTGTGATTGACACGCGTCTGCCAGATGATGACGCCATGTGTTCGTTCTGGCGAAGCATCTGGTCGGCGCCTATCAATCACACCGAAGGAGACTGGACTAGGGAGATCGAGCGAGCGTGCGAGCAAATACCAGAAATGGGGGCACTTACCATCAGCCCCCAAGATGTAGCTCGTGCAGTCCGTCCGTTGCCTAACTGGAAATTTCCAGGGCCGGACGGGCTGCACAACTTTTGGATAAAGTGGTTCAAAAGGTCGCACGCTCGATTGGCATCCCAGTTCCAGTCAGCCTTAGAGTCAGGGTCGCTGCCCCAGTTCCTAACGACAGGAATAACCCACCTGCTCCATAAATCAGGTAGTACTGCGGAACCCAAAAATTATAGGCCGATCACTTGTTTACCGACGGTCTATAAAGTTCTTACATCCATTTTGAGAGCTAAAATTAACAAACATATAGACACCAACTCCATCATGTCTGCCTCTCAAAATGGATGTATGAACGGGTCCCGCGGTACTAAGGAGCTGCTCCTCATCGATATGACCATTAGCCAACAGGTTCGTCGATACCGAAGGGATTTGTCGACATGTTGGATAGATTATAAGAAGGCCTATGACTCGGTGCCACATACATGGCTCATGAGGGTGCTGGAATTGTATAAAGTAGATGCAACTCTACGCGCCTTCCTGATGTCATGTATGGGGCAATGGAGGACGGTTCTTCGCTATCCAGGATGTCGACATACCCAGAGGAATAGCGAGCCGATAAGGACAGAACGAGGTATATTTCAGGGCGACAGTCTGAGCCCACTTTGGTTCTGCCTAGCCTTGAATCCTCTAAGCACACTGCTGGAAGATTCAGGGCTAGGTTACCGATTGAGGAGAGGTGGTCAGGTTATATCTCACCTCCTTTACATGGATGACTTGAAACTCTTTGCCCACAACAATTTGCAACTGCTGGAGCTACTGAAGGTAACTGAAACTTTCAGTAGCGCTATCAGAATGGAATTTGGTGTGGACAAATGTGCGGTCATGCATGTAAAGCGAGGGAAGATTGTGGAATCCGTGGGAACCCACCTCTCGGATTCCATACACCTAAGATCCCTCTCCTCGACCGAAACCTACAAGTATTTGGGTATGTCGGAAGCGTTAGGTATCAACGCTGCTGACATGAAGCAATCGCTGAAGGAGCGCTTCTTTAGCCGCCTGAATAAAGTTTTAAATAGTCTTCTATCAGGCGGAAACAAGGTGCGCGCCTTCAACGGTTGGGTCATGCCGGTTTTGATGTACTCTTTCGGCATACTCAAATGGACTCAGACAGAACTTGACGCCCTGGATAGGAGGGTCCGCACATTGCTGACCGCAAATCGGATGCATCACCCACGTTCATCGGTGATGAGACTGTATATCCCGCGGAAGTGCGGAGGTCGAGGCTTCTTAAATGCTAAGACCCTGCACAACCGTGAGGTATGCAGTCTCAGGGAATACTTCCTAGAAACCGACGTGGGGATGCACCGAGATGTGGTCTCTGTAGACAAGGGCCTCACCCCGCTATCCTTGGCTAACGAGAACTGGCGCAAACCTATAGTATTAGATACTAATGACCGCAGGGAGGTATGGCAGAGCAAAGAGCTTCACGGGCGCTTTTACCGGGCTTTACATGGGCCCGATGTAGACCTGTTAGCGTCCGTATCCTGGTTGCGATTCGGTGACCTCTTTGGGGAAACCGAAGGTTTTGTCTTTGCGATTATGGACGAAGTTATGATGACGAACAACTACCGGAAATATATTGTGAAGGACGGCACGGTTGACATCTGTCGGGCATGCCACCGTCCCGGAGAATCAATCAGACACATTATTTCTGGCTGTTCTCGTCTGGCTAACGGAGACTACTTGCATAGGCACAACCTTGTAGCCAGGATTATCCACCAGCAACTTGCTCTGAAATACAGTCTTGTGGAATCGGAAGTACCGTATTATAGATATGTGCCCGACCCAGTCCTCGAAAATGGCAATATCACGTTGTATTGGGATCGATCTATCATCACTGACCGGACTATTGTTGCCAATAAGCCAGACATAGTGGTGATAGATCGATTAGAGCGTCGCACAATGATTATTGATATAGCGGTCCCGCATGACGAGAACCTCGTGAAAGCTGAAAAAGATAAACAGATTAAGTATCTTGATCTGGCTCACGAGGTTGTCGACTTGTGGGATGTGGATACAGCAATCATTGTGCCGATAATCGTTACGGCCAATGGCATAATAGCTAAGAGCCTCGACCAACACCTGAGGAGGCTCTCGTTAGGTAGCTGGATCAAGGGCTTGATCCAGAAAGCAGTACTCCTGGACACGGCGCGTATCGTTAGGAGGTTCCTCTCTCAGGAGCCCTGACCACCGGTGGGCCACTATTTTTTATATTTTTAAATGTTTTTTTAAATTATTTTTATAACAATATTTAAAAATGTAAATAGTATGTTTTAAAATGAAATAAAGGAAAAATAATAATAATGTTTATACTTGGGGGGATGGGGATTGTCAGTGGGGATTAGTGGAATAACCCAATATTCGTTGCTTCGTGCTTTCGTCATTAGATTAATCGTTATCGCATACTTTCGGCGCTGCGTTATTTGGCGTAGGTAGCATATTTCGAGGTCATGTATTGGATTCGTTTTAAACTGGACTTTTTTATGTGTATGTCGTGGCCAGATCTTCGAATTGACAATTTCATGAAATGGCCAGCTACACAATTGGCCCTATCGTTTAAACGTCTGCGTTTAATCATAATAATATTATGTCAGTCGACGTTTGGCCATATCATTAATGTAGGGTATCTAATATAGTTTAAGGTGTAGTAAAAATAACCAAGTAACTGCGACCAACTTGGAAGTAGCAGTCGCCGGCCGCTGCCGCGGCACCGCTCGCTCAGCTCGCTCATCTCGCGCGATTGATCACAGTTCTAACCTAACACATTTGGTCGGGGTGCCCCATAAGCGGCGTAAATTTAAATTTTATACTAATTTTAAGTGCCATGTTGCATTTCATGCCATGGCAACGGCCGGCGAGCGCTACTTCCAAGTTGATCGCTTTCCATAATATCATTTTTGGAACCCCAATAAAAGTCCATCGACTTTTTCTGCGTGGTCACCCACCCTACTTTGTTTGATTTGTGGTATGTCGCCGCCATGATGCAAAACAAAAAAAAGCGACATCGACGCCTCTATCGGTGGATAATCTAACTATTTTACAATATGATCACTAATGTTTGGCCACATCATGAAGTAGTCGTGCGTTTAACTGGTTATACCGTCAAACGTTGAGTATTCAATGATCTGGCCAGGCGCCCAGGCCACATCATGATGTGACCAGCGGTCGATGTTCATTTCATGAAATGATTAATTCTAAGATCTGGCCGCGACATGTATGTAACATCTTTCCTCTCGCTTTTCTGCAATCTGTGGAGTGGGAAATCTGTGTATTGATTACGTGAAAGGGACGGAAGTGTATTACAGGAAGCCGGGGCAGCGCGCGCTACTTGATTTGACCAATGAGCGCGCGCGGTGCTAGAGTTGGCCGTCAGAAACGACTTTGACGAGGCCCTGCCCCTTTTCGGACCACTTGCGTTTAAACCTTGATTTCTCGCTATTTTACTATAAACCCCATATAAAACTGATAACTGTAACTGTTTCGAATCTGTATAATTTTCCTCTTGGTTCATATAAGACTTATAAGAAGTTGGTTTACAATAAAACGAGCATGTTTACATAAAAACATGTTTTGTTATTTTTAACTGTTTTTAAATCACAAGTATACGTCTCATATTTCATGTCTTCAATAAAAAATTGCATACTCTTAGTGTTTTATCACTAAGAGAATGCAATTTTGTTTTGTTTTTTGTTTTTTTAATTTTCCAAATTCGCCAAATTTTGCAAATTGCCAATTTCACGGCCTTTGCATTAATTTACTATTATTTATAATAGTAAATTAATGCAAAGGCCGTGAAATTGGCAATTGCAGGTCGAGTATGAGTTTGAAGGCCGAGCTGTAGGCGAGGACTTCACTAATACGAGACAGGCAATTGCCATTTCCGCCGAGGCATATAATTACAGTGCTTTTCTCAAAAGAATGCAGGGAAATAAAACATACTTTTTGTATTATACATTTAATTTAATTAATATTAAAAGTTATGTTAGTCATATTGGGGCAATTACTACAAAAAAATGTTATTGATTTCCCGGTACATTTATGTTTGTTTACTAAGTATGTAACTAGTGTGAATTTTCAGCTTTGCCACCAATTTTCTATTTATCGTCTGTGCCGAAAGGCAAACGCATTTATGGCTATAGTACAGTACAGCCATGTGAACGCAATTTGTACTAAGCAAAGAGACTTTGGTATGCCAAGAATGATAAAAGAAAAAAAAACCAAAGAGTTTTTAATAACCCGAGCACGCCGTTTCAGCGCTTTTTGAATTTGGAACATTACAACGCTACAGCAATATTTTGCTGGAGCGTTGTAATGTTCCAAATTAAAAAAAACGCTCCTGGGATGGATTTGATTTTCTTTGACCGTAAATTTGATACTTCGCGTGTTCTTTTTTCGAAAATAATGACAATATTTCCATGCATGTTTGAGAAAAATACAATTTTCGTTAAAACGAATTATTCTTCGTTACGAAATCAATTCAAATAATACCTGCATTTTTCTTTTCAGGATATAATGTTAATGTGGGCTACTATCAAGGTTAGTGGTCGGCAAACTCTTAGTCAATAGAGCCAAATATCAATACTACAACGACTAAGATTTCTTAAAAGAGCCAATCCCTTCTGTGTCCAAAGTGTAATAGGCACACTTTTCTTAATCGTTAAAACTCCCATCTTCTTTCACTCCACAACGCTTCTTTAACTTAACTTAAAAATTAACTTAAGAAGTATGGATGCCTTCATCATCATCATCATATCAGCTGTTAAATAATATGATAAAGGCATCTTACTTATTAAGAATGATAAAATATGTTTGAATTTTGAATAAAAATTGGTATCTAGACCGAAACCCCGATCCCCGCGCGTATCTATGCTCGCACTTATCGTACAGAGCCGCACTCTATAAGCCAAAGAGCCACACTCTATAAGCCAAAGAGCCACATGCAGCTCGATTTACCGACCACCGACCAAGGTGAATGTCAGATGTTATAATAATAAGTGACAACTATAAAGCGAGCTGTCCACAGCCAGCTAAACTAAGTTAATTTCAAGTTAGTTCGCCAATTTTACATACATGTGCGTCCACCCACATGTAAGTAAAACTGACGAGATAAACTAAACTGACTTAGTTTAGCTGGCGGTTGACAGCTCGCTTTAGACTCGCTGGTTTTTTTCTACATACGGTCTATAGGCCTACCTATAGACCGTATGTAGAAAAAACCTATACTACATATAAGTATTATCTACGTTATAGACAATATTACTTTGCTAGGTTACTACTCAATCTGTGCCATGCAATAAAACAACAAAATTATTATATAATATATATATATTGAATACTTTATTAAAATGATGTTATAATTTATTAACACGAGTAGGTAAAAATGTTTGCGTGTGCAAAAATAGAACTTATTAAATTTAAGCCTACATTAATGTTTTTAATTACTGTTTATTGTTTACCATACCAATTGCAATATAGTAGATACATACAAATATTAAGACGATACTGCTCTAGAATGAGAATGCAAAACTGGGTTCCGGACAGTCTCCTGCATGTGATATAGGTTTGAAGTAAGTCGGTGCGCGTGTAAACTCTTGTCTTTCTGCTACAAGTGTGTCAATAGCAGCTTCGCCAGCTGGCGGCATTGTTCTTCCACGACTCAACTGCCAGGCACCAACTGGATACATAGACCATGTTTAAATTCCACAGATTTTATTTATTATATCATAAATACAATTGGTTCATGGGGACCAAAAGCAAATCTAAAGCAGACCTTAAATAATAAGGAACTGTAATCCCTTCCGCGACATACTGAAGGAAGGAAGGTAACATTATGTATTTTAGAGTCGGTAGTTAGAGGAAGGTTTGAAAGTGGCGACAGTGACAGAAAAGTTTGAAGGGGAATCGTTTTATTTGGTATGGGCATGTGGTGAGGAGGGATGAAACGCATAGATGGAAAGGTAGAGGAAGATCAAAGAACAGATGGATGGATTGTGTGACGAGAGATGTGAAAGAAAAAGAAGTGAATGATAGATTATGGTAGACACACATGTATAACACGCGTAACATGACAACCATAGAAACGGGTTTTCTACGGGTTTTGTCGTATAAAGCTATGTTTTTAACGTAAATAAATATGAAGGCAGATGAAATACTTTACTTACTTTGTCTATAGTCGGTGCCAATATTTTTACAACTGTATGCTATCGCATATCCATGGTAGTCGGTCGCCAAAATGTAGATTTCCTCTGGATCTAGAATAATAAAATGAAGAATTACTAGATCTTGATTTTTTTGTTGAATTATCGAACAAAAAATGTATTAAACTAATACCCAACTACGACAAAAAGTCATCTAAAAAGGTAAATAAACAAGACATCACAGTCAGACATTTTTGTCGTAGTTGGGTTTTATTTTTACAACTTTTACTTTTATTTAAATTATTTTGGTAATATAATATTAATATTTTTGAAATGTGTTTCATCCCTTTCATTTGATACCCAACATGGCATCATTTATTTTTTAGTTCCTGGCTTTATGTCCTCTAGAAGGCGCCATAATCAGTTTTTTGAATTGCCTCCCAATATGGACGCAAATTTAAAGACGTATTCACGTCAAAAGTTAGCTTATTATTCGATAGATACCTTCAGTGTCAGCCATCTGAAGACTGAATTTTCCACTGTCAGCTGCGGTTATTCGGGCTACTCCTTCTGTATGCTTTACTTCTCCACCAATCACTTCGATGGAATTTACATTTATGTAACTTCCATCGTATGACAATCGGGAACCAATACAGGTACTGTCTTCTCCGACTGCGTCGTACCTTTGGATCTGATACCAGGTACTGTTTGCGAACTGTAAAAAGACACATTGACAAATGAGCATAAGTATGGTAATATTGACATTATACAACGAAAAATTTGGAATAATTGCAGTTGATAGAGGATTGTGTAAATATTAAACCAGACAAAGGCACTGCCATATTATTTATTGACTTTGTGATCTTAAAAGTTTTTTCCCAGGGATCAAATGAAAACCCCATGTAAGAATACAAAGGAATTGTGGAACCGTGCACCTAGCTCCTGAGATTTCATAAGTGCCCTTGTTCAATTTAACCTTCAATCGACCCGTGCGGCTGATTGTTTAGCCACGACCTAGGAGAAAAAAGTACCCAACTACTTATTTTTGTTTAAAATTCGTATTATTATTATTTTTCCTTTCGGCGAAACGGAACTAAAATCGGAACCTTCAGTGAGAATCCGTCACACACTGCCGGTTTCTTTCTAGAGTCATCAGCGGCAGCGCAACGATTTCACTTGAAAATTGGAAATGTTGTGTAATGCAATGCGTCTGATGTCACAAAGATCACGCCTTGTTGCAAACGAAGATGTGTCCGTAACAATAAAGTGAGCGATACTTTCTGAATCGATCAAAGTGCGTAGGTACTTAAGATAGAAAAGAAAGTGAGTAGAAAAAAAAAAATATCTTACAGCAGTCAGGTCTATGTTGGCCATTCCAGAAATACTTGTGTCGCACTGACCAGGGATTATGACTTTGTCCCCGGTTTGTGGTAGGTAATGCCAGCAAGCTTCATCAGTCTGACTTGTTGCCATATAATATTCATGTTTGAGATCTTGAGTGGTAGTGACGACGTTACTTATGATGGTGTTAGCTTCTTCGCTCAGTAGATTTCTATTTCTGCTCAATATCCAACTGCCAACTGTGAAGATAGTTTATCAAATTAGGTTTCTCAAAGTCATATTCTTATTTTTTGGTACCAAAGTACCTACACAAAAGCGATCTTGTTTACCTTGTCGTTTGTTTCCCTCTATATTAGTGCAAGTATACACAACAGCAAAGTTGTCATAGTCGGTTGCGAGTACGTAGAGATTCTGAGTCCTGACCTCTGCAATTTAAGAGTTTATTGTTATTATTGTATAGGTGATTTATCTATTTTTTTTTTGTATTTAAATAATAACATAACATCACGCCTTGTTTCCCCGAAGGGTTGGGCAGAGGTGTCCCTGCCTTAAATAATAATTTTGTTTGTATTCCCGTTTCAGGTTATAAATCTTCTAAAATAGCTTTTAAAGAATGTAATTTATATTTTGGAACTCGGAAAATGTTTCTGAGACAGACTACAGTAACAGTTAGTATATTATTATAGAGATTAAACAACTTACCGCCACCAACAGTAAAGGTAACTTGTAATACTCCAGGTTGACCAGTGCCTATAGCAGTCCCTGATATCGTAACCATAGTCTCATTGATAACTTGGCTGTTCAGAACAGCGACAAAACCGGCTGCAAGTGCGTATTGAGCACGGTTACACTGGCCAGTCTGTGTTGGTTGTGGGTATCTGGCTACTTCATACCATGTTCCAAGATACTGGCATCAGATAAAAAATATTAAAAGGACCATGTCGGTAATTTGAAAAAATAGTCACGTAGACGCAAGGTTGCGCTGTTCCACTGCGTCACAATGACTTCCCTTCATTCTTTCCACTGGTTACGAATTCACGACTGATTCAATTTAGTACTTATTTAAAAACTTAAAAAAAAACATGAGTTATGATGAAATACAAATTTTTCTATTAAGTACCGAGAATATGAAACCCATCAGCAATTTAAATGCCTTATTTTATAACCTATCTACAATTTATTCTAAAAAAAACAACTGAATCTGCATAAAAAAAACATTAAATTCATTCAATGACTACGCTCAGCTGCCTCAAGGTCCATACAATGGTGCCGATTCTTTTGTACACCGAACTAAACTATCACTAAAGTTCCTTACTTTTGGCTTTGAGAAACTTAAAGCGAATACTTTGAAAGAAAAAAAAGATACAGTACTGTTTTTGCACCTGAAGTCGAGGTGTTGGTGTGAAGTTTAGTTCATGACAACTAATTCTATTCCACACCTTTTTAATTGAGATTAATAATAGTCAGATTGAGGGATCGGGAACGTCAAATTTTGAATAGAAAAATTGTCATTTTCACTAAATTTATAACTCAGTGCCATCTTAGTGCTGTCAAACTAAAATATAGTTAAGTGTGTCACTTTAGTCTATTTCAGAATGGGAAATCTCGTTTGACAGAAAAAAAACAAAATTTTGGTGAAATTTTGTCTAGTTTAGACGCATTTGTGACAAGAGAATCGGCACCAATTTCACAGAACAGTTCCTTTGTAGTGAGGGTGAGCACTAAAGAAGGATTTTTGAAAATTCATCCCCTATATGGATTAAAATATAGCCTACTCTATTTGAAAGGCTTGCCAAGTGAGCTTCTGATTTATAAACATTTTACGATTATATGTATTGTCGTTTCGAGTGCATTTTTCTCAGGGACAATCGTGCATTTATATATATATTACGTTTGTCAGATTAAACTACATTAATGTGAACTTACTCTAACAACATCGAAGTCAGCAACGCCGGTTATAGATGTATCGCAGGGTCCGGGCAACTCGATGATTGCTGGGATTTGTTCGAAAACTGGATAGTAGAAGCACGCTGCATCACTCTGACTTGTTACCATATAATATTCATCTTTGAGACCTTGAGTGGTAGTGACGACGTTATTTATAACGGTGTAAGCTTCTTCGCTCAGTAGATATGTGTTTCTGCTCAATATCCAACTGCCAACTGTGAAGATAGTTTGTCAAATTAGGTATTTCAAAGTCATGTTCGTATTTTTTGTTACCAAGGTACCTACACAAAAGCGATTTTGTTTACCTTGTCGTCTGTTTCCCTCTATATTAGTGCAGGTGTACAAAAGAGCAAAGTTGTCATAATCGGTTGCGAGTACGTAGAAATTCTGAGTCCTGACCTCTGCAATTTAAGAATTTATTGGTATTATTGTATAGGTAATTTTTTCTTATTATTTATTGTAATTTAATAACAATTATGTTTTTGTTCCCGTTTCAGGTTATATATTTTTTTAATAGTTTTTAAAGAACGTAATTTATATTTTGGAACTCGGAAAATGTTTCTGAGACAGACTACAGTAACAGTTATTATTTATTTATTTAAAATCACATACAACTATCATCACAGGCTTACCTAATACAATAGTGTAGTCATAGTTACATTTAAGATTAGAGTTGTTACAATCAAAAACAAAGAGCAATTTTACAAATTGTGGCCCGTGTGAATTCACTCAGAGTACAATTGAAGTTAGTATATTGTTATAGAGATTAAACAACTTACCGCCACCAACAATAAAGGCAACTTGTAACAGTCCAGGTTCACCAGTGGCTGCAGCTGTTCCTGATATCGTAACCAAAGTCTCATTGATAACTTGGCTGTTCTGAACAGCGACAGTACCGGCGGCTGTGAGTGCGTATTGAGCACGGTTACACTGGCCAGTCTGTGTTGGTTGTGGGTATCTGGCGACTTCGTACCATGTTCCAAGATACTGGCATCAGATAAAAAATATTAAAAGGATCATGTAGGTATTTGAAAAAATGTCACATATACGCAGGGCATGCTGTTCCACTGCGTCGCAATGACTTCCCTTCATTCTTTCCACTGGTTACGAATTCACGACTGATTCAATTTAGTACTTATTTAAAAACTTAAAAAAAAACATGAATTATGATGAAATACAAATTTTTCTATTAAGTACCGAGAATATGAAACCCATCAGCAATTTAAATGCCTTATTTTATAACCTATCTACAATTTATTCTAAAAGAAACAACTGAATCTGCATAAAAAAAACATTAAATTCATTCAATGACTACGCTCAGCTGCCTCAAGATCCATACAATAGTGCCGATTCTCTTGTACACCGAACTAAACTATCACTAAAGTTCCTTACTTTTGGCTTTGAGAAACTTAAAGCGAATACTTTGAAAGAAAAAAAAGATACAGTACTGTTTTTGCACCTGAAGTCGAGGTGTTGGTGTGAAGTTTAGTTCATGACAACTAATTCTATTCCACACCTTTTTAATTGATATTAATAATAGTCAGATTGAGGGATCGGGAATGTCAAATTTTGAATAGCAAAATTGTCATTTTCACTAAATTTATAACTCAGTGCCATCTTAGTGCTGTCAAACTAAAATATAGTTAAGTGTGTCACTTTAGTCTATTTCAGAATGGGAAATCTCGTTTGACAGAAAAAAAACAAAATTTTGGTGAAATTTTGTCTAGTTTAGACGCATTTGTGACAAGAGAATCGGCACCAATTTCACAGAACTGTTCCTTTGTAGTGAGGGTGAGCACTAAAGAAGGATTTTTTAAAATTCATCCCCTATATGGTTTAAAATATAGCCTACTCTATTTGAAAGGCTTGCCAAGTGAGCTTCTGATACTTATAAACATTTTACGATTATATGTATAGTCGTTTCGAGTGCATTTTTCTCAGGGACAATCGTGCATTTATATATATATTACGTTTGTCAGATTAAACTACATTAATGTGAACTTACTCTAACAACATCGAAGTCAGCAACGCCGGTTATAGATGTATCGCAGGGTCCGGGCAACTCGATGATTGCTGGGATTTGTTCGAAAACTGGATAGTAGAAGCACGCTGCATCACTCTGACTTGTTACCATATAATATTCATCTTTGAGACCTTGAGTGGTAGTGACGACGTTATTTATAACGGTGTAAGCTTCTTCGCTCAGTAGATATGTGTTTCTGCTCAATATCCAACTGCCAACTGTGAAGATAGTTTGTCAAATTAGGTATTTCAAAGTCATGTTCGTATTTTTTGTTACCAAGGTACCTACACAAAAGCGATTTTGTTTACCTTGTCGTCTGTTTCCCTCTATATTAGTGCAGGTGTACAAAAGAGCAAAGTTGTCATAATCGGTTGCGAGTACGTAGAAATTCTGAGTCCTGACCTCTGCAATTTAAGAATTTATTGGTATTATTGTATAGGTAATTTTTTCTTATTATTTATTGTAATTTAATAACAATTATGTTTTTGTTCCCGTTTCAGGTTATATATTTTTTTAATAGTTTTTAAAGAACGTAATTTATATTTTGGAACTCGGAAAATGTTTCTGAGACAGACTACAGTAACAGTTATTATTTATTTATTTAAAATCACATACAACTATCATCACAGGCTTACCTAATACAATAGTGTAGTCATAGTTACATTTAAGATTAGAGTTGTTACAATCAAAAACAAAGAGCAATTTTACAAATTGTGGCCCGTGTGAATTCACTCAGAGTACAATTGAAGTTAGTATATTGTTATAGAGATTAAACAACTTACCGCCACCAACAATAAAGGCAACTTGTAACAGTCCAGGTTCACCAGTGGCTGCAGCTGTTCCTGATATCGTAACCAAAGTCTCATTGATAACTTGGCTGTTCTGAACAGCGACAGTACCGGCGGCTGTGAGTGCGTATTGAGCACGGTTACACTGGCCAGTCTGTGTTGGTTGTGGGTATCTGGCGACTTCGTACCATGTTCCAAGATACTGGCATCAGATAAAAAATATTAAAAGGATCATGTAGGTATTTGAAAAAATGTCACATATACGCAGGGCATGCTGTTCCACTGCGTCGCAATGACTTCCCTTCATTCTTTCCACTGGTTACGAATTCACGACTGATTCAATTTAGTACTTATTTAAAAACTTAAAAAAAAACATGAATTATGATGAAATACAAATTTTTCTATTAAGTACCGAGAATATGAAACCCATCAGCAATTTAAATGCCTTATTTTATAACCTATCTACAATTTATTCTAAAAGAAACAACTGAATCTGCATAAAAAAAACATTAAATTCATTCAATGACTACGCTCAGCTGCCTCAAGATCCATACAATAGTGCCGATTCTCTTGTACACCGAACTAAACTATCACTAAAGTTCCTTAGTTTTGGCTTTGAGAAACTTAAAGCGAATACTTTGAAAGAAAAAAAAGATACAGTACTGTTTTTGCACCTGAAGTCGAGGTGTTGGTGTGAAGTTTAGTTCATGACAACTAATTCTATTCCACACCTTTTTAATTGATATTAATAATAGTCAGATTGAGGGATCGGGAATGTCAAATTTTGAATAGCAAAATTGTCATTTTCACTAAATTTATAACTCAGTGCCATCTTAGTGCTGTCAAACTAAAATATAGTTAAGTGTGTCACTTTAGTCTATTTCAGAATGGGAAATCTCGTTTGACAGAAAAAAAACAAAATTTTGGTGAAATTTTGTCTAGTTTAGACGCATTTGTGACAAGAGAATCGGCACCAATTTCACAGAACAGTTCCTTTGTAGTGAGGGTGAGCACTAAAGAAGGATTTTTGAAAATTCATCCCCTATATGGTTTAAAATATAGCCTACTCTATTTGAAAGGCTTGCCAAGTGAGCTTCTGATACTTATAAACATTTTACGATTATATGTATAGTCGTTTCGAGTGCATTTTTCTCAGGGACAATCGTGCATTTATATATATATTACGTTTGTCAGATTAAACTACATTAATGTGAACTTACTCTAACAACATCGAAGTCAGCAACGCCGGTTATAGATGTATCGCAGGGTCCGGGCAACTCGATGATTGCTGGGATTTGTTCGAAAACTGGATAGTAGAAGCACGCTGCATCACTCTGACTTGTTACCATATAATATTCATCTTTGAGACCTTGAGTGGTAGTGACGACGTTATTTATAACGGTGTAAGCTTCGTCGCTCAGTAGATATGTGTTTCTGCTCAATATCCAACTGCCAACTGTGAAGATAGTTTGTCAAATTAGGTATTTCAAAGTCATGTTCGTATTTTTTGTTACCAAGGTACCTACACAAAAGCGATTTTGTTTACCTTGTCGTCTGTTTCCCTCTATATTAGTGCAGGTGTACAAAAGAGCAAAGTTGTCATAATCGGTTGCGAGTACGTAGAAATTCTGAGTCCTGACCTCTGCAATTTAAGAATTTATTGGTATTATTGTATAGGTAATTTTTTCTTATTATTTATTGTAATTTAATAACAATTATGTTTTTGTTCCCGTTTCAGGTTATATATTTTTTTAATAGTTTTTAAAGAACGTAATTTATATTTTGGAACTCGGAAAATGTTTCTGAGACAGACTACAGTAACAGTTATTATTTATTTATTTAAAATCACATACAACTATCATCACAGGCTTACCTAATACAATAGTGTAGTCATAGTTACATTTAAGATTAGAGTTGTTACAATCAAAAACAAAGAGCAATTTTACAAATTGTGGCCCGTGTGAATTCACTCAGAGTACAATTGAAGTTAGTATATTGTTATAGAGATTAAACAACTTACCGCCACCAACAATAAAGGCAACTTGTAACAGTCCAGGTTCACCAGTGGCTGCAGCTGTTCCTGATATCGTAACCAAAGTCTCATTGATAACTTGGCTGTTCTGAACAGCGACAGTACCGGCGGCTGTGAGTGCGTATTGAGCACGGTTACACTGGCCAGTCTGTGTTGGTTGTGGGTATCTGGCGACTTCGTACCATGTTCCAAGATACTGGCATCAGATAAAAAATATTAAAAGGATCATGTAGGTATTTGAAAAAATGTCACATATACGCAGGGCATGCTGTTCCACTGCGTCGCAATGACTTCCCTTCATTCTTTCCACTGGTTACGAATTCACGACTGATTCAATTTAGTACTTATTTAAAAACTTAAAAAAAACCATGAATTATGATGAAATACAAATTTTTCTATTAAGTACCGAAAATATGAAACCCATCAGCAATTTAAATGCCTTATTTTATAACCTATCTACAATTTATTCTAAAAGAAACAACTGAATCTGCATAAAAAAAACATTAAATTCATTCAATGACTACGCTCAGCTGCCTCAAGATCCATACAATAGTGCCGATTCTCTTGTACACCGAACTAAACTATCACTAAAGTTCCTTACTTTTGGCTTTGAGAAACTTAAAGCGAATACTTTGAAAGAAAAAAAAGATACAGTACTGTTTTTGCACCTGAAGTCGAGGTGTTGGTGTGAAGTTTAGTTCATGACAACTAATTCTATTCCACACCTTTTTAATTGATATTAATAATAGTCAGATTGAGGGATCGGGAATGTCAAATTTTGAATAGCAAAATTGTCATTTTCACTAAATTTATAACTCAGTGCCATCTTAGTGCTGTCAAACTAAAATATAGTTAAGTGTGTCACTTTAGTCTATTTCAGAATGGGAAATCTCGTTTGACAGAAAAAAAACAAAATTTTGGTGAAATTTTGTCTAGTTTAGACGCATTTGTGACAAGAGAATCGGCACCAATTTCACAGAACTGTTCCTTTGTAGTGAGGGTGAGCACTAAAGAAGGATTTTTGAAAATTCATCCCCTATATGGTTTAAAATATAGCCTACTCTATTTGAAAGGCTTGCCAAGTGAGCTTCTGATACTTATAAACATTTTACGATTATATGTATAGTCGTTTCGAGTGCATTTTTCTCAGGGACAATCGTGCATTTATATATATATTACGTTTGTCAGATTAAACTACATTAATGTGAACTTACTCTAACAACATCGAAGTCAGCAACGCCGGTTATAGATGTATCGCAGGGTCCGGGCAACTCGATGATTGCTGGGATTTGTTCGAAAACTGGATAGTAGAAGCACGCTGCATCACTCTGACTTGTTACCATATAATATTCATCTTTGAGACCTTGAGTGGTAGTGACGACGTTATTTATAACGGTGTAAGCTTCTTCGCTCAGTAGATATGTGTTTCTGCTCAATATCCAACTGCCAACTGTGAAGATAGTTTGTCAAATTAGGTATTTCAAAGTCATGTTCGTATTTTTTGTTACCAAGGTACCTACACAAAAGCGATTTTGTTTACCTTGTCGTCTGTTTCCCTCTATATTAGTGCAGGTGTACAAAAGAGCAAAGTTGTCATAATCGGTTGCGAGTACGTAGAAATTCTGAGTCCTGACCTCTGCAATTTAAGAATTTATTGGTATTATTGTATAGGTAATTTTTTCTTATTATTTATTGTAATTTAATAACAATTATGTTTTTGTTCCCGTTTCAGGTTATATATTTTTTTAATAGTTTTTAAAGAACGTAATTTATATTTTGGAACTCGGAAAATGTTTCTGAGACAGACTACAGTAACAGTTATTATTTATTTATTTAAAATCACATACAACTATCATCACAGGCTTACCTAATACAATAGTGTAGTCATAGTTACATTTAAGATTAGAGTTGTTACAATCAAAAACAAAGAGCAATTTTACAAATTGTGGCCCGTGTGAATTCACTCAGAGTACAATTGAAGTTAGTATATTGTTATAGAGATTAAACAACTTACCGCCACCAACAATAAAGGCAACTTGTAACAGTCCAGGTTCACCAATGGCTGCAGCTGTTCCTGATATCGTAACCAAAGTCTCATTGATAACTTGGCTGTTCTGAACAGCGACAGTACCGGCGGCTGTGAGTGCGTATTGAGCACGGTTACACTGGCCAGTCTGTGTTGGTTGTGGGTATCTGGCGACTTCGTACCATGTTCCAAGATACTGGCATCAGATAAAAAATATTAAAAGGATCATGTAGGTATTTGAAAAAATGTCACATATACGCAGGGCATGCTGTTCCACTGCGTCGCAATGACTTCCCTTCATTCTTTCCACTGGTTACGAATTCACGACTGATTCAATTTAGTACTTATTTAAAAACTTTAAAAAAAACATGTATTACGATGAAATACTAATTTTTCTATTAAGTACCGTGAATATGGAAACCCATCAGCGATTTAAATGTCATATTTTATTACCTATCTAAAATGTACTCTAAAAGAAACAACTGAAACTACATTAAAGAAAATATTAAATTCATTCAATGACTGCGCTCAGCTGCCTCAAGATCCATACAATGGTGCCGATTCTCTTGTACACCGAACTAAACTATTACTAAAATTCCTTACTTTTGGCTTTGAGAAACTTAAAGCTATTCTGCGAAAATATTTCTCTTTTAATAGTAGATTGTTTACCAAGGGAGCAAATAACTATTTTTAAGGCGAGAGTGTTTCTTTGAATTCAGAGTGGAGAAAAGGATTCTAAAGTAGAATCCTGAGCGCAGCGAGGGATTCAAACTACAATATAGATGGATAGAATATTCTTTATTATGTACACCATTAAAATTACAGACATTAATATAGAAATTTTACATTGGGTGACAAGTCACTCGAGCTTAAAATAGTGTTGCTCCCGAGGTGAACACTCTATTTTTTATCACCATCTATGAGAAATAAAAACGTGTGCGGTTCGACCCCGTCAGGAACGAAGTTCCTTCTCACGTATGGTTTAAATAAAAAATAAAATTATCGCCGCCATAGTGGATTTACATTTTGACCTCATTATCGACTTTAGTACCTTCGGAAACTATGAAAATGATACCCAAGATGAAAAATTTGAATATTTTTGCAGCTACCATCTTGGATTTACATTTTGACCTCACCATCGGCTTAAGCACCTTTAAAAACCATGAAAATGATATCCATGACGAAAAATTTGTATTTTTTTGCCGCCGCCATCTTGGATTTTCATTTTGACCTCACCATCGGCTTTAGCAACCTTAAAAACCATGAAAACGATATCCATGACGAAATTTGTGACTTGAGAATTGACACCAATTTCGCACAACAGTTCCTTTTTAGTGAGGGTGAGCACTAAAGAAGGATTTTTGAAAATTCGTCCCCTAAATGGATTAAATAGCCTACCCTATTTGGATAATCCCATCGCACACATGGCTTCTATTAAGTAAATGAAACATTAGAGGCTTGCCAAGTGAGTTTCTGATTCTGATAAACATTTTACGATCATATGTATTGTCGTTTCGAGTGCATTTTTCTCAGGGGCAATCGTGCATTTATATATATATTACGTTTGTCAGATTAAACTACATTAATGTGAACTTACTCTAACAACATCGAAGTTAGCAACGCCGGTTATAGATGTATCGCAGGATCCGGGCAACTCGATAGTTGCTGGGATTTGTTCAAAAACTGGATAGTAGAAGCACGCTGCATCAGTTTGTAGTGTTTCCTGGTAATAATCTTGTCTGAGACCTTGAGTATTAGCGATGACGCTGTTTATGACGTTATTAGCATCTACGCTCAGTGGATTGTTGCTTTTGCTCAGTTTCCAACTGCCAACTGTGAAGATAGTTTATCAAATTAGCCATTTCAGTCATTCGTATTTTTTGGTACCAAGGTACCTACAAAAAAGTGATCTTGTTTACCTTGTCGTCTGTTTCCCTCTATATTAGTGCAGGTGTACACAAGAGCATAGTTCTCATAGTCGGTTGCGAGTACGTAAAGATTCTGAGTCCTGACCTCTGCAATTTAAGAATTTATTGGTATTATCGTAAAGGTAATTTTTTCTTATTTGTTTTTTATAATTTAATAATAATTTTCTTTTTATTCCCGTTTCAGGTTATAAAATCTTCTTAAATAGTTTTTAAAGAACGTAATTTATATTTTGGAACTCGGAAAATGTTTCTGAGACAGACTACATACAGTAACAGTTAGTATATTGTTATAGAGATTAAACAACTTACCGCCACCGACAGTAAACGTAACTTGTAATACTCCAGATTGACCAGAGACTTGAGTAGCTGTTCCTGACATCGTAGCCAAAGCCTCATTGATAACTTGGCTGTTCAGAACAGTGACAACACCGGCAGTAGCTCCGAGCGCATATTCAGCACGGTTACACTGGCCTGTCTGTGTTGGTTGTGGGTATCTGGCGACTTCGTACCATGTTCCAAGATACTAGCATCAGAAAAATAAAATAGAAGAATCACGTAATTTCAAATCATTTTATAATGAGTCTCTAATCTTTAAAAAGATTAAATTACATTTATGTGAACTTACTCTGATCGCGTTGAAGTTAGCAACGCTGGTTATAACCCAAAAAACATGAATACTAACAAATTCAATAGTTTCATTACAAATACTAAAATACATTTTATGTGATTCTAATTTTTACTTTACAATTTGTATTGAAATAGACAAAAGAATATAAAATACTATGACATCATTATTACTTATGCCATGTGAGTCTGATCTTTGAAATGATTAAATTACTTTCATGCGAACTTACTCTGGAAACATCGAAGTTAGCAACGCCGGCTACGGTAGGACATGGTCCTTCAAAATCGACAAAGTGGGAGCAAGCTTCTGCGCTGTGATCACTCCGGATGAATTGAGTGGAAACTATGTTAAGCGCTTCCACGTTTTGAATAACACTATTAATAGCGTTTGTAGCGGCAAGAGGTAGCACACCCTTGTTTCTACCTAACTTCCAACTGTTCACTGTAAATACGAAAATCCAATTAGAATACTGCCTATTAAGTATCTACTCGTACAATCATGGAGTTTTATGAAAACTTTGGATTTGTTGAGTGTTTCATACATTGTGTGACTGGCGATGGTGTAAAATTCATGTAGCATCTAAAGGCTCGCGTCCATAGTCCCGCATTGTTCGCATCAAACGGATCGTACCCAGGGGATTAGTTTGTAGCAGTACGTCCACTGTATCCGTAACAAACGGCAGCCTAATTGCGGAATGTATTAACAACGGCAATGCTTTTCATTTTGATAATTTAATCATATTCATTGTGTTATTTATGCTGTCGAGCAGACGAATTTTTCAATCATATGAAACAATGGATTATGATTGAAGATAACCCCCTCAAATTGCCTAAGCCTACGTCTGAAGCAGCAAAAATGTTATATACTTTTTTAGACTAGATAGTTAATTTAGTTTAGAAGTTCGTTTTTATTTGTAAAAGCACGATGGCATTAACATCGTCGCATATATGTACAAAAATCCTTGAAACAAATAAAGAACACAAAAAAAAACCCTTCAAAGTTACTAACGCACTACACGCAACGGAGAAGTCACGTAAAAAAGTTTAACTGACAAACATAAGTAATGTTTTAGCACACCTGTTTAAGTCCAAGGCTAATTGTTACCTTTGTATTAGTACAGAATCTGTTGGAAAACCTTTATAAATAAATAAACAAAGATTAAATGCTTGTTCCCAATCTGTCATATTTTTGACTGAGATCGAGCGTGCCATTATAAATGCTTGACAATTAAGTATAATTAAATGACTCTGAGTACGGCAGTATAGTTTTTATTAATTGGTAAAAATAAGTGTTTTACCTTGTTTTGTGGCAGCATTTAAGTTGCGGCATGAATAGATCAGTGCATATGTATCATAATCCGTGGCCAGAACCCAATATGGTGCTGTAACAGGAAATGTTTTTGGTTATTGTCAATTATTATCTAAACTGTCTCGTTGATCTAGCTAGTGGTAGCAAATTCGACAGCTGAGTGTGTCTCCTGGGTTCGAGCCCTGGGTCGTGAAAAATATGATTGGGTATTTTCTTTAGGAATTTATTAGTAGAAACCCAGTCTGGTCTTGTGCCCGGTTCATGGTGATAAGTTCGCCCCCTATCTGCAACATGGGACTTAAACATAATTTGCCAAATGTGGGTGTACTTTAAAGAAAGATTTTTCACTCAGCATAGATTACGCATTCAAATTGAACAAAATAATATTTATCATCATCATTTTAGCCGAAAGACGTCCACTGCTGGACATGGGCCTCCCCCAAGCACCGCCACTTTTACAGGTTGTGAAGTTGGCGACCGCGTACCAGAAGACGTAGCGTTTGAAGAAATAATATTACCTTAACGTAAAATAATGTATATATTTACCAGTAGGCAGGTTGCCAGATATTGTCACATCAAATTTAGCATTTCCAGTAAGTACAGCTGTCCCGGTTACAATTTGTAGAATACCGTTTGTGACTTGAGTGTTTTGTACATTAATTGTTCCATCAGTGTTGGCAGTATACGTAGCGGTGTTGCAGGTACCATTTTTGAAGGTCGACGGTAAGGATTCAATGTCGTACCATACGCCTGCAAACTAAATAACAAAGAATTACAAATTATTAAAACGAAGGAAAAAAAGTAAAACAGATTTTGTCCATCCCTGGTTTGTACGCATTTTAGTTAAGGGATTTCTTTTTCTAGTGTCACTAAGTGAGAACCTAAGCTCATACTTAGACTAGACAATGTTTTTTTTGTTACTAGCACAGCACAGAGGAAACCAAGATTAAAAAAAAAAAAAAAAATGGCCTACTTCTGCTTTCCGGATTTTTTTCTTTCCGAGAATGGGTGCAAAAAAATCTTGCCTGGTTCGCTCTTTGCATCCTACATTTTTGCTTTTTGTGAACGAAGTATAATAACGCACGTTAGAATATTTGTATTTTTTTGTCGTTGTTTATTTTTTGCAAAATGTTACTAGAAAATACCTACATAAACTGAGAAGATAGGGGCCGGGGGTCATTTTGTGCGTGTCATGCGTGAACTGTCTAGACTGGTATCAAATCTTTGTGGTTCTTTCATTAAAAAAAAAAAAAAAAATCGGACATTATCTGCTCGGTTCTCACGATTTGACCAATTCAATTCGGGCTTGAGAAATTTTATTCAGTGTTTCTTCTCCGGATAGTCAGATAGGAAACACTGACCTTAAAAATTTTATTTGACGTGTTAAAGTGTTCATAATAATTACTAATAAAAATGGTTTAGAAAATTATATAGAGTAAGTGACTTTTTCACTGGAAATGGAACAGAATTTATTTTTATATAAATTTATTCAAATGAAATTATCTGCTAGCCAATTGAATCAGAACTTATCTGAACGTGTTGAGACAAGCCTTTAGTGAACTTAATGTGAGTTTATATTAAAAGTATTTTTTTTCTGCCTCGTTGGTCTAATGGTCGCAAGCGCTATTCCTCTGGGTTCGATTACCGGGTCGGGCAAAGTGTTATTGGGTTTTTCTATCTGAAATTTCTCAATAGAAGCCCAGAGTCTGGATTTGTGTCCGGTTGATGGCAATAAGCTCGCCCCTTATTACATGGGACTTAAACATAACTGGGGAAATGTGAGTGTACCTGCTACAGGGACACTTCTGCCCAACCCTTCGGGGAAACAAGGCGTGATGTTATGTTTATGAGTATTTAAAAAAAAAATTGTATATTGTTACATATTTAAAAAAAACGAGATAAAAAGGATTTATTTGTGATCATTGGTTCGATTAGTTACTTAAGCCAGTACATTAACAACATGTATGGTGCAGCTGTTTTTGGAATGAAGTTCTTTAACGCGGTTTGCGGTAGGAATTTAATGGTAGAAATCGTCACGTAACGAAAAAGCATTATGCCCCTAAAAGTCAGTTTTATGGTCTCAAGTTTCAAGTGTCAAAGTTTTTGTTTCTGGAATTTAGAATCGATTTCCATTTAAGGCCCCCGGTATGGATATTTTACGAGAAATGAAATTTATACAAGCGTTAACTAAAAAGCGTTATGTTTTGTATTTAAGTAATTCGTAAATAACATGGATCAAAATTTTGAAAAATATATTACATATTTCACACTTCGATCTAGATATTTCGGCCGTGCTATATATGATTACTTGCACCAAATAAACCGCAAAGACAAGTCGAAATTATGATCTAACTAGCTGCGCCTCGCGGTTTCACCCGCATATGTCTTGATCCCGTGGGAATATCGGGATAAAAAGTATTCTATGTGTTAATCCAAGTTATAAACCATTTGTGTGCCAAATTTCATCCAAATCCACTCATTGCGTGAAAGAGTATCATCCATCCATCATCCTCACAAACTTTCGCATTTATTAATATTATACATAATTATACATAATTATACATAATTATACATAATTATACATAATTATACATAATATTAATAAATGCGAAAGTTTGTGAGGATGATGGATGGATGATACTCTTTCACTATACACCCCTCCGCAAACTAACAGGGTGCATTCAGGTCCTTATTTTGAATCATATTCCACCGAATATTTTCTCAGGATTTTTTTTTGTCGTTTTTTCAGTTACTATTTCTTTATTTCAATGTCAAATACATTCTCTGTATGCAGTACTCCATTAATGTAAATAAAACAGCTAAAATAAAAATAAACAGCAATGGACGTTGAAATTCTCTAACGAACGACGCGTGAAATCAGCTGTCATTGCGTGTAAGGTAATAAAACAAATCAGGTTTATTGGATTCCCATAACGTTCCTGAAATAATTTCATTTACCGGTCATCTTAGTATTATATACTGAATTCTCTCCATCAGTGGGCGGAAGGCTGTCCCTTACACCCTGTAGGTATATATTAATTAATTTATTAATAATGAATTAATATAGTAGGATTATTGTTTCATTTGAGTTATAATAGGTAGGTTGGGTTTTTGTTTTTTAGCCGACTTCTAAAAAAGGAAGAGGTTATATGTTCGTCAAGTATGTTTTTTTTATTATTTTTATTATGTATGTCCACCGATTTCTCCGTCATTTGTAAACCGATTTTGAAAATTATTTTTTTGTTTGAAAGAGTATGCTCTCAAATTGGTTCCATATAAATTTTATTAACTTTGCTGGGGTAGTTTTTGAGTTAGCTACAAAATACGTATTTTTTCCCCACTTAGTATGTAGATCATATGATAAGTTCCTGTCACTGGTAGCAGGTAGTGGTATTCGAATGTGTGTGGGATAGGTACCACAACTAAAAAGTGAAAAATAAAAACTTTTTACAAAAAAAACACTACAAAGTGAAAAATAACTTTAATTTCGGAAGTCGGTGTCTTGTTTTTTTTTTGTAAAAAGTTTTTTATTTTTTTAAGAGGTGCATTTATTACCACCCTCTTTGCCTATTGCATATTCAAAGACAATCGTATTAAGGAGCCCAGTCGTGCGTAGGAGCTGACACACACATACTTTTTTGTTTTTAATTCTGAGCCATCTAGTGTACGCTTTTTTTTAGCTTAAAAAATAAAGCTAGTCAAAGTTGTTATGATGCTGAAAAGGTACAATGGCCCCTTGTCAGGTCTTGGGAGGTAAATAAAAAGTAAGCTTGCATTTTTAGTGGAAAAAGAAGTACTGAATTATTATGTCGAACTAAGCGCATAATCCTACCTATGTAGGCGCCAGGTTCCGTATCAATAAAATATCTGAATAAGAGTTTTGAAAAAAACTATTATGCTTAGTAATTTTTAATGTAACTTACTAGCTACGAATGGAACCACCCAGATTTTTTTCAAAACAAAAACCAATATGTATTTACCTAATGCATTTCAAACAGCTACGATTCTTAGGTAAGTGAGCTCAATTTCGTTTAAAAAGTTTTTAAACTTAGAGTCATCATCATCTGCCTAGCCTTTTTCCCAACTATGTTAGGGTCGGTTTCCAGTCTAACCAGATGCAGCTGAATACCAGTAGGTATTCTGCATGAAGCGACTGCCTGTCTAACCTCCACAACCCAGTTACTGGGTAATACGATGCCATTTACTAGGACTGGTTGTCACACTTTCGGGCTTCTGACTACCCATAATGACTGTTTTTGAACATTGAGTAACGGCCAATCATAAAATAATAAACAAAACTTACATTTGCCACATTAAAATCTGCTACTACGGGTACATTGTCATCGCACTGTCCATTCTGCACGATTTGTCCCACACACGCACTAATTAGACCAAGGAGACTAAAAACTACTATAATTGACTTCGACATCTTGGGAGCAGTATGTCCCGTCGCAACAAAATCCGTTAATATATACAAAATCTTATCTACCATTTTTTAATCGTTTCTTTGATCGCAAAATCGTATTCCCCGATTGATACGAGTAGATAGTTCCGCGTTACTAATATGATTATTAAAATATCAAAATAGCTAACTGTGCATAAGTTCATTACAAAAATATTAGTAGGATTAAAATATAAATGGATGTAGGTATTTCATGAAATGGCCAGCTAAAATTGACTATATCGTTTAAACGTCAACGTTTAATAAATAAACTAAAATCATTTTATTTCGGATAACACAAAAAGATCTATAAATTCTTAGTAACATGTTTGCACTTAAATCACTATTGTTAGTAACTTTTGAAACTAAAGACGAATTTGTGAGAAGACCACCCAACGAAAATGATGATATGTCCGTCGACGTTTGGCCATGTCATTAATGTAGGGTATCCAATGTACTCCCTATCACAGAGAGGAGGCCTGTGTCCCAGCAGTGGGAACGTTATAGGCTGATGATGATCCAATGTATCCATGCTTTAAGGTGTGGTAAAAGTTGCCAAGTAACTGCGACCAACTTGGAGGTAGCGGTTCACAATTCTAACCTTACCTAGCCCATTTGGTCGGGGTGCCCCAAGCGGCGAAAATAATCACTGTTTATAATGCTGTATTCGCTAAGATAAACCTACATTTAAAAATGGGCTCTCCGCGAGGGCTCCCGGCACCCGATATGCGACTAGAGTGAGCCCTCCAGGAGGGTTACTGGCACTGAATGTGTAAAGCTGTGGTCCTAGCTGTCATTTGTTTATCTTTGACAGCCGTTACGGGTAGTCAGAAGCTCAAAAGTCTTTCAACCAGTCTTACCAAGGGGTATCGTGTTACCCAGTAACAGATATACCTTTAATCACTCACAAACAAAGCCCCAAATCTCTAACAATAATTTTTGTGTTCCTATCATAGTTTAATTACCGAAGGTCTTGATGACGATCAAGATATTGAGAGGGAGCGCAGGGCTTTAGCGGTCAGAGGTAACATGCTGGCCCGCTGATTCTCCCGTTGCTCTAAACAGGTCAAGATTACGTTATTTAAGGCGTACTGTCAAAGCTTTTATACGGGGAATCTGTGGGTCAGCCACACCAAAAGATCGCTGGACGCCCTGCGCGTCCAGTATAATAACATCTTCAGGATGATGTTGGGGCTGCCTCGCTTCTGTAGTGCATCGGGGATGTTTGTTCAGTATCGCAATGATGGCTTTCATGCCGTCATTCGCAAGAAAACTACATCCCTGATCTGCAGAATGCGTGGCAGCTGCAACTGTATTCTGAAAACTGTAGCAGATAGGATCTCTTCTCCGTTATGGAGATCCTTTATAATGAGAGTTATTTGAATGAAATTGAATTGTATTTATTATGTTAATTTAAATTTTTTAATGGAATTGTATTTATTATTCTAATTTTTAATTGAATTGTATTTATTATTCTAATTTTTAATTTTGGTAAAATGTATGGATCTATTGTTAAATGAATTTTATTTTATTTTTTATTTTATAGTAATATTTTGAATGTAGGTAGGTACTGTAGTACAAATTTTAATATAAGTGGTGTAGTATTAAAGAAAAAATTATTCCTAGAGTTTTGCTAATTGTACCGTGTAAGGGCTTGCTAAGAGGATCTCAAATACTTTACTCATGTAAAGAACCATTCTCTGTATTTAAAAAACTATCATAGATCGTAGATTGCAGGAAAACCTATAAGAAGTCTATGGTATTAAAATAATTGGTAAATCTCTCAATATTGTGCGTACAAACTTACATTTGCAGTTGAAATGTATGGGAGAACATGTTTTTCAATTAATCGTTAAGTTAGTTCTTGGGATAAATTCATTTCAACTACGGAACCTTTCATTGTGCGTGGTGCGACACGCACTTGACCGGTTTTTTCTTTTGATAAGTTCGCATCCTGTTGATTGTCTGTGTTATGAAAGATAATAATCTTTGTATGACATAATGTTTAAAACTACATATGAATTCAGTTTGTAATTAGTCAACCTTCAATTTGAGATGCGGGTGAAGATATAATTTTTGTTATTCTCAAGTTTGAAAAGATCTAAAAAATAATACCCGAGTTGCCGGTGAATTTTTGCTATCTTTGTCAGTCAATCTGCCTATCCTTTTCCCAACTTTGTTAGGGGTCAGCTTCCAATCTATACCGGATGCAGCTGAATACCAGTATTTTACACGGAGCGACTGCCTATCTGACCTCCATAACCTAGTAACTGGGTAATATGATACCCCTTGGTAACTGGTTGTCAGACTTTCGGGCTTCTGATGACCCGTAACGACTGTCAAAGATCCACGAAAGACAGCCGGAACCAACGGCTCATCATGCTTTCCTAGGCACGGAGGAGTCTCGATATGTAAAGATGGTCACCCATCCACGGACCAACCCCGGCAAGCGTAGCTTAACCTGATGGATCGACCCGTGCGGCTGTTATTACTTAGCCACGATCTTTGTATGCAGTTGTAATTTAAATACCCTGCTATACTTACTCAACACCGAAGGCTGAAGGCTGCGGTTGTCGACCTCAGGACAAGCTGCTTCTCACACGGACACCTGTACATCGCTTGCTCCCGAGTCACCATTCCTGACTCTCTGTATATTCTGACTGCTGAGAATAAAACTACAAACGTGGTATACAGGGAAGTTTTATGAAAATGTGGCTGTTATTGTAGTATATTGTGGTGTCTTACGACTTCCACGCGAACGAACTCACGGTCAGAAGCTAGTACTTACCTATAAATTAACTCTTAAAATACATAGCATCACTTCTGTTTTCCTCGAAGAGGTAAGCAGAGGTGTAGGTACACCTCCTTCCCATGGCCGTATGTAACCTATCCTATTGGAATATTGTCTTGTTTCATGGTTCTTAGCATAGTTGCTGAAATAAGCAGCTGTACAGACAGACACACAGAGTCGTCCTATGGGTTCCTTTTTACCATTTTGGTACGGAATCCTAACAGATACGCTTAAATAAATACTTAGGTTTTTTATCAGACGCTTATAATTATAACAAGGGTGGTAAAAAGGGTGTCAGAACAAAAGCATAATCAGCCTATAATGTTCCCACTGCTGGGCTGCCGTCCACAAGCTATAATGTCGTTATCTCGCATGTGGTCGATTATCGTTTTTTGATGCCACCATAATCATAAAAAAAAATCTCTTTCTTTATGTTTAAGCAGTATTTCCTAGATAGGTACTATTTATTAAACCAGAAATAAAAAATATAAAAACCCCGTTAAGTTGCCTTGTTTGATATCTTTGCTACGCTAAAACGCAGGTAAGCAACATTACTAAACTAAAAAGTGATTAAAGGCTTCTAACTTACATTTTAACTAGAATTTTTACCATCAGTTGCTTATCTAAATTGCCGATAATAGAATGTCCTACTCTATTATGAGGTTAAACTTTAAAGTACTGTAACAATTTTATAGTTGATTTTGTAGTTTTGCTTTGTTTTAAATTACAGTATTCTAAATCCAACGCTAAAAAGCCGTTAGATGAAAGTACTAGAATACGCCAAAAACGGCATTTTCAAAATGAAATATATGTCGCAATCGAGTCGTATCCGGTACGCCAGCGCCATCTAATGGCGCTCGATGGAGTTGGTGTGGCGCGCGCTAACGATTCTTGACACTTCTCGGTCGGCGGGTGGCGCGTGCGAATCACTGAACCATCGCGCGTTCTGCGATACGTACCTAGTACCTACTTAACTATACGTGCCTGTGTTGTGTTGCTATTTACCGTGTTGTAACTGTTGGACTGGAATTATAGTTTGATGGTGTATACGAGTCTGTTTTCTTCATCCAACACTACCCACTGACGCCCACAGTTAAGAGGACCAACAATGAGTGCTAATAATGGATTCTCGCCACAGTGTTCTTGGTTAGCACATGTGTTTAGAATTGTTCGGTGTTTTTTGAGTGATTGTTGAAACTTTTGTCACTTGTTATAGTTTAAGTGTATTGTCCTTGTGTTCGTAACCAGGTTTGTACTGTGATTGTCTTATTTTTTACTCTTTTTATCCAAGATGGATGGAAATAAACCCCCTGATCCTGACCCCCCTGACATCCCAGGTCCCTCAACTCCTTTTTCCCCTAATCCACTATCCCAATTTGCGGACTGGTCTGTAGCATAACACAGATGGATGTATCCCAACCCGAACAAACCTCACGCAAACGTCCCGGTGACGAGGAAATTCTGACACCCACTTCTCCAAACAAACAACAAAAAAGCCAAATCGGTCGCGTCAAGTATTCCGTAATGGACAAGGCCCCCTATATTGTTCACGTCTCCCGCGTAGAGACTCAACCAAATGCAGGCACCACACTTCACCCTGTTAATTTTGGCAAATTTCTACTGAACAACAACATTGCGAACATTGTTCGTGGTGGTGTTAATAGAGTTGGCAGAAACCGTGTTTCCGTAGAGTTTGCCTCCCCTCAGGACGCTAACTCTTTCTTAGTTAACCCTTTGTTATCTAAATATAGTTACATTGCTTCAATCCCCACATTTATTATAACTAGGATGGGTGTTGTAACCGGGGTTCCCTCTGATATTACAGAAGAAGAGGCGTTAACTTACTTAACTGTGCCCTCAGGATGTGGGCAAATACTTAAAATCCGACGTATCAACAGGAAAATTCAAAGAGACGGTAATAACGAGTGGAAACCTACTGAAACCTGTGTCATCACATTTGATGGCCAAGTTTTACCCCAAAGGATTTACTGCTGCTACACTTCCCTTCCTGTTGTGCAATACATATACCCCACAATCCAATGTCGCAAATGCTGCAGATTTGGACATGTAGCAACCATATGCAGATCTAAACCACGCTGCAGTAAATGTGGCCACGATCACCCAGGTGATGGTTGCAACGTTTCTGAGGGCGAGGCCTTCTGTATCCTATGTTCGGGTAATCACTTTGCTAATAGCAGGTCATGCCCCGAGCATGGTAGACAGAAAGCCATTAAGACTGTTATGGCTGAAAAATCAATCCCTTATGCTGAGGCTAGCAAAATTATTCCAACAGCTTCTTGTAATTATGCCAATGTCACCAAGACTCCAATTTCTCAGTCCTATCGGAAAACTGTAACCCTCAAGCCCAGGACCCATGCCCCCCTTTCTCCATCATATGATAAAACTGCTCATCACCAGATAACTAGTTCTCCCCAAACTTCACAGCCTAATGGCTGCGCTCTCAATTATAATCATGTCTCTTCCAATAATAGTACTTCTTCTATTATTGAACTACTTATAAAACTTTTACCTGTTGTTATTTCTTCTTCTAATTCTACTCAATCACCGTCCAACGTTGCCGATCAACTTATAAAATTACTCTTAGACATAAGAAATGGCGTCTCGCCAAGTATTCCTACAGTGGAATGTGAGGAGCGTGTGGCATAAAAAGCACGACCTCATATTTCTCTTGAATAAGTACAAGCCATTGGCTTGTTCCATCGCTGAGACTTGGCTTTTACCAAGTCTTAGTTTTCGTATACCACATTTTAATATCCTCAGATGTGACAGAGCTGACGGCTATGGAGGGTCGGCTCTCTTTTTCAACAATCGGGTCCCACTCTTACCTTCTGCTTTACCTTCTCTTACAAGCGATATGAGCATTGCCGCAGGAAGGATTGAGGGCATCACAGTGTTCTCCATTTATATTGCTCATCCTCACCAAAACTTTTTTATTATTTTAAAAAACATTTTTACTAATGTCCATGGACCAATACTGGTCATGGGTGACTTTAACTGCCATCACTATAGATGGGGCTCTGAGCGCTGTGATGCCTTCGGTGTAGCATTGGTTGAACTCTTGGATGATCTGGATCTCTGCATTTTAAATAATGGTTGCCCAACACGCAGATCTCTTCCCGGACAGCAAAAGAGTTGTGTTGACTTAACCTTTTGTTCGGTTGAGCTGGCAGCTTCGACCCATTGGGAATGTACAACCTTGTCGCATGGTAGTGACCATTACCCTATTGTTATATCTTTACTTAACAAAACTTATTTAGAGAAAACTTCTCCTCCACTTTTGAAATACAACCTGTCCAAACCGGATTGGGCAAAATTTTCTTCATTATTGGAGGATAAAATTGACGTTCTTCCAAATTTAAATTCAAGTTTAGCAGACCCTTCTGGTCACCGTCATGCCAAGAGTTGTTATGAGGGATTTGTTACAGCCATCACCTCTAGTGCGGACTCCTGCTTTCCATTAAAAAACAGTGCTCGTAATAAAATACCCTCACCACCATGGTGGGATCCAGAATGCACTTCGGCAGTCAAGGATAGGGATGAGGCTGAGGAGTGTTATAATGCGGATATGAGCACGGAAAATCTATTGGCATATTTACGGCTTAATGCTAGAACCAAACGTCACCTTCGCAAGAAGAAACGTGCGGGTTGGGTTAAGTTCTGTACCTCTTTATCTCCCTCTACTCCAGTCTCAGTAGTCTGGAAAAGCATCAATAGATATAGACGTGGGTGCTCCCCGTCAATCTCGTCCCCTATCACTAGGGAAACTGCTGAACTTTTTTTGACAAAATTGCTCCTCCATACGTTCCTCTCTCTTCCGAATGTTTCAATATGTCCCTGCAAAATGTTTCAGAGGATCCTTTTGATGTGCCATTTACTTTGCAGGAACTTAATGTGGTACTCAGGTATGTCCGGGATTCAGCCCCCGGTATTGACGGTATACCATATTCTTTTATAGCTCATTCTGGAGACAAGGCTAAACGTTACTTCCTCGATGTTATTAATTTTTGTTATAGTAGTGGCTGGGTTCCAGACCAGTGGAAGTTACAAATCATTATCCCACTATTGAAGCCAGGCAAACATGTAGATGATCCAAACGGCCTTAGACCAATTGCTTTGTCCTCAGTTTTGTCCAAATTAATGGAACACCTAATTAAAAATAGACTGGAATGGATAGTCGAGTCGAGGGATTTACTGCCGAATTACCAATTTGGTTTTAGGAAGGGGCTCGGCACAATGGATAGTGTTGGCGTTTTAGTTGCGGATATCCGCTTGGCGTTTTCCAAAAAGGAATCCGTTGTTGCCGCTTTCCTAGACATCTCTTCTGCATACGACAACGTTCTTCTTCCCGTACTCAGGCAGAAACTGCATCAGCTGAGTCTCCCGGTTAAGATGATCGAATGCATCTGTGGTCTTCTTTTATCTCGTTCGTTGGTTCTGAGAGTCCAGGGTGAGGATTTCGATGCAAGGCAGACTTGGAAGGGACTCCCACAAGGATTCGTTCTCAGTCCCCTTCTTTATAATTTGTACACAGCGGACATTGGCACTTGTTTAAATAATAACTGTCAAATCCTTCAATACGCCGACGACCTAGTCTTATATGTGACAGATTCCTCCATCGTAGACGCGGCGTCATCACTTTGCCTCTCTCTGGACTCTCTGAACCAGTGGCTTTTAAGCCATGGTCTATCGTTATCTGCACCAAAAAGTTCGGCAGTAATTTTCTCTCGCAAAAGACTGATTCCGCACGTCTCAGTGGACATTTTAGGTAACAATATACCGTTGGTAAATAAGGCAAAATTTTTAGGCGTTTTCTTAGACTCAAAATTAAATGGTAAGCACCATATAAATTTATTAATAAAAAAATGCGAAAGAGTCATTTCGATTTTAAAAGCTCTCGCGGGTGTCTGGTGGGGTGCCCACCCTTACACTATGAAATTAGTTTATAACGCATTAATACGTAGTGTTTTAGATTATGGTACGTTCCATCTTGTTCCTTGCAATAAGGGTGCTTTGGCTGGGCTGGATAGGATTCAGTCAAAATGTCTTCGGATCATCTCTGGTTGTATGAAGTCTTCTCCCGTTAACGCATTGCAGGTTGAGTGTGCTGAACCTCCCCTGGCCTTAAGGCGGCAGTATCTGGCCTCCCGTTTTCTGGCTAGGTTAATATCTAGATCTTCCCATCCACTTTTAGCAAGATTGAATGAGTTAGATGCCATATGCAGAAGCTCAAATTACTGGAATAGTAAAGAAATTCCCCTAATCCTTAAAGCATTTCGTCAAAGTCAGCATTTAGAATGTCCAATAGAACAGAATCTCCGATTACCTGTTTTTAACTTTTCCTATGAAGTCTTATGTTTTATTCCTAAAATTTTCTTTGATATTGGCATTTCTAAAAAGTCTACTTCAGCAGATTCGGCCTTCAATGCGGCCGTGGGAGAACGATGGACTGGGTTTCAGAGGTTTTTTACAGACGCTTCAAAATTTAATGATCTTAGTAACGTTGGCGCTGCGGTTTATTACCAAAGCTCCAAAATTATTTTACAGTTCAAATGCCCTAAGGAGTCTTCTGTGTTCACGGGCGAGTGTGTGGCTTTACTGGAAGCTTGTCTTTTTAAAGAGTCACACCACAATATTGACAAAGCCGTAATCTTCACAGACTCTCTTAGCTGTTTGCAAGCTTTAGTACAAAATCCCTTCAAAAGTAAATTGCACAGCTCTCTTGTTTTAAAAATTAAAAAGTCTTTATTATCTTGTTTTAGTAGTCAAAAAGAGGTTCAATTAGTTTGGATACCTAGTCATTGCGGTATTAAGGGCAATGAGTGCGCTGATTCTTTGGCCAAAGATGCTTGCTCATCAGCAGCAGCTGATCTCACCCACAACTCTCATCAGGGGTATGACTTGCTGAGCCTTCCAAAGGTTGTGTTACAGTCTTCATGGCAGGATCATTGGAATAACACTGGGAAAAAAAAGGGGAAGTTTTATTATGCTGTACAACCAACCATAAAACCAAAACCTTGGTTTCACGGCTACAAAAAAGTCTCCAAAACCGTTATATCCGTCCTTTGTCGAATTCGTTTAGGTTTTTGTTGTACTCCCGTGTTTTTGGAAAAAATCCGGATTCGCGACTCCTCTCTCTGCGAGTGCGGGTTGGAGGAGGGCACACTGGATCACATATTCTTCGAATGCTCGAACAACGTTCCACCTTTAGATTTATATAAACGTCTCCCTAAATTTAAGATCCCTCTTCCAACTAATTTCTCCTCTTTACTAACATTTTCCTCCCCAGATCTGCTTGTGGCGCTGATGACCTTCATTCGTCACAATAACATAAAGTTATAAATTATTCTGTCTGTGTAGGTGTGGTATGCGTATATTTTATGTTTTTAACAATTTTATTATATATTTATTTATATTTTTTGTTTGTTTCAGTCCCGTACTAACCCAACAAGATCTACATTGAGTTCAACTGTATCAATCGAAGAATTTTATTAGTTTTTTTTTTTTTTTAATCATGCACACTTGCTTCTTCCAACTCACTTTCGACATTGGCAGAATAGTCGACATCGGCTTTGCTTGCCATTTGATAAAAATAGAATAGAATAGAGTGCTAATAATGATGATGGAGTCGGCCCTCCTCCGTCATCAGAAGTGGGATCAGTGTTGGATCAGAACAAGGAAACAAACGTATGGCGTGCCATGTTCGACGTACAGAATAAAAACATGCGAGCGTTGATTGAGGCGCTGCAATCACCGAAACCAGCTTACTGTGAAGAACTACCTGCATTCGATCCTGACAAACAAGATACCGACGCAAGATCATGGTGCGCGACAGCAGATTTGTGTTTATCCGAAAATCCACCAAGCGGCGGTCGACTTGTTTTGGCGGTCAGCAAGGCGCTAAAAGGTGAAGCATCAACATGGCTATCTCAAATAGCCTACGAAGGAATGACGTGAAATGAATTTAAGGTATTTTTCACAACACGATTTATTTCGACCGAGACATTGGCGGGTACCCTCATTAAAATGAACGGTGAAAAACCGAGTGAAAAGGAAACACTGCCCGCGTTTGCAAGTCGTTTAATTACTTCGCTCACTAATCGTTGGAAAGATGTAAACAAAGAAGAAATCGCCGTAGCAACAGTACTCGCTCACATATCACAGTTTGACCAGCGACTTCAACGTATGGCGTTTACTCCGAACATTACATCGAGGGACAAATTACAGCAAGAACTGAACGCGTTATCACATTTGAAGCGCAGGATTAATACCACTGGCGAATCATCGAATACAATCGATATCAAGCGAGCAAAGGTTACATCAATGAAATGTTTCAATTGTGGAAAAACCGGTCATAAGCGAATTGACTGCAGAAGCAAGCCGGTGGATACGAGGGGAAGACCTACAACATCTACATCATTGTCGAGTCAAGCGGCGCAACAGCCGGCAGCGAAGCCACCCTTGGTCTGCTTCAAATGTGGCAAGCCGGGTCACATAGCCGTCCGGTGTACGAGCGGCGGTGGCGGCGGCGGCGGTGGCAGCGGCGGCAGCGGGCCGGTCGACGGCGGGGCGCGGCACGAGCGGCGTATTGATGTCTGCGTCGTACAACCACCATCGGGCACGTTACAACACAGAGGTGAATTGTTACGCTTTATTTACGATTCTGGTGCTGAATGCTCGTTGGTAAAAGAAAGTTTTGCATCGAAATTTAATGGTAAACGTGCTAGTAATGTTGTTACTATGACTGGTATAGGTCAAACGCGAGTATTCAGCACAGAACAGATTTTATGTTGTGTAGTGATTAACGATCACCCTCTCGAAATTTTGTTGCATGTTTTGCCCGACAATTATTTGCAAAGTGACGTCATGTTAGGTCGCGAGATTTTAAATCTGGGTTTTGCTGTAAACATGACTGCAACGGAGCTTTCATTAACGAAAGTCTTTTGTGTAAATTCGGTGAGTCATAATAGTGATAACGCGCTTCAATCGGATTTAACTGTTATAGCGACGGATGTAACTGGCAATGACAAACATAGGCTTTTGCAAACGCTTAATCAGTTTTCTAAATTTTTATTACCGGTTTGCCTACGACGCGAGTGAACACGGCGAGCTTAAGATTAAGTTGATTGATCCGAACCGTACGGTTCAGCGGCGACCGTATAGGATGTCGGTGGACAAACGCAGCGTTGTGCGCGACCGTGTGAAAGAACTGTTAGAAGCGAATATTATCAGACCTAGCTGCTCTCCATTTGCAAGCCCAGCTCTGCTAGTAAAGAAGCAAGATGGTTCAGACCGCATGTGTATAGACTACCGCGAACTTAATAGTAACACTGTCTCCGATCGTTACCCCCTTCCTCTAATTTCTGATCAAAACGCGCGTCTCCATGGTGCCAATTATTTTTCAAAATTAGACTGCGCTAGCGGTTTTCATTTAATACCAGTAAATGTAGAGTCGATTGAGAGCACAGCATTTATAACACCTGAAGGTCAATATGAATTTTTGACCATGCCATTCGGTTAAAAAAATGCTATCTCTGTTTTTCAAAGAGCTATTATGAATGCTTTAGGTGACCTTGCTCATGACTATGTGGTCGTATACGTAGACGACGTCTTGATTATTTCTCCCGATGTAGAGTCAGGTTTACAAAGACTTCACACTGTGTTGGAAGTTCTGACTAAAGCTGGCTTCTCTTTGAACCTCAGGAAATGCTCCTTCCTCAAGACGAAGGTAGAGTTCTTGGGATTTGAGGTAGAGTCTGGCCAGGTCAGACCCAATCGCAGAAAAGTAGAGGCTTTAACGGCTCTACCACCTCCAGAAACGGTGACCCAACTACGGCAGTTTATCGGGCTAGCCTCATACTTTCGCCAATTTGTGCAAAATTTTTCTAGAATAATGGCCCCATTGTACCGACTGACTTCACTGAAAGGCGAATTGACATGAAAACCAGAACACGAAAATATTCGCCAAAATGTAATCTGTACCTTGACGAGTGATCCGGTATTGACGATCTATGACTCAGAGCTCCCGGTAGAGCTACACACAGACGCGAGTAGTTTAGGTTATGGAGCAATTTTGTTCCAAGTCAAGGCTGATGGTAAGCGTTGTGTGGTAGCGTACTTTAGTAAGAGAACGTCTCCTGCAGAGAGCAAATATCATTCGTACGACCTCGAAACTCTCGCGGTTGTGAACTCTATCAAACATTTTAGGCAAAATCTTCACGGCAGAAACTTTACCGTCGTTACGGACTGTAACTCGTTGAAATCTTCCCAAACGAAGCAGGAACTGACTCCCCGGGCGCACAGATGGTGGGCTTTTCTGCAGTCTTTCGATTTTGACGTAACGTATAGGGAGGGGAAACGTATCTCACATGTAGATTTCCTTTCACGAAACCTTTTACCGCTTGATTCGAAATCAGTAGAGACCCGTGTAAGTCCAAAACGCATTGATTTTACTGAACTCTCTCCCAATTGGCTTCAAGCCGAACAACAGCGCGATGTAGAGATTTCTAAAATCGTAACCGATTTAGAAGAGAATCAATTAGACGAGCACCTAGCCAAGACTTATGTGCTACGTTCAGGCGTCCTTCACCGTAATATCCAACGCAATGGTAGATCTAAATGCTTACCGTATTTACCTCGCGCTCTCCGATGGTCGGTAGTCAATAATTTCCACGACTCTATCGTTCACCTCGGTGCTGAAAAGACGGCTGAGAAGCTTTTCGATTATTATTGGTTTCCGGGAATGTCTCAGTATGTTAGAAAATTCATAGATAGCTGCGTTACGTGCAAAGTCGCTAAGTCTCATTCCGGTAAAGTTCAAGCCGAATTGCACCCGATACCGAAGGTGACGAGTCCATGGCACACGGTTCATATAGACGCGACAGGTAAACTTAGCGGAAAGAACGATAGGAAGGAATACATTTTTGTGTTAATCGATGCGTTTACGAAGTACGTGCTGCTCTACCATACAGCAAATATTGACTCTAAGAGTAGTATTCACGCGGTGACTCAAAGTGTAGCGCTTTTTGGTGCTCCAACTCGCATAATAGCGGATCAAGGACGCTGTTTTGCAAGTAAAGAGTTTCGCGACTTTTGCGTGAGCAAGAATATCAACTTGCATCTGATAGCTACAGGTTCTTCTCGTGCTAATGGGCAGGTAGAGCGCATCATGAGTGTCCTTAAATCGATGCTAACTGCTATAGAGAATAGCGATAACAGGTCGTGGCAGGACTCTATAGGAGATGTTCAACTTGCCTTAAATTGTACCATAAATCGAGTTACAAAAGCTTCACCTCTGGAGCTTTTAATAGGAAAAATTGCGAGACCATTATCGTTGATGAGTAGCGATGTAGAGACCGATGTAGACATAGAAGAAATGCGCGAACGCGCGTCAGAAAATATTAAGAAGTGTGCGGAATATGACAAGATCCGATTTGACAAAACAAAGGCGAAAATTCAAAATTTTGCCATTGGTGATTTTGTGTTGATAAAAAACGAAGAACGAAATCAAACGAAGTTAGATTCAAAGTTTAAAGGTCCGTTTAAAGTTATTGAGATTTTGGGCGGTGATCGTTACACACTGAAAGCTTTGAATTCTAAGCGTACCTACAAATATGCACACGATAGGCTAAGGAAGATGCCAGTGGGTCACGTACCTGTTGATGTTGATATTGATTGTGATTTAGCATAACTCTCACTCATTTACCCTTTCAATTGTTTAATTTTAAGTTACCCATTTAATTTATTTTATTTTACTGCATGTTTACATTGTCTACACTGCTCAATTACATAAGATGATGATAAGTGGAAGCGCGGAGTCTCCTAACACAAGCAATTCCTTGCTTAAAAGGTGATCTCCGATCAAATGTATGTAAATGCCTTTTTGTAATTGAAATAAATATTTTTATTTTTTTATTTTTTTTTATTTAGATGATGATGAGCAAGCTTAAGTTTTGGGAGAAAGTCGAGTAAGGGATTCTATCGGCCGTATTGTGTTCGACCGTACCAGGGTGCGCGATGGGCGTGTATCTCTGGCGGAGGTCGGGGTCTAGAAAGACCGTAGTTTTGATCCATTCGCTGGATGTGTGAGAGCAATGCAATTGCTGTGTTCGACCGTACCAGTAGTTACTACGTAGTCGTAGCCCGGTAGAAATCGGTGTCTCTTGAGGCAACTCAAGTAGTCCGTGGGTGCGCGTGCGGATGGGCGTGTTTCTCTGGCGGAGGTCGGGGTCTGGAAAGACCATAGTGTGTAGTCAGTGGGTGATGCACACGGGCGATCCACTTGATGGATATGTAGAAGTTTTAATCCATGCGCTGGATGTATGAGAGCAATGCGATTGCTGGTCGGCTGCAGAGCCGTGGCGTTAGAGGTTTTACTCGATGGTTTCTGTAAGCTTGGCAGTTTTTTTTGCTGCAGTAGAGTTTTAAAGGTTGATCCGAACGACTATGGTACATGGCCCAGGGTAGTGATTGTTGTGTTTTCGATTATTCCCAATTTTACCATGTTTGATTTAATTAAAGAGTAAGATTTGGTTAAAATAAAGAGTTTTAAAATTTCTTTATTTTCACCGACCCGATGAATCTAGAGTTTGGTCAGGAGTGACCGAGTGGAACCATATTCTCTCGTGGACTATTTTATCTCGCAGGGTAACTCACACGAGGACGTGTGCAAGCAGGATGGCCGTGTCGCAATCGAGTCGTATCCGGTACGCCAGCGCCATCTAATGGCGCTCGATGGAGTTGGTGTGGCGCGCGCTAACGATTCTTGACACTTCTCGGTCGGCGGGTGGCGCGTGCGAATCACTGAACCATCGCGCGTTCTGCGATACGTACCTAGTACCTACTTAACTATTCGTGCCTGTGTTGTGTTGCTATTTACCGTGTTGTAACTGTTGGACTGGAATTATAGTTTGATTGTGTATACGAGTCTGTTTTCTTCATCCAACACTACCCACCGACGCCCACAGTTAAGAGGACCAAAAATGAGTGCTAATAATGATGATGGAGTCGGCCCTCCTCCGTCATATAAATATTTTGCTTACGACATCAATCCTCATAACTACACTAAAACGCGGCTAATTAATGTCTTGAATTTTTATGGTGTACATAAAGAATATTCTATCTATCTATATACCGTCGATCGCTTGACCCGCGCCCGCTCCCCCTGGGGCCGGTGATTACTGAAGCCGTGCCCCAAAATCAACATGTTCATCTTAAAGCCCACCTTTAGAAAGGAATTATACAGATCTTGCAGCAGATACTCAGGATTATGCATTTGATGGTTAACTTGATCATTTCATCAGCGAATCGCAGGTATGACAAGTACACCCCGTTAATGTTTAGGTACCGCAATTTTGTCCCAATCAAGCGTCTTTATAACATCTTCTAAGACTGCAGCAAATAATTTGGGTGAAATGGTGGACACCATTTCACCCAAATTATTGTCGAACACCTCTTCTGATTGGAATTCGGCCAGTTAAAGGCTGGAGCCGCACCTGCCTGGTTACTGAATTGTACAGCTCCTGAAGGACATCCATATACCATGCATTGATTTGACAGAGATGAAGAGGATCAAACAAAGTTTAGTGCTCTATGCTATCAAAAGCTTTATCAAAAAAATACAATAGACGTGGATATATTTAGTAACCTGTTCTGCTTCTGTCTTAGTCTGCACTCAGCGCTCGGTGTGGCAACACGCCGTGTTCAAGTTCACAACAAGTCCATCGTCATCCTGAGGATGCCTCGTTGAGATTTGAAACACGTGTCGATTTATTTCAGGAGTTTTTTTATGGAGGGCAGTGGGACACAGACCTCCTCTCGGTGAGAGAGAGTGGGCCGGAATGCACCACGTGGGCCCAGTGCGGTTTGGTAGATGTCACATGTCTTCGAATTTTTTTTAGGACATGCCGGTTTCCTCACGATGTTATCTTTCACCATTTTGAGAGCAATGGTGATAGTGCGTATAACTGTAGTAAACAAAAATGATATCTTTTTAACGTTAATTACATTTTAATCACTTATTATCTACAATCTAATAACGTGAGTACCGGTTGAGCCAATAACGGATATAGTTAGTTTCCCTGTGAGTTATCACTTGTGTTTTTACTAAAATGTAACTATATGACCTTGTGGAGAAGGATCTTGATCGTTTTGGGGTTCCGTAGTCATTCAGTTTCAGTTTTTCATATGATTGGCAGTCAGAAGCTCGGAAGGCAAAGGCACGGCGTGTTACCACACCGAGCCTTCAGCGCTTCAGTGTCTTCGCTCAGCGCTCGGTGTGGCAACACGCCGTGTTCGGGTTCGCAACAAGTCCATCGTCATCCTGAGGATGCTTCGTTGAGAGGTGAAACACGTGTTGATTTTTTTCAGAATTTTTTTATAGCTCTTTGGGCTGGATGGCATCTTCCCAGCCCTGCTGCAGTGGGGGGTAGATTCTCTGACATCATGGCTGGTGGAGATCTGTTGAGCCTGCATAGCACTTAGACACACACCTCTCGCATGGTGCGAGGAGAAAGTCATTTTCATACCCAAACCTGGAAAAACCGATTATACACAACCCAAAACTTATAGGCCTATAAGTCTGAAATCTTTCTTACTGAAGACCCTCGAGAGTCTCTGTGACCGGCACATCCGAGACGGACCTCTCCGGGTAATACCACTTCACAAACAACAGCATCACAAACAACAGCACAGGCCGCCTTCATTGACATCGAGGGCGCCTTTGACAAAACCATGTTTAACAGTATAAACACGGCTTTCGACCGACACGGCATACACTCGACCCTGAGTGGCTGGATCACCAACATGCTCAAATTGAGAGCTGTACAAGTCACAGTAAATGACACTATGAGAGCCATCGTTGCGAAGGGCTGTCCACAAGGTTGAGTCCTCTCAACGCTGCTATGGAACCTGGTAGTAGACAGCCTCATCAAAACACTCAATGACAAAGGTTATTTCACCGTAGGCTACGCCGATGACATAACCATAATAATAAACGGGACCGACGAAAACACCCAATGCAATCTCATGCGTCAAGTTCTGGAAATAGTAGAGAAATGGTGCAGCATGCACCAACTCTCAGTGAACCCTACAAAAACTGAACTGATTCTCTTCACAGAAAAGAGGAAATTGATGACACTACAGTTACCACAATTCTTTGGAACAACCCTCACTCAGTCTCTAAACTGAAACCAAATACTTGGGCATGTTTTTGGACAAGCAACTGAACTGGGCAAAACACACAAACTATGTCACTACAAAGGCCAGCATATCCCTGTAGCAATGTAAGCGACTGCTTGGCAGGAATTGGGGGATTAGCCCCAAAGTCACCCATTGGTTATACACCACAGTCATCCGACCGCTTATCACATATGGCTCACTGGTCTGGTGGCCCAGGACAGACTTGAGTACAGCCCAAAGAGATCTCGAAAAACTGCAGCGATTTGCTTGTGTTGCAATCACTAGCAGTATGAGAACACAGCCACCCTACAGGCAATGCTTGGACTGCCGCCTCTGCACCTCATTGTGCGGGAGGAGGCGGCCCTGGCTGCCTTTAGGCTGCATTTGTCAGGAACCCTAAGCAGAGACTCCAGAATTAAGCACACACGCATAAAAGAACATGTAATCAAGCATCGGCCAATGATGGCATCACCCTGCGACAAAGCCCCGAAATCACAACATTTTCAAAGGCACTACAACATAATACAAAAGAACAGTGTGAATACTCAGGCCCAGAAGAGCTGAGGGTTTACACCGACGGATCGAAGACCAACTCCGGTACCGGGGTCGGAGTCTTCTCATACGACCTCAACATTAAGATATCCCGATCACTGGGAATGTTCAACACCGTCTATCAGGTGGAGTGTGTAGGCATCACACAAGCGGTCCACGCCATTGAAGCCAGGAGAGTTACGGACACTCACATACGTATACTCTCTGACAGCGCCTCAGTTCTCCAATCCTTGAAGAAAAAATATATTACCTCGAAGTTAATACTAGAATGTCACAATGCACTAGAACAAGTAAAGGTATCTAGTCGCAAGACGGTGACGCTACAATGGATAAAAGGACACAGCAGATCGCTAGGTAATGACACAGCTGACGAACTTGCTAGAAGAGGTTCTAGCACGGCAATCTGTAGAACCAAACCTATCGTACCAATCCCTTTCAACCAAATACGCAGGTGGCTACAGGAGTTCACCCTTACACAAGCAGAGCACTGGCAGAGCTCGACACCGGGCTGCAGGCAGTCCAAGGAAGCTACGCCATCCCTGGATAGCAGGCTAACCAGGCGTTTATTACGCCTGGATAGGAACGGCCTGCGCCTGGTGACGGGAACCATCACGGGACACTGCTCGCTAAACAAACATTTCCACACAATAGGCAAAACGGACAGCCCTCTGTGTAGTGCATGCATGGAGGCTGAGGAAACCGTCGCGCACGTGCTCTTTGAATGCACAGGCGTCACCCAGATTAGAACAGAAACCCTCGGGTCATCCAGATCTTTTACAGATGTTCTGAACAAACCAGGAGTTTTGATTAACTTCTGGAGGGAGGTGGGCTGGTCGAAATAACCACCAAATGGCCGCAATGGCCCACGCACAATGGTCCACCTGACGGAATAAGTGCGGAAACCAAACCCCATAACATAGAATATGGCCCTTTATAAATAGCTAAGCGGAACAGGTTACTAAACATATCCACGTCTATTGTGTTCTATAATGGATTTCTGCAAGGTCACGTCTGAATCAATTAACTAAATTTGCACTAACTCAAATTTGCACAAGCTTGTAATTAAAAATTGAAAATCACACAAGCATAGTTTGCGCAAATTTCTTCCAACACACGTCACGTTAGACTTACGCAAGCCAAAATTTGCGCAAGTAAATCTTTACGTGTGTGGCTAGCATAACACTTAATAATAGTTCTATAAAGGAGAATAAACTGCTATCATATCCGCTCTTGATGACGTTAACTGGTTCAAGTTCTTGAGTGTTGAGCCACTAGACAATGCTGTTAGTCTTTTTTATAACAAGCTCTTTGAAATCGGAGATCAGCATATTCTAAAAAGTCTGTTAAAACTTCATCACACAGATATGTTCCGCGCCATGTCGTTCCTATACATTTTTTATGAAATATAAAACAGGCAGCGCAACGCCTGCGCCATACCGTCGCCAGGCCCGCGCCACTTGCCATTTGTGTATGTCCCGCGCCTAAAAGAATGCCACGAAAAAGTACTAAAGTTACTTCAAATGCTAGATCTCTCTAAATCAGGTGGCGGCCTTAATACCACCTATATTTATGGTTAATTGTAAATATATAAAAAGTTTAGCCAAACCTATCTGTATTATATTGAAGCGGTCTTTAACAGAACAGGGAGCCTACCACCAGCTCAAAAGCAGTATTATATTAATATTACTTCAGTGGGAGAAAGAGATGGAGCTATACGTCCTGTAGAGCTTCATCTCTTTCCCACATTGAAGTTATATTAAAATAATACTGCTTTATGAGCTGGTGGTAGGCCCCCAGGTCTGTTCCGAAAATGCGGAAATCTGCATTCGTTACGCCAGTTAAAAAAAAAACCGGCCATGTGCGTGTCGGACCACATACAATGACGGGTTCCGTAGTTGGGATGAATTTATCCCAAAACAAACTTAACATTTTAGTTGAAAAATATGTTCTCCTATACATCGATATACTATGTCACGCACGGTCATTCTCCAACTGTAAATGTAAGTTGGTAATCGCAAAAAAAAAGGTGATGTCACTCGTAGATAATTATCGCTCTGTTTCGAAGTTATGCCTATTCTCCAAAGTGCTCGAGCGCGTTGTTTACTCCGCAATTTATTCAGCCTTTAAATGAGACTTTGGTGACGAGCAGCATGGTTTTCTTCGTAAGTTGTTCTTTTCAACGAATTTATCTCTGAAGAAACGTACACAAGTTGATGTTATTTATACGGATTATAGTAAATGTTTTGACCGCATTGACAACAAGGTACTTTTATGTAAATTTTTATTGCTGGAATTCACGGCGATCTATATCGATGGTTTTCTATCCTACACTGAAAACAGATTACAAGCAGTAGTACTACAGGGTTTCACCTCCAGTTGGAATCTGATACCATCTGGAGTTCTAAATGGATCAATTTTAGGGCCTCTTCTATTTATTTATTTTTATAGCAGATATTAAGAAATGTTTTATTAAAGCAAATTGCGCCAGAAGTTGTTAAAATCTTCCAGCAGGTCAGGAGTACAGGTTGGAGTGCGGGGTGAGGCAGGGACGACTGAGCTCACCAACGCTCTTCAATCTGTATATTGATGGACTTGTTGCCGAGCTCTGCAACCGCCATGTTGGATGCCCTGTTGATGATGTTTGCTTTAACAACATCAGCTACGCTGATGATATGGTGCTGCTGAGCGCGTCAATAGGGGGACTCAGAGAACTAATAAGCTTTAGTGAAACGTACGCTTATACACATGGCCTAAAATATAACGTTAAAAAGAGCGACTTTATGGTTTTCAATGTAGGTTCTAAGTGTCCGGCGGAGGTTCCACCAGTAAGTTTATGTGGGGTGCCCTTAGAGCGGGTACATACTTTTACGAATCTGAGCTATATTGTGACGTCTTACCTAAAGAACGACGCTGATATTGAGCGAGAAAGCATTGTCGATGAGGGCGAATATGATTGCCCGCAGGTTTGCTTGTAGCTCCAAGTATGTGAAGATCACCTTGTTTCGAGCCTACTGCACATATTTTTATACGAGTAGTCTGTGGGTGTCATATTTGCAGAAATCCTACAGCGCTCTCCGCGTTCAATATAATAACACGCTTAGGGCGCCGTTGCGGTTGCCTTGCTTCTGTAGCGCATCAGGAATGTTCATAAGCGTCCGCATTGTCTGTTTTTATGCCAGGATGCGCAAGAGGGCGATCTCGATAGCGAGTAGAGTGCGGAGCAGCGGCAACAGTCTTCTTACCATTGTTGCCAACAGGTTGGACGGGCCTTTCATGCAGCACTGGCAGGCCTTACATGCACCCGTATATCGGGCTAGGGTCAGGTAAAAATGCAAAGTAATGATATAATTTTTATTTTTAGAAGTAGTTTGACATTTTATTAAATTTTACACCTTAAAAATTTCATATTTGACAAAAAAAAAAAAAATCGTTTCTGACATTTTCATAACTTTTTGACAATTTTTTTTTGTTTTTTAATGTTTTTAATGAGTTGAATATTTAAAAATTAATCACAATTTTATTTTGGTTTTTACCTGTGAGTTTATAATTTAAATGTAGCGATAACTATGGACTAGAGTCATGTCTGAAATAAATAAATAATTTACTCATACATTCTATTGAATTGTACGCCGTTGACATGAAAATACTTAAAACAGTAAGTAGTTTATCTGACATATCACTACTCCAAGAGGATCTCATAGGTTTGTAGATTACTGTAGACTGAATAAACTTCAACTAAATGTATCCAAATGCTTTTATATAACTTATACACAGCAAAATAATACAATTGGTTTAGGGTACGCTTGGATTAATCAAACCATCACTAAGGTGAACAGTGTTAGAACAGTAAACTCGTATTATTTTGAAATGCATATTAATGCATATAATTTTTTGGCTATACTTATACTTTTCCCTGCTCAGTAATTCCTTCTGAAGGTTGGTGTTAGTTTTTGTGCTAGTTTCCAACTTATTATTACATACATATAATTGGGTTTGCAAGTTGATACGCTCTTTCCTAAAATTAATATTACAGTTATAAACATTATACGTTTTCAAGAGTTTCTTGGATTTTTAAATATTTCTAGTGATTTTAATATGTTTCTTAATTTTATTATGACTGGTTAGGATGGGACATATAGTAAGGTATCTTCCTCAGTCAGGTCTATGGTAACGGTGGACTTTTCACACTCCAGTCCGGATACAGTACCAACCAGCTCGTTGAAAAGATGATTGGTGTCAGCATTACGTAATGAAAACCTCAACCAAATCAAAATTTGCAGAAAATCTGAACATTTTTTGAGACATCTTTATAACCGACTTCAAAGAGCGTTCCGTAACCAAATGGCACATAAAAACAAACCTTTAATCGTTTCATCCTGTCCGTAAGTCCTGTTCTTCCATAAGTCACATAGCCAATTTAATAGGATTATTTTCTTATTGAAAATTTTCTTCCGAGATGGTCTCATTTAATATGAAGAAGATCTGATGAAGATCTTCGTAGATAGACAATGGTACTCCTCAATAACGTAACTCCTTTTAAACAATGTACAAAAGAGTGTATACAATATGGTCTTTGAGGTCGTCGGTAAAAATCATCGTTCTCACAATATTACCTTAAGCGGCTTGAGCGTAAACCGTGTCACGAAGTTTGAATATCTGGGATATTTTCTTACCTACGGATTTGAGGATGATTTGGATATTGAGAGGGTGCGTAGGGCTCTAGCGGTCAGAGGTAATATGCTGGCCCTCAGATTCTCCCGTTGCTCTGAACAAGTAAAGATTACGCTTTTTAGGGCATATTGGTGCCGATTCCCTTGTTTACAAACTAAACTAAATTTAAGTTCAGTGCATCTTTTTCTTTCTATTGCATTAAGAAAAGGATAGAAGATAAATTTTAGTTTAGTCCTGTCAAATTAACCAGCGCTTGATGTAAATTGACGTAATTTTAGTAGGCAAGTTTTTAATCACGTCTAAACTTGTATGGAGTAATGACAGGCGCTGATTAATTTGACAGGACTAAACTAAAATTTATCTTCTGTCCTTTTCTTAATAAAATAGAAAGAAAAAGATGCACTGAACTTAAATTTAGTTTAGTTTGTGAACAAGGGAATCGGCACCGTTGTCAGAGCTTTTACACTGGAAGTCTGTGGGTCTGCCACACCAAAAGATCGCATCCCTGCACATCCTGTATAAGAATATCTTCAGGATGATGTTGGGGCTACCATATTTCTGAAGTGCATCGGGAATGTTCGCGCTGTTTTGCACTGATGGCTTTCATGCCATCATTCGTGAGTGGACGGTGAGTATTTCTGATTTGCAGAATACGTGGCAGCCGCAACGAAATATTGAAGACTGTGGCTGATAGGATCTCATCTTCGCTTTGGAGGTCCTTTGTTAAGTCAGTCATCTGACTATCTGGATATTATTATCCGAAATAAAATATTTTTATTTTATTATTTATGATTTTAATGAATTTCTTGATTATAAATTTAATGAATTTACTGACTGCATTCGAAAGGGCTGTGGTAGCGCTCCTAACCAGCCACCAGGCAAGATCATTTGGCCTGGTCGGAAGATTCTTTTAATTCAATAGAGGAGTGACCTACACCTTCTTTAATAATATTGTTTTCTGACATACACTCGAACAAAGTCACGGGCACCGCTAGTAGTAAATATAGTTTCCCCTCTAAACATTATTAGCCTCTTTTACTCCATTCAGCGTTTTCAGCGTTCGAGAAGCTACGCAATATCTTCTCATCCCACATACTTCAGTGTCTCAAGACGAAACTCTTTGACCAGTGCGTGTTGCCAGTGATGACTTATGGTACTGAAACGTGGTCACTCACTATGGGCCTTATCAGAAGGCTAAAAGTCACGCAAAGAGCAATGGAGAGGGCTATGCTTGGAGTTTCCCTACGTGATCGAATCAGAAATGAAGAGATCCGTAGGAGAACCAAAGTAACCGACATAGCCCGAAGAATTGCCAAATTTAAGTGGCAATAGGCAGGGCACATTGCCACGCAGAACGGATGGCTGATGGGGTAGAAAGGTTCTGGAGTGGCGACCACGTACCGGAAGATGCAGCGTTGGAAGGCCTCCCACAAGATGGGCCGATGACCTTGTGAAGACCGCAGGAATCCGCTGGATGCGAAAAGCACAAAATCGGTCGAAGTGGCGGTGCTTGGGGGAGGCCTATATCCAGCAGTGGACGTCTTTCGGCTGAAATGATGATGATGATGATGACCTCATTCTGTGGTTGTAAAAACCACTTAGTTCTAGGAAATAGGATACTTTTTACACAACAACTTAATATCATGTTAAAGGCAAATAAAGACTTATCTTTTTATACGAGTTCATTATGTTGTAATGCGAATAAAACAGAGCAAAAGTAAATAAAACTACAAGTGAAATTATTACTTAAACTATATTATTAATAATATATTTTCATAAAAAATACAAATAATTTAATACCACACGCAAAAAAAGTTTACATGGTCGTTAAAAATAGCACTTATTAAACCTAAACCTAGAGTTTTGTTCAGTGATTATTTATGATTTACCATACTACTTGTAATAGAGTACATACAAATATCAGAATAATACTGCTCTTGAATAAAAATGCTGAACTAGGCTCTCGACATGTTTCATCTTGCGAGATTAGTTTGAAGTATTCTTCATAAAGCTCGGGTCGCTCCTCTATCATGTCTGTGATGGCAGCGTCGCCAGCTTCCGACATTGTCCTTCCACGACTCAATTGCCAGGCACCAACTGAGAAAATATATGAAAATGTTTTATTTCCAAAAATTTTATTACACTATGCATATAATACGCAGTGAGCCCGATGGGATTTTGAAAAAAAAACGGTCTTCCATACAAACTTTCATCCCCTATTTAACCCCTTTAGAGGATAACTCAAAAAATCTTCCTTAGTGCTCACTTTCGTTCCATAAACTCAAGCTTATAGACCCAGTGGTTTAGGCTGTGTGCTTGTGTTAGTGAGTGAATTTCATCGGCAAGTTCATTAATTTTAGGGCATAGTAATAATTAATTAGTCAACATGAACTAACATTAGATAAAAATAAGGGGGATGAACTAAGTACCTTGTCTTTTATCGCTATTAATATTTTTGCAACTGTAGGCCAGTGCGTATCCATCATAGTCCGTCGCCAAAATATAGATGTCCGTCCTTTCTCCGTCTATAAATTGATATAACATACGATTATAATGAATAAAGACATTAAGGGACGATTCCAATATTGAGATAAATTTTATCTGAGGTATAAAAATTGCAGTTTAACATCTTATACACAGAAAACATGTCAAATAACCAACGGTGTTTAGACATTTGTATCGATAAACGTCACAACGAAATCAGACTAGCTTTTTCTTAAATATGTTATATACCTCCAGAATCACCCATTACTAAAGAAAATATTCCTCTTCCATCAGTTGAATTGAGTTGGCCTGAACCTTCTGTAGTCAATAAATCTTCATCAACGACTTCGAAGGAAAGTACTTCAATGTCTCTCGTTTCTTCGTTGTATGACAATCTGGTACCAATGCAGGAACTGTCTCCAACTGCGTCGTATCTTTTAATTTGATACCAGGAATTGTTTGCGAACTGTAAAAAGAAGCGTTAGCGAGAATGAGTGTTAGTCTTGTATGTTGGATAACGCGATAAATTATATTGTTAATAATTTCTTTGGCCACTTTTTAAACAGTGCATTCTTGTTTTCGAATTTTATAACATGACATTTTATTTTAATCGTATTGTATGGGGTTTCGGTGGAGATTTAGTTTATTGAGTGACGAAAATGTCATATAAGGAAAAATAAAAGTTTTTATAATTTGTAGTTATTTTTATATGAGTTCATAGTATTTCATATTACACACTTAGTAAATTGCTTGCTGATTACCGAATTTTATAAAATAAAATATAATTTATCAGCGGTAAGTACCTCGTAACGTCAATTTATTTTGACATTACTTATACTAACTCAGAGTTTAGCGACTTAACTCTCCCACATAGGTGGGTGGAATATTTAAAAGTTCAACCCTAGGTTTACCTCTAATTCTTGGTGGCGCAAGGTGAATTATTTGATTAACCCTGAATTAGCTATTAACTCCAAGTTATTTAGGATAACCCATGAACTTGCAAGTGGACCTCGAGTCACCGGGCAATTCGCGTAATGTTTGTCGCTAGGCTTCGCAAGACCTCGCTCAACATATCAATTCTAAGTTACTAAGTGTGCGATATTGCAGGCGATGGCACGATAACAGATAATTTATCGACGTTAGTGCATACAGATAGTGAGTGAATAAAAATCCAAATATTATCTTACTCTGGCCACGTTGAAGGACTCCACTGCAGGAATATTTATGTCGCACTGACCAGGGATTATGACTCTGTCCCCAGTTTGTGTTGGGTAGTGGAAACAAGCTTGATCGGTATGACTTGTGTCCTGGTAATATTCTTGTCTGAGACCTTGTGTTGTACTGATGACGTCATTTATGACGCTATTAGCGTTCTCGCTCAGTTCTACGTTTCGACTTAGTTTCCAACTGCCAACTGTGAAGGTAGTTTGTGAAATTAGCTCTAAAAGACACATTGATGTCTACATAACTATTAAATTATTTAAAGAAGTTGCTTTACCTCGTCGTGTATTCGAAGTAGGTATATCAAAGCAGGAGTATACAAGAGCGAAGCTGGTATAGTCGGTTGCAAGTACGTGGTAATCAGAATAATATGAGGCTGAAATAAAAAAAATCTTTGTTTACAAATGTAGGTAGGTATTTCTAGTATACTATTACTATCTTGTTTTATGTAATAATTATTTAGGGTGGATACTTTTGTCCCTTTTGTAGATATAAAGTTAAAGAGTACTGTTGCGATTTTCATAATTTCCCAAACATTTTTGAACTATGCTTTACGCGTCGACAATTGAACATTTGAGCTGCAAAATATATTTGCAGTCTTTGGTTTTGAGTTTTTGTTTTTTGCCACCGACTTCCAAAATTAAAGTTATTTTTCACTTCGTAGTGTTTTTTTGGAAGTTGGTTGCTATTTTTTAAAGTTTTTATTATTCACTTTTTAGTTGTGGTACTTACCCCAAATAAATTCGAATACCACCTGCTATGTAAATAACAGTGACAGGAACTTATCATTATCATCCACATACTAAGTGGGAAAAAAAGGTATTTTTGAAGCTAACTCAAAACTATCCAAGCAAAGTTAGTTTCAAAATCGGTCCACGATTGACGGAGAAATTGGTGGACATAAATAAAAAAATAAAAAACATACATACCTACGCTACGAACATAGAACCTCTTCTTTTTTGGAAGTCGGATAAAAATATACATCGTCGTAACACAAAATGCGGATTACGAGTTGTAATACTCCAATGTTTTAATATTTTAAGACTGAACTTACTGTGATCAATATAAGTAACTCGTAAGTTCCCAGAACCATCACTGCTTGTTACTTCGCCTTCTCCTCTTATCTCAGACAAAGATTCATTGAAAACTTCGCTGATCACAATTGAGAAGGTACCACTAGTAGCTCCATTGGTGAATTCAGCAAGGTTACACTGGCCCGTTTGTTCTGGCTGAGGGTATCTGGCGACTTCGAACCATTGTCCAATGAACTGGTATAAGAAAAAATAAGTGAAACAATAAGGTCGATTTTCTATTTTATCCTCAACATTTTAAATATCATGTAAACTTACACTTTGAACGTTGAAGTCAGCAACGCCGGTTATGGATGTATCGCAGGGTCCGGGCAGCTCGATATATGGTGGAGGTTCTTCGAACACTGGATAGTGGAAGCACGCTGCATCAGAGTGACTTGTGTCCTGGTAATATTCTTGTCTGAGACCTTGTGTTGTACTGATGACGTCATTTATGACGCTATTAGCGTCCTCGCTCAGTTCTACGTTTCGACTTAGTTTCCAACTGCCAACTGTGAAGGTAGTTTGTAAAATTAGCTCTAAAAGACACATTGGTTTGATATCTTCATAACTATTAAATTATTTAAAGAAATTGCTTTACCTCGTCGTGTATTCGAAGTAGGTATATCAAAGCAGGAGTATACAAGAGCGAAGCTGGTATAGTCGGTTGCAAGTACGTGGTAATCAGAATAATATGAGGCTGAAATAAAAAAAATCTTTGTTTACAAATGTAGGTAGGTATTTCTAGTATACTATTACTATCTTGTTTTATGTAATAATTATTTAGGGTGGATACTTTTGTCCCTTTTGTAGATATAAAGTTAAAGAGTACTGTTGCGATTTTCATAATTTCCTAAATATTTTTGAACTATGCTGCTTACGCGTCGACAATTGAACATTTGAGCTGCAAAATATATTTGCAGTCTTTGGTTTTGAGTTTTTGTTTTTTGCCACCGACTTCCAAAATTAAAGTTATTTTTTACTTCGTAGTGTTTTTTTTGGAAGTTGGTTGCTATTTTTTAAAGTTTTTATTATTCACTTTTTAGTTGTGGTACTTACCCCAAATAAATTCGAATACCACCTGCTATGTAAATAACAGTGACAGGAACTTATCATTATCATCCACATACTAAGTGGGAAAAAAAGGTATTTTTGAAGCTAACTCAAAAACTATCCAAGCAAAGTTAGTTTCAAAATCGGTCCACGATTGACGGAGAAATTGGTGGACATAAATAAAAAAATAAAAAACATACATACCTACGCTACGAACATAGAACCTCTTCTTTTTTGGAAGTTGGATAAAAATATACATCGTCGTAACACAAAATGCGGATTACGAGTTGTAATACTCCAATGTTATAATATTTTAAGACTGAACTTACTATGATCAATATAAGTAACTCGTAAGTTCCCAGAACCATCACTGCTTGTTACTTCGCCTTCTCCTCTTATCTCAGACAAAGATTCATTGAAAACTTCGCTGATCACAATTGAGAAGGTACCACTAGTAGCTCCATTGGTGAATTCAGCAAGGTTACACTGGCCCGTTTGTTCTGGCTGAGGGTATCTGGCGACTTCGAACCATTGTCCAATGAACTGGTATAAGAAAAAATAAGTGAAACAATAAGGTCGATTTTCTATTTTATCCTCAACATTTTAAATATCATGTAAACTTACACTTTGAACGTTGAAGTCAGCAACGCCGGTTATGGATGTATCGCAGGGTCCGGGCAACTCGATATATGGTGGTGGTTCTTCGAACACTGGATAGTGGAAGCACGCTGCATCAGAGTGACTTGTGTCCTGGTAATATTCTTGTCTGAGACCTTGTGTTGTACTGATGACGTCATTTATGACGCTATTAGCATCCTCGCTCAGTTCTACGTTTCGACTTAGTTTCCAACTGCCAACTGTGAAGGTAGTTTGTGAAATTAGCTCTAAAAGACACATTGGTTTGATATCTACATAACTATTAAATTATTTAAAGAATCAGAGCAAGCATCAGAGTGACTTGTGTCCTGGTAATATTCTTGTCTGAGACCTTGAGTGGTACGTACGATGGCATCGATATCGGTATCAGCCCGCGGGCTTAGTTCTGTCGTTCTACTTAGTTTCCAACTGCCAACTGTTAAAATAGTTTGTCAAAATTGGCTCTCTTTTGAGAGAGCAATAAAAAATAAAATTAAAATAAAAACATAATAAAAAAAGAAAATAAGGACATTTTTGGTAGCTACTTAAAAAAACAGTTCTTACCTCGTCGTCTTTCTCCACTCTCAATAGTAACGCAGCTGTATAAAAGAGCATAATTGGTGTAGTCAGTTGCGAGTACGAAGTACTTTGCAGTTCTGGTCTCTGCAATTAAATAAAATATTATTTAGTTAACAAAAAATAAGTATCTTATTTAAGTACAAATAATGACGGCTCCGTTCCGGTTCCGTTTTGGTACATAATTATTAGCTACCTATCCAAAATATTTTTGAACTATGCCATTTGTCCAGTGATATGATTGAACAACTTACCGTCACCCACATTGAATGTAACTTCTATTTGTCCGTCATTGCCTGTTATTGTAGCTTCTCCTGTTATCTTAGTCAGAGCCTCATCGGAAACTTGGCTGTTTACAACAGTGAAGGTACTGCTTTGAGTCGCCGTGAATTCAGCACGGTTACACTGGCCAGTCTGTGCTGTTTGTGGGTATCTGGCGACTTCGAACCATGGTCCAAGATACTGGCATTAGATAAAAAAAAATGAAAGGATGTAGTCATTAATTTTAAAACTAGTGTATATAATTAACATAAGGAATCGAAAATTCGTTTTATTGATGTTAGAACGAAAACAGACGACGCGGTGCGGCAATTATTTCAACTATGTTACGGTGTCGCAGTGTCAGCGCCTGGTTTGAATAAATGGCGGACGGCGTTTCAACGTCGTGCGTAGCGGTGTCGGCAGGCGTCACAGCGCATCGTATGGTATGCCACTGTAATTTACATAGCAACGACGTGACGAAGGCTGCTTCGCGGTGCTGACCGCTCAAGAACCAAGCCCCCGCTGTACCGCGGTCGTCAGGCTTCGCTCTTACGAAGACCAGAAAACAAATAGAAATGTGTAAAGAGTACACCATCACATTCATGTAGGTACAGGTACCTACAGGTCATTTTTACAGCATGTAGCTATTATTTAGTTTCACTTGCTTGTAGGTTTTGTTCCTTTAGCCTATAAGTTCGGAACATTGTATATAGGGGGCTAAACGTCATCAAACAAAGAGCAACTTACATCAAGTGCGTTGAAGTTAGGAACTCCGGTAATGGATTCATTGCAGGGTCCGGGCAACTCGATACTTAGTGGGTTTTGATCAAACACTGGATAGTAGAAGCACGCTGCGTGGTCTTGTCTCGTGTTTCGATAGTACATTTCGTGGAGATCGATGTTTTTGCTAACGAGTTCATTTATAGCATAATTAGCTGCTTCGGACAATCCAGCGCGGGACCTACTCAGTTTCCAGCTGTAGACTGCGTAAAAGGGGAGTTGTGTAAGTTTGTTACATTTGAATACAGAAGCGATTTGATATAAAGGGAAAAAATATATTAATAAAATAAGTTATAATTACGTTGCTTTCTATCGGCATCGAGATTCCGACAGCTGTACGCTAGCGCATAATCGGTGTAAATGGTGGCCAAAATGTAGACGTTGTCGAATGGAACTGCAACAAAAAGGCAAACCTATGTTACAAGTATGGGCGGTGAATGTATTTGAATTGATTTTGGAATAGGTTCATAAATAATGTTTCATTCATTACAAATTAATAACTATACTAGTCCAATTTCTCCTTGTCCGGTTTTTTTAGGCTGGCACTTACCTCCATCTACGTTGATACTGATAACGCCTCTACCACCAGAAGCCACTGAAGCCTGTGTAGTTGTTCTCAACTCTTCTTCATCGATCACACTTGTTTGGATAACATCGAAGCTATTAGCACCATTCAGAGCATATTCGGTAGCCGTGCATTCACCATTCTGGAGCGCAGATGGGAATCGAGACACTTCGTGCCATATTCCAGAGAACTAAAAATATTTTTATTATTAACAAGAAATAGACATTACGTAGTAACCTAACTTACATGATGAGTCTACTGTGAAAAATGTAATAACAATATAAGCATCAACATAGGTATACAATCGAAGCTTGTCAATGAAATTTCTCTCTATGTCCCAATGGCAGTGGATAGATATAAATTAATTCCAAAATAGAAGCAGTATAAATACAACATTGGAACTAAAGCCGAACACGATTGCCCAGAGGCTTGATAAACTCTCCTGTAAAAAAGTAGAAGAAAAGGCAAAAAAAAGGCTAAAGGGCGAAAAAATCGAGAAATGTTACTAGAGCAACCTCAAAACAAGATACATAACATCACGCCTGATAAACCACAATATATACTAATTCTTTATTAATGTAGGCATATAGACACGCACACGCACACAAACTCTAACAAACATACACCCAGATACAACATCAACCACTCGCAATTGTACCACGTTGACAATTCTTTACTATGTTCTTTACTGTGTACCTGGAGTTCTAAAATAAAGGCCTAGGCTTAGTTTAGACTTCAGATGTCCCACAAATTATAAAATTTTGTCAAAATATCTATCAACTTATTATTTATATGAATGTAATTTGTGGAGATGAATAAACATTTTTTTATTTTTTATTATTATTGCTGATGTGATTATTGATGTTCAGATACATGGTTGGAATACTGACCGCGTTAGCATTAAAGTTGGGGACAACTGGCACTTCAGCGTCTGGGATACATTGGCCATTCATTATTACGTCTCCACCATTGTTATCGGGGTAATAGAAGCAGGCTTCAGTGGTGTGGTCTCTCGGGACGAAGTACTGCTGATCTAGCACTTGTACGTTGTCAATAGCATCGTTGATAGTGGCCACAGCGGATTCTGGTATAGTAGGTGCCTTACCCAACTTCCAGCTGTAAACTGTAAAATAAATAAATTTATCATCGTCCTATTTTACCTACTTACTTAATTTTAGTTTTCCTTGAAAACTGAAATTATAACATCACTTTTTTTTATTATAAACAAAACATTTAGGTAGCTTAGTCGCATGCTGTTTACTGATGGACAAAAAATGTATTGTAACTATCAATCATTTACCTTCTCTGTATTCGGCATTGATGTTTCGGCAAGAATACACTAATGAATATGTTTCATAATCCGTGGCGAGGACCCAATACTTTATTGTAACCGCTATAACAGAAAATGAGAAAAATGATGTCTCATGTGCTTGTTGAAACAATTTATTATGACAGATTTCAGATTGCATTACATGTTAAATGCTCTCAGTTAATTGAAAAATAATAAATATTTACCAGTACCACTGCTGCCAGTTAGTGTCAAATCAAATTTAGCAGATCCATCAGTAGTCGTTGGAACTGCTGATCCAGTTACATTTTGTAGAAGTTGCTCCACTACTTGGGTATTTATCACATCAAGGGTTCCATCGGAGTTGGCAGTATACGTAGCGGTGTTGCAAGTACCACTTTGGAAGTTTGTCGGATAGGATTCAACATCAAACCATGTGCCCGCGTACTGAATATTAAGGATTCATTACTTATTTTTTTCCATCGATAAAGTAAAATAAGCGAAAGCAAATAAATGATTTGTTTAATAAATACCAAGTAGGTACATTTAACATTTTAATGAAAAAGAAACCAGGATTTTTATAGAGGCTTTCAAAATATTCTCCAAATAGTAGGTATGCTGGAAGAGATTTCTTAAGAAATACATTCCGTTCCTTTCATCTTGTCTGTTTATAAGTGTATACATAAACTATTACATAAATAAAATGATAAAACTTACCAAATCAGCTCGAAAATTTTGAACAACGGTGATACTCTCGTCACATTGACCACGGAACCTAACAGGAGTGGATCTGTCAGGCTCAGGAAAGTAGAAACAAGCTTCAAGGGAGCGGTCCACTTGGTAGTAGTAAGGTTGGTGCAAGACATCTATGTCATTTATGATTTGATTTATTCTGTTAGTTGCCTCTTGGCTCAAGGTATTAGAACGACTAAATTTCCAACTGGTTACTAAACAAAAACAACAAACAATTAATAACATAGAAGAGTTCTTTAACCTAATAATGTGGGAGAAGTAAAAATTATTTCAAAGAAATAAATAGTAGTTGTTACAGTATAATTATGCAGGTTTTTTTTTACCTCTTCTTTGGTTATCTCCTGAGTTAGCACAGCCGTAAGCTAGTGCGAATGAGTCGTAATCAGTTTCTAGTATGTACATTACGTATTCCCGGTTTCCTGTAAAAAATACAAATGATTAAGTTTAAAACATGAAAATTCAGTAGCGCATGTCAACGTCACAATCTCAAGTTTGACGACTTGACTTTTATTAAGATATCTGCAGTGCCTAGTAACTTTATAGAAGACGATGAAATTGGTGTCGCACCATACAAATAAATTATTATACTAACAAGCAACGAAATTGTGTTAAATAGGTAGTTGACCACAAATAAAGTTTAAAAGAACTACAGAGGAAATCACAAAATATTGTTGTCTTGTGTTGTAAAATAAGCGTGTTTACACACAGTGAGATTGTATCAAAACGTATGAAACTCACTCATATTGAAAGTAAGTTGTCCGCTTCCATCGGTGCTAGAAATAGTAGCTGTTCCAGAAATAGATGCCAGCTGTTCATTCACAACCTGAGAGTTGGTGATGCTGAGTACGTTACTGGCTTGCTGAGTATATCGAGCTACGTTGCATGTGCCACTTTGGTATCGGGATCCGTAACTCTCAATAAGACGCCACTCCCCAGCATACTGTTAAAGAACATTAAAATGTCAACTTAATAAAAAGTTAAAAGAGATGAACATAGTTTCGTTACGAGTATTAACTTTGATATTGACTCTGAGGCACTATACCAAGTAAGTAATTCACAAACTCTCAACTATGTTAAAATGGATCGTGGCTTTTAATTAAATAAAAGCCACGATCCATTTTAACTTCGAGAATTTTATATATATAGATTAATTGTATGTTAAACAAATGGATAAATGACTTACAAATTATCTATGGGTTTGTTAACTTATAACTTCTGCTTGTGTAATGTAATGTAATTGACGTACTATTCTAAGAAATAAAATTTTAACTCTTACCCTCGAAATGTCGAAATTGGGCATTCCTCTAATGCTAGAGTCACATTGACCAGGAAGAACAACATTGTCACCGGGTGTAATGTCAGGTAAATGGAAGCAGGCAGTATCAGTCTGTTGAATGTTGTCGTAGTAATCGTTCCTCAGAACATCTACTTTCGCAATGGCTTCGTTGATGGCCGCGGTACCCTCACCTGACAGTTGTCTGGTTCTGCTTAGTTTCCAACTCCACACTAGAACAGTTTTTTGCATTGGGTGGTGTTAATATTCAAAAAGATCTGCATCACAAAATGTTAAAGGGACGTTGATTTCAACTGACCTCCTCTGTAATCTTTGTCGATGTTGACACAACTGTAAACCAACGCATAGTTTGTGTAATCCGTATTCAGAATCCAGTAAGGAATTGATTGAGCTAGAAAACGATAAACGTGTTTGATTATTGTAAAATTACTAACTTCATAATACCTATCTAAAAAGACTGTTTTCTCGACGAAAATGACGCTCACCTTCTCCGTTAACCCAAATGTTAATTTCCAATTTTCCACTAAGGTCATTATCGCTAGCAAATGTGACGTGACCCTCGGTTGTTGATTGAGTGAGGTCAAGTACACTGAATGAATCTAGGCGCATGCTGTTCGTAGCATTAACAGTAAACTCTTGGCTGATGCACTGCCCATCTTGGTTAGCCTTAGGATATCCTGCAATTTCGTGCCATGTACCTTGGAACTGAAAGGCAAATTTTTTGGTTGAATAAGTGCTCTTATAAATTGTGTGCAGAATGAATAAAATAATAATGCGTTCAATTCAATTAATCTCACGTCATTCATGTTAAAGTTCGGCTGTGCCACGATATTCTCATCGCATTGTCCAGGAAATACTACTGGCACGCCGGGTTGGGGCTCAGGGAAGTAGAAACACCCTTCGGGGGTCTGGTCACGTTTTACGAAGTATCTCTGGTCCAATGCACGAATGTTGCTCATCACTTTTTCAATTTCGGTGTTAGCATAAGGTGTTAACTCTTTCGTTTTACTCAATTTCCAACTGGCAACTAAAAATAAACAGAAAAGGACGTTTTAAGGACTGTTATGCCAAAATCGTTAAGTGATTTGTCGATATTTGCAACGTGGAAGAAATCTTACCGCTCATATAGTCTTCATCCTGATTTCTACAAGAATATACAAACGCGTACGACGTGTAGTCGGTAGATAATACCCAGTAATCAGAAGCAGCTGAAAAATTATAAAAAGCAGATTAAATTACTCTCCGCACATAATTATGTGTACTTTACCGATTTTATTTAGTCTCAAATGCTTACCGTCGGGATTTTGTCCATCGAATGTTACTTTTAGCTTTGCACTTCCATCCGCTGATGCTACAGTAGCAAGACCTTTTATAACGCCTAGACTCTGGTCAATGACGTGGGTATTATAGACAGAGACGGTATTGCTGTCGAGTGCAGTGTAACGAGCGTTGGGACACTCACCATCTTGGAAGGCCATAGGATATGATTCGATGTCATGCCACAATCCCATGTACTGTTAACATATTTCAGTTCAAATTAATCATTTAATCCAACACGATAGTGGTCACAGCAATATAGACGCCGTGAATGGAGAAATATTGTTTTGTATATAAATAAGTGAAACTGGGTTTACCATGGTTACCCTTCAATGTTGACTTATAATATATTCTGGTCTTGTTCCCTATGGTATAAGTTAATTATACCAAGCAATGTTCAATAAGAGCTGTGTGTCATGTTGATTTTACATAATACATACTGCCTGCTGCTAGATAGACGAGGTAATATTTTATTGTACGTTGTGGACTTACCCTTTCGACATCAAAATTGGGAACCACGGTGACACTCTCGTCACATTGACCGCGGAACCTAACGGGAGTGTATCTGTCAGGCTCAGGAAAGTAGAAACAACTGTAAGGGGAGCGGTCCACTTGATAGTAGTAAGGTTGGTGCAAGACCTCGATGTCATTTATGATTTGATTTATTCTGTTGGTTGCGTCTTGGCTCAAGGTGTTGGAACGACTCAATTTCCAACTGGTTACTAAACATAAAACAACAAACGATTAACAACATAGAAGAGCTCTTTAACCTAATAATGTCGGAGGAGTGAAAACAATTTTGGGAAAACAAATAGTAGTTGTTTCAATAGAATTATGCAGGTGGAATTTTTGCTTAGTGATACATATTTGAATAATTTTATTTACCTCTTCTTTGGTTATCTCCTGAGTTGGCACAGCCGTAGGCTAGTGCGAATGAGTCGTAATCAGTATCGAGTATGTACATTATGTATTCTCGGTTTCCTAGAAAAATTGTAATAATTAAGTTTATCGTACTTAAGGATAAAAATAAAGTTTAAAAGAGTATAGCTTTTTTAAACAGGTGGTTGACCACAAATAAAATTAAATAGGTAGTTGACTACAAATCAAGTTTAAAAGAACTACAGAGGAAATAACAAAATATTATTATCCTGTGTTATTAATAAGGTGTTTATACACAGTGAGATTGTATGAAACTCACTAATATTGAAAGTAAGTTGTCCACTTCCATCGGTGCTAGAAATAGTAGCAGTTCCAGAAATAGATGCCAGCTGTTCATTCACAACCTGAGAGTTGGTGATGCTGAGTATGTTACTGGATTGCTGGGTGTATCGAGCAACGTTGCATGTGCCACTTTGGTGTCGGGATCCGTAACTCTCAATAAGACGCCACTCCCCAGCGTACTGTTAAAGAACATTAAAATTTCAACTTATTCAAAAGTTAAAAGAGATGAATATAGTTTCGTGTTAACTTTGAAGTTGACTCTGAGGTACTTTACCAAGTCAGTAATCCACACTCAACTATGTTAAAATGTATCGTAGATTTTACTTATTTAACGATTTATTTACACACAGTAAAATACATACAGCGACGACATTATTATAATTTGAGTTTTAATTGATTAATATTAATATCTATGCCTATGTTAACTTTTAACTTTTGCTTGTATGTAATGTAATTAACGTACTATTCTAAAATTTTAAAAATTATAAAATCTTAACTCTTACCCTCGAAATGTCGAAATTGGGCATTCCTCCAATGCTAGAGTCACACTGACCAGGAAGAACAACATCGTCACCGGGTGTTATGTCAGGTAAATGGAAGCAGGCAGCGTCCGTCTGTTGAATGTTCTCGTAGTAATCGTTCCTCAGAACATCTACTTTCGCAATGGCTTCGTTGATGGCCGTGGTGCCCTCGTCTGACAGTTGTCTGGTTCTGCTTAGTTTCCAACTCCACACTAGAATAGTTTGTTGCATTGGATGGTGTTAATATTCAAAAAGATCTGCATCACATAATGTAAAAGGAACGTTGATTTAAACTGACCTCCTCTATAATCTTTGTCGATGTTGACACAACTGTAAACCAACGCATAGTTTGTGTAATCCGTGCTCAGAATCCAATAAGGTATTGATTGAGCTGGAAAATGATAAACGTGTTTGATTAATGTAAATTATTTCACAAAATGTAAAAAAAATATTTTCTCGAACAAAATGACGCTCACCTACTCCGTTAACCCAAATGTTAATTTCCAATTTTCCGCTTAAGTCATCATCGCTAGCGAATGTGACGTGACCCTCGGTTGTTGATTGAGTGAGTTCGAGTACACTGAATGAATCTAGACGCATGCTGTTCGTAGCATTAACAGTGAACTCTTGGCTGATGCACTGCCCATCTTGGTTAGCCTTAGGATATCCTGCAATTTCGTGCCATGTACCTTGGAACTGAAAGGCAAATGTATTGGTTGATCAAGTGCTCTTATAAATTGTGTGCAGAATGAGTAAATAATAATGCGTTCAATTCAATTAATCTCACGTCATTCATGTTAAAGTTCGGCTGTGCCACGATATTCTCATCGCATTGTCCAGGAAACACTACGGGCACGCCGGGTTGGGGCTCAGGGAAGTAGAAACATCCGTCGGGAGTCTGGTCACGTTCTATGAAATATCTCTGGTCCAAAGCACGGATGTTGCTCATAACTCTTTCAATTTCGGTGTTAGCATAAGGTGTTAACTCTTTAGTTTTACTCAATTTCCAACTGGCGACTAAAAATAAACAGAAAAAGACGTTTTAAAGACTATTATGTCAAAATCGTTAAGTGATTTGTCGGTATTTACAACATGAAAGAAATCTTACCGCTCATGTAGTCTTCATCTTGATTTGTACAAGAATAAACAAACGCGTATGACGTGTAGTCGGTAGATAACACCCAGTAATCAGAAGCAGCTGAAAAGTTATAAAAAGCAGATTAAATTAGTCTCCGCATATATTTTTACTTTACCGATTTTATTTGCTCTCAAATCCTTACCGTTGGGATTTTGTCCATCGAATGTTACTTTTAGTTTTGCGCTTCCATCCGCCGATGCAACAGTAGCAACACCTTTTATAACGCCTAGACTCTGGTCAATAACGTGGGTATTGTAAACAGAGACGGTGTTGCTGTCGAGTGCAGTGTAACGAGCGTTGGGACACTCACCATCTTGGAAGGCCATAGGATATGATTCGATGTCATGCCACAATCCCATGTACTGTTAACATAATTCAGTTAAAATTAATAATTTAATCCGACACGACAGTGGTCACAGCAATATAGACGCCGTGAATGGAGAAATTAATGAAGAATTAATTAATAATGTATTAATAATAATAATTAATTAATAATAATTAGAATTAATTAATGGAGAATGGTGAAAAAAGTGAAACTGGGTTTACCATGGTCACGCTCTAATGCCGACCATAATATATTCTGGTCTTGTTCCCTATGGTATATGTTAACTATACCAAGCAATGTTCAATAAGTGCTGTGTATCATGTTGATTATACATACTGCCTGCTGTTAGATAGACGAGGTAATATTTTATTGTAAGTTGCGGACTTACCCTTTCGACATCAAAATCGGGAACCACAGTGACACTCTCGTCACATTGACCGCGGAACCTAACGGGAGTGTATCTGTCAGGCTCAGGAAAGTAGAAACAACTATAAGGGGAGCGGTCCACTTGGTAGTAGTAAGGTTGGTGCAAGACTTCGATGTCATTTATGATTTGATTTATTCTGTTTGTTGCGTCTTGACTCAAGGTATTAGAACGACTAAATTTCCAACTGGTTACTAAACAAAAAACAACAAACAATTATCAACATAGAAGAGCTCTTTAACCTAATGATGTGGGAAGAGTGAAAACAATTTTAGGGAAAAACATAGTAATTGTTACAATAGAATTATGCAAGTGGAATTTTTGCTTGGTTACCACCAAGCAAAAATTCCACTACAACTACACAAGGCACATAATTGAATAATTTTATTTACCTCTTCTTTGGTTATCTCCTGAGTTGGTACAGCCGTAGGCTAGTGCGAATGAGTCGTAATCAGTATCGAGTATGTACATTACGTATTCCCGGTTTCCTATAAAAAATTGTAATAATTAAGTTTATCGTACTTAAGGATAAAAATTCATTAGCGGATGTTAACGTCACAATCTCACGTTTGAAGACATGATTTTTATTAAGATATCTGCAGTGCCTAGTAACTTTATAGTAGGCGATAAAATTGATGTCACACTTCATAAATAAATAAAGTAACAAGCAACAAAATTGTGTTAAGTCGATAGTTGACCACAAATAAAGTTTAAAAGAGTTACAGAGGAAATAACAAAATATTGTTGTCTCGTCTTACTAAATAAGCGTGTTTACACAGTGAGATTGAATCAAACCGTATGAAACTCACTTATATTGAAAGTAAGTTGTCCGCTTCCATCGGTGCTAGAAATAGTAGCAGTTCCAGAAATAGATGCCAGCTGTTCATTCACAACCTGAGAGTTGGTGATGCTGAGTATGTTACTAGCTTGCTGGGTGTATCGAGCTACGTTGCATGTGCCACTTTGGTGTCGGGATCCGTAACTCTCAATAAGACGCCACTCCCCAGCATACTGTTAAAGAACATTAAAATGTGAACTTATTCAAAAGTTAAAAGAGATGAATTTAGTTTCATTACGAGTGTTAACTTTGAAGTTGACTCTGAGGTAGTTTCCCAAGTACTCTCAACTACGTATGTTAAAATATATTGTATTTTTTTATTGAATAATATTAATATCTGTGGGTATTTTAACTTCCAACTTCTGCATGTGTAATGTAATGTAATTAAGGTACCATTCTAAGTAATAAAATTTTAACTCTTACCCTCGAAATGTCGAAATTGGGCATTCCTCCAATGCTGGAGTCACATTGACCAGGAAGAACAACATTGTCACCGGGTGTAATGTCAGGTAAATGGAAGCAGGCAGTGTCCGTCTGTTGAATGTCTTCGTAGTAATCGTTCCTCAGAACATCTACTTTTGCAATGGCTTCGTTGATGGCCGCAGTCCCCTCGTCTGACAGTTGTCTGGCTCTGCTCAGTTTCCAACTCCACACTAGAATAGTTTGTTGCATTGGATGGTGTTAATATTCAAAAAGATCTGCATCACAAAATGTAAAAGAAACGTTGACTCAAACTAACCTCCTCTATAATTTTTGTCGATGTTGACACAACTGTAAACCAACGCATAATTTGTGTAATCCGTGCTCAAAATCCAGTAAGGTATTGATTGAGCTGAAAAATGATAAACGCGTTTGATTATTGTAGATTACTTCACAATATCTAAAAAAACTGTTTTCTCGACGAAAATGACGCTCACCTACTCCGTTAACCCAAATGTTAATTTCCAATTTTCCGCTTAAGTCATCATCGCTAGCGAATGTGACGTGACCCTCGGTTGTTGATTGAGTGAGTTCGAGTACACTGAATGAATCTAGACGCATGCTATTCGTAGCATTAACAGTGAACTCTTGGCTGATGCACTGCCCATCTTGGTTAGCCTTAGGATATCCTGCAATTTCGTGCCATGTACCTTGGAACTGAAAAGCAAATGTATTGGTTGATCAAGTGCTCTTATAAATAGTGTGCAGAATGAGTAAATAATAATGCGTTCAATTAAATTAATCTCACGTCATTCATGTTAAAGTTCGGCTCTGCTACAATATTCTCATCGCATTGTCCAGGGAACACAACTGGCACGCCGTGTTGGGGCTCAGGGTAGTAGAAACACCCTTCAGGGGTCTGGTCACGTTCTACGAAATATCTCTGGTCCAAAACACGGATGTTGCTCATGGCTTTGTCGATTTCGGTTCTAGCGTCAGCCGTTAACTCTCTCGTTTTACTCAGTTTCCAGCTTGTAACTGTGAAGTAATAGATTAATTACTTACACATTGTGGTAAACATAACACAACATAACAGAAGACCAAAACTATATGTTGTAACTGTTTTTCGGCGCTTAAATTAACTACGTACCTTGCACGTACTCATCATCAATGGGTCGACAGGAATACACAAGTGCGTATGAATCATAATCTGTTGCTAATACCCAATAATTTGCGGTAACTGTAAAAAAAAAAAAGTTGATGTTGGTACACTGTGTAACAAATTATTTAACGCGAGCGAATTGTACGTTCTGCGGTCTTACCAGCAGTACCTCCTACATTGAATGTCACTGTGAGTTTTGCGCTTCCATCTGTACTGGGTTCTTGCACCGCAGTACCCCTTATAGAAAAGAGAGCTTGATTGATGACTTGTGTGTTATACACATCGACGTCAATACCTGACTCAGGGTGTTCACTGTAAGTGGCAGTGTTACATTTACCATTCTGGAAGTCCCCAGGGTACGACTCGATGTCATACCATCTGCCCAAGTACTGTCAAAGCAATGTTAGATCAAATGTTAGAATATTCTGACAATATAATGTAACTCTATAACCGAAATTCAACTCAAAATAGTTTGTACTTACCCTTGCAGGTTGAAAATTGGTTACTACTGGTATGTTTTGGTCGCATTGACCTCGGAATCTGACACTAGAACTTGGGTCGGGTGTAGGGAGGTAGAAACAACCTGTATCAGTGCGGTCTATGGAGTAGTAGAAACGGTTGTTTAAGACCTGGTACTTGTCAATATTTTGATTTATGCTGTTGATCGCATTTTGGCTCAGGGTATTTTCACGGCTCATTTTCCAGCTGTAAACTAAATTTTAATAACACATGTATTAGAATAAGGCAGATATTTAGGATGGACTAAGGTCCACCTGGTTGTCCAGTAGGGTAGTTGTGTAACACACATAAAATTACACTTGATCGCAATGCCTTTCATTTTGACAATTAAAATGAATTTAGATTGTTGTAGAAAGTATGTTACGCAATAGAGTTGATGCCTGGGTCAGTCAGATAATAAAAAAATATTAGACACGTATTTTTTGCCATGTCATACTAATAAAAAACACTTAGATAAAACGCATTTAAGTTGGGGAGTGAAGGTCGCTACGTCACAAGTAAGTATAAAATTTATATACACGTGACATCATGGTACATTTTAACTTAATGCATCGTCGTTATCTTTTGATAACGTATAAAAAGAAAAAATACGTGTCCAATATTGTTTAAAAATCTACCCGACGGACTTTTTTTTTGTTTTTGTGATCATCCCTTTTAGGGTGCTGGTGATTGCTACTTTCACGATTTCATGCAAGTTAATTACGGTCCACTATTAATGACTAGGTAGAATTATGATTTTAAATCATGAATCATGATATAATTTTAAGAAGCTTCGGAATTGATAATTAAATTCAACATGATCCTAAATAGCTAATAGTCCTATAAGGTACATAGGTATGCACCTATGTTATGTTCTTTAGAGATATACTAATAAATAATTTTATCCCCACCGTCGTATCTCTACGTTGACGTCGTGGTGGGGCTTGCGCGCTCCGAACTCTAGGTCTGTGCCGGTAGAGTTTACTTTGCCGGAACAGGTCTAGGATTAGGAGCCAGACCAAGAGAGATACAAAAACCCGCAGGGCAGCATGTGGCGAGCTGTTGGGCAGTAGCGACCCCACGGACCTTATCTCCCGGGAGAAGTCTTGTTCCTCACCTCTGGCTTGCCTTTATTGGCCGGCTGTAGTGAACACTGACGAGGAACAGAGCTCCCGCCTCATCCTTGCCTTAATTGGCCGGCTTGAGTGGAGATTCGCAAGAGCAAAAGTGCTCGGAGGAAGGAAGTATTCCAGTAAGATGCTGGTAGGGATCTTGACCGTACTTCCGGGATTGTCCTGATAGCCGTGGAACACCTCTCTACTCCTCATAAGCACCTCAGGACGTGTTGCCCCCTTATCGCTACGACACTATATGCTAGCGACCGTTTCCGGGGGCCTATTATTGAGCGTGCAAGTGCACCCCCTGCCATTTTATCCGTGTACATTTAAACATTGATCAGGCAGGGGCCATAGTCCTTCCATAGCTCCAGGTAACCAGTCCACTTAAGCCACCCAAACCCATAATCCAATATCTTTGTTTCCATATTCTGCAATAGTCCTACACCAACCGGGGGTTGTCCTTGGGTGCCCTTGCATAGTGCGAACAGGGATAATCGTCGGTTGGTGCCTCAATACTTAAAAATGTCTAAGGGGCCTCTGCGAGTTGGCTTCGGCCCCTCGTACGCCTTCCAAAGGTCCGGGACCCCAGGGTCCCGAGATATGTCAAAGACATTTAAAAATAATAATTTTATTAAGTACTTTGAACATCGTATGAATCTATGGTAGTATGAATACATAAACGAATGATGCATGATCATATACTTTTTATGTGCATAGATTACTTACTATGAACTAAAACCACTTTATATTAATACGAGTATAATTATATCTACCTCTCCTTTGATTATTCGGCAAGTTGACACAACTGTAGCTAAGTGAGTACGAGTTATAATCTGTGTCGAGTATTATTACATTCATTATTTCGCCTCCTGAAAAGAAATTGATAATTACCTCAAATCTGTTTAAATATTCGAGTACATACCTATGATTATAGTTATCAATGTGAAATTAGAACGTAATGTAAAAGTAGTAGCTTCTAATATGACGATCCGTCAAACTGCATACAAAGTAATTTTATAAACTTACCTAAATTGAAAGTTAGTTGTCCAGATCCGTCGGTGCTAGATATAGTAGCAGTTCCAGAAATAGATGCCAGTAACTCATTTACAACCTGAGAGTTGGTGACGCCGAGTATGTTACTGGCTTGCTGGGTGTATCGAGCTACGTTACATGTGCCGCCTTGGAAATCTGATCCATAGCTTTCAATGAGACGCCAACGGCCAGCGTACTGCAAAATAATAAACAAATCAGGAAAAGCTTAAGGCGACCTCAAATCGCAAACCGTAGGGGCAAAGCCGCCAAATCGCAATGACGGACCGCAGCAACACTACTGGTTTCTGTGTAACACTATGGAAATGCTTCCGTGGATGGCGACATTGCCGCAAGCCAATGTGGTGTTTGAAGGGTGATTTTTCAAAGAATTGTTGCCAAAATACATTTACAAAAAAAGTGGTTATATTGGCAACTAGTTATTAATACTAATGTAATAATAATATAATATGTATTAAATACCAATACTATAAAGCTGAAGAGTTTGTATTTTTGTTTGAACGCGCTAATCTCTGGAAGTACCAGTTGATTTTGAATATTTTTTTTTGCAAAGATGGTAGCTCAATTCCTGAGGGAGGTTATAGGATATTGAACATGACGCTAAGCAGCCGAGCAAAAATAAAACAAATCAGAAAGAACGCTAAGCGAAAACGTAGTTATGTTAGGAACCGGGGCCGGCCGCCCGACGAGAATCGAGTATTACCAAGAAGAGCCGAATTCTGCATGCCTAATTGCCTATGTCAACGAGGTACCATCCCGCGTGGCTTAGACCATTTATTATTATTAGTATAGATAGATATAGTGGTGTCTTACGACTTCCACGCGAACGAACTCGAGGGCAGAAGCTAGTAATTCATAACGGTGTTTATTATTTTATTTTTACTTATTTCTTTTTTCAGTTAGTCCTATCTTCATTGATAACTGTTTCTTAACTAGAACTAGGAGACATCTTACCTTTTCAATGTCAAAGTTAGGTGTTCCTACAATATTAGAGTCGCATTGACCAGGAAGAATTACGGGTTCACCGGGTTCAAGTTCTGGTAAGTAGAAGCAAGCGTCATCTGAATTGTCAATCTTCTCGAAATAATTGTCTTGCAAAACAACGTTGTTTGCCATAGCGTCGTTAATAGCCGTAATGGCTACTGGAGACAATTCTCTTGTTTTACTGAGCTTCCAACTCCAAACTGAAAGAAATAGTGTTATTTTATTTCTAGTCTTTTAATAAGGTACGTATAAACATTAAATAAAATCAACAAAAATTTTGTTACCTGCTCTAAAATCAGGGTAGATGTTTTCGCAAGAGTATGCAAACGCATAGTCGTTGTAATTTGTGGCTAGGATCCAGAACGGTATAGTATTTGCTGAAAAAATAAAATAAAAGTAATGTTCTTAGAAGAAAATATAATTCTTTCTACCAGTAGGTAGATAAATTACAGGCCGCGTGAATTACGCAATGCCTATACAGAAATATACGAAAAAAAAAAAAAAAAAATATGTTTTATGAAATTCTTCGCACCTTGCCCATTCGCATCTGTAATGGTAAGTGTGAGTTTTCCACTGTTGTCAGTAGCGCTGCTCCGAGTAACGATTCCGTTTAGTTCTCCTCGGAACTGGTCCGTGACTGAAGAAGATACCAGATTGAGACGAGCGTTGTCCACGAAACCGAACTGGTGATTGACGCATTGTCCTGTCCGTTCCACTTTAGGGTATGATTCAATCTCGTACCATGTACCTTCGAACTGTAACATAAACAAACAAGTGATTTTTGCCGACTTCTAAAAAGCTGGAGATTTTGCATTTGTCGCATTATATTAAGTCAGTATGGAATTTCAAATGACTTTTCTCGGTTAATTTCATTGAGCACTCCTAGTTCAACTTTTATTTGAGCTTTTGAAAGACGACTTACATCTGCGAAGTTGAAATTTGGGACTACTCCGACGGTCTCTTCACATTGTCCAGGGAACACCACTGGTACATTATCTTGAGGTTCAGGGAAATAGAAACAGCCTGCTTCAGTCTGGTCTACCTTCTTGTAGTATCGGTCATCTAGGTACGGTATGGTACTCATTACCGCGTTGATAGCCAATTCAGAGTCTGGCAATAGCTGTTTTGTTTTGCTTAGTTTCCAACTACCCACTGAGGAAATTGAATTTAATTAAGTATTGTTCAATGATATTAGACCATGGTTTGTTGTATTGATTTCTTTGATAGGATTGTTCATATAAAATAGAGTAAAATAATTCTAAGTATAGAATATTTTCAAGTTCAAACAGGTTGGTACTTTAAAATACTTGTGTTTTTTAAATACCTTGCATTTCATTGTCATCTAAATTCTGGCATGTGTATACAAAAGCGTAATTTGAATAGTCGGTTCCCAATACCCAGTAATCAGTTGATACAGTCTCTGAAAATTAAATAAAAAAATTGGTAATAATTGTTAAAAATCACTGGAACTTGAGTTTTATATTATTCTTCTAGAATATCGTACGATTGCAAGACTTACGATCGGATCCAGGAACCGGGAAGGTGACAACTAGTTTAGCTGAACCATCGGAAGCAGGAACTGCCACAGCCTCCACAGTTTCCAACCTCTGGTCGTTCACTTGAGAGTTAACTACACCGACATTGTCATCCACTAATTTGTAAAACGCATTGCTGCAGGTCCCATCTTGGAATCGTGATGGGTACATTTCAATATTGTGCCATGTGCCCATATACTAGAATAATAAATTACATAGGTATTTTGGTATAAAAAGCAGTCATCGTTGTAAAGTGTTCTTGGCGAGCGTTCTTGTGTTCTTAAATTAATTGATCATTAATTTCGGGCATTTTTTTATATTTTTTATTATTAACCAATTCTTGAACTGGGGGCCTACCACAAGCTCATAAAGCAATATTATTTTAATATTACTTCAGTGTGGGAAAGAGATGAATCTCTACAGGACGTATAGCTCCATCTCTTTCTCCTACTGAACTTGCTTGGGAAATGACAATTTGCGCGTGTCAAAATCGTATACTTAGACTTTTGATATTAAGATTGCTGTTTCGTTGTTGGTACGCGGCTGTTCAAAGATATGCAGCAGATTGCAGCAGTTAAATTCGAGATCAAGATTATTAATATATCGGGCATTAGTGACAATTACTTACTCTGTCTGCTTCAAAGTTTGACATAGCCTGAACGTTAACGGATTCACATTGACCTCTAAAAACTACGGGTTGGTCTGTCGGTTCAGGATAAAAGAAGCAGCCTTCGTCGCTCTGATCAGTTGGTTGGTAATAAACGGAGTTCAGATCTAAGTAAGACCTTATTGCATCGTTAACTGCTGTTTCAGTACTTGGTGATAATTGTCGTGTTCTGCTGAGAATCCAGCTATACACTGAAAACAAATATTAAGATTAGACGAGTGTTATAGGGAACGAAATTAAATAATACAGGATCAAAATATCAGAAGGTATTAATCATTTGTTTGGTAGCACTTACCTCGTCGTTGGGTAGTACCGATGTTTTCACATGTGTATGCAATTGCGTAGTTGTCGTAGTCGCTTCTAAGAATCCATAATTCCCGTGGTGTAGAAGCTATAATAAATTATAATCAATATTTAAGTTTGGTGAGACTAGAGGTATTATTTACATACAGATCTTCCTTTTTTAAGGACAGGGAAATAATCCACTTTTAGGCAGTCGAGATGTACCTATTACGAGATGGTTATAAATCTGATCTTTGGCCCATCTCTTTCTCTGTTTGATTTCAAAATTTCGAAGTCAGCAATGCTATCAGTATAAATAATATTATAGTTTTGCTTCTATTATTTTAAGCCGGAAAAAGTCGGCGGATAAAGATTATCATATAACATTTTCTCGTTCCTCCCAATAAAGAAGCAATGTTAATAATGGCCGCTCACAATATTGTATTTATTTAAAATAATAATATCAATAACACTAGTAATAAAATTTCATATAGTCACAAGACAAGTAATAACGTCGGTATTCGAAAGATACTCTTAATTATATTACAGATTTTAATATCGACCTTGGATACTTCGATAAAGATTAAAAGTAGATCGTAAGTTCATGAATCGCAGAAATAAGACTTCGTTCATACTAAACTTCGACGTCTATGAGAAATAATTTGATGCATGGAAACAAATAAAATTAAGGTAAAAAGATACTCACGAGTTCCTGCAATGTTTAACACTACAGATAACTTCGCGTCATTACTGCTGACTGTCGCATACCCATCGATCGTGAGTACCCTCTGATCAACCACTTGACTGTTAAGTACGTTCACAACTCCATCACCCCGAGTGTACTCCGCCCTGATACAGGCGCCATTGCCATTGGGAGTTTCATAGCTTGAAATTTGGTGCCAGAGACCTAAAAACTAAATGTAAATATAAGTTAGTCAAGGATTGGATTACGACAAAAATTGTTCTTTATTTTTATGTTTTTTCTTTGCTCAGAGTCTCAATACTTTCCGTTTAGTGCTCATCTTGTTTATGGATTCTCTAAGCTCGTCCCCTATTACATAGAACTTAAACAAAATTGAGGAAACGAGGGTTATCTATACCCCTAGGTACGGTGAAAACAGCCTGGGCTGTCTGAACCTATGTATGTCTTATTTGTTGTGGCAATGCCAATACTTACTCTATCTACTTCGAAGTTTTGGACAACATCTAAGTTTTCATCACACTGTCCTGGGAAAATAATAGGTTCTCCAGGTTCAATAACTGGTAGAACATAACAGGTATCATCGCTGTGGTCAATGGATCTCAAGGTAGAAAATTCAACGCCAAATGTGTTCAAAATTTGTGTGCTTATGAATGCGAGGGCCATTGCAGACGGGCCCGTCTGTTGTCTTGTAAGCACCCATATGTGAACTGTGAACAAAAAATTTGAATTCGATATAGACGGTACGAATGGCATACTCGTACCAAGCATGTCTGACTTTATGACACTGTTACCGTTGGACTGGTTTGGATCGAAAAAAAAAAGAGAAAAACTTTATGATGTTTTATCATAACGACACGGGTGTTGTTTATTTTAAAGCTAAAGCTATATTAAATAAAATATACTTACGCTTCCGTTGAGCAGTCGAAATATTTTCACACGAGAAAGTAATGGCATACGTGGTATGATCTGTGTCTCGTACCCAAAAGTCAATGGCTGAAAAAAAGATTAAAAAATGCATTTCAGAAGACCTTATAAGCATTGCTTGAACTTGCACAATTATTCAAAAGATAAGACACAATTTACAAAACTTGAACAAGACTTTTTTGAGATGACAAGTTAAAGGTCATAGCACACATATCAACTCGGAAAGGGATCGTCACCGTATCAACTCGAGCCATTCAGTATTCTTTGTATGAAACTCTCTACTGCAACACACACTAATCGGAATCGTAATATAATCGCTTCGCCTCGGGACAAGCTCACGAACTGCGGTGCGGTGCTGGTCAACTTGCAGTTTCCGCGCTTACGGCTCGTCGTCCCCGCGTTTACGTCTCTCGGTACCCGAGCTTACGTCTCTTCGTCAACCCTTGCCCCTCTCACCCCTCCCACCCCTCCCACAGCCTGTCCGTAGCACACTACTGCCTCGCGCGCTTACGGTGAGCCGTAAACGTGGTGTCGCCTAGCCGTGGCCGAGTCGACGTATCGAAACTGCTAATCCGCTTTGGTTACGTGCTTACGTTAGGTTGACACCTGTTTGACGGCGAGGCGAAAGGCGATACGGTGACGATCCCTTTCCGAGTTGATATGTGTGCTATGACCTTAAAGGAAATAGCAAACATATCAACTCGGAAAGGATCGTTACCGTATCAACTCGAGCTATTCAGTATTCTTTGTATGAAACTCCCTACTGCAACGCACGGAATCGTAACGTAATCGCCTCGCCTCGGGACTAGCTCGAGAACCGCGGCGATACGGTGACGATCCCTTTCCGAGTGATATGTGTGCTATTACCTTAATAATACCTGTAGTTTCTACCTACCCCCATGGGAAAAGGCGTGAGTTTATAAAGGTATGGAAGTTAATACTATAAGGTAGGTGTTACCTACTGATACTTACGATCTGGGAACGATGATATGGTGAGCTGAAGTCTAGCAGTATTGCCGTCTTGGGACACTGTACCCGTTGCTTCTTCAAAGAAGTTATTATTGACGGAAGAGTGATACACTTCAAGTCCATTGTTATTCGTCAGTTCAAATGCGGAACAGTCGCCTTGTTGGTTCGGGTTGTCTGTCCGGGCAAACTCATACCAATTACCTAAGAACTAAAAAGAGACAATAATTTATTATATCGCATCGTCTCATAGTAATAATTTATGCTTTCAATGTTTTATCAGAATTTAAATTTGCAGTGCAGTGCATCTAAATTTCTCACTCTCTTATTTTGGGTCGTGAAGCATTTTTTAAGGCTCACCGTCTATGGCGTTTGTCTATATAATAAATTTATACAAATAAATCAAATTGAAGTGTCTGTTGCTGTCAAAATAACAGCTTTTTACTAAGTGCTTATCCTATACTATTAAACGAGCAATATTTGTATATATACATATTTACAATTTGTAGACACGTTTTCGAAAACGGCTCTAACGATTTCGATGAAAGTTGCAATACAGGGGTTTACGGGGGCGAAAAATCGATCTAGCTAGGTTTCATATCTGGGAAAATTCGTTTTCTTTATTTCACCCGAGCAGAGCTCGGTCGCCCAGGTACTGGAAGTATAAATAAACGGTACTTATAACAAAAAAACAATGTTAAAATTTTTGTCTGTCTGTTTCTTCAGGCTAATCTCCGAAACGGCTGGACTGATTTTGACGGGACTTTCACTGGCAGATAGCTGATTATAAGAATGGGTGGTGAAGATGGGGATAAGGGGTAACTGGCTACCTAGTTTTATTTTAGAAAAAGAATTAGGGTCATAGAATTAAAACAAAGTAGCTTTTCTTTACTGTCACAATGGATTTTGATGAGGTTTTCACCATAATTTAGAGAATTTAATCCGGAAGGCTTATTTATGTGTATACAGTGTGATTTTTCATAATGTGCACATATCGAAATTAGGGAATCTATGCTTAATTTTATCGACGGAAAAAATATTGAAACAATTTTTTTTTTAATTTTCTCCTCTTTGGCATCTTATTTATAAATTTTACAATTTTTGTAAAAAATTATGAAATAAATACAGATTTTTGCTACAAAAACATGTTTATTTTCAATTGAGGGTAGTTTTTTTTCTCAATTTTCATTTTATGTGGACGCCTAATTACTTCCAATCATAATGGAGTTTGTTTCATCGCGATAGATGATTTAGTTTAAAACTTACACAGTTTTGTTAATTTTTTTTAATTCCACAAAAAAAAAAGATTTTTTAAATATTTTTTATGTCGTTAAAATTAAACATAGATTCCCTCATTTCGATATGTGCACATTATGAAGAATCACACTGTATTACATCAATATTTAACATAAAAATTCTCTTCTTCTTACTTTATAAAAATCTTAAATTCACTGATAGACAACGCACAGCCGATGGGTCTAGAAACATCAGATTTTACACAAGAGTTCCTTATAAAATGTAAGTGAGCACTAAGGAAGGATTTTCGTTAATTCTTCTCCAAAAAGAGTTAAATTGGGGCTGAAAATTCGAATGGAATTTTGTTATTTTTGCCAAAGGGAAATCCCCTCGAGCGCAGAGCTTGTCGCACAGAGATCTCGATATTTTGACAGGATGCCAGTAAATTGCACCTGTGCGAAGCAAGAGCGGGTCGCCCGTTTAAAGAATAATCGCCTTTTGCAGAAAAGAATATGTTCGTATCACGAAACTTGATACGAGCATATTCTTTTCTGCAAAAGACGATTATTCTTTAAACGGACGACACGCCCTTGCTTGCATGTGCTATATTTTAAACAAAGCGCTGCCATGGTAATGAAGCCTTTTTTGCTTGTTTCCTCATTGTAATAATCAAGATAAATAAAATAGAGCATCGTACAGAACAGCTGCAGCTTGATGCTGATTAGCCACCCTAATATTATGAATATTTTGTAAAAGATAAGACTTATTTTGTGTGTGTTTGTATTTTAGTGTATTTGTTAATTTAAACATAACTGGCGATATGTGGGTGTATTATAGGTACACCTAGACTAACCTTTCGGGGACTACAGTCGGGGATTGATGATCTTCAGTTTTTATCATTTTTCTTTTTCGTGTGGAAGAATCTACCATTTTCGGTAGAAGATGTCCGAAAGATGACAAATGCATGTTCGGTCTGTGCAGTCGTGAAAAATTGTTTTTTCAAAATTTGATGACCCAGTGAACTTCGTACCACGTGAAACAAAACTTCGATTTTTTTGATTTTTCGACTGCAACTTTGGGTTTTTTGTATTTAGGCGAACAAAACATAAAAATAAAAATCTAATCGGTCGAGCCATTTTCGAGCTTTTGCGAGACTAACGCACGGCAATTGATTTTTATATATGTCGTGGCCAGATCTTAGAAAGAAAGAAAAGGAAAAATAAAGAAAAAACGTTTATTTGCGGAAAACGTGATGCAAAAATAATAATTAGATAACAAAAATGAAAAAAGTTGGGGGAAGCATGCGTCACATTCACGCAAATCGGCTATCGCTCAGCATTATGCTACGACCCTATGCAAGACAGAGCCCCAGCGCTGGTTTTCAGCGACAGCCGGCGCCGACGTTATGACGTCGACCGGTGCAGCAAACAAATATTAAGACGCTGTACCAGTACAGCGTACTTAAAGAAAAATAATTTATTAAAATTAAAATGTGATGTTTGTGATGATCATTTCTTGAAATGAACATCGACCGCTGGTCACGTCATGATGTGATCTGGCCAGATAATTGAATACTCAACGTTTGACGATATGACCAGTTAAACGCACGACTACTTCATGATGTGGCTAAACATTGGTGATCGTATCGTAGAATAGTTAGATTATCCACCGGTAGAGGCGTTGATGTCGTTTTGTTTTTGTTGTGCATCATGGCGGCGGCATACAATAAATCAAACAAAGTAATGACCACGCAAAAAAAGTCGATGGACTTTTACTGGGTTTCCAAATATGATAATTATGGAAAGCGATCAACTTGGAAGTAGCGCCTGCCGGCCGCTGCCGCGGCGTGAATGCAACATAGCACTTATAATTAGTTTAAAAATTAAAAATTTACGCCGTTATGTGGCACCCCGACCAAACCGGTTAGGTTAGAACTGTGATGAACCGCGCGCAAGCTGAGCGAGCGAAGCGATTGGTGCCGCGGTAGCAGCTACTTCCAAGTTGGTTACTATTACTTGGCTATTTTTAATACAACTTAAACCATGGATACCCTACATTAATGATATGGTCAAACGTTGACTGACATATAATTAAACGTTGAAGTTTAAGCGATATGGCCAATTTTAACTGGCCATTTCATGAAATGGTCAGTTCTAAGACCTGGCCACGACATATATATAGATAACAGTCATTTGTTAAAACCGACATTCAGACATAGAAAAAAAAAAGTGGCCCTCCGGGAGTGCCGACAGAAGTGAAAACTTGAGCAAGATCGCCTTGGTGGAAGAAAAATACTTGTATAGAACATTGGTTCGTAATCTTATCTAAATACAGAGCTCAATCGCATTTACAAAAAATAATACATCCGAAACCTTTAAAGTAAAAATGCTTGCATAGATCATTGACTTCGGTCCACAGTCTTCGGTCTTTCATTTGGTATTATTGCATAGAACATGTGTGAGTATTAAGTACCTACTTTAAAGCTACCATTTACTGGGTACGTCTTTCATTTACTTAATTGTGCCCTGGTGGCTGAGAGTAGTAGTACGTCATGCTCACTCAAATGTTTCGCTGATGGTGGTGTGTGTGAGGTCATTATGTTCCCTTCAAAATGGTTGATCTGAATGATGCTGATCCATGAGTTATTTTCGTGTACGCGCGCCGTCAGTAGGTTATCTCTTAGCTGCCACGGCTTATTTTAATTTTTCTTTTATTTTTCTTTTTATACGCTTTTAACGTGCACGTTTTCTACATTGTTCTCAAATGTAGGTATAATATCAACGTGAATGATGTAACCAATATTTTGTAACAATGTTTTAGTGATGCAACGAATACGAATACGAATATTCGTATTCGCCGAATAGTAGACATTTACCGAATATTCGTATTCGGCGAATACTAATACGAATACTAATACGAATATTTAAAAATTAATATGTTTGTACGCAAATCTAATTACTGGCAAACTTGGAAAACGCGCGTCGTCGGCACGTAAAAATACGACGTGTGCAAGGGCCTTAACCGCAACGACGACGTGACGGGGGATTCCCCGGCCATAGTTTATACAGTGCCGCGGCCCGGGAGTTTTCCTATCATTACGAACCATGGACTGATTGATTCATTCATTCCTTTCATTTCATTCGTCAGTTGAAAGCACAAGTCAAGCAAGAGAGTATTGTTTTATTTATTTTCTGAGGTTGCTGCGAAGTGAAAGGAGTTGAAGTTGAATAGAAAATGTCTTCTCGTAAACGAGATCAAAGTGACATATGGAAACACTTCGATAAATTACCAAATAAGTAGTTATATGGTCTGTATTTCTTTTGTATGAACAAAAGGTAGGATAGTAAGTCCTAAGTAACTTAGACGAACGTTAGTAATAGCTGCGTCTATGTAGTACTAGACTATTAGTCTTTTATTACCATGGCGAGATATTCGTATTCGTATTCGTATTCGCCGAATAGTAGGTTTGATATTCGTATTCGTATTCGTAAAAGTAGTATTCGTTGCATCACTACAATGTTTTGATTTAAAAGAGTGTCCGTGGAGTTTCTTGCCCGTTCTTCTTCATAGGAACCTGCTACGTTTTAGAATGGGCAACTAGCTTATCTTTCTGACTGACCGAGCCCTTAACAGTTCAAAAGGGTCTGTAACTGGTTTATTTGAAATCTCAAAGCATTTGTTTCAAATAAACTGGTGTTTGAGTTTTAAAAAAACACCCGAAAAGAAAAGGATTGATTTCTTAAAGATTATTGACCCAGTTGTCTATGCATATTCCTGTCTACTTAATCTATTTGCCAAGCATGTATGTAGGTACAGAGCATTTACCTCTTTGATTGAATAAACTAACCCAAAGAGGTTGAAGTCATTATTTTCATGAAAGCAGAAGAAGAAAAGGGGTTTCACACGGTATAAAATGTATGGGAAGAAGACGTGAGTTTATGAATTCATTTATAAAAAAAAAAACAACCGACCTCCAAAAAAAAAACACTACAAAGTGAAAAATAACTTTAATTTCGGAAGTCGGTGTCTTGGGTTTTGTAGTTTCGTTTTTTGCCACCGACTTCCGAAATTAAAGTTATTTTTCACTTTGTAGTGTTTTTTTTTGGAGGTAGGTTGTTTATTTTTTTTTATAAAAAGTTTTTATTTTTCACTTTTTAGTTGTGGTACCTACCCCACACACATTCGAATACCACTACCTGCTACCAGTGACAGAAACTTATCATATCATCTACATACTAAGTGGGAAAAAAATACGTTTTTTGTAGCTAACTCAAAAACTATCGAAGCAAAGTTAATAAAATTTATATGGGACCAATTCGAGAACACACCCTTTCAATTAAAAAAATAATTTTCAAAATCGGTCCACAATTGACGGAGAAATCGGTGGACATACATAAAAAAAATAAAATAAAAAAAAAACATACGCGACGAACATATAACCTCCTCCTTTTTGGAAGTCGGTTAAAAACTTAAACAAAATGAAGGATTTATCTAGGAATGTGATCTTTTATTATAAATATCTTATACGATTAATCAATGACGTAGAAACATTAGGTAGGTATTTTGGATAATATCTTAAATTCCTGACATGTACTTAGCCCACGAACTACAAATAAATACTTCGACGTTTGCTTTAAACTTGGCTTTAATAATGGACTATTGGACCGCTTGTGTGTGCGGGAATTTTTCTCTCCCAGCGAGGTTTGATTTTCAAGAAAATGTCACGTAATCATCTGGAGATTTCATTTCATCCGGACTGTAAAATTCCGTGTAGGTAAGTATTGCACGAGCAGTCTAAGGCCTAGCGCGCGTTTTTTTACCGCATGATCTGTGAAGTATGGAATGTCATAGAAGTGCGCGCATTGCTATAAAAAAAACGCATGCGGTTTGTTCGAGACACCGACCAAGCAGTAATATCCAAATATGTTTTTTGGGTACGGTATATATTTATATCTTACGAAAAAGAAGACCTTATTAGGCCTTAAGGCTATCAAGGGATGCATAAAAAAAGAGACAGATTTTTAGGACCGTTAAATTAGAATTATTAGAGGATCGATTAAAAACATGCCGTTTTTAAAATCTCACGTCCAAACCTTGTTAGTGGTCCACACACATTTTGACAATAGATTTGTCGCTAGCGCAGTCAAAATCTGTGTGGAAGTGAGGTTTTGAGACTAGTGCGAGTTGCCGGCGATCAAAGTCGCTCCATGTGTACGATGCATTAGACAGTGGCTTCTTATCGTCGTCAATAAAATTGTTTTAATCATTTATATTGTGCCGGCCTACGTATCTTAGGATAGAAATGACGCTAATTGATACGTGAACACGATATGGCATTAGGTATTGTTCTTATATAAATGCTACCTAATTTATTTATTCACATTGCACGGAGTCAATTTTTCTTTTTAGTGGCTACACGTGACTACCATACATGGAAAGATCAATCTGAAGACATGAACTCGGTTAAAAACTGTTCCAGATTGATTGAGTTTCATGCACAAAACTATTTACTATCAGAATCTCATAATTTTAATCACATTTTTAGAAAATATTAAACTTTCCATCCGAATGATTGGTGAGTAGGTACAGCTATCGGTTATTGGTTTTTGGGAACCGGTCATGAGTCAACCAGAAAACTGAACAACTTACTTCTTCGATGTTAAAATCTGCATCTATAGGAAGATTGGTACACTGTCCATCTTGTATCACTTGTCCCACACACACACTAAATAGTCCAAGGAGACTAAAAACTAATAATATTACTTTCGACATTATGAGATCATGGTTATGTACCGGCACATCACAATTGGTATACTAATCAAATAATGGTTTATCTGTTAATTTATATAAAATCTTATCTTAGTTATATTTATCGTTTCTTTAATCGCAAAAATTGTATTGTCCAATGTTTTTATAAGTGCAACTGAACAGATTCTTGTGAATAATCCCAATATAATTGTAAGTTTTCAATATCAATGTTGCAATAAAATATTATATGCACTTTTAAAATCTGAAAAGTCCGAATTAAAGGTTTTATGAGAATTATTGTATCATTAGTCATTAACTTACTCATGAAAAATAATGCGTGTGTGCGTGTGCTTTTGTGCTTTTTAAAAGGTATTAGCGATGTGAAGTGCATTTTGTGTATGATTCCTGATTACTATCTATTTGTTTGTACGTGGTCGCCTAAAAGCGTTTTTTTGTGTAGCTAAATGCTATTTGAGAAAAGTACTTATTTAGGACTAACCTACCAATTAATACAAGCAATATTCCCTGAAGGCCGAGGGGATAGGCAGAAATATGTCACCCGCACTTCGCCGAATTTTTCAAACCTATGAAGCAATGGATTAGGAATTTCGTTCAAAGTTAGGTTTTTATACTGCTAAATTGATGTAAGATATTTTTAACCGACTTCTAAAAGGAGGAGGTTATCAATTCGAATATTTTTTTTATGTAGGTATGTTCGGGCATAACTCCGTCATTTATAAATTGATTTGCAAAATTATTTTTTTGTTTGAAAGGGTATGCTTTCGAAGTGGTCCCATTGCCATCTGGTTAGGATTTGATGATGGGATCTTGGAGAAATCGAGAGAACTATTCAAATATTATAGGCACAACTATAGCTATTTGGGTAATTTTTATAGTAACTCGTGCAGTTGCTCTCGAAAAGCACTATTTGGTGAAGTGGAACTGATAATGAAGACCACAGATGGCCATCGGGACTATTCAATAATAAGTATTTAACGGGTTGCGATTCGATGACTTTAATACTGCCCTCGTAATAGCAAATGCAGTACTTGCAAAATGGCGGTTTCGAGAAAAATGCGGTTAAGGGTTTTTTTTTAAATCTCTACTTTAACTGATGTAAAACTTATATGTTTTGTTACGGAATGGGTACATAAAAATACAAAGTGTCGTTTAGTTTAGTTTTGAAGTTAATTTTTCTTATGAAGGTCTTTAGAAACTTGAATACTGCACTTAAAACTTGTGTCTCTATTTGCGATACATCAAAGTAGTGAAGTGAAATGCAGTACTCGTGTTTGTTACTGCATTTGTGTCTAGGAAATACATTAAGCACTAGCAGAGTTGATTACTTAATATATGTAGAATAAAAGGCATAATGCAGTGTAAAAACGAGTTGTTTAACATTTAAATAGAAAAAAAAGGAAGGTTTCTCAAGGTCATTTTCAAATTATTCGAGAATTACACATAATTATCTTCAAAGAAGTAATCAATACACACTTGTGACGTCTTAAAATAATAAGTTAAAATCAATTTAATAAATGTCAACTTACCAATTAGCTCACGGCTCATAAACAACAATACATGAGCCGAATGCCGCGGGTGGTCAGAAGTCGGAACACGTCACACCACCCGCGAGTGACGATCACAGACTTAGGCAGTAATGTAAAACGCAGTATGTGCTATAACGACACATCACATTTTACAAATTTTCTTTTATGATACTAGGGTCGATCGCAGTATAAACCATTACTGCATTTTACTTTAGATACCAAATAATAAACAAATATACGAAGGTACAAAATTAAAATGCAGCCAAAATACGAGTACTGCGTTTCTTACTAGTATGTAGAGGAATACTGCATTCTAACTTGGTACTAAATACGTGATTACTGCATTTTAATCTGGTGTATGCTCATTGCTGCATTCATACTAACAATAGCAGATACTTTCACTTGAAATGCTGCATTTTTACTTATTATTTCACGATGTTCCAAACATACAAAAAAAAAATATATATATATTCTACGTGTAGCTTAAAGTCTCCAGATGTCATTTTTGACAAAAACGGAAAATCGTAAAAATGTCGATTACTGCATTTCCTATTAGGAGGGCAGAATATGTGTCAAGCAATTTATGCTCGTCGCAATGCATATCGATAAGTGAAGCTGATGGTGAAGTACCAGGAGAACTCCTTAACGATTAACGTCCCTGCATCGGGAAAAGCAATATTTTGTAAAAAGTGATGAGCAGTTGGCATTAGGCTAATGTAACATGGATAAATTACAAATTGAACCACTAAAAAGCGAGAAAAAAAATAAAATGTTAATGAATAAAATAAAAAATGTGAATGAATAAAATGTTTTTTACGAAAAAAAAAAAAACAACCGACTTAAAGAACTTAAAGGAGACTGAAACGATTACATCTACTCTTGGGCCTGAATAGTAATGAGATATAAATGGTGTGAATTTATAGATTCATACACACATTAGTGTATTGCAGTGACTAGTTGCTATCCCACAATTTAGTTTCAACAATATTATCCAATCGGTAAAATCCATTATAACAATTCCAAGTCAATCGTGTGAGCAATCTTCGGTGTCCAGTGTGAAAGCAAGGGTCGTACAAGGTAGGCAGGGTCAGAATCCGTAAAAATCAAAGCAGTGATCGTTGAAAATGAAAAAATAATTGGGAAATCACTCAAAACACATCCGAAAACACGAAATAAGTGACAGCTGTCTAGTTTTAGTAGGGATGTGCGTTGCGACAACGAACCGTTTATAAAGACCGTTTTATGATGATGAAACCGTTTTACGTCCTGAGTTCAACTTCAAACAGTCTTCATTGCACAAACCAGTCTTCGAATTACTTGGTGTGATTTTTACATCTAAGAAAATACAGTCGGGTACAATGATTCAACTATCTATCACAGTCGTAAAACAGTCCTTCCAATAAAAAGTGAACTCTTAAAAAGTGAACTCTTAAAAAGTGAACTCTTAAAAAGTGAACTCTTAAAAAGTGAACTCTTAAAAAGTGAACTCTTAAAAAGTGAACTCTTAAAAAGTGAACTCTTAAAAAGTGAACTCTTAAAAAGTGAACTCTTTGAAATGAAATACAGTCAGTAATGTATTACCAGTTAATAAGTCAATGCTGTCGTTCGTGATGCGAAAAAACCATTTCATACGTTTCAAATCGTTGATAGTTTTAAGAAACTGCGCTCGACGAAAAGGCAATTCTATTCCATGTTGGATAAGTTTCGACCTTTAACCGTTTTCTGCAACCGTTTTCGTCGCCGGGAAAACGGTTTCGGTCGCCAAAAATTCGATGATTTGAAATTGATGACCCACCGCTAATGTGTCAAATTGTCAATGTCAAATTGTCAATGTCAATCTGCCAGTGCAGAATATGTACTGCCAGTGACATAGACAAAAAAATAAAACTGATTTTAATCGATATGAAATTGATAATTATTATTTTGGTCTTTCAGTAAATTGGTTGCAGAAAACGGTTAAAGGTCGAAACTTATCCAATATGGAATAGAATTGCCTTTTCGTCGAGTGCAGTTTCTTAAAACTATCAACGATTTGAAATGTATGAAATGGTTTTTTCGCATCACGAACGACAGCATTGACAACTGGTAATACATTACTGACTGTATTTCATTTCAAAGAGTTCACTTTTTAAGAGTTCACTTTTTATTGGAAGGACTGTTTTACGAGTGTGATAGATAGTTGAATCATTGTACCCGACTGTATTTTCTTAGATGTAAAAATCGCACCAAGTAATTCGGAGACCGGTTTGTGCAATGAAGACTGAAGTTGAACTCAGGACGTAAAACGGTTTCATCATCACAAAACGGTCTTTGTAAACGGTTCGTTGTAGCAACGCACATCCCTATTAGAACTAGACAGCTGTCACTTATTTCGTGTTTTCGGATGTGTTTTGAGTGCTTTCCCAATTATTTTTTATTTTCAACGATCACTGCTTTGATTTTTACGGATTCTGACCCTGCCTCCCTTGTACGACCCTTGATTTCACACTGGACACCGAAGATTGCTCACACGATTGACTTGGAATTGTTATAATGGATTTTACCGATTGGATAATTTTGTTGAAACTAAATTGTGGGATAGCAACTAGTCACTGCAATACACTAATGTATGTGTGACTGTCTGTCATTTGCTCCTATTTTAATAACAAAATATTATAATTATTTTAAAACCAGCACATGGTTCAAGTCAACTTAGAAACACATAAATTCTCTATTTAATGGGAAACAAAGAACGAAAAGGTCGAATGTAATATTTCACCGAATTCTAAAGAAATAGCAAAATATCCAATTTCTAATCTCGGCTCACAATACCAGTGTCAGCATCTGGTAACGATTAAGTTGGCGTCCGGCAATTCAAATGGACCCTTTTGAAACAATTGAGAAATTGTACAAAAAAGGCCATAAAACTATTCTGCAAAAGTGTGGGAAGATGGGCCAAACGTGGTGTTTTAGGAATTTACGGGGACAAGACGGAGAAATAAAGTCAGGGCAGTTGGTTTTGAGTCGCGATAGGCTACAGACGTGATAGTCCAGGCAAGTTAGGTTGGGAGTCTAGGTGCATCGGAGACGAGTCACGATCGAGGAGCGGTGTCTGAGGCGAAGCTGGTACGTGGTGTATTCCGTGAGTTGTAACCTAATCCTCTAAGGAATTGGTAAGTGTCAACTTTAATTAACTGTTATATTTAGTAGTAGTATGTACATTGATTTGTATTATTACTTATAGGTAACAGTTAGGTGATATAGCTGACTAGCTATTAATGATCGTTTATTCCAGAATGGCGAAATAACTCATATTTAGAATAGTGGTTTATAATTAACGCTACATTCCTGTGTATTACGTATTCATATCCTAATCCACCCATTGGCAGAGTAGTCACTTGCTTTTGGTTATAGGGAAATGGCGAAAGCCTTCCACCATACTTGACACTGAGCATTAATGCTCCTGACCTTTGACGACTCTTGATCTTGAGCTGACACACTACATTTGGAAGGCAGAACCATAAATACTCGCAGCTCATATAAAGCTGAACTAGGCTATAAAGCCAATGTGCAATTGCATTATAAAACAACCAAATGTTAGTGATGATATCTGTATCCAAAAAGGTCTCGCCACAGAATACTTTGCGTGAGGCTTGTTGACGTACATTTCCGGGAGAGGGGGTAGGCTTCACCAAGTACCCCAAACTGAATTGGTAGACGTTCAAAGAACGCTAGGGACCGTGTCTCGATAAAAAACCCCGTCCGTTCTGTAGGACTATTACTAAATCGTCACTATTTATCGAGACACGCTATTGGGACGCAAGCCGCTTAAATGCCGCAACGCATCCTCTAAATGGGGAAGATTAACGAAATGAGAAGTGACGAACCACCACTTCGGCGTTCACCAGGTTCGATCGTAATGTATTCTGCTAGAGATTGAGTCTACGGTGCGCTTGTGCTAGTTTTATATTATATTAGTAAAAAGGGGCTATACCGCCGTAAGGGTGTCTTTCACACAAGTACGCGATTAGAACTATCCGATACTTGTCTTCCTCAATAACAGATGGACTTCGCGGTACTCTGTCATAGGCTTGAGTAAGACATTTATTAAATGCTTAGGGAACATGTTCCGTTAGAATCGTATTAGTTCCTCAGAGGTTCTATGCGTTAGGTCTAGCAGAACACGTACATTGAGACAAAACGTTGTAAAACGGTTCCCGGTCTCACTGAAGTGGGTTAATTGTAAACAGACAAATTAACGTAGCTATAAATAGTAATTTGAAGTGCAAGCGTAACGATCCCTTTACCTCTTCACCTTATAAAAGTTATATTACAGTTATTGGTGCTCAACTGCGAGAGGGGAGGCACTTGGTTTTAGACCACGATAGGAGACAGACGTCCGAATCTAGCCTAGTTAAGTTAGAAGACTTGGTGAATGCCAAGAGGCCATGTCCGAGTGGGCTGTCGCAAGACAACAAGTACTAGTTATTAAGTTAAATATAGTTGGGTGAAAGCCCAGATTAGACTAATTTAGTACTTAATGTAATATGTGCGTGTGTGTGTGTGTTGGTGCGACTGGGTGAGTCTTTCATTATAATAATTATCCTTGGCTGGTAATATATTTGTTCAGCTCTTGTAATTAAACAGACAGAGACGTGTTGCTGGGGAGTTTGTTGCGCCACTTCTTCTCCCCAGCTCAAACACTAGGAAGTGGTGAAGGGAGGGCGCTCTGGGACTGTCTATATACCTTCAGGAGAGTTGATCCACAACTCTATTAATTCATGATTCTAGAATTATGATTCTCTACTCTATTATCTAGAACCTAAATCTTGGATTCGGTATTCTTTACCTCAGACCAATTAAAAGGACTTTAAGAGAGATTATCCAAAACTCTATTAAATAAATAATAATTCTTGAGTTTCAATTCTCAACTCTATTAACTAGTAATTCTTGAATGTTGTATTCTTTATCTCAGACCAATAATTCGGTCAGACTGACATGAACACGTGTCTTGCAGATATGCTTGTTGTGCAAAGGGTGACCTTCCAGGGGTTTGGGTGACCACATCTATCTTATATTCAGTCCAAGGACTGATAGGGACCATGTCTCCTAAAGAGCATGATGCCGACGAATGTCGCTGGAACTAGCCGCTCCGTTGTTAGACAAGGCCGGTCACACGGTTGCCGCAGGGAAAGCCGCTTCGTCACGTTATCAGTTCGAAAGAACTGCTAGGGACCATGTCTCCAAAAGAGCGTGATGCCGACGCAATGCGTCACTTATGGAAGTGTTGCTCTAAGTACTCCGAGTGCAGATGTGAAGTATCGTGCGAGTAATGACTGACCAAATACCTGTTACGCTAACGTAAAGGTTACTCACAAGTTTATATAATGATATACTTTGCATCCCTCTATTATTTATTAGATTTCTAAAACCACATCCAATGCATTTCACAACGATGAATTCTTGTCTTATTACAATCTCATTCAATCCTTTACTTGCCTTATTAATAGGACAAGGTATCGGACTTCTTATTTGAGAATTCATTTCTTCTTACACATATCGGTGGGAGAGTGTCCAGTCCGGAGACGAGCTCTACAGGGCCGTACGGGGTGGGGTGCGGCCTTCCCCCTAAGGGGGGAACCGACTTAAACACTAATATTAGCATAATTAGGAAAAACGAAAATTTTATCAGCCTAGGGTAATTCTCGTACAGTCACATATGTATGAATCTATAAATTCACACCATTTATATCTCGTTACTATTCAGGCCCAAGAGTAGATGTAATCGTTTCAGTCTCCTTTAAGTTATTTTTCACTTTGTAGTGGTTTTTTGGAAGTCGGTTGTTTTTTTTGTAAAAAGATTTTATTGATCACAACGAGGTATCATATTCTTCAGAATTTAACTGAGCAGGCAGATATCAATAACGCAAGGCATGTCCGATATTATAGCATTTGCACGCGTGTGTCACCTCTTAGGCCGTGCAAATTTTGGACGCGTTTTCGTACGAATTTTACTCGTGCGAACATATACGAATACGCACGAACAATCCCGACTTTCCAAGTACTAAGGGAGCGCGCAGACTGAGTGCGAGTTAGTCGTACGTATACGTACGTATAGTTTCGACTTCAACCGACGACGAAAACCCTTTTCCGAACTTGTTGGAATTTTTCGTGCGTTCAATGCGATATCACCGGAACACTACCTATTTCACGGAGAAAAACGTATTCGGTGTGCGCACTTAATTCGTACGACCACGATCATACGTTTACGTACGATACAAATTCGTGTCCAAAGTGTGTGAGGCCTAAGAGGTGACACATCTTTATGAAGCCGATGCAGTATCCAATATTTTGGCTCGTTAGATAGTTTTGGTGTTCTTTCGAAGTCATATATTTGTGCTGCCACTTGTATATGCTTTCCATAAATGACATAGATATTAGGTAATGGATGAATCATAAAATCAGATATTATTGCTGAGCTGAAATTTCCTTAATTATTATTACAAACAATTATTAATTATTATTAACATGTAAAAAAAACCCTATCCGATGAGGGTGTTGTTAGGTATCGTACTGAGAGTCTATTTATGTGGTCAAGGTTCAGGAAAAAAAAAATTGTTACATTTTGTTTCAATGGGGTTTTTACCGGGTTATTTACATGGGGTGCGGGCGGCCGTCATTTAGCGGGTGTGTACAAGTCATAACTTATGACCCCTGTTGAAAATTTGATAATTTTTAATAGATTTCGGGTAATTTTGGTAATAAAATTTGATTTTTAAATAGCAATAACTTTTTTATCTATACTATAAAGAGGAAAGATTTGTATTTTTGTATGTAACGAATAAACTTAAAAACTACTAAACCGATTTGAAAAATTCTAATATTTTATCCCCGTACACGGGAACGGGAACTAGATAGATAGATAGAATATTCTTTATTATGTACACCATAAAAATTACAGACATTAATATAGAAATTTTACATTGGGTGACACAATGGGCAAACCGCGTGACGTCCAGTAGTTTTCAATAATACGATTTTGTATTACTTTTGGGTAATGTTATTGTAATAGGTACCCATGTGCCACTGTGATCGACAGGTTTTTTTACAAATTGTATATTTATGCTCGTGACTCTACAAACCTACAATATGTACCTATTTTAAAATAACTATTTGTACAATAATGTAGTTATATGATGATGGATCCATCGCCAAACCCTTGTTTACTTAATGACTTTTAAACAAAATATACCTACCTACATGTATTACTTTTCATGAAATACAAACTGATAAGGATAGGGGTTTACAGTAATGGGTTTGGTTTCAAATTTTCATCAAAAGTTTTATTTTCATAATACTTACTGAAGTAATAAGGAAAGTCAATTGGAAAACTTTTAAATAGAATGTATCTATTGAAATATCTTTTTGTTTCGTTTCCATAAAATTCACACGATCGATGGTATGATTGTGAGTGAATGGATACTGTTTCAAAAGTATATCATGGATCAGAAAACGCACCTCATCATCATGATTTGCATAGCCTTTTCCCAACTAAGTTGAGGTCGGCTTCCAGTCTAACCGGATACACCAGAATACTTACTAGTATTTTTACCTAAATACGTATTGACAGTCGTTACAGGTAGCCATATACGCTCCGGCATCGGTCGCGAACGGTTGTGTGCTTGCGCTCTCCCGCTCTTGACTCATTGCTCTGAGTCATATATTCGTTGCATTACGTAACGATTTTCGTAGTCGCTCGACTACACCCGATCTCCGATCGTTTATCGATCGGGCAGAGATCCCAAAAAGGCCTTTTTCAAGGCTATCTTATTTCTTTAACAAGAGATTTTCGTCTGTAAATTCACCAGGCCCCTTCCGGGCAAAACCACAGTTTCGTGGTCACTCGGTGGATACCATACGGTGCCAACGAAGCCGAGTGGGGTGTTGACCCAACACACCCGCCGATCCCCTTCAGGGTAAGGCAGTGAATTGGCCGGGTCCCAGTGTTTGGCCTTGGGGGATCTCCTAGTCAACACGTGGTGACAGTTTTGCTTCCACAGCAACTCACCTAGCGTGGTCGGGTATCTTCATACCCTTCACACTAGACTGGTCAGGACCCCGTTGCACATTAAGATAGGCAACGGGCCAAATCAAGCTTAGGGCTCACCATTAGGCACTCATCCTCCCTGTCTTACCCGACAGGGAGGGATTGTACACATCCCCGGCATTCCCACCGGGGAGATAGGCTTAGTTAGGCCATTACCTCCCCCCCCCCCGCCATTATGGCCACCAAAAAGGTAGATCTCGAGCTTCTCTCGAAGAAATTAACCCTCTTCCTCGAGTATATACTCGAGTCGGAGCCTTCCCTCAGAGGGAAGTACAAGGATCAGCTCTCTAGCCTCTTGAGCATCTCAAGGGGCGAAAACCCCGACCAAGATGTCAGCGTCGCTACGTTCAGCGACGCTCTTGACACCCCTCCGGCTGTAGAGTCGCCCAGACCCCCCTCCCCCTCCCCCTCGTCGGAGTCAATGGACACCGACGCCCCCGCTGCTTCTTCAAAGCAACCCTCCTACCCTTCTGGCTCGGAGGAGGAAGACGAGCCAAAGTCCGCTGCGTCCTCTACCTCTTCCTCCCCCTCCGACGACGGCTTTATAGCCGTCCAAGGAAAGGGAAGAAAGAGGAAGAACAGGAAGCAGACCTCTGCGCAGGCCAGTAAGGTCGCCGCAATAGAGGACTCGGACTCCTCTTCTTCCACCGTCACCATCAAACCAGCTGTGATCAAACAGCGCGCTACCGTCGCGACTTGCGCTACCGTAGCTTCCCCCTCCCCCTCCACCGCCCCACCGATCTCGTTTACGTCCTCCGCGAAGGCCCCCCCCGCGCCCCTCGCCCCCCGTACCGCGTCATCCTCCGCAAAGGATGCCCCCGCGCCCTCTGCCTCCTCGTCCGCATCATCCACCGCGATGGATTGCTCCGCGCCCATTAGTTCCGGCCCTAAGAAGGTCGCGCCTCCACCTCCTGTCTTCATACAAGACAAGGAGAAGTGGACGGCTGTATCCAAGTGGTGTATGGAGATGAAAATCTCCTACACCAATGCCCGATCTACCCAACAGGGTATCAAGGTTCTAGTCCCTACGTCGAAAGACTACAGGGACCTTACCAGAGTTCTGAGAGAGAGAGGTGTGTCATTCCACACCTACTCCCTCCCAGAAGATAGGCAGATCCGTGTGGTGATCAAAAAGATCCCCAAGGAAATCTCTCCCGCCGAAATTTTAGCCGACCTTCAGTCGCAAAATATCCCCGTAGATGAGGTGCACCGCATGCATCGTTCGCGCGGCAGGGAAGCATACGACATGGTACTAGTCGTGTGCTCCCCCACCGAGGGGCATCACCCCATATTCAACATAAAGACGTTATGTAACCTCATGGGCTTCTCGATCGAGAAGCCCTGGAAGAACAGCGCGATCGGACAGTGTCACCGCTGTCAATTGTATGGCCATTCTCAAAAGAATTGCCATGCAAAACCAAGGTGCGTAAAGTGCCTGGGTGACCACGGTACCGCTGACTGCTCGCGTCCCAAAGACCGTAGCCAGTGCAACAGCCCGCCTAGTTGCGTGTTGTGCGGCCTCGAGGGCCACACAGCCAACTACCGCGGCTGCTCTAAAGCCCCTAAGGCTACATCCAATAAGCTGACCAAACGTCTAGACGTGAGGCAGCAAAAACAGAGGGACTTCCATCCCCTCCCCTCCTCCCAGATTCCTGAGCGGCTAAGCCCTCAGAGGCCTAGTCCATGGACTATGCTCAATCACCAGCAGGCTTTCCCAGCCCTGGGTATTCCGCGCCCCCCCCCCCCCCCCCCTCATACCCCTCTCTATACAATGATGGACCCGCGAGTCCATCACCTCCCCCCTCCCCCCGGCTTCCGCGGCCCCTCTTTCGCGCCCTCTGCGCCCCCCGCGAAACCCGCCACCGCTCTAAAACCCCCGCGCCCCGCTTCCACTCCCGTGGCCCCAATTAAACCCGTGGACGATCGTTTCGACGTAATCAGTACCGCGTTCGAACTTTTCTGTTCCCCCAGGGCTACACAGATGGCCCTGGACATCTCTACAGCCCAGAAATCGGGTAGCCTAGCGGCAATCCGTAACGTCTTCAATGCGTATCCCGAGATCACGCAAGCCCTCACCTCTTTCTCTACCCCCCATCATGTCTAACACCACTCAGGCTAGGTTTAAACCCCGATCCCTCAAGCTTGGCACCTTCAATGCCAATGGCTTAAATCAACAAAAAGATGAAATCGCGGACTTCCTCCGCGTTCATCAACTAGATATCCTCCTCATCCAGGAAACTTTTCTAAAGCCCCACAGAGGCAATCCCTCCTTAGCTAACTATCGTATCGTTCGGAACGATAGAACGCGTTGTCATGGGGGCGGCACCCTCATTTATTACAAAAAGGATCTGTACTGCATCCCAATGGATCCTCCCCCCCTCTCACGATTAGAAGTATCAGCATGCCATCTGGGCATGACCGGTCACGCACCGATCACTATAGTGTCGGTCTATATCCCTCCCATTACTACCATCGCTTCGGAAAATTTCCAAAATCTCTCGGACGATATCCAACTGTTGTTAAACATGAGTGACTCCGTCATCTTGGCGGGGGATCTCAATGCGAAACATCCCTCTTGGAATAGCTCCACCACCAACACCAGAGGTCGGCACTTGTTCGACCTCTCCTCCTCCCTAAACTTCGACATCATCGCTCCGATGAGTCCCACTCACTATCCCCATGCCATCAGTCATACCCCTGACGTACTCGACGTAACGCTCCTTAAGAACGTTAATCTAAGACTAGATTCAATAGAAACGGTGTACGAGCTTACCTCTGACCACCGACCGGTAATCATCAAACTCACCTCCCGCACAGGTCCCTCCGACCCTGACCAACCCCTCCCCAATAAAAAGGTGACGGACTGGAGGAAAGTAAGCACTCAGCTGAAATCCAACACATCCCCCTTACTAGACTCGATCCCCGACAATTTCGACTCAGTCGCTGACACGACTGCCGCGATCGACTCACTCACGGAGCACGTACAGACCGTCCTGAGCGAATGCTCCAGGGAGGTTCCAGCAACAGAACCCTGTTACTTGAATCTCCCCGACGATGTGCGTGCCCTGATGACTGAGAAGAGCGCGGCTACTCGAGCCTACAGCGTCTTCCCCTGTGCCGCCAACAAAGCCCATATGCGCTACTATCAGAGATCTGTTAGGACACGTATAGCGGAGCTGCGTGAAGCGGGATGGGACAAGATGGTGAGCAAACTAGAGCCCTCTCATCTAGCCTTCTGGGAACTCCAGAGGAAACTCAGGTCCCCCCAGTCGGCCCCCGTTCCCCCGTTAGTCCGCCCCGATAAAACCATTGCCTTCGACGACATCGACAAAGCCGAGTGCCTAGCCGACAGTCTAGAAGCTCAATGCTCTCCCAGCACCCTACCAGTAGACAAAGCTCACCTCGACGAGGTCGACGCCGAAGTCGAACGTAGAGCCTCCCTTCCTCCCGTTGAAGACCCTGATTTTCCCCTGCCCCCCATCGAACCAGATGAGGTGCACGAGATAATCAAAGGTCTGCATACGCGCAAAGCCCCCGGTTCAGACGGACTCACCAATAGGGTGGTCCAGCTCTTCCCAGCCCACTTGATCATGCTACTGACCACCATCTTCAATGGTGCTCTAAGCAATAACATCTTTCCCCAGACGTGGAAAGAGGCCACGGTCATAGGTATCCCAAAGCCCGGCAAGCCTAAAAACGAGCCCTCTAGTTACCGCCCAATCAGTCTGCTCAAAGTTCTCGGTAAAATCTACGAGAGGCTTATTTATAAGCGTCTCAGAGACTACGCCGAGACTAAGGGCCTCATACCCGACGAGCAGTTCGGCTTCAGAACTCAGCACTCTAGCGTGCATCAGGTCCACCGCATAGTCGAGCTGGTCAAAGGTGGTCTCACCCGCGGCTATCCGACATGCGCAGTCTTCTTCGACATAGCGAAAGCTTTCGACAAAGTCTGGCACAACGGCTTAGTATACAAGCTATACAAACTCGGAGTGCCGGATCGTCTCGTACTCATCATACGAGACTACTTGTCGAATCGCACCTTCCGCTACCGTATCGAAGGTGCCCTATCCTCCCCTCGCCCCATAAGGGCAGGAGTCCCTCAGGGCTCAGTGATAGCCCCCCTCGCGTTCACGCTGTTCACCAGCGACATCCCCAGACACAGAGGGACGCAGCTCGCTCTGTTCGCAGACGACACTGCGATCACCTGCAAAGGCAACGCCCCTTCGTCTCTCCTAAATCTACAACGGGCCGTCAATAACCTTGGCGCCTGGTTTAGACGGTGGAGGATCGAAGTTAATCCCGACAAAAGTCAAGCGGTTTCATTCTCGAAACCGAGATCTAGACCCCCCCCTCCCCCCCGAACGATCACCCTGTTCGGCAAGCCGATCCCTTGGGAGAAGCGAGCCAAGTACCTAGGTGTGATCTTAGACCAGCGTCTCTCCTTTTCAGAGCACATAAAGACGGTTCGTTCGCGAGCCGCTTTCGCTCTAGGTAGGCTTCACTGTATCCTAAATTCACGCAGCAAATTGTCACTAAAGTGCAAATTGCGTATCTACACAGCGTGTGTCCGTCCCATAATGACCTATGCGGGAGCAGTCTTCGCCCACGCCAAACCCCGTCACATCCATAGGATGCAGTCCCTCCAAAACAGATTCCTTCACAAGGCCACGGGAGCCCCGTGGTACGTCAGAAACGAGATCCTCCATCTCGACTGTAAGATCCCTACGATCCACCAGTTCCTCAAACGCATGGCAAAGCGCCACTTTGAGTCCGCTCCTCGACATCGGAACCCTCTGATAGTCGAGGCAGCCAATTATGTCCCGTCCCAAATCAGTCAGATCCGCCGTCCGAGGCATGTACTTTCCGACCCAGATGACCCCATTACACTCCTCCAGGAGCAGAATAGGGCCACCAGTACAGTGCACAAACACAGACGCCTCCCGTCATTCCGACCTCGCCGCCGAGGTCCTTTACGTACGCGATCTACTCCCCGAGTAAACGAATCCCCCCCCCGACCCTTGCTCGATAACGAGGTGCCAGCAGTTGTTGCAGCTGAGCACGTAGCTTTAAATACCCCGAATAATAATCATGATATAAATACAAATTTGATCCAGCCTGTCCCCTCTTGCTGTCCTCCCGTCAGCGATGCCCTAAGCCGAGGTCCGTACCCCACAGGGGGTGCCCTTAGCGAGCATTCGCTTAATATTAATTTAGAATAGTACAAAAAAGCTCCTGGCTGGAGGCTCTAAGTGTAGAAGCTTATGGCACCCACAGGAAAATCCGGTTAAGCAGCCACGACCTTAGTGGTCAAAACTGCGAGAAGCCATTTCAAAAAAAAAAAAAAAAAAAAAAACGTTACAGGTAGTCAGAAGCCTAACACTGTTTGTCCACCGCACCGTGAACGAGAAACAAGATTATTCGAACTGAACCTGACGTCCCGTTGAAGGCGATCGTTTGTCCATCGCGACCGAACTCGGCGGCTCAGTTCTATCTCGCTGACGTGCGGGGTAAGCGCGTTGTCGTAGAAACAAAACAAACAACCTAAATACACATTGACAGTCGTTGCAGGTAGTGAGAAGCTTAAACACTGTTTGTCCACCGCACCGTGAACGGGACGTCAACGAGAAACGAGCTTATTCCAACCGAACCTGACGTCCCGTTGACGGCGATCGTTTATCCACCGCAACCGAACTCGGTGGCTCAGTTCGATCTCGTTGTCGTGCGGGGTAAGCACGCGCGTGCTCAAGCGGGGTAAGCAAGCACGTTAGTACGCACGTTAGTAAGTGGGGTAAGCACAAGTGACCTTTCACTACGCAGAATTTGTATACACAAAGCGAAAGGTCACTTATATATTGTAAAAAGTAAAAAACAAGTTGTATTAGTTATACAAACACAACTTGTTTTTTTACTTTTTAGTTCATTTTTTGGCGGGGAAATCATGTTTGTTTTTAATTATTTAATTTTTTGGATTACCTAGCTGAACGTGCAAGTGAACCTCAAGTCACCGGACAATTCACGTGATGTTTGCCGCTAGGCTTCGCAAGACCTCGCTTAACATGTCATTTCTAAGTAACTAAGTGTGCGATATTGCAGACGATGGCATGATAACAGATAATTTATCGATGTTAGTGCATACAGATCCAAATATTATCTTACTCTAGCCCATTGAAGGACTCCGCTGCAGAAATATTGATGTCGCACTGACCAGGAATCATAATCCCTGGTCAGTGCGACTCTGTCCCCAGTTTGTGTTGGGTAGTGGAAACAAGCTTGATCGGTTTGACTAGTGTCTTGGTAATATTCTTCTCTGAGACCTTGTATTGTACTCATGACGTCATTTATGACGCTATTAGCGTGCTCGCTCAGTTCTACATAGAAATGTTCAAAATAGTTTGTCAAAATTAGCTCTCTCAAAGTAAGCCGACGTTCGCACGGACGTAATAAAATCGCGGCGGGATTTTATCGCGCACTTCACCTCTCAGTGTTAAGCCGAGCGTTGAGAATCCAACGCGCTGGGACGCACTCTCGTCCCAGCACGTTGAAAAAACACACAGTTGAGTGCTCAGAATCCAGTAAGGTATTAATTGAGCTGGAAAATAATAAACGTGTTTGATTATTGTATAAATTACTTCACAATATATAAAAAGATTGTTTTCTTGACGAAAATGATGCTCATTTTCTCCGTTAACCCAAATATTGATTTCCAATTTTCCACTAAGGTTATCATCGCTAGAGAATCTGACGTGACCCTCGGTTGTTGATCGAGTGAGGTCAAGTACACTGAATGAATCTAGGCGCATGCTGTTCGTAGCATTAACAGTGTACTGTTTTCTGATGCACTGCCCATCTTGGTTAGCCTCAGGATATCCTGCAATTTCGTGCCATGTACCTTGGAACTGAAACGCAAATATTTAACAAGTGCTTATAAATAGTGTGCAGAATGATTATATAATAATGCGTTTAATTTATTAATCTCACGTCATTCATGTTAAAGTTTGGCTCTGCTACAATATTCTCATCGCATTGTCCAGGAAACACAACTGGCACGCCGGATTGGGGCTCAGGGAAAATCAATTGTATTACACACACTAATTAGTCCAACGAGACTAAAAACTAATACAATTCCCTTCGACATTATGAGATCATGGTTATATACCGACACATCACAATTGGTATACTAATCAAATAATGGTGCATCTGCTAATTTATATAAAATCACTAGCTGCGCCCCGCGGTTTCACCCGCAGAAGTCTCGATCCCGTGGGAATTATCGGGATAAAAGTATTCTATGTGGTTAATCCAGGTTCTAATTCAAATCGCACGGAGTTTGTATCTCGTCTCTAGAGATAGAGAGCGTTTTAGGGGAGCCCCGCTGCTCATCATTTTCATGTGGCAGCCGTTAGTGGCGGCCGTTATTTGGCGACGGTTATGTGTCGTCCGCTATGTAGCGACCGTCATGTGGCGACCGTCATGTGACGGCCGTTATGTGGCGGCCGCTATTTGGTGGCCGTGATGTGGCGGCCATAATGTGGCGGACGTAATGTGGCGGCCGTAATGTGACGGCCGTAATGTGGCGGTCGCAATGTGGCGGACGTAATGTGGCGGCCGTTATTTGGTGGCCGCTATGTTGCGGCCGCTATGTGGCGACCGTCATGTGGCGACCGTCATGTGGCGGCCGTTATGTGGCGGCCGCTATTTGGCGGCCGGTATTTGGCGGCCGTCATGTGGCGGCCGTAATGTGGCGGCCGTAATGTGGCGGCCGTAATGTGGCGGCCGTAATGTGGCGGCCGTAATGCGGCGGCCGTAATGGGGCGGCCGTAATGTGGCGGCCGTAATGTGGCGGCCGTAATGTGGCGGCCGTAATGTGGCGGCCGTAATGTGGCGGCCGCTATGTTGCGGCCGCTATGTGGCGACCGTCATGTGGCGGCCGCTATTTGGCGGCCGTGATGTGGAGGCCGTAATGTGGCGACCGTAATGTGGCGGCCGTAATGTGGCGGACGTAATGTGGCGGCCGTAATGTGGCGGCCTTAATGTGGCGGCCGTAATGTGGCGGACGTAATGTGGCGGCCGTTATGTGGCGGCCGCAATTTGGCGGCCGCAATTTGGCGGCCGTAATGTGGTGGCCGTAATGTGACGGCCGTAAGATGGTGGCCGTAATGTGGCGGCCGTAATGTGGTGGCCGTAATGTGGCGGTCGCTGTGTAGCGACCGTCATGTGGCGACCGTCATGTGACGGCCGTTATGTGGCGGCCGCTATTTGGTGGCCGTGATGTGGCGGCCATAATGTGGCGGACGTAATGTGGCGGCCGTAATGTGGCGGCTGTAATGTGGCGGTCGCTATGTGGCGGCCGTAATGTGGCGGTCGCAATGTGGCGGTCGCAATGTGGCGGACGTAATGTTATGGCCGTAAAGTGGCGGCCGCTATGTGGCGGCCGCTATGTGGCAGCCGCTATGTGGCGCCGCTATGTGGCAGCCGCTATGTGGTGCCCGCTATGTGGCGGCCAGTATGTGGCGGCTGGTGTGTGGCTTATTGTTACGTTTTTTTTTTTGTTTTTTGAGCCGTTTTGAAAACATAATAATAATTCAAGATACGGACTATTCCATAAAAGAAGACACAAAAAAACCGGCCAAGTGCGAGTCGTACTCGCCCATGAAGGGTTCCGTAGCAGCAAGTAACATTGAATGAAAGGTAAATTGCGGTTTACGATTTATGACGTATTAAAAAAAAACTACTTGTTAGATCTCGTTCAAACCAATTTTCGGTGGAAGTTTACATGGTAATGTACATCATATATTTTTTTTAGTTTTATCATTCTCTTATTTTAGAAGTTACAGGGGGGGGGACACACATTTTACCACTTTGGAAGTGTCTCTTGCGCAAACTATTCAGTTTAGAAAAAAATGATATTAGAAACCTCAATATTATTTTTGAAGACCTATCCATAGATACCCCACACGTATGGGATTGATGAAAAAAAATTTTTTGAGTTTCAGTTCTAAGTATGGGGAACTCCAAAATTATTTGTTTTTTTTCTATTTTTATGTGAAAATCTTAATGCGGTTCACAGAATACATCTACTTACCAAGTTTCAACAGCGTAGCTCTTATAGTTTCGGAAAAAAGTGGCTGTGACATACGGACGGACAGACAGACAGACAGACAGACAGACAGACAGATAGACAGACAGACAGACAGACAGACAGACAGACAGACATGACGAATCTATAAGGGTTCCGTTTTTTGCCATTTGGCAACGGAACCCTAAAAAGCTTTAAAAATCCATATTATGTGTGAATTTTTTTTTTTTTTTTAAATAACTTTGGATGGGGGATGGTTTTATAAAAACGCTGAAATGCGTAATTCTTTATTTCTTTCTTAACAAAAGCATAAATTTGAATTTTCATATCCCTAACTTAAAAAATGCTGGATTTGCCATACAAACTCTCATTCCCTTTAGACAAAAAGGACCTTTTTTGAGACAAAAAGTACCCTATGTCCTTCTCTCCAGGATGCCATCTATCTCCTTACCCAATTTAATCGAAATCCGTTCAGTGGTTTAGCCGTGCAAAGGTAACATACAGATAGACAGAGTTACTTTCGAATTTATAATATTAATAAAGAATGGATTACCTAAGTATGGATGAATTTATGATGGACTGCCTAGCTCCATAAAAGTATAGCGGGATGATAATCATTTAAACGGTTAAATCTGTAAATATCCGCTACATTCGTTCTTTATTCATCCCAGCGAAGTATTGGAATAATTCATTTAAATTATAGTAAGTACCTCATTAAAAAGTATTTTTAACCGACTTCAAAAAAAAGGAGGAGGTTCTCAATTCGTCGGGATATTTTTTTTTTTATGTATGTATGTTCCCCGATTACTCGAAGACGGCTGGACCGATTTGAAAAATTCTTTTTTTGTTTGAAAGGGTATACTTTCAAGTTGGTCCCATTGTCATTTGGTCACGATTTGATGATGGAATCTTGGAGAAATCGAGGGAACTCTTCAAATATTAAAGGCACATCTATAGCGATTTGGGCATTTTTGAGGAGCAGTTAACATAAGGCTGGCAGGTAACTTAGAACAGGTACAGGTAACTTAACTTAAATTACAAACCAACCCACTAAAAAGTGAAAAAAAAAAAACATTTTCACAAAAAACACAACCGACTTCCAAACTACAAAGTGAAAAATAACTTTAATTTCGGAAGTCGGTGTCAAAAAACTAAAATACTGATCTAATCCAAAGACACCGACTTCCGAAATTAAAGTTATTTTTCACTTTGTAGTTTGGAAGTCGGTTGTGTTTTTTGTGAAACTATAGAAGAATACGAACATAATGCAATATTGTTCTTTCCCCATAGCAAATAGCGTGATAATAATTTTTGAAAAATCTATTGTGACGTTTCCATTATTTGACTTTTAGATTATTATACCAATTTTCAAGTTAATCAAGCCACACAGTAAAATTCTCCACTGTAAAAATGAATACCCCGTTTCACCCCGTTAGGGGTACATTTTCAAAAACCCCTGATATAATTTTTCATTTCTTTTCAGTTTTAATTATAAATACTGAGTTTCGAGTTAATCAGACCGCTCATTAAAATTCTGCCATACAAACTTTGACACCCCCTAATTCTCCTTTAGGGGGTAGTTTAGAAAAACTAAAAATGGCAAACTTTATAATTTATATAGATAAGTATTCGTGCTAAGTTTCAAGTTTATTAACTCAAGGAATAAGATTTTTCATACAAACAAAATCCCTCCTTTTTACGCCCTTAAAGATCGAATTTCCTAAAATCCGTTCTTAGCGGACGTCTACTAACTATAAACTTTCCTCCCTGCCAAATTTCATCTTTATACGTCAAGTGGTTTTATTATGTGTGATATTTCGTGATGAGTGAGTGAGTGACCTTTCGCTTTTATTTATATAGATATCTTAGGTATAATTGATCATTTCTTTGATCGTAATGTGCAACATTTTTATGAGTGAAAGTATAAAGATTGTTGTGAATAATCCCAACATAATTGTACAAAGGGGTATCGTATTATCCAGTTACTGGGTTGTGGAGGTTCGATAGGCAGTCGCTCCATGTAAAATACTGGTATTCAGCTGCATCCGGTTAGACTGGAAGCCGACCCCAATATAGTTGGGAGAAGGCTAGGCAGATGATGATGAATTGTACAATAACATATTGTTGCAATAAATATTATATGCACTTATGAGCGTGCATTCTAAAAGTTGTCAACGTCTCAAATAGCTTTCAAAAATGTACATGTTTTTATAAATTTATTAATATTTCTGTATGGAAATGTGAAATATCGCTAACTAGTGACCTAAAATATTAATAATGAATTGCAATTATAACACTGAATTTTATATTGTGACCGTTTTAGGTGTAAAACGGCATTTAGAAAGTTTTCAAATACTTTTATCTATTTTATTTCATTCTATTTCAAATACTTAATACTTACATCTAAAACTAAATATTCGGTGTTACGATATTAATTATATTAATTATTGCATTTCATCATCATTAATTTGGTTCACTAGTTAGCGATATGTCATATTTCTATGCAGTAATGTTACTAAATTAATCAAAACAGTGAAATATTTGACAGCTATTTGCGATGTTGCCCACTTTGAAAATGCACGAAAATACCGAATAAAAGGTTTTATGAGATTTTTTGTGTGTAAGTGGGCAGTAATGTGTGTATATTTTAAAAGGTATTAGCGATATGAAGTGCATTTTTGTGTGTGATTGCAGATAACTATCTATTTGTTTGTACGTAAGTACAGTCGCGTAAAAGCGCTTGCAACAGTTTTTGTATTAAGCTAAATATTAGTTGTGAAAAGTACTTCTTTAGGATTAACAAACCAATTAGGACAAACAATATTCCCAGAATTCGGAAAGGATAGGCAGAAAAATATATATATTTTTTAACTTTGCCCCACTCAAGGAATTTCTCCTGTATTGTGGGTACGTTAGCAAAGATTTAAACTCACATACACAAACAGCCAGATCCGGAACAACTACTTGTAGGTCATACAAATATTTGTTCCGTGCAGGAATCGAACCCGCGACACGCAGCGCAGCAGTCAATAACCGTGCCGAATACATCGTGAGTCTTCATAATGTGCACATATCGAAATGAGGGAATCTATGCTTAATTTTATCGACGGAATTTTTTTATTTTTTATTCTCTTGGGCATCTTATTTATAAATTTTACAATTATTGTAAAAATTGATGAAAATAAAACAGATTTTTGCTAAAAAACATGTTTATTTTTCTCAATTTTAATTTTATGGGGACGCCTACTTACTTCCAATCATTATGGAGTTTGTTTTATCGCGATAGCTGATTCAGTTTAAAAGTTACACAGTTGTGTTACAATTTTATTATTTATTTTATAAAAAGTATAAAAAATATATTTAGATTTTTTAAATATTTTTTCTGTCGTTAAAATTAAGCATAGATTCCCTCATTTCGATATGTGCACATTATGAAGACTCACACTGTATGTCACCCGCACTCCGCCAGCTGTATAAAAATTATTGTATGAGTAGAAGTAGCTAGACCAGAGGTGGCCCAGTGGTAACGGCTACGACTTACGAGTTGTAGGTCGTAGGTTCGAACCCTGACAGGCGCTTTACTTTTTGAAGCCGATGCAGCATCCTATACCTATTTTGGCTCGTGAGATAGTTTTGTTGTTCCTTCGATGTCATATATTTGTGCTGCCACTTGTATATGCTTTCCATAAATGACGCAGATATTAATCGATGAATCATGAAATCGGATATTATTGCCAAGCTGAAATGTCCATAGTAAAATAATTATGTTCATGTCTGTACAAACCTACAATAGGTCAGGGCTCGAATAACGGTATATTTTTTAAACAGTTTCGTCTTAAGAACCTAAGAAACGATTTGTTTCGGTTACGTTCGAACGGAACGTTATTAAAACGTTTTTGAAGAAGAACAAAATTTAAATTGTTCTCGTTTAATAAAACGTTTTTAACCGTTTTTAACTATCTTTGGGTTGATCGATAGGAAACTTACAACACAACCCAAATCAATACGTAAGCGGCAATCGCTTTGGAAAAAATAATGTAATGAAATGAAGATAAGGTACAATTTAACTAAACAAGTTCATGTTTGTCGGCGCACGCCCCGTGGGTGGCTGCGTCCTGTGGATTAACTGGTTTTTGAAAATGTTCTTATTTCGTTTTCGTTCCGAACAAAATGTAGTACTGTGTTATGTTATTATTCTAAAGTTTAAGAAGTATTTTGCCATAATTTCCTAAGTCTTAATTCTAGAATCTTTAGTTTTATTATGTGTTATGTATGACCTATTTCTGTGATTGCTGGTTATCCTGTAATTAGCGACTGTATAAGTCCGAGGCTATTGTTAGCTATAGTACTTAAGATATATTATATACAGAAGCTGTTGGTGTACCTTTATTCCTAAATAAATATATACTATTACCATTTACCCCATTTTCCTATTACTATTTTATTTAGTATATTCATGTATTTATGTGTATTTATTTGTGATTATTTTATATATGTAATTAGGCCTATATATTATATTTATAGTTTGTAATAAGAATATGTGTAACCTTATATTTGAGTTTTTTTTTCCCTTCATTTTCGTAATTGCACCTACCACAGTTTGTCTCTGCATCACCCAAAGGTTGACTGGTAGAAAATGCCTGTGGCATTAAGTCCGCCTCTGTACATTTCTGTGCTTGAAGTATTAAATAAATAAATAAAAAAAACTGGTTGTACAAAGAACTGCTCGAAACGTTTTAAAAACGTTATTTAAAATAACGTTTCCGAGTCCTGCAATAGGTACCTACGTTAAAATCGCTATTTGTACAATAATGTGGTTCTCTAACGCGTTTTATGAGCAGACAAATTGATGCAGTGGTTCGTCATATACCACAAACACAGGAAAAGTACAGTTTCCTTATTTAATAACTAGCTCTTGCCCGCGGCTTCGTTCGCGTGGGCCCTAATTACATAACATAACGCCTTGTTTCCCCGAACGGTTGGGCAGAGGTGTATCTGTAGTAGGTATTTGTTTTCAAAAATTAATGTACTCCTTATAACATCAGCTATCATCAGCTATATATCTGTTAGTGAAATTCCCGTCAAAATCGGTCTAGCTGTTTCAGAGATTAGCTGGAACAAACAGACAGACAAAAAATAAAAAAAATGTTTTTTGTTATAAATACCGTATATACTTACATATGCGTTTAGTAAAAAGCTGTTATTTTTAACCAACTTCAAAAAAAGGAGGAGATTCTCAGTTCGTCGGATTTTTTTTTATTTTTGCTCCCCGATTACTCGAAGACGGCTGAACTGATTTGAAAAATTCTTTTTTTGTTTGAAAGGTTATACTTTCAAGTTGTCATTTGGTTACAATTTGATGATGGAATCTTGGAGAAATCGAGGGAACTCTTCAAATATTATAGGCACACCTACAGCGATTTGGATATTTTTTATAGTAACTCGTGCATTTGCTCTCGGAAAGCACCATTTGGTAAAGCGGAACTGATGATGAAGGACACAAACGGCCACCGGAACTACTCAAAAATATGCATTTCACGGGTTGCGATTCGATTAGGTACTTTAATGTAAGTTGGTTAGCAATTGATGCTTATCACAATTCATATGTGGTGTAGTGAAGCTGATTGTGAAGTACCTGGAGAACTCCTCAACAATTAAAGTCCCTGCATCGAGAAAAGCAATATTTTGTAAAAGGTGATGAGCAGTTGACATTAGGCTATTGTAAGTTAGATAAATTACAAACCAACCCACTAAAAAGTGAAAAAATAAAACTTAAAAAAAAAAATACAACCGACTTCTAAAAAACAAAAAAATATGTACTGATCCAAAGACACCGACTTCAGAAATTAAAGTTATTTTTCACTTTGTAGTTTGGATGTCGGTTGTATTTTTTGTAAAAAGTTTTTTGACATTACAAATAAACACATCAATTTTATTTATTTGTATGTATGTACAGTAACGACACAACTTTGATGTAGCATCGGCAAAATTCGTAAAACCGATCACAATCCGAACTTAGTGCGCCTTCAAAATTACCAATCTTTATTATTGCTTTAGGTGAAAATGATCGAAAACGCAATAACTTGCAAAGTCATATAACTAAATACATTCGTAAAATTTAAATGAATGAATGCAAATTTTTAAATTAAGTTCGCCTCTGTACATGTATGTGCTTAAAGTATTAAATAAATAGATAGATGAAACAAAACCGGCCAAGTGCGTGTCGGACCACGCACAATGAAGGGTTCCGTAGTTGGGATGAATTAATCCCAAAAACAAACTTAACTTTGTAGTTGAAAAATATGTTCTCCCATACGGAATGTATGGGAAAACATGTTTTTGCAACTGCAAAGTTAAGTTGGTCAATTATTACTCGTTAACTTGTAGAGCCTACTTAGCTGTGATAGTTTTCCTTTTAATTTCGTTATATAAACTACTGTTGTGATTTTTTTCACACACCCTTTACCAACCATTTAGCCGGCAGGGGGGGGGACACTTGACTCTAACAAAAATTAGCACTTTAAAACTTAATATTTCGCAAACGAATCCCTGAATCCAAAAATGGTTTTCACAAACTCACAACGTTTTTAAAGGACCTTTCCAATAATACCCCTCACTATGGGTTAAAAAAAGAAAAAAAATAACATCACCACTTTACGTGTATGAGAGGTACCCTAAAAAAAATGTTTTTCATAATTTTATTTTACCACTTTGTCGGCGTAATTAAAATATATACCTATGCCAAATTACAGTTTTCTAGTACTAAGGGTCTCGGAGCTGGACCGCGGACAGACAGACAGACAGACGGACATGACAAAACTATAAGGGTTCCTTGTTTACTACGAAACCCTAAAAATGTTATTTACTAGTATCAACAGAAACAACGTACTGTTGTAACATGTCATAACAATTTATGTTTCACACATTTTTTTTCACTTGTTACTTCATCGTATTTACCGACTTACACGAGAAGTATTTGAATGGCATTGAACTTGTATGAGATAATGTACGATAAAATAAACATGGACGTGTTGCTAACCAAACGTTCTGTTTACTGCGAGGGGCTTTTCATAGTTAAGTGTAAAGTTAAACAGTAAATAAGTACATAGTACGATGATCCTCTATTAATAGAAATCTATGGACATAGAAAATAAACAAACCTATTGCTAATTAAGAAAAATGTGAGAATCACGGCCCTTTTTTGCACCTCTAAACTGGATAGTATTTATATTTCGTACAACAAACAAGTATGTCTTTGTTGAGTTAATTTATTTAAGAGTTTAGACTTGCCAAGGATAAGGAAAAAAATATATTTGGTACTATATTTCTCATACATTAACATTGGAAATAATTAAAATGTCCAATGAAATTCCACATAAATAAAATAAACCCAAGTTTATTTATTTATTTTCTCATCACAAATGCAGATTTGTACAGGAAATGCTTAATCTAAAAATTGGGTTAAAAAGGCATAAAATACCTGTGTTACGGGTCACCAATTAATCTTACTTACAATATCATATATTATTATTGACGAAACTCAACCATAATATAGTACAACAAAAAATCGTAAACATAATCGTGTTACACAACGGAATGGTCCTCTTAATCCATCTAGAAACATCGCGGGGTGTGGAAGCGTTCAATTGGACTCGTCCAAATTGTAACCACTCTCATCCTTTAAACTTTCCACGATGTCGAGTGCACATGAATTGGAACGTGATGTGCCCATCAGCCGCCATTCTTACGAAAATTATGTAATTTGTTTGTTATGATGGAAAATGTGATTCAATGGTGTTGTTAACTACTTTAGATTTTGTGGTCAGTTTGACATTGTTGTTTGGATGTATATTTAGCATTTTTGGATGGATTTTCACGCAGAATCATCTGCCTAGCCTTTTCCCAACTATGTTGGGGTCGGCTTCCAATCTAACCGGATGCAGCTGAATACCAGTATTTTATATGGAGCGACTGCCTATCTGACCTCCATAACCCAGTTAGGTACTGGGTAACACGATATCCTGTGGTACGACTGGTTGTCAGACTTTCGGGCTTCTGACGACCCGTAACAACAGTCAAAGATCTACAAATGACAGCTGGGACCAACGGCTTAACGTGCTTTCCGAGGCACGGAAGAGTCTCGGTATGTAAAGATGGTCACCCATCTATAGACCAAGCCCGGCAAGCGTAGCTTAACCTGTTGGATCGACCCATGCGGCTGGTATTACTTAGCCACGAGCTCCTCACGCAGAATCATTAGGTGATAAATATTCAAGTTGTTAGCTAGACCACAGTTTATAACATCACGCCTTGTTTCCCCGAAGGGTTGGGCAGAGGTGTACCTGTAGTAGGTACACCCACATTTCGCCAGTTATGTTTAAGTCCCATGTAATAGGGCGAGCCTATTGCCATCAACCGGGCACAAATCCAGACTCCAGGCTGCTACTGAGAAATTATAGATAGAAAAACCCAATAACACTTTGCCCGACCCGGGAATCGAACCCAGGACCTCATGCTCAGCAGTAGTGCTTGCGACCACTAGACCAACGAGGCAGTCAAAAAACTACTAATTTTTATTATAGAGTACCTTTATTATATACTAGTTTCTGCCCGCGACTTGGTTCGCCAGCCTATGTTACTCGTTGATAATGTAGCTTTTAGATGTGAAATATTTTTTTAAGTATTTTTGCATAACTTAAGTACCTACTTTTGGAGTTTATCCATTATAAACAAATATACAAACAATCAAATCTTTTATTTTATTTTATATCCTTTATTTCATTTCAAAACATACTATTTATATTTTTAAATATTCTTGTAAAAAAATTTAAAAATACTTTTAAAAATATAAAAATTATTTATATATTATTTTATTATTATTAGTTTAGATAGATTTTTGGCCCAATATTAAACTTTATTATACTGTCACTAGAGCATGATGCCAGATAGCCTAACAATAGACATCTTTCGCTTAAGTAATGCTAATGACCACGATTCAACTACCTATCGGCTATAGCCTTTACTGTCCCACTGGAGGGCAAAGGCCTTCTGTACACTCTTTCCACTTCTCCTCATCAAGGACTTCTCTATTCAGGACTTGTATTAGAGGAGTCCAAGTCACCTCGCCGTCTAGATTTGCCGTTATTTCACTATTAAATTAGACAGACCCATTGGGTCTTGAGTTTAAACTATAATTGAGCACTTATTGACTTGGCTGCAGAATCGCTTTATTAGGCTATAGTCATACTAAAGTGACTGCGACTGTGCTGTGTCACAGATGAATACAGATGGGACACTCCGCATTTTAGGTATGAAGCTACAAGTAGGTACGCGGCGGGCTCGACCTGTCGAAATCAGGGGGCACAACGTAGTCAGAAGATATAAGAGTTACGCGATAGAAAGAGAGGCAACTTCTAGGTGAATATAACTGTAGGTAATTAGCGCTGTGTGACCTGAAATGCAATTTATTGTGTCGTAGCAAGAGTCGATTTTTATTTAAATGATTTTGCGGAGTGTGCCATCTGTACTTATCTGTGGTTGTGTGTTGCAAAATACATAAGCAATAATAAGATTGTTAACATTATCAATTACCGTGGTTTCGATACCTACCATAATCACTGGTGCTTTTCGCCCAAACCTGACCTACGTCAATTTACTTTGATCTAATATTTTATATCAGCCAGTCCAAATATTTTTAATTATTAGGCAGACCTACAAAAAACGATGCTGGAAGGAAGGAGGAGCTTGTGACTAAGTAATAACAGCCGCACGGATCAATCCATCAGGTTAAGCTAAGCTTGTCGGGGTTGGTCCGTAGATGGATGACAAATTTTCATCTATCGAGACTCCTCCGTGCCTCGGAAAGCACGTTAAGCCGTTGGTCCCGAACATAGTTGGGAACAGGCTAGGCAGATTGATTGACCTTCAAAATAGCGATAGTTTTATCATGGGTATGCAAAATGATAATTTCAATTTTCAGTGAAACAATTTTAACAGGTGCACTGTCCCATATGCAGACACAATAGTTAAAACAATAGAACAGACCACACACTGTTCATTGGACTGTGAATCGGTTAACTTAATTATATCGCAGCTTCAACTCAGTCGATGTAATGTGGATAGAGCTTTATCAAGGAAAAAAAATCCATAATAAATACTTTACCAAAATCTACAAGTGTTAATAGACTTATTCTCGGAACGTTAATTTAATTCTAACTACAATGGGAAAACCAGTCCAGTTTGCTTCGTAAACTAATGAGTTTGAACAGCACTTTAATGATTATGCCACACAACAGCTTTTTGTATAAAAGCCACAAGAGCACGGCCCGGCCGGAGGCAAAATAAGTACCTAATAAATATTGTGATTCACTTTTTCTAATGTGATCGAAAATGTCTCGATTAATGATAGCACTAGAATGCTAAAGCATTCTAGCTAAAAGTAACAGATCAATATCTCACCGTATCTTATCAAAGTCTAATTTTGTAGCTAAGAAACTAGGTTTCTTGAAGGACCTGCAACGGTCAACTATAAAAGCGCTGAATTGAAAAGGATTTGCATCAAATTTGAATAATGGTATAACTTTCTGAACACACTAAATTACAAATGATTGGCCCAAAAAAACAACATAATTTAGGTACTGTAGGGCTCACAGAGGCACACGGGACGTAGACGAGCGCATATGCAATTGCGCCATTCAATAACAAAACAAGATTCCGTGCATCGTTCAGGTCCATTGCTTACGTCCTGTCGTCTCCATGTGTATTGCGCCGTAAACTGACTAGTAACAAGTACATGCAAAACTTGTTTTTGATTCATAATGAAATGATTAGCGTGATCAGAAAAGAAAGTTTATGAGGTACATTAAGAGGGCTTATACTAAAAGTTGGCAACGTCGCAAATAGCTGTCAAATATTTAACTGTTTTGATTAATTTGGCAATATTACTGTATGGAAATAAGAAATGTGGCTAACTAGTTCCCTAGAATATTAATAATGAATTGCAATTATAACACTGAATTTGATGTTGTAACCGTTTTTGGTGTAAAAAAGGCACTTGGAATGTTTGCAAATGCTTTTTTTATATCTAATACTAAATATTCGGTGTTACGATATTAATTATTACGTTTCATCTATACATATAATAAAATCGTAGCGAAGTCAAAACTGTACATTGAATATTTTTGAAAAAAGTAATTGCTATGAGGTCTAGGATCGATTCTAATGCCGAAAATATTTTTTTTAGAATTTTTGTCTGTTTGTCTGTTTGTCTGTATGTATGTTCCAGCATGGCGCAAATTCTACCGGACAGATTCTGTTAAAATTTTGCATAGATATTCCCTGTGTGTCTGGTCAAACTATAGGGTATAAACTATCACGCTATTTACTATGGGGGACGAGCAATATTACATTATGTTGTATTTTTATGTTCTAGCATGACGCAAATTCTACCGGATAGATTCTGTTAAAATTTTGCATAGGTGTTCCCTATAAGTCTGGTCAAACTATAGGGTATAAACTATCACGCTATTTACTATGGGGGACGAGCAATATTATATTATGTTCGTATTTTTGGAAAAAAACGCGCCAAAATTTTAGGATATTGTAGATGGTTATCGATTAACCTTTTTAAATGATTATCATCACGCTATACCTTTATGGAACTAAGCAGTCAATCATGAAATATATAGGAACGGCTATTTTAAACAAGTTTCAACAAAGCAATTAGCTCAACGGTTGGGCGGTTGCTTTGCAAACATGGGGTTGTAAGTTCGATTCCCACCTACGTTTTTTTTTCTTTTTTTTCACATTTTGTTATGCGATTATTATTTTTTTTGATTATGTACCTATAATCTATAGATATAATAAAATCGTAGCGAAGTTAATTTTTTTAAAGAAAGTTATTGCTACGAGGTCTGGGATCGATTCTTATGCGGAAAATAAAGTTTTTAGAATGTTTGTCTGTACTAACTGTAGGGCATAAACTATCACGCTATTTGCTATGGGGGATGAGCAATATTACATCATGTTCGTATTTTTCTCTGCAAATTGTAAAAGGACGCGCCAAAAGGTTGGGATATTGTAGATAGGTAGTTACCGATTTAACTTTTTAAATGATTATCATCACGCTACCTTTTATATAGGAACGGCTATTTTAGCTAACTTTCAACAAAGCGAATAAGTAAGCGGTTGGACGAATGATTTGAAGTCCTGAGGGCCTACCACCAGCTTAAAAGCAGTATCATTTTAATATTACTTTAGTTTACTTCAGTGTGGGAAAGAGATGAAGCTCTACAGGATGTATAGCTCCATCTCTTTCTCCCACTGAAGTAACATTAAAATAATACTGCTTTATGAGCTGGTGGTAGGCCGCCCGGGGTAGTAAGTTCGATTTACATCTGTTTTTTAAACTCTTTTTGTAAAACGATTTTTTTTTTGGATTGTGTAATATAGTTCATAGAATGTATTAATTCACAAAAAATGGAAAACTTCGTAAGCTATGGGAAACTACTAAGTTACAAGTCCTTTACAGTCACAAAACATTCAAGGTTGTATTCTGATCATTTTAGAGCAAAAGACTGTAGGAATAAAATGTTTTTTTTTACAGATTTTGACAGCAGATTTGTCCAAGCGATTTTAAAATATGTATGTGTGTGGATCTTCTGGAATCGCTGCCACACTGCTTCCTGGTGGCAAAACAGCGCACGTCATGTTTAAGATTCCCATCGATTTAGAGAGCAACGAAACGCCTGTTTGTGGGGTGTCACGCAACAGTAACAAGGGATGTGTGCTTAGGGGATTGCGCTTCGTCGTATGGGATGAATGCATTATGGCAAAAAGGAAAGCAGTGGAAACTGTAAACAGAACCCTGCAGGACATCCGCAGAAACCAAGATATGATGGGTGGTGTCACAGTTTTGACAAAAAAAGTGAATACTTCGTTGAAAAGGTCGACTCTATGGTCGAGAGTTCATAAACTGCGCTTGACCATCATCAAACGAGCTCGGCTTGGCGGTAATTCAAATGCTAAAGTATTCTCCGATGTTCTTCTAAAAGTTGGTGAAAGCACTCTACCAGAGACTCTTGGTAGAGTAGATCCCACTTTAGAAGATCTTATTCGTCTGATATACGAGGATATCAGTCAAATACCGTACCAAGAGAATTCTTAGGCGTGTTTCCGTTTTAACTCCGAAGATGATCAAGCTGCAGCGATCAACCACAGTATTCTCTCACAAATTGAAAGGAGTGAAGTGATATACACCTCCATTAATACTGATGTGGAGGAAGATGATGCCAAATATCACCCCGTAGAATTTCTCGATTCACAAATGGCAAGTGGACTTCCGGTTGTATATCTGTGTAACGGAAACCAGCTCAAAGTCGTGTCTTTGCAGAGAAACGTCATCGAGGTGGAAATTCTAACAGGTTGTGGCGATGGTGAGACAGTGTTTATAGCGCGTATAAAGTACAAATTCCCCATAATTACCAGTTAAAGCGCGTGCAGTTCTCTGGGAGTGTATGCTTTGCGATCAACAAGTCACAGGGGCCGACACTGAAGGCTGAAGGCTGTGGGTGTCGACCTCAGTATAAGCTGCTTCTCACACTGACAACTGTTACGTTGCTTGCTCCCAAGTCACCATCCCTGACTCTCTGTATATTTTGGCTGCTGAGAATAAAACTACAAACGTAGTATACAGGGAAGTTTTATAAAAATGTGGCTATTATTGTAGTATATTGTGATGTCTTACGATTTCCATGCGAACGAAGTCGCGGGCAGAAGCTAGTAATCAATATTTTAGTTCACTAGTTAGCCACATTTCATGTTTCCATACAGTAATATTGCCAAATTAATCAAAACAGGTAAATATTTGACAGCTATTTGCGACGTTGCCAACTTTTAGTATAAGCCCTCTTAATACATAGGAAGGGTAGAATTTGAAATAAATGATTACTACCTAATTATAACTCTGTAGGTACATTTTAATTTAAATCTGACACTAGAGATACCGAAAGACCATTGACGTAGAAGATAAGTCACACAAAATCCAATTATCTACTCATACCAACATGATTTGTTATGATTTGCAAGCATCGATAAGAGTTATTGGAATTACTGTTTTGAGTTGTTTGTGTTAATTTCACTTTTTATTTATATCCACAAAATGCACCTTTGTGTTGGCACTACAATAGGGCATGCAAGTTGCAATTCGTTTTGCCATTATGGTCACTTTCCGCTCTATTTATCATGAACATCATAATTGGTTATGGATGATCTGCGGCCCTTTGTCATGACAAGTTCTTGTGGGAAACCTCTCCTTGTGTCAACGCCCTAATGCCTAGGCATTTGAAATTTTGATAGATAGTTGATAAAGATAAAGAATGACTCTAAACAAAGCAAGATGTTTTCATAGTTTTTCCCAAGATATCGATGGATGGATTGATCATAATGATCGTTAAAGACATGTTCTAAACGACTGAATATGGAATCAGTTATTCTGGAGATTCATCATACTTGTTTTTTTTTTTTCAATTGCTTCTTCTAATGACCAATCTTACATCGACGAATTCTTTTCGATGTCTTGAAAACTGCAGTGGATCCATCTTTTTGGAATAGGTATCCCTGGAATCTATCCTTGTTGAGGATAAGACTTTGGACGGCATAGGATTTATACGACACTAGAATAGATGGGAGTGTCCTTCCTATATAAATTCCTAAATCAAGGTTTAAGGTACTTTTCATCACAGACGTGGAAATTTTACGAAAACTTTATATGACCATTCATCAAGACTAGTCATATTTTTCTAATTAAGAGCGTTTATACAAAAGCCCACTTTCTGTATAAACGCTCTTCGCAACGTCGCAAATAGCTGTCAAATATTTACCTGTTTTGATTAATTTGGCAATATTAGAAAAAAAAAAGAAAAAACGTTTATTTGCGGTAAACATGACGCAAGAAAAAAAATATTATATTACAAAAATGAGAAAAAGTTGGGGGAAACATGCGTCACATCCACGCAAATCGGCTATCGCTCAGCATTATGCTACGACCCTGTGCAAGACAGAGCCCCTGCGCTGGTTTTCATAGAAGTAAGAAATATGGCTAACTATTGAACTAAAATATTAATAATGAATTGCAATTATAATAGTTATATTATCTCGTTATCTGTCACGATGCCTCATTGAGATGGATAACAATTAAAATTCTATTATTTATTATATTTGCCAACTTTTTTGATGAACACTCTTAATTGATGAACTCTTATTTTCTTTAACTAATTGTCAATGTGTTCATCCTCTCTGTCATGATCATCATCTCTCTCTATTCCTATTATGTGTATATCCGTAAAATATTTTTAGCAAACTCTTATTTACCGTAAACATAACTCCCATTTTAGATAATAATATCTATTGCTTCTATCACCAAGATAATTTGTTGATAAATAAAACAAAGTTCAAAAAGATATCTACACGTATAGGGCACAGTTAGTTTTAAAGTGATGCAATACTTTTTACCAACATTTGCACAAAATGACTCACTCATACACACGCCTGTCACATTATCTACTCAGAATCTCGAATTCCTTTATTGATAACAATTGACAATTGCATGATATAGTTAAGAGGTCGATATATACTAGATAGAGATAAAAAGATTTCGGTGGACTTAACTCTAAGGCCTATAAGGATGATGTAAATTTTGTCACCATTTCAAATATCAATATTACAAAAAAGTTTTTTGTGGGTAGGTATTCCAGCCCAGTATTCCAGTATTCCAGCTTCAGTATCTCTACAAAATGGTTGAGCTGGATGGTGCTGATCCACGCGTTATGTTCGTGAAAGGGCGCCGGCGGTTGAGACTGGTCATCTTTAAACTGCCAGAGCTCATTTTTAATCTAATATTTTGAATTGTTTCTATATTTTATGTTTTTACATTGTTCTCACATATGCATACCCAGGATTTTGTAATATCTATATTTAAAAGAGTGTCCTTGGAGTTTCTTGCCCATTCTTCTCCATAGAGATCTACGTATTAGAATGGGCAACTAGCTTTAACTTTTTGACTAACCATCGATATCCGTGTGACTGATTGACCAACTGTTTGACAATTTAAAAGTGCCCGTAATAGTTTAATTGAAATAAATGCTTTGAGTTTGAGTTTATTCTGCCACGTGGATGGATTTTGATGCAATTTCTACAACCATTCGATTATTATTAATTGAGAGTTTGGGTGTACCGCTTAAAAGTTCAAAGAATATGGAGAAAATTTCGATATATAGTTTATTTTATTATCTGAAAATTCTTAATACAACTAATGTAATTTTTATGGTGTACATAATAAAGAATATTCTATCTTCTATCTATCTATGTTTTTTTTAAAGATTTCCTGAATGGATTTTGATTTTTATTGGTTTGTAACCATTCCTTTTTTGTGCAAATCTGACGATGAGTTCGGGACCTGATCATTGGCTAATATAGCATTCCTGACTGGGCTGTGATGAAATTATGATGTTTGAACTTCCACTTACCTATTATATGCTATTTGAAAAAAGCATTAACACCGACAAAAGTTAAAATGGCATATTGGAAGATCTCATCAAATCTCAAGCGGGAAAATCCCGAAGCTTCTACGGTGCAATCACAACGTACAAGGAAAGCACATTCAAACGCATAGCGGCCGATGTCTCTAGAACTTTGATCGCTTCATCCTCTTCATTCGCAATTCTGTCAATTAAATAATCCTGAGATACGAATTGTGTCTGTCCATGACCTCTGTAGCTCTGGGTATATAAGGATGCGTCTGTAACCACAGCCGCCAGTTTATCTCTGACAACCGTCCAAGCACGAGAGGCGTAAACGACTTAATTTTTGTACCAAACATATTTTAGTAATTTCCAAAATGTTTAGATTTTTGTTTATCACTTTTGTTGCGGTGGCGATGGCCGATTCTCATGATGGTGCCTGCCCAGAGGTCAAGCCGGTTGAAAACTTCAACCTTACAGCTGTGAGTATAGATTTTTTATCAATTTTGTTCAGGTTCAGTAATTAATAATATTATTATCTGAAAGTGTATCGGAAAGATACTATTTCGTACATTTGATTTTAGAAAGCAGAAGAATAACTCGGTAGATTTTCTAATTGATTTCACATAAATCTACATGGATACGGTTCGTTTTCTAATTCAGGTTTTTTTTTTCTTGGATGTGGTCGTATTTTAGATTTATTCCAGAAATCCCCACCGACAAATCCCCACCAGTGGGGATTGTAGTGTCGTCATGTAACTATCGTACTTGTAAATTCATAATTAGAGCGCAATTTTATTATTAAAAAAACGAATCTGCTCCCAGAAATGATTTGTCATTTTCGGTTTCAATGAGTTAACTCTCTTTACCCTATAACAAAAATAATAATCTAAATATATACATAAAACGACGCTTTTTACAAAAAAAAAAAAAATATTTCATAGCGATCCGATTTTCGTCAGGATTTGCTGAATAGGTATTATCAACTTCATTCAATTTTGTATGATCATGATGAGCACTCCCCGTGATTGTTTTTTTAAATCTCCAATAATATCGAATTTTACAACATAATTCATGCTCATATATTTTCCCGTATTAGGAAATTTAATTTGCAATGTTCATATGAATCCCAAATCATCTTTGCTTTTGAAATTAGAGACACTCCTTTAACGTCTTTGTTGCCTTGCTTCGTTATCATCACATGCAAATAACTTTTAACCAGAACCTGTAATCGCTATCGTTATGATGTGTTGCTAACGGGAGTGTCTAAGTTCAAATTATAGGTATGGTTCATATCAATATCTACTTTTTAACATGAGTGTACAATGTTTAAACTATTAGGTGTTAAGCTGATAAAAGGGCATGGCCATGACATTATATCGATCATTTTGAATGCATCTTAACTGTTTACTTTATCAGTAAAAGCTTATTTATGTTCTTTTTTCCTCCATTGAGTTATGCGTTGTTGTTTGAGTTGATCGATATAATCTTTATCATTTTTAATGGGTCTGTGAGTAGGTATATTGTTTATCTCTTCCTGAGCAAATCATTATACTTTGGGAAATGGCGTATGCTCGGTTATATCGTTTTAATAAATTTGGGACATTTATACTTTGGAGTTTCAGTCCTAGCCATGCCATCTCCATTTTTATATAGTAAGAAAACCAAACACGTTTCCGTCAATCGTTCTGTAGAACACTCCACCCGTGTTAGGACATCGATAAGACTTTTTTTTGTCATCTTGATATTTTCGTAAATGGGAGACATTTATTATGAATACAATAAAACACACTTTTTCACCAATATTTAAAGAGTGTTGGTCACTATTCACAGTTTACATGTAGTTTTTACCGAAAAGTGTGATAAACCATAATTCATATTTCATCTGTTAATACATCGATATGAAAGCTTTAATAAAACTGATAAAGGCAACATATGAAAGCTGGAATATTTATCGTAGGTACATATACATTTTCTTTTCTATTGAAAACAGTTCTGCAGATTAATGATGTAGATATATTAAACGATACGCAATTAGAGTAATGTCAGTATTTTAGGGTAACATCACATACGGACAAGTGTATAAGTTAAACAGTACCTAGATAAAGTGCCAATGGGAATGAAGCTAATTTGGTTAGTGTTCGCTCATGTAACTACCGCTTCCTTTTATACTTTGGTTCATAGTTTACGGTGTGAACCGAACTATGCAAACATGCGGTGGCTGGAAACGAAGCTTAGCTTCGTTCCCAGCTTAATCGCACATGAAGTTTTATAAAGAAGTTATATGTATTGTCTCTTTCTCCCTTTGAATCCATCCAAAGGTTGTCTTTAAAAGATCCCTTTTAGAGGTATGACTGCCCATTGTGTCATCCAATGTAAAATTTCTACATGTATATCTATAATTCGCATGGTGTACATAATAGTGTTCTCCTATATTCTACTAATAGAGATGACACTGCACATAATATAGGGACATCTTTTAACTTCATGTGCCATATAATGGCCGTGTATCCTTGTAGAATTTTATAGCTTTGGCCCTTTGAACACACACGTGAAAAACTACGGTTTATTCGCCGTGTGTCGGCTCGGTCGTCAGTGTAGGATCACTATGGAAGCTTGTTGACAGACATGTTTTTTTTAGGGTGCAGTTTGTACGCCGTACCGTAAAGAAACCGTGCTGTGTACAAAGGATGTTTCATTTTTCATCATTTTTAGGCAGTCATCGAAAATTGGTAATAGCGTCAGCAACCAAACGAACAAATAAGCTTTCTTTGTTTTTTAGGTGACGTTATCTCAAAGAAAGAGGTTTTTAAAGTGGAGACAATCATAATTATGTACAAAGACATGTATATATAAAAGTTGTAGGCTGTTCAACAAACAAGCGTAAATAATTGTATTTGTAAACCTATTGAGTCATTTAAATCATAATTAAACAGAGTTAGAATTCGATTTGATGTACTAAAGTAAGCAAAAAGAACTTTTCAAATCACCAGAGGGTGAACAGCGCAACAACAAACACGCTACAGACTAGATACAAGATCAAGGTCGTACCAATCCGACCTTAATCCATTAAACTATTAAACCTTGCTGATTCATACACAATAAACTAATTTGCCGATAAACGGTGATCAATTAGGTAGTTAGATACGGTGCGTCTGCGCAGACTGCGGAATTGAATGATTTGAGTTGACCAGGCGATACAAAGTTGGCAAACGAACCGTGAAGGACGAATGAAGTTTGTTTGTTTGATGTTATGTCATAGTTTTTAGTATTTTAAACTTGCATTTTAAAATGGGTGTGTCTAAACTTCCATGCTAATGAGTAAGGTCGTTGGTATTCTCGGTATAGAGGAAATAATAACCTTACGTATTGACTTCTTTCACACATGTTAGAATTTCGTTTGTCAGAGACTGCATGTCGTAACCTGCGAATTTTGGCATTTTCCAGTAACTACCTAATCAAGGTGTGGAGGTCAGTTGACACTCACTGCTTGCAAAAAAGTCTGACTACACTTGGGAAAAGGCTTTTTTTTAGGTAGGGCATCTCGTAGTTGACCTCTGAGATCATGACTACGTAACCGGGCTTTCCTATGGGTACCTTAAGCTACTACACTTAATACTTCCAGCCAGGGGTTATTCAACTATGCTAATTAAAACTAAGTGAACGTTCGCTAAGGGCACCTCATGTGGGGTACGAACCTCAGCTTAGGGCGTCAACTGGAGGGAGGACATCAAGGATGGGACGGGCTGGTTGGGATAAGGTGGTTGATATTTTATATGAAGGCCTTTGTCTCACAGCATGGCAAATACATCTTTTCATATAGAAAATACACTAGCATTGATCACTACGTCTGCAAATACGGGTGTATATCTATCTAAATTAAATTCTTCTTTTCAGTACCAAGGCGTCTGGTACGAAATCTCCAAGCTGCCCATCGCTTCCGAAGGCAAGGGCGCATGCGCTCAGGCTGAATACACTTTGAACGGCGACGTGGTCACGGTCAAGAACTCCCATGTCATCGATGGCGAGAAGAAGTTCATCGAGGGTACTGCCAAGTTCGCTGCTGATGCCAACGCAGCCGCCAAGTTTGTTGTCTCCTTCAAGTTTGGAGGTGAGTTCAAGTTACTGTACTGACTTTACATAGTTACCATAAGTTTTTAATTATATGCCCTTTTATAATAAAGACATCTTCCTTTCTGGAAAGTTTTTGGCTGGTCCTGATTGCAGTTCCAAGAAATGATAAGTGGGCTTCCGGCTTTCACGTTTAATAGGAAAGTTCCTTATTGCAGTTTAATCACGTTTAATCCACCTTTTTAAGCTTATCCTAATAACATATATATAAAAACACGTGTTTGTGGAGATAGTGAGTGTAGACACTTTGATTTTCACTTATCTACTTGGATAATTTTTATAATTGATTTTTTAATGTTCAATTCCTATATTTTCTTTCCTTTCATTAGTTGAGATTTGTAAACGGTCGCAATTCCGATACTATCTACCTTATGTTTCTTGTAGATTTCGTTTCCGAGTCACCCCTGCTAATCCTTGCGACTGACTTCAACACCTACTCCGTTGCCTACAACTGCAAATACAACGAGAAGACCAAGACCCACAATGGTAAGTACACTTTTAATGACCATCTCTTTTCTTCCGTTGATTTTAGAAAGAGATGAGATTACCTTGAGTATGCCAATGAGGTTGAAGTCTTCTTTCAATCGTGTGTCATCATGCCTGATTAGGTCGACTGTAAAACCTTGAATTTTTTGTCATTGTATTGATTATATTGAGCCCTTGATCTACATGATCAAGGGCTCAATATATCTTATCAGCAGCAAAATTTGTTTGAAAAAGTCTTTCGTTTTCTTTAGTTTGTTACTATGCAGGGGCTAATATAATAGCTGTTATGTTTAGATGGTGTTACGCTATAATTCGTTTTTTTCTGCCGTCATATTTCAATCAGCATCATATAGCAACCCACTGCTGGACATACCCCTCCCATAGTCTCTATATTTGTGATACTCTATGTATAATTGCTGCATTATAGTGCTGGATCAATTTATTTTAAAGATTTGAAAAAGGCAATTTTATCTCGTATTGTGCAATCTAACGTTTAAAAGAACGTTTAAAACATTTATAGCACTGTGTGATGTAAACGCGCACTTAAGTCACGTTTCTCCGAGACTTAAGTAGTAAATTTTGACACCTTGCGAAAATGAATTAACTAAATTCACAGATGCATAATATACAAAAGAAGATACTTTTAAATGTTCTTTGACATTTAGAAATTCACAGCACACAAATGTCAAAAGGGGGCTACCCCTTTTGACATTTGTGCATTGTCACTTTTTCTACGGCATTAAACAGTTTTAATGCTAATTAAAACTGTTTAATGCCGTAGAAAAAGTGACAATGCAAGTCGGTATGGAATTGTGTTGTTCTCGTTGTACTTCTAGATTTGGTTTACAGTTTGTAATATTTTCTTAAACCAGTTTGTTGTTCGTGGAATTAGCAAACTTCACGGCGTGCAATGATGGACAACTTAAGTCACACGTATCGTAATATACTGTTGTATGACACAAAATTTACTAATTATCATTTATCTTGTTGCTTATCAAAGTTATCGTGGAGAAGATAGAGAAATACAGATTTTTTAAACACACATTGCCTTACATGCTTAAAATAAGCTGATAATAAAATTAATCGTGCATAAATAATAACATTTTCTGATGTTTCTAGATTACATTTTTCAAGCCACGATTTTTTTATATCTGTGTAGAGGCCAGAAAGTCAATTAATCATATCAGTTAATACTGAACACTGAAATATCTCAACATATAAAGCGACGAAAATGCCTTTTATACATAGATTTGTAATACAAGACATAAAATGAAGATGACATAAAATTTTATTTATGCCTATGAAGAGCAAATGACGTTGAACATTTAAATGGTTTAATAATAAAATTTACTACAAAAAACATAAGTGTATCTAAAATTAGTAGCACACCAGCATAGGTCTCAAGCAAGAAAGCAGAACCAAGCTAAAAGCATTTTAGACAATATCCTAGTCCAACTAGGAGTCCTTCCTTGCGGGATCACGTACTTGATCCAACTGCCTAACGAGATTACGCTTTTCCTGTCGGTTTTCCAAGACAGTTTAAGCATTTCTCCGGGATTCGACGAGCTTGCTTTGGAGCTTTTCTTGTAGTCTCCATCTTCTGATTCTGGTCAGCCATCCATTGTTAAACGAGACTTCAGGTGAAAGTCAAAGTAACCTGAAGTTACTATAGTTTGACCGAGACTACTGAGCCGCGCCTTAGGTATTGTGCGCGGCGAGACGGGGGGCAGTACAGGCTGCTTATTCGTCAACGCTGCCCCCAGCCTTGCCAAGCATTACTAAGGCGCGGAACAGCGGACAACTATAAGTGCAGTTACTGCCATCCTGTTCATAGGACGTTACAGAGGACAAATCAAATTTATTGAGGCCTCGTAGGATTTATCAGCAATTGTCGCATGATATTTTATCAGTTGGTTTACAATGTCACGTATTGTGAGTAGCAATGTAAGCCCAGCTATTAGGTTATTAATCATTATGAGCCTATAAAACTCCCTTGGCTACTTAGGAATTTTCATTGACTACAATATTTGTGCGGCTGAATGAAAACTTGGCTCAGCCAAGCTTGGCTTGGCTTGGCTTATAACCATCGTCCTTTTTATTAGTGATTACATCAAATTGTCATTTTATTATATACAACTAGTACAATTATGTCATATAAACAAAAAATCTAAGATCTGAAATGAAATGGTTTATTCTGTAAATAAGATATAGATCTCTGAGAAGAAATGCCTAAACAAACTCAGAGGTCGCAGTCTCTTCACATAATCTTCGCCATATGAGAACCGTGTAGATTAGTCATGTGTCTGAAATGTTCTTTTGAGGAAAGAACCATACAGATTTGAGTGGACTTGTCCAGTCAGTGCAAGTATTTGATAGTAATCGTGGAGCTCAACTCAGAACTTAAGGAGCTCAACGACTCAACGAACAATACCAAAGAAAAGACATTTAGGTTGGCCGTATAAACTACTCAAACTGCAAGACTATCATTAAACTGAGAAAAAAAACCGGCCAAGTGCGAGTCGTACTCGCCCATGAAGGGTTCCGTAGCAGCAAGTAACATTGAATGAAAGGTAAATTGCGGTTTACGATTTATGACGTATTAAAAAAAAACTACTTGTTAGATCTCGTTCAAACCAATTTTCGGTGGAAGTTTACATGGTAATGTACATCATATATTTTTTTAGTTTTATCATTCTCTTATTTTAGAAGTTACAGGGGGGGGGACACACATTTTACCACTTTGGAAGTGTCTCTCGCGCAAACTATTCAGTTTAGAAAAAAATGATATTAGAAACTTCAATATCATTTTTGAAGACCTATCCATAGATACCCCACACGTATGGGATTGATGAAAATTTTTTTTTTGAATTTCAGTTCTAAGTATGGGGAACTCCAAAATTATTTGTTTTTTTTCTATTTTTATGTGAAAATCTTAATGCGGTTTACAGAATACATCTACTTACCAAGTTTCAACAGCGTAGCTCTTATAGTTTCGGAAAAAAGTGGCTGTGACATACGGACGGACAGACAGACAGACAGACAGACAGACAGACAGACAGACAGACATGACGAATCTATAAGGGTTCCGTTTTTTGCCATTTGGCAACGGAACCCTAAAAAATGAAAGAAAAAAATATCTACATAGTCCTCACATTCACAATACTTAAAATAATAATAATTATATTTTACAAATAATCTCTAAAGTGTAACCAACTATCTCTAAGACCGCATGATGGATTACGTTGAGGCCTTTAACAGAAAGGAGTCCAGTGATTAGAATGTTACCGACCGATTATGTTATATCAAAGAATGCTGTTCGTCCCCTTATTATAAATTTAGATGTTCCACAGGGATTTTGTGATCTCCCGAGTCATTGTAGTTCTTTTCTTTCGGGTTCTTTGTTTTCGTTTAATTTGGTTTTTTATTAATTTCATGCTTAACAACATTTAAACCAGCTCTTCATTTCTTAAAATTGACCTATAATAGCGGCGTTTCTAAGTAGGTATCCGTTTATATTACACAGATTAACAATCAACTGACGATAAAACCTGTACATAAAACACTATCAAATGGTTTATAATGTCACGTAAAGAGGGGAATGATGCCATAATCCTACTAATTAGGCTACTCATATGATATTTACAATGATAGACAACCAGCTATTTATATATAATAATGTGTTATTTAGCACGTATTTAAAATGTATGAAAAAGTATACGCACTTAATGATAGGCATAATCTGCTAGTCACTCAAGCGATGAAAAGATAGAGGTATTAATTAGATGCATAACTTTTAAAATTACAATCATTTGTGAATTTTGAGGTGATTGAAGGATATTCAAAAGGCAAATTTTTATTAAACTGAACTTTTGAGAGAGTTTCTCATCATAGTCTTCTTAAGCCCAGCTATAGACTCACAAGATGATTCGTATACTCGTAGTAGCAAAACTACAGTTTCAAACGCGCAATATAGAGCAATTATTTTTTTACCACGATGGCGATGTTTTTGGCCTGCATCTCACCTGATGGTAAGTGATGATCAAGCTGAAGGTGGAAGCGAGCTTCACCAGGAATTCTCAACCACAGAGGAACTGGCTATCTTACCTCTTACTGCTGAAATACTACAATGCTGTTAACATTGATGTTATGGCGACAGACTTAGATAACATGGTAGTAGCTAGCCAGGCGGGCTTAGAACAAGCCCTACCACCAACCAAACCGAGCAGAAAATGTTGCCCCTACTGGGAAGAAAAATTCTGTCTCTGGGTTTGAGACAGGTGGTCTAACCACTAGATCACAGAGGCTGTTAAATCCGTGGCGTCAAGTTATTATCCTTTGAAGCGTTTATGAAGTGATTGATACGTCTAGTTTTGTTTAGCGAAGGATTTTTTCTCTTTCATTTTCTTAGCTTTAGCTGTCAGCGTCTTTAGGACCGGGACCCTAGGCAAAGTGACATTTTATCTGCAACAGCGATGATGGAAAAGTCCAAAAAAAAATTGATCAAATGTCAATCCTGTTAAAACTCGCTTAGCTGTAGAAATACAAAACGCTTTGAAATCGATTGCCACTTGTGGTCCTCTTATCTTATCTGTGAAGACTTTCTAAAATAAAGAATCTTCTGAAAAATATAGGCTCTGATTTGCTTGATGTTTAGAAAAAAATTCGTTGAACATAATAATATTTGAACATGAATAAATCATTATTGACAGCACTTAGATTAATGTAAGTATGGCATGACAAGCCACGTGCGAAATATATACGTAATCTATGTGGATACCACGTCATGCATAGGTACTTCACATTTTTATTTATATGCCTCATAACGTACGATCGATAAGCATTAATCCAAAAGCCAATACATTCGTAGATAGCTAGAGGATTTTTCTGAATACTTCAGAGCGTTATCTACGAGGAAGTGACAGACAGTCTGCAGTTATCACTGATTAGACAGACGGTTAAATCGATGTTGGTTGTAGTCTGAATACACCGCTTTGGGCTTAGTATCATTAATTCCATCGTTTGCTGCGCTTTTATGTTCTTCTTGTCCTTTTGTTGGCGATCCATCGCTCAGTTGCAAGAGAGGAAGTTGAAATTTGGATACTAATTCAAAGTTAACAATCTCTGTGGTCAGTAAAAATGTTTAAGTATTATAACAAAATAAGCTGTTGTTGGTCCAATAGGGTTTTTGATCGGCAACTTCTCAGGAGCCTGTTGTATCATCGTTTTTTTTTAAACTCATCCCGTAGAGTTTACAAAAAAAAAAAACGATGATACAACTAACTTTTACTTATAAACAGAAGTCTAAGTAGAAGAACGAACTTCCTTGTTTCTATCTATTCAAAAATGACGAACTTTCATAAAAAAACTTTCATACCTTAACGTTAAACCCCTTAATCTATTTTCAAAAATCCTTCCTAATTGCTCACCTTTCGGTATAAAAGGTACTCTTATGCAAAATTTCATGCCCTTAGACAAAGCGGTTTAGGCTTTTTGTTTTCTGTCATTGAATTTGAGAACTATGTAAATTTAATTAATAAAAATCTTAAAAGTACTAAGGAAGGATTTTAGAAAATTATTCCCCTAAAGGAGTTAAATAGGGGAACTAATGTTGTATCTTTATTGTAAAATGTTAAAGCTCCTCGTAAAAACTGGTCTGGGGAAATCCTTCACCTAATCAAGGTGAAGGTGCAACCGATGACGATAAATTGCAGTACGGTAGCTATTTTGTGGAAAAAAGCAAAAGTTGCTGCAGCTTTGCCAAATAGCCCTCAAACCATAAAGATTCAGTATCAATTGGTGTAGAATACGTATAAGATTGCAGTTTTGACTGATAAAGTGATTGGGTAAGTTATACCGATGTCGACAAGCTGCAATCAGGCAATTAATCAATATTTATTAGGTATATGACGTTAACTCCGTATCTTGGTACACGGAAGTAGATTACACTGTTGCAAGTGTTTTCTTATTACGATAATATAAATATTTTGGAAATGATTATACTAGGTCGCATATAAGTAACCTGATTTCCTGAGGTCTTCTTATAAATAAGAAAGATCGTTCTGGTTAGTGTTATATTGTTATTCGGACTTATAATTTTCTTTTGTATAAGTCGAAAAACAAAATCTTTTAAGTGTCCGCCGCCAGAATTGACGCACATTTGGCCGCGTTTTAGAGCATTTTGCATTACTTTTTTCACTACTTCTTGCGATAGATTCGCCACTTCTTCTAATACGATTTTTTCTTCTTGTGCACACCGTGATTTTAAGATATGCGTTCTACACTAGTTTTAATAATATATTTATGATTCTACATTTGTGTCTTCACAAATGTCATAGTCGCAAAGGCAAAAAATTATATTTTCTAAAATGAGAGCATCTTCCCAACTAATGCGCCACCATAGTATATCAACGTTGCACTATATACAAAGACTGCATTGTTTAGGAATAAAAGTTGGGAATTATGTTTTTCCCCGTCAGTCCTTGAAATAGAAATGACGTACGTTCTTTACTACTTTATCGTTTGCATTGTTGTCGTGTGATGCACTATGTTATTTTTTAATCCAATTCTTTCTTAACTGTTTTAGAAAATAGTCTCGAGTACCAGAGCTTAATATCCGGACAACCTTAGAATTTGTGAATCGTAAACTGCTTTAGAATTCCAGATATCTAGAAAATAACATACAATCTATTTTTCATTACAGAGCAAGCCTGGATCCTGTCTCGCAGCAAGACTTTGGAGGGTGAAGCCAAGACCTTTATCGACAACTTCTTGAAGGAGAACTCCAAAATCATTGACTCCACCAAGTTGGTCCAAACTGACTTCTCTGAGGAAGCCTGCAAGTTCACCAGCTCCAGTGTCATGACTGAACAGACTGCCAAGCCCTAAATATTGGACTTTAGAAGAATAAATTAGCCATATATGACCTTCGTGATATTCTGACCTTATTTTTGATATCTCTGTTATGGGTGTAGCATTTGGAACTCTATTTTGTATGTAGTAGATCGTAATATGTATTGTAGTTTCATCTTATTTATACCTTAGAAGTTCTTGTATAAGTATATGTTATTTAGCATTGGTGTCAAAAATGAGGTTACTTTTACATAGTTTTCTTGACGTCATATTGTAAAGAACTTGGAAAAGCGACGAAATTTTCTCAGCTATTTTAGTATCTTCGAATATTATTTTAACAACAATTGACATAAGTTGATTAAAAAGGATTTTTTACAATCTGACGTCAACTTTAGTCTCAGTTTTAACAGTATTATGAAAACCATGTAATGTTTTAAGTTATTTTTTCACATTTTCTAACTTTTTTGTTCACAGTGATGTATATAGAAAAGCTATCTAATATATTTTATAACATTAAGTCTATAAATATTTGGCGTAAGACTAGTGTGTATCTAGACCAAACGTAATTAGTGAAATGTTAATGAAGACAAAAATACTTTTATTTTGGAATAATTTAATAAGATCTTGAAAAAAATTTGTCGGCCAAACTCAAAGTAAATCTACTCCTAATATAAACCATTTTAACGGTGTGTTAGCGAACTCTAATAAAATTAAAATTATAACACAACTAATGATACCCAACCTTTATCTTTTAAATAACTTTAATTACATATAATACTGATTGTAATCGGTCTAACGTTTGTGATAAAATAATTAAGCACTACTGTGTTTAGTCTAGGACTATTTATTGGATAATAAACTTTTCTATGTAATATAATTTGTAAGTTGTTTTGTAAATATTACCTCTTCATCACTATTATTTCCGAAAGACGACAACTGCTGGACATAGACCTCCCCTAGCATTGACAAATATAATTTGCCCCCCTTCAAATATTTTGTGGAATCCTAAGGGCACGGTCCACGGACAAGTGGCAATTGCTTTCAAACCGTTTCGTATATCTATCACGACTTTCAAAAGTATTGACACAAGGCCTCCGGTACCATAAGTCCATCCAATATTTTGCTGACTTTCCCATCATTGTTATCAAAGATAGAATGTTACTTTGTATAGGCTCTTTGGACTTTTAGCTTACCGAATTTACTATCGAAAACGCTAGCTCGGAGAAAGAGTCCATAACAACTAGATACAGACACGTATGAACTATATTACTATGAACAGCTTGGCAATAATATCTGATTCCATGATTCATCATTCATATGTGATCATTTGTGGAAGGCAAGTGGCAGCACAAATATGTATATGTGAGGAACACCAAAACTATTTGATGAGACAAGCGACGCCTGGTGACGGGGACCATCACGGGGCACTGCTTGCTAAACAAACACGTCCACACAATATTATAGGCATAACGGACAGTCCTCTGTGCAGGGCGTGCATAGAGGCTGAGAAAACCGTAGCGCACGTGCTCTTTGAATGCACAGGCGTCACCCAGATCCTACACAGATGTTCTGAACAGACCAGGAGATTTAATTAGCTTCTGGAGGGAGGTGGGCTGGTTGGAATAACCACCAAACGGGCGCTATGGCCCACGCACAATAGTCCACCTTACGGACTAAGTGCGGAAACCAAACCCTATAACATAGAACATAGAACAAGCGATGCCAAAATTTAGGATGCAGTATCGGCTTTAAAAATGTATGTCATCGCAGAATGCAATGATATCGGACATGTCTTATATAAATATAAATAAATATCTTATAATAATATAATATCGGTATAAATATCAGCATACTCAGTAAAAAATCAGAAGAATGTGATGCCTCGTTTTGATCAAAAATATCTGACATCACTTTAGCAGCATAAAAACCTGACAGTATTGTTTCAAGTTTTCTTCTATAACGCAATGAGTGCCGAACATATTGCAAAAAAAAATGTCATGCTACTTGCAGCGTAAATATCTGACAGTAATGTTTAAAAGTAAAAATGTAAATAATAAGTTTTTTCCTCTTTTTGGCAACTGAGCTGATGTCAACTATTCTGCCATTATCCATACTACTCATCTTAAAGAAGTTGAGTATTAATTTCATAGACAATCAGATGGTGGTGGAAGCAATAAAAAGTTTACAAGTTGCTGTAAATGAAGTTCACGACTGTAGTTGTGTAACGTAATCTTCGATCGACACGTGCGGCTTTTATTATTAAACCACGAGCTCTCCAAAATTTCCTTCCATGATCCATTAATTTGAAGTTTATCATGACACTTGTGTCATAATATGAATCAGTGCAAAAGAATGTAATCTGTTGGATTATGGTATCTAGGTAGGTAATCCTTGTGTTACTTCGTTCAGGATAGGAATTCTTTGTTTTAACTTGATGGATTATAAATGACAACTTTTATCTCCGTAATCCTAACGAATATTATAAATGCGAAACTGAGTTTGGGACATGGGTAGACCATGACTTAGGTAAGGACACAGGATACTTTTTATCCCGATATTCTTACGGGATCGAGACTTATGTGGGTGAAACCGCGGGGTGCATCTAGTTATTCTATAACATACTGGGGTTACTTTTAACTTCTGGTATGCAGTTTAATGAATGAGATATAATAAAAACATCTTTGTTCCCGAGACAGTTATCAGGGGTTTCTGAGATGAGTTTACATATAAACAAAGTTTCAACATCAATATTTAGTGCTAATTTCACTGATTTAAATCATTGTTGTGGAATATTGGTACAGACAACGTTCAAGAGCTGAAACGCGCGAAACTTCATTGTTGAAATCCGCCCTTAGAATTTAACCATACTAACTTATTGAGACTCCTGGGTTCGCTCGATCTAAGTGTTATTGGGGTTTCTCAGTAGAAATTCCTCAGTTGCAAGGTAAGTTTTGAGCCTGGTTACCTCTAGAAATGACGTAACAAGGTTTAGGTTTTCGCAGAACTAAATAAATTCCAATGCTAATCCAAACAGCTTTTATTCATTACAGTATTACAGATGTATGAACGTAAACGAGGCAAAAGGACTATGTAAGGATCGTAGCAGGTGGCGTTCTGTAGTTTCTGCCTACCCCCATGGGAAGAAGGCGTGAGTTTATGTATGTATGTATGTAGTAATAAATAGCCAATATAATACAATATCATGTTTTCACCAGAAATTGCTGCTTAAGAAGTCAATTTCTAATTTGTGTGTATAAGCACAGCTGGCGTTTGAGAAATCCTTGAAAACAAATGACTGTCTGTGTTCAGCCAAGTCAGTGTATTTGGACAAAATGTCTTCTACTTTCTTCAGTAGTTCTCCTTGCAGCTTTTCCTTGCTACGAGTTAGCACCCATGTGAATACTGAAAATGTTGATTAGTAAACATTATTCACTTAATTTTGACTTTGATGAGCAAAATATAAAATCTGAGGGCCTGTGTAGTAGAGTGGAAATACCAAACGCTTTGAAAGCAATTGCCACATGTCTGGCGATCGCTTTCAAAGGGTTTGGTATTTCAACAGCACTTTTCCAACGGGATTGATAGTAAGTACCATAATTTTTTCTTTTCCAGTATCGTTATTGCTAGTAGAATGTCACTTTGTCTATAGATAGGAAAATAAACTTTATGAAAGCAATGATGAAACGCACTTTCACAAGAAGTCTCATAGTCAAAGTTGCGGGCAGATAAAACTGTTTTCACTTTTGTAAGTGCAATAGGAATTGATGGCCTATGGCATTGAAACGTGGTCGCTCACAAAGGGCTTATTAGAAGGCTGAAAGTCATCCAAAGGGAAATGGAGCGGGCTATGTTTGCAGTTTTCCTACGTGATCGAATCAGAAATGAAGTGATCCGTAGGAGAACCAAGATAACTGATATAGCCCGAAGAATTGCCAAACTTAAGTGGCAATGGGCAGGGCACATTGCTCACAGAACAGATGGCCGATGGGGCCGAAAGGTTCTGGAGTGGCGACCGCGTACCGGAAGATGTAGCGTTAGAAGGCCGCCACAAGGTTGACCGATGACTTGGTGAAGGCTGCAGGAATTCGCTGGATGCGAGAAGCACAGAACTGGTCAAAATGGCGGTGCTTGGGGAGGTCCATGTCCAGTAGTGGACGTATTTCAGCTGAAATGATGATGATGATGCGCAATAGGCGTCATTATCTGGTTGTGCAGTTGTTATAGCTGAGTTCTTGGCCTTACAGTGGGATAAATTACAGGCCGGTAAGTACTATAGATATTATGATAAGATCAGCAAGACAAGTGCTTGCTGTGACATACCGTAGTGCACCCTAATCTTCTCCTTGAGCCAGCTGCAAGTGTAAGCGATGGCATAGCTGTCGTAGTCAGTCGACAGAATAAAAAATGTGCTCTGGATTTTATCTGCAATCATTATTCAAGATTTTAACATACACACATCATTATGTATACTGTAGGTAAGTGTTTTATTTTTATTATTGGCAACTGAGCTAATGTCAACTATTCTGCCAGTATCAAATTACTTTTAAATGTAAATAATAATTATTAATTTTAAATAAAGTTCGACCAGAATTCGGTCACTTCAACAGCGTTAGCGTCGGGTCATCCAATAGTGCAGGTGTTTTGCATAGAGAGCACGACAAGGGGTAAGACGTGGTTTGTGATGTGGCTCCACAGTTGCACTGTGGCTCATCGGAGTACCCCCACCGGCCACATGACTTAATTGTGCCTACTTACCTGCAGCAACCTTGTCTTCTTCTTAGTCGGTTAAGAGATTTCCAGATCGGCCATGGTATGTAGTTGGTGGCTGGCTGAGAGATTTCAAATTACGTTTATAAACACTACGTAAGTTTCTGGTTGCGCTTTCAAACCTGTAGCTATGACTTTTCAATTATTAGATGATTAAGCATGGATACCTACTATATGTAAGTCCAAGGCATTGTGTCCGTTGCGATGTACACTAAAGGAAAACAGTGGCCATGATTTTGTCTGAAACAGTGTGTGTCAGAACAAGATGGCTTGATGTGGTGATCAAATCTCGTTGTCACTTTGCACGAGAAAAGGCCATTGTCTTGCAATAATATGTAGGTACTGGTTCAGTGCAATAATGGTAAGTACATAAAAGGCTGTAAGTAATAAATATCACCACAATTTGCTACTCAATCAATCTGTCTAGCCTTTCCCCAACTATGTAGGGGTCGGCTTCCAGTCTAACCGGATGCAGATAAATACAAGTATTTTACGCGGAGTGACGGCCTATCTGACTTCCATAACCCAGTTACTGGGTAACACGATACACCTTGGTAAGACTAGTTGTCAGACTTTTTAGACTACTACCCGTAACGACTATCAAAGATTTACGGATGACAGCCGGGACCAGCGCCTTAACATGCAATTAGTTGCAGCTGAGTTTTGAGCCTGGTCAATTTGGTTTACCGTACTACTAACTGTATCTACCCATGTTAAAGTTAAGTCTGGAACAATGTGTTTATGTATAGACGCGCGTTGATAGCTGCGACATAGTTTTTAACTTTTGTAGCTATGATCGTTTCCATTGTAATTATGTCAAAACTAGCTGCGCCCCACGATTTCACCCGCGTAAGCCTCGATCCTGTGGAAATATCGAGATAAAAAGTATTTTATATGTTAATCTAGGTTATAAACTATCTGTGTGCCAAATTTCATCCAAATTGGTTCAGCCGTTTGAGCGTGAAGAAGAGACAAACATACACCCACACTCACAAACTTTCAAAGTTACAAACGTTGATAGCTGCGACACAGTTTTTAACTTTTGTAGCTATCATCGTTTCCATTGTAATTATGTCAATTTTTTGTTGTTCAAAAATAAAAACTTTTACTTTTTTTTTACTTTACCTCTCCGGGAAATTAAGACGTAATGATTGGGCGTTTTTCTTCAGGATACAGAAAGAAATAAATTCCAATGCTATTTCAAACAGCTTTTATTCATTACAGTCTAATACAATATCATGCCGGTTTTCACCAGAAATTGCTAGTAAAGAAGTCAGTTTCTAGTTTGTGTGTATAAGCACAGCTGGCGTTTGAGAAATCCTTGAAAACAAATGACTGTCTGTGTTCAGCCAAGTCAGTGTATTTGGACAATTTGTCTTCAACTTTCTTCAGCAGTTCTCCTTGCAGCTTTTCCTTGCTACGAGTTAGCACCCATGTGAATACTGAAAATGTAGATTAGTAAACATTATTCACTTCATTTTATCTTTGATGAGCAAAATATTAATATGAGGGCCTGTGTAGTAGAATAAAAATACCAAACGCTTTGAAAGCAATTGCCACTTGTCTGGCGATCGCTTTCAAAGGATTTGGTATTTCAACAGCACTTTTCCAACGGGATTGATAGTAAGTCCCATCATTTTTAACTTTTACAGTATCGTTATCGCTGGCAGAATGTCTCGTTGTCCACAGATAGGAAGAAATCTTTATGAAAGCAATGATGAAACAAACATTCGCAACAAGTCTCATAGTCAAAGTTGCGTTTTCACTCTTGTAAGCGCAATAGGAATTGATGGCCTATGGCATTGAAATGTGGTTGCTCACAATGGTCTCATTAGAAGGCTGAAAGTCACTCAAAGGGCAATGGGGAGGGTTATGCTTGGAGTTGCCCTACGTGAAATGAAGTGACTCGAGGGAGAATCAAGATAACTGCCATTGTGTCACCCAATGTAAAATTTATTTTCTATCTATGACTTTTATGGTGTACATAATAAAGAATATTGTATCTATCTAGCCCGAAGAATTGCCAAACTTAAGTGGCAGTGGGCAGGGCACATTCCTCGCAGAACACATGGCCAATGGGGCCGAAAGGTTATGGAGTGGCGACCGCGTACCGGAAGACGTAGCGTTGGAAGACCACCATAAGGTTGACCGATGACCTGGTGAAGGCCGTAGGAATTCGCTGGATGCGAGAAGCACAGAGCTGGTCAAAGTGGCGGTGCTTGGGGAAGGCCTACGTCCAGCAGTGGACGTCTTTTGGCTGAAATAATGATGATGATGCCCAATAGGCGTCATTATCGAATTCGTGGTTCTGCAGTTGTTATGGCTGAGCTCTTGGTCTTACAGTGGGACAAATTACAGGCTGGTAAGTACTATAGATATTATGATAAGATCTGCTGTGACATACCGTAGTGCGTTCTTATCTTCTCCTTGAGCCACCTGCAAGTGTAAGCGATGGCATAGCCGTCGTAGTCCGTCGACAGGATGAAAAATGGGAACTGGAGGACATTATCTGAAAACATTATCCAAGATTTTAACGTATACAAATAAATGTACTGTTAGTGTTATCCAGTAACTTAATAATATAATAAGAGTGTTAGGCAGACGGTTGAACATACGAAAATGGCGGATGCGTGGGGCTGTCTGCTACGTGTTTAGGCCCAATAACAAGATCCAGGCCACACGGAATTTTTAAATGACTTTTAAATTTTATTCATAATTCGTCGTTGCTCAAATTTCAAACGTCAATAATTTCATTGAACAAATAACAAAACTGGCAATTTTTTTTTTTTTATCTGCCTAACACCCGGTATATCAAAACTGTAGTGTATCTATTTAATAGATAGAGTCTGTCTATTGAAAGTTAAGAGTGAAAAGGAGCGGCAAATTAAAAAAAAAATTACGTCGGGTATTCCCGGATCAACTATGAAAAAAGGGATTTGATACTTGAATATTTTTATGCAGATTTTTTTTTTTTGTTTTACAGAATAATAGGAAAGCATAAAGCAAAAAATTGTGTAGAAAAGCTTTTATAATGTTACACAGAAATTCATATTACAAAATAATTTTGTTAATTATGTGGGTTCTATGTATTAATACTAAGTTTTCTTCTATGAAGGTTTCCGTAGCAGAAAACTTAGGATGTTAAATTAGATTACATAAATAATAACATAGATTTTTATAGATATTAATGTCACGCGATTTCTCATCGCTACATTCAATTATTATTCCACATTTAAAACTGTTATATTGATGGACCAGGTCTAATAAATATAAATCCTGTGTTAGTATCAAAACCAATTCAATAGCTTACCAGTAATTTCAGAAATTATTGTAAACAATTGTACTTTTTCGTTAAATGCACCCTCGCGTTCGCTTTTCACTCGATTGTAATAATTTATCACAGTGTATAAATAATAATTTTCTCGCACTGCTTCTTAAAGTTTTAAGCCATTGTTTTACTTGAAATACGACAGAATAAACACAAATTTTTCGGTAAGAGGTTATAAAAACAACAAATGAAATTTGCAGCAGAGTTGTCAATTTCTGAAAACGTGAAAAAATCTCTCACAGCTTTCATTAGACAGACTATAAGTAAACACTATCTCAAGCACGTCAGCAGTGAGGTCGCTGTCACTCATGTCAACTGTCAGTTCATCACGAATGGCGCGAAACGGTTGAAAGTAAAGCGATGCCTGCACGAGAGGCTTGAGGTGGTGATGAGCAAGTGTATATTATGTAGTGTAGTGTGTATATTATCAGCTTAAATACGGTATTAACAAGATTTTGTAAAAATAAAAGTGTTCGGGGCGAAGATAGAGGTTTCGTAATAGTTATTTATGCAACTGTTTTATAATAAGGGGTATTAAAACACGAAAAGCCGAGTGTGATAATAGTAGCACATGAGTGTTTTAATACCTAATTAAATACAGTTGCATACAATACCTACTTTATCTACACCCACCATATGAATCATCTATAAAAGGTTCCGAAACCATTGGGTGTTTGTAATTCAAGATCAAGAATAAAGAAATTCCCACGAAATTCAGGACAACTGCACGTATGTATGTCGCCTGCAGCAGCACATCATCGCACATGCGTGCAGCGGGTGCTGCTGTCCCCCGCATAAACGTTGGAACGAGTTGCTTAATGAAATTTAGTACAACATTATAACACTCATTCGGATGATATAATGGTTACAATTACACTGGCTGTTTTAATGTTGGCAATAAGCTAACAAGTTCAGAAACTTTTATACAGGTTTTATAGCATGGGTGTAAATAAATTATATTTTACTGTCCTCCAGGTCAGCGTTATACAAGTGGTTTCTGTACTTCATTGGATGAGCTGCTAAGAAAATTATCCAATCACAAAAACATTATCATTTGTGGAGACATAAATATTGACAAAGCTCCTAACACTAATGATAAGTGCTCCTAGAAATTAACGCCTTGGCTATTCATTGTATACTTCCTGCTCATACCATACCCACACATGGTTTTACTTGTCTGGATCATTTTATGAGTTAAATCTAAATTGGAAACCACCTGCTTTACTCCTGAATCTTCATCTTCAGTCATTGATCATGAAAGTGTTTGAATTGATATCAACATACTCACAAAACTCTACGCTCTCACCCCTTAGCGTGTAATCACTTCGTTTATAAGTTTTATGCTCTAGTTTAAGCTTTATTTTATTAAGGCGAAAGCGTCAGGGTAGCCCATAAAATTCAAATTGTCCTACGTTTTTTGCAATTTGCAGGTCAATATCATATTGTACGTTGATCTAAATATGATTCGCGGCCAACAAATATCAAATGCCCACCTTACCTAACCTATACCTTTGCTAACTTATGGAGTTGTATTGTTGATTGTAATGATTATATTTGAGTAAAACCATATTTGTTACGGCCACGAATCATATTTAGATCAACATAAAATATGATATTGACCTGCACATTGCAAACAATTTAAGAAAGTTTGAATTTCGCGGGCTACCCCGACGCACCACAGGATAACCCGATTAAGTAGCGTCTTAGGTTGACCTGCAAGGTGCCATACAGAAAAGAAAATTATTAAAGATACCCACCACCAGCCTCGTGGCTCATAACAAAAACGGCATTCTTCCCAGCATCGAAGGTGGGGTCTACCCTAGCCTGGTACATCTTCTGGGTTCTGTTGCCTTGGTACACTTGCACATAGGTCTCTTTGTACATATACCCTATGTTGTCTTCTTGGAATTCAATAGTGGAGCAGTCGTAGATTTCCCGGCCATCACTGGCGTAGCTGGCTACGTTGTACCATAAACCTGCAAACTGAAAATGACAAAGGAATAAGATTATGCTAAAGTGTTAACAATAGAACATAGAAAAGTAATTGTTAGCAAAGTATAATTCTTGGTTTGTATATCGTGTTTTATTTGTTTCCTAATTTATGTTTAATAGGTATTTTGTGCCGACCTATTTTTTTTTTGTTTTTATGTTAAGAATGCGGCGACGCATGAATTGTCCATATAAACGTAGTACATAAATCATTTGCAATTTGAGCATATTTCCACCATATTATGTTGATATTTGGATTGAGACAGTATTTATCTAGGCTCCTACGTCTTTTTATTTCCAAAAACTTACCTTTAAATGAAGTGTAAGCGAATTGCATTTCGTACATTTTTACAGCGTAAATGACATGTTTTCATATGTTTTTTCTGTATTATAAACAACAATATTTGTAACATTGTGTCCGCAGAAGCATAGTTTATGTTATCAAGTTACAAATTATCGAAAAAAAAAATGGAAATACATTAAGTTTTCATTTATAATTTTTTGTATTACGGAACACATCCAAATTTATCATAAATTTTCGAAAGCTAGTAGTACTATCGCGTCAAGCAATAATTGTCAATGTGTGCGTGGTAGTATTGCTAACTGTAGGTGTATATCGCTCCGACAGGCACTCACACTAGCGCAACGTGCTTGGAATTGAATTTTGCAAACATCTCGATTTGTAGTTGCGAGCCGTATCGCCGGTCTCTTAAGTGTTTATCATTGGAAACTTGTAAATGGCCTTCAATTTTATATTGTTTAAGAACACTGTAAGTTAGATGTTCGTTTCCCGAAAAAAAAAAAAAAAAATTGCTCTTGCGACCACTAGACCAACGGGGCAGTTGGCGTAGGCGTTGTAGAAAATAATTAGACACTGAAACTATCCTACACTATTAAACGAGCAATATTTGTTTATATACTATATTTGTTTGTTTGAACATAGATTTGTACTCACGTTCTCGAAATCGGCTCTAACGATTTCGATGAAAGTTGCAATATACGGGTTTACGGGGGCGAAATAATCGATCTAGCTAGGTCTTGTATCTGGGTAAATTAGTTTTCTACGTATTTTCGCCCGAGCAGAGTTCGGTCGCCCAAAGTTTACAACAAGTTAATGAATAATTACATGACAATAATGACATTAGAATAACATGGCAGCATGGAATAAGTAGGTACTATACATGGATTAGTATACTTTTAAATGAGCATTCTCTATTTTCACCAGAGCAGAGTTCAGTCGCCCAGTTACTGTAAAATAAAAACTAATTGTTATAAAGATCCAAAGAAAAGGATCTTATGAAAGGAAACTGTGGGATGACTTTTTAAGAACAGGATAACTTGTTTAAAAACATGAGTTTACACTTGTTTTACTCAAATGCCTTTTTTTCTGCCCACTAATTTTGTATCCTTCATTTTACTGAAGGATATTGTCACCTCATTGAGTGACCTTGAAGCTAGCTCTGCTACTTCAATTAATTTAAAAATGCCGTTTATAAAGCAAAAGAAAAGATACCGAAGATCTTAATCAGTCTATGGTGATAGATAAATCAGTATATTTCCATATAATATTGGTATCATGTCGAAAACATAATAATTATGATCAATCTATTTCAATAAAATGCCGACAGAAGGTAAACAAAATATTTTGTATTTATAATCAGATTTTTACTAACTTCATGGATTGTAAATAAATGGGTTGATGTTGAAAGAAACCGTCGTTTGCAATCAGGAAATCAAATAAAGATAAAGAGATTATATCTTTTATCCAATAGCCTAATAGATTTGAGGAACGGAAATAATATTAGAATGATAGTATTGTTGACCAAATAATTTACAACGAGTAAAAAATTTACAAACTTCGGACAGAAATCTTAAAATTCAGCGGCCATTTAATCTAGTGCCAACTATTTAAGATTCGTCATGGCTCATCATTTGGGACCAAAAGAGTTCAATTAGGTACCAATTAGCTTATTGATTATAATATTTTTTGATAAAAGTGGACTATTTCACTCCCAAAATTCTGCATTGATTTGCTAAATAAAATATAAACAAAAAAAAAAAACTCAATCTACATCGAACCCCAACTCACCTTAGTTGGATCAAAATTATCTTGCAGTTTAACTTCAGGGCATTCTCCTGGCAAGGTATACTCAGCTCCAAAAACTCCTGTCAAACACAGGGATAAAACAAAAAGTAACATTTTAAAACAACTAGATCGTCCGAGGATGAGACAACGAGTGAGCACTCCCGTCCTACGTGGTAATTATCCAATGTGCCGACCCCAGGCATAAAGACGTTTTATACTGAAATAGATGTAAATTGGCCACGTTTTGCGAACTGATGTGGACTTCCTTTCGTTTGATTTATGTGTTTTCGTGTTCTTTACGTAAGTTTTTGCGTTGCAGAATAGGATGTGGTAATGAACGCTTGTTGTACGTAATTGGGTCAGAGTCAGGTAGTGTAAAGTAGTAAATTACACCTGCTGAAGCTGTAAAATAAAGGACTTATATACTTGTTTACTGTTTGCAACTTGTAACCATATAGGCATCGTAGGTTATAACTTTCTAAATAGTACCTACTTCAATTTACATTCAGCTGGAAGACCCTTGGAATTCCTTCACTCAATGAATATAAAAGTATCTTAAAAAAAAACAATCTATACCATTGAATAAAATAATTATACATCTATACTTACCAGTGTCGATTAGTCCTTACTTGTTCCTTCTCTTCTCGACACAATCTTCTTTGTCATTGTGAAATCATTGACTTCTTTGACTAGTCAGCAAGATTGGTAAAAAATCTGGGTCAGTGGGTCGAATAAGGAGTTGACCTTGGATGCACCAGACGTACCTACCAAAGAATCACTCTTTTGGCAGAAGATAAAATTATAATTTTCTAATTCTTACAATATCATGCACACCCCTTTACAGTAATAGGGTCAAACCCACATTAACACTTTTAATTCAACAGATTACAAGTTCGCAGAACAGGGAGCCAGTAAAAAAACAAATTTAAGTGTTACCAAGAAATGTTTTTCAAAGCTAACTAGTTTTGAAAAACATTTCTTAGTAACACTAAAAATAAAGTGCAAATAGCACTTAGTAGGAGGAAAAATAGGATGCACACATGAAATTGCTAATTGCTTTGTAGTCGAAACAAGGATTGCTAAAGAGGTAGTATTCCATTTGACTTATTTCTAAGGATAGTCTGTAATTAGTAGTAGTATATTTAAATTCTTCGGTTGACATGAAATCGGGAACGATGTATCGGGACACGTTTCCTTGATAGCTACCAGATTTTATATAAGTTCCATGTTTAGAAGACATTTCTCTTGAGAAAATAGGCCTTTTTTAATTAAAACAATATCCCGGCTTTCCTTTCAAACGTCTTTTAAATCTCCTTTAATTATTTGATTCTTTGGATAGTTACTATTATAGGTTTTTTTGGCCTTCAGTGTTTTGTTTATATTTTCTGATTTTTTCTCAGTAAATAGTAATTTACGTAGATATACCGTATCAGTTTAATAAGACTCTCTTATTTCATCTAAGAAGTTAAATGTTTACATCGTTTGAACTGTATGATAACCCTAAGATTGATATAATAAAACAAAAACATTATAATTTAAATCATTACTGTTTGTATCTTCACGCAGATTAAACGACAGTAAGTTAATAATGTTAAAGTTAATAATAATTTTGTTGTTTATTAGTGTTTGTAGTGTTTATGGGTATTTTACTTTGCCGGGAAAATGCCCTGAGACTGTGCAGCTTCAGGAAGAGTTTCGTCTAGCCGATGTAAGTTAAGAGGGACCAGTGGTGGCCCAGTGGCCGCGACTTACAAGTTGTAGGTCGTCGAACCTAGACAGCGATTTACTTTGTGTAAATTATTATTTCATCACCAATGCTCTCAAAACGGTGAAGGAAAACATCGTGGGGAAAACGGCATGTCCTAGAACCAAAAATTCGACGACATGGTGACATCTACCGTCCCGCACTAGGCCTGCGTGGTGGATAACCGCCCACTCTCTCAACGTTGTGACACAGACCTCCTCTGGTCTGTGTCCCAACAGTTAGGAACATTTTAGGCTGATAATATGAATGATGAATGAAGTAAAGTAAAAGAAAGGGGTAAATATCGTTTATTTCAATGTAACGTACGTTGGAATAATTAATGTAAGTTATTTCTTAACGTTTTTTTTTTGTTAGCTAATATTGTGTCCTACTGCTGGGCAAAGGCTTCCCCTTATTCTTTCCAAATCTTTCTGTTTTGTGCAATTTCAGGCCATGTTGGCCCCGTAAACATAACTAGAACACCACCTTCGCCGCGGTCTACCTCGACGGCGTTGTCCTCCTTCAGGCGTCCAGTGAGTGACGATCTTTGCTCATCTCTTCGGGTGCATTCGTGCGACATGGCCGGCTCACTCCTACTTCAGCCTAGCTGTTTTTTCTCCAACATCCGCTACTTGCGTCACGTAAAAAATCGCTCGTGCTAACGAGAGCTAATAGTAGCACCGCAACACGTTGTCTTGCCAAAGAAATGTTTCCAGCAACACTGAAACATATTGCTGGTAAAGTGGAAACATTTCGATGAACAATCATAATGTAGATCAACATTAATTGTCATTTTGCCGACAGTTCTTCAACAAATGGTATCAAGCCTACCATTACTCCAGCGATGGACAGCAGCAGAACAACTGCTCGATCATAGAGCTGCAGACCAGGCCCACGGGCATCTATCTGAACCAGTCCAGGGTAGACCGAGGTCTGTTCCATCGCTACAGCATAGGGAAGCTGGGCATACCGATCAACATTGAGGATGGCGCGAGACTTGATGTTACGTTTAGGTTTGAAGATGCGCCTAGGAGATGTAAGTATGACATGTCTTTTATTTATCTGTAAAATAAGTAACTGCCTAAAATGCCAGAAGTTTGAAAAGCAAAAGTTGTTAGTGTGAAATTGGCGACTAGCGTACGTCCGGTACATCCTCGGTAGTCAGCCCGTTACCACCTTGCAGAAAGGCAAATATTTTAATCACATTGTTCGTGACTACCTTCCGCCCGCGACTTCGTCCGCAACCTTCCTCAAGAATTGGGCTATCCAATGCAAAAATAATTTTTCAAATCAGACTAGTAGTTTTGGAGATTACCCCCTAAATACAAACTTACAAACAAACACACAAACAAACAAATTTTATCTCTTTATAATATTAATTTATACTAGCGGACATTACGCGGTTTCACCCGCGTAGTTCCCGTTCCCGTGGGAGTACAGGAATAAAATATAGCCTATGTTACTTGCTGATAATGTAGCTATCCATTGCTGAAAGATTTTTTCAAATCGGTCCAGTAGTTTTAAGTTTATTCGTTACATACAAAAATACAAATCTTTCCACTTTAAAATATTAGTACCTATTTATAATGTAAAATTCATACGTTTCACGCTTTTTTTTCTGTAGGAATTTAATTAGATGGTTTTAAGATATGTTTTTTTTTTTCAGTGATGAATAGGAAGTATCCTTTCCACGTGCTAGCCACCAACTACAACTATTACGCGACTGTCTACACATGCGAGTACAGTGATCTTATCGACAAACATTTTAGTAAGTTACAAGTTGCACGATGTTACTTGTATTCAAATGATAAATATGATTAGGAACCCTGAAAAGTCGTAATTAGGTTCAATCAACATTCCTTCAAATGCATTGACCTAAGTACAAAACGAAAGTAGAAATGTATATATGCAGAAAGCAGTATAATCCACTGAAACTACTTAATATAAATCTTATGTTTAGTCATTCAATGACAGACAACGCACAGCCGGGTGGTGGGTGTAAAAGCATGAAATTTTGCATAACAGTTTCTTATATTATCAACGTCGGCATTAAGGATTTAAACGGTCTGACAGTTTGAGTAATTTAAGTGGCCTACCCAAATGTACTTTTTTTGGTATTGTTCGTCGAATCGTTGAGCTCCTTAAATTCTGAGTTGAGCTGCACGATAACTGACAAATGCGTGCACTGACTGGACAGGCTCTCTCAATCTGTGTGGTGCTTTCCTCAAAAGACCACTTTAGACACCAATCCACATGGCCTTCACATGATCTGACCAAGATTATGTCTGGACTTTAAAAGAGACTGAGACCTCAGAGTTTGTTTCGGCCTTTCTTCGCAGAGTAGTCAGATAGGAAACGCCGACCTCGTCTAGTTTTAAAATATGATTGACGTGGAAAAGTGTTTGTACAAACCTACTTACAGAAATAAAATCATTTATAATTTTTTTCAAACGCATCCCCTGTCGTGGTTATACAGTGGATGAAGGTTTGGGTAATTACATGGAAGTTCGTCATTTTTGACGATGGCGAATTCCATCGGGCACATAGCTTGTATCGTAATATTTGTTCTGTTGCTTGCAATGCAGAAATAAAACTGCGAAAGATCCAAAGACCTTCTTAAGATTTTTATTATCATCTATCTTTTAGATCAATTATAAGCATTATGTTTTGATCCAAATCAAATAACGTCAAAACGATTTTAAAATAATCTATAAAATATCTTTCATTTTCAGTTTACGTATGGATCTTATCAAGAAACCAAATCCTGAACGACGTTTCCAAAGAACTGGCCGTCAGATCGCTGTCCCGAATCGGAGTTGATCCGAAGAAGTTGGTCAAAAATGACTGGTCCAGGTGTTCTCCTAAGTACTTTGAAGATAAGCAGGCTGAACCGCTGACTTTTAGGAACCCAGTGGTTATGCATTAGGCTGTAAGTGCCCATATTAAATAATACAAAATATGTATGCTTTTTTTTACTTTATTATCCTAAACTATTATTATCAAGAGAAAAGATTTGAATTTTTGTATATTTGTATGAAAAAAAAAGAAGAAAAAAAGAAAACTTGTTTATTCTGCACAAATAAAACGCAAATTTAAAAAAAACTACACATAAAATACACACAATACCTACAAAAGTAGCCAAAAGCCTAAAGTATGTTTGTTTGTAATGAATAAACTCAAAAACTACTGGACTGATTTTAAAAATTCTTTCACCAGTAGAATGCTATATTATTACTGAGTAACATAGGCTATAATTTATAAAGATATCACACAGGCGAAGCCGCTGGTGGAAGCTAGTATTTTATAAAAGGTAAGTGCGCACACGCCACATTATCAACCTATAAATTTCCAGTATAAGCTGACCTCTCATTGCACGGAAATCTTCTACAATGCGAGATCAGATTATACTGGAAATGTATAGCTTGATATGTAGCCGTGTGTACAAATGTCTAGTTTTTGTAAAACACCCAAAAGTATTGACTTATGTTTTAGTTTTAATATTCTCATGTAAGTGAATTATGAGAACTACATAATATTCAACCCTCAAATATGGGCGCCGTGCATGTATGACCAGTTATATGAATGTAAACGAAGCAACAGGAGTATGTAAGGATCGTAGCAGGTGGCGTTCTGTAATTTCTGCCTACCCCCATGGAAAGAAAGCATGAATTTATGTTCCTAGTTGAAATCAACTTGCTGGGTTATAAAACCATGCACTTGCGAAAAAATCTTTAGTTTTAAGGGACCCCCCTTAAAATACAATAGACGTGGATATATTTAGTAACCTGTTCCGCTTAGCTATTCTTAAAGAGCCATAAAAAACGCTGAAAGAGATCGACACGTATTTCACCTCTCAACGAGGCATCCTCAGGATGACGATTGACTTGTCGCCCCTTAACCACTGCAACTGCGAGGCCACTACGCACGACAAATAAAAACTTAAATTAGAAATTATACTAGGAATCGTGATTAGCAGCCTCGATTAATAAAGATAATAATTATAAACATAGATTAATTACTGTATACTTATATTCGCACAGTGTAATGATTTCATTGTACTTACCTTGATTAGAAAGTCAAAGTTTTCATGATAAGATCGATCTAATGATAAACTTATCAGCAACATTTTTTTTTTGTAAGTATTACTAAAATTATCTTAAGAAATCTTAAATAACATTTTATCTATTTAAATGTTATTCATTAACATTTTAATATTCTTATCAAATTCTATTTTAGTTAATGGAATAATCCCATTAGAAAAAAATCGGCAATTGGCTTAATTTTAAGCTTATCGGATTATATTTATTTCATATTTTACCGTAGCCACTTTTCATCTCATCAATTTTTTTTCATAAAAACAACTTGTAAACACTATAATTCAAAATATTGAGAATAGAGTAAAGTTTTCTAGCATGCAGGACTAGAAACTGCGACTATAGTTGTAAATAAACCGTTTTTAAACAAAATCTGTGGTTTAAACCCCGTTTTAAATTTGTTTAGAACGGTTTAAAACCACGACCACGTGGATTGATTACGTATTACTTTAAAAATTAAGTTAGAAAGACTTATTGAAATTTATTTAAATTTAACTAAATATGCATATGTTGTAGCAAAGTATTAATAAAAAAATTGTCTGATTAGGTTTTTACTCAGCTACTGCATGTTTTTAGAATGTATTTTCTTGTAAGTATGCATATAATATTGTAAATCGAGATTATGTCTAAAATATGAGGAAGTAGGTGTGGTCTTCGTGTGAAGCCTCAGTGCATTCTATAAATAAATAAATAAACATTTTAAACCAAAAATACAGTTTAAAATCAAATGGTTAATTAAACCTTTAAAATCCGTTTATCATGTAGTTAACTTCGATACAACCGTGGTGCAAAATCCAATTAATAATATCAACCACAGTGCGTTCGTTACCTTGCACCTCTAATATAACTATTTTGACACCAATAATAAACTGGTTTTTCATTCCAATATTTATTCCTGCTCGTCATTATTATAGGTAACAGCTTGAACATGCGCCGTCCAGTGCGCCTGGCATCTGACAGGAGTTTGATTCACCTTCTCCAAATATATGGCGCTTACTGCAGGTAAGGAGTTTATCTCGTAATATGCTCTGTTCAGGAACTCATCAGGCAGGGTCGGCTGTCGAGATAGTATCCAAGCTGAAACTGGAAAAGGCAAACAATGAACTATTTGTAGATTAGACGTTTATGGAGTTAGAGAATTACAAGCCACAACTTTCTGATGGGTTGACAACGCATATCTAATGCAGACGACAGTAAAAAAAAAACAGTGGTACTCCACAGTGTCACGAAATCAATGTTTTAGTCGTCTCAAAAATGCCCAACGCACCTAAAGAAGCTTTCACTTCAAAAAATCTGATGACAAATACAGGATAATTCTATGTCTGGTGAGTTAATTGCAAATTTTATTATTCCAAGTGCATGAGTAATGGCGTCTGAGTAAGTACGCATTAATTCATCAAGATCATTTAGTACTACAAGTCTAGTGACCATAATCTTCTTATATTTTCCAGACAAAGTGACTTCAAAATGATAGTCATTGGCTGTTTTTCCGTTGGCAATTTTTCTCCATCTTTTCAGTACCTACTAAATTATAAGTTTACCACAATCTCAGTAGGTAGTAGCAATATCAATTTGTAGATTAAAACTGATTTGTTGATAACAGTGATTATAAAGTAATTATGTTACTCACTATATTTCAGTCCTACCGCATCGCTAGTTTTACAGCCATACACGATTGCGTAGTTCTTGTAATCAGTTGATATCACTGTCAGCGGGATACCGACTGGATCTGAAAAACACGATTTTATGGATAATAATTAAATCCTTCTTGGCAAAAATCTCAAGAATACATTTTTTTCTGTACCTACATACATCATTTAAAACGTGACAAACTGAAAATTATCAACTTGCTTATCAATTAATTTCACTGGAGTGATCTCCTTAAAGATTATTGTGATTGTGAGGACTATGTGGATCTTTTTTTTTCTCAATTACTTTTAATGATAATCTGGCAGTTTGAGTATTTTATGCGGCCCACCCAAATGTTATTTGTATTGTTCATCGAGTTATTGAGCTCCTTAAGTTCTGAGTTAAGCTACACGATTACTGACAAATGCGTGCACTGACTGGACAGGTACACTCAAATCTGTATGGTTCTTTCGCCAAGAAACTATCTCAGACATTGATCTACATGGTCTTCATCTGGCCTGATCAAGATTATATCTGGAGTTTAAAAGAGACTGTGACCTCTGAGTTTGTTTCAGTCTTTCTTCTCAGAGTCGACAGTTAATTTTGACAGGTAAAACAGTTTTTCTGCTGTACTGGTCGAATACATGCGAGCGTCCGGCCGGCAATGTTTGTATGAAAATCCATGTCTGTCGTGTTTACCGGCCGAATAGTTTACTATAAAAACTCATTATTGTCGTGTTATTTAAAAGTGGAACGAACTTTTTACTTCAACACATGGCAACCAAGGAGGTAACTTCTGTCCTTCAAGATACAGGATTTTCCTAGTTTGAAGAGCAGGAGTCATACTCATCTCAAAATTAAATAACACTGATGTTACCTAGGCTAAGTTTTTGGTAAATAAATTATTACTCACCTCCTTATTTTTTGCTAGCCTGTTTTGTCCCACTGCTGGGCAAAAATCACCCCAATACTTACTGACATAACAAAGATTTTATTTAAATTTCGATTTGGTTACCAAATAGAACTGTTTAAAGTAAAGAAGAAACAAATGAACATATTGGCGCGTGAAAAATTTTCGTTGTTTGTCATTGATTCCGGAATTTAATAAAAAGGAGGGGTAGGTTTTTTAAAAAAAAACAACATTATTGGTATCAAATAAAAGTTAGTAATGAGTCAATTCCAAATATATTTATATACTAATAAAATTGAAAAGTTTGAAATAAAACAAGTTATTAAAAAAAAAACAAAAAACCCGACTGTAAAAACTCATAACTGAAAAGAGAAAAACAAGCATTATAATCTCTAAGGCGGGACAAACAAAGGCTGAACCATAATTTCATGTTATTAGTTTGTCCCCGTCTGCAATACCAAAATCCTATAGATTATAATGCTTGTTTTTCTCTTTTCAGTTATGAGTTTTTGCAGTCGGGTTTTTTGTTTTTTTTAATAATTTGTTTTTACGATCATCCATCAGTGCCTTTATTGCAGGCCGCGACAGTAATGTAATATTTTTTAACCAATTATACACAGAAATAAATATCGTTTATCATAATTAATCATTCAGGCCTAAGTAAGTTTTTCCCTAAATCCTATAGGGCTCCAATTATCGCTCCACAGAACGGTATAATGTATGAAAAATACTTAAATACTGATAAAAAAGTAATCATTCATCCATTAATCTAGATATTTGCATGAAGTGTGTATGTACACTAGTGATTTCTTATTTTGATAAACATGCAGTCTTTTTGATATGTAACGATAAATAATGATAATCTTTATTATTGTTTGGCTTTAACATACGTAAGTAGCTAATATATTTATTACCAGTGAATTTATAATTATTGCGCTTTAATTGATAATTGTGAGCAGTGGTGGCCCAGTGGTAATGGCTCCGACTTACGAGTTTGTAGGTCAAGGGTTCGAACAAAAGCAAGCGCTTTACTTTGTGTAAATAATTTCATCACCACCGCTCTCAAAATGGTGAAGGAAAACATGTTGAGGAAATCGATTTGTCCTGGAATAAAAATTCTAAGACATGTGACAACAATCAATCCGCACTGGACCAGCGTGGTAGATTACAGCCCACTCCCTCTTGAAGAGAGGTGGCCTGTGTCTCAGCAGTGGGAACATCATAGGCTGATAATGATTGAATAATTTGAATGGAGAACTGCACATCTTGATTATTACGGGGGTGTATTGAAATAGCGTCCACTAGTGGATGCTGGGCTGCCAGCCCCCTTACCACCCTTTTGTGGACTGACTGACATTTTTACCACGGTATGGGATAATCTAGATTTTGCTCTTATTCTATACGAGAGAAAGAAAATAAAAGAGAATTAATTTAAAAGAATGTGGAAAGTGGTAACCGTCATTTTTTAAATTTTTTATTTATTTTTTTTTTTAAATATTTTTATTTATTTATTTCTAAAACACTTAACCTATTACATTGTGGTTTTAGCCTCACAACGAAAACCTCTCAGGGTTTATCTGTGTGCGGCGAGCCGTTCAAGAAAAAATTTATTTATATAAAAATGTTTCTTACATACTACAATGATGCTATGACATCTACATTTACACCAATATTATAAAGAGGAAAGATTTGTATTCCTGTATGTTACGAATAAACTTAAAAACTACTGCACCGATTTCAAAAAATATTTTGCTGTTAGAAAGCTACATTATTACAAATATATACGTGATCAGGTTTAGCCCGTTAAGTTGTTGGTACTGGCTGTCATTCGTGAATCATTGACAGTCGTTACGTGTCGTCAGAAGCCCAAAACTGTGTTGTGGAGGTCAGATAGGCAGTCACTCCATGTAAAATACTTGTATTCAGCTGCATTCGGTTAGAATGGAAGCCGACCCCAACATAGTTGGGAAAAGGCTCTGCAGATGATGATGACGTGATCAGGTTCTAACTAATGTTGTTTGTTTAATTTAACAGTATTGTTTATTAGATAAGAATATGAATGTAAAGATAAATTGACAGATAATACGTAGATATTGATTGTTTCCTAGATTATGACAGTTCTTTGTTTTTTTGTTTGTTTTATTTGCCTTAATACAATAGTACATTACTATCACGACCTGCAACTGGGGCATTGAGGCGTGGCACACATACATGAGTTTATCAATGCCCGGTTTCGCCTAAGGCTTGTATAGTAGTACTGTTCTCAAATAATGTGCGGAAATTCAAATTGAGTAAATTAATAAAAAGTTCCAGAATCAATGACGAACAACGATAATTTTTCACGCGCCAAAATGTTCATTGTTTCTTCTTTACTATAAACAGCTCTATTTGCAAGCCTAATCGAAATTTAAATTAAATCTTTGATAAGTTACCTCCTTGATTGCTATGTGTTGAAGTAAAAAGAACGTTCCATTTTTAAATAACACGACAGTAGTAATTTATAGTAATTTATTTGGCCGCTAAACACCACAGACATGAATTTTCATACAAATATTGCCGGCCGAGCGCTCGCATGTGTTCGACCAGTCCCGCAATTTCGATTTATTTCGAAGAAGGTTGTCAAAATAACTAGAAACATCCTAAATCAGCCCATGGTTTAGAAAAAATGAAAAATAGGAAAAATACAAAGGAACAGCCGAAAAATCTAAATTTAGTCTCACGTGGTACGAAGTTCATCGTGTCATCTAGTCTTTAAATAAAGAGTATTCAATCAAAACTCACCAATATTACTTTCCTGTATAACAAACACAGCCTCATCCCCAGGCACATACGTAGTATTCAGATGCAGTACAAACTGTATGCCATCCCTCACATATACATGCTCGATCTCCACCCGACGCCCGCAGTACTGGATACGTTTGTACGCACAGTCTCCGGCCTGCTCGTACCAGATTGGAAAGCGCTCGATTTCGTACCACTGCCCTAGAAACTGGAAAAAGAAGAAGGTTTTGTTAAGTAAGCGGTAGAACTAGCTATATAAGTAGGTATAGACAAGATGGATAGGTTCCATCAAAACTGGAAGGAGGACCCGCGGGCTCGCGAAAGATGGTAGGTGTGGAGGAAGGCCTTTGCCCAGGATTACCTAGTAAAAAAAACTTGGGAGGTGTCAAGGGACATCCGGATGGAACAAAGTTCCTTTCGATTAATTAGTGAAGGAATTGTATTTTTTTTTTTTTTTAGTTATAATAATATTTTTTTTTATTATTCACTGTTCAATGCGAAATAGAAAGACGAAACGAAAATAACTGGCTTGCTTTCTATGAGAGAGAGAGAGGGACAGACAGAGAAACACGCGAACGCCACACGGCTTACAACTATATCAAAAAGTGTCGTTACAACTTTTGGTCTTAATTTTTTCCGTCTAGCCCCCTTTCGCAACGCGTGATAAGGAACTTCGTTCCAAAAAACCTCCTGGGTTATCTTTCTAACCCTGGAACTCGAGAGACAGAAATAATGCATATGTTATCTACACACAAATACACCGAAAACAGACTTAGAGCCTCACCTCTTCCAAATCAAAATACTGCATAGTCTTTACATCAGCACAGGTCCCAAACTGCAGCACCTGCCCACCACACAGAACCCCACACGTCACCACTAAGATATTAACCAAAAACAATTGCCTACACATATTTACTATTTACTTTGTCTGATCTCAGTGAGAAGGTTTGCGATCTGATCTCACTCGGTCAGATTAGATTACCGCGTATCTTTATCTCGCGGAGACGTTGATATTGATATCAAAAATGGTGGCCAGTAAGTTATCTTTGTTAATGATATGGTTTTTTACTGGTTCGTCTAGAGTTCTATTTGATTGTAATGTCGAATAAAGAATTGTCATACATAGTGGTAGAGTGGTAACGGCCCCGATTTACGAGTTTAGGTCGAGGGTTTGAACCCAGGCAGGCTCTTTACTTTGTGTAAATAATTTCATCACTAATTCTCTCAAAAATAGTGAAGGAAAACATCGTGAGGAAACCGACATGTCCTAAAACCAAAAATTCGAATACATGTGACATCTACCAACTCGCACTGGGCCCGCGTGGTAGATCACAGCCCAGTCCCTCTTAAAGAAAGGAGACCTGTGTCTCAGCAGTAGGAATATTATAGGCTGATTATGATGATACATGTTGAGTAGTTACAGTCAGCATAGAAGTAAAGTCGGTTAAACTTCAGTTTTTAACTGAACACTAAGTCCTGCAAGAAATAAAGAAACTTGAACAGATGCAACATTAAGACTCCCACAATATACGTAGGTAGGACACACGGCTACACATCAAGCTATACATTTCTAGTTTATGCTGATCTCGCATTGTATAGGATTTCCGTACAATACGAGGTCAGCTTGTATACTAGAAATGTATAGCTTGGTGTGTAGCCGTGTGTATGTGCCAATTTTAGTTTCCATACCTACCAACTCTACGTTATGATAACTTACTGCAGCAGTAACTGACAACTGCTGCAGCAAGCAACTAAACTAATCTCTTACATCAGTGTGATTCTTAACTGCAGCAGCTGCAAATGAGAATCACACTGCTGTCGCAATAGGTGTAAGCTATATCTCCTAATAATAAAGAAAAAAGTTTAAATGAAGCAAACAATCTAAACAGAAAAATACGCAACAAAAGAAGACCTTAATAGATTTTTTTTTAACAGTTTAATAGCACTTGCTAACAAAAACTGACCCATTCAAATAAGAGGAAGTAAACTTCCTATTTTACTTATAATAATAGACACCATTACAAACAAATTGTTACCTTTTTTAGAACAGAATTAACAATGCCTTTAGTGGTTTAGGCGAGAACTGAAACAGATCATTCTGGTTTGTATCAGGTTTTTATAATCAAGCATTAACTTATGCGTTCACTGCTGGGCAAGAATCTATCCCGGAAAGAATGTAGGTTTAACACACACGGAACGCGTGCGCGGGACGGGCGCGGAGCGGGTCGGGAGCGGGAGCCGTGCCGACCCGCGCCCGACACGCACCCGCCTTGGGTTAGTTGCAATTGTAAATTACGCGATTAATACACATTGATGCGCAAATTGATCATCTACCAAATGCAATTAAAGCGATTGCAATAGAAATTGATCAATCACAATTTATCGTTTCAGGGATCCCTTACCTATGTACTTATTGCTTGTTTTCATCGGTTGTTAGAGTGAAGTATTAAAACAACGCAAGTTTTGCCGCCATATTGGTCATTTGTCTGAGCCTTGTAAATCAATCAATGAAAGCATAGCGTGAAAATGAGATTGACGTTCCGTAGGTAGTTTGTAAACGAAGCCTTTTATTTGATATTGGATTCTAAGATCTTAAATAAATAAATCTTTGTTGAGTTCTTGAATATAAAGTCTGTGTCTAATCATTCTTCGTATTGGGCCTACATAACGCCTTAAAGTAGCACCTTAAATTCCATAATTGTAATCAGGTGAACGATTTTTTGAAAAAGGTACACTTTTGAATCATCTGAAAGGTATACTTATCTTACCGTTATGATAAATCCAACACCTGTAACTAAAACCCCCAAGTCTACACAACAAACCTCCCCGGAACTCTAAACTGAAGCCAACAAAAACTATTCTCTTTATAAGACGTAACTTTTTGCGTCAGGTTTCAGTTGCATGCCAGCATCGGCAGCCTATGTTTGTCACAATGTTGGTCCAATGTTTTGTGTTGGCTGTCCTAGCCTTAAATGTGGAAGGTGCAATGATGAATATGAGCTGTCCTGTGGTGACCCCAAGAGAATTGGACTGGAAAGCGGTAAGTCAAGTGAAATTTTGAAATATTTTGGATTGAATCGTGGACCCAGCAAATAGTTTCTCATTGGTTGGTGTTGTCAGTCTATTTCCGGTATCTGTTCTAGGTTAATGTACCGTTAGATCGTCAAAAACTGTTAGAGCGCTAAATGGGGCAAAATTATTTTCCTTTGCGATTGTATTCAATAGTTATGAAGTTGACATACAAAGAAAATAATGCGCTTATATTAAAATAATTACTTGCAACAATAAGTATGTGGTATGATGTGGCAAAGTTGAAAAAGCGAAAACCCAAAAATTCAAAAACATGTCATCTACCAACATGGTAGATAACAGGCCAGTCCTTCTCACAAAGAGGAAGCCTGAGTCTCAACAGTGGCAACATTTTAGGTTGAAAACGAACAACAAATAAACACCCTACAAAATGACCATACGAACCGTGATATTTAAGAAATTTCTTAAAGTATTTGTTCAGAGTATGTAACATCTCTTTCTTCTCGACCCACTTTAAATAATAGGCATACTCACAGCATATTTCCAACCCCACAGCTTGACGGCGTCTGGTACCTAACAGCAGTAGCGACAGAAGATATGGTGGTACAAGGTGACTGTGCCACCGTCAACTTTGATCACCAAAACACAACAGATGTATCAATCAGCTGGATCACTAACAACACTGTGACGTTTTACAACGGATCCGTGGCTCTGATCCCGGATCCGAATAGCAATAGCACGGGGGATCTGTTGCTGGTGACTTATGATGGTAAGGTATTGAATCATTTACAAAATCTTAGGATATTATTTTAAGGCGTTGTATTCTTCCCTCCAGGATATAATCCAACCGTAGTTTTGGTGATAATCGGAGGAGACACTACATGTGAATAGTACTAGAGAAATGTGTAATATAAGTACCTATGAGACAAGTAATATTTTACGTTTTTCTGATGCACATACATCTGCCTTCATTACCGTATTTCTAATTTTATTCATCATTCTTTTGCCCTTTTCTCCCTCCTCTTGCCCTTCCTTTTGCCATCTTATCCTTCATCCTGCCTCTTCTCTTACTAAACTTATTTGGGGTGAGCGCAACATGACATGTCCTTTTTCTTCTTAATTTGGTCTTCCCCTACTCTTATAGCCATCCACTCAAAACTTTTACAAATTATCTTAAAATCTTTTAACAAATTAATAACATTAAAAACATCGAAATTTTGTAAACATTGTCTCTTGTAAACACACCAACTTACGAACAACTACGATCTCTTTATTTACACTTCATCGCTAATTCCTACTACTTACTACTAAGTAAATTAACAGCTATACAGCACTAACACCGCTCAATAACTTGGTCACCAGATAAGGACATAAGTAAATTATAATCTTTAATTTCTCATAGCCTTTTCGATATTTCGTGATGAATGAGTGAGTGAGTGACCTTTTGCTTTTATATATTATTTAGATTTGCTTTACTCAAATCACAAACCGCTTACTTTACTGATTTAGCTACAAAATTCAAAATTCAGAAGGTATTTATTCAAACTAGGCTGAGAATCAGCAGTTTTCGAACGTCAAAATTACATAAGACAGTCCCCCAAAAATGCACACTCTTCACAAACAAACCACCTTATAAACCTTGGTAGTTATCAAACATCTTAGGATTTCTGATAATAATACCGAGATTTACGTGTGAATTGCTAATTAATAGGATGAACAGTAATTGGATCTATAAAATTGGATTAATTCGTTCACACGGTGGAATCGACCTTGATTTTGGCAACGTGAACTAGGCTTATTGAAATAAATTCGAAAACATGTGACTTCTACCAACCCGTACTGGGCCCGCGTGGTTGATACAGCCCACTTCCTCTCACGAAAAGGAGGCCTGTGTCCCAGCAGTGGGAACATTATAGGCTGATTATGTAACTAGGCCTATTGCATTTCGTTATTGTAATAGATTGTATCAAAACTTATCCTTTCAATAATTAAGTGGTGATAGAGGCTCATAGTGTGTGGTGATAAAGCTTATCGTTTGTGGCGATAGAGCTCATGGTTTGTGGTGATAGAGCTCATGGTTTGTGGTGATAGAGCTCATGGTTTGTGGTGTTAGAGCTCATAGTTTGTGGTTTCGTTGAAACCTGAGAAATAAACTGGTTATAAGTTATAGTTGTGTGTATGTAACATAACATCACTCCTGTTTTTACCATATAATGAGGTGAGGTGTACCCATTGTACAATCTCATTTTGCCAGTTATGGTTAAATCCCATATAATACCGGGGGAGTCTTTTGCCATCACCGGGCACGAATCCAGACGTCGTGTTCTCAGAGAAAGCGTTCTTAGAAAAATGACGGACACAACAACCCATGTCCCATAATCAGAACCATTTGATACAGTGGCTAAGGCACCTGTCCCACTTCCAACGATTAGCAAATAGCGAGTAGTGCTAGCAACTAGAAACAAATTGGCGAGTAGTGAGTGTGTAATTTGGATAGAATGATGCCCAGACACTTGTTGGTATGCCTATGTACCAAGGGAGAGTCTCTCAGCGAGTGTTCTGCTCGCCAAGCGAGCGTCGCTGAGCGAATATTTTCTTTGATTGCTCTTGTCGCTGTGACAAACTTGTCAATCAATCAATCAATACGTTTATTTGTGAAACATAGGTGTTTACATAGGTGTTTACATAAATAGGGGTGAGAGAGTGTTCATGCTGGCAGTTAACAGTCAGCGATATCTTTTTTACTGACACGGAACCTGCATTTATTGTACGTTTCTTGACCGAAAAAATACTCGATAACTAGTCGCAACTTCATCGGCGCGGCGGTGGGACAGGTGCGTAATGTCTTGTGGTACCCCATACTTGACAGTAGGTAAACTTTCTGAATTTATTTTACAGATGAAAAGACTGAAACCTACTCATTCCTAGACGTGAACTACGAACACTACGCGGTCGTCTTTGCTTGCTACAATAATGATGATGGAAACAGCAGTACTTGTGAGTACCCAGCTTTAATTTTTACTTACTGCGCTAAAGAGCCTTAAGTCTAAAAAAAAATTACCGTTCGGTACAGAGAGGTACCAGATTATGCAAGCGGTGCCCTTGACCGACGCTCTATAGAGAAATCCAAGGGCTTTGTACGGATTCCGCCATTTATTAGTTACTTCCTTTTTTGCAGTATTTATACATGGTGACTGGTAATTAGTGACCGATACTTAAACATGTGATTTTATCACTAACTACCAGTCACCCTATATGTTTGGACTCAATTAATGCACGATTGTCCTCGTCCCCTTCAGCATTTTAGCAGCAGGGTTCTAAGACTTCCATTGCAACTTACAAGTGCACTCGCACGTGCAATCCTATCAAGAACTATCGTCATTGTGTCTGACCCTGTTGACCAAAAGATGATGTGATTATCATAAATAATTTCTTAACATGGATGACTTTTATGGAAGTAGTCTGCGAAATTCAAACTAACATTAAATTTTTCATTATGACATCTTCGGGCAGAAGCTACAGAAAGCGTCAAAACTGTTTGGGCCTTATGACCGCCACAGAGTTCAAGAACTTGTCGTAAAAAATAGCAGCTATTGAAATTCTACAGACAATACGCCTGTCTCGATACATTCTACCACGATTTGTCGTATCGAGACGCGTGGTAAAATTGGATTACACGCATGGATTGCACGCTGTTTGCTGGCACGCATAAATTACACGTGAATCTATTTAACACTGTTTCAAGTTGTTACTTTAGTGTTGATTATATTTTCATTTTCTGCTTTACGGTCGCGCTTGTAACTCTAACTGAAAAAGCTAGGAAAACAATGCAAGATTATTAACAGTTCCTAAATCAGCCGTAAATTAGTGTATACTTTGCAGAAGAAAGCACGCGAAAGGCTTTTTTTATACTGTAATGTTTTTTTTAATGACAAAGACACTTAGGTAGGTACCTAACACTAAAAACACACGTTTTTTTTTCTGTATCAGCGTGAGATAATATTTATGCCTTTGTAGATAGTGCAATCCACGAAGACACGCCCCACTCCGCTCCGCTCCGTACTAAAGTACAGCTCACAGTACAGTAATCGCGGAGTGAGGCGAGTTTCCGTGGATTCGCACGATCTGTATGCATAATAATTGTATGCTTTGGTAATCATTAGTCAATTAGCTTGTTTGTCAGTTGAGTAGCCTTTAGTGGATACTCTTGCAATGAAGTTAAGTTCACAAATCGTACTTTTAAGGTCAAACAACCATGAAAATGGGGAAAACCGCAGGTTATCTAGTCGGAGTCAAAAGTGAAAAATGTCAATTACATTAAGTTTTTGTGGCAAACGGTAGTGACGGTAATTTGCCGGTCAACTGGAGGCCGCGCGCGGTCGCACGGAAACTGACCGATTGGAATACCTTTCAATTACTTGCTCATTTACGAGAATGGTTACGAAGGTTCCGTAGATAGTAGAAACATTTTACCGAGTGATGAATTCTCGAAGTCTGTTCCTGATTGGTTTTAAGAAGTGATTTTTCTTTCTTGTTTTATGTATTTTTTTTGGTTCTTTGGGCCGAAAAGAATTATTACCCAGTAACAGGGTTATGGAGGTCAGATAAGCAGTCGCTCCATATAAAATACTGGTATTCAGCTGCATTGTATAAAATATTGGTACAGCATAGTTCGACCAATAAAAAAAATTTAATTTAAGAGAGTGTTCGTGGAATTTCTTGCCCGTTCTTCTTCATATGTACCTACTACGCTTTAGAATGGGCAACTAGCTTTATATTTCTGACTGACCGTCTCCTTGACAATTCAAAAGTGGCTATAAATGATTTAATTGAAATAAATGCTTTGAGTTTAAGTTGGGAAAAGGCTAGGCAGATGATGGGCAGAAAGGAATTTACTAGTGAATGATAAGTTCCGTCAATTATTTAATATGATTTTATAATGAATGACTGTCGACTAAGTTCTGGAAAATGTAAAGAAATCTGGCTGTTACGGTTTTAATTTGTCTACAGCGGATCTTATTGGCCAGTAACTCGATAAAACCTTTTGTGCAGTACTTAGTACGCCAACTTAAATTCAAAATTCAAATTAAAAATATTTTATTTCACATAAATCTACAAGGGTACTTATGAAATGTCAGAAGCTAGGTGGACGGTACAATTGGTCGCTTCCTATGGAGAAGAGCCGGCAAGAAACTCCACGGTTACTCTTTTCAAAATAAGTGGTTTCTACAATGTTTTCAAATTACAGTGTTACTAAGTATGGGAGGACAGTGTAGGCCTATCAAGAAGTACCAGGTACTTAGTAAAATATAAAATGGTCCACAAGTCTACAACCTACAGCGTTCTCACATTTACAAAATCTAAAAGAAAAGAATCTATATAAAGATAAACAAAATAATTAAAATAAGGACCTATATAAACCAAATGACTTGATTGCCTACTACAGCTGTAACAAATCTAATTTGATTAAAAAAATATAGAAAATTATAAGCATTATAATGTCAAATAATGAAAAAATTATGTCAATGAAGTATGTAAAAAAAGTAAATAATCATCCTAATTTGGGAGCAGTTAATAGAAATTTACATTGTTATGCCGATAATGAGGTACCAGGGAAGTCACATGTGCAGAAGGAGTGATTGCCAAACTTCCTTGTCTTCAACGTAGTCTTTAATCTTATACTATGCTTTTTTGATAAGGACACGTTTGATGTGAGTTTTCAAAACAATCACTTAGCTTAATAGCGATTCTGATCAGCCCTGATAATATTATCGACTTTTTCAGTGATGCTACATTTTATTTTAGGTACTTGCTGTTGTACCTTGTGGCGAAATAGGTTTAATTTTATTAGTTCCACATTGCAGTTTTTTGTCATTAGTATAATTGCTGTGTACCTAATTCCAAAATATTTTGTTTCCTTTTTTATTTATAATTTTTCTGTTTTATAGAAGAATGGTCTTCTCCCGCGGAGAAGGTCGTGGCTAAGTAATAACAGCCGCACTGGTCGATCCATCAGGTTAAGCTACGCTTGCCAGGGTTGGTCAGTGGATGGGTGACCATCTTTACATACCGAGACTCCTTCGTGCCTCGGAAAAGCACGTTAAGCCGTTGGTCCCGGCTGTCATTCGTGGATCTTTGACAGTCGTTACGGGTCGTCAGAAGCCCGAAAGTCTGACAACCAGTCTTACCAAGGGGTATCGTATTACCCAGTTACTGGGTTGTGGAGGTCAGATAGGCAGTCGCTCCATATAAAATACTGGTATTCAGCTGCATCCGGTTAGACTGGAAGCCGACCCCAACATAGTTGGGAAAAGGCTAGGCAGATGATGGTCTTCTCCCCGCGTCCTATTTATAAGGCTAGTTTCACAGCTGTCCGGGAGACCCATGCGGGCTGCCCGTACGGGTACCCGGAACGGAGACACACGTGATGCGCTAGAACATTGTTTCACAGCGACGGGGATTGGTCCGTACGCGACCCGCTCCGGGTAGAGCCCGTACAACGCTATCAACCGTATCATACTAACTCCCTCGTTTCAGAGCACTGCGGGCGCTACCCGTACGGGTCTCCCGTATGCGGGCGGTCCGTGTGGGTCTCCCGGATAGCTGTGAAACCAGCCTAACCAATCGTCGCGTTCATAATGTCACATTCCGAAAAACCGGAAAGCGAAGTCGACGCGACCACGCGTTCAAATTCATCGAACAAAAAAGTGACATAAACGCGACAATGGCTTTTAAATAGGACGCGGCCTTATAGTTACCGTCTCTAAAGATCCACTGAACCCTCCATTGACACGTGCCCGACATCCAATTTAAACTTTTTTCCGCATCCCAATTCCAATAGACTTCAAACCTCTTTATCTGAATAATTACTTTTATTTGAACGACTGATTATTTTAATTAAACGTGTCGTAACTTTGATTAGCTTCCGACATTCGTAGTTAATTTCATAGAATCAGATGGTCCACATAGATTTTTTTGATTATCAAGAAATACTTAACTGCGTAATTTAATCGTTCATCAACTACTTATGCCGCCGTGTGTATCGAATTTGGTAGCTATTAGTTAAATCGCAGTTCAGTATCTGAAAGATGTTGAAAGATAATTCTTGTAGTAACAGTAAGATTATGAAAGATTATGTGTAATTATTTCTGTAAGGTTACAAACGCATCACAGTCAATCTGCCTAGCTTTTTCCCAACTATGTTGGGGTCGGCTTCCAGTCTAATCGGATGCAGCTGAATACCAGTATTTTACATGGAGCGACTGCCTCTCTCCATGTAAAATACCTCCACAACCTAATAACTGGGTAAAACGATATCCCTTGGTAAGACTGGTTGTCAGACTTTCGGGGCTTCTGACGACCCGTAACGACTGTCAAAGATCCACTAATGACGGCCGGGACCAACGGCTTTCCCAGGCACGGAAGAGTCTCGCTATGTAAAAATGGTCACCCATCTACGCACCGACCCCAGCAAGCGTAGTTTAAACTGATGGATCGACCCATGCGGCTGTTATTACTCAGCCACGAGCTTCTCGCAGTCGCATCTCAGTAATTTCTGTAAATTATGTAATGTAGCTGGTATGGACTTATAGGTTACACAAGACTGTGCACTAGTTTTTATTAGGTGGGCCGAAAGTTAGTACATTTCGCACCATCGGTAGAACATGAATCAGTTTGCCCTTGTTCTACCGAAGGTGCGATTTATAGGCAGCCTTCTACAGGGTCAAACTAGCTAGCGAAACTCCACAGTCGTGCTGGGTATCGAAATCTAAACATGATAAAATGAAAAATCCTAAGTTAGTTTGATGAGTTTTTTTTAGGGTTATCAACCGTATTGGGTAAATATCAATTTAAAAAAAACAGTTTTTTTGTGTAAAATTCGTAGAAGTAATTGGTATCGATACCTAAACACGATAAAACAAAAGTAAATAGTTTTTCTCAACTCATACCTCAAGTAACAACACTAACAAGGACATTAACAGAGGTCATTGACGCCCAAAAAAAAAACTGCAAATCTTTTTTAGTTTTTAACCGACTTTCAAAAGGAGGAGGTTCTCAATTCAACTGTATGTTTTCGAATTGAATTGATTTTAATGATTCTTTTTTGTTTGGTAGGTCATACTTCACAGGTGGACCCATATAAATTTTATTAACTTTGCTTGGGTAGTTTTTGAGTTAGCTTCAATAATACCTATGTATTTTTTCCCACTTAGTATGTGGATGATATGTTAAGTTCCTGTCACTGTTATTTACATAGCAGGTAGTGTTATTCGAATTTGTGTGGGGTAAATACCACAACAAAAAAGTGAAAAATAAAATAAAAACTTTTTTATTTTATTGTGTTTAGATATCGAAGTCTATCATGTCCGCAGAGTTTCGCTAGGTTATTTAATTTGACTCTGTAGAAATTATTACAGTTATTTTATGTAGGTACCTCATATTGCTTCACTCTCAAATCACAGTGAGCTTTATTGTTGTTACAATAAGGCTGCTGTTGGGTTGCTGCTACTGACAAGTCTGTCAAAATCACAGTGGTCTTTGTTATCGTTATAATAAGGTTGCTATTGGGTTTCTGCTGTCAGATTAGGTAATTAGCGCTAATTGCACTTTACTGTGTCGTAGCAAGAGTCGCAATATTTTCAAATGATTTTGCGGAGTTAAATCTTCTGTATTATTTATTCTGTGACTAGCAGAAATGCAGTAGAAAATACCACAAGTAAAAAAACTCGTGCAGCAGTGCTTTACAAAACTTTTTATACACATATTCACTTTTTTTCAGATGAAATATGGAAGCTAACCCGTACACCGCATCTAAAAGACACAGACGCTGTCAAACTAGACCAGGCCATTGCCAACTACAGTCTTCAGGAAACCCAGTTCTTCACTTTCAACAACACTGAAGACACATGCAGGGTTAATAGTGCCCATCAGCTAGACACTTCCACTCTTGTGATGACGTCAGCGGCTGCGCTTGCGCTGTTCAGGCGGTTTTATTGATATGACGTTTGAATGAGTGGTTTTGATTTTAGAATGTTCCGATAAAACATGTGATTATTTTGTGATAACAGATTAATTGATTTTGGAATTGTGTCCTTGTACATGCTTTTATTTTTACAAATCATGTCCGTGAAGATACTGAAAATTAACTCCGTAATCGCGCTTTCTTCTTTGCGGGACTTTTTTTTATTTCCTGGTGTAGGTGTCTTTATTTGTGCCTGCTTATAAATAAGTCAATCTAAAAACCTGAAAAGTAAACAAGTTTTTGAATCTCAATACTAACTGTGTTCAATCGATCCATAAATATAATACCTAATGTGAGAAAAATCTAATTTTTTCTAGAATTATTACTGTATTCGATCGTCGATATTACCTATACTCCGTTTGAAATAAGATTAGACATTTAAACAAACCTTTTTTACAGTCCGTTCAACCGATTTTGACTTCTATACCGTAGGCATAAGGATGGCATTAAAAGCAAAAAAAGTGGTTACAAACCAACTGTTTACTGCAGCTGTCATTTGTCGTGCCACCAACGCAATAGAAGTCAAAATCGGTTGAACGGACTGTAAAAAAGGTTTAGTTAAATTTCTAATCTTATTTCAAATGGAATATACGTGTTTGTGATGTTTCCTTAAATAGTGATTATCAATTTATGTACTTAAATAAACTGTTGAGGTATTAATTTATTTTAAGTTTAAGAATTAAACAATTTTGTTTGAAGGATGTATTTTAATTACTTATTAAGTGTCTTACAGCTGGACTGATTCTGAAATTCACCCACTATCTTTAACATTACACATTGGTACAGTACAGCACGTATCTTGGCAAGAGTTGTAGATACGCAGAATTTTCATTTGTTTTTCTCAACAAATATGTTCAAAAATAAAATGATGATAATTACTATAGAATAAAAAATAAATAAAGAATAAAAGCTTTATTTGGAACAACTTAAGTTTACAATTTACAGAGGAAAACGAAGAAAGCCACAAAAGTAAAATACTGTGGCGCAGCCATCAACGCCCAACTCTTAAAATTATATACACAAAGACATTGTTCCAGACTTCCCAAAGAAAGTTAATTAAATAATTACAAAAAATAAATAAAAATAAAAAAGAATTGAATAAAAAGAGAATATACTCTATGTGGAAGTTAAATGTAGTATAAGTATGTAGAGTGGAGGTGGAGTGAAGTGTGTATGTGTGTGTGTGTGTATGTTTACCGTGATTATGATGCCACAAGTTGCTCAGTTTCTTCATAAGACAAGGATTTAAGCCAGTCAGTCACTTTTCTCTTCAATAGACTTTTAGTCATAGGGTAAATATTACATTTTGTATTTATGTCATTGTAAAGTTTACAGCTGATATGGTTGAATTGGCGACTAACCAACGCTAACCTGTAGCGCTCAGTCTTACAGACTCTGTCGGCACGTCGCTTCTTTGTTAGGGGTTGAGGGTCGTAAGGGAGAAGCAGGTGTTTCTTAAAAACAGTTTGTAGGACGAACAACTGTCTCACTGTGAGGACCTCCCAATGTGAGTACAGTTCAGAAGTTGGAAATCTAATAGGTTTTTTTGCCAGTACTTTCAAAACTGCTCTTTGAGCCCTCTCTAGCCGCAACATGGTTGTCTTGTGAACCCACAATGTAGTTATGCAGTAACTGAGAACTGATTGAGCGAGGGCAAAGTATACCATTTTTAGGGATTGAAAATCAGCAGCCGCTCGAAGTTTTTTAAATAAATAAATCAATCTCCTGACTCGAACCAGAACAGAATTAACCTGTTTTTTCCACGACAAGAGACTGTCCAATATAACTCCAAGATAGTTGATGTTGTCAGAGCGTTCTATTTGGTTACAACTACAGGTGTTGGCCACTGCATACATGGGCCCTGATCTTAAACGACAGTGGTGGTTGACTAATAATACTCGGAGTAAAAGAGATGAACCTGGTCTTAGAGATATTGAGCGTGAGCAGATTTGAGGCTAACCACATCATAACCATTCTCAGAGCCAATTCTGCCCTCTCACGAGTCTCAGACCAGTCCTTGCCATGGATTACTAGAGCTGTGTCATCCGCATATGTAATAATTTTTGTATTCGGGAGAGATAACTGACACAGCTCATTGACATATATGAGGAAGAGAGTTGGTCCTAGGACACTGCCCTGGGGAACCCCAAAAGTCAAATTTTCCTCACTACTGATGAATGACCCAACCTTTACTACTTGTTTTCGCCCGGAAGTGTAGCTACGAAAGATTTCGAGGGCAATGCCACGAATGCCGATTTGTTCCATCTTGTCAATCAATCTGGGGACAGAAACGGTGTCGAATACATGCAATAAAAGTGTAATTTTTAGTGGACATGCGCAAACTTACTCCCAATACGGCAAAACTATGCCAAGTTACAAAGTCAAATAAGTTATTTCAATTAGGCACATAAAAGGCACTTTTGAACGTAAAAATTTACAAAAAAATAAAATTGATTCTAGTCGCCCCTTCCAAAAGGTTGTTTTCGTATGGAGAAGAATGGGCAAGAAACTCCACAGTTATCCACTCTTTTAAAATGTTTTACGATATTTTGTATAGGTACTTACATTAAATATATAATTATGTGTGAAGACTATGCACCTGGAATAAGATTACTATAGGTACCACAATAGGTAAAAATAATTAAAAAAGAAGCAATTACAAAAAAAGTGTGATGGACAAGTACCTACATGGCGCTCACATTTTTACAAGCATTGTAAAAGTACCTATAAGATATTCCTAAATTTTTTACAAGTAATACTAATAAGTCAGTGTGTGAGTTCAAGTACGTAATCTAATCACAGAATGTAAAATCAATGTTATAAAAATTATACAATTAAATTAGCAACCAGTTTGATTTTGTCTAGACTCGAAATTGTGCTATGGAGTTAGACCAGCATGTTTCCAAACATTCTTATCTTGGATAGGTAATCCTCTAATTTGTACCTAATATGCTTGTTTACAAAGAGTACTTTACTAGGTACCTAGGTACACTATGATTACTATCCAACCCTCAACTCAACCTCCTTCGTCATAGGCCACATATGCATATTTTGATCTCGATTCCATTTTTGTCTTCGTGTCCAAAAATCCAGTTTGCTTTGAATAAATAAAAAACTTTTGAATCTAAATATCCTTGTTCTGCCATCTGTCGGAAGGTCCTCGCATTACAATGAAGGTGACTTTGCAAATACTGTCAGTTTAACAAGCGTATATCTTTTTGTTCTTTGTCGGACTATTGGTTCTAGTAGAACTTCATAGATGGCGCGGTAATAAAAAGTATTTTTTTAATTATAATAAAATTAGGTTTCATAATAAGTATTACAAAATTAGTGATGTGCCGGATATCCATATCCGTATCCGCGGATATCCGAGGGAAAAAAAGATCTGTATCCGTATCCATATCCGTTACTTTTTGGCGGATCTTGAACGGATCTTTTATATTAATACATTTCATTACGTATATGAAATTTTAAAGATATGTAGCAATGAAATACTGTTAACCTCAATACAAATTAGTAAAAAAATAAAAACATCATATTTATTATAATTAAAGCAGAGTAAGTACCAGTAAATTAAGTTATTTATAAGGTAGTAATTAAACTATCTTTGTAGTGAGATCAAACCTCTAATATTTGTGCTATGCTAATTGAAATAATTATGTGAGTTAACACATCAATTAAAACTATGTTGTTTTCAAGAAATTAAAAAAATATATATACGTCATAATTAATATTGAGTAATGGTAAATTGTATTTTAAAAAGAGTAACTTGGCAGCTTTGTCCCCCAAAAGTCAGTTACGGTGAGAATCATAAATAATTCCTGCTGAACCTGAAGAAAGTTGAGATCCGTATCCGTATCCGTATCCGCGGATCACATTTTTTAACGATCCGTATACCTACATCACTATACAAAATGAACAATAGGTATTGATCATGTTTTTGGAATAATTTTTTATGCGTTGAGGTTTTTCTGGTTTTCCTCTTACGAATCTTTCAATGATCGCTAATGATGCATCAGATACATTGAATTAATAGTGGTGATTATGGACCTGGCAAAACGGATATTAGTAATTAGTCCGTTTTTTATATTAAGAGGCAAGAGAAATCTATTGCATATCTTGACATGATCCCTAAGTGAAAAATTGTCAGGGAAATTAATTTTTAATTAAATTGACAACCTACGTCAATTTGCCGTGTTATAGCCAATTTGATTAATGATTAATTTCCCGAGCAGTGGCCAATGGTGCAACTTTTCAAATGAGGAGCATTTTATTATTTCCTGAAAATTCATACACTCAAGCTATTGCTATATGCAGATAATAAAGCTGTTAGCTAAACTTGGAACCACCCCAAATAAACACAGTCCCAAACTCATTTTTCCCAAACACAATCTTTCGATTAAAAAGCTTCATACCAACATAATCTAAGTAAATTCTTGGCTTCAAACGGTTTTGCTTGAACTTTATTACTCTCAAAGTTTAGGAGTTAGAGGCTCGTTCAGTTTTATAGCAGTTTTTACACAACCGCTGAAGCGATTGGTAAGGCGGCCTGCAGATACGATTCGGTTTTGTCGATATGTAAATTTCTTATCTTCAAACTCTTTGGGGTGGGTTCTGCGGGCATTATCGTGGAGCTGGTGGATAATACAGTCAATAGTAAAAGTGGATAATGCTTGTGAAAAGTTTTTTGTAAAAAAAACTGAATGGTTGTTATTAAATGCATAACAGTTGAATAAAATGGTTCATGGCATGTTTAATTTTGAACTAAGGATCGTAAGATAACTAAAATGCAAGCAATCTCTGATTATAAAGAACAATATCCAAGTTTTTCAGGACTGCGATAAGTTAAATTGTAGTTTGGGCACTAGGACCAAAATATTTTGTAACAGAACCATTACTTAAATTATCGTTATCGGGATGTTTCGAAGTACCACCTTTAAATTACATAATCCCTTCTTAAAAATCGATCGTTTCCTAATAACATGAGTATGTACACACCTTTACAAATTGGCAACAAACTTATATATTGTAGCTCTGAAACCCAGACACACTTACCCACATCCTTATCACAACGCCTTAAGGTTTGCTTTAGGAGGAATTCAGTTTTCCAGCTGTATTGTATTGTGTTCAGGGGTTGATTACCGTAATGCTTGGAGGTAAGACGGTGAAATGTTAAGGATTGGTATTCTTTCTTCCTTCAGTGAACTGGTAGGTACTTCTAGTGCCGGTGAACTTAAGTGAGTGTCGGTTTAGTGCCGTTTTCTGAGATTATAAGGCTTTTTTATCCTTTAAGTTGAACGAAAATGATTCTAGCGAGGAGAATGACGTGATAATTATTTAAGAGAAAATAATGTTTTATACGATTTTACAGAATGGCCCACCAGATTTTAGTTGTAACGATTGCAGAAGTTTTTTTCTTTAAAAGCGAAATAGAAAGGGGTTATGGTTTTTGAGGACTGTTAAGGGCAATAGTGCATTAGCGGCTAGGTCACAGCGGTCAGCGAGATAGATCCTACATTAGTATGAAATTTCCATGGAACACGCGCACCTGACCGATCGACCTGGCCGCCGCGGCCTGGCCACTAGTGCGCTATTGCCCTTAGAGCTAATAATAATATAATATTAATCACATAATCTGACCAAGATTACCTCTGGATTTTGAAAGAGACTTAAACCCTTGAGTGTGTTTCGCCATTTATTCTCAGGGGTAGGTCAGATGGGTTTGCGGACAGTGAGCAATGGGTAGCTCGCCGTCCGATAAGGACCAGGTCCGGGTCAATGGCGTGTTGTGATCCTCGCGCGCCTCAAAGAGATGTCAGCAGAACTGACGGGGTCCGCTAGGGCCGATGCCTGCCGGGGTCGCGGGAAAGTCCGAAAGGGATAGCGTGGCCCCTGGCAACATGGCAACTGAAGGAACACGGGTGGGTTTTAGTCAGTAAGAGTCTGACACGCCCTCCCGCTCTGCCCAGAGCGGGAGAAGTTATTTCATAAAGGGGGTAAGTCAAATAGGAAATGTGTCTATCTAGCTTTTTTAATATTACGTGACGTAAAAGTGTTTCCTATTTACAGAATAAACAATTTCATTTCATTTCAGTAATGCAATTTAAGTTTCTTTAGAAGCAAGTAAGCAACTTTAACTGAAATCATTTTACAGGTGCACGGTTTCAATTGGTCATTGCCTATGGAGAAGAGCCGGCAAGAAACACCACGGTTAGTCTTAAAAAAATAAATGGCTCTACAATGTTTTCAAATTACAGTGTTAATAGGTATGGGAGGACAGTAGACCAGTCAACCGAATACATATGTATACAATAAATGGCATCAATTTTATATACACCTGAAACTAAAAATCCAACTCCATAAATGATAACAAAACCGAATGCAAAACAAGAGCCATCAAAAATTCAGGTACCCACAGCGTGTGTCTGTGTATAGGTACCGGCATTGTGTTTTTATTAAATTTTCGTGGTATATTCTCAACGGTACCAGCTAGTGACGTGACTGACGGAAACGACTGGAGTTTGTGTACACTCAACCAAAGACATATTATGTTACCAGCCTATAGGAATGAAAAACTTTGCGTTAAATTCAAATTCATTTATTTTAAAAGACAACTTATTGGTCCACAGTAGGTGTTTGTAGTAGGTACACATATAAATTTAAAAACTATTCATATAATATAACATTGAAATACTATAAAATCAACAATTAATTAATTAAAATATTCACTAAGATGTTAAATTTCAATAAAATTAAAAATAAATAAGTAAGCACGTCATTAACCTGGCTTTAGCATCCTCAAAAGAGTTTTTCAGACACCAATCTACATGGTCTTCGCATGATCTGACCAAAATTATGTCTAAACTTTAAAAGAGACTTTGGCCTCTGAGTTTGTTTTGGCCTTTCTTCTCAGAGTAATCAGTTAGGAAATGCTGATCTTATCTAGTTGATTCACGTGTAAAAGTGTTTGTAAGTACAAATCTACTTACTGAAATAAAATCTTTTACCATTTAATCATGCAGTGGCTACCAGCAATCCTGCGAGGAGGATCGTCCCTTCAGCTAACCTCAGGGGTTTGTTCCCTTGATTTTTGGTCTCCAATTCTCCACTGAAGAACACATCTACCCAATCGGTTCTACAGCTAATATGACCGGCTCATTGCCATTTTAGCTATATTATTCTGTGCAATTTAGCCTGTCGACCAAGATTTGTATATGACGTAGGCAAATCTTATTTTTAGGACCGTTTGCACCACAAATCACTAAATACATTAGCGCTAAACATGTTTAAAACATCATTCTGTCCCTGTCAACTACGAATAATGAGTTTTCTGAAATTACGTTCACTAGGTGGCAGCACTGAGACGTCAGGTTTGGACACCTGTCAAAGCGCCTATTTTTTTTATCGTGACTGAATGATGAACGAGTGAATGAAACGAATGATGAACGACATCGTTTTGTTTTATATTCATTATCAAAATGCAAGAACTTTTGTCAAAGGGGCGCCAAAACTGGTGGCGTGAAATTTTATGAAAACTCTAATTGAAAGAAATACAATGATGTGATGGTTTCAGATCGTTTAGCGCAAAACGTGTTTAGTGATTTGTGGTGCAATGTAAGTGGGTAATGTTTAGCTAATTTTTTAAACATCATTTGTATTGTTTTACTCACTCGGATAAACAATGCTAAACATTTGGCTTTCTTAAAATGAAGTGTATTAGTTGCCTGATCACCAATCGCTTTTATTCACTGTACTTACAATGCTACATGTCCATGTCGGGTATAGCTCGGATTTATTAAACGTATAACTCTGAAACGGAAACTGGTATAGGTGTGGGTTTTTTGGGAGTGACGTGTTATTCATATTTTTATCAAATAAAGTGTAAAAAACCGAGACTGTTGTATGGTTGACTATTATAGAACTGTACCTACTGTTTTGGCTCCAGTTCGGATATCCCAACGCGGGATAGTGACCCAGTGATATTGTGCTCTTAGACTCATAAGTACACATAGCAAAACTGTTAAGTATTTACCTATAGGGTAGCATACATAGCATAATCATCCTATAATGTTCCCACTGCTGGGACACAGTTCTCCTCTCTTCGAGAGTGACATAGGCCCAGTGGGGGTTGGTAGATGTCACATAATTTCGAATTTTCTAATTTACGGTTTCCTCACAATGTTTTCCTTCACCGTTTTGAGAGCAGTGCTGATGAAATTATTTACACAAAGTAAAGCGCCTGGTTGTGTTCGAACCCACGACCTACAACTCGTAAGTCGAGTTCGTTACCTCTGGGCCACCAATATACTCTGTACTTACTTACCTATTATATAGAAATTAGGAAGTGCTCAGAACAGCAATAATAATTTGCTGATCAGCGCATATTGTACAATCCTGAAGTAATGATTGCTGTAATAACAGTTTATCAAAACTTATTGCTTTGTTATTGGGTTTTTCCATCTAAAATTTCTCAGTAGCAGTCCGGAGTCTGGATTTGTGTCCGGTTGATGGTAGTAGGCTCGCCCCTATTCTCTTCTTGTTCTCAATCGCTCTCTCACTGCTGAGAATCGTGACTCCGTATCAAATTGTCAACAGTCTTTTTCCATCTGTTACGATCAGTGGCCTGGTGGAGTGTGGCGCTGATAGGTATCGTCAAATGCTCGGATATTTGACCCGACCACTTTTTTGGGCTTCGGCCTCTAGGTCTTTTGTTCTCTATTTTCCCTGTCACCATTAGACGTTCCATGTTATTGCACACGGCTACACATCAAGCTATATATATTTTCAGTGTAAACTGACCTCGCATTGCACGGAAATCTTATACAATGCGAGATCAGCGTAAACAGGAAATGTATAGCTTGATGTGGAGCCGTGTGTACCTCTGCGAGCAGGGTGGCCGAAGTATCTCACGACACGTTGCAAGCAGGTTGAAGACAGTTGTGGTACTTTCTCTAATTTGAGTTGTTTAAGTATCAAGACATTCGCCCCATTACCCGGGACTTAAACATAACTGGCAAAATGTCGGTGTACTTTGGTACACCTCTGCCCAACCCTTCAAGGCAAAAGGCGTGATGTTATGTTATGTTGTCAAAACTTCAATAATCCACATCCAGCACTTTATATTCGTAAAACTCCATACATTTAAATTAAAAACTTGCCAGTGCAGCATCCGGATAATGGACAATGTCAAAGTACGGGATGCAAATGGATAAATATTCAGTGTTTAGTTAGTGTCAAACGAATTGGTAGAATGTCAGGATGTCATGCTGGATTTGCATGATGGTGACACGATGGCATGATACTGCATGTATTATTTGCGCTTTGCTAACTAAATGTTTATTGGTATTGGCATTGGCAGAATAATTTTACGGGAACTGAGACCGCCTGAGCCGTTTTAGTGTTTTAACGTAACAAACAAACATACAAACAAACTCACTTTCGCATTTATAATATTAACTAGCTGCGCCCCGCAGTTTCACCTGCAGAAGTCTCGATCCCGTGGGAATATCGAGATAAAAGTATTCTATGTGTTAATTCAGGTTATAAACTATCTGTGTACCAAATTTCAGCCAAATCCGTTCAGCCGTTTGAGCGTGAAGAAGAGACAAACATACACACACACTCACAAACTTTCGCCTTTATAATATTAGTGTGATGAAATAATATATAAATTAGGATATACAATGCACACTTATCGTAATCTTAACTAAGTATGTTTGTATTGTGTTGTTAGTCTATCACGACGTGTTGTTATAAAAGTAGTGCTTAATGTCGGTCGTTGTCTGGGTCTGGAAATCTTTATGAGTGGCTTTAGTCGCGCATTCTTATTGTTTTATTTGATTGATGTCATAAAACATAAGGATTCGTTTATGGCACCAATCAGTTAATAAAACAATCCATATTATGGATTCAAAAAGTATGTGTGCCGATAAAATAACTAGAGTAATCAAGTTGACGTGACTACAAGCACATCACGAAGGCATTAAGCCATTTTCGGCACCACATCGTTATCCTACCCATAAATCCATACCATATTATATACTAGCTTTTGCTCGAGGCTTCGCCCACCTGGAGGTCGGAAATTATCCCACGGAAACGAACTTATGTGTTAATTAGGTTACTAACTATATGTGTACCAAATGTCATCCAAATCCGTTCAGCCGTTTTTTCTGTCGTAGTAATAGCCGAGGAAAAGGTCATTGCCTCCTGTGCTAGCGCCGCGCTGTCGTCAACCACAATTGTTTTGTTACGCGTAGTTTTGAATCTCTATCTTTAAAGTTTCATATAAATGATATGATGTCAAGACATATTTCATTTATTTATTTAGATCAAGGACATTAGTCTGAAAGCCAATTACAGGACTCTACTTTACAAAATACAGAAAAAAAAATCTAAGGACATTCACACCAAGTTACTATATAATCTTAATTAGATGCCCAATTTAAATAATATATTTTATTGGATAAGGATTAATAATATACCGGTTAAAATAGCTTCGAAAATAGCAATGAAACAGCAAATAAACCTATTTTGCTTTCTTTCATTCTTTTCTTTCAATGAAATTTATATCGAATTCTGAAAGATTGAAATGGTTACTGTGGGTCATCTTTATATGGCTTAGATGATAGATGTAACATTATGCTATCGCATACTTTTTTGTTAAAGTTTTTAAGATGTACAATCCTATAGAACATACATTTTATGTATCGCTTACGCTTTACACGGCGCACACACATTTTTTCCGACATCTGCAACAATCATTGTCATATTTCAGCCGATTTAAACAAAACCGTCGCAGTATGTTTTCTTCCTTTGTACATCTCTATTAGCCGTTGTCTCAGTTGTTACTGACAACAATTTTTCACGCAGATTGTGTGCATCCATCGTTTCTTTGGTCTTCCCCTACCCTTACAGCTAACATTATAAATTTGGTCAAATTGAGGCGAATCCCGCGCGGGATACGGGACAAAATTCGTTCGTGCCGATTGTGGCAGCTAACTTGTATTGGTGGTGTACAAACTGGCATGAATAATAATCGCTCGATTTCTTAATCATTAAAAAAATCGACGCACGCAGTCGCGTCCCGCATGCCATGCAGAATTCGTCTCAGTGTAGCCAGAGCTTCCTGTTCAAAACTTTCCTCACGACATGTTTCTCATCACCATCTCGAAAAATAAAAAAACAAAACACAACATTGCTAAACTTTTTTCAAAAGTCAGTAAAAGAATATAATAACCGAAAGTCACATACCTCTTACATTGTATAAAACTCCAATTTCACAGCATCAGTAGTAGGAACGAGTACGTTACCTACAAATCATAATAAAAGAGCGAGGAACCCATAACTCGGGCATCGATTGCGATGAGCATGTTCCGGGGTCCAAATCGGCCCCACGGGACCTCCTATCGGCTGAACGTGCTGTGTTGCTGAAATTAAATTCGCCAATCGATAACCCTGGTATAGTAGGTAAGTGTGCTTGTACTATTAATTTTGGGGAATAACTGGAATCTCGTTGGGTATGTGAATAATAGCAGTGCCAAGTTACTTGCACAAGGGATTTTGCCTCTGAGATCAGCAACGAATTGGAATCTTACTTAATATTATAAAGGCGAAAGTTTGTGAGTGTGTGTGTATGTTTGTCTCTTCTTCACGCTCAAACGGCTAAACAGATTTGGATGAAATTTAGTACACATATAGTTTATAACCTGGATTAACACATAGGATACTTTTTATCCCGATATTCCCGCGAAATCGAGACTTCTGCGGGTGAAACCGCGGGGCGCTGCTAGTAATATTATAAATGCGAAAGTGAGTTTGTTTGTTTATTTATTAAGCTTTCACGCTTAAACAGCTGAACGGATTTGCATGAAATATGGCACATGTATAGACCATGATCTGGAGAAGGATATAGGATACTTTTATTCCGATATTTCCATGGAATCGAGACTTATGCGGGTGGAATCGCGGGGCGCAGCTAGTTTCAAATAGTTATGACTTCCTATAGATGTCGAAAATCATTATTGATCACACCACCATTGCAATACCAAATGGAATAGAATATAGGTAGTCATTATTCGTGTTAGATTACAGAATGGTAATTATACATCAGATTGGTATGGTCCAGCCGTTTGAGTCTCATAAAGGTACCATTCCGTAGTCGACCGCAAGCGGCCAGTACCAGGTGACGTGTAGCCGCGACACGACTGGTTTCTAAGTATTTCTATGATATACCTTCCGTAGCTAGCAGCGACACGTCGGTTTCATAGAAATACATAGAAACCAGTCGTGTCGTGTCGACATGTCGCCTGCTGCCGCCTGCACTACGGAATGGTATGTTTATCTCATGAAATGTAACGAATTGGTAGAGAAGTTACTTAATTAGATTCACGTACCTACCTACTGTACTGTATTTCTATTTTCTTAATGTCCCTCGGCAAACTTCGTGTTTCGTCAGTTGTCGGATTTCTATCAGTTGCCCTTTGCACTTGGTGCAGACCGGACGCTCTCAATCGACTTGAAAGTATATAGAGTTGTTAATACTCTTTTAAATGAATGTAATTTATTAAAAAAATGAGAGGAAAGCCGCTAAAGTTGCAGGCGCGACAGATAGGAAAATAGTTTTACGGCTCTATATAGTTCACATGGAAATCAAAACAATACAACAATAAAGAAGTTCTGAATTACAATGATTATACGCGATAAATCTAATAATTGATGGACGTGGAAATTAGCATTTCCTTTTTATTCGGCAATCCGATGATAACCGAGAGACATTAAGAAAAGAGAAATACTGTACTAAAAATTCAAGCAGGTATAGCTTAATTTTTTTTATTGTTTCAAACTTATTTTTAAAGACACTTATAGATAAACACGTAGATACATTAGATCATTGTGTCTTTAACAAACTACATTTTCCAAATAAAATAATTCCCTCTAAGGAACTAAATAACCTAATTTCCTCCCTCAAATGAGTGAGGCCGATAATTCTATTATTCTGACTCATTGTCGAGATTTTTCTTTGTCTCTTAAGAAAAATGGTGACCATTGTGATGTAATGGAGGCCTAGCGAGGCCAAAAAGGGCATTTAAGCTATTGTACAACAGAATTCTTTAGGAGACATCATTCCAAGTTATTTAGAGCATGTCTAGGTTATCGTCGTATCGTTTGAAAGGAATATTTTTTGGTCCTTATTTTAAAGTCAAAGTGGTCTTTGAGTCGCGTTGAAAAAAACTGTTTATCAAAAAATATCTTTCTTATAACTTGCTGCAATTTTTTTCTCTTGGCAAATAAATCGTTCAGTTTTTGCTAATAACGTAGATTTATTTAATTAAATGAACGAAATGTGCTACTGTCGTGTTAGTAAATTGGCTAGCAATCATTCAATAGATTGATAGAGGTCCCTACGTTCTGGGCATCGATCAAACTGCTGCTCAACCAATATCGATTGGACTTTTTACTCTTTAATGTAGAGGTTAAACGTGATATTTATACCAACGTAATCCTATTCTATTTAATTACGTAATCCTATTTAACAACGTAATCCTATACTAATTAAATGAGCAATATTTGTATATTTATATGTATTCGTAATCATGTTCTCGAAAATGGCTCTAACGATTTCGATGAAAGTTGCTATATAGGGGTTTACGGGGGCGAACAATCGATCTAGGTAGCTCATATCTGCGAAAATTCGTTTTTCTCAATTTTCACCCGAGCAGAGCTCGGTCTCCCAGGTACTAAATATTAATAGGGAAACTCTTTCTCTTGTTGTGGTACGGATCCTCTCACGAGGTGAAAATATTAAGACGCAGATATACGCCGGTGACCTTGAGTGGTTAGCTTGCGTGTTCTGTACTGAGCTCACTTAACGCGTCGTACGTCCAGCCAGTAATAGGACTCGCCCATCAAGGATCGCTGTCCCAAATTAGACGCATTATTAATTTATTATACCTACATAAAACAAAAGGTATTTTAATAAAACACGTAAATATACTAAAAGATCAATAATTAAATTATCTATAAAATGGTAAAGGTTTCAGAAAAATACGCTTCGCTTTTCAGTTTTCTATCTGCGTTAGACATAACTTTACAAATGTAATATAAACATAATCCCATACGAAGTTATTAAGAAAATGCTCTATATGTACCTAGATAGTGCAATCCACGAAAATGCGCCCCACTCCGCTCCGCGCCGTACTAGAGTTCAGCTTACAGTACAGTAATCGCGGAGTGGGGCGCGTCTTCGTGGATTGCACTAGCTTTAATTTAACATATTTTTTTTTCAAATCATTAACACTACTCGTTTAGACGTGATCTTCAGTATACAATCATTAAAAGTCGGTTATTGTCGCCTTAACTAGTAAGTTAGTGGCCAAGATCGTCACACAGTGGGTGCTTGATGACGAACGTCGTCACCGGGGTATGCTTAAAACACTGGAGTGGCGATTTGAACTTGTTCCTGACCGAATGGCCAGAGAAGGCACTACATAAAGAAAACTGGAAAAGTATGGGGGAGTTCTTTGCCTAGCAGTGAAACAACAAAGGAAAGTATATGGTGGGGCTGACTGCCCAAAGGTGCGATGGATCAACCAATTATTTGTGTGTGCCCCAAAATTTCTTGAACATAGACCATTTTAAAATCCCAGTTAGCTTCTCATATTGTTTCCAAGCTTTTTCTTATTACTTTTCATGCGAACACAAGGACCTTGCACATGTTACGTTTGCAAATAACACGAACATTTAGAAAACGGCTCCAAGCTTCACACTATTGTCCAGTGCATTCTGTTCTACATAAGTACTGTCTGCTTTATCCTGTTCTGTTAGAGTATCCGTTGTTCTAGCATTAAGTATCTAATATATAAACGTCTCACTCGGTTCCTGTGTAATTTGCTTTCTCCTACATACAATGTGTTAGCTAAGGTGTTTGGCTGTTTCGCATTCAAGTTTCCTTGCTCTTTTGATCCGAGAATTATACCGGATTTCTCAAAGTCACTCAGTGCATATTTTTGCCATGGTTTTTGGAACGAAGTTATTTAACGAGGCTTGCGGTAGGAGTAAACTGGCAGAAATCGTCAAAAAACGAGAAAATGTTATAATAATAATAATCATTTTATTATCAGGCAACTAAGGCCCATAAATAAAATATACAAAATAATCTTATACAATAAGAAACTAATACATTTTAAAAACCTTATACAACTATGACTATACACGTAATGTAGACGGCGTCATGTATCGCTGCGTGGTGTCGCGTAACCGTCCTCGGAAACGTTAATATACGACATCTTTCGGCCAAAAGTCCTCTTTCAGGCAAGTCTGTAGATGTGGGTTGGAACTCGTACCACGAATGACTTAAAGTTGATGTTGTGGCGCGATTCCAACCTTTCAACCCTCAGAGTCCAGTTATGACCGAAAGGTCAGTTTCAAGTGTCAAAAGTTTTTTTTAATACAGAGCTGTATTAAAACATAATATACAGCGAAAGGAACTTCGTTCCAATCGGGTGTCCCAGAACACCACGTGAATTTTTTTCTTTTTCAATTTTTGCTCGTCACACGCGTTAAATTCTGGGCGCAGATAGGTAAACATTTATTTTTGTCTTTTTGTAGTTGGTTCATCTATTAGCTACTGTGTTTGTTTTTACCCGACTACGGCGAAGCAAAAAGTTTTAACCGGTATGTATGTATGTTCATCTGTTACCTCATACCTTCTAAACTGCCGATCATAATTTGATATCATTGGAAGCGTTTTGAGTGTCCGCTGGTTATAGGCTATGTGACGTCACATTAAATGCAATATGGCGCCCTCTAGAGGACATAAAGTAACGAAATAAAAATAATTGAATTGTGCCATGTTGGGTATCAAATGAAAGAAGTTGACGAGCACATTACAAATATGTAAATATATCATATTGTCCAAGTAAATAAATATGTTTAAATTGTTAAAAACAAGCAAAAGTGAGACTGTGCTACGTACGGCGCGGCTGTAAAATTAATACCTATTTTATCATAAATGCCGTGATGGTCCAGTGGTTAAGGCCTCGCCTCTCGTGCACGAGGTTGTGGATTCAAATCCGGGCAGGTAACAATGTGACTTTTTCAATTCAAATGTACTTTCCGAGTTTATCTTGGACATTACTAACATCGGTGAAGGAAAAACATCCTGTACCCTAATTGCGTAATACAACACAACCACAATCTGTTTCGATTTGAAACATATTGCTAATCCATTGCTTCATAAGTTGGAAAAAAAATCTGCTCAATAACGTAAATAACGCAATGAATGTTGTTGAACTGTCAAAATGAAACAAATTAGGCAAAATTGTTTACGAATATAAGTTACACAATTAGGGTAGGTACTGGACTTATAGTTAATACATAAGTCTGAAATCGCCAACACGTCCTGAGCGCGCGTGGTGATCAATGCTCGTGCGTTCTCTGTATAAGAAGAGGCCGTTTCACAACAGAGGGACACTAATAGGCTGGTATTATACCATATAACCCAAAAAAATAAAAAATAAGCTGCCTACAAATACTTTATCACAAAACTATAACCCCAAAATAATTTAAATAAAAAGTAAGTTCAAAAACTAAAACCCGACTAAAAGGTATGAAACAAGAAAATATTTCAGATAGAAGTCAAGACATAGGTACAAAAATGATCAAAGTTAAGCCGTGGTCGCATGCTTGTACACCTACAAAATTATAATGGAATGCGACCACGGCTTTACTTTGATCATTTTTGTACCTATGTCTTGACTTCTATCTGAAATATTTTCTTGTTTCATACCTTTTAGTCGGGTTTTAGTTTTTGAACTTACTTTTTTATTCTAACCAATGATCAGTCAATTATGTCACACGACATGATAATATTAGATGCCAATTAGAGTTGAAAATGCTCTTAAAATTCTGGTTTAATCAGATCTACACGCGTACTAAAATGCCCCGTTGTTGTGCGATTATCCGAAGCAATCTTTGATACAACTGTTTAGGGATCGTGGCAAAAATTGAAACTAATGCTGCCATCTTGTCTTTTTCCAAAACAATTTAAAAAAATATCACCAACTGCCTGTCCATGTCAATGTCATTCAAGCGGCAAATGGTCCATGCAGGCTGCATGGATCATTTTAGCACTATACTGGAGTTGCCAGTACTATCACACTCTATGACAAAACAAAGCAATCAGTACAAAAGGTTATTCCCACCACCACAAACTCTTCACGTTCAACCTTCGAATCATCAAACCTAATATTAATGAAAACAGGTAAGAGCCTTCGTACTTTTTTATTTTATTCGTCGGCATGTCCCAGCTCTCAGTACAAACACTAGGTTCACTGAAAAAGGATTAAATCGATCCAATTCTGCCTGATACTTTGTTTGCTGCGGATTTTTCGACGGTCAATGTTCGCTATGGTGAATTTCGGACGCAGTCAGGCGGCTGTTTTCGCAATTTGCTTTGTAATTTTTGATTTTAATGTGATTGGTCATTTTTGCGGTTTGGATTAAGGGTGGTAAGCTGTGGTCAAAATTGAGAACATGAGGCATTTCAGCTTTGTTTCTAAGATCAGCAATACATTGGTAATCTTCTAGATTTTGCAAATGACTGTGGGGTTTATTTATAAGCATGGCCTGCCTAAAGTGACGTTCAAAAGTCAAAAATGTATGGTTAAACGGTCGACAATCATTATTTAACTTTAAGCAACATTTATAAATAAAACCCTATAAGTATGCGTAGGTGTTAACTTTCGAATTGGTTGACTATCGGTCGGTCCGATTGTCAATTTATGTAGATTATCGAAAGAAGATAGCAGAATTGTTAAATTCAAACACAAAGTCAAAAGTGTGACTGTAATTTTACTGGCAGTTATTTAAAATCGTTTAGGAACAAAAAAAAATATCAAAGAAAACAATGTTAAACAATATTCTTGGTTACAGAACAAAGCAACACTGTTCGGTTGCTCAAATTATATGTGGCAGTAGGTAATAAACTCAAACTCAAAGCATTTATTTCAAATAAACCAATCACAGGTACTTTTGAATTGTCAAGGGGTCGGTCAGTCAGAAAGATGAAGCTAGGTGCCCATTCCAAAACGTAGTAGGTACCTATGGAGAAGAACGTGCAAGTAACTCCACGGACACTCTTTTAAATCAAAATATTGTTACAAAATATTTGTTACATCATTCATGTTGAAATGATACATGTGAGAACAATGTAGAAAGACGTGCATGTTGAAAGCGTCTGTAATAAAAATATAAAAAAACGGAAACAATTCAAAAATTAAAATAAACCGTGGCACCTAAGAGATGACCAGTCCCTTCTAACGGCGTCCGTTCACGAACATGACGAACATGAGTAGTTTCGAGAACTCTTCTTATGACTTTATTCACAAGAAGTGACAGGTAGGTACAAGAAAATAATTTCTACATTCTCTGCAATACCTTCATCTCATCTCAATAGGACACGATGCACTCGTACGCTCCGAGTCACAGGTTACTCAAACAAACAGGATTGAATACTTCGCCATTATTTTCCTCGCTCCTACTACTTCGTCCTTTGTCCACGAAAACGCGTGACTGATTCCATACTGATTCTGTGCACGCTCTGAAACGAAGTGCACCGAACCAGTGGTATCCAGAAACTACAGGAAAAAATAAAAGTAGCCATATTTTTTTTGTGAAAATCCTTTTGTTTGAAGACCTTTTTTGGCAGCGCGATGTGAACAAGTCCGGATTGGTACGGAACTACGGCACTACGGAATTCGTCATCTGAAATGGATGTTCGTTATGGTGTATAAATGCGATAGTGAGTCTTTCTGTCTGTGTTGATAGTTTTATGTTTATACTTCCGAAAGGATTTGATATGCAGTGAGATTCTTTGTACTTACGTAAAAGAAACAAAATATGGTTGAAACTTTTCAACTGAATAATAATAAAAGACAGAGAGAGATCATAACGACGTCAGGTTTTATGTTTGTCTTTAATAGGTATAGATATTGAATTGTTTGAACGAGTTTTCTAAAATTACGTTCACTAGGTAGCAGCACTGAGATGGGCACCTGTCAAAAGTGTCAAAGATCCTATATTTTCTTTAGTCGTGACTGAGTGATGAACGAATGAATGAAACGAATGATGAATGTCATCGTAATTATAATTTATGATCATTGTCGCAATGGGTGACCTCTTGTAAAAGTGGCGCCAACTGGTGTCGTAAAATTTCATTTCATTTCATCATTGTCTATTTAAAAACAGAAATGACCATCATGTTTCACGGACCATCACACCACAGTTTACTAACATAAAAATTATATCAAAGAGAATCGAACATGTTTATGTCGAGTCTCGACAGTCGGTGTCTTTGGTTTTGATTTTTCTTTTTTTGCCACCGAATTCTGAGGGGTTTGAAGATTTTTGTATGGAGGGTGGCCCTAACGTCGGCCGCCATTTTGTTTTTTTTTCAAAATCGCGGTGCCCAACGAAAGTTATATTTTTAGATAGAGGACACTTATACAAACAAAAAATTTCATGAAACATGATATCCTAAAGCGTCAGGTTAATAAGTCAAAAACTGAACCTTGAAGACACAAGATTTTTTTTTTTCTCTTCTGGTAAGCATATTGAACTATGAAAACATAATTGCATCATGTGTAGCTAATATTTTAGTTATGAGCGAAAGAGACAAAAGTATACCCCCCGCCGAATGAGGACACCCAGATTTTTTTTTATTGAATTGTGCGAAGAAGTTGCCATCGATTAGGACTTGAGTCAATACAACATTGTCGTTTCTGATCCTTGGCTTTTAAGAGCCCGAATCCACTCAAGACATCAAAACAATCGAATTTATTTTGTTTACATCTTGTCTTGCTCGATAATACTTTGCAAGGAATAAAATAGTTGGCTACTATTGTAATTGCATTGTAGGAAAACGAACACTTGGATGTTGCTCCCATGTTATGTGTATTATATGGTACATGGCATGGGCGCGACATCAAGAATATCCTATTCAGCCTCCCGCTGCCTTCTTGGATGATATTATTTATACCGAATATGATTAATAAATCTTATGTTTTATCCACTAGGTGTTCAATTATTTCATGTTTACCTACAAAAATATCAGCGTAATTCGACACATTTATCTCATATTTTTATGTTCCGATTGTATTAAAAAGATTTTAATGAACAAAATAAATGATTAGTATTATAATATTTGTTTTCTTTCTCTGTCTGGTTCAGATTAACAATAAATAACTTAATCGACATAAATTAACTACGGAAGTTGGTTAAAACTCCTGATAAAAGAACAAAACTTCCAGTCTGTTTCAAACGCGATGCTCTTGTTATTTTGCTATCGACCAGTTTACGTGTTATCCAACAAAATATCGCACTATATTTCCAATACACTAGGTTTTTCCGGGACAAGTTATTAAAAGTTGTATTCCCCACGCGTCGCTCCGGGTCGAGGTAATGACAAGTTTCCCGTGATAAACCGGGTAAACCGGGACCGGGTAAAGCTAGTTTACCGCGTAAACTTGCTTTATAAAGTAGAACGATCACTGTTTATAAAATAAATGTTAGTTGCGATGAAAAAGCGATAACTATAAAATGGATTTTTGGTTTTAGTTCGGCATAAAATGGACAGTAATGTAACCCATAGACGCTACGATATACCGGTGAGGTCACATGACGTATGTTTCAAGAACTACACAGACGGTCTATTTCAATACACGCTCCGCACAGGTAGATCTCTGCAGTGGACCGTAGTATGTATAACCGTCTTAAGTAAATCTTGGACATCACTTGTTAACAGTGAAGGTAAATTGAGGAATCATATTAGACTTTATGGTCTGAAAGCGCCAGCGTTATAAGGGGAGCGTGCGTTTTTAGGGGTATGAGGAACAGGGTGTAAAGTTCACTCATCCACCATAGAAAAGGGAGGATCCTCCGACCAGACGGGTGTTGTGTCTGGCGGGCAACTGCCCATCAGTTTGAAGTTGAAATCTTGTATGTATGTCGATCGCTCGGTAAACTCTAACTGCGCGATGCAGGATTTGTGTGACGTCATGTCTTTGATGCGTAGTTCGTATGTGGCGGTGTAACCACTACAGGTACAACATTATTCCCGCGGCGGGCATTGCAAGAATGCGCCAAAGCACATTAGAAGCCGCGGCGGGCTGCACTATAACACATTATTTGTTTCAGACAGATTCAAATATCGAACTGTGTCCAGTCCAGTCACGGAGCCTGTTTTTTTGCTTCATGAGTCCAGTGCAATGACGCTGCACACATATAGGCGGGCTGAGCCGAAACACATCGCATTGCAAAAATTCTACTTCATCACTTTCATAAATTTTGTATTAACCATCGCATACTTTAGGAGGGCCGCATCGCATCGTATAACAGTGGCAACAAAAATACGCATGTCAACCGATCTGCCAGTGCTTGCGCTGCGGCCCGGAGCGGCCCGCCCGTGCTGTGCAATGGTCCTAGTCTATACAGTGAGCTACCGTGGTGATTGATGCTCGGTTGTTTTTTGTCCACCAGCTTCGAGAGAGAATTGAAAATCTTTAACTGTCACTATTCTTTTTTAGAAAATCACATGGTCATTGTTTAGGGACTGAAAATCCTTAGATTATAAAACATCGTGTTCGTGATGTCAGTATTATTGAAGTGTCACGTTGACGCGGATAAATATCTTTCATTTCATAGTATTTTCCGAAGGGGTAGAAGAAAAAGGTATAGAAAGAAAAGAAGAAAGAAAGAATATAGATTCATTTGACCCAGGAGCTCAGACTCTAAGCTCAATAGCTCAGAGACTGGATTTATACCCGGGAAATCCCCATCCGATGATCGAACATATCCTACGCTCGACAGTTGCACTTGCAACCAACTAGGTCGTCCTTGATTGGGTGATCAAAACAATCATTTATATGCACTGAAGTTGTAATGAAATAGCACTTATGACACTAATTTGCAGACAAAGAGCTTCTTATTTCACTAAACAAATTATTTAAAAAAACAAAAAACCCGACTGCAAAAACTCAGTCGGGTTTTTTGTTTTTTTAAATAATTTGTTTTATTTTAAACTTTTTAGTTTTATTAATATATAAACATGTATTTGAAATTGACTCATTACTAACTTTTATTTGATACCAATAATGTTGTTTTTTTTAAACCTACCCCTCCCTTTTTCTTGTATTTGCAGATGCAATACATAAATATTATATAGCCTATGTCACTCCCACTATTAAGACGAACCTAAGGACACCTCATATGTTAAAATCCATCAAGCCGTTTAGGCTACAGAGCGTACCAAAGAAATAGACATACATACAAACATACATACATACTCTCGAAAAACATTACCCTCCTTCTGGGGCAGTCGGGTAAAAAGTGTAAAACTGAGGAACCTAAGAAACAAAGTTAGCGCGGATTGTTCCCGAAAGCCACCGACTTCTAAACTAACAGTGTTTAGTTTTTGATGGTCGTGATGAGCGAAATATCCAATAGGTGTTGTCGTTATCGTAAGACTGCGTTTTTAACCGTCTTGAAAAAAGAAGAAGGTAACTATAATTATGTTCATCTGGTTTAGTACCTCTGCTAGATATACTTCCAGGCAGGTTACGGTATGTGCTGTCGTTGTAATAAACGTGTACTTCAAAGAAAGACGGTAAATTTTAGAATTTTTTTTAATCAATTCCTGAAAAGGCTAGAAATACTTAATCCATATCTTTTTTATTTATTTAACCATTTATGCACACACTGAACCTTTCAACTGTCACTAACGAGACACAATAGAATTTTAATTGTTATCCACCTCAATGAGGCGTCGTAACAGATAATGAGATGTAAACAGACAAGAAGAAAGGAACAGAAAAATACGTACAAAGGTGATGCTTGTTTCTAAAGAAATCTCTTCCAGCATACTTGCAACAGGAAAGTATATAAAAAGAGATGTAGACAACGTGTGTAACCGTAGAAGAGAAAATAAAAACATAAATCAAAGAAGAAAAAAACAATTCACAAATTTCAATTTAAAATAAATATCACTACAATATAAATATAATTACAATGTGATTTAAAATAACTCGTTCGACATCGAGGCTGAGCGTTGGGCTGATTACACCATACACCGGGGCTTCGATTTCGTGGCATAAACGTTTGTGTGGCCTACCGATTGTAGTTCCAGGTCTAGTTGTTGCTGGGCACGCCACAATCGCGGCGATAAGACCCCTCTTTGAGGAGTGGCTGGAGAGACGCCACGGCGTTCTCACCTTCCGCCTGACGCAGGTCCTCACCGGACACGGCTGCTTCGGGAGGTTCCTGTTCAGGATAAGGCGGGAGGAAACACCCGGGTGTCACCATTGTGTGGATCGGCCTGAGGACACGGTGGAGCATACGGTGGAGGTCTGCCCGGCTTGGGCGGAGCAACGCCGTGTTCTCGTAGAGGTGATCGGCGGCGGTGATCTCTCGCGTCCGGCCCTGGTTCAGGCCATGGTACGGAGCGAGAGGAAATGGCAGGCCGTCACCTCCTTCTGCGAAGCGGTAATGCTCGCGAAGGAGGAGGCGGAACGCGTGAGGGATAGGCAAATTTCGCGCCCTCACGCCCCTAACCGCCGCAGGAGGAGACGCCCGGGGCGGGAATCGCGAGCCGATTTCCGGCCACCGTAGGCGCGGGCTTGCGGACGGTGAGCAATGGGTAGCTCGCCGTCCGATAAGGACCAGGCCCGGGTCGACGGCGCTTTGTGTTCCACGCGCGCCTCAAAGAGATGTCAGCAGAATTGACGGGGTCCGCTAGGGCCAATGCCTGCCGGGGGTTCGAAGAAAACCGATCGGGAAATCCTGGCCCCCGGCAACAGGGCAACCGAAGGAACACGGGTGGGTTTTAGTCAGTAAGAGTCTGACACGCCCTCCCGCTCCGCCCAGAGCGGGAGAAGTTATTTGATAATTTCCCACCCAAAAAAAAAAAAAAAAAGGTCTAATTGTTGCACGTGAGAAACTCACTGGACAAATCCTTGTCTGAGATAACAATTTAAGTTATTTTGTCATCACAATAAACCAAAATAGCTTCACAAATTCCTTAACCATATGTCATAAAAAACAATTTATTAATGTAATTAATTAGGTACATATTGATGACATAGAAGTTGAACATTAATCAATTATACGTATTTTCTGTCAAATAACGTAAAATGCTTAGGTTCTCTAAGGTTTTCTTTAATCTGCTTAGTAATAATCTACCTATATGAAATCATTGCAATTAAAGATATATTGAAGAAACAAGTAATTTCACAGGAAAGCAAACTGCAATAGTACAATAATGTAAGTAGTTAAAAGTCCTGTCAGAGGCATAGGTAGAGTGGCGTCTATTGTAAACAAGCCACACGCTGTCATCTTACTGAAGGTCCGATTAACTTGTAGCACGCGCTTGCAAAGATGTCTGACACTTTCTGTAAGAAAATAAGCAAAAATTTAGTGAGATAAATTACAAAAGAATAAGAATATGGATTTTAAGTCCCCAGATTTCAATATTAAAAGCCCATCCTTCAGAATTAATGATGAAAACAGAGGAATTAAAAGTGTCGATATTTTTATAAGAAGAATTTAGTTATTCGTAGTTGAATGTTTTGCTCTTACCTGGACAGTTCGTATCCATCACACGCTGTATACACGCCGACTCAGCTTCTTCTACAGATATATAGAACTTCTCACATTGCCAACAAGTTATTGTGACAAGTGACAAAAAAATTACAATCCATAAGATTACACCGACGCTCGTAGATAGAGGCAACTGCAAGCAGTAAGTAGCAAAATAATATTAGAGCCAGCTGTGCTCTGAAATTGTACCATAACGTCACCGTGTAAACTTGTTTATTCAATAAAATAAAGTTAACATTGAGTAACTGAATCAAATACCCAAAATTGGGTGACACAGTCTACACAGTACCTAAATAAAAAGAAAACTTTGTATATGATATTTCACAAAAATTTGTGAAGGAAATATTATTATACAGAGTGGATTTTTGAGATGGGGCAGTAAGGACCTTACCCGTAGGTATGGAAAAAGTTTCTGACTTTTTTAGAATCAAACCTCAGTTGGTCTGGTAGAATTTTTTGTTCCTTATAAGCATCAGGATCGATTGGCATCTAATAAAGTTTTTGTAAAAACTGCCCATTTTCTTGCTCACTGCATTTTTTTTCAAAATCTGTGAATGCTGATCAAAATGTCTCAAAAAGTTAAGAACAGTCTCCTAAGATTGTTTTCCTCTAGCTACAACGGTTAATGTAGCTGCCCTTACTGCCCTATCTTTAATATACATTTAGTCCCATAAATGATCATTCAAAATAGAAACATAATGGTATCTTACTAAAGAAGTCACTGAATTTAAAAAGGAAATGATAAAAGAAAAGATGATTCAATTGTTCTCAAAATAAATCAGATTAATAGAAAGAACAAAGATACTTCATACACCAGAACTTTTATATTATGTTTTAGATGTTGAAGCTGATTCACAAATATTTAACAAAAGTTAATAAAATTGGGCAGCTGTTACCCTAAAACTTTAAACTTTTTGAAGTGAAAACTTCTTTAGGCGCGTTGGGCATTTTTGAGATGGGAAAAAGCAATTGAACCCGCGACACTTACCGATACCTCATTAAAAGTATTTTTTACACAATAAAATTGTTCAAGTTTTCACTTCTGCCGGCACTCCCGGAGTGCCACTTTTTTTTTGGGTGGGAAATTATCAAATAACTTCTCCCGCTCAGGGCGGACCTGGAGGGCGTGTCAGACTGTTACTGACTAAGACCCACCCGTGTTCCTTTAGTTGCCTGTATATTGCCTGTTGCTTGTTGCAGGGGCCACGGTAACCCTTTCAGATTTTCCCACAAGGTCCCTTCAAAAACGTTAAACTTAAGATATATTTATGCATATACTCACTTCGTGATGTGACGACTCTTTCAAATTTATTAAGTAAACCTGCACATAACATAAAGCACGAATAAACGACTCGTATGTTCGGTATAATATCTACAAACGAAGAGAATATTATTGCATGAGTCAGTGGGAAGTGAAATATAATGTGACAATGTATGCAAGGACCGACTTACTAATACTTGGAAACATTTTGTATACAGTTTGTAAGCTTCTAAAATATTGTGATACGTCTTAAAGAACTTATTACAGTATTCATTATTCTGGTCTTCATTATATAATTTTAGTATGTTCTTAATCCATTCTTCCAGATATGCTGTCAACAATGTAGCAAGGCGGATACCATAAATTAAATTTAGATCACATTGTGTCGTCAGTAAATCGCGGGCAGCTTGAGTAAAATAAATTGACCCCTTTGTGGCATACAAACATATAGACGGTAAATTAAAAATACTGAGTACAGTAAAAAGTGAGATCCAGTTCCAAAAAATATAACTTTGGACACTTTTTCTAATGTCAATGCTCCTATGAATGTCTTGGAGTTTCAATATAAGGGAAACGTTACTACGGCTATGAACAATGTTGCAAATGATGAGCAAGATGTAGCCGACGAAAGACATAGTGTTATCATACCAAAAAACCGGCCAAGTGCGTGTCGGACTACGCACAATGAAGGGTTCCGTAGTTGAGATGAATTTATTTATCCCAAGAACAAACTTAACATTGTAGTTGAAAAACATGTTCTCCCATACATTCCAACTACAAATCGTCGCTCGGACGAAAAAAAAACGTAAAAAGATGTCACATTTGCGGTATTGGACCGCGAATGTGACATCTTTTTACGTTTTTTTTTTAAATTCCAAGATCACTTATTTGATTGTCTATACATATAATAAAATCGTAGCGAAGTCAAAACTGTACATTGAATATTTTTGAAAAAAAGTAATTGCTACGAGGTCTAGGATCGATTCTAATGCCGAAAATATTTTTTTTAGAATTTTTGTCTGTTTGTCTGTTTGTCTGTATGTATGTTCCAGCATGGCGCAAATTCTACCCGACAGATTCTGTTAAAATTTTGCATACATATTCCCTGTGTGTCTGGTCAAACTATAGGGTATAAACTATCACGCTATTTACTATGGGGGACGAGCAATATTACATTATGTTGTATTTTTATGTTCTAGCATGACGCAAATTCTACCGGATAGATTCTGTTAAAATTGTGCATAGGTGTTCCCTATAAGTCTGGTCAAACTATAGGGTATAAACTATTACGCTATTTACTATGGGGGACGAGCAATATTATATTATGTTCGTATTTTTGGAAAAAAATGCACCAAAATTTTAGGATATTGTAGATGGTTATCGATTAAACTTTTTAAATGATTATCATCACGCTATACCTTTATGGAACTAAGCAGTCAATCATGAAATATATAGGAACGGCTATTTTAGACAAGTTTCAACAAAGCAATTAGCTCAACAGTTGGGCGGTTGCTTTGCAAACATGGGGTTGTAAGTTCGATTCCCACCTACGGTATTTTTTCTTTTTTTTCACATTTTGTTATACGATTATTATTTTTTTTTGATTATGTACCTATAATCTATAGATATAATAAAATCGTAGCGAAGTTAATTTTTTTTAAAGAAAGTTATTGCTACGAGGTCTGGGATCGATTATTATGCGGAAAATAAAGTTTTTAGAATGTTTGTCTGTACCAACTGTAGGGCATAAACTATCACGCTATTTGCTATGAGCAATATGCGAGCTTTGAGCAATATTACATCATGTTCGTATTTTTCTCTGCAAATTGTAAAAGGACGCGCCAAAAGGTTGGGATATTGTAGATAGGTAGTTACCGATTTAACTTTTTAAATGATTATCATCACGCTACTTTTTATATAGGAACGGCTATTTTAGCTAACTTTCAACAAAGCGAATAAGTAAGCGGTTGGACGACTGATTTGAAGTCCTGAGGGCCTACCACCAGCTCAAAAGCAGTATTATTATAATATTACTTTAGTTTACTTCAGTGTGGGAAAGAGATGAAACTCTACAGGATCTATAGCTCCATCTCTTTCTCCCACTGACTGAAGTAACTTAAAATAATACTGCTTTATGAGCTGGTGGTAGGCCGCCCGGGGTAGTAAGTTCGATTTACATCTGTTTTTTTAAACTCTTTTTGTAAAACTATTTTTTTTTTTTGGATTGTGTATGTAATAGTTCATAGAATGTATTAATTCACAAAAAATGGAAAACTTCGTAAGCTATGGGAAACTACTAAGGTACAAGTACTTTACAGTCACAAAACATTCAAGGTTGTATTCTGATCATTTTAGAGCAAAAGACTGTAGGAATAAAATGGTTTTTTTTACAGATTTTGACAGCAGATTTGTCCTAGCGATTTTAAAATATGTATGTGTGTGGATCTTCTGGAATCGCTGCCACACTGCTTCCTGGTGGCAAAACAGCGCACGTCATGTTTAAGATTCCCATCGAAATAGAGAGCAACGAAACGCCTGTTTGTGGGGTGTCACACAACAGTTACAGGGAATGTGTGCTTAGGGGATTGCGCTTCGTCGTATGGGATGAATGCATTATGGCAAAAAGGAAAGCAGTGGAAACTGTAAACAGAACCCTGCAGGACATCCGCAGAAACCAAGATATGATGGGTGGTGTCACAGTTTTGACAAAAAAAGTGAATACTTCGTTGAAAAGGTCGACTCTATGGTCGAGAGTTCATAAACTGCGCTTGACCATCATCATACGACCTCGGCTTGGCGGTAATTCAAATGCTCAAGTATTCTCCGATGTTCTTCTAAAAGTTGGTGAAAGCACTCTACCAGAGACTCTTGGTAGAGTAGATCCCACTTTAGAAGATCTTATTCGTCTGATATACGAGGATATCAGTCAAATACCGTACCAAGAGAATTCTTAGGCGTGTTTCTGTTTTAACTCCTATGATGATCAAGCTACAGCGATCAACCACAGTATTCTCTCACAAATTGAAGGGAGTGAAGTGATATACACCTCCATTAATACTGATGTGGAGGAAGATGATGCCAAATATCACCCCGTAGAATTTCTCAATTCACAAATGGCAAGTGGACTTCCGGTTGTATATCTGTGTAACGGAAACCGGCTCAAAGTCATGTCTTTGCAGAGAAACGTCATCGAGGTGGAAATTATAACAGGTTGTGGCGATGGTGAGACAGTGTTTATAGCGCGTATAAAGTACAAATTCCCCATAATTACCAGTTAAAGCGCGTGCAGTTCTCTGGGAGTGTATGCTTTGCGATCAACGAGTCACAGGGGCCGACACTGAAGGCTGAATGAAGGCTGCGGGTGTCGACCTCAGGATAAGCTGCTTCTCACACGGACAACTGTTACGTCGCTTGCTCCCGAGTCACCATTCCTGACTCTCTGTATATTTTGGCTGCTGAGAATAAAACTACAAACGTAGTATACAGGGAAGTTTTATAAAAATATGGCTATTATTGTAGTATATTGTGATGTCTTACGATTTACATGCGAACGAAGTCGCGGGCAGAAGCTAGTGTAGAATGAAATAAAACAAAAATCTGATGTTCGTTAAAAATTTCACATTCGCGGTATTAATATAAAAATAATCGTATATCTGTATATATATAATCTGAATCTCGGAAACGGCTCAAAGAATTTTTATGAACTTTAGTACGCAGGGCGTTTCGGGAGCGATAAATCGATCTAGCTAGGTTTAATTTTTAGAAAACGTCGTTGAAAAAGAAAAATGGTCACGATATTTTTCTTTATTCAAGTAACAAGGACTCATTGTGTTAGTAAACTTATGAACTATGTTAGCTTATTTTACCAGGTCACTCAGAAAGTTTTGCGACTAACAGTTTTTGTCTATGGGATACTGGCTGGTTTTGATATCGATAAAAAATATGACTATTTATTACAAAAAAAAACATAACATTCTAAATTCCCTCCACATTTTTTTACGAGCAAAATCAAAATACTCTGTCTCACTGAAAAGTGGATTTACAACGAGAACATTTTCGCGCGATAATTACAAAATCATCGCGCGAAAATGTTAACGATTAACGATTTCAAATGTCGACTTAAACCAGAAGAATTGTTTGAAAGACTTCAAATGGTGTTCATAGAAAAAAGCCCTTCTAAAGCGACTGTTTTCCGCTGGTTCAACGAATTTATGCGTGGTCGAGTAATTTTGGCGGACGAAGAAAGAAGTGGCCGCCCTATGACGGCTGTTACATAACAAAACGTGCTGGCTGTGAACATTTAATTCAAGAGAATATGCGAATTACATATGAAATGGTTCACCATATACTGCAGATTTGACCGGGAAGTGTGCATGAAATTCTACATGGACATCTTCGGGTAAGGAAGATAGTTTCACGCTGGTAACGCAAAATCCAACGCAGGCTCAGAAGGAGGTTCGGATAGAATGGTGCCGAGACATAATAAAAAATTTGAAGCAGGCTCGTCTCGGCACGTTTATTTTATTTTATTTTTATTCAAAAAGAACAACAAACAGCTACAATATAAAACATAGGAACAAGAAATACATAAAAAATATAGACAATATTGCAGCCCACAACGCTATTCACGGATTAGCTATAGGACAGTGACAGTGAAAATAATCGCTAGGGTTACAAAAAATTTTTTTTTTCTTAACTAACGTGTTTATAGTATATCAATATAAATTTTAAGAAATGGTACACAAAAATAGAAGAAAATATGTTCAAGAAAGCTCCTTGAGTATAAGAGTTCTGAACGTATAGGGAGCACAAACAAAAATGTCTACGTGTTCAAAATTCCCATTGTAAGAATCGACCATTCTGCGAACAGGCGAACGCAGGCCAGAGTTGGACTTGCAAGTACCTACTGAAAATTAAGATATCATTACGGCTGATGAATCTTGGTTTTATCAGAATGATCCAGAAATGAAGCGTCAGTCGACCATGTGGCTGTTTCAAAATGAACCAACGCCTACCTAAGTGAAGCGAGCCAGTGTGCAACCAAGTGCAGGCAAAATTTTGATCGCAAGTTTTTTTTCTTTGACGGTTTATCTGGTGTCAGTACCCTTTCGAGATCAAAGGAGCATCAATACTAAATGGTATGTTACCAAATGTTTGCCGGAAGTTTTTACTGCTGCAAGCAGCAGGCGACCGTACACTGGCCTCCGTGGGCTACTGCTTCACCATGACAACGCGCTGACTCACTCGGCGCTCAAAACAAGGGAATTTTTGAACAGCACACCGGTCAAATTTATAGGTCATCCTCCTTACAGTCCCGATTTGGCTCCGTGCGACTATTTCTTGTTCCCCAAAATAAAAAACCAACTCAAAGGAAAACAGTTTTCATCACCGGAAGCTGCACTGGCTGCATTTGAGAAGGAGATTGAAGAGGTGTTTGATGTGGACTGGAAAATGTGTTATGAAAATTGGTTTACACGTATGAAACTGTGTATTAAAGATATAATAAAAAAATATATAACCTGTAGTTTATTTTTTTCTAGTATCGCAAAACTTTCCGAGTGCCCCACGTAATCTAGTTTCAATTTATTTCACCCCATGGGAGATGGCACTGCAGTGATTGATGTACATGCAATCCAGCCTGCTAGTGATCATTTTTAGAATATTGTTGGAGCTGGCCCGCACTCTGCGCAACAGGGATGCACACCTCATTCGCATCGTTGCATAAAAGCAGTTAATATGTGCGTCTGCGAACATTCCCGATGCGTAACAAAAACGGGGCAGCCCCACCAATAGGTACCCTGAAAGCGTTGTTGTATTGGACACGAAGGGTGTTGCACGACCTTTGGGTATATCTAGCCCATAGGCTGAACGTGTAAAACGTTGTACAATAAGCTCAAAACAGAGTAATTTTGACTTTTTAAAAGAGCAGCGTGCAAACCTGCGAGCCAACATGTTCGCCCTTACCGACAACACCCTTCGTTCCCGCCAATATCGAGTCCGTCATTGAGGTCAGGGGTCAATATATGACCAAGATATTTAAACGTAAATAGTATTTGTAGTGGAGTCTCATTGAGTAATACAGGTGGTACATAACCTGGTCTACCCCAAGCCTCAAAGACCATGATCTTATTGGAGTTATACATGAAACCATGTATTTTGGCATAGGTACTGCTCACATTTGGCAACCAACTTTCTGAGACCACAGATTGACGCGCTCAGAAGCACCATATCGTCTGCATAGCTAATATTATTTACACAAATACCATCTATATAGTTACCTACTCTGGTGCTGTTGAGCTCGCCAATCAGCTCGCTCGAAAAGCGAGGGTGAGCTCAACCCTCCCTGCCTCACCCCGCATTCCAACCTGTATGGCCTGGAAAAAGTTTCAGCCCATCATACACTATTGATCTTGTTACCATACCAATATTTAAAGATTTTTATAAGCTCCGTTGGCAATCTATCCTTCTCCATCTTTCTCCGCAATACGTCATAAGCAACCAGATCGAAAGCCTTGAATAAGTCGAGGAAGCTAACATAAATCTGCGTCCCACGCTGTGTATAGTACGAGTATGTGACAGTATGCTTAAGACACAACACTGCACTTTCTGTTGACAAACCACGCCGAAACCAGAATTTGTTGTCATGAACATTTACAGTTTTATTTTTTAGTTGTGTATTAAGCAGACTGTTAAACACTTTTGATATTTTGTTGTTGATATTATAATAGCTAGAGAGATGGGCCTATTGGATGCCGAGCGACGAAATGTAAGTTTGCGCGCACAATATTGAGAGATTTACCATGTTATTTTAAGACTATGGACTTCTTATAGGTTTTCCTGTTATCTATGAGTAAAGAGCCATACTATGTATTTTTTTCAAAAATTTTGGTCCAGTAGTTTCGGAGATAAGGGGGGGGGAATGGTCAATTTTCATTGAATTTCTTAAATATCTTTAAAAGTGTTTATTTTAAAATGATATAAAAAATATGTTTAAGATCCTCATAATAAGTCCTTTCATTTGATATGTCACACGGTACTGTTAGTAAAACTTTTTTTTTTAATTTTCTTGTTTGCCCCCTAAAAGTGACCCCTATATTCAAAATTCATTTATTTACGTTACACATTCGTGTTAGGGTCACAGAAATACATATATGTACCAAATTTCAACTTAATCGGTCCATTAGATTCGGAGTAAATTGGCTGTGACAGACGGACAGACAGACAGACAGACAGCCAGACAGACAGACAGACACACAAGTGATCTTATAGGGGTTCCTTTTTTTCCTTTTGAGGTACGGAACCCTAAAAATTGCAAGCGTGATACCCGTTTTGTGCAATTTCTCGAAATTATTGTCTTCGTTGAACTGACGACAAATACAAAAAACATTGAAAAATAAAATAGTAAAGAACAGCAACATGTGATATTTCTTCTCACATGGAGTGATATAACTATTTCTAATTTTGTATTTTGAAGTTAAGAATACAGAGAGCATAATGTTGAAAGGTTGAACTATTCTTTGGACGTCTTTGTCCAGTCTATCTATACATATAATAAAATCGTAGCGAAGTCAAAACTGTACATTGAATATTTTTGAAAAAAAGTAATTGCTACGAGGTCTAGGATCGATTCTAATGCCGAAAATATTTTTTTTAGAATTTTTGTCTGTTTGTCTGTTTGTCTGTATGTATGTTCCAGCATGGCGCAAATTCTACCCGACAGATTCTGTTAAAATTTTGCATACATATTCCCTGTGTGTCTGGTCAAACTATAGGGTATAAACTATCACGCTATTTACTATGGGGGACGAGCAATATTACATTATGTTGTATTTTTATGTTCTAGCATGACGCAAATTCTACCGGATAGATTCTGTTAAAATTGTGCATAGGTGTTCCCTATAAGTCTGGTCAAACTATAGGGTATAAACTATTACGCTATTTACTATGGGGGACGAGCAATATTATATTATGTTCGTATTTTTGGAAAAAAATGCACCAAAATTTTAGGATATTGTAGATGGTTATCGATTAAACTTTTTAAATGATTATCATCACGCTATACCTTTATGGAACTAAGCAGTCAATCATGAAATATATAGGAACGGCTATTTTAGACAAGTTTCAACAAAGCAATTAGCTCAACAGTTGGGCGGTTGCTTTGCAAACATGGGGTTGTAAGTTCGATTCCCACCTACGGTATTTTTTCTTTTTTTTCACATTTTGTTATACGATTATTATTTTTTTTTGATTATGTACCTATAATCTATAGATATAATAAAATCGTAGCGAAGTTAATTTTTTTTAAAGAAAGTTATTGCTACGAGGTCTGGGATCGATTATTATGCGGAAAATAAAGTTTTTAGAATGTTTGTCTGTACCAACTGTAGGGCATAAACTATCACGCTATTTGCTATGAGCAATATGCGAGCTTTGAGCAATATTACATCATGTTCGTATTTTTCTCTGCAAATTGTAAAAGGACGCGCCAAAAGGTTGGGATATTGTAGATAGGTAGTTACCGATTTAACTTTTTAAATGATTATCATCACGCTACTTTTTATATAGGAACGGCTATTTTAGCTAACTTTCAACAAAGCGAATAAGTAAGCGGTTGGACGACTGATTTGAAGTCCTGAGGGCCTACCACCAGCTCAAAAGCAGTATTATTATAATATTACTTTAGTTTACTTCAGTGTGGGAAAGAGATGAAACTCTACAGGATCTATAGCTCCATCTCTTTCTCCCACTGACTGAAGTAACTTAAAATAATACTGCTTTATGAGCTGGTGGTAGGCCGCCCGGGGTAGTAAGTTCGATTTACATCTGTTTTTTTAAACTCTTTTTGTAAAACTATTTTTTTTTTGGATTGTGTATGTAATAGTTCATAGAATGTATTAATTCACAAAAAATGGAAAACTTCGTAAGCTATGGGAAACTACTAAGTTACAAGTACTTTACAGTCACAAAACATTCAAGGTTGTATTCTGATCATTTTAGAGCAAAAGACTGTAGGAATAAAATGGTTTTTTTTACAGATTTTGACAGCAGATTTGTCCTAGCGATTTTAAAATATGTATGTGTGTGGATCTTCTGGAATCGCTGCCACACTGCTTCCTGGTGGCAAAACAGCGCACGTCATGTTTAAGATTCCCATCGAAATAGAGAGCAACGAAACGCCTGTTTGTGGGGTGTCACACAACAGTTACAGGGAATGTGTGCTTAGGGGATTGCGCTTCGTCGTATGGGATGAATGCATTATGGCAAAAAGGAAAGCAGTGGAAACTGTAAACAGAACCCTGCAGGACATCCGCAGAAACCAAGATATGATGGGTGGTGTCACAGTTTTGACAAAAAAAGTGAATACTTCGTTGAAAAGGTCGACTCTATGGTCGAGAGTTCATAAACTGCGCTTGACCATCATCATACGACCTCGGCTTGGCGGTAATTCAAATGCTCAAGTATTCTCCGATGTTCTTCTAAAAGTTGGTGAAAGCACTCTACCAGAGACTCTTGGTAGAGTAGATCCCACTTTAGAAGATCTTATTCGTCTGATATACGAGGATATCAGTCAAATACCGTACCAAGAGAATTCTTAGGCGTGTTTCTGTTTTAACTCCGATGATGATCAAGCTACAGCGATCAACCACAGTATTCTCTCACAAATTGAAGGGAGTGAAGTGATATACACCTCCATTAATACTGATGTGGAGGAAGATGATGCCAAATATCACCCCGTAGAATTTCTCAATTCACAAATGGCAAGTGGACTTCCGGTTGTATATCTGTGTAACGGAAACCGGCTCAAAGTCATGTCTTTGCAGAGAAACGTCATCGAGGTGGAAATTATAACAGGTTGTGGCGATGGTGAGACAGTGTTTATAGCGCGTATAAAGTACAAATTCCCCATAATTACCAGTTAAAGCGCGTGCAGTTCTCTGGGAGTGTATGCTTTGCGATCAACGAGTCACAGGGGCCGACACTGAAGGCTGAATGAAGGCTGCGGGTGTCGACCTCAGGATAAGCTGCTTCTCACATGGACAACTGTTACGTCGCTTGCTCCCGAGTCACCATTCCTGACTCTCTGTATATTTTGGCTGCTGAGAATAAAACTACAAACGTAGTATACAGGGAAGTTTTATAAAAATATGGCTATTATTGTAGTATATTGTGATGTCTTACGATTTACATGCGAACGAAGTCGCGGGCAGAAGCTAGTTATTGAATAACAATTTAACTGGACGATTTGAGCTGTTGTTCCACATGATTACAACGCAACTGTTCGATGTTAAATGAACAATATTTCGTCATTTTTATAAGGGCCGGTCAAGAAGTTTTTCTATTACTTTGTCTTGATGGTATATTTGTAAGTTGAAGAAAATTAATCGTGCTTGCTGTCAAATTACAAAAAAGGATGATATAGTTATCTATTAACTCATCATCAAATATATGTCTTTTCTTTTTTTTCTGTTTTGAAATAATCTTGGAACTATATTAAATTAGTGCCTACTTGGTTTAGCACTAACTTCTCGAGTTGGTTGATATTTGGTTGATTTGGTATTATACCCAACTAACACTTAGGTGCTAAGACAAGAGTTATAGTAAAGCTATTAGAACGCTAACAAGATCCTAAAGTTATAAATAAGTGTTACGTATTCGGAGTTAGAGCACGATATAACTCTACTATACCCCCGGATTGGGCACACTTTTTTATCACCTTAGGTTGTTTAATGGCGGTAAAGCAGAGTTACAGAATGGGTTAAGAGGTATAATAAAGCAATAAGAGAGCTATAATAGGGATAACTGAAACTACAAGGGATAAAAACGTGGTATATTGGCGAAAATTAACTCCTTTAGTGATACAATAGAGTAAAATATCGCTTATTAACTCTTTGGGTACTAAGAGGGCTGCAAATAGGTAAGTATAAATAACATTTTTAACATCTAAGGTTTTTTTTATGCGAGCAGTACGTATGTTAATATTTGTCGGATCCAAAACGCTGCCATTTATTTGTGAAAGTGTAATTAAAAGTAATCTTTTAGTTTCAACTTAGTAGACACAGAAGTTGACTTTTTACTGCGAGGGTAACTACACTGTGAATAAGTGTATGTATTATTAATAAATTATTCAAGCGTCTGATGTCTGTTGTCTATTTACTGAAAAGAAATATTTTATTAGATGTGGAGGAACATAAAACTTTTGTAATTTTCTAATAAAACTTTGCCTATTCTACTTTAAGGTATCGTGCTAGTAGTATTAGAACACAATAAAGCAAAATACTTCAATTAAACCGTATTTTCTTTTATTTTTCTAGCCTTAGTAAAATCAATTCGTAACCTAAACATGGTGGCCAAACATAAGGGGTACAGAAGTGGTATTAAGCTCTATTACTCTACCTAAAGTTATACAGAAGTCACATTAAGCACTAGAAGTTCTATGATAGTGAAAAATGCTCCTACTGTTCGACTTTAAGTGACATAGGAGAGTTTTGTACCTCCTCAGGCAATTGGTGGTACAAAAGAGTTTCTGAGCACCATTGTAGAAATGGTACTGGTAATTACTGCTTTTGCGCAACTTTTGGTTCTTGGCGAGAGTTTATTATCACTTGCATAGCACTTTGGAGGGTTGTAGTCAATGCTTACTTCTCATTTAGATCTTATAGTTGTAAGATTCACTTAAACCTATAACATAAGATGCTTTGCCCGTATCGTAGTGTTAAAAATTGCTGCTGTATGTCTTTTACCTTTAAACTTACCCTGTTATTGCCCTTGTAACTCTATGGTATAGCTGTAAGTGAAATATTTTGCTTATCTACGCTCTTTTGTAGCCAAAAGTTGTAAGTGCTGCTGCTGTAGAGCCTTTATATCTCGTTAAGTTCTAAAACAAGCTCTAATTGACGCCTAAATGTTAGTTGGGTATTAGATTGGTTTCATGATACGAAGTAATATGGTTTAAAGAGTCTATATTGAATATTGGTTTTATATATTATATTAAATGGTAAATCTAAGCTAAATTAGCACTAAGATGGTTTGATTTGGTTTGGTTTGAGTTGCGCGGTTGGTATCCGAATACGTACTGAATGGTAATAGATGCAATACACGCATTTATGGCAATGCATGCAGGCAAAAGTGATGAGCTGTTCGGTTGCAAATATTAATAACCCGCCAAGTGCGTGGGCCACGTCCAATTAAAGGTTCCGTAGTTTTTGAAATTCTACAAATTCCGAACACATGTTTTCAATTTTCTTCAAGTCTTGCGCTGCACTAGAAGCCAAGTCCTCATAAGTTTACCCAGTGTGTGTGAAACACGAAGGCAATATCCGGTGATAACTATTTTCGCGAACAATTAAAAGTAGTTAGAGTGTAGTTATACTACCTATAGTTAGCGGCTGTCGGCTGCAGACGTTTTTGAGCTTCTTAGCTTTAATATGGGGAGGGTTTCACTTTAATAGTGTGGAGTATCTGTGATGTGTAAAGTAAAAGTGTAAATTCAGGTGTAGAAATGTTTTGCGGACGGTGAGCAATGAGTAGCTCGCCGTCCGATAAGGACGCCTGGGTCGACGGCGCGTTGTATTCCACGCGCGCCTCAACGAGATGTCAGCACAACTGACGGGGTCCGCTAGGACCGATGCCTGCCGGAGTCGCGGGAAAGTTCGAAAGCAACACTGGTGGGTTTTAGTCAGTAAAGGTGGTTTTATACCGGCAAGGCGAGGCGTGGATGGGATGGGCGAGAATTCAAATCACGCTTACCCTTTTATACCGAAAGATGTCCAGCGCTGCCTCGCGCCGGCTCGCAATGTCTCACGCCGGCTCACACTATCACGCGCCACCCGGCCAGCCATGGCCGGTGCGAGCCGGCGCGTGTCAGCGTGAGACACCGATGGCCGGTGCGAGATTTGTATATTTGTTTTACAGAGTAAATAAATGCTCTATTCGTACAGCAATAAAGTTTAATATTGTACTAACAAATATTTCATTTCTCACCTCGCACATTCTCGCGCATTTAGACCTTTTACACCAAAGATGGGCAAGGCTTGGATATAAATTTTTCCAAATAAATTTCAACTCTCGCCCATCCCATCCACGCCTCGCTTCACCGGTGTAAAACCACCTTAAAATTCTGACACGCCCTCCCGCTCCGTCCAGAGCGGGAGAAGTAATTTAATAATTTCCCACCACAAAAAATAAATAAAACGCTGTTAAAATGTTTATTCTGTTTCTTTGTCTGCGTGGTTCAAAACTTCAACATAGTATTTGATGAAAATCCAATATGACTGCTACATACATAATTCAAATGTTTTCAAATTAAAGAAATAAATAAATAATTCTTAATATTCATCCCTTCGTAGTCTTATTATAACATACAACGTGTCATGTGTCCTGTCCCGTTTATCAACTCACGACGCAAACAATTTTACAACTCCCTAAGGGAAAACATGTGTAAAAAATTTAAAAAAACATTACAATTTTCCACCCTTTTATAAATTTTGTTATTCAAAGCGAAAAATTGCCGCTAATTGCACAATAATCTGAGTTAAACACGTGTCAAGTAATCTCCATTTTAGCGAGGGCTGTGCAAACACGTACAGGGCCTCCCATTGGACAATTTACTGCTTGGCACCCGGACTTACCCACGTACGATACCCTCGTATCGGGGATGTATGGGTCACTTTGCTTTTTTTATTTTGTGAAAAAAATCACCCGAATTTACATTCCGCCCCGAAAGTTTGGATTGTATGTAAAAGTTGCGATGGAGTTGATTTAGTGTTTTTGTGTTCGATTGTTTGTGTACAAAGTGAATATTGGTGTATTCAGTGTAGTTCCATTTAGTCTAAATTTTAATTTCAGGGAACCATTTTATCGACGTCTGGTTAATGATTAGCCAAACTGTGTGTCGTTATTGATTGGCAGAATATGAGCTAATATTTGTTTGTGGGTACAGAACATTCTATAAAAATGGACGAAATAATTCCTTAACAAAGTTTTTAATCTCTCTCTTGTAAAGAAGCCATTTCGCTCTTTAGAGATTTTACTCAGAAACTAAATAAAAGAAAAAGAAAATTAGGAAACCATTACTATCATTATTTCATAATCATGATTCGTACTTACTTATTTATTTGTCGGATCCGGTCATTAGTACGGACACGAAACGAATCGCAAGCGCGCCTCTGGCGACAGGACGTGATCTACCCACACTTAAAGCGCGCGCTTCTACAGAGTGGTGATGTTTTAAGGCCACAGCGAGGAGGGATTCAGCCTCGGATTGCATCAGAGTTAAGACGTCGTGGAACTGTTCTCGATTCGTTGTGCTCAGTTATTGTTTTAATTGTAATTTGTGATCATTGTATTAATTTGTGACTTTAATAAACGCCGTCGCACACAGTGTGTATATAATTTAGCTAGTGCGATTAATTTGATAGTAAATTATAAAGTGATCTGAACTGCAAACGGTTTTTTCTATTGCGCAGTAACCAACACTACCCACACTACGCCCACAGTAGTTAAAATATCACTGATAATAACGAAAGAGTCACATACCCGTCTCCGACATATTAATACCAATATTATATATGTCGGAGACGGGTATATAACTGAGGAAAAAGACAGTGATAAACAACCAGAAAATGGTTACCTACTGAAATTGTGTTTTTATTACGTTCCGCAGAATTACTGTGTTTTTCGGATACCATACGATAAACAAAAACATTGAAAAATATAACAGAATGTGTGATGCTTCTACTCACACGGAGTGATATAACTATCTCCCGGCGTCTAACTATCATCGGCGTCCCGGTTCATCATTACGACCAGTGTTTCTCCGTTAACGTCTGGCCAGTCAATGCTAGAATTAAACCCTGGATAAACTACAGGAAAACAGTCCGTCCTACTAGACCCACTAACAATGCAATAATAGCGTCAACTGCAGTCCTTTCGTGGCCCCAGAGATGCAATGCAATAAAGTTAGTCGTATCAACGCTTTCTACCAGAATGTTCGAGGACTAAAAACCAAACTATCATCGTGGCGTAACAACCTCGCCATCTCTAACTACAACCTTGTCGCTGTTTCCGAAACATTCTTGGACTCTTCCGTTCAGGATCCTGAACTTGAAAGCGGTGACTGGAGTGTACTGCGCCGTGACAGAAACACGCCGTGTGGAGGCGTCTTGTTCGCAGCGCGACCACCTATTTCACTACGCAGGAAACAGGAATACGAGACTGACTGTGGGGAGGATCTGTGGGCATCTTTTACCTGGCGTGGTCGTCCATTTCTCTTATGTGTAGTGTACATAAAGCCTAGTGCCAATGATGAAGAATATATGCGTTGGTTCTGTATGGTTGAAAGTTTTGTGCACAGTTATACAGGATCGATAATTATTATGGGTGATATTAATCTTAATTGTGCTTCAACTTGTGTTAAAAATTATTATTGCTATTTTGTATCTTTTTGTGCGCTTGTTGATAAAAATGTAATTCTTAACAGCCATGGAGGAATGTTAGATATAGTATTAGTCCGGGATGGCAACCAAGACGCGATTGTTAATAGCGTAGATGGACTTGTTCCACCCGACGCGTATCATCCTCCGTTAAACATTGAGATAAAGGTCGAGTCAGATCATGGATCAGATCTCATTGAGTCGAGTAACATAAATCCAGCCAAGGACTGGAATTTTAACAAATGTGATGTCGAACGACTTTACCTATCCCTATCTGAAATTTCCTGGGAAATTGTTTTACAGACAGGCGAAGTTGGAGTTGCGGTAAGTACATTTTATAGTAACATCTACAAAATATTCGATGACTGCATGCCTAAAAAACATCGTGCCAAAGACACTTGCAAACGATATCCAGTTTGGTTTACTTCTGAAATAATTAATGATATCAAACTAAAACTAAAACTGCATGCAAGCTGGAAGCGGACCAATTGCAGCGATGAGTATAAGAGTTTTGCGGACCTCAGGAACTCCTTAAAGCATCGTACTGCAGAAGCCTACAGTTTGTATATAAGGCGCATTGAAAATAATATTAAAAGCAACCCACTTGAATTTTGGCGACACGTTACACAGCTTACGATCGAAAGGGGGTTTTGAGCCTAACGTTAGCTATAGTGGCGACTGTTTCTCAGGAGCAGCAGCCGCTGAAGCTTTTGCCAAATTTTTTGCAAGCGTGTTTCTGCCTGAAATGCCACAATTAAATCCAGCATGTGTCAATAATCACGAAACCGATTCCAATAGTAATTACATAAATATTTTCCAATTCACTGTCGATGATGTCCAGTACGGTATTGATAAATTAAAACCCAGAAGTTCCATAGGACCTGACAGTATTCCGCCTTTTATTTTAAAACATTTAAAAGAACTTTTTTCCGCTCTTCTATGTCACATTTTTAATTTGTCATTAAAGACAGGCATATATCCATACCACTGGAAAATCTCACGAGTGACGCCCATACCTAATACGGCCAATAAATCAACTGTTGAAGATTATCGTCCTGTCGCTATATTGTCATCTCCAGCCAAGATATTCGAAAATGTTCTTCATAAACTTATTTACTCCCAGGTTGAAAAATTTCTGAGTAACAGCCAGCACGGTTTTAGACGCAAGAGGTCTGTTGATTCCAATCTGCAGACAATTACGGAGTACATATCAAAGCATCTTGACAAGAAGCGACAGGTGGCTGTACTTTATTTTGATTTTTGTAAAGCTTTCGACAGAGTTAATAATGATATCTTGCTTCAGAAACTTAGCGCCATTGGTGTCTGTCCAAACTTACTTCGACTTTTAGCTGACTATCTCCGGGACCGCCAGCAGTTTGTAAGGCTGGGTATCTACGTATCTCGTCCTTACCATACACGCTCTGGTGTAAGTCAAGGGTCAATACTCGGGCCTCTGTTATTTCTACTCATGGTAAATGACTTACCAGCAGTTGCAAAATTTGCTGAGTGTCTCCTTTACGCAGATGACCTCAAACTTTATACTGCTGTCAACACCGTATCGGATTGCGAAGCTATGCAAAATGATATAAACGCCATACATGAATGGGGAGTTCAAAATAAAATGGAGTTCAATTCTTCCAAATGTTATGTAATGACCTTTGGTTGAATGCGACACCCGATTGATTTTGAATACAAAATGAATGGTACTAAAATAACTAGATCAACGAACATGAAGGACTTGGGTGTCACATTTGACCAGAAGCTTACTTTTCATGATCACATTTCTACAGTTGCCAAAGAATCTTTTAAAAGGCTAGGGTTTGTTCTCCGAAATGCCCGTGATTTTCACAACGAGCATGTAATAAGGCTTTTATACAGCACACTTGTCCGAACCAAGCTAGAAGCTAGTTCTTCTGTATGGAATCCGCACGAAGCAAAGTATGCACTTCTTTTAGAAAAAGTGCAAAAAGCATTCCTGCGTTTTCTTTACAGAAGAACTCTCGGTTACTATCCCTACCTCTATCCTACTAAGTTCCTCTTAGGGTGTCTGGGATATCATACGCTGGAGACCAGAAGGGCATGTGGCCAGGTAGGCGTTATGCTCAAGGTGTGGAAGGGTATGATGGATGCGCCTGATATCCATAATGAGCTGATTCGACTATACACACCGAATAATTATCTCCGTGGTAGAAAACATCGACTGCTAGGCGTGCCTTCGTGTCGGACAGCAGCCCGTGCTGCGTCTCCCTTACCGCGCGTGTTGACCGCACTAAATAAGCTCGTGGAAGCCAATCCGGACTGTGATCTGTTCGATGATAAATTCGACAATTTAATGGTTATGTGCCTACATTTTTGTGATAATAATTGTATTTAATTGTTGTTATTCGTTTATGTGTTGTTTTTGTACTTAAATATACTTTGATTTATGTAATTGGTATCATAAGCCGTGTAAATCAAATAAATAAATAAATAAATCTCTTATTTTTGTATTTTGAAAACAAGACTGCACTGAACATTATGTTGATAGGTAACAATACTAAATACTCTTAGATACTTTCTAGCATTCCTAATCTATTTCGTTGTTAAGCTTCTAATCAATCATTTTAAATTTTTATGATGACCTATTCAGAAATGTCTGTTTAATTAAGTACCCATTGATCGAATCGAAATTGAACATTAATCGTATTCTTATTTCCTGTCAAATTACATAAAAGGCTTAGGTTCTGGAAGGGTTGTTCTTTATTTGTATCTACTCACTGATATAATATTACATGAAATCATTGCAATTTAAGATTGAAGAAATAAGTAATTTCACAGGTAAGCAAACTGCAACAGTACAATAATGTAAGTAGTTAAAAGTCCTGTCAGAGGCATGGGTAGAGTGGCATCTATTGTGAACAAGCCACACGCTGTCATCTTACTGAAGGTCCGGTTAACTTGTAGCACACGCTTGCAAAGATGTCTGACACTTTCTGTAAGGAAATAAGCAAAACTTTTGTTGGGTAAATTACAAAAGAATTAAAATATAGATTTTAATTTCACAGAAAACCCATCTTTCAGAATCAATCTTGAAATCAGTACCTACCCTAATTGCGTAACTTATTTTCGTAAACAAATATGCCTAATTTGTTTAATTTTGACAATTCAACAACATTCATTGCGTTACTTACGTTGTGGAGCAGATTTTTAATCCAACTTATGAAGCAATGGATTAGCAATCTGTTTAAAATCGAAACCGATTGTGATTGTGTTGTATTACGCAATTAGGGTACAGGTGAATTAAACAAGTCGATATTTTTATAAAAGAATTTAGATATTTGTAGTCGAAACTTTTGTTCTTACTTGAACAGTTCGTATCCATCACACGCTGTATACACGCCGACTCAGCTTCTTTCACAGATATATAGAACTTCTCATATTGCCAACAAATTATCGAAGTAAGTGACAAATTTTTTACAATCCATGTGATTACAAGGATGCTCAGAAACGAAGGCAACTGAAATAAGCAAGTAGCAAAATAATATTAAGAGTCAGCTGTGCTCTGATGTGATACTGTAGCATCACCGTGTAAACTTATTTATTTAACAAAATTAAGTTAACATTGAGTAACTGAATCAGATAACCAAAATTGGGCAAGTAACAGTACAGAAACTACACAGTACCAAAATGAAAAAAAAAAAATGTAAATGATATTTCAATACAGGTAATTAGTAAAGAAAATAAAGGCTGAGGAATTACAAATACAGCATTTAGTTCCATATATGATATAATATCATTCAAACTAGAAACATAATGGGATCTTGCTAAAAGAGTGACTGAATGTGAAACAGAAAACATGACAAAAGAAAAGATGCTTTAATTGTTCAAAAAATAAATAAGATTAATAGAAAGAACAAATACACTTCATACTCCAGAACTTTTAAATCGTGATGTGGATGTTGAAGCTGAATAAAAAAATATTCAACAAAAGTTAATATAATTACAGGGCATTACATGTTACCAAATGAGAACTAAAGATACTTATCGATATTATACTCACTTCGTGATGTGACGAAAATTTCAAATGTGTTAAAAATACCTGCACACAACATAGAGTACGAATAAACGAATCGTATGTTCGGTATAATATCTAAAAAACGAAGAGGAAATCATTGCGTGAGTCAGTGGGAAGTGAAATGTAATGTAACAATGGAAGTAAGCACTGACTTACCAATACTCGGAAACATTTTGTACACAGTTTGAAAACATCTAAAATATTTTGATACGTTTTAAAGAACTCGTTACAATATTCATCATTCTGTTTTTCATTATTTATTATTAGTATGTTCTTAATCCATTCTTTCAGATACGTCGTCAATAATTTTGTAAGGCGGATGCAATAAATTAAATTTAGATCATATTGTGTAATCAGTAAATCGCGGGCTGCTTCAGTAACATAACCTGACCCCTTTGTGACATAAAAAAATGTAGCCTGTAAATTAAAAATACAGAGTACTGTAAAAAGTGAGATCCAGTTCCAAAAAATATAACTTCGGACACTTTTTCTAATGTCAATGCTCCTATGAATGTCTTGGAGCTTCAGTATAAGGGAAACGTTGCTACGGCTATAAACAATGTTGCAAATGATGAGCAAAATGTAGCCGACGAAAAAAATAGTCTTATCATACCAAAAAATTGCAAACGTGATACCCGTTTTATGCAATTTCGCGAAAATACTGTGTTCATCGTTGAACTGACGACAAATACAAAAAACATTGAAAAATGAAATAGTAAAGAACAGCAAAATGTGATATTTCTTCTCACACGGAGTGATATAACTATTTCTAATTTTGTATTTTGAAGACAAGACTGCAGAGAGCATAATGTTGAAAGGTTGAACTATTCTTTGGACGTCTTTGTCCAGTCTATTATTGAGTAACAATTTAACTGGACGATTTGAGTGTTTCCACATGGTTACTACACAACTGTTTGATGTTAAATGAACAATATTCCGTCAAGAAGTTTTTTTATTACTGGACCTTGATCGTATCTAAGTTGGAAATAATTAATCGTGCTTGCTGTCAAATTACATAAAAGGACGAGAATGTTATAACCTTTTTGTTTATTTGAAAAGAGATAAAAAAATCAACAACATCTTGTAATACACTATTCATTTTTGATCTTACTTCAGGAATGAAATAATCTTGGAACTATAATTATTTTGTAGTTTAGTAATGCGTAAGGCGATTTGTGTTGTCCCACATTATTTATTTTTGAGGTTGTTTTATTTAATAAGTTTGGGTACGTAATAACAGCCGCACGGGTCGATACAACAGGTCAAGCTACACTTGCTGGGGTTGGTCCGTGGATCGGTGACCATCTTAATATACCGAGACTCCTCCGTGCCGTGTGTGATAAAACACATTAAGCCGTTGGTCCCTGCTGTCATTCGTGGATCTTTGACAGTCGTTACTGGTCGTCAGAAGCCTGAAAGTCTGACAACCAGTCTTACCAAGGGTTATCGTATTACCCAGTTACTAAGTAGTGAGGGTCAGATAGGCAGTCGCTCCATGTAAAATACTGGTATTCAGCTGTATCCAGTTAGACTGGAAGCTGCCCCCAACATAGTTGGGAAAAGGTTACGCAAATTGATTGAGGTTGTTTTATTTTCTACCTACTGTAAGTGTACAAATGAATTCATATAAAGGAGACTGAAACGATTACATGCACTTTTGGGCTTGAATTTTTGAGCTCCATGTTGTTTTCCTCATCGCTGTCATTGTGGCACAGTAGTCAACAGTCTTAGCCATCACGGCCTGTCTTGCAGCAGAAGTGCGGGTCGCTTAGGGCGGCACGCGAACATCAACGACATCATCCGACGAGCTCTTGTCACCGCTGGTGTTCCAGCTGTTTTAGAACCTAATGGCTTGGCACGCGACGGTGGCAAGATACCGGACGGTATGTCTTTATTTCCATGGAAGGTGGGTAGGCCTTTAGTGTGGGATGCAACCTGTGCCGACACTCTTGCGCCATCCCATCTTCCTGGCTCGGCATGTTGTGCCGGTAATGTTGCTGCGCCTGCGGAAATCCTCAAGCGGCGTAAGTATAATATTGGTATATTTTCGAGCCGTTTGGGGTTGAAAATCTCGGGCCTTGGGGTCCGAGTGCCCATGGCCTCTTTCGTGACATCTCAAAACGGCTATTTGACATTTCCCTTGACCCAAGGGCTGGTTTTTACTTTGGCCAGAGGCTAAGCATTGCCATACAACGTGGCAATGCGGCCAGTCTCTTGGGTACATTACCAGTCGACAGCGTTGCGGATAAATTTTGTTGATACTATATTTTAGTTTGTGAATATTGCAATTGAAGATATATTGAAAAAATAAGTAATTTCACAGGAAAGCAAACTGCAACAGTACAATAATGTAAGTAGTTAGGAGTCCTGTCAGAGGCATGGGTTCTATGTTGTTCTATGTTATGGGGTTTGGTTTCCGCACTTAGTCCGTCAGGTGGACCATTGTGCGTGGGCCATGGCGGCCGTTTGGTGGTTATTCCAACCAGCCCACCTCCCTCCAGAAGTTAATCAAAACTCCTGGTTTGTTCAGAACATCTGTAAACGATCTGGGTGACCCGAGGGTTTCTGTTCTAATCTGGGTGACGCCTGTGCATTCGAAGAGCACGTGCGCGACGGTTTCCTCAGCCTCCATGCATGCCCTGCACAGAGGGCTGTCCGTTATGCCTATTGTGTGGAAGTGCTTGTTTAGCGAGCAGTGTCCCGTGATGGTTCCCGTCACCAGGCGCAGGCCGTTCCTGTCCAGGCGTAATAAACGCCTGGTTAGCCTGCTATCCAGGGATGGCATAGCTTCCTTGGACTGCCTGCAGCCCGGTGTCGAGGTCCACCAGTACTCCGCTTGTGTGAGGGTGAACTCCTGTAGCCACCTGCGTATTTGGTTGAACGGGATTGGTACGATAGGTTCGGGTCCACAGACTGCCGTGCCAGAACCTCTTCTAGCAAGTTCGTCAGCTGCGTCGTTACCTAGCGAACCGCTGTGTCCTTTTATCCATTGTAGCGTCACCGTGTTGCGACTAGATACCGTTACTTGTTCTAGTGCATTGTGACATTCTAGTATTAACTTCGAGGTAATATATTTTTTCTTCAAGGATTGGAGAACTGAGGCGCTGTCAGAGAGTATACGTATGTGAGTGTCCGTAACTCTCCTGGCTTCAATGGCATGGACCGCTTGTATGATGCCCACACACTCCGCCTGATAGACGGTGTTGAACATTCCTAGCGGTCGGGATATCTTAATGTTGAGGTCGTATGAGAAGACTCCGACCCCGGTACCGGAATCGGTCTTCGATCCGTCAGTGTAAACCCTCAGCTCCTCCGAGCCAGAGTAGTCACACTGTTCTTCTGTTAGTATTATGTTGTAGTGCCTTTGAAAATGGTGTGATTTCGGGGCTTTGTCGCAGGGTGATGCCATCATTGGCCGACGTTTGATTACATCTTCCTTTATGCGTGTGTGCTTAATTCTAGAATCTCTGCTTAGAGTTCCTGATAAATGCTGCCTGAAGGCGGCCAGAGCCGCCTCTTCCCGCACAATGAGGTGCAGAGGCGGCAGTCCAAGCATTGCTTGTAGGGCGGCTGTGGGTGTAGTTCTCATACTGCTAGTGATTGCAACACAAGCAAATCGCTGCAGTTTTTCGAGATCTCTTTGGGCTGTGCTCAAGTCTGTCCTGGGCCACCAGACCAGTGAGCCGTATGTGATAAGCGGTCGAATGACTGTAGTGTATAACCAGTGGGTGACCTTGGGGCTAATCCCCCAATTCCTGCCAAGCAGTCGCTTACACTGCCACAGGGATATGCTGGCTTTAGTTGTGACATAGTTCGTGTGTTTTGCCCAGTTCAGTTGTTTGTCCAAAAAGATGCCCAAGTATTTGGTTTCAGTTGAGAGGCTTAGGGTTGTTCCAAAGAATCGTGGTAGCTGTAGTGTCATCAATTTTCTCTTTTTTGTGAACAGAATCAGTTCGGTTTTTGTAGGGTTCACTGAGAGTTGGTGCATGCTGCACCATTCCTCTACTATTTTCAGAGCTTGACGCATGAGATTGCATAGGGTGTTTTCGTGTGTCCCGTTTATTATTATGGTTATGTCGTCGGCGTAGCCCACGGTGAAATAACCTTTGTCATTGAGTGTTTTGATGAGGCTGTCTACTACCAGGTTCCATAGCAGCGGCGAGAGGACGCCCCCTTGTGGGCAGCCCTTCGCAACGATGGCTCTCGTAGTGTCATTTACTGTGACTTGTACAGCTCTCAATTTGAGCATGTTGGTGATCCAGCCACTCAGGGTGGAGTCTATGCCGTGTCGGTCGAGGGCTGTGTTTATACTGTTAAACATGGTTTTGTCAAAGGCGCCCTCGATATCAATGAAGGCAGCCAGTGCTGAGCATTTGTGGTCCACTGCGCATTCAATTTTACCAACCACGCTGTGCAGCGCTGATTCTGTTGATTTGCCTGTGGAGTACGCATGCTGTTTTTTGTGAAGTGGTATTACCCGGAGAGGTCCGTCTCGGATATGCCGGTCACAGAGTCTCTCGAGGGTCTTCAGTAAGAAAGATGTAAGGCTTATAGGCCTATAAGCTTTGGGTTGTGTATAATCGGTTTTGCCAGGTTTGGGTATGAAAATTACTTTCACCTCGCGCCATGCGAGAGGTGTGTGTCTAAGTGCTATGCAGGCTCGATAGATCTCCACCAGCCATGGTGTCAAATAATCTACCCCCCACTGCAGTAGGGCTGGGAAGATGCCATCCAGCCCTGCCGACTTGTATGGCTGAAAGGTGTTGATAGCCCACTTTACTCGCTCTTCTGTCACTATGTTGCGGGCTCTTGACCAGTCTTGATCCGTTGGGGTCCATTCTGGTTCAGCCTCCCACGACCTGTCCTCCAGGATTCTACAGTCTGGGAAGTGAGTTTCGAGAAGGACCTTACTGGTTTCATGGTCAGTTAGTGTGTATGAGTTATCGGGTTTTTTAAGTGCGCCGAGGGTTCGGTCCTGATCGGTTGATAGGATCTTCCTTACCCTTGCGGCTTCGTTATTTGTCTCGATAGACTCACAGAATTTACGCCATGCCGTCCTCCTGGCAGTTCTGATTTGCTTTTTGTATATATATTGGGTCTCTTTGTATATCTCCCAGTCGTCCGGGAGTCTAGTGTTTTTAGCTCTGTTAAATTGTTTACGTAGCGCATCTCTGAGTTTACCGAGTTCAGCGTTCCACCATGAGCTTCTGTCGTTTCTAGTTTTTGGCGCTCTCAGTATACAACATGCGTGGTATGCTTCAGTTAGGTATTCTGATAGTTTTGTTACGGTGTATTCTAACTGTGCTTGGTCTCTTATGGTTACCTGTGTTAGATGTCTAGCTAATAGGGAGGCCAGGAGACGTTTGTACCCGGGAACATTAGTGCGCCTCGGGTTACGCCTCGATTCTGGTTTCCTAGTATTGGTAGTTAGGGTAAAGCGGATCCTTCTGTGATCTGAGCAGGAAGGCTCGTCCGATACGTGCCAGTTTGTAATAAGGTTTGTCGCGTTTTCTGTAGCAAGTGTTAGATCTATAATCGTTTGTCCTCGGGCTGTGACCCAAGTGGGTTCTGAGCCACGGTTTACAATATTAAGGTTAGTAGAAAATAAATAGGTGGATAGTACCTCTCCTCTGGAGTTTGGTGCATCGCTGCCCCAGAGCGGGTGGTGTGCGTTTGAGTCGGTGCCGATGATCAGGTCTAGTTCGGCGCGTTCACAGTGCTGTACCAGATCGGCCATCTCCTTCGGCGGGCAGTCCGCGTCCACGCCTGGCATGTATGCCGAGGCCAGTACAACATCTGGAACGCTACCTTCAGTCTGGAGCCTGACAACTGTCATGTCTCTGGAACAGAATTGAGTGAGTGGTGTGATAGGAATTTCTTTGGGTATGTAGATGCAGGTTCTTGGCTTGTCTGAGCTGTGTGTGTTGAGAATTAGCTTACCTCCGATGTTACCGAGGCCGCATACTCTATTGTTCCTGATCCACGGCTCTTGGATCAGTGCGATCGTTCGGGGCTTTACCTCCAGTGCCCTGCGCAAGCTAGCCGTGGCAGTCTGGCTGTGCTGGAGGTTGGTCTGGATGATGTTGAGGGGTGGTGACGACGGTGGAGAGGAGTTAGTCGGAGATGGATCCATCGGATTGCCTCTCCCCCAACTCCTCACTATAATTGTCGTCGTGTTGTTCCACCGGCGACGAGGCGAGTAGGCGCTCGTTCCAGCCAAGTGATTCGGGCGGAATGGTGTCGACAACGTCAGCCATGGCCGCTCGGGCCATGACCTCCTCCAGTTGGTCCATGTCTGGGTCATTCGTCTGTGCCAACGTCGGTTGTGAAGTCTTGGTGTCGCTGTCGGTCTGGTCGTCAGAGGGTTGGGTCGTGGGCCAGAAGCGTACGTATATCGACCCGAGTAGGTAGGATATACGTCGCTCCCGGGCCCGGACTTTTACGGCTTCCTCCGGTGGGATACCTAGGGTCAAATAAGTCCCATAGTTATCGCCACCGACGGTAGTCGCCCTGTACAGTGACCACCTGGCAATGTCAAACCAAGTATTCTGACGGATCAGAATACCATGGAGTCTGGCTACGTCACCTCTGTACCGAGGGACAAAAAGCGAGACTCGGACACGGGTGGGCACGTCTGATTGTCTCAAAACCGTGAGCGTCAGGTCAGTGTTCGGAAGTCTAATTAGGGGTACATTTTGGGTCAGCCAGGTCAGTGCATGGTCGTCTTCACACCACATCTGCACGGTGCCATCCGCTACCCGTGGGTACCCGCGGAAGGCAGGGAGTGGTGCTGTCGAGTCTGTGTCCATAACACGGTTTTCTAGGTCAGTTTTGATAAACTCGGCCTCATCCCTAGTCAGGTCTCTGGAGGGGGGGGGAAGGCAGATTGCTACGGCCAGCCGCGCAGGGATGTCCTTCGTGGCTCGCGCGTAGGTCCTCTGCTCCCCTTGAGCGGAGTGGACCCTCACCCGTTTGGCGTCCCCCTGGACCATACTCGGCGAAGCCGTGTCGTCAGGGCGCCCCCTCTTCACCGGCCCTGTACCGCTCGGTCCAGGCTGCGGCTTAGAGGTGCCTGGTTGTGTCGCCGGGTGTCGGGTACCACCTCGCTTACCCCTGCTGTGCTTAGGACGAGGTCGGTCGTGGGATCCGTTAGTGTCGTTGGGTCGGCTGTCGGTCCCGGCGGACTCAGTCGCGTGCGGAGGCTTTTCGCGCTGGGTTGCCCCTTCGCAAACTTGCTCCCGCACGCGCGGTTCCGCGTCCGGCCGCTTTGCGCGCTGAGTTTCCCCTTCGCGCTCTCGCGGCCGGTCGCGTGCTTCCGGCCCCTTTTCGCGCTGGGTTTCCCCTTCGCGGACTTGTGGCCGGTCGCGCACCTCCCCTTCGGCGTCCGATCGCGCTCCGCGCTGGCTAGTGCCTTTGCGGATATTGCGCTTACGGTCGCCAATTCTCTTCTTCCGGGCCAGGATTTTTCCGCGCTTTGACAGCGGGCGTACTACAGAGGCATGGGTAGAGTGGCGTCTATTGTAAACAAGCCACACGCTGTCATCTTACTGAAGTTCCGGTTAACTTGTAGCACGCGCTTGCAAAGATGTCTGACACTTTCTGTAACAAAATAAGCTAACATTTTGTTGGGTAAATTACAAAAGAATAAAATATAGATTTTAATTTCCCAAAAAACCCATCTTTAAGAATCAATCTTGAAATAAAATTGAAATTGTCTTGAATTAAAATTGTCGATATTTTTATAAAAAGAATTTAGATATTTGTAGTTGAAACTTTTGTTCTTACTTGAACAGTTCGTATCCATCACACGCTGTATACACGCCGACTCAGCTTCTTCCACAGATATATAGAACTTCTCACATTGCCAACACATTATCGTAGCAAGTGACAAAAATTTTACAATCCAAATGATTACAAGGACGCTCAGATATGGAGACAACTGAAAGCAGCAAGTAACAAAATAATATTAAGAGTGAGTTGTGCTCTGAAACGATACCGTAACGTTACCGTGTAAACTTAAAAGTTCAATAAAATTAAGTAACTGAATCAGATACCCAAAGTTGAGTACCACAATCTACACAGCACCTAATTGAAGAAAAAAAAAATTGTAAATGATATTTCAATGGTAATAAATGAATGAAATAAAGGCTGAGGAAGTACAAATACAGCATTTAGTCCCATATATAATGTTTCATTCAAAATAGAAACAAAATGAGATGTTGCTAAAGGAGTGACTGAATGTGAAAAGGAAAACATGACAAAATAAAAAATACTTTCATTGTTCTTAAAATAACGAAGATTAATAGAAAGAACAAATACACTTCATACTCCAGAACATTTGTATCATGCTATGGATGTTCAAGCTGGTTAAAAAATATTCAACAAAAGTTACTAAAATTCTTGGGCATTACATGTTACCAAATGAAAACTTAAGATACTTATTATGGATATTATACTCACTTCGTGATGTGACGATAACTTCAAATGTATTAAGTATACCTGCACACAACATAGAGTACGAATAAATGACTCATATGTTCGGTATAATATCTAAAAACGAAGAGAAATATCATTGCGTGAGTCAGTGAGAAGTGAAATTTTATGTAACAATGGAAGCAAGCACTGACTTACCAATACTCGGAAACATTTTGTATACAGTTTGAAAACATCTAAACTGTTTTGATACGTCTTAAAGAACTTGTTACAATATTCATCATTCTGGTCTTCATTATTTATTATTAGTATGTCCTTAATCCATTCTTTCAGATACGTTATCAACAATGTTGTAAGGCGGATACCATAAATTAAATTTAGATCATATTGTGTTAGCAGTAAATCGCGGACAGCTTCAATAACATAAATTGACCCCTTTGTGATACAAAAAAATATAGATGGTAAATTGAAAATACTGAGTACAGTAAAAAGTGAGATCCAGTTCCAAAAAATATAACTTCGGACACTTTTTCTTATGTCAATGCTTCTATGAATGTCTTGGAGTTTAAATATAAGGGAAATGTTGCTACGGCTATAAACAATGTTGCAAATGATGAGCAAAATGTCGCCGACGAAAAACATAGTCTTATCAAGCCAAAAAATTGCAAACATGATACCCGTTTTATGCATTTTCGCGAAAATACTGTGTTCATCGTTGACCTGACGAAAAATACAAAAAACAATGAAAAATGAAATAATAAAGAATAGGAAAATGTGATATTTCTTCTCACACGGAGTGATATAACTATTTCTAATTTTGTATTTTGAAGAAAAGACTGCAGAGAGCATAATGTTGAAAGGTTGAACTATTCTTTGGACGTCTTTGTCCAGTCTATTATTGAGTAACAATTTAACTGGACGATTTGAGTGTTTCCACATGGTTACTACGTAACTGTTTGATGTTAAATGAACAATATTCCGTCACGAAGTTTTTCTATTACTTGATCTTGATCGTATCTAAGTTGAAAATAATAAATTGTGCTTGCTGTCAAATTACATAAAAGGATGAGATAATTATCTATGAATTCATCATCAAATATGTCGTTTTCGTATATTTGAAAAGAGATAAAAAATCAACAACGTCTTTTAATACAATATTCATTTTGATCTTACTTTAGGAATGAAATAATCTTGGAACTATTTTGTAGTTTATTATTGCGTAAGGCGATTTGTGTTGTCCCACATTATTTATTTTTGTGGTTGTTTTATTTAAGCAAGTATGTTTGGGTACGTTATAACAGCCACACGGGTCGATCCAACAAGTCAAGCTACGCTTGCCGGGGTTGGTTCGTGGATCGGTGACCATCTTTAAATACCGAGACTCTTCCCTGTCTCGGAAAGCACGTAAAGCCGTTGGTCCCGGCTGTCATTCGTGGATCTTTGACAGTCGTACGGGTCGTCAGAAGCCTGATAGTCTGACAACCAGTCTTACCAAGGGTTATCGTATTACTCAGTTACTGGGTTGTGGAGGTCAGATAGGCAGTCGCTCCATGTAAAATACTGGTATTCAGCTGCATGCGGTTAGACTGGAAGCCGACCCCAACATAGTTGGGAAAAGGTTAGGCAGATTGATTGAGGTTGTTTTATTTTTACTGTAAGAATACAAATGAATTTATATAAATTCCTTAATATTATGACATGTGTTAGCTGCAACTTCAGACCAGAGGGAGTTACGAGTGACCAGCCCTATATAAGCCAACGGAAACCGGCGCGCGCTCTCTTTTGGCTGAAAGGCGTGCGCTCGTGAACATCGACTTAGGATATCGTGTCATTTATTTTTATTTAAAATATTTTGTTAATTATTAGAATATCGCTTTATTGTGTCAATTATATTTTTTTTTTTATTAAAAATCGTTTTAAATTCCTAAAATCAGAAGTGGGATTGAATGCCATTTTAGCCGCTTCAAGTCATTTCTGGTTCCATTATAATGTCGAGTAGAAAACGTGCAACTCCGCGAGAGCGCCCGTCTTCGCCTAATTTAGGTAACCTAGCAGCGACGATGGAAGCAATCCTCAACCGCCTGACAACGCTAGAGCAGCGCGCCGAAACACGTGCTACCACGCCGCCGCCGCCGTTGCCCGCCCTTGCTGAGCCATCGCCAGCCCTTGCAACGAGCGTGCCACGTGGCGAGAGCGTGGCCAGCACCCCGAGCGACGCCAGAAGCTCAGCTATATCGACAACAGCTTCACCGGACATCACGGAGCGTCTCATCGACGCGCTAAAATCCATAAACCCGGTGAGGTCCAACCAATATTATGTTTCGGATTTCGATCCTAGCATTCATGACGCCTATGCATGGTGTGACGAAGTGGATCGAGCTCAATCGCAAAACCACTGGGATGAAAAAGAGTGCCTAGCCCGTGTGGGACTATCTCTAAAGGGTGACGCACGTTCCTGGCTGCGCGAGTGGACCAGTAACAATCGTACTTGGTCTAATTTCAAATTAGAGCTCAAATCACTTTGTCCGCGACGCATTGACGTCGCTAATATTCTTTTTGATGTGATGTGTAAAGAATCTGATAAGTACTCCACGTATGCAGACTACGCGCGAAAATCATTATTACGATTACGTATTGTAAAAGGATTAAGTGACGAATTATTGTGCGCCATTATTGTGCGCGGTATAAAAGATCCACAAATACGTGCAGCCGCCATAAACGCAAAATTAACACCAGAAACGATCGTGGAATTCTTATCAATATATGTGAAATCATGTCGTTCAAGCGTAAGTGCACCTAATCATACTCAGACACGCAATAGCCGATGCACTGATTCCTCCACCGAACGATTCCGTAAGCGTCCTACGATAAATACAGATGTACGCGTACGTTGCTATAATTGTAACCGAACCGGACATAAAAGCAAATACTGTTCAAAACGAAATAAGATCGATGACAGTAATATTAATAAAAATAAATCCGCGACTACCCCCGAATCTACTAACAAATCCGTTCCTAAAGTTGTGTGTACATTTTGTAAGAAAGTAGGTCACACTGAGGATACTTGTTTTGCAAAAGAACGTTCTGAAACGCGAAATAAATCTAATATCAATTTTTGTCGCGAAATAACGTGCGACCGTACTAAAAGGGATGTCATAACAGCAGTAATCAATGGAGTACCCACCGATGTTCTGATTGATAGTGGTTCGAGTATTTCTTTAATATCAAATGATCTCGTCAAACATTTCTCATGTCGCACGACCTCGAGTGTACAGATATTGCGTGGTTTAGGTGGAATAGAAATGCGTTCCGATTGTTTCGTAACTTTGTCGATAGAATTTAGTGACGTTACGTTAGAGGTAGATCTATATGTTGTGCCCCGTGATTACCTTAGTGCGCCAGTGCTTATCGGTACAGATGTACTAAATAGGAAAGGCCTCGCATACATTCGAACTGGCGATTCCCAGCGAATAATTAGGAATAGTTCGCTTGTAAATAACTTGACACATAGTGAACCGACTGTGCAACTTGATTCGATCAACACACAACTGTGTGGTGATGAAAAAGCGCGTTTATCGTTTGTATTGAATAGGTATTCAAAATATTTTCTGAGTGGAACAGCGACAACCACTGTAAATACCGGAGAGATGCACATTCGGCTTACTAGTGAGGAACCTGTAAATTATCGACCCTACAAATTATCATATGATGAAAAACTGCGTGTTCGTGAAATTGTTAGTGACTTAAAGGAAAAGGGTATAATCCGTGAGTCAGAGTCTTCTTATGCAAGTCCGATCTTGTTGGTAAAAAAGAAAGACGGATCAGATAGAATGGTTGTTGATTATCGAGCTCTGAATAACATAACGATAAAGGACAGATACCCTCTTCCTTTGATCGATGATCATATAGATAGGCTTGGGAAGTGTAATTATTTCACTGTGCTGGATATGGTGACAGGCTTCCATCAAATAAGAATCAACGAAGATTCCGTGCACCGAACTGCATTTGTGACGCCCGAAGGGCATTTTGAATATCTCAAGATGCCTTATGGTTTGGCGAACGCTCCTGTAGTTTACCAGCGAATTATATCTGATACATTGAGATCTCTTATTGATGCAGGTCAGGTCCTAGTGTATATCGACGACGTAATGCTATTGAGTGACTCCGTAGGGGACGGCTTGTTCTTGCTCGATTCTGTTCTGGAGATTTTAACAAAGGCGGGTTTTTCTATTAATTTAAGAAAATGCACCTTCCTTACCACTGAAGTGGAGTATCTTGGGAGGACGATCAGTAAAGGTCAGGTCCGGCCGAGCGTACAAAAAATAGACGCACTAGCCAAATCTCCGATTCCTAAAACCGTTAAGCAAGTGAGGCAGTTTCTCGGTCTGGCCGGCTACTTCAGAAGATATATCCCAGGATACGCTACTAAAGTGGCCCCCATCGCTTCTTTGACTCGCAAAGATGTTAAGTTTAATTGGGGTAATGACCAGGAGCGGGCAAGACAAGAAGTCCTCTCGATTTTGACTAGCGAGCCTGCGTTGTTAATTTTTGATCCATCTTTGCAAACCGAGGTACACACTGACGCAAGTTCGTTAGGATACGGCGCTGTATTAATGCAAACGGGAAAAGACGGTCGTAGGCATGCAGTAGCGTACTATAGTAAGGTCACTGTAGGGGCGGAACCCAGGTACCACTCCTATGAGTTGGAGACCCTTGCTGTAGTTAAGGCCTTGCAACATTTCCGTCAATACCTTGTAGGTAAACATTTTAAAGTAATTACCGATTGCAACGCCTTAAAAATGACTCAGCGTAAAAAGGATCTCCTGCCTAGGGTGGCACGCTGGTGGATGTTCCTACAAGACTATGATTTTACCCTCGAGTATCGAAAAGGTCAGTTCATGCCACATGCTGACTATCTCAGCCGTAATCCAGTTAACCTTTGCGCCGTACAAAAACCAGTTAACTGGGCTCAAGTGGCACAGGCCGCAGACGATGAAACGGTTACTTTACTCGAAAATCTTGATCAGGGCCAGTTAGATAGTTCACGGTATGTAAAGAAAAACAATTTACTTTATTATAAGTACAACCCGATAGGTGAGCAATCACGATTGTTATGTTATGTTCCAAAGGGTTTTAGGTTAAGTTTGTTACGTGTATTTCATGACGAACACGGACACGTTAATATTGAAAAAGTGCTTGATTTAATATTAAAACACTTTTGGTTTCCTAACATGCGCCAATTCGTCAAGAAATACATAGGTCATTGTATCGTTTGCCTAACACACAAAAAGGTGCCTCGTGCTCCTCTACAGCCAATTGTATCGTGGACGAAACCTGTAATACCTTTTGATACCGTGCACGCGGATGCACTTGGCCCTTTACCCGAATCGAATGGGTATAAATACATTCTTATTATAATCGACGCTTTCACGAAATATTGTTTTTTGTATCCTATGTATAAACAAGAAAGCGCGGAACTAAAACGAGCGTTTACTAACGCGGTGTCCATTTTTGGTACTCCGCGATTAATAGTTTGTGATAGGGGCAGAATGTTCGACAGTGCCGACTTTGGCGAATGGGCATCAAATTTTGGTATTCAGATACATTTCATAACACCCGAAATGCACCAAGAGAATGGCCAAGTAGAACGGTATTGTCGAACAGTACTGTTGGGGTTTCTGCGTCAGGTCGTCGTCGTGTCAGCGTCGTGGAATAAATCAGACACAAGGCTCCTTATTAATAACGTGTAATATATCGTTTTACAATAGATATAAGTATTTTTACAGTTTAAATAGATTTAGCAATTACAATTTGCGTGAGTACGTTAGCGTGTCACCAAGACAGTGAAAATCCGTAGCGCGTCGCTAGTGTCGCGCCGTGGTCTGCCCCTTCCCCGTGCGCCGCCTTCGTCTCATCGATTGGTTCTATGTGTTGCCAGTAGATGGTGCTGTGGTCGTCAACATGCCCGCGGCCTTGGAAACATCAGGTTCCAATGAAGCTGAGATGCTGCTCGTTCGGTTGTCATCAGGATGCAGGAGCGGGCAAATTCTTGGGTATGATCGTCGAATGACGCCCGTCGCTGTATTGATGGTTGCTACGCGTGAGATGCCATCTTTGCCGGTGAATGTGTGCAGCACTCGTCCAAGGCGCCACTTCAAAGGTGGTAGGTGGTCCTCTTTGATTAGGACGAGGGTGTCACGGGCAAGTGTGTCCTGGTTGAGTTGCCACTTCGTTCTCTTCTGGAGCTCAGAGATGTATTCGGTTGACCAGCGTTGCCAGAAGTTCTGTCTCATTTGTTCCACGCGATCATATCGTGGCAGGCGCTGCGTAGCCGTCGCAGTGAGGTCCCGACTGGCGGGTGCGGTGAGCGGTCGGCCAATCAGGAAATGAGCAGGACATAAAGGAAGAAGGTCGTTCGGATCTGTGGACATTGGGTGCATAGGTCGGGAGTTGAGGACTGCTTCAATTTGTGCCAATATCGTACTCAACTCTTCGTATGCAAAATGAGCATTTCCTATAATGCGACATAAATGAAACTTACAGGACTTGACCCCTGCCTCCCACAAACCACCGAAATGAGGCGAGTACGGCGGAATAAATGTGAATTCTATTGAATTGTTAGTAGTAAAATCTATAATGTCTGATTTTGAAGAATCTAAAAATTTTGAAAATTCCTTTAATGCTCCTACAAAAGTCGTGCCATTGTCAGAATAAATCTGTAGTGGTTTACCACGTCGAGAGATGAAACGCTTCAACGCCAGCAAATATGCTTTAGTAGTAAGACTTGTGACCAATTCTAAATGTATTGCGCGCGTAGTAAAACATACAAAGAGACATATATAACATTTCGTTAACTTTGCCCCCCTCCCGGCATGGTTCAGCATGAACAATGGCCCAGCATAATCCACGCCACTACGTATGAATGGATACCCTGGCTCCAATCGTTCGGTAGGTAAGTTACCCATTTGTATGTTTAATGGTCTAGGTCGCATACGCTTGCACCTCATACAGGTGTGCACCACTTGTTTAGCCAAGTTACGCCCTCTAATAGGCCACCAAGTATCACGAATTGTGGCCAGTAATAACTGAGGCCCTGCGTGTAATAATGATTTATGTTGATGCTCAAATATAAGGCGAGTCAATGTGTGTTTACCACACAACAACAAAGGATGTTTTTTATCGTACGAGAACGAGTCTGAATATGATAGTCTGCCTCCTACTCTAATCAAATCGTGTTCATCTAAGAAAACATTTAAACTAGAAATACTGCGTGGGCATTTTAATTGACGATTTTGTTTTAATGTTTTATAAACATCTAAGAAAGATTGTTGTTGTGCTATTCGGGTTAAAGTTCTAATAGAAATATCTAATTCATCCATCGATAGGCAACCTGTGAGCCGTTCTGTTTTTAGTTTTGTGCGGCTATTGTTCATGAAACGCATAATGTACGCCACTACGCGTCGCAAACGATTATAACATGAATACCTATCGAATATAAAAGAATCAGAATTTACTTGAACGAGTAATGAAGTTTTAAGTGATTTTAATTCAGGTAATTCATCGTTATTAACATTATTATAAGAATTAATATCATGTTCCCATTGTGTGTTAGGAACCTTTAGGAATGGCGGTCCGCGCCACCACAACTCACAAGTCTTAAGTATATCTAGATGCACACCGCGCGATAACAAATCAGCTGGATTTTGTTTACCGGCTACATGAAGCCACGGCTTATCGCCCGTGAGTTCATTAATCTGTGCAACGCGGTTCTGCACAAATGTTTTTAATAAATTAGGTGACATTTTGAGCCATCCTAAAACTATTGTTGAGTCTGACCAAAAGTAGACGTTATTAAAAGATAATCTTAATGAGTTACAAATTTTTGTAAACAACTTTGCAGCTACTAGCGCGCCACATAGTTCTAAGCGCGGCACGCTAACAGGTTTAACGGGAGCGACCTTACTTTTCGCACATAACAACGTGACTGATATCACCTGTGCATCTGTATAGCTGCGTACATATGCGCAGGCGCCGTATGCGTCTTACGAGGCGTCACAAAATATATGTAACTCAAGAATGTGTGTATTTTCTCCAATGACATAACGTGGAATGCGTATGTCTTTTAAATTAGGTAATTTATGAATGAATTTTTGCCATTCTACTAGTATATGGTTAGGAACTGCGTCATCCCACCCTATCTTACATAGCCACATCTTTTGTAATAGAATTTTAGCTATTATTATATTTGGTGTAAGTAAACCTAAAGGATCATATATCTGCGCGATGACTGAAAGAATATTGCGTTTGGTAGTGTGAGTTACGTCATGATCACATTTTGTGCTAAAATACAATTCATCGGATGAATAAAACCATCCCATACCTAGTGTTTTGGTATGACAGTTTTCTCCTAGTGTGAATTCCTTAGAAGTAGACGGTAACTCTGTTTGTGGAATTTCTGAGTTAAATATCCATTTTCTAAGGGAGAAACAACCTGATTCTAATACTTCAGAGACATCTCTGCATATTTCTAATAACTTTTGTTTATCCTGATGTCCCGTTATTAAATCGTCAACGTAAAAGTCGTCATTAATTACTTGTGCGATGACGTCATCTTTACATTCTAACGCGAGTTGTTTTAAACATCTAATACTGAGATACGGCGCAGACGCCGTCCCGTAAGTGACGGTGTTAAGTTGAAATACACCGAGCGGCTCAGATGGATCTTCCCTCCAAAGTATTAGTTGCAGATTTCTCTGATCAGGCTGAACTAATATTTGCCGATACATTTTCTCAACGTCGGCGCATGCTACATATTTAAATTGTCTAAAACGGAGTAAAATTGAAAACAAATCATTTTGTAACGTAGGCCCAATGTGTTGTATGTCGTTTAATGATTTGCCCGAAGTGGACTTTGCACTTGCGTCAAAGACAACTCTAAGTTTGGTTGTTGAACTATTTTCCCTGTAAACACCATGATGTGGTAAGAAATAACAAGGTGAAGAGTATTCTGTTATGCGACTCATGTGACCCAGACCTAAATATTCACTCATAAAATCGTTATACATTTTTCTATAGCTCGGCGCGCTCCTAATTAGTTTGCGTTCGAGTGCAAGAAACCTGTTTTTTGCCATAGAAAATGTGTCATGTAAAACATCAGCTGATTGACTGAGTGGAATGCGCACAGAAAAACGGCCCTTAACGTCACGTAAAGTCGTATCTGTGAATAAATTTTCGCATGCACTTTCATCTTTAGTGAGATTTTTGTGTGTTGAAGTTATTTCTTCCAGTTCCCAAAATCGTTTGAGTTCTGAATCTAATGTTTGCGTGAAATTACAATGACTTAGGTTAACGCGTGAAACCTTTTTATGTACAGTTCCCGATATGATCCAACCAAGTTGTGTGTTTTGTAAGTATGGACCATTCGGCAACCGTATCAGACCTTCACTAAGCAGGTCCCAGAACTTATCTGCCCCTAACAATAAATTAATATCGCCAGACAGATAGAATTCTGGATCGGCAAGTTGAACATTGCCTGGTATTTCTATGTGATAATTACCTCCTAGTGATGGTAATTGTGCCGTAATACGAGGCAAAACTAAACAACTAAAGTGCGTGTTATATGTGTTCGTTTTGGATCGCAACTGAATACGACAAGATTGCGTGGATTGGGAAATAGTGTTACCTACCCCTATTACTTGAACAGTGGACTGTATCAATGGAAGATTAAGTTTTTTACAAAGCGATTCAGATATGAAGCAATGTTGGCTCCCATTATCGAGGAGAGCTCGCGTTGTGTGATAGTTATGATGTTTGTCCGCTATTTCCACTAATGCGGTCGATAATAATACCGGATTTAAAAAACATTGTGCTTTGGTATTATTATCTTCCTTGTATATTGTGTGCGATTTGTGAGAAGTGGTGAGCGGCATCTGTATGTGTGAAGCACTCGTATCATTTGACTCAGACTGTGGCACTCTTTGCGTGATTTGAGCAACAGCTGATGATGTACGAGCATCTACAACACCATCTGTGTGAATTAAGGTGTTGTGTTTTTTGTTACAATGCCTGCACGGCCCATACCAACACTCGTTTACTGCGTGATCGGATCGTAAACAATTACGACATAACCTTTTCTCCTCAATGAAATTTAGTTTATCTTGAAGAGATAAATTAAGGAAATCTTCACACGAGTAAACCGGGTGATTGGAACCGCACTGAGCGCATTTGTAACGTGGTGATTTTTTGTTATTGTTATCTTTGCGTGTAATAACATGACTGTGTGATTTGGTGACCGACTGTTTCTTTGTGTGAGTGTCTACTGATTGTTTGCTTTGAGGCCTAATCGATTCTAAAAAATCAGCACGATCCTTGAGGAATTTCATTAATATAGACAGCTTTAATTTTCCTATTTTCGGGAGGGTACTTTTATAACTTTCCCACTCGCGATCGGTCGAAGAATCTAACTTGGAAGTTATTATGTGGATAATCAAAGTATCCCACATATCTGTAGGTTCGTCTAACGTTTTTAGCGCCCGAATGTTTCTTAAAACTGTATCTATCAATTTACGAATTTGAGAAGCTGATTCTTTATTCATCGTTTGAGCATAGAATAAAGCTTTAACGTGATTACTAACTAGCAAATTATCATTGTTATATCTATTCTCTAAAAGACTCCAAGCAACTAAATAGTTGTCGGAAGAAAACTCCAGTGCCTTAACTACTTGTAGTGCATCACCTGTAAGAACTGAACGTAAGTAGTGGAACTTCTGAACATTATCTAGATTGTCACTATTGTGTATCATTGATAAGTAAGTATCGCGAAACTCGAGCCATTGATCGTACGAACCGTCGAATTTCGGTAATGAAATTGTGGGTAACTTCATGCAATTAAAAGTGCGACTTTGACCACTAACATTTTGAGTGGAAGTATCTTTTAAAATACATTTAGCCCTGCCCACAATAGCATAAAACTGATTTTGAAACGTTTCTCTCTCTAGTAGTTCCCCGTCCAACTGACTATCTGACACAATGGAATCTAATTCATCTTGTATAATAGAAAATTGATCGATTAGCAATTTAAAGGCCTGAAAACGCTCCTCTAACTCTGCTTTTTGAACGTCCGTTATTTGCGAAACATCTAAGGACTGCGCATATTTTGAAAACAAAGTTAATTTTCGTTTAACGGTACCTCTTTTTTTAACTAAATCGCGAATGATATCTTCACTACTTTCTATTTCTACTATTGAATGCCTCTTATTGTTACTCATTTTGGTGGTTTGCAAGAGAGAAAGATCAAGTACTTACAGTTGACCGGCGTGTGCCTGAGCGATGTAGGTAGACGCACAATTTTGCACCGTAGTCGAATACTGGAATATTGCGAAAAATAACGATATTAGCACAAACTGAGCACAGGACTTTGGAAGGAAATTGGGTGGATTGACCTGACCGTTGCTGAAGATGGTGCTTGCTGCTTCTGATGAACGTTCGGCTCGAAGGTCCAAATATGTTGGGGTTTCTGCGTCAGGTCGTCGTCGTGTCAGCGTCGTGGAATAAATCAGACACAAGGCTCCTTATTAATAACGTGTAATATATCGTTTTACAATAGATATAAGTATTTTTACAGTTTAAATAGATTTAGCAATTACAATTTGCGTGAGTACGTTAGCGTGTCACCAAGACAGTGAAAATCCGTAGCGCGTCGCTAGTGTCGCGCCGTGGTCTGCCCCTTCCCCGTGCGCCGCCTTCGTCTCATCGATTGGTTCTATGTGTTGCCAGTAGATGGTGCTGTGGTCGTCAACAAGTACTGAACATGGTTAGGATAGATGTAAATTATAGACACGAATCCTGGTCCAATGTACTTTGGAGGCTACAGCTTATACTGAACATTAATAAGCAGAAAAGTACTCAATGCTCAGCATTAAATCTGCTTATCGGCTGTGACACAACTACCCCTGCTATAAATGCTCTCATCCGAGATATAACTGTAGACGGTTCCACACCAAATCGCGAAGCTTGGCGTGAAATGAGACGACAAAGGGCTGAGGATCTATTGGCTCAAAATCAGGCTAACCAAGATGCGCGTGTCAATAGAAATAGGAAGGCACCTAAAGACTTCGCTGTGAACGATCTGGTTTTTGTAATTAAATCATCTCAAACTGCTAATAAACTTGACAGTGGCGTCCGGGGTCCATATCGTATCATAAAAGCTCTGCCGAATAGTCGATATGAATTACGGCTCCTAGCGGGCTCTTATGGAAAAACTACGCAGGCAGCCGCGGAATATATGATACCGTGGCGAGGCGAGTGGACCCCCGAGACCTGTGCAGCCTTTTTTGAATGTAAGATTACTAGTTTTTATTTTGCTTATCATAAAGTTTTAGCTTCCTATATGTATATGATTAGATGTTTGCTATGGCGCTTTAGGTACTTATACTTTATCTTGCCTACTTATACACATCACGTGGATATCCAGGTGATCTGGATCAAACTCTTATAAGGCCTTGTGTGGCATTGAGTTGAATAAGAACAGACAGGTATGTTGATGCTGTAATGTACATGTAAGACCTGGATGGCTTCGGCATAAGGCATTGCACTGTGTTGTTTTCGTGTAAGGCCTTGTGTGGCATCGAAATAGCGTCCCATTTAGCTCGTGTAAGGCCTTGTGTGGCATCGAGATTATGTCGTATTCATTTCATGGAAAAACCTTGTGGCATTGGAGTAGTATCCTATTTGCAGCGTATAAGGCCTTGCGTGGCATCGCTCATTAATTTATTTCATTAAACATAACGTGTTGAAAAGTATAAAAGCGCATAGTGACATCTTGGCCCATCCATGTATAAAATTTATTGATGAACATGATGTATGTTAGATCTAACATGTATGTGTTTGCCTCTCCAGGTTATGAAGATTCGGTTGTTGAGATTGCTTCAGAGCCAGAGCAAAGACCATCTACGGAGAGCATCGAGGACGCTGCTCAGTCAGGAGAAGCCGTGTTAGCTGCAACTTCAGACCAGAGGGAGTTACGAGTGACCAGCCCTATATAAGCCAACGGAAACCGGCGCGCGCTCTCTTTTGGCTGAAAGGCGTGCGCTCGTGAACATCGACTTAGGATATCGTGTCATTTATTTTTATTTAAAATATTTTGTTAATTATTAGAATATCGCTTTATTGTGTCAATTATATTTTTTTTTTTATTAAAAATCGTTTTAAATTCCTAAAACATGACTGATTCAGTGCATAATTAAAGGAGATGGAAAATGGACCCAAATGTAATAAGTTGAGATGTAATCTAAAACTTAGTCATATTTTTTATCTTTGAATATCAAAAATCAGCTCAATTCTTTGCCTGGAAGCGGAGAAATATGATAAAGATAGTTTTCGTGAGATTGTCGATTAAAATAATCGATTACACAACTACAAAAAGAAAACCTACCCACTAGGTAGCACTAGGTACTCAAAGTAATTAAATGCACTATTTATACTTTTAAACAATATAGTGCATTTAATTTAAATAAAACATCATTAATTACGGAAAAACCAAAATAATGATTATAATCATTAATTGATAATTATCAATTTCATATCGATTAAAATCAGTTTTATTTTTTTGTCTAGGTATATCACTAGCAGTACATATTCTGCACTGGCAGAATGACATTGACAATTTGACACTAGACGTTAGTGGTGGATCATTCTCGAATTTTTGGCGACCGAAACCGTTTTCCCGACGACGAAAACGGTTGCAGAAAATGGTTAAAGGACGAAACTTATCGAACATGGAATAAAAACTTATACAAAACGGTTCCCTAAATCCAAAAATGGTTTTCGCAAACTCGCAATATTTTTGAACTACCTTTCCAACGACGCCCGACATTATAGACCAGTTGGGTGCTGTTTCAGAGTGGATGCACGTGACGTAAAGCTAAAAATTTTTTTTTTTCGGATTCTTTGTACGATAGAGAATATAGATCCGTGGGTTGCGCCCCCTCGAACCTACCCGCTTCATTGTACAAATCAACAAAATATGATTTTTATATGAAAAATGCTTATTTTTTTTTTCGTTTGCACGAGTAACTTAGAATCTGAGGGTTTTAGGTCAAAATCTCATTTAACAAAAGATATTCGCAATAAAAAAATACACAAGATATGTGGGTTTTAATATCCCGTTTTTTCAATTAACCGTAATAAAATGGCAATTTTTATTAAAAAAAAAATCGAAGAAATGCAAGAAATTTCTCGAATTTTTTAAAGTTATTAATAATCATCTTAGCTTAGCAAAACTTTAGCTCAAGTTACCTCAATATATCATAAGCAAGCCATGAAATTTTCAGGGCGATCGCTCAAGCGGTTTTTGTTTAATTGTTATGAGAAGATGGCAGTGCATGAATGAGTACTCTTATTTGCAAAATAGCTGGACGCCTGAAGAAATTTTTTTATTTGCCAAAAAAAATTTGACAGGTTCCTGGTTCAAAATCATATTTTGTTGATTTGAACAATGAAGCGGGTAGTTTCGAGGGGGCGCAACCTACGGATCTATATTCTCTAACGTACAAAGAATCCAAAAAAAATTTTTTTTGCATTACGTCACGTGCATCCAGTTTACACTGAGTTTTTACAGCATCCAACTGGTCTATTATGGGATTATTGAGAGAAAAAACAAAACATCCTCACTTTACGTCTAGGGGAGGTACCTGAAAAAAAATATTTTCACCTCAGCACCTCAAACAAGCAGGTTTTGCTGTGTAAAGACAGTGAGCAAAATTCGATTTTGCTGCGAGCGTGAGACGTGAGACAAAGTAAGTTTTTTTTTTTTTTTTAAATACTGATTACAGTATTGGGTCTACTCACAAAATTCGAAAAATTTAAACTTCACTTTGTTCTGTCACTTTCACTTCGATACGAAAAAAAACGAGAGATAAAAACAAGTCGATTCGAAGTTCGATTTTTAAATTCCATACTTAATAGGCCCAAAAAAGAAACATAGAAAACGTTCGGAAACACATATAATCGTAAAATTGCAAATCATCTGTGGTTTTAAATGTAAATTATCATATTTTATTTTAAATTAGCGACCCGCCCCGGCTTCGCTCGGGTATAAACCGGGTTATTATACATATAAACCTTCCTCTTCAATCACTCTATCTATTAAAAAAAAAACCGCATCAAAATCCGTTGCGACGTTTTAAAGATTTAAGCATACATAGGGATATAGGGACAGAGAAAGCGACTTTGTTTTATACTATGTAGTGATAATTGAATTTTATTTTTTTATCAATTAAAGATAATGTTGAAGAAATAAATACGAAGTTTATCATAATTATTTATTGTTTTAACAATCTTTAATATTTTGGCAGAATACTGTGGGTGCAGTTTCAGAACGCATCTTTAAAAAATAGCGGGATATTTTTTAAATTGTTTTTATCCTTTGAGCTAGCCATAAAGTGCGATACACGTTGGTTATGATATAAAAATAAGAATGAATAAATATGAGTTAGTCCAGTGTCGAAGTCTGCTATTTATCACAGGAGGAATTAAAGCAGCATGTAAAAAAATGCAGAACTTAGTTTCCTACCTGAAAAGTCTCGCGAAAAATATCCGAGCAATGGAGACTTACAATACAAAGAGTGCAAACACTTTTCTTCGGAGACTGTACTGTTATCGTAGTTCATAGAATTATCACAAACGAGGCAACCATTTACAATGTGGAGTATTTACTCAATGTTGAAAGCCACAATAAAGACAAAAGCTGACGTCGTGTACTTTGGAACCAATCCCAAACATATTGCATTTTTGAAAAGAATATCAGTGCAATAATTTTATTTTTAACTTTCAATTTTTTGATATACTTTATTTTACAAATATACATGTTGTTAAATGTTTACCATGTTGTATTTTTTTTACCTTTAGATACCTACTACGAATAATATATTAATATGTTGTCGCTGCTGAGGTGAAAAGTTGTATGTGTTACACGAGACCAAAGTTATTTGCATCTCGTGTCTTTGAATCCCGCGCAGCAAAAACCAACTTTGCTCTCTTGTTGCACAAATAATTATTTTCATGATTTTATTTTACCACTTTGTCGACGTGATTAATATGTATACCCATGCCAAATTACAGCTTTCTAGTACTAAGCGTCTCTGAGCTAAGCCGCGGACAGACAGACAGACGGACAGACAGACAGACAGACGGCCAGACGGACATGACGAAACTATAAGGGTTCCTTGTTTACTACGGAACCCTAAAAAGAGACCATTTATGCGACATATTTTGATGCTTGCAAAAAAATCCTGTTGACCTATTATAGAATCATGCAAGGTCTCACAGCACAAGTAAAGGAAAAAGTCCAAAAATTACTAATTTGTAGTTTTATCACATAAAAAAACATATTTTTTTGCAATTAAAAACTTACATTGGCAGGTGGAGGATTGACCGTGACGTATTTCGATGCATGGGAGATGTTTTTCAACTACAATGATAAGTTTGTTTTTTAAATAAATTCATCCCAATCCCAACTATGGAACCCTTCATGTGCGTGATCCGACACGTACTTGACCGGTTTTTGACAAATATATTACATAGAGCCCTGATTTCCTCACAGCGATTTTCCTTGAGATTGAAATTCTACAAATTCCGAACACGTGTTTTCAATTTTCTTCAAGTCTTGCGCTGCACTTGAAGCCAAGTCCTCATAAGTTTACCGAGTGTGTGTGAAACATGAAGGCAATGTCCGGTGATAGCTGTTTTCGTGAAAAAGTAGTTATAGTATAGTTAGCGGCTATCGGCTGCAAACGTGTTTGTACTTCTTAGTTTTAAGGTGGGGAGAGTTTTGCTTTAATAGTACGAGTAGTATGTGTGATGTGTTGAGTAATAAAAACTTTTAAAAAACCGCTACAAAGTGAAAAATAACTAAAATTTCGGTAGTTAGTGTCTTTGGTTTTGTATTTTCGTTATTTGCCGACTTCCGAAATTTAAGTTATTTTTCACTTTGTAGCGGTTTTTTGGAAGTCAGTTGTTTTTTTTGTAAAAAAGTTTTTATTTCTCGCTTTTTAGTGGGTCAATTTGTAATTTATCTAAGTAACTTTAGCCTAATTCAATTCAATTCAAATATTTTAATTCAGATAAACATCCATATAGTGTTAGTACAGATGTTCTATGTCACGAAGTCCGTTAGGCTATGAATGTTGTCAAGCGTGCACATGCACATTGTTTTTGTGTGCGTAACCTCGAGAGCGCTCAGTGTCGATCGGGACACGGTCCGGATCAGTAGTGGTTTTTAGTTCGCGCCAAATTGTTTCACGGAGTAAGGTCAGCATGGCAACAAAACGAAGAAGAGTTGTCCATAGTGAGGTAATATTTATTTATACGTCTTCAATTAAAATGTTATACAAAGATACTTAATACAGCAATAGAAGTATTTATAAAATGAATGTTTTTTTGTGTTATAAAATGTTTATATTACTTAATTATTTTGATTACATTTTGTTTTAGGGTCGAAACATGATAGCTAGTGTTTATTATTTTCTGCGAGAAGAATATGAATTTACAAAATCATTAATGGAACTCAACTGTGATTTGTCTCATTTACGAGACATTACACGCCGTACAGCTGAAGCTACGGGTGTGAGCCAAAAAACAGTTCAAAGAATATTAAAAGAAGAGAAGGAATTGCCATCCACTTCATCAAAATTCACTTCACCTATGAAGAAAAGGAGAAAGCGAGATAATAAAGTGGATATAGATAATTTTACAGCCGATGTGGTTCGCAGTACTGTACAAGATTTCCATATTGTCCATAAAGAAATTCCAACATTAGCTAAGTTAAGAACAGCATTGAATGAAAAAATCGGATTCGAAGGTTGTTTAGAAACTGTTCGCAAGTTACTGTTGAAATTAGGTTACAAGTGGCGCAAAACAGAGAACAACCGTAAAGTATTGACGGAGCGTCATGATATACAAATGTGGCGTTTAAAATATTTAAAAAAAATAACAGAGTACCGCTCTCAAAGTCGGCCCATTGTCTACACCGATGAGAGCTACGTCCTTTCGACACACGTGCGAAACAACACCTGGGCAAAAAAAAAGGAAAGAACTCCGTTTTTAAAAAAAATTAGCACAGGCACTCGCTTTATTTTAGTGCACGCGGGAACCAAGGATGGTTTTATTGAAAATGCTTCCTTGGTTTATAAGGCCAACTCAACAGCTGGTGATTATCATTCAAATATGAGCTATGATAACTATGTAAAATGGCTAAATGAAAAGTTGCTACCCAATTTACTTCCGCGCTCTGTCATTGTCTTAGACAATGCATCTTATCACAACACACGGGCTGAACGACTACCGACGCAATCTACAAAGAAAGTCGATATGCAGCAATGGCTCAGGGATAAGGGTATAGCATTTCATGAATCTCTTCTTAAATTGGAATTGTACGATACAATAAAGAAGTACAAAGACCAACACGTAATCTACAAGATTGACGATTTTATAAAAAGCAAGGGTTTTGATGTCTTACGCCTTCCCCCTTATAACCCAGAATTAAATGCGATTGAAAATATTTGGGGGATCGTTAAAAATTATGTCGCATCTAAAAATATCGAGCAAAACATGACGAATACGGAAAGACTGATCAATGAAAGTTTGGGCCAAGTTAGCAGTGAAACGTGGCAAAAAACTTGTGCTCATGTTGAAAAAATTTAAAAAGACTGCTTGAAATATTTTGATCTCGATTTTGAATTTATAATCAATGTACAAGATGATTCTGACGACAGCAAAACGGAATCGGAAATCGAAAATTTATCTGATAGTGATTGAAAATACTGAATAGTCCTACTTGTTTCGTTTCCATTCTGTAACACCAATGCTTAATTAAATGCCTACATATTCTTAATATTTTTGTATTTATTGCAACCTAATCTAATTTATTTACAAAATGTATATACTTTTAAAACCAAAATTTTATTTAGATTATTAAATCTCGACTTGAATATATATCAGATTTTTTTTGCTAACGTTACCTACTTTTACACACACAAGCGCGCTTGTCGGGATACGTCACTACTACAATCAAAGCCGAACGGACTTCGTAAAATAGAATATCTGTAGCAGTATAGCTTAGCCTAATGTTAGTAATAAATTAAATTAATAATAATAAACAACCAATGTACCATTGAACAGTTCGTCCAATGGTACACTAATGTGTCTGAATACTTAACCACCTCTGTAAGAGGGGAGAGTCCCACTGGTCTGAAAACACATTCAGGATGCCATTGGAGCAGGAGCGCAAGCGCGCCATCATGGATGCGCATCGTTTCCGCATAATCGCGGCGAACCCGTCGACGCGCGCTTCCGCAAACATCCTTGACGCGCTACATCGCCACGGCAACCCCAAAAGCACCCTAAAAGCGTTATTGTACTGGACGCGCAGGTCGCTAAAGGCCCGCTGGGTATATTTGGTCCACAGGCTGCACGTGTAAAACGACTGGCAGAAGGCCTTAAAAAGCGTTATCTTTACAGAATCGGTACAGCGCACAAACCTGCGGGCCAGCATGTTGCCACGGACAGCCAGCGACCTGCGCTCCCTGTCTAAGTCTACATTGTCTTTTAAGTCATCAGTGACCCAGTGACCCAAATACTTAAATTTCGAAACCCGACCTAAAGGAGACCCAGAGAGTGAGAGTTCAGGCAGCTGTTCGTATGTTAAAGTACCTGATTTAAAAACCAGCCATTCACTCTTATCGGTATTGTATTTGAGCCCGTGAGCCACTGCATAACCTTCACAAATTTTCAGAAGCCTTCTCATTACACCGATAGATGGGCTCAGCAGCACCATATCATCAGCGTAACTGATGTTGTTTACGCAAACACCGTCCACGTGACAACCGATTTTAGTGCTACCGAGCCTACCCATCAGTTCATTTATGTATAGGTTAAAAAGACGGGGAGAGCTCAGACCCCCCTGTCTCACCCCACAATCCAGCCCGTACATATCAGAATATACTACTGTACCAATATCTAAACAGTGATATCACATCAGCCGGGACAGAAGTGTCATGAGTGAGCTTATGCCAGAGCAGGTCATAATTGACCAGGTCGAAAGCCCTCGATAAATCCAAGAAACATGCTATTACATGAGTCTTTCTGTCTGTATAATATTGGACAGTCTGCTTAAAGCATAAAATTGCACTCTCCGTTGACAAGTTCGGTCTAAATCCAAACTGACCATCCTCGAGAACGATATTTTTAGTTAGAATCTTATCAAGCAGACTGTCCAATACCTTAGCACAGACAGTGGCAAGCGATATCGGCCTATAGTTGGAGATATCGGAGGCGTCACCCGTCTTATTTTTTATTACTGGCACAACGATCGTATTACTAAGTTCCACAGGTAAGTAACTATGACTTAGACAAAGGTTAAAAATCATAGCAAGTACTCGCGGTAAGTGTACCCCAGCGTATTTAAGATGTTCTACGCTGAGACCGTCGCGACCGGGGGACTTTCCCCTCACCATGTTCTGTATCCTACTCGCGATCTCTTTAGCGGAGAACCTGACAGGCGGAGCCACGGTCACGGCCGCCTCAGCGCCACAATTTGACGGCTCGCTGAAGCCACACAAACGCGAGTTTACATTAAAATGTTTTTGAAAAGCATTAGCTATATCAATGGGATCGCTCACGCCCGCGACGCTCACCGGCGTCCCCGACCTATGTCTTAATTTATTAGTTAATATCCAAAACTTATTAAATTGTTTACTTTCATGACAAGATGCTAAAATATCCATTTTAATTTTCTCTTGATTGTTTTGACAATATTTTAATTTGGTTTTAAAAAGATTGCGCGTTGTACACATATTTTCATAAATACGTCCAGAAGTAGGTTTGTTGTATAACAGCCACATTTGATAACACAGTCGAGCATCACGGTGAGCCTCGCGAACGTGTTTGTTCCACCCTATTACATAATTTCCTTTATGATGCTTTTTAACCGATCCTGCATGAGTGAGTTCAGCTCCTCTTCTCAAAATACAAATCAACTCATTATACAACCTATCTATCACTAACCGATGCTCAAGTTTGTGACACATATTATCAGCACATTTACAAAATTCTGGGGGAAAATCTATTTGTTTTAAGTTGCTATTACAGTAATCATAATACTTATTTATCTGTTCTAAATCCCTCTCACCCCAAACAACTTTTAAGAAGAACGTTAAGAACGTTGTAAGAACGTTACAAGAAATATAGGATTCAATAATCTTAGGTTTAATTAAATTAATGTTACACTCTATTTATTTCGTTGTTCAGTGTCTAATGAACAATTTTCTGTTATTTCTATGATGACCGATTCTAAAATGTCTCTTTAATTAGGTACCTAATAATACAATATAAGTTGAACATTAATCATGTACGTATTCGCTGTCAAATCACATAAAAGGCTAAAGTTCTGGAAGGATTATTTTTAATTGTATATACTCAATAATAAAATATTACGTGAAATCATTGGAATTGAAGATGTGTTGAAGAAATAAGTAATTTCACAGGAAAGCAAACTGCAACAGTACAATAATGTAATTAGTTAAGAGTCCTGTCAGAGGCAGAGGTAGAGTGGCGTCTATTGTGAACAATCCACACGCTGTCATCTTACTGAAGTTTCGGTTAACTTGTAGCACGCGCTTGCAAAGATGTCTGACACTTTCTGTAAGGAAATAAGCAAAAATTTAGTGAGATAAATTATAAAAGAATAAAAATATAGATTTTAAGTCCCCAGATTTCAATATTGAAAGCCCCATCCTTCAGAATTAATGACGAAAACAGAGGAATTAAAAGTGGCGATATTTTTTATAAGGAGAATTTAGTTATTCGTAGTTGAATGTTTTGCTCTTACCTGGACAGTTTGTATCCATTATACGCTGTATACACGCCGACTCAGCTTCTTCCACAGATATATAGAACTTCTCATATTGCCAACAAGTTATTGCAACGAGTGACAAAAAATGTACAATCCATGAGACTACAGAGACGCTCATAGATGGAGCCAACTGAAAGCAGCAAGTAGCAAAATAATATTAAGAGCAACTTGTGCTCTGAAATAGTACAATAACGTCACCGTGAAAACTTATTTATTTAATAAAATAAAGTTAATATTGAGAAACTGAATCAGATTCCTATAATTGGGTAACATAATCTACACAGTACCTAAATAAAAAGAAAATGTTGTAAATGATATTTCAATATATGTAATAAGTAAAGGAAATAAAGGATGAAGAAGTGCAAATGCAGCATTTAGTCCCATAAATGATATACCGTTCAAAATAGAAACATAATGGGATCTTGCTAAAAGAGTGACTGAATGTGAAAAAGAAAACATGACAAAAGAAAAGATGCTTTAATTGTTCAAAAAATAAATAAGATTAATAGAAAGAACAAATACACTTCATACTCCAGAACTTTTATATCATGATGTGGATGTTGAAGATGAATAAAAATATTCAACAAAAGTTAATATAATTACAGGGCATTACATGTTACCAAATGAGAACTAAAGATACTTATCGATATTATACTCACTTCGTGATGTGACGAAAATTTCAAATGTGTTAAAAATACCTGCACAGAACATAGAGTACGAATAAACGACTCGTATGTTCGGTATAATATCTAAAAATGAAGAGAATATCATTGCATGAGTCAGTGGGTAGTGTAATGTAATGTAACAATGGAAGCAGGCACTAACTCACCAATACTCGGAAACATTTTGTACACAGTTTGAAAACATCTAAAATATTTTGATACGTCTTAAATAACTCGTTACAATATTCATCATTCTGGTCTTCATTATTTATTATTAGTATGTCCTTAATCCATTCTTTCAGATACGTCGTCAATAATATTGTAAGGCGAATGCCATAAATTAAATTTATATCATATTGTGTTTTCAGTAAATCGCGAGCAGCTTCCGTAACATAAATTGACCCCTTTGTGACATAAAAAAATGTAGACGGTAAATTAAAAATACAGAGTACAGTAACAAGTGAGATCCAGTTCCAAAAAATATAACTTCGAACACTTTTTCTAATGTCAATGCTTCTATGAATGTCTTGGAGCTTCAGTATAAGGGAAACGCTGCTACGGCTATAAACAATGTTGCAAATGATGAGCAAAATGTAGCCGACAAAAAACATGGTGTTTTCAAACCAAAAAATTGCGAGCGTGAGTCTCGTTTTATGCAATTTCGTGAAAATACTGTGTTCATCGTTGAACTGACGACAAATACAAAAAACATTGAAAAATGAAATAATAAAGAACAGCAAAATGTGATATTTCTTCTCACACGGAGTGATATAACTATTTCTTATTTTGTATTTTGAAGATAAGACTGCAGAGAGCATAATATTGAAAGGTTGAACTATTCTTTGTATGTCTTTGTCCAGTCTTTTATTGAGTAACAATTTAACTGGACGATTTGAGTTGTTGTTCCACATGATTACTACGCAACTGTTCGATGTTAAATGAAAAATATTCCGCCATTTTTGTATGGGCCAGTTGAAAGTTTTTCTATTAAGTATTCTTGGTCTGAGTTTTCTAGGTCTTGATCCTATCTAAGGTGAAAATAATTAATCGTGCTTGCTGTCAAATTACATAAAAGTATCAATAGTTAATTTCTATGTCATCTTCAAATATGCCTTTTTTGTGTATTTGAAAAGAGTTGAAAAATCAACAACGTCTTTCAATGCAAAATTCATTTTTGAACTTACTTCAGGATTTAAATAATATTTAAACTTTATTGTCTAGTTTATTATTGCATGAAACGATTTGTGTTGTTAAATTAAGTAGCTCTAATTAGTATTCACCTGCTTCTTTAACATTAAGGAAGCTTTATTTGGTATTAATTTCAATCAATTAATTTTATTTCACGATGGAAATTGTTTTTCGCATTTGGCTTTTTGGCGCCTCTTGCCATCTGGTGCCTAGAGCGACCGTTCCTCTCACTATACCCCAGGGCCGGTGCTGACTATATTATCATGCTTTTGCTTTAGTTTTTAGGGTTCCCTACCTTAAAAAGAAACAACGGAACCCTTATAGGATCACCCGTGTGTCTCTCTGTTCGTCTACCACAGCCAATTTTCTGCGAATCTAATAGACCGATTAAGTTGAAAGGAGATTGAAACGATTACATGCACTCTTGGGCCTGAATAGTAACGAGATGTAAATGGTGTGAATTTATAGATTCATACATACATTAGTGTATTGCAGTGACTAGTTGCTATCCCACAATTCACATAGCGATCCATAGTTTCAACAATATCCAATCCAAAAAGCGGCGGTAAAATCAATTCCAAGTCAATCGTGTGAGCGATCTTCGGTGTCCAGTGTGAAAGCAAGGGTCGTATAAGGTAGGTAAGGCCAAAATACGTAAAAATCAAAGCAGTCATCGTTAAAAATGAAAAAAAAAATTACAAAAAAAATCAACCGACTTCCAAAAAAAAAACACTAGGTACAAATCGAAAAATAAGTTTAATTTCGGAAGTCGGTGGCAAAAAACGAAAAGTCTAAAAAGTTTTTATATTTCAGTTTTTAGTTGTGGTACCTACTGCACACAAATTCGAACACCACTACCTGCTATGTAAATAACAGTCACAGGAACTCAAGATATCATCCATATACTAAGTGTTAAAAAAATACGTATTATTGAACCTAACTCAAAAACTATCCAAGTAAAGTTAATAAAATTTACACGGGAAGCACCAGCTTTTAAATAAAAAAAGAATCATCAAAATCGGTTTACCTAGTCGAAAGTTAAGAGGTAATTACAAAAAAAAATACAGTTGAACTGAGAACCTCCTCCTTTTTTTGAAGTCGGTTAAAAATAATTGGGAAAGCACTCAAAACACATCCGAAAACACAAAATAAGTGACAGCTGTCTAGTTCTAGTAGGGATGGGCGTTGGGACACCGAACCGTTTACAAAGACCGTTTTGTGATGATGAAACCGTTTTACGTCCTGAGTTCAATTTCAAGCAGTTTTCATTGCACAAACCAGTCTTCGAATTACTTGGTGCGATTTTTACATCTAAGAAAATACAGTCGGGTACAATGATTCAACTGTCTATCACACTCGTAAAACAGTCCTTCCAATAAAAAGTGAACTCTTAAAAAGTGAACTCTTTGAAATGAAATACAGTCAGTAATGTATTATCAGTTGTCGATGCTGTCGTTCGTAATGCGAAAAAACCATTTCATACATTTCAAATCGTTGATAGTTTTAAGAAACTGCGCTCGACAAAAAGTTGGATAAGTTTCGTCCTTTAACCGTTTTCTGCAACCGTTTTCGTCGTCGCGAAAACAGTTTCGGTCGCCAAAAATTTGAGAATGACCCACCACTAATGTGTCAAATTGTCAACGTCAGTTTCGGAAGTCGGTGTCTTTGGTTTTGAATTTTCGTTCTTTGTCACCGACTTCCGAAATTAAAGTTATTTTTCACTTTGTAGTGTTTTTTTTGAAGTCGTTTGTTTTTTTTTATAAAAAGTTTTTATTTTTCATTTTTTAGTTGTGATACCTACCCCACACAAATTCGAATACCACTACCTGCTATGTAAATAACAGTGACAGGAAGTTCTCATAATATCATCCACATACTAAGTGAGGTAAAAATACGTATTATTGAAGCTAACTCTAAAACTGCCCAAGCAAAGTTAATAACATTTATATGGGACCACTTCTGATGTATGATCTACCAAATAAAAAAGAATCATCAAAATCAATTCATAATTGGCGGAGTAATTGAGTAACAAACATACAAAAAAAATTGTCAAAAATAATACAGAAAGCATTACACTGTTGAACGAATTAAATACGAGTATGCCAAGGTCACCATTGCTGCGACTGTTCGCCCTTTATCGCACTGATAACGGTGACACTATATAAGTGGGTTCGACGGGCGATAAGGCTCAGTCTGCACTCAGCGCTCGGTGTGGCAACACACCGTGTTCGAGTTCGCAACAAGTCCATCGTCATCCTGAGGATGCCTCGTTGAGAGGTGAAACACGTGTCGATTTATTTCAGAAGTTTTTTATGGCTCTTTAGAAATAGCTAAGCGGAACAGGTTACTAAATATATCCACGTCTATTGTATTTTAACTTAAGTTGAATAAATAATCATATTATAGGACTTAATGATTAAGCTCCTTAACCAAGTAGGTATTTATTATTATTAATTTTTTCAAGTATTGCTACTTGAATTATTTATTTTTTTAAATTGCTTTTACGTGGAACAGAGAGTTCTTTAGAAAACCCCTTATAATTAGTTAATGGTTATTAAGAAAACAGAGAAGAATAGTAAAAAGCTTCATGAAATTGTTCAATCAGGTACCTTAATCTTACAACTGAACCCTGACACCCGTATAACCTACTCAAATACTTCAAATACTCCAAAAATCTATTTCAAATGGGTCCAGTAGTTTTGAGTTTATTAATTACAAACAAAAAGCAAATCTTTTCTCTTTATAATATTAGTGTAGATTTATGCCGAACAGAACAAGTGCGTATCATGCCTTGACATCCTACCTACATTATGTAATTGAAAAATTTTAGATTAGTTTTGTCAAATTCGAATTCACAACCTCGTTCTGGAGAAGCGGGTCGCTAAACCCCCATGCCATCGCAACGTGAAGACCATGTGGCAATTCGTTCATGCTCTAACTGAATTCACATAGATACTAACTATTACCGAAAATACTTAAGCCGCGTTTCCACTAGGCAACATTTGGTGCGTGACACGTGACGCTTAACATGTACGGCAACGCTGCACAACAGCGCGCCCCGTTGCCAGCTGGCGCGCAACATGACGTGCGGCTTGTTGTTTGTTTAAAGAGCATCGTTAGTTGAGCATCAATTGTTGTCGAGTGGAGACGTGACGCGCAACAATGTCCGTAGTGTGGTGTAACGAACAAGTGCTCAAATTAATCGAACTGTACCAAAACTATGAATGTTTATGGGATACTGCTCACAGAGACTATTTACTTTTTGATGCATTTTCGATAAAATTATAACCACTGCCGCTGAAATCAACACAAGTTCCTCTGGCGACATGTTGGCGACGACTGCGAGATGCGTAGACAGACAACGTTGTTCAACAAAAGTTCCGCGCTGACTTTCAACATGTTGGGCAACTTGTTGTGCAACATGTTGCGCGTCAATTGTTGCCTAGTGGACACACGGCTTAAATGTTTGAAATTTTACAAATTCATGATTCGTACTTACTTATTTATCGATACCAATCCTACCAATGTTATAAACGCGAAAATTTGTTGGGATGGATGGATGGATGGATGTTACACGCAAAAATGACTGAACGGATTTGGATGAAATTTGGCACACAGATATTTTATCACCTGAAATTTCATCCAGTTCAAAAGTAAACTTTGTTTTAACATAGAATACTTGTTATCCCAATATTCCTACGGGCTCAAGACTGATGCTGGTGAAACCGCAGGGCGCTGCTAGTATTACATAAAATAATGGAATGGCTAGCAGGGTTTGAGTGTTTCGCTTTCGGAGTGGAAAATGATAATCTCTAGTACAATGGCATTAAATGTAATCGTATTGAAGAAATCATTTAATTAAACTCCTCAAAAATATTCTTTTTACAGAAAAACAAACTGCATCAGTACAATAATGTATTTAGTCATGAGTCCCATTAGAGCTATTGGTAGAGTGGCGTCTATAGTAAACAGGCCACACGCTGTCATCTTACTGAAGGAACTTGTAGCATGTTTGACTCAAATTAGGTAAGGGAAATGTGACTGCAGCTGTGAGCTGTGTTACAAAATGATCAACAGTAAATAACTGAGGAAAAAGATAGTGATAAACAACCAAAAAATGGTTACCTAGTGAAATTGTGTTTTATTATATTCCGCAGAATTACTGTTATTCGGATACCAAACGACAGATACACAAAATATTGAAAATGTAACAGTCAAGAACAGCTTTGTGTGATACTTCTACTCACACGGAGTGATATTATAACTATCTCTTAATTTGAAGACAAGACTGTAGTACACATTATGTTGCAATGTTTGAACTATTCTTCGGACTTCATTGTCCAGTCTGTTATTGAGCAACTATTCAACCGGACGATTTGAGTTATTTCGCATGATTACTAATCTATTTCGTTGTTCGTCGTCTACTGAACAATTTTCTGCTATTTTTATGATGACCAATTCAAAAATGTCTGTTTAATTAGGTATCTATTGATCGAATCAAAATTGAACATTAATCGAATACTTAATTGCTGTCAAATAACATAAAAGGCTAGAACGATTGTTCTTTATTTGTATCTACTCAATACTAATATTATTACATGAAATAATTGCAATTTAAGATTTAAGAAGTAAGTAATTTCACAGGTAAGCAAACTGCAACAGTACAATAATGTAATTAGTTAAGAGTCCTGTCAGAGGCAGAGGTAGAGTGGCGTCTATTGTGAACAAGCCATACGCGGTCATCTTACTGAAGTTCCGGTTAACTTGTAGCACGCGCTTGCAAAGATGTCTGACGCTTTCTGTAAGGAAATAAGCTAAAGTTTAGTTGCGTAAATTATAAAAGAATTAAACATAGATATTACTTCCCCAGAAAACCCATCATTCTGAATCAATTTTGAATTAAAATTGTCGATATTTTTATAAAAATAATTTAGATATTTGTAGTTGAAACTTTTGTTCTGACCTGGACAGTTCGTATCCAACACACGCTGTATACACGCCGACTCAGCTTCTTCCACAGATATATAGAACTTTTCACATTGCCAACAAATAATCGTAGTGAGTGACAAAAATTTTACAATCCACATGAAGACAAAGACGCTCAGAAATGGAGATAACTGAAAGCAGCAAATAGAAAAATAATATTAAGAGCCAGTTGTGCTCTGAAATGGTACCGTAATGTCACCGTGTAAACTTATATATTCAATTAAATTAAGTAACTGAATCAGATACTCAAAATCGAATTATACAATCTACACAGTACCTAATGAAAAAAAGAAAATTGTAAATGATATTTCAATATACGTAATTAGTGAAGGAAATAAAGACTGAGGAAGTAAAAATACAGCATTTAGTCCCATATATGAAATATCATACAAAATAGAAACTTAATGGGATTTTGCTAAAGGAGTAACTGAATGTAAAAAGGAAAACATGGCAAAAGAAAAGATGCTTTGAGTGTTCTAAAAATAAATCAGATTAAAAAGAACAACGATACTTCATACTCCAGCACTTTTATATCATGATATGGATGTTGAAGCTGAATAAAAAATATTCAACAAAAGTTAATAAAAATTCCTGAGCACACCAAATCAAAACTTAAGATACATAATATGCATATACTCACTTGGTGATGTGACAACTCTTGCGAATGTGTTAAAAATACCTGCATACAACATAGAGCACGAATAAATGAGTCGTATGTTCGGTATAATATCTAAAAACGAAGGGAATAACATTGCATGATTCAGTGGGAAGTGAAATGTCAATGTAACAATGTTAGCAAGTACCCACTTACCAACACTCGGAAACATTTTGTATACAGTTTGTAAGCATCTAAAATACTTTGATACGTCTTAAAGAATTTGTCACAATATTCATAATTCTGTTCTTCATTATTTATTGTTAGTATGTTCTGAATCCATTCTTTCAGATACGTTGTCAACAATGTTGCAAGGCGGATACCATAAAGAAAATTTAGATCGTATTGTGTTAGCATTAAATCGCCAAAAGCTTCAATAAAAGAAATTGACCCCTTTGTGACATAAAAAACTGTAGATGGTAAATTAAAAATACCGAGCACAGTAAAAAGTGAGATCCAGTTCCAAATAATATAACTTCGGACACTTTTTCTAATGTCAATGCTTCTATGAATGTCTTGGAGCTTCAATATAAGGGAAACGTTGCTACGGCTATGAAAAATGTTGCAAATGATGAGCAAAATGTAGCCGACGAAAGACATAGTGTTAGTAAACCAAAAAATTGCAAGCGTGATACCCGTTGAACTCAGTTTCGCAAAATTACTCTGTTTATCGTTGATCTGACGACAAATAAAAATAACATTGAAAAATAAAATAGTACAGAATAGGAAAATGTGATATTTCTTCTCACACGGAGTGATATAACTATTTCTAATTTTGTATTTTGAAGACAAGACTGCAGAGAGCATAATGTTAAAAGGTTGAACTAATCTTTGGACGTCTTTGTCCAGTCTATTATTGAGTAATAATTTAACTGGACGATTTGAGCTGTTGTTCCACATGATTACTACGCAACTGTTCGATTTTATACGAACAATATTCCGTTATTTTTATAAGGGTCGCTCTAAAAGCTTTTCTATTAGTTGGTCTAGATAGTATCCAAGTTGAAAATAATTAATCGTGCTTGCTGTCAATTACATAAAAGGATGGGATGATTATCTACTAATTTATCTTCAAATATGTCCTTTTTTGTGTAGATATTTGAAAAGAGATTAAAAAAGTCAACAACGTCTTTCAATAAAAAAAAAAACATTTTTGATCTTACTTCAGAATTGAAACAATCTTCACTTGCATAGTGCATACAGGGATAATCGTCGGTTGGTGCCTCATTCCATATAAAATTGTCTAAGGGGCCTCTGCGAGTTGGCTTCGGCCCCTCGTACGCCTTCCAAAAGACCGGGACCCCAGGGTCCCGAGAAATGTAAAACAATATAAATAATAATAATAATTAACTAATTAAATAGTTTGTTAAATAATGCTAAAAGTGTACCAAGTTTGTACGTGTGCAAGAATATGGATACAGAAATATTAGTACTGAAATGGTGGGATCATTACAGGACTAAAATAGCTCTTTAATCCCTATGGACTAAAATCGATTTGAATTTGGAATGTGGATATTGTTAGCAAAAGTTCCAATCACCAGAGAAATCAATCACGAACATTTTATGAACAAGTAACATGCTGAATTATGAAGAAAACTGCGCGCGAGCCAAATAAAAACAAAAGCTTGTGGAAAAACCAAAAAAAAAAAATAACGCATGAAAAGCATTTCAAGCCTTCGTTTGTAGTCGTTTACTCAAATTTGTATTTTACATTTTATAAAAAAAATTGTGTGTCTTCCTCAAATAGTGAGAATGAAATAAATAAACGTTAGTACTATTCTTATTCATAAGTTGCTCTTATTTATTTCTCGTAGAGGGTGATAAAAAGTAAAGGCCCCGTCACGAGAAGCTATAAATTTTGTAAACACACATTCAGGGGTTTGCAATCTTTGGGTAAAATAAAATAAAAACAGTTTTGTACTATTTTTTTACAGGGATATAATTATATTAACACACACATCTAATTACAAACAAACAATATAACCTAATCCGCGAAAACACCACAAACAAACAGACGCATTCAAAACTCGAAAGACAGCAGAGACAACGTCAGCGTGAACTTACTTCAAAATCGAAATGTTTACATTCCATGAATCAGATGCGTTCCAGTACCACAAAACCTTAGACGACAGCGCTTTATATCGCTAAAATATAACCCGATCAAGTGAAATTGCTCATTTGTTTCGTATAACACGTTCGTTACTTTGACTTCATTGAATTTGGGATTATTTGTTGTTGATTAAATTGTCGCTACGTAACTTGGTAGAAGTTCTTTATTTACAAAAATTATAGCTTCTCGTGACGGGGACTTTAGTGTCCACCTCGGGAGCAACACTATTTTAAGCTCGAGTGACGTACTTTGAATCCCTCGCTGCACTCAGGATTCTACTCTAGAATCCTTCCCTCCATTCTGGATTAAAAACAAAAACACTCACGCCTTTATAATTGTTGTTTGCTCCCTCGGCAAACAATCTACGCTAATGTCAAGTTAAATGTCATGCAAACCTAACCTAAAGCCCCCAGTATACATTGGGGGAGCACGCTCAGCCACTGTATACTGGGCCTTTTTGCGTAATCAACGCCCTATGTGTACTGGGAGCTAAAAGCAAGTCATTTATGCCCTAGGCTCTATCTAGCCTTGCATTAATATTTTACTGAATTTCACTATGTCTGGCTGGTCATTATGGACCATTTAGACGAGGCCAATCCCCGAAACAATCCATTGAGCCAGTATAATGAAAAGGCAAAATGGCTTGGGGACAGTCCAATGCAGTGGACTGTCTCTATTTACACGAGGCTTTTAATGGATTGGCTTAGTGGATTGTCTTGGAGATTGGCCCCGTCTAAATGGTCCATTAATGTGAATTTGGTACTACAACTGAGAAAAATGTAATAAATCCAAAAAAATAAAATAACCCCCGACGCAAAAAGAGACGTGTTATATGTTTGATCGCTATGTACGCATTAACTCACACAGACGTACCTACCTATTGGTAAGTGCATCACAAATTGGATATGTGCCCGAATGAAATCAGTCTTCAAGTGAATTCAAAATTCGAATCACGATCGGGCACGTTCGTCCCATGCCCTCGTCAACCGATGCCTCCCGAACGCACTTGGAACGCAATCGGGCGGTACTTTATTGGATCACTTGACAGCTGACGGTTTACACCCTTGTTAGAAACGGAAGGTGTTGTGTTCGAAAATCGATTAAAAATTTAAATAGACAAGAACTTTGTTTTTCTCTTCATTTACTTTCCACTGGAAGTGAAAAATTAATAAGATGACTTAAAGTTTCTAGTAAACGCCACGATTTTTTTTAACACGGGCTTCTTTTATTTTGGCGCCATTTTACATAACTCACGCGTTAGATTGAATCAGCATTTTTTTTTTGTGATTAAGCTACAAATTAACGATTTTCATACTTTTTCCTTTATTAGTGCTGGGAGACCTTGCTTCTTGCCACTAGGTCAACAGAATTTTTTTGCGAGTATCAAAATAACTATCGCATGAATGGCCGTATTTTTTAAGTTGACTTAGAAACTTGATTTTTAAGAGCTTCAAGGGATCGTAGACCGTACTCTACGTACTACTGCTACTCGTACTACTCAACGTATTTCATATTAATTTCAACTTGCGACCACCACGCGTTCCTGAGAAAAAGGGTCGAGACAGACCCTTGTGGTACGGAACTCTAAAAAAAAAGACCAAAAATAGTAATATTTTTGATTAAATTGACAGCAAACACGAATGATCTACAACAATCAAGCATTCAATAAAATTAAACTAACAAAATTTAATTATCCACTGAATTAGTCATGTCATAATAGGAATATACAGCAATTAAGGCCATTCAATTTGAGAGTTTAGAGAAAATTTAACTTTGGTGACGAAAACTGGGAAATTTACAAAAATACATAAAACATGGGTTTTCTCGAATACCAGGAATTTTCACCTGGGCTTAGTTGTTGCAAATGGGTCACAGTATCACGTCCTGGGAGGAATACGTCAAATTACAAGTCATCCTGTATATTCAATTGTATTCTTATCTTATAGAAGAAAACAAGTACAAAGGACCATGCGTCATTTTGGGCTCAACAGTGATGAAACTTATGCCATGTGAAAGCTTTGGGGTATTATTTAATTTAAGACTATATCCTAAATGCGCGTAGCAAATTGTCACTACGGTGCAAATTGCGTATTTACACAACGTGCATTCGCCCAATTATGACCTATGCGGGTGTTGTTTTTGCACAAGCAAGACTCAGTCACATCAATAAGATGCAGACATTACAGAACTGTTGCCTTCGGAAGGCCTCGGGAGCCCCCTGGCTTGTTAGGAATGAGATTCTCCATCTCGACGTAAAAATCCCCACCATCCACCAATTTGTCAAACGCTCTTCCAAGCGTTACTTCGATACTGCCGCCAAACATCGCAACACTCTAGTTGTTGAGGCCGCTAGTTACACTCTCTCTAGTATCAATCGAACTCGCCGCCCTAAGCGAAGCCTTACGGACTCTGAGGACCCCATTACCTTCCTCCAGGAGAGCAGTAGGGAAACCAGCACAGTGTACAAAAACAGACGCCTCCCGTCACTTCGACCTCGCCGCCGAGGTCCTTTGCGATTGCGACCGCATCCCCGAGTAAATGATACTCCCCCTCGACCCTTGCTCGATAACGAGGTGCCAGCAGTTGTTGCAGCTGAGCACGTAGCTTTAAATTCCCCGCCTAATAATCATGATCAAAACTTTGATCCAGAACGTCCCATCCTTGATGTCCTCCCTCCAGTTAACGCTCTAAGCCGAGGTTCGTACCCCACAGGGGGTGCCCTTAGCGAGCGTTCACCTAGTTTTAATTAGCATAGTTGAATAACCCCTGGCTGGAGGTTTTAAGTGTAGTAGCTTAAAGGCACCCACAGGAAAGCCCGGTTAAGTAGTCATGATTTCAGAGGTCAACTACGAGATGCCCTACCAAAAAAAAATAATCTATGGCAGCTAAGTCGAAATCGAGCGCGAATATGGTGTTTTGGGTCATCCAAAATACGTTGGTTAGGTTAGGTAAATGTGTCTCACGAACGTGTGTATGGGATTCCTTGCTGGATTTTCATCATCGTTATGTTTTAACAATTGACAATTATAGAAAAACTCGTACTTAGCTCAAGTCTGCTTCAGATTGCTATAGAGACAAAAAACTCACGAAAAAAGGATCAAGAAAATATTAAGTGACAGAAAATAGCTATTGGTCTATATTGTTTGTATTGTTATATTTGATAGTACCTCTGTTTGAGGTACTATCAAATAGAACTACTGCGTTAAAAATCTAGACTTTACCGTTTTAGGAACGTTCATTCTAAAAGCTGGCAACGCTGCAAACGCAAATCATCATCATCAGCCTATAAATGTTCCCACTGCTGGGACACAGGCCTCCTCTCTGTGAGAGGGAGTGGGTCGTAATCCACCACGCGGCCAAGTGCGGGTTGGTAGATGTCACATGTCTTCGAATTTTCGGTTCTAGGACATGCCGATGTTTTCCTTCACCGTTTTGAGAGCAGTGGTGATGAAATAATTTACACAAAGTAAAGCGCCTGTCTGGGTTCGAACCTACGACCTACAACTCGTTAGTCGCGGCCGTTACCACTGGGGCACCACTGCTGCTCTCAAACGCAAATAGCTGTCAAATATTGACCTGTTTTGCATGGAAATATAAAATATCGATAGCTAGTAAAATAGAATATTAATAATGAATTGCAATTATAACACTGAATTTGATGTTGTAGCTGTTTTAGGTGTAAGAAAGCATTTGGAAAGTTTAAAAATGCTTTTTTTACATCTCAAATGAAATATTGTATAACGATATTAATTATTGTATTTTATTTTCAATTTTCAATGCCAGGCAACTATCTACCAATGTTCAAGTTAATGAAACAGAGTTGGACCCTGTTGAGTCGACAGCTTCTCTTGGAATCACTATTGATGGTAAATTAAAATGCGGCCAACACATAGAAAAATTGTAAGGAAGGCTAAGTTTGGCCGCCTATGCTGTTAAAAAAATAGACAGATAACTGACGTAGATACAGCCAGAATTGTTTATTTTAGTTATTTTCATAGTCTCATGTCATACGGGATTCTTCTCTGGGAAACTTGTGCGGATATTAATACTGTCTTTGTTCTACAGAAAAAGGCTGTTCGAGCCATTTAAAAACGAGGTCCAAGAGATTACCTTAGAGAAAAAAAAAAAAAAAAAAATATTCTGACTGTACGCGAAAAAGAAATCAGCTGTTCCCTACATTTATGTTCGCATAACTCGTCAAAATGTAGGGAACAGCTTATTTTTTTTTCGCTATTTCAGGTTTGGTCCCATAGTAAAAGTTGTTCATAATGATGAGTAAAGTCACGTGTTAAAGCTTGCGCACTGGTTAAAAACTTACCATGTATATAATTTTAACCCGGCGAGGATGTGGAGGGGTCTATTTGACCCTGTCAATTTTTAATCGAGTGTAGTTTTTTTTTCCGCGGCTTTAGTAGCTTGTACGCGTCAGTAGCTGTTGCTAAGGGACCCGCCCGCACGCCACACACCACTACTCGATCAGCCGCCACCTGCGACGGGAGCTACACGTGCGCGAAGTCAAAAAGGGTAAATATGACCCTGCCACAACCGCGACGTAGCATTTTTGTGCAATATTTCAGAAGATTTTTTATTTATTGTAATTGTATTTTCAGGTATTTTTGGACAAAATGAATAACCGGGAGCGTCAGGATACGGATAGGATTACTGTACACTTGAATGCCCGAAAAGAAATACCACAATTGCCAAGACTGCTGCGTAAGAGAATCAGAGAATTCAGTGGAGAATCTGAACAAGAACCGCCTGTCAGAGTTCCAGGTGTACGAAAAACGTGCCAAGTGTGTCCTTATGCCCGACATCGGAAGACTGGCAACGTTTGCGAAGAATGCCATAAATATATTTGTCCAGAACATACTGTTTCATTCTGCCAAGAATGTGCTACAACAACAGACAGTAACATTGTGTAGTATATAAGACTGACTTATTTAGTGAAACTGATTGATCTCTAAATATATATGTATACCAAATTATCCTAATTTTTAAGAGAAGTTTTACTTATTTTTAGTTTTTTTTATGTTTGGAACGAAAGGCTTTGCAAAAGTAGATTGTTTTTAGGCCTTAGCTAAAATTAGAAAAAATTAAATATTTTGTAAGCACTTGTTTTTTTTAAATCAAAATCTATAAAATAATATCCAATAATCTACTGTTATTCAATGGTTTGATAAAAAATATAAATTTAGCCTATAAAAATGCAATAGAAATACAGGGTCAAATATACCCTCCACAACCTCCACGTAACTATTTTCACCACATCCTCGCCGGGTTAATAACATCTACTATATAAAAATAAGTCGGGTTTTCCTTCCTGACGCTATAACTCCAGAACGCACGAACCGATTTCCACGGTTTTGCATTCGTTGGAAAGGTCTCGGGCTCCGTGAGGTTTATAGCAAAGAAAATTCAGGAACAATTACAACAGAAAAGCGAAAAAAACAAAAAATATTTTTTCACATACAGCGCCATCTCTGATACATAGCATGTACTACAAACCAATATTTTAAGTAGATGGCGCCGGTGCGTGATACATTGTTTGACAGCTACTCATTGTTCTCTGCTCAGTTAATTTCATGTGACAAACCGGTATTGTGTTCACTGTGAAATTGTGAAAAAAAAGTAAAAAAAATACGTTATTCGTTTCCTAACATTTCAATTGGAAACCATCAAATCAATCACGTGTATTGTGCAAATTTTTATTCAATTTCAACAGCAGGCATTTGTCTTTAAGGTGGTAAGTTGAACTGTGTAAATTATGTGGATCGTGCATTTGAGGTTAAATTCACCACTCTGTCCATAGTCCAAAATGCCTAGAGGACGACGTGCGAACATCGGCCGCCGCACAAGACATGCAAGCCAGCAACAAGTGTATTCACAGAACTTAAGCGAAGAAAGACAAAATATAATAAGAGAAAATGCCCGATTGAGACAACGCGTGAGCACACGAAGATCATTGACATCATACAATCGCTTGGCATTCCAATATGATCCCACTGCGAACTACAGTGATAATGAAAATTTAGATATTGGACCAATGACGACTATATTGCAATGCGTTAAAGTTCAAAAGAGAAACGGCTGGATTGTGCTGCGCAAGTGGAAAAGTCAAACTGGATCCATTACTTACACCACCACAGCCACTGAAACCATTGTTCGATGGAAGTGATCCCGATTCCAGCCATTTTCTTCAACATATCCTTGAATACAATAACTGCTTTCGCATGACTTCCTTTGGAGCTAATATCATTCGAGAAGGCGGCTTCATGCCGGCAATGCAATAGCAAACCCGGCGTACTTCGTTTCGCCACAGATGGCTTCGTTTTATGTAACATTTCGTTTGGTGATTAAAAGAAGAAGAAATTTTTTTTTTTGTTTTATATTTGAAAAGGAAAAATTTTATTTCATTATTTCATTTCACAACAGTAATATAAAAATTCATTTCGATTACAAAAATGAAGTGTTATTTAGTTGAACTTCTCTAAGTAAATGAAAGTGAATCCAAAGTAAATACTGAATCGAAGCGTTATACGTGTCCGCAAATTATCCGTTTCATTGAAGTGCTCTTTGGTAAACCACATTTTTTGTTTTTTGGTCTGACGTTAACACAAACAAAGCGGATGGTTTCCCAACTCGTGAACACGCAACGTGATATTGCTTCTTCGCTGAACGACAATGTCTCGCGATTTAGTTGGATCGCCAACAATAATTGCAGCAACATCATTAACGGTGGGTGCATTGAATCTTCGCACATGTTCACCTGTTGGGGTACAATCCGCTTTTATGACAAATTTGTGCGTATCCGATGGCATTCGTTCCAATGCTGTTTTGAACATATTAACCACAGCATTATTAGCGTGAAAAAATGCTTGCAACTGTTCAATAATTCGTCTCTTTAACTGTTGTGTTCCCTGTATATTGCACCGCACATTCAGCTGATCCACCATCGACGAAATGAAATAAGTATATTTGCAGAAATTGATGCGGTTCATCTGGTGTTGGCACCATTGAACCATGCAAATGATATATTTGTCCTTGTATCTGTAATTGCAAACAATCATTTGTTGAAGAATACGGTGTAACTTCTGACCGTGTGATGGTGTAGTGTGTGGTGTATATGTAGTTGTTATGTGTTGCTATTCATTGTGTTGGTGTGAGTGATTGGTTATGTGTGTTGTATCTTTTACCTTTCATCTGGTGGCGAAACGAAGTACGCCGGGTTTGCTAGTTATATATAAATAGGAACTTAAATGTGGCTCATTATAATAAGTCTAGTTTTTTTTAATTATCTCAGATTCGTTTTATTTTTTAACACAATCAAAGCATATCCGATACAATAATAACGATTTCCAATTGATAAAAGTCGAAATGTTAAAAATAAAACTTAGTGATAAAAAGTTGTAACCGTTTAAAATTCAAAACTTTTTATTTAAACGAGCATTTCTAACTTGTACCACTTTTGACTGAAGGTACAGAATTAATATACAACTTTTAAAAAATTGGCTGAGTTGAAGCAGAGACACTTCGCTCGCTCGGTCAATAATCAAACAGTTATCCCACAAATTGCACAGTTCATGAACAACTGATATTTCTTCATTAATTCACAGCTCTATAATTGAAAATTACACAAATAAATTGAAAACACTTCAAATTGCCGGTCGCCGCTGTCACCGCACGGTTGATCAACGCGTAAAACACAAACGTGAACAATTAAGTTTAAAATCATCCTCATTAACATAATCAGATAATGCTCTGTTCTGTGATATGTATGTATACATTTACCTATTACAGCATCGATATTGGTGACATTATGTACAAGTGAATAGACAGAAGTTTTAATTATAAAAAATCTTCGTAATAATGTGCGATGCAATCAACACATGATTTGCGTATGGTCTTAATGTAAATACACTTACTTACGGATCAATCAATCAATCTGCCTAGCCTTTTCCAAACAATTTTGGGATCGGCTTTCAATCTAACCGGATGCAGTTGAATACCAGTATTTTACATGGAGCTATTGCTTATCTGACCACCACAACCCAGTAACTAAGTAATATGATAAGACCTTGGTAAGACCGGTTGTCAGACTTTCGGGCTTCTGAAGACCCGTAACCACTGTCAAAGATCCACGAATGACAGCCGGGACCAACGGCTTAACGTGCTTTCCGAGGCACAGAGGAGTCTCGGTATGTAGAAATGGTCACCCATCCATGGACCGATCCTGGCAAGCTTAACCTGATGAATCGACCGGTGCGGCTGTTAGTAATAATAACGTTAAATAGTTAACGTTCATAACGTTTAAATGTCAAAAATGTATGGTTAAACAGTCACTAATCATTACTTAACTTTAAGCAACGATTATGAATAAAGTGGCAAAAAACTAAAATACTGATCCAAAGACACCGACTTTAAAAATTGAAGTTATTTTTCACATAGTTTGGAAGTCGGTTGAATTTTTCGTAAAAATATTTTTTTTACTTTTTTGTAGGTTGGTTTGTAATTTATCTAGGTTACAATAGCCCAATGTCAACTGCTCATCACCTTTTACAAAATATTGCTTTTCCCGATGCAGGGAATTTAATTGTTGAAGAGTTCTCCAGGTACCTCGCCATCAGCTCCACTGCACCTTATGAATTGTGACGAGCATCAATTGCTTACCAACCATATTAAAGTAATCGAATCGCAACCCGTGAAATACATAAATTATAGAGTAGTTCTGGTGACCATCTATGTCCTTCACCATCAGTTCCACTTTACCAAATGGTACTTTCCGGTACTATAGGTACACCTCTGCCGAATCCTGTAGGAAAACAAGGCGTAATGTTATGTTATGTGTACTTATAACGATCCTCCTCATGGTGCAGGTAAATTGAACTAAAAGACGGCACAGAATTGAAGTATGAGGAGTATGTAAAGGAGATCATACCACGCAGCATTCTATAGGTAGTATTTCTCTTATGAGATCAGCATGAGCTCACTATAATATACTTATTTATAGTTAATTGATTCAGGCGTCAATATCAATCTGCCTCGCCTTTTCCCAACCATGTTGGGGTCAGCTTCCAGTCTAACCGGATGCAGCTGAATACCAGTATTTTACATGGAGCGACTGCCTATCTGACCTCCGCAACCTAATAACTAGGTAATACGATACCCCTTGGTAAGACTGGTTGTCAGACTTTCGGGCTTCTGACGACCCGTAACGACTGTCAAAGATCCACGAATGACAGCCGGGACCAACGGCTTAAAGTGCTTTCCGAGGCACGGAGGAGTCTCGGAATGTAAAGATGATCACCCATTCACGGACCAACCCCGGCAAGCGAAGCTGTTGGATCGACCCGTGCGGTTGTTAGTACTTAGCCACGAGCTCCTCCGTTAATTGATTTAGGCGTGACCTTACGGGAATCAATTATAAAATACAATAGACATTGATATAAATTTAGTAACCTGTTCCGCTTATCTATTCCTAAAGAGCCATAAAAAACCCTGTAAGAAATCGACACGCGTTTCACCTCTCAACGAGGCGTCCTCAGGAAGACAATTGACTTGTCGCGAACCCGAACACGGCGTGTTGCCACACGGAGCGATGGTCGCAGAGTGGTGAGCGGTGGTAGTGGTGGTGGGTGATTCTTATGTATGTATTTTGCACCCAATATATCAAAAGTGGAACTTCTGCCAAAGCAATCAATAACGGCCAGGGCCCGCATAATCAGATTACCAGCTCGCAGATGACGCTGAACGATTCCGATTTGCATGCGTAATGCAGCTAAGTGCACTTTCAGTCGCCGATATTTTGTACTCATTATCAGAAATTCGATTCTCCGTTAGGTGTGAATAGAGAATTTTATTTGCTTCTATGAATATTTTTAAGTGGAAAAAGGGCTTTCCAGATTATCGGAATGATTAATTTGTTTTTGTGATAATATAGGTACCATTCCGTAGCTGACTGCAGGCGGCAACTGCTGGCGACGGTCGACTGGTTTCTATGTATTTCTATGAAACTGACGTGTCGCTAGCTACGGAAGGTATTTCATAGAAATTCATAGAAACCAGTCGTGTCGCGGCAACATGTCGCCTGCAGTTGCCGCCTGCGGTCGCCTACGGAATTGTACCTTAACACTCTCTTGATATCCTTTGTGTTTTTATTCCCAGCAATTCCATCCATCCATCTCTCTGCTCATGAGAATTGTAAAATCGAAATGTTCTTCTTTTCATCATCATCTGCCTAGCCTTTTCCCAACTATGTTGAGGTCGGCTTCCAGTCTAACCGGATGCAGCTGAATACCAGTATTTTTCATGGAGCGACTGCCTATCTGACCTCCACAACCCAGTAACTGGGTAATACGATATAAGACTGGTTGTCAGACTTTCGAGCTTCTGACGACCCGTAACGACTGTCAAAGATCCACGAATGACAGCCGGGACCAACGGCTTAACGTGCTTTCCAAGGCACGGAGGAGTCTCGGTATGTAAAGATGGTCACCCATCCACTGACCAACCCTGGCAAGCGTAGCTTAACCTGATGTTCTTTTATGGGATTTATTAAAGGTTAAGTAACTGGTTTTCTACTGGATATTCTATGTCGATCACTGTATGGGCATTTGCCCACTTATCCGTATTCGGTTCGTATTCGATTTACGCGCACTTATCCATATTTGATTTGTTTTTTTTTATAGACTCGGTTTTGATCCCTGAAAAAACGAATCGAAGTGAGAATTTACGAATCGAACCCGAACCGTATACCCATATGTGCACAAACGTTCATACAATTACTAGGATGACCAAACCGGATCAGAAACGAACAAGAATCGAATACGAACCGGATACGGATAAGTGGGCAAACGCCTTATGACTAGCAAACCCTCTTCGCATTTTAGTTCTGACAATATTATGTAGTTCACTCTTGAATTTATTATTCAAACTAATAAATAAACGATTTAAGATGTTAATAAAATATTGTCCAAACATTACTGGTCACTACATCAACTTAAACATTACACATTATAAAACCAAAACCCAAATGAGATTAATGAGATAAATGGCTATTTAAATTGTGATATTGAATGTTTTCGACTTATTATAATGATTAATGACCGCATTCCATGTTTGAATATTAAAAATTAATTCCCGCGCTGACACTGACATGTAACGATTTGACATTTTGCGGTAAACTTCGGAAACGCGGCTGTTATTTATTTAATTTATGTTTTTGAAATTGATTGCAATTAAAACACTTTTCGGTGATTTATTATTAATGTAGAGTGGTTATTTGTTGGCACGCTTGTGTTATAATTAAATTATTTTGTGATTAATAAATTATGATAAATTGTCGATGAGTATGATAAATTACAGTAATAGTAGTTAAACGATTTTTGATCGATATTCGGTTCATTCGATGTGTTTCAATGTATTCAAACTTGCTCAAACTTGACTCCATTTGACTCCGATTATAAAACAATCAACTAAATCAAAATGCTCCGAAACATTTACACACAAACACCAATCAAAGTTGCCAGCCCATAAAAAGACTCCAACAAAAGCGCGGTAATAATAAAATCAGTGTAACAGACCGTTTAAAAAGATAATTTAAAAAAAATGCAATTCATTCCATCCCCAGTCTCATCCCCCATCCTTGAAGGGTCATTACGCCACGAACGTGTGGATAATGTCTTCCACAGTGCTTTGAGTGCTTTGGAACGGTCGTTCAACAAAACGGTAACAGCAGTTAAATTTCGTTCCAGTTTTTACTGCGGTATCTTAAGCGTATGTCGGCTTAATGATCGGATTGTTTAGAGAGCGTGACTTTACATCAGCGTTGTATTATGTGGTTATGACGTCACATATGATGATGACAAAAGAGTATGCGAAGGATGTTAGAATCTAGGCAAGTGCATTAAGGTACGGACGGATCCCTCATAATTGAGAAAGAAACGATTTCACTTAAACCAAAATTATTTTACAAGTACAACATACATTCTACAGCCTTGCTGAAATCATAATCAAAAGAGTTAAAAAATGTTCGAGTTTCAGGTGTTTCCATATTTGAAAAAGTTTAAATCTCTGAGTCTATATGTTATGTTATGCCCTATCCCCTCACTTTTACTAATTGATTATGTTTACATACCGTGTGGTGGAACCTAGGTGATCTGCGATACAGGTATTCCTAGTGCAGACACCAGTCTCTCACAAACTATTGTTACAGTTTTTCAAATCAGTCTAAATTATAAGAATTATAAGATGAAAGTAGAATAAATGCTGTGGAAATGCGTTCCTTGCGAAGCATGTGTGGCCTGACTATGAATGATAGGCTGAGGAATGATGTGATAAGACAGCGGTGTGATTTAAAAGAAGATGTAGTGACAAAAATTGAAAAGGGTATGCTGAGATGGTTTGGGCATGTTGAGAGAATGAATGAAAGGCGACTAACAAAATGTATTTACAAGGCTGATGTAAAGGGAAAGGCCGGGCGGGGACGCCCTAGGAGGACATATACTGACCTTATTGGTGATGTTCTTCAGAAAGGCCAGGTGCGTAGTACTCGCAACCGGCGTGCGTGTATGACCAGATGTATGAACGTAAACGAGGCAAAAGGACTATGTAAGGATCGTAGCAGGTGGCGTTCTGTAGTTTCTGCCTACCCCCATGGGAAGAAGGCGTGAGTTTATGTATGTATGTATGTATAAGATTATAAGAAACACAGAAAACTAAATAACTACGAATCTAAATGCTAATTTGAAACACGTTTTGCAAAATTCCTTTGTACAAAATAAACTAACAAAGAGTTCAGTCACACATATTTATTATACGAGTATGTAGATATACAGGAAAATCGTAATGTTATCCTCCCATAAGAGAAAATAGCCTTCACAATACCAACATACGATGTTCGTAAACTCTTAGCTGAAAGGGGGGAACATCTAAAAACAGTAATAATTAACCGTCTCGAGCCACTTAATGACATGGCCAAGTACAAAACTTCACTTTCAGAACTTGTAGGCGTTAAAATAACACTCCACCTAATGGTCCTTTTTGGTAGGGCTGCTGTACGAACTTAAAATAATAAAATTGGAAAGGATTAAAATGTTTTTCTTCTGGAAACAAGGCTGTTGGTTTAAACTTTTGATGATGATGAATTTTTTTTTACGTCTTACATTTCGGGACACTGGGGTTCTGGATTTTTGAAAGGCGTACGAGGGGCCCAAGTCAACTCCTAGAGACCCGTCCGACGTTATTGTAATCCTTTATACACGTAGTCGACACGATATTGTGATACCCAAATTTAGATTAACTAAAACAAGCAAGTCATTTCTTATAAACAGTATCCGCTTTTATAACAAGTTGCCAAAGTCTGTGACAGAACTTAGCGATGGGAAGTTCAAAACCCACATCAAACGTGTCCTTATCAAGAAAGCATATTATAAAATTAAAGACTATGTTGAAGATAAGGAAGTTTGGCAATAATTCCTTCTGCACATGTGGCTTCCCTGGTACCTCATTAACGGCATAAATAAGTAAGAGTCTATTAACTGCTCCCAAATTACCATGTTTATTTGAATCTTTATTTTTTTTTGTTTTTACATTCGTCCTTGACATATTTATTATTCTATTATTTGACATTATATACCTACGATTTAATTTCAACTTTTTTTTTAGTGACTTTTGTGGACATGATAATTACTCAGATTGATTACAGTTGTAACAGCAATCATATAATTGCGTTTTATTAAAATAGGTTTTTTACTTTTATTAATTTATTTATTTTTTGTATAGATTCTTTTCTACATATTTTGTGAATGTGAGAACGCTGTAGGCTTAGTGGATTGTAGACCTGTTAACAATTTCCTTTTTTTATTAAGTACTTGGTACTTATTGAAAGACCTACACTGTCCTCCCATACCTAGAAACACTGTTATATGAAAGTATTGTAAAAGCTAATTATTTTTAAAAGAGTAACCGTGGAGTTTCTTGCCGGCTCTTCTCCATAGGAAACGACCAATTGGAACCGTGCACCTAGCTTCTGACGTTTCATAAGTGCCCATGTAGGTTTATGTGAAATAAAATATTTTGATTTTGATTTTTTGTTTATGTAATTTATGTACATAATGTTTACATTTTTAAATAAAAATATTTTTAATAATAATTATAAATTATAATTTTTATTATAAAAGTCATGTGCCATCGGCAAAAATTACGAACTTACATACTTTTCATCTCTTATTTAACCCATTTACGGGATGAATTTTAAAAAAACCTTCGTCTGCAAATAGCCTTCTTGTGAAAATTTCATGCTTCTAGATCCAGTGGTTTAGACTGTATTGTCCGTTAGTGAATTTAAGGATTTTTTAATAGAAAATGAAACTCATGGCAAAAACATTAGGCAGGGAAAATGAAATGCTGGCCTTTGCCCTGCAATAAAGTCTAGAAAATTATAAAACAAAATAATAGTCAAACTGTGATTTTTAGTTTTTCATGAAACAGTGAAGCAATCAGTCTCAACTTAAATCTAATTTTAAATCAAGTTAGCGTTGACCTAAAAGAAAGTCCTTAAATCAAAAACACGTCTTCAGAAATACAATCCCAAAAGGACATTTCAGTATCCGATTTTACGATGAGTGATGGATATAAAAATAAATTATGCAAACCCAAGGTGCAGAGTGGGACAGCCCTGCCTTAGGGACGATTCTCGGAGGGACGCAAACAAAATAACGTTAATGCATATTCAAATCTGTACTTGCCTTTTTATTAAACATACAGGGAAATGTTAAAGGTTACGGGGCTTTAGTTAGAGGGTCCCTTTTAACTCAGATTTTAGCTAGGGGGCGCTTTCACCCTCCATGTGTAATATTTTAGATGTTGAGATAAATTTTGACTGGTAAATTGAGTTTACTAGGGGATGTAGGTTAACGTGATGGGTGGCGGTGATACTGTAGTTTATAAAGGAATATGCGGTTTGATTTTTGAAGAATAGGAGCGAAAGTTCTTTGGCTGTGGCTTTAAATTCCCAGCAACTAAAAGGCAAGATTTTCTCTTCTTTAAACATCGAGATTTCTTAATTATATATATGTTTAATATTATTGTATTATACATTTATAAACCATTCGGAGAATATTTTCTAAATTATGTTGAAGACCTCATTAAAATCCGTTGCATATTTTAGAAGAACAACGCGGATATATTTACAGACAAACGCGAAAAGCGACTTTGTTTTATAATATGTACTAGCTGACCCTGCAAACGTTGTTTTGCCATATAAATGTTTAGGGTGGACCATCTTTATCACCTACCTGCCCTACCTGCCCTACCTGCCCTACCTGCCCTACCTGCCCTACCTGCCCTACCTGCCCTACCTGCCCTACCTGCCCTACCTGCCCTACCTGCCCTACCTGCCCTACCTGCCCTACCTGCCTACCTGCCCTACCTACCCTACCTGCCCTACCTACCCTACCTGCCCTACCTACCCTACCTACCCTACCTACCCTACCTACCCTACTTACCCTACCTATCCTATCTTTCAAGTTGGATCAAACTGCACACGGTGTGCAAATTTGATTAAATACGGTTAAGTAGTTTAGGAGTCCATCGCGAACAAACAACGTGACACGTAATTTATATATATTAAGATAGAAGTATAATTATGCAGCAGCAGAATGTTCACAAGATAATAAGTTGCAGAGGCCTCTAAAACTTATTGCGATAACCTATTGTTTACCTAGTTTGGAGTTTAGGACTGTTTTTTAAAATTAATTTGTATCCCAAATCGCTGTGTTGACGATGAAAACTGACAATGCTGTAAATAGTAAGCCGATCTATTCTGTAAAAATATTATAAAAACAGAAAATAAAGAAAGACGGAATAACGTTTATTTGGCAACAGTTCATGAAACATTAATCTGCCTAGCCTTTTCCCAGCTATATTGGGGTCGGTTTCCAGTCTAACCGGATGCAGCTGAATACCAGTATTTCACACGGAGCGACTGCCTATCTGACCTCCACAACCCAGTAACTGGGTAATACGATACCCCTTGGTAAGACTGGTTGTCAGACTTTCAGGCTTCTGACGACCCGTAACGACTGTCAAAGATCTACGAATGACAGCCGGGACCAACGGTTTAAAGTGCTTTCCGAGGCACGGAGGAGTCTCAGTATGTAAAGATGGTCACCCATCCACAGACCAACCCCGGCAAGCGTAGCTTAACCTGATGAATCGACCCGTGCGGCTGTTATTAGTTGGCCACGAGCTCCTCAAACACATAATTGCAAATAAATTAAAAAAAAAAAACGTGGCACTCGGGGACTGCCGCGGTAAAGCTATTGCATAGCATTTGTAACCTCCATGACAACATCACGTTGTCATCGGAACCGTCATTACATGGTAGGCGGAGTGGGGGGTGTTAGGTTTTATTTTCGTTACGTGACGGAATTTCTTGATTCGGTCGCCGCGCTCAAAGCCCGCGATAAAAGCTATGCAATAGCTTAAAAGTGAAATGTTTTAACAACAACAGTGTGTGCCTCACAACTGCGCCATAAAGGTCTAGTTCAGCATTAATGCCAGACAATTAATGCTGTCTGACGCTGGTTTATTAATGAACCTTACCGTAAAATCTCACCGTAAAAACGGAGGTGAAAAGTGCTGATCCACCTGATGCTAGGAATTGTCACTATGTACAGCTTACTTCCCCATTAGTTTTTACAAAATATATCGGTTGTTCTTAGCTGCAGACAACATAGAAAGCAACACCAATAAATAAGGACATTTCGAATACCACAGGTTTCCCCAAGGTACTGAACATGCTGTAGCAATTGAAGACGATCTAGTTGCCATTGGAGTCACGTGCAGTAATATGTACGGACGTAAATAACGACGGGAAGCTTTTCATTTATGAGTAGCATGCACATTGCCCTGGAGACCGTTTAGTCCAAATGTGACGGTTGAAATCGACGGAGCCAGATGGAATTTGGGATAAAAACAAATAGACATTCTTTTTTGGTATTCACTGCCATTATTTTTGCATTTAAGAAACAGTTCGCGGTGGTTGTGAAAGTTTCTTCAGATTTAAACTACGTGATTTTTTTTATGATTTTCTACTCTAAAATTGGTAAGAAGCAGTCTTTATTCAAGACTTAATTCACTTCAAGTGATAATGTCTTAATTTAATGATAAATACAACTGCGTCGGTTTCAATACTTTATGGAAAATACGTTTTGTCAATACTCGGCATTTGTTACAAGTAACAGAATACTCGTGAATTTTTATATCATATTATTTATGGCACCTTTTTAGGTCATGAACAGTGATCGGAGTAGGTAGAGTGATTTGGAGTCAATGCACTGGCACGTATATATTAGTTTGGATATGCCCCCGGGATTCCGGGATTTTGAAATTATTAAGACTTTTTTAAGGAATTTTAAATGTTGTAATGTGTAGAATAAAGAATACATCAATATAAATAAGAAATATTTAACCCTTTTGCTGTCTTTTAATAGTATATAGGTGATTGGACTCCAAGAAAAGGATAGGTATACTATAAAAACAATAAAATAAAAAAATAAAAAATTATAAAAAAAAAAAAATTGAATTGAAAAAAAAAAAAAAAAAAATTGGATTGTTTGAATGTTATCCTAATTTATAAACCTACACCAACCCTCCTTCCACCCACAACTTAAATAAAACAAACAAGCAGAAAAGCAAATTCAATAAAATCAATTTGTAATCCAATAAACTAACCAAAACCCTGACAATGTATTTGTACGCCGGAAACGGCAGAATATTATGAACTATAAAAACCATGTAACATCTCTGTAACAATATTCTCACAAATAAATGGACTATTACTATTAATATATTTTAAATGTTTATCTATCGCAGTCTATAAATTTCTAATGTAGTAGTTTAAAAATCCTTCATCATTATCATCATCAGCCTATAAATTTTCCCACTGCTGGGACACAGGCCTCCTCTCTGTGAGAGGGAGTGGGCCGTAATTCACCACGTGGGCCCAGTGCGGGTTGGTAGATGTCACATGTCTTCGAATTTCGGTTCTAGGACATGCCGGTTTCCTCACGATGTTTTCCTTCACCGTTTTGAGAGCAGTGGTGATGAAATAATTTACACAAAGTAAAGCGCCTGTCTGAGTTCGATCCTACGACCTAAAACTCGTAAGTCACGGCCGTTACCACTGGGCCACCACTGCTCCAAAAATCCTTAATTTAACAATATTTGATTCAATTCCGTTACTACCAAAATAAAATCCCGGAAAAAAGGCTTATCCATGTTATGATTTCTATGACTATTCATGATGCGAGTACATAAAATCACTCTACCTACTCTGATCACTGGTCATGAGCTATCCGAATATCAAAATATTTTGCCTAGGTCTTAAGGGGGAGGCGTGAAAATTGATTCGCTGTTTCAATAAGTAACAGAGATGATTTCGGGATCATTTAAGAAGTAATTAGAAGAAGAAAACTTTACTGTATACAACGTGGACCTTAAGTGCCAGATATATTTATGAGGAATGATAAAGTAATGATTGTCATATCGTATTGATTTTTCTACATTAGTCTAAAAAACTATGTAAATTTTAACAGATAACACACATAACATCACGCCTCGTTTCCCCGAAGGGTTGGGCAGAGGTGTACCTGTAGTAGATACACCCACATTTTGCCAGTTATGTTAGTCCTATGTAATAGGGGGCAAGCCTATTGCCATCAACCGGGCATAAATCAGACTCCGAGCTGCTACTGAGAAATTCTAGTTAAAAAAACCCAATAACACTTTTAATTAACCCTAAATTTTAAATAACCCTATAAAAACAAATATTCAACCCTACTTTTACCCGACGTAGAAACTTTAAGCAATGTTCACTTTTAACGATTTTAAAGTATTAAGCCGGCTAGGGGGAAGGTATTAGCACATTTTGTAAAGCGTTTTACCTCTATTCTCATTTTCAATGCAAATCCATTGAGCTTTTGGCCAGTTTTCAGCGAGTTTTCACCCATGCACAGTGATCAAAAAAAGTTTTGCAACGCTAATAAAAAGACTTGATACAGCATATTTTGTGACCTTTGGTCATCTGTGAGATAAATACAGACAGTGTAGGGATTATTTATTTTAGTACAAGAATCTTTATTATTGTATCATGTCTTTGAACTGCTTAGAATATTGAGACAAGAGGTTTTAAAAAGGCGAAATAAAAAATGCAAGCACTACAAAGACCGAAAAGGGGCATAGAAAAAATCGTGAGTAAACCAGGAGTAGTATTTTAGGACGTCATCGATGCTCGTTTCATCTAAGACATATCCCAGCTAGCAAAATACCCTTACAAGCAAAAGCTTGTATGAGCTACGGTTTCATACAAAGTTTATACGTGTTCTGATTAAGGCCGTCCGCTGCGTTAAGCGGATGCTGTTTTCTGTTATCATCCTTAGAGCAGTGCTGCAAGAGGCGGGTCTCCCGTCGCACGCGGCTCGATAGAAAACATCACACCGCACAGGCGCCCGCTCCGTGCAACCCCAGAAACCCTAAATACCCTTACAAACAAAAGCTTGTAAGAGCTATGGTTTCATATAAGGTTTATTTGTGTTCTGATTAAGACAGAAACTCTAATAGTGACGTTTTATAAGTCTATTTAAGTTTTAAGAGCATTCATACTTGTAACATATTAAGAGCAGTGGCATTATAAGCGCCTTTTACAAGTCTAATTGCCTTTGATTCTTAATAAATACTTTTTATACTTTCCTTATGACGGTTTGATTATACTCTTACTAGGAGATCACAAAGAGGACTATTAGCAATATTACACTTAAAATAGCATTAGTAAGAGGACTTTAAGGTTATTTGGTCTTATAGTATGAGAGAGAGAGGCTTGTGGCTAAGTAATAACAGCTGCACGGGTCGATCGATCAGGTTAAGCTACGCTTGCCGCGGTTGGTCCGTGGATGGGTGACCATCTTTACATACCAAGTCCCCTCCGTGCCTCGGAAAGCACGTTAAGCCGTTGGTCCCGGCTGTCATTTGTAGATCTTTGACAGTCGTTACGAGTAGTTAGAAGCCCAAAAAGTCTGACAACCAGTCTTACCAAGGGGTATCGTGTTACCTAGTCACTAGGTTGTGGAGGTCAGATAGGCAGTCGCTCCATGTAAAATACTGGTATTCAGCTGCATCCGGTTAGACTGGAAGCCGACCCCAACATAGTTGGGAAAAGGCTAGGCAGATGATGGTCTTATAGTGTGCCACTGTAAGTCACTTGTAAGTTTGTTTATCATTATAAAAGTATCAGCAAGAGTTTTGTAAGTTTGAAAATACACTTCGCGAGATCATTACAAGGCAATTGCAAGGGTGAATATACTTATAAAGTGCGCCCTAAGCCATACTTAAAGTGTCTATAAGTGTGACATAAGACTGTAAAGAATATGGCCTTGGGATATTCGTAAGATTATTTTTTGCTAGCTGGGATGCCAGTGCAAGCATAGTCTTACCGTTTATTTTTGAAAACTTCTTTAGACGCGTTGGGTATTTTTGAGATTGGATTAAATCATTGATTTCGCAACACCATGCGACACCTCATTTTTGTAAGCGCGATTGTGCTCTTTATTTATATTAAGTTACGGATCAATGTTCTATACAAGTATTTTTCTTCCACCAAGGCGATCTTGTTCAAGTTTTCACTTCTGTTGGCACTCCCGGAGTGCCAACATTTTTTTTTTCACTACGTAATTTGGTCATTTGATTCGCAAAACATTTTAAGTTCAACTCTAGTAGATTTCCAATCACATTTAAGGTTTAAACCTAACCACAGATTTTTCCTATCATAATCCAAAACAGGATACATGAAAGCGGTTTCCCTCGGTAAGGCGATATCGCGATGTATAGGCCGGAACCCATAACATAATATATAAGTATACAATATCCGTAGTTCTACTACCGGGACCCGCCCTTACATGACGTAGAATAGTTCAACAGACGCGACAGATTTTTCTAAAATGGGTAAGTAAGTAAGTAAGTTTATTTATTTGTGTAAACATGGTGTACATACATTGCATGCAAGATATTAAATACAGAAAATAATGTTCTATCATGTTTAGCCGCGTATCGTGGCGTACAAATTGGTAAGAAGAGATGGTGTACAAACCGCAACTATATTTATCAAAATTACATTATAAAAATTACTTATTAAATCACAATTACTTATTATACGTTATTATTACAATTAAATGACTATACTTATTATTAATTAAGTCACTGCAAATTTTAATTCCATCAACAATAAAAATAATACATTATTTATGGAATGATTTTATTACACAGTGGAAAACAACATCAAATAAAAGACAACATCATCATTTCAAAAACGAAGAAAAATTGTCCTCTTTCATAAACTCTGATATATTATAATAAGTTCTTTCAATTAATAAAGTCCTTAATTTGCATTTAAGAGCAGATATACCCAATGTTCTCCATGATTTGGGCAATTTATTAAATATGGTCGGAGCCATGTAAAAGATACTCTTGCGCACAAGAGCTGTTTTAGTACCGTGAACACAGAGTTTGGAATTATCATGTCTATTCCTTGGGACAAAATCAGACAAACGCTGAAATAAATTAGGATTAGTTTTAATGAACATGATTGTTTCCAAAATGTATAATGAGGGTAATGTCAATATGTTATGCTCTTTAAAATAAGATTTACACCTATCTGTTGCACTCTAAACATCGATCGGTGATAGACGCAGGTGCGTAACGTATGCGCTAGGATAATTTTCGGCCATTTGCTCGAACTTTAAGGCCCATGGTCCACTATGTAACTCAAAAGTAACGTGTTAGAAACTCAAATCCCTCATGAGTAGCCAGAATATCTCAGCACTTGAATCCGAAAAGTCAAAGGCCTTGGGTTCGAATTCGAGACCTTATGACTTGACAGAACAACGGTCATACCACTAAGCTAACTCTGCTATGTAGTCATACTACACTTTACTACTACTAGTCTTACTGGTATGTAGTCATGGTAGTCGACCCCGATAAGGTACGTTCTTCATTTCAGCACACAAAAAAATACATAATTATTGTTAAATGAATACCTCACGCATCCATAAATCACCGTGTTCCATAACCATATCCTCTCTGCAAATTTTTCACACTTCAAGACTTTCTTGCTTCGGAGAGCACGTAAAGCCATCCCGATCACTTAGCCTCAGGCGAAAACTTCAAAGCCAATATTCTCCGACATTGAAGCCGTTCACCGTCTTTTAAGTAAACACGCAGAGACTTTATTTTTAGTTACACGTGTTTAAAAACGTCTTTCAAAATGAAATTAACCTATACTTTCGACCTTCAACAGGCCATCGGGCCCCACGCTGCGCCTTCCACTATGCGACTTTTTGATGATTGAAGCCAATAGGTATAAAACCCTCCATTACGATTATTACCTACTTTGAACTTTTGGCTACCCAAACTACTCTATGCCCATTACACAAGGGACGTCCTCGTACACTTTTGAGGAGAAGGGAACTTGAAATACAACCAGCGTTTATCTGTTATGACCCGTGCAATCTGTACGGTGATTGTTACTGTAATCTATGGCTATTGCACTGAGATGGCCACCTTTATTCGTATTAGGCATAGAAAAGGAATTTCTAGAAGGTCAATTATGGTAAGTAAGATTTGCCCTTTTTTAGGGTTCCGTTAAAAAACGGAACCCTTATAGATTCGTCATGTCTGTCTGTCTGTCTGTCTGTCTGTCTGTCTGTCTATCTGTCTGTCTGTCTGTCTGTCTGTCTGTCTGTCTGTCCGTCCGTATGTCACAGCCACTTTTTTCCGAAACTATAAGAGCTATGCTGTTGAAATTTGGTAAGTAGATGTATTCTGTGAACCGCATTAAGATTTTCACACAAAAATAGAAAAAAAACAAATAATTTTGGAGTTCCCCATACTTAGAACTGAAACTCAAAATTTTTTTTTTCATCAATCCCATACGTGTGGGGTATCTATGGATAGGTCTTCAAAAATGATATTGAGGTTTCTAATATCATTTTTTTCTAAACTTAATAGTTTGTGCGAGAGACACTTCCAAAGTGGTAAAATGTGTGTCCCCCCCCCTGTAACTTCTAAAATAAGAGAATGATAAAACTAAAAAAAATATATAATGTACATTACTATGTAAACTTCCACCGAAAATTGGTTTGAACGAGATCTAGCAAGTAGTTTTTTTTTAATACGTCATAAATCGTAAACTTATCGTTACTTGCTGCTACGGAACCCTTCATGGGCGAGTACGACTCGCACTTGGCCGCTTTTTTTTTGGGTGTAAAATTATCAAATTACTTCTCCCGTTCTGGGTGGAGCGGGAGGGCGTGTCAGGCTTACTGACTAAAACCCACCCGTGTTTCTTCGGTTGCCATGTTGCCGAGGGCCACGATCTCCCTTTCGGACTTCTTCGCAGCCCCGGCAGGCGTCGGCCCTAGCAGACCCCATCAATTCTGCTGATATCTTTTTGAGGCGCGCGTGGAACACAACGCGGCATCGACCCGGGCCTGGTCCTTATCGGACGGTGAGCTACCCATTGCTCACCGTCCACAAGCCCGCGCCTACGGTGGCCGGCAGTCGGCCTGCGACTCCCGACACCCAGGCGTCTCCTGCGGCGGTTAGGGGGGAAGGCGTGAGGGTGCGAAGTTTGCCTTTCCTTCACGCGTTCCGCCTCCTTCTTCGCGAGTATTACTGCTTCGCAGAAGGAGATGACGGCTTCCCATGTCCTCTCGCTCCATATCATGACCTGGACCAGGGCTGCACGTAAGAGATCACCGCCGCCGATCGTCTCCTCGAGGACATGGTGATGCTCCGCCCAAGCCAAGTAAGATTTGCCCTGCGTCTTGCTTTTTCAGTTGCGGGGTTCAACATAGTTGGGAAAAGGCTAGCCAGATGATGAGTGTTTGTCGGGATAGCTTTTCGGCGATTGAAAACTAGACAATTGAACTTATGACCCCTTCCTTGATCGTTATCGGTTAAAATTAAGACTCCAATAATGAAGCCGATACCTCATAGCTTCGCATAGTAGAACTTCCCGTATGGAAGTAACTATCACAGGTAAAATTAGCTTACGAATCTAAATGTTACCATTGGTAAGGACAACGATTTGTTAATGTATATAGGAACCGAGAATTATTAAGTATCGGTAACCGATAGTGAGAGATTTATACCTACACGCTGTACACCTGTTGATAAATGATAGATTTTTTCTGTTTGAACAAATTTTTTCCTTGAGAAGGTTCCAGGAAAAACTTAGTTTAAGCATAAGAGGTCAATCGTGAATCTAAACAATACAATAATATAAACAACACATAATATCACGCCAAAAGAAGACGCAAGAAGAAGAAGAAGATCACGCCTTGTTTCTCTGAAGGGTTGGGGAGAGGTGTTCATACAGTACACCCATATAATACAAATAAGTCTCATCATTATTATACATACATAGATGCGTCACGAAAATGAATTTTCCAATTAATTATGCCGCTTAGTAGGGTGCAAGTCGTAATACCGCTGCGTTCTAAAACGGCTTAAAATGTCAAACGGCATTCGAAATTAGACAATGTCCGTCCGAATATCATGGACGTAAGCCCCGTGCATTTACTCTCTAATCTCTACAATATTTCCATTGGCAGACTGAAATTTGTACACTGGGTGGGTCTTCTGTGAAACTCTCTATTGTGCCAAGGCTGTATCATTTTACTGCTGAAGTCGACTTTTATTTGGGTAAGGACGTAAGTAATTGCTTCTTCTTTCTGTACTCTTTGTTTTTGTAGATAAGTCTCAAAAACTCTAATCAGTCTTTTGTTTTACGAGAGTATCAATGGAAATACGTTATCTCTCATAGGACGTGTGTTTGTTGTTACTTTTTTTTTCTTGCAGGAAATTTTTCACCTCTAATCTTTCTGTTATTGATATTTGTTGGAATAACAATTAATGTTATTTAGTTTTCCTACCTTATACCTTAGTTAAATATGGTGATGATTTTACATTGATCACAGAAGGATAGTGAGACGGACATACCCCTATTTATTGATATAAAAAAAAATGGAAGAAAAGATTCTTAAGTTGTTCGCACTGAGACTTATAGAACATGTAAAAATAGCCCTAAAACTAACCCGATCCATGTGAGTGTTATTAAGCATCGTACCGAGAGTTTATTTATCTGATAATTTTTGGAAAAAAGAAAAAAAAAAACGCTTATTCCACAATAAACTTCCACATTGAAAAAAAAAATTTTTCAATGTGGAATTTTACCGGGTTGTTACAAGGGGTAAGGACGGCCGTCTTTAAGCGGGTGTATACAAGTCATAACTTACTATCTCTGTTGAAAATTTTTAATGAATTTGGGGTGGTACCTACTGAAAATGTGAATTTTAAATAGCAATAACTTTTTTACACTATTCTATAATAGTTATAGTTTCTTGTTTTAAAATTATAAGATTTTTTATAAATTTTTGGTAATATTATTGCAGTAGCTATATGCCCCTTTCGGATAGGACAGTTTTTTTTTACATATAAATGTCAAATACTGATGAAAATTACAGATTTTCTTGACGGCCGTTTTATATGACGGAACGGTTTTCCTAGGAAACCCAAGCTTTAGAACCTGCGCACACTGGCGGATAGCAGGGGAGAGCACTGAAGGGGATTCTTCTATCAGCCAGCGCACACTGACAAGGAAAATCCTCTACGATACCGTAAGCGTTCACCAGCTTACCGAAGCATCCGCCGCGGTATACCGTGGCATACGCCGGTATTTTCCAAGGTCGATCACCGAGCATTTAGATATATACCTTATTTCGATTGGATAAGTAGACGTGGCAGACTCCAGCGTATACCGGGCATACTGGCGCGTACCGCGGTATCCTCCATCGTGCTCTTCAATGTTCCAGAGAAAACTGCGCTGCTATGCTCCAAAATCGATCACTGAGCATTTACCTACCTTATTCTGATTGGATAAATATTAAATTAAATTGATAAATTTCAAATCCTCTGCCGTCTCGTCTGCGAGTCTGCGGAGGCCCTAAGTCTCAATCTGAACAACGTAAGAATTATTATCTTTTTTCCCAAATTTTTGTTTTTATTTTTGTAACAAGACAATAAATAGGGGTGCGTCCGTCTTTCATTCCCGACACGGACAAAGCTCTACTTAAACATAACCAATTGCCTCCCACCCCTATTTTGCATAATGATTTTTCTTAAAATTAGTGCGTCGCAAATGGAGAACCAAGGGGAAGGGGAGAGAAAAATGACGTAATTAGGCAGACATCTTGATTTCGTACGTTTGTGCGTTCCTATCTCTGTAATGGCAGTTTTTTTTGCAATAGCCATTTTGAGAGGCTTAGAAGGATGTTAATCTTCTCAGACACGAATCTTTAAGGATTCTTTTGAAGTAATCTTTGGCTTATTGTATTATTCAAAAGAATTAGGGTGACTTATGAGCTTATAAGCTTTGGCAATGCCATCTGGTGACAGACATCTTTTAAATAAATATTTAAAACAGTGAAGAATACTTCATTGTTGTTAAATTTCGACATTGATGTAGGTCTGCATTTGTTTTAAAAAGTGTCGGGACCTTTTATGCGGATGTACCAAGTCTATTAGAAGGCCTGTTCCTCGGAGACATCGAAAAAGAAAAAAAAAAGAAAAGTAAAAAGTTTTAAAACCTACGAAACGAACTGCGAGGTAATTGCGTAAACACACTTTTTTTTTTGGGTGGGAAATTATCAAATAACTTCTCCCGCTCTGGGTGGAGCGGGAGGGCGTGTCAGACTCTTACTGACTAAAACCCATCGTGTTCCTTCGACTGTCCTGTTGCCGGGGGCTACGATGTCCCTTTCGGCCCGTATTCGCAGCCCCGGCAGGCATTAGCCCTAGCGGACCCCGTCAATTCTGCTGACATCTCTTTGAGCCGCGCGTGGAATACAACACGCCGGCGACCCGGGCTTGGTCCTTATCGGACGGCGAGCTACCCATTGCTCACCGTCCGCAAGCCCGCCACTCTAATCCACTAACGCACTAACAGTAACAATGAATTTCATTTTGACAGTTCAACAACATTCATTGCGTTATTTACGTTGTTGAGCAGACTTTTTTTTCGAACTATGAAGCAATGGCTTAGCAATATCCTTCAAAATCACATTTAGATTGTCATTGAAAGTGTGTTTCGCAATTAGAGTTCTGGTCCTACACCGCATTCCGCCTCTAACGTGAACTAAATATTCCACCGAAATCATACTACCTAATTTGTAAAATCTGTCATATTCTGTTCGTTCCCACCCACATTATCTACCTAGCAGATAATCAGCTGCCGTGCTGCTTTGCCATTCCCCGATGACTGCGACTGAACAACTGTACAGTATCAGAATATTGTATAATTTGAGCCACGCTCAGCATTGCGCTGTGTGCGCTGCACTGAACATCCATTTGAATAATGCTGTAGCGTTTATGTGAAATATTGGAATTTCGGAAGTAGGGCAGTTGGTGATAAGCTATAGAGAAGCTGAAAATATATTTTGCTGAATCACCTCTTGTTATGGTTTAATGGGTTTATGCTCGAAGTGGGTTCATGTTAATCGTGAAGTTTCTAGACGTCTTTCAGATTTTTCGCTCGCCCTAGGCTAATAGTTTGATTTCAAAAATAAAATATTAGAGATTTTCTGTTATATTGTACAGGAAGTTGAAAGATCACAGGGTTCTTCTAGAGCCAACAGTTACTTTAATATGTGAATTGCATTCGTCGAGATATGTCCAGATAAATTTAAGTCACAAAACTAGTTGGCCCATACCTTATGCTATAAGTAGACCGAAGTTTCGGTTTCGGCCGAAACTAGAAGAGGAGCCGAATATTCGGTTTCGGTTTCGGCCAAAAATCGTGTTTCGGCAATACACTAACTAGTATTCAGGCAGTGATTCAGATTAATACAGATGGTACAGTCCGGAAAATCCTTTAAATAAAAAGCGACTTTTGCAACGACACAATAAAGTGCAATTCAGGTAGCATAGCGCTAATTACCTACAGTTATATTCACCAAGAAGTTGCCTCTCTTTCTATCGCGTCACTCCTAGATCTTCTGATTACGTAACACTCACTGAATTGGCCCAACAATTAGATGCCGCCGCGTACTTGTAGCTTCATACTGTGGTCTAGATAAGGAATTGTGTGGATTACACATAAAAACGACCGAATAGATAAAGTTATCATTTTTTTTCGTAATGACTGTCCTCGTACTCAACACTTACCAACAAAATCCTCTGCGCCAATACATTTGTATCGCAGCCGCACCGCTTGCAGTGTACAGCAGCGGACCAAAGTCTCGCTGTGCAAGTTTATGACATAAACAAGTAACATCTGCTTTGTCTTATTGAGTTTGGAACTCAATATTGACTCTCAATAGTAAATACGTACCTACAAATCAAATTTCAAGTTGCGCGGATGGCTGTACGTCGACGCAGATCAAAACTGACGAAAATATTGGGTACATTTTGTGATATAAGGTGCATTTTCTGTGTGCTCGGTAAATAGTTCACCCTTTTTAAATGTAATATGACTGTCGTATGAAACCATCTTTCAACAAATAATGTCCTCAGTTACACAGTAGGTTTTATTAATATGTTTAGACCATAATTAGAAATTATCATTTTTTTTAAACCACCCATTTTTGCGACCACCTAATGAAAATAGAATTCATTCTGTTTTGTCACTGTATATCAACTAAAAAAAATAATGATATAAGCACTTAAGTAATTCTTTCCCATTTACTCTAACGCTAGACGACACCTAAATGTTATCAATGCCTAATTAAAAGCGCATTGTTGGATTTTCAACGCTCGGCTGTGCGCCATGAGTCTAAAACCCAGTGGTCCCTTTTTTGTGTTAGTGTAAACGGGCATTTTCTCCTCTTAGCTAACATAAACTAGACAAATACCATTATTTTCAGAATTTTCAATCGTATAAATAAAAAGTCTCAAAGGCGGATGGCCTTTGATGGCCAATCCAATATCTTATGGATCCAAAATGATGACCTGACCTTTACTGTTCCCGATGGTCTGAGCTGAGCCAAAGTTGCTCAGGGCGTTAGGTCAGGCTAGGTCATAAGGCCAGCACCAGCTTTTAACCGCTCAGAACTGACTCGAAAAGGAAATTGTAATAAAGTTTATTAAACAGTTTGTAAAAGGATTTTGGTTCTACGGCTTTGGTTTTTGAGCTTCTGGTGAAAGGTCAGCTGGAATTATTATAGATATGCTGTGTTTAATAAAAGTACTTTCATTATTAAGGGTTCGCGGAAGACGTTTAAAATAAAGTTTTGGATAAGGAGATTATGCATCTGGTTACCAAGCACAGTTCAAAACCTGGTAAGATGTGATATCAACGCAATGGGGGCTATCGTTTTTGTGCTTACCAGTTGGCGTCACTGATGAGTAGTCCTTTCAGTACTTTTATTTTCTATATGTTTTGGATATGTTTAAAAGTACCCATTACTTTATATCGCCGCCCCCGCAGAATAAACGCGCAAGTGTAAAAAGTCAATTTTACAGGAAAAATAAAAAACCTAAATTGATCCATAACTTTATGACTATACCGAATAGAAGTTTGTTTTTTACGTCGTTTAAAAGATTTTTTTTTTGTAGATAATCTAATTAATGTTAATTGTTAAACAGGTACTGTTTTTGAGTCATTTATAAAAAAACATTTTACAGAAATGTTTTAGTTTTTTTTAACGTTAATGTTATTTTGAGTTATGTTTTCTTATCAACTATTGTTTTTTTTTTGTTTTGCAATGTAATATTACTTGCGTTTTTTGCAGTACAGTGATACCGTTAATGGGCTATTACGCGTTTATTCTGGTGCAGTCGAAAAAATTCTGATAATGTAATAGGTAATTAAGTTTTTATATCATCAAGGTCGGAATTATAACATTATGTTACGGTATATCGTGTGTATGTAACTACGTAAATAATTGATGTAAAAATCTGGAAAAAATTAAGATGATGTATTTTGATCATAACGAATATGGATTAACATCAAAACCGCCTCAATAGCACTTACGCGTTTATTCTGCGGGGGCGGCGATATAATGTTTATTTTATAACATTTTGGAACATCAAATGAATATTTACATTATAATGTTCATAAGATTGGAAAGCATGAAGCAGACAAATATTATTCTTCCTCCGAGTGCTAAATACCAAATTAGATCCTGAGTTGTTACTTAAAATCTTAAAAGCCGTAATTAATCAGGAATGGCATAATCTTTACAAAAATAATGAATAATAAGTAAAAAATCCCGATAGAAAATCCCTCAAACAGTGAACGTTCAGTGACATTTGACATTTCGGAGGCCTCACGCTACACTAGCGCCTCTAGCGGCGAATTCATACACGATACCCCATTAGGTTTAACAGACGCAACTGACTTCCAGTGAAAAAATCGTAAATATACCTGGAATTAATGGCATACAGATTAAGTACAAAGCATGTACATAAAGTTATTCGAGCTTGCGTTGTTAAAAATGTTTACCTCTAAGAAAATAAACGGAACGTTTCGGGCAAACAAATTTCGTCTATAATACGTAGTGTCTATAATATCAATTATAGTGCGATTCGGGGGGTAGGTCTTCCAATTGGGGAATTGAAAAAAGAAAACAATTGAACAGCACGCGTAGCATGACCACCGTAGAAACGAGTTTTGTCGACGGAAGAATAGACAAAATGACAGATTGTGATTGTTTATCTGTCATTTTGTCTACTCTTCCGTCGACAAAACTCGTTTCTACGGTGGTCATGCTACGCGTGCAGCAATGATTAGCCAAGATTGAAAAGTTTCAAATTAGTACCTAGGTACTGGTTATGCGTTCCGTTCCGTGTCCGGAATATGTAGTGTCGTATCGATTGCCTTCAGATGTGCCGACTAATCGAGTTACAGCGTATCGGTTCAGTGGAGTGCCTCGGCTTTGAGTTATGTATGTCTATGCTGGCTTGAATCATATCTTGAGCCATCGAGATATTGAGTGTGGTAGCCCTTAGATGTGTGGTTATGGATGGATTTGAGTTTGCAGGTATCTCTAGGTTTAATTGACTAAGTTTCTGTTGCTCTTACACAAAATAGAACAGTAAAGTTGCACAGTAGTGTTCCAATTGTCGACGTTTGTCATGTAGTCTTATTTTAGAACTATTAGGATTTATGATATAAAAATAGAGCGCGATGACTCCGTCTTCGATGATTTGGAATTAATTCACGAAAGGGAAAATTATGATTTTTAGGAGATTAAAGGCGAAAGGAAGAAACTAAAAAAACACATTACCCACTGTAATGTGTTTTTTTTGGTTTCTTCCTTTCGTCTTAAATCTCCTAAAAATCATAATTTGATGTAAACCAGTTTGATGATTCGGACGAAATACTAATTAGAATGGTTAGGTCCGAATTAAGTAAGAAAGCATATCCAAAGAGACAATTGATTAATAGCTAATACAGATGCTTTTATAGTGGAAAAACGATATAGAGGTTTATTTGTAACTATTAACATTTTTGACGTTTAAACGTCACTTAACTTTAAGCAACGTTTATAAATAAACCCTTTAAAAATTACCTGAAGAGTATCGTTTTCTTGTGCAGTCAATCTACCGAAAACGAATATTATAATATCTAATATCGTATCTCAACAAAAGTTACAAAACATACAACTACAAAGGAGGTATTCTTAAAGCAATTTCCCAACCGATACCGCTTAGCGCGTTTTGGCTTAATCTATTTTTAAAGCTATAACTATACGGTCAAAAGGAAGCCTTTATTCTGTAGTAGGGGGAGGTTGGGGGAAGTCGGGGGAAGTCGGAGGAAGTCGGAGGAACTCGGGGAACCTGGGGTATTTCGAGTACCATCCACTTCAAAAGAAATCTCTCAAAGGGCGAAACTAAAATTAATATGAATTTTCTCGGAAAAAAACGCAGTCCGTTGTACAAACGCTAAGCAAGTTATTAAAGTTTGTTTGTTATTATTGCTGGTAGCAGAACTATTCGGATGTTTGAGTCTGGTTTCGTTTGTAATGTACTATTTTCTACCGACAGATAAGCTAAACAAGGTGGCCACTGAGATGACAACTAACAGAGAAGTTTGGAAGAAAAAGATATTACGCCGACCCCAAATAAATTATGATAAAGGCAAAGAAATGATGATGATACACGATTATACACGATTTATTTTAGCCTTTTATCTAGTTGGTATTTGAATCTTTACTTGGATTAACCATTTGAATGCCGTAATTACAGAAACAATTAAAAAGTCATTGTATCTCGCGTGGATACACTTTCATACGAAGGGTGAGTCTTCATTATTTAGATGAAAATAATAACCAAATTGAATTTTTGTAAAATGAAGACTTTGTGGGTCATTGTTTTTTTTTCCTTTTTGCAGTTCGTTCTATGTGGGTCATTGTTTTTTTTCTTTTCGTAGTTATTTTTAATCATGGTCTGGCAGTTTGAGTAATTTATTTACCCCAATTTTCTTTCTTTGGTATTGTTCGTCGAACCGTTGAGCTCAAACTCAAACTCTTTATTGCATTCATGAGTACATTTAGTTGTTACAATTAAGTAAGTAAGTTCGAACATTAAACCCGGTTAGGGCACAGCAATATTTGGTAATAAATTGGAATAAAACAAGGATCCAGTTAGTAGGTACATGTACTGGATTACAAGCTTGTTAAACAAATATAATTATTTAAGATGATATTACTAGTATTTGATTTATGTAGTTATTTTAAGTAATATCATGAGGTTATTAAATTATTTTATTTTTGTATATTAATTATTATATCCTTAAGTTCTGAGTTGAGCTGCACGATTATTGACGAATGCGTGCACGGACTGGACAAAACCACTCATTCTGTGTGGTTCTTTCCTCAAAAGACCCATTTCATACACGAATCTACATAGTCTTCACATGATCTGACCAAGATTATGTCTGGACTTTAAAAGGGATTGTGGCCTCTGAGTTTGTCGACCTCATCTTGTTTTTAGAATATTATTGACATGTAAAAGTGTTTGTGCAAACCTATTTATCGAAAATAAAATAATTTCATAAAAATAAATCATTATGTATTGGCCACATCTAGGTACCTACTTAACATTTATCAATCAATTTGGTTACACCATGTAATATCACCTTTATCTGTTTTCTATGACAACCGTTGCGTTTACACGAATGTCACGATAAACGGTCACCCATCCGCGCACCGACCTCTTGAATCACAGCTTAATCTGTCGCCTGATCCTCGAGCGTTGCATACTACATAATATTTCTAGCTGAATATAACTCTATGATTGGCAAAGTTGGCAGCGAGGAGAGACAGTTGATATTAATATAGTGCCAATAAACCAAGCTTGAGATAGTTTGTGCCAGTTTAAAGTGGGCCAAATAAAACCAGTTTGAAATAATTATTAGACGTGTAGCTGTGAAGTTTGTGTATTGCGGATTAGGGTTATTAATTTGGGGGATAGAATAGATTTTGTTTGAGTTTGAGTGTTTAGGTAAGGTTATAAGGGGTCATCATCTGCCTAGTCTTTTCCCAATTATGTTGGGGTCGGTTTCCAGTCTTACCGGATGCAGCTGAATACCAGTATTTTACATGGAGCGACTGCCTATCTGACCTCCACAACCTAGTTACTAGGTAACACGATACCCCTTGGTAAGACTGGTTGTCAGAGTTTTGGGCTTCTAACTACCCGTAACGACTGTCAAAGATCTACAAATGACAGCCGAGACCAACGGCTTAACGTGCTTTTTGAGGCACGGAGGGGTCTTGTAAAGATGGTCATCCATCCACGGACCAACCGCGGCAAGCGTAGCTTAACCTGATCGATCGACCTGTGCGGCTGTTATTACTTTGCCACGAGCTCCTCGTAAGGTTATAAGGGGCAACACTTCAAAACCCTGTCAGGGTTCAGGTGTAAGATTAAGGAACCGGATTGAATGTCATGAAGCTTTTTGCTATTCTTTTCTGTAATCTTAAGTCACCTTTTTTGTCACTTCCGATTTCAGGTAAATTAAGATGGTGGCCATTCCAGTATTTTTGATTGATTTTTGAACTGCCAAGTGATCCAGTAAAGTACTATCCGAGTGTGTCCCGAGTGCGTTCGGGAAGCATCGGATGACGATGATGTGGGCCAATATTATACATGTTTTTACTGCTTTTTTTTTGTTGTGAATTACGAACTTAAAATGAATAAGACAAACCGAAATTAAAGATTTTTAGGTCATTAAGTGTTAAAGTTTCTTGTAAACGCCACGATTTTTAAAAGCTTTTATTCAACTAACAATGTTAGTTAGTTAGTTTGATTAGGCCGAATTTTGGAAGCTTAATTAAAACCACTTCCGTTTATCCTACGGAGTTGACATTTTAAATGTTGGTTCAGTTCCAAAGATAATGCATAAGCATGACCTGCAACTCAGGATTGACTCCAGACAAGAAAATTCCTCAACGGTCAACAGTATAGACACGATATATATACGCTTTGATTATGATAGTCCATTCGAAAGTCCACTATAATCTGCATGCTACACCTAGGATTGGCTTCAGGCGAGGGAACTCCTCAACGGTCAACAGTGTAGACACGAAATATATACGCTTTGATTATGATAGTCCATTCGAAAGTCCACTATAATCTGCATGCTACACCTAGGATTGGCTTCAGACGAGGGAACTCCTCAACGGTCAACAGTGTAGACACGAAATATATACGCTTTGATTATGATAGTCCATTCGAAAGTCCACTATAATCTGCATGCTACACCTAGGATTGGCTTCAGACGAGGGAACTCCTCAACGGTCAACAGTGTAGACACGAAATATATACGCTTTGATTATGATAGTCCATTCGAAAGTCCACTATAATCTGCATGCTACACCTAGGATTGGCTTCAGACGAGGGAACTCCTCAACGGTCAACAGTGTAGACAAAAAATGTAATATCTTCTTTATATATATATGTCGGGTCCGGTCATTAGTACGGACACAAAACGAATCGCAAGCGCGCCACTGGCGACATCAAGAGTGATTTACCGACACTAAAAAAGGCGCGCTTCTACAGAGTCGTGATGTTTGATGGCCAAGGCGAGGAGGACAGTCAACCTTTGGTCGCATTGGAGTCAAGACGTCGCGGAACTGTTCTCGATTCGTGGTGCTCAGTTATTGTTTAGTTGTAATTTGTGATCATTTTGCTAATTGGTGATTTTAATAAACGCCGTCGTACCCAGTGTGTGTGTAATTTAGCTAGTGTGATTCATTTGATAGTAAATTATAATGTGATCTGAACTGCAAACTGTTTTTCTATTGCGCATTAACCAACACTACCCACACTACGCCCACAGTAGTTAAAATATCACTGATAATAACGAAAGTCACATACCCGTTTCCGACATCATAAGTGGGATTCGTGTTGGTTCAGGCGCAAAATAAAAACGTTGAAAATGACCGTTGGCGTACCGTTTTTGAACATTAAAATAAAAACATGCAAGCGTTTATGCGTGATCATAGTGCGCGTCAGCCAAGCCAAGCCGATTGACAGCAGAGGAAGATCTATGACGTCTTCAGTATCGATCCAAGCAGCCCCGCAGCCGTCGGCAAAACCATTCGTGCTTCTTGCTTTATTTTCAGGTGGTGTTTCGCGATGGTGAAGCGTCCTCACGGGGCGCCGGCTGGCGACCCTGGCACGAGATGGTGTCCATTTGGGGGTGGAACCGGAAACGCGGATGCGCGAGTGGCAGCCAGTGCGGCTGTGCGCCGGTGCGGCTGTGCTCCGGTGCGGCTGAGCACCGGTGCGGCTGTGCGCCGGTGCGGCTGTGCTCCGGTGCGGCTGAGCACCGGTGCGGCTGTGCGCCGGTGCGGCTGTGCTCCGGTGCGACTGTGTTCCGGTGCGGCTGCGCGCCGGTGCGGCTGTGCTCCGGTGCGGCTGAGCACCGGTGCGGCTGTGTGCCGGTGCGGCTGTGCTCCGGTGCGGCTGTGTTCCGGCGCGGCTATGCGCCGGTGCGGCTGTGCTCCGGTGCGGCTGTACGCCGGTGCGGCTGTGCGCCGGTGCGGCTGTGCTCCGGTGCAGTTGTGCTCCGGTGCGGCAGTGCGCCGGTGCGCCTGTGCGCCGGTGCAGCTGTGCGCCGGTGCGGCTGTGCGCCGGTGCGGCTGTGCGCCGGTGCGCCTGTGCGCCGGTGCGGCTGTGCTCCGGTGCGGCTGAGCTCCGGTGCGGCTGAGCGCCGGTGCGGCTGTGCTCCGGTGCAGTTGTGCTCCGGTGCGGCTGTACGCCGGTGCGGCTGTACGCCGGTGCGGCTGTGCGCCGGTGCTGCTGTGCGACTGTCTGTGCGCCGCACTATGGGACCAAAGTTGCGCCTGTGCGCTGGTGCGCCTGTGCGCTTGTGCGGCAGTGCGCCGGTTCGCCGGTGCGCCTGTGCGCCGATGCGCCTGTGCGCCGGTGCGCCTGTGCGCTGGTGCGCTGGTGCGGCTGTACGCCGATGTGGCTGTGCGCCAGTGCGCCGGTGCGCCTGTGCGCTGGTGCGCCGATGCGCCTGTGCGCCAGTGTGCCTGTGCGCTGGTGCGCTGGTGCGGCTGTGCGCCGATGTGGCTGTGCGCCAGTGCGCCAGTGCGCCGGTGCGCCTGTGCGCTGGAGCGCCGATGCGCCTGTGCGCCAGTGCGCCTGTGCGCTGGTGCGCCTGTGCGCCGGTGCGCCTGTGCGCCGGTGCGGCTGAGAGCCGGTGCGGCTGTGCGCCGGTGTGGTTGTGCGCCGGTGCGCCTGTGCGCTGGTGCGCCTGTGCGCCGGTGCAGCCGGACGCCGGTGCAGCCGGACGCCGGTGCAGACGGACGCCGGTGCAGCCGGACGCCGGTGCAGACGGACGCCGGTGCAGCCAGACGCCGGTGCAGCCGGACGCCGGTGCAGCCGGACGTCGGTGCAGCTGGGCGCCGATGCAGCTGGACGCTGGTGCAGCTGGACGCCAGTGCACGAACAGTGGCAGCCAGTCGGATGCTGGAGTACGTGTTGCAAGCAGTGAACAGCGAGTGGAAGTCGTTGCACAACTACCCTCAGGCACGTTAAATAAAAAGGTGAGCTGTATAGTTTTTTTAATGATTCTGGTGTTGAATGCTCGTTAGTAAAGGAGAGTTGTGTAGCCAAATTAAGTGGCAAACTAGTTAATAACGTTGTTGCGTTGACTGGTATTGGTCACACACGTGTATTCAGCTCGGAACCAATCTTATCTCATCATCTGTTACGACGCCTCATTGAGGTGGATAACAATTAAAATTCTATTGTGTCTCGTTAATGACAGTTGAAAGGTTATGTAGCGTAACGATTAGCAAACACCAACTTGAGGTTTTTGTGTTTTAATTGTTTTGATTTTGGGATGTGCTTCCCGACACTAACTTGCAAAGTAATTAAATTATTACGATAGGACGTTGATGAAGTCCTTGAGATTGCGTTAGAAAATATTAGAAAAAGGCAGATATAACAAAAATTTAGTTTGGGGTTTCGTGTTATTGGAAAACGAAGAGCGTAGTTAAATTAAGCTTGACGTGAAGTAAAGGGCCGAGAGCCAAGGGCCTAGGGCCAGGGGCCAAGGACAAGGGCCGAGGGCCTATTGAGGATTTTTGAAGATGACGGGATAGTGAAAGTAGAGTCGAATTGAATTGTTCGTGTGAGATGCACGGGTTCTCGATTCGTTGGGTCGGAGATCGTACCAGAGTATCGTAGTCATAGCCCGTTAGAAATCGGCATCTACTTGCTAGACCGTGGGAATTTGGTGGGCGATAGCTCTGGCTGGTATGGTCGGGTCTAGCCTTGTAGCCAAGACCGTATAGGAGACCGTACCAGAGTATCGTGTACGGGGTACGCGATAGCTCTGGCTGGTATGGTCGGATCTAGCCTTGTAGCCAAGATCGTAGAGTCAAGGACGACTCGACATTCCTTTGGGAAGTGCGCATGTGATTGTTGACCGCGAATGAGATACCCGGGGCTTTGTTAATTGGTTAATGACTTTGGGTCAATTCTTAAATTATCAGTTTACATAATCCTCAATAGTACCTGGACTCTGATTGATTGTCATGTTGCTTATTTAATTGTTATGCCTACCTACAATTTGACTTGTAACTAAATTGTTTAGCTATTGTTTTAAATTGATTTTGTTATTTTGGAAGTTAGTAAAATGATGTTAGAAATGTGATGTTAGTTAAATAAACAAACTTTACCGAAGTTCACGTTTACGTTAGGTGAAGAAAGATGCCAGTAGGTCATGTACCAGTCGTAGTAGATGATGATCACAGTGGTGATGAGCAAACCTAAGTTATGGGAACCACGCGAGTAGGGTTCTCTAACGGCCGTATTGTGTGGGACCGTGCCAGTAGGTAGACTGGCGGAGGTCGGGGTCTGGAGAGACCATAGTTTTGATCCATACGCTGGATGTGTGAGAGCAATACGATTGCTAGTCGGCTGGAGAGCCATGGCGTTAAAGTGGTTTACTCGTGTGTGGGTTTCTAAGGCTTTTAGTGAAAAGACGATTGTTAATGTGGAAAACGATGGTACCTGGCTCTGTTTGATGATTTTTGCCATAATTAGTCGAAAGTTTGTGAGTTCATTGAGAAGTAGGAGTATTGTTTTGTAAAGTGTTGAGGATTAAAGTTTCCTTATCTCAAAAGTTGGAACCCGTAAGTGGTCAGAATTGGCCGAGTCAAACAGGCACTGTTGTTGAGTTTTGGTTGCAGGTAAACACACGAGGACGTGTGCATAGCAGGATGGCCGTGTCGGGTCCGGTCATTAGTACGGACACAAAACGAATCGCAAGCGCGCCACTGGCGACATCAAGAGTGATTTACCGACACTAAAAAAGGCGCGCTTCTACAGAGTCGTGATGTTTGATGGCCAAGGCGAGGAGGACAGTCAACCTTTGGTCGCATTGGAGTCAAGACGTCGCGGAACTGTTCTCGATTCGTGGTGCTCAGTTATTGTTTAGTTGTAATTTGTGATCATTTTGCTAATTGGTGATTTTAATAAACGCCGTCGTACCCAGTGTGTGTGTAATTTAGCTAGTGTGATTCATTTGATAGTAAATTATAATGTGATCTGAACTGCAAACTGTTTTTCTATTGCGCATTAACCAACACTACCCAACACTACCCACACTACGCCCACAGTAGTTAAAATATCACTGATATTAACGAAAGTCACATACCCGTTTCCGACATATAAATTACGTGTCACGTTGTTTGTCCGCGATGGACTCCTAAACTACTTAACCGATTTTAATCAAATTTGCACACCGTGTGCAGTTTGATCCAACTTGAAAGATAGGATAGCTTACATCTTAATTTAGGAAAAAAAAAAGATATGAAGAAAAATTATGTTTTTATAAATTATGCATTTATGATATCCCGGTATTATGCCATAATTCCTAACAAAAAATACTAGGCCTGCCTGATTTTTGATGATAATCTCGGTAGGCAGGGTAGGCAGGGTAGGCAGGGTAGGTAGGGTAGGTAGGGTAGGGTAGTAAGTGATAAAGACGGTCCACCCCAAACATTTATATGGCAAAACAACGTTTGCAGGGTCAGCTAGTACCCTATAAATATGATACTCCTTTCTAAACTTTATCATGATCCGATTGCTGCAACCAGGATTGGCTTCAGGCGAGGGAACTCCTAAACGAGCAGTACATACACGAAATTTTCTATACGCATTTAATTATGATATTCAGTTCTAAAGGCCATCATGACCTAGCTGCTGCACCCAGCATTGGCTCCAGACTAGGGAACTCCTCGATGGTCAACAGTACAGATACGAAAATTTATATATGCATTTAATTATAGACGACGGCAGGGTTGGCGCAGTGATCAACCGATTGACTGCTGCGCTGCGTGTCACGGGTTGGATTCCCGCACGGAACAAATATTTACAAGGTATTTGTTCCGGGTCTGGCTGTTTGTGTATGTGAGTTTCCCAGAAACCGAAGTATTTGTAAAACAAACTTAGTTGGATGGCTAGTAGACGAGATTGCGTGCCCAGGCAATGTGCACAACAACTTTCAACACAGTCTCATAGGACAGCAGCTTTCAGAGGCACATTCCGATACGCTGCATCTAAGGTGTGGAATAACATCCCACCACCATTACGGGTACTGGGCACTATCCACACGTTCCGAACACGTTTACGACAGTATCTTATAGATTCGCAACAGAAACTGGATATGGTCGCCCTTAATGTCTCACTTATATGAAATGCCTACAGAGCTATCATGATTCCTGTTGTATCTATCAAACAAAATAAATATTGGGTATACAGGTGGTTGCGCACGCTCAGTGATTTTCCGTCCTTTGCTGGGACAGTTCTTGTTGTTTTCGTATGTTTTTTGTTTTTGTATTATATTTGATTACGTGCTTATTTATTTATTTAGTTTTTTTTTTTTAAGTATACAAATTATGTATTAAGTATGTTGAAACCGTTTGTACTCCCCGTCACTTGTCCTTTTAAGGGTTCATTAGAAAACCAGCGTCAGACAGCATCTGTCTGGCATTAATGCTGAAATGAACCTTTTTTGGCGCAGCCGTGAGGCACACTATTGTTAAAATATTGTTTTAATTTAATTTTTTTTCATTTTATGTATATTTTGTGTTTCATGAACTGTGTCAAAATAAATGTTTTTTCTTTTTCTTTCTTCTTTCTTTCTTCTAGTTTAAACGTTTGTAAACGCACCCACAATACAGGAGAAATTCCTAGTGTGGGGCAACGTTTTTCTTAAAAAATTAAATTATGATAGGCCGTTCTAATGTCCATTATGACCTGGCTGCTGCACCCAGAATTGGCTCCAGACGAGGGACCTCCTCGACGGTCGACAGTACATAATTATACGAAATTTTATATACGCTTTAATTATGATAGTCCGTTCTAAATTCCACCATGATATGGTTAAAAGACCTATTTTATTCTATTCTATTCTATTCTGGAATACTTATTTCTTCCAAGCACGTTTGCTCTTGCTAATCTCCACTCAAGCCGGCCAATAAAGGCAAGAATGAGGTGAGAGCTCTGTTCCTCGTCAGTGTTCACTCCAGCCGGTCAATGAAGGCAAGCCAAATGGTTGTTTTTAAATAATTATGTAAAAAAAATCACAGCAGTAGTAATATATACCGAAGTTAAAAGGAAAACTATCACAACTAAGTAGGCTCTACATGTTAACGAATAATATCGACAAACTTACATATGCAGTTGGAATGTATGGGAGAACATGATTTTCAAATACAATGTTGTTTGTTCTTGGAATAAATTCATCCTAACTACGGAACCTTTAATTGTGGGTGGTCCAACACGCAATTGGCCAGCTTTTTCATTTTGAGATACGGAACCCTAAAAATTACCAAAACTTGTACCTAATCCTATAGGTAATTTGACAGCAAACACGATTTATTTTTAACAATCAAACAATAAATAACATAACATCACTCCTTGTTTCCCCGAAGGGTTGGGCAGAGGTGTCTCTGGAGCAGGTACACTCACACTCACAATAGGGGGCGAGCCTATTTTTAATATTTTTTTATATAACGGAATCACTTTTGATTCCGATATCCTATTTACAGAATAAACAATTTTATTTCACTTCATTTCATTTCCAATCAAAAATCCCCGACGACTAAAAATTACAAAAAAATCGTCAAACCTGTACGACAAATTTCGTTTAGATCGGTTGTAAAGCACGACTTGTAGAGGAGTACGTACAAACTGACACTCGAAAGCAAATTTTACCAGACCTGGACCCAGAGACGCTTCGCTCGCTACGCTCGCTTGGTCAATTAAACTTTTATAGGACGCAAAATAGTTAAAAATTTAAGTTAAAAGTAAACAAAAGATATTTCTATAACACACAAAATAGTTTACAATTAAAAGTAAACAAGAAGGATAAGTATTTCTATAATATGCAAATGAGTTATTAGCAATTGGAAATAAACAAGAACAAAAAGTTATTCTGTGAAACACGTAATATTTGACAGTTAAATGTAGAAAAGAACAAAAAGGCACAAAATAGTAACAAATAAAAGGAAACAAGATCAAAAAGGTAAAGTAAATAACATAACATCACGCTTTGTTGCCCCGAAGGGTTGGACAGAGATGTCCCTGTAGCAGGTACACTCACATTTCGCCAGTGTTTAAGCCCCATATAATAGGGGGCGAGCCTATTGCCATCAACCGGGCACAAATCCAGATTCTGAGCTGCTACTGAGAAATTTCAGATAAAAAAACCCAATAACTCTTTGCCCGACCCGGGAATCGAACCCAGGACCTCATGCTCAGCTACTGCTAGTCTGTACTGTTAGTCACTAGACCAACGAGGCAGTCGAATAAATTAATAAAATAATATAATTTAATTATGTACTGAATTTTTCACAACATAATAAGTATATAAAATGTAAATTCATTTGTATTCTTACAGAAGAAAATAAAATAACTTCAAAAAAATAACATGGAAAAACACACATAGTTTGGAATAACAAATCGTCTTACGCAATAATAAAATACAGTAATAGTTCAAAGATTATTTCAATTCTGAAGTAAGATTAATAATGAATTTTGTATTGAAAGACGTTGTTGCCTTTTTATCTCTTTTCAATTACACAAAAAAGGCTTAAATATTTGAAGATGAAATAGAAATTAATTATCTAATCCTTTTATGTAATTTGACAGCAACACGATTAATATTTTCAACTTAGATACGATCAAGACCAAGACTACTTAATAGAAGAACTTCCAACTGACACTTATAAAAATTAAATATTGGTCATATACCATCGAACAGTAGTAGCGAAGCAATCATGTGGAACAACAGCTCAAATCGTCCATTTAAATTGTTACTCAATAATAGACTGGACAAAGACGTCCAAAGAATAGTTCAGCCTTTCAACATTATACTCTCTGTATTCTTTACTTCAAAATACAAAATTAGAAATAGTTATATAACTCCGTGTGAGAAGAAGTATCACATATTGCTGTTCTTTACTATTTCATTTTTCAATGTATTTTGTTTCTATCATCTGTTTAACGATAAACACAGTAATTTCACTAAATTGTATAGAACGGGTACCACGCTTGCAATTCTTTTGTTGGCTATCACTATATCTTTCGTCGGGTACATTTTGCTCATCATTTGCAACATTATTTATAGCCGTAGCAACGTTTCCCTAATACTGAAGCTCCAAGACATTCATAGGAGTATTGACATTGGCAAAAGTGTCCGAAGTTATATTATTTGGAACTGGATCTCACTCTTTACTGTACTCGGTATTTCTATTTTCCCGGCTACATTTTTTTATGTCACAAATGGGTCAATTAATTTTACTGAAGCTGCCCGCGATTTACTGATTGTACAATATGATCTAAATTTAATTTATGGTATCCGGCTTGCAACATTGTTGACAACGTATCTGAAAGAATGGATTCAGAACATACTAACAAAAAATAATGAAGACCATAATGATGAATATTGTAACAAGATTTTTAAGACGTATCAAAATATTTTTGAAGCTTACAAACTTTATACAAAATGTTTCCAAGTATTAGTAAGTTGGTGCTGGCTTACATTGTTTTACATAAATTCCAGTTCCTCCAACTCATGCAATGATATTTTCTTCTTTTTTAGTTATTACACCGAACATACGACTCGTTTATTCGTTGTCTATGTTATTTGCAGATACACTTAATACATTTGCAAGCGCCGTCACATTACAAAGTGAGTATATGCAATGAATATTATGTATCGTAAGTTTCCATTTGGTAACAGGTATGTATTTTGAATGATATATCATTTATGAGATTAAATGCCGCATTATTTTGTACTTCGTCAGTCTTCATTTGGTTCACTAACTGTATTTTAATATATTTTTTGTACTATTTAAATTGTATTGCTCATTGTTAGGTATCTGATTCAGTTATTTAATTTTATTGAATCAATGCGTTTCCATGGTAACATTATGGTACCATTTCAGAGCACAACTGAGTCTTAGTATTATTTTGCTACTTTCTGCTTTCAGATGCCTCCATCTATGTGCGTCCTTGTAATCATGTCGATTGTAAAATGTTTGTCACTTATGATGATAACTTGTTGGCAATGTGAGAAATTCTATATATCTGTGGAAGAAGCTGAGTCGGCGTGTATACTGCGTGTGATGTATACGAACTGTCCAAGTAAGAACAAAAGTTTCGACTACCAAATAATTAAATTCTTTAAAAAAAATATCGACACTTTTAATTCGCCTCATTTCAAAATTGATTCTGAAAGATAGATTTTTCAATGTAAAAAACTGGGTAATTCAAATCTATATTTTTATTCTTTTGTAATTTATCCTACTCAATTTTTGCTTATTTCCTTACAGAAAGTGTCAGACATCTTTGCAAGCGTGTGCTTCAAGTTAACCGAAACTTCAGTAAGATGACAGCGTGTGGCTTGTTTACAATAGACGCCACTCTACCGATACCTCTGACTGGACTCTTAACTTATTACAGTATTGTACTGTTGCAGTTTGCTTTCCTGTGAATATACTTATTTCTTCAACATATCTTCAATTGCAATGATTTCATGTAATATTATTATTGAGTAGATACAAATAAAATAATCCTTCCAGAACATAAGCTTTATGTTACTTGACAGCAAATACGTATATGATTAATCTTCAACTTCGATACAATCAATAGGTACCTAATTAAACAGACATTTCTGAATTCGTCATCATAAAAGTAGGTAATAGAAAATTGCTCATTCGACACTGAACAATGAAATAGATTAGTAATCATGCGAAAATGTGTAAAATGTTTACTGCAGTTTTCTCTTCAAAATAAAAAATAAAAGATATTTATATCACTCTGTGTAAATATCCCGTATTGAGTTCTTGACTGTATAATTTTTAAATGTTTTCAAATTTAAATTCAATATTCAAATTCAAAATATTTTGTTTCACATAAACCTACATGGGCACTTATGAAACGTCAGAAGCTAGGTGCACGGTTCAAATTGGACGGTTTTTGTGTATCTATCATATGGTAACCAATAAACATATTGATTTTGCGGAATATAGTAAAAGCATTATCTCGCTAACCATGTTTTGGTTGTTTGTCAGTGTCTATTTCATCAGTTCCATACTACTGATCATTTGTAACATAGCTCACAGCTGCAATCACATTTCCCTTATTTTGAGGATCCAAGAAATTCGTAGAAGTATGATTTTTTTATTCGCTCAAAAACACGTGTCTCATAATCCATTCCTTTGTGTGATTCCTTTTTGTAACGTTGATATTTTATAATAATAGAAGTAAATTCCAAAGGAGACGTTTCATTTTTGTATGGGACTCCGGCCATAACATGTACACTTTAGAAAACCTGGGAAACGAACCCCTTAATACAATACAGACTGGTTTTTTCCATAATATCTAATACTTTTTGGGCACAAAATAAAAACCGAAAATGTTTGACGTTTGTCAGGAAAAATACGACCATCGACAGCTAGCCATTTTCGTCCAGAAGTACCTACAAATCTACAATCCACAAAAGTAGTTTTTTATTTTTATGATGAAGCACACTTTCTAATTAATCAAACAAGTTGTATAAAATAGCTATCTTAATATAGTACAGAAATAAATGACTTTCATATTTATTTAAATGACGTCTACGTGATATTATTATGTTAAAATGTAACATAATTTCTGGCCGAAAGCAGTATGCAAGTAAAACGACGCCATGATGAATAGAATATGGCAATAATTTGTTAAACTACTATTTTTTGTGCTGAAGTAATCAGGGGAATAAACAGGAAAGAATATTTTTCCTCAATTCGTGGAATTTTTTCCTTTTTTTACATTAACGTACACTTTATGGCCGAAAATGAAACATCTCCTGTAGTATGGGAAATTTATGCGTCAAAATAGTTATAACGAGAGGATGCTAGATTCTTTCGGCTACACCATTTTGTTTAGTAACTGTGGGTTTCGATTCGTGCACGTCGTAAAAAGGAGTTTAAGAAGTTGGTTGTGTTACGATAACACAAAAAAATGTACATATATTTTGAAAACGACACATTAACTGATTATAAGGATTGATAGTACTTGGCAGTTCACAGTTCACACCCTTGGTTCACCTCTTGGTTAGAAACAGAAGGTGAACAAAAATCAATTTCTAAACACCGACTTACTTTATGTTAGCGCTCACGCGTTTGATTTTATTTGCGTGGACTTACGAACTATAAAATTTATTGTAGTGATTTCTTTGATTTAATTTGAAAAAAAATAATATCAATTTGTAATATCCACTGTGGCAACACTGTCAAAGTACAAATTATTAATTTATAAGAAAATTCTAAATATATATATTTCTTTTTAATGCACTCACGGTTATGCCTGCGGATAATTTTCTGTGTTATTTAATCATATTTATTCATATAATTGGTTGTATAGTAGCATTATATTCTAAGTACTATTTGTTTTATTTTATTATTTATTTATATTTAATTCATTAAACCTATCTTGGTTTCCGTACGACTTTTTCGGGTGACCACTGAAAATCAGCGCTGTGCTGTGGGTCCCCATAGCACAGCATCATGCTGAGTGGAAGCCTTCTTGTCACAGTCATGACGTGCCAGCAGCTGCCGCATATTTCTATTTGTGCTCGTTATTATATTTAAATGTATTGTTTTATTTTATTGTATTGTTCTCTCTTTTTATGCACGTGTGTCTGTGACAATTAAACTTATTTTTCTTTCTTTCTTTCTTTCTATGGTAACTGAATGTATTCTTTTACTTTGGCAACACTTAGAAATGACAGTTAAGATACTATCGTTATTTCTGGGTGGGACAAAAGTCGTTTTAAACGGTAAAATGTAATGCATAGTTGGTCGTCGTTTGCTTGTGAAATAGTACAGTGGTGTGTATTAAAAATATTAGCAAGAAAATAGTGTTTCCTTTTTACAATTTTGCACACACAATGAAGGATTCCGTAGTTGAGATGAATTTATACCTACTAAGAACAAACTTTACTTAGAAGTTGAAAAAAAGATGCCCCATACATCGATTTCGGCACCGTCAATTTTCTAACTGCAAATGTCAGTTTGGAATCCCAAAAAAAATATTCTTTTAAGTGATAAAACTACGAATTAAAATTTTTCGGACTATTACCTTTAATTGTGCAATGAGACATTGCTTCATGTCAAATTTCATGATTATAGGTCAACGGGAAGTATCCTATATGTTTTGATTTATTCGCGAGTATCAATTTTGATACTCGCGAATAAATCAAAACATATAGGGTTTTTGCGAGATACATATTTATGTATCTCGCAAAAATGGCCGCAGCTGTGATGAAGCGGGAGCAGTGGTGGTCCAGTGGTAATGACCGCGACTTACGAGTTGTGGGTCATAGACGCTCGAACCTAGAGAGGCGCTTTACTTTGTGTAAATTATTTCATCACCACTGCTTTCAAAACGATGAAGGAAAACATCGTGAGGAAACCGGCATGTTCTATAACCAACAATTCGAAGATAAAAATCTACCTACTCGCACTGGGCTCCCGTCGTGGATTATGCCCACTCCCACTCACCGCAAGGAGGCCTGTGTCCCAACAGTGGGAACATGATAGGCTGATTGTTTATAAACGGCCGTATTTTTTTATTGCGTTGACTTAGAAGTTTGATTTTTTTACCGTACCGGACCGTAGACCTACGTATTTAATATTAATTTCAATTTGATACCTCCACGCGTTCTTGAGAAAAAGAGTCTTGACAAATAGACAGATGGAGAATGAAGTTAGTCATCAAAAAACGGTTTCATTTTTTACTTTTGAGGTACGAAACCCTAAAAACGACCAAAAATAATACCTAATCCTGTAACTAATTTGACAACAAGCACGATTCAACTTATATACGATCAAAACCTAGTAATAGAAAAACTTCCAGCAGGCCTTTACAAAAATAACGAAATATTGTTCATATAACATCGACCAGTTGCGTAGTAATCATGTGGAACAACAGCTCAAGTCGTCCAGTTAAATTGTTACTCAATAATAGACTGGACAAAGACGTCCAAAGAATAGTTCAACCTTTCAACATTATGCTCTCTGTATTCTTAACTTCAAAATACAAAATTAGAAATAGTTATATCACTGCGTGTGAGAAGAAGTATCATATATTACAGTTCTTTAATATTGCATTTTTCAATGTTTTTTGTATCCGTTGTCTGTTCAACGATAAACACAGTAATTTCGCGGAATTACATAAAATGGGTATCGCGCTTACAATTTTTTGGTTTGCAAACACTTTGTATTACCTCAGCTATATTTTGCTGATCATTTGTAACATTTTTCATAGCCGTAGTAATGTTTCTCTTATAATGAAGCTTCAAGATATTCATAGGAGTATTGGCATTATCAAAAGTGTCCCAAGTTATATTATTTGGAACTGGATTTCACTTTTTACTGGACTCGGTATTTCTATTTTCCCGGCTACATTTTTTTATGTCAAAAAGGGGTCAATTTATATTATTGACGCTTCCAGCGATTTACTGATTACACAATATGATCTAAACTTAATTTATGGTATCCGCCTTACAACTTTGATGACAACGTATCTGATAGAATGGATTAAAAACGTACAAACAATAAATAACGAAGAACAGAATGATGAATATTGTAACAAGATTTTTAAGACGTATCAAAATATTTTACAAGCTTACAAACTTTATACAAAATGTTTCCAAGTATTAGTAAGTCGGCGCTTGCTTATATTGTTGCATATAAATTCCAGTCCCTCCAACTCATGCAATATTCACTTCTTTTTAGTTATTGTACCGAACATACGACTCGTTTATTCGTTGTCTATGTTTTGTGCAATTACACTTAATGCATTTGAAAGCGTCACATGACGAAGTGAGTATATGCAATGCATATTATGTATCTTAAGTTTTCATTCGGTTATATGAAGATAAGTAATATGCAGGAGTTCTATTATTAATTTGTGTAAAAAAAAAAAAAAAATACCAGCTTCAATTTCCAAATCATGATATTAAAGTTCTGTTGTAAGAATTATCTATGTTCTTTCTATTAATCTGATTTACTTTTAGACCAATTCAAACATCTTTACTTTTGCCATTTTTTTAAATAGGTGTTAGGTAAAAACTGCCACTTGCCCACTTCAGATGGCGCTGATCTCCAGCATCTTATAATTTGACAGCTAACCATACATTTTTGATTCGAATGCTGAAAGTTGATGTAAATTCCTGAATTTCATGACTGAATTCAAAACATCCCGTCGAGTCGACTGATGTATTACGTGTCAAAATCTTGGTCCCTAACGTTAGGCGGAAGTGAATTCATTTAATTTATTCTCTGATCTCGAAAAACGTTGTTACAAACGTCAGGTTGGTATGTTCAAGGTAGTTGGTAGGTTGGTACTGTACTTGAGACGTTTTTGAATTGACAGATTGTATGACTATTGTTTTAGGGACCATTGTCATTTAATATAGTAAACAGTTAAAAGTAACTATTTTTGATTTAAACTTACAAATAGGTAAGTCCATAGTGAGGTCAAAATGTAAATCTAAGTGGCGGCTGCGAAAATTAAATAATTAAATCATACGTGAGAAGGAACTTTGTTCCTGACAGGGCTCCCCGACTGCACACGTTTTTTTAATAATAATACTCAGATAACCAATAATAACACAAACTGCAACTGGCAGTGCCGCGCCGCTGGCTCAGCGATCTGACATCATTGCGAACAATTGTAATAATTGTTAGGAAAGAAATACCTATATTTTTATACAATATTGCTACGCATATTTGCAAAAAAGAAAAATATAGAGCACGTTTGATTGACGAATATTAATAATTTCTTTACAAAAAGTAATGATATCCCATCAAAAACATAAATGTGAAAATGAGAGCCAAGTTCAATAAATATGGTTGTCGACTTCGCCGACAAAAGAATTGAGATCTAAATGGGTGCCAAGTTCTGTAGATAATCCAGAAATTTATTTATAAGAACATGCAACTTTCTAAAATAAAATTAAAACATAAATTCTTGTTTTTTCTGCTATAACAATGTTTGCTATTTAAAAATATAACTTCTTAAATTTGAACAGTCGAATTATTTACACAAAGCACTTAGAATAAATTGAAGCTCAAGATTTGACTTGGCTAGTTTTTACCAGCAAGCTAAAATTTTAGAGGATGAAGATATTTTGACCTTACAGTTACAATAAGAAACAGTAACTTGCGCATAACATAAAGAACAAAGATATGAATATTTTATTTTATTTATTTGGTTCACCAACAATTGAGTACACCGATACAAAGATATGAGATAGATCCAATAAACTTATAGACTAGTGTACTAATTTCTTACAGGTAAGCACTTCATGAATTACTTATTTGATGTTGAGTGCCTACTTAAAATTAAATAATAATAATTAAATATGCCTAGGTAGATAGTCAAAGCTGTAAACTCGATGAAAAAATAGCTTTCAACTGTTAGCCGCTTAATGCACTTATACTAAAAAAGTAAAATTACAGCACAATGACGTGGCGCGAGTGTAAGACGTAGCTGTAACGCACACAAGCATAAAAAAGTTACCCTGTTTGTTTTAGTTCTTTTGCACCGCGATACTGTAGACAAATATAAAGATGATAAGTTGATTAGCCAAATATAAGACAACTTGTATGTAAAAACTAGCCAAGTCAAATCTTGAGCTTCAATTTATCCTAAGTGCTTTGTGTAAATAATTCGACTGTTCAAATTTAAGAAGTTATATTTTTAAATAGTAAACATTGTTATAGCAGAAAAAACAAGAATTTATGTTTTAATTTTATTTAAGAAAGTTGCATGTTATAATGAGCAATTTACTGCATTTTGAGAAGCTATTCTGCTCATCACGCCGAAGATCCTCATCAGATCTTCACCAATTTTTTTTGAGACCAACATCGAGGTACCTTTCAAATAAAAAAAGAACCAACGAAATCGGATCTCATAAGGCTGAGATATCCAGTAGCTCCCATTTTTGCCCCATTTTGGAGGAAGTAGCCCTCCAATAGATAAAAAAGCTTGGGATTAAACTGCTCGCTCTGCTAAGCCTTGTGATAAAACCATAAAATTAGACATTTTAATTATTATGTAAAATCAATATATAAGTACCAGTTTTATAAATACATTGACATTGTTGAAAATTATATTCAAAATGACATGATTACTTTGTAAAGTATTATATTATTTTAAATATTGTGAATGTGAGGATTATGTAGATATTATTTTTATTTCTCTGCTAGTTTTAGTAATGGTCTGGCAGGTTGAGTAGTTTTTGCGGCCTATCCAAATGTCCTTTCTTTGGTATTGTTCGTCGAGTTGAGCTCCTTAAGTTCTGAGTTGAGCTCCACGATTACTGACAAATGTTTGCACTGACTGGACAGGTCCACTCAAATCTGTGTGGTTCTTTCCTCAAAAGACCTTTTCAGATACTAATCTACATGGTTCTCATATGGCTTTACCAAGATTATGTCTGGGCTTTAAAAGAGAGTTTGTTTCGGCCTTTCTTGTAGTCAGTTAGGAAACGCCGAACTCATCAAGCTTATTTTTAATATTTTTTTATATAACGGAATCACTTTTGATTCCGATATCCTATTTACAGAATAAACAATTTTATTTCACTTCATTTCATTTCCAATCAAAAATCCCCGACGACTAAAAATTACAAAAAAATCGTCAAACCTGTACGACAAATTTCGTTTAGATCGGTTGTAAAGCACGACTTGTAGAGGAGTACGTACAAACTGACACTCGAAAGCAAATTTTACCAGACCTGGACCCAGAGACGCTTCGCTCGCTACGCTCGCTTGGTCAATTAAACTTTTATAGGACGCAAAATAGTTAAAAATTTAAGTTAAAAGTAAACAAAAGATATTTCTATAACACACAAAATAGTTTACAATTAAAAGTAAACAAGAAGGATAAGTATTTCTATAATATGCAAATGAGTTATTAGGAATTGGAAATAAACAAGAACAAAAAGTTATTCTGTGAAACACGTAATATTTGACAGTTAAATGTAGAAAAGAACAAAAAGGCACAAAATAGTAACAAATTAAAAGTAAACAAGATCAAAAAGGTAAAGTAAATAACATAACATCACGTTTTGTTGCCCCGAAGGGTTGGACAGAGATGTCCCTGTAGCAGGTACACTCACATTTCGCCAGTGTTTAAGCCCCATATAATAGGGGGCGAGCCTATTGCCATCAACCGGGCACAAATCCAGACTCTGAGCTGCTACTGAGAAATTTCAGATAAAAAAACCCAATAACTCTTTGCCCGACCCGGGAATCGAACCCAGGTCCTCATGCTTAGCTACTGCTAGTCTGTACTGTTAGTCACTAGACCAACGAGGCAGTCGAATAAATTAATAAAATAATATAATTTAATTATGTACTGAATTTTTCACAACATAATAAGTATATAAAATGTAAATTCATTTGTATTCTTACAGAAGAAAATAAAATAACTTCAAAAAAATAACATGGAAAAACACACATAGTTTGGAATAACAAATCGTCTTACGCAATAATAAAATACAGTAATAGTTCAAAGATTATTTCAATTCTGAAGTAAGATTAAAAATGAATTTTGTATTGAATAACGTTGTTGCATTTTTATCTCTTTTCAATTACACAAAAAAGGCTTAAATATTTGAAGATGAAATAGAAATTAAATATCTAATCCTTTTATGTAATTTGACAGCAACACGATTAATTATTTTCAACTTAGATACGATCAAGACCAAGACTACTTAATAGAAGAACTTCCAACTGACACTTATAAAAATTAAATATTGGTCATATGACATCGAACAGTAGTAGCGAAGCAATCATGTGGAACAACAGCTCAAATCGTCCATTTAAATTGTTACTCAATAATAGACTGGACAAAGACGTCCAAAGAATAGTTCAGCCTTTCAACATTATACTCTCTGTATTCTTTACTTCAAAATACAAAATTAGAAATAGTTATATAACTCCGTGTGAGAAGAAGTATCACATATTGCTGTTCTTTACTATTTCATTTTTCAATGTATTTTGTTTCTATCATCTGTTTAACGATAAACACAGTAATTTCACTAAATTGTATAGAACGGGTACCACGCTTGCAATTCTTTTGTTGGCTATCACTATATCTTTCGTCGGGTACATTTTGCTCATCATTTGCAACATTATTTATAGCCGTAGCAACGTTTCCCTAATACTGAAGCTCCAAGACATTCATAGGAGTATTGGCATTATCAAAAGTGTCCCAAGTTATATTATTTGGAACTGGATCTCACTTTTTACTGTAGTCAGTATGTCTATTTTCCCGGCTATATTGTTTTATGTCACAAAGGGGTCAATTTATTTTATTGAAGTTTCCGGCAATTTACTGATTATGCAATATGATCTTAATTTAATTTATGGTATCCGCCTTACAACTTTGATGACAACGTATCTGAAAGAATGGATTAAGAATATACAAACAATAAACAATGAAGAACAGAATGATGAATATTGTAACAAGATTTTTAAGACGTATCAAAATATTTTTGAAGCTTACAAACTTTATACAAAATGTTTCCAAATATTAGTAAGTTGGTGCTAGCTTACATTGTTTTACATAAATTCCAGTTCCTCCAACTCATGCAATGATATTCTCTTCTTTTTCAGTTATTATACCGAACATACGACTCGTTTATTCGTTGTCTATGTTATTTGCAGATACACTTAATACATTTGCAAGCGCCGTCACATTACAAAGTGAGTATATGCAATGAATATTATGTATCGTAAGTTTCCATTTGGTAACAGGCATGTATTTTGAATGATATATCATTTATGAGATTAAATGCCGCATTATTTTGTACTTCGTCAGTCTTCATTTGGTTCACTAACTGTATTTTTTTTTTTATGTACTGTGTAAATTGTATTGCTCATTGTTAGGTATCTGATTCAGTTACTTAATTTTATTGAATCAATGCGTTTCCATGGTGACATTATGGTACCATTTCAGAGCACAACTGACTCTTAGTATTATTTTGCTACATTCTGCTTTCAGATGCCTCCATCTCTGAGCGCCCTTGTAATCATGTCAATTGTACAATGTTTGTCACTTGTAATGATAACTTGTTGGCAATGTGAGAAGTTCTATATATCTGTGGAAGAAGCTGAGTCAGCGTGTATACAGCGTGTGATGTATACGAACTGTCCAAGTAAGAACAAAAGTTTCGACTACCAATAATTAAATTCTTTAAAAAAATATCGACACTTTTAATTCGCCTCATTTCAAAATTGATTCTGAAAGATAGATTTTTCAATGTAAAAAACTGGGTAATTCAAATCTATATTTTTATTCTTTTGTAATTTATCCTACTCAATTTTTGCTTATTTCCTTACAGAAAGTGTCAGACATCTTTGCAAGCGTGTGCTTCAAGTTAACCGAAACTTCAGTAAGATGACAGCGTGTGGCTTGTTAACAATAGACGCCACTCTACCGATACCTCTGACTGGACTCTTAACTTATTACAGTATTGTACTGTTGCAGTTTGCTTTCCTGTGAATATACTTATTTCTTCAACATATCTTCAATTGCAATGATTTCATGTAATATTATTATTGAGTAGATACAAATAAAATAATCCTTCCAGAACCTAAGCCTTATGTTATTTGACAGCAAATACGTATATGATTAATCTTCAACTTCGATACAATCAATCGGTACCTAATTAAACAGACATTTCTGAATTCGTCATCATAAAAGTAGGTAATAGAAAATTGCTCATTCGACACTGAACAATGAAATAGATTAGTAATCATGCGAAAATGTGTAAAATGTTTACTGCAGTTTTCTCTTCAAAATACAAAATAAAAGATATTTATATCACTCTGTGTAAATATCCCGTATTGAGTTCTTGACTGTATAATTTTTAAATGTTTTCAAATTCAAATTCAATATTCAAATTCAAAATATTTTGTTTCACATAAACCTACATGGGCACTTATGAAACGTCAGAAGCTAGGTGCACGGTTTAAATTGGACGGTTTTTGTGTATCTATCATATGGTAACCAATAAACATATTGATTTTGCGGAATATAGTAAAAGCATTATCTCGCTAACCATGTTTTGGTTGTTTGTCAGTGTCTATTTCATCAGTTCCATACTACTGATCATTTGTAACATAGCTCACAGCTGCAATCACATTTCCCTTATTTTGAGGATCCAAGAAATTCGTAGAAGTATGATTTTTTTATTCGCTCAAAAACACGTGTCTCATAATCCATTCCCTTGTGTGATTCCTTTTTGTAACGTTGATATTTTATAATAATAGAAGTAAATTCCAAAGGAGACGTTTCATTTTTGTATGGGACTCCGGCCATAACATGTACACTTTAGAAAACCTGGGAAACGAACCCCTTAATACAATACAGACTGGTTTTTTCCATAATATCTAATACTTTTTGGGCACAAAATAAAAACCGAAAATGTTTGACGTTTGTCAGGAAAAATACGACCATCGACAGCTAGCCATTTTCGTCCAGAAGTACCTACAAATCTACAATCCACAAAAGTAGTTTTTTATTTTTATGATGAAGCACACTTTCTAATTAATCAAACAAGTTGTATAAAATAGCTATCTTAATATAGTACAGAAATAAATGACTTTCATATTTATTTAAATGACGTCTACGTGATATTATTATGTTAAAATGTAACATAATTTCTGGCCGAAAGCAGTATGCAAGTAAAACGACGCCATGATGAATAGAATATGGCAAAAATTTGTTAAACTACTATTTTTTGTGCTGAAGTAATCAGGGGAATAAACAGGAAAGAATATTTTTCCTCAATTCGTGGAATTTTTTCCTTTTTTTACATTAACGTACACTTTATGGCCGAAAATGAAACATCTCCTTTAGTATGGGAAATTTATGCGTCAAAATAGTTATAACGAGAGGATGCTAGATTCTTTCGGCTACACCATTTTGTTTAGTAACTGTGGGTTTCGATTCGTGCACGTCGTAAAAAGGAGTTTAAGAAGTTGGTTGTGTTACGATAACACAAAAAAATGTACATATATTTTGAAAACGACACATTAACTGATTATAAGGATTGATAGTACTTGGCAGTTGACAGTTCACACCCTTGGTTCACCTCTTGGTTAGAAACAGAAGGTGAACAAAAATCAATTTCTAAACACCGACTTACTTTATGTTAGCGCTCACGCGTTTGATTTTATTTGCGTGGACTTACGAACTATAAAATTTATTGTAGTGATTTCTTTGATTTAATTTGAAAAAAAAATAAAAAATAATATCAATTTGTAATATCCACTGTGGCAACACTGTCAAAGTACAAATTATTAATTTATAAGAAAATTCTAAATATATATATTTCTTTTTAATGCACTCACGGTTATGCCTGCGGATAATTTTCTGTGTTATTTAATCATATTTATTCATATAATTGGTTGTATAGTAGCATTATATTCTAAGTACTATTTGTTTTATTTTATTATTTATTTATATTTAATTCATTAAACCTATCTTGGTTTCCGTACGACTTTTTCGGGTGACCACTGAAAATCAGCGCTGTGCTGTGGGTCCCCATAGCACAGCATCATGCTGAGTGGAAGCCTTCTTGTCACAGTCATGACGTGCCAGCAGCTGCCGCATATTTCTATTTGTGCTCGTTATTATATTTAAATGTATTGTTTTATTTTATTGTATTGTTCTCTCTTTTTATGCACGTGTGTCTGTGACAATTAAACTTATTTTTCTTTCTTTCTTTCTTTCTATGGTAACTGAATGTATTCTTTTACTTTGGCAACACTTGGAAATGACAGTTAAGATACTATCGTTATTTCTGGGTGGGACAAAAGTCGTTTTAAACGGTAAAATGTAATGCATGGTGTGTATTAAAAATATTAGCAAGAAAATAGTGTTTCCTTTTTACAATTTTGCACACACAATGAAGGATTCCGTAGTTGAGATGAATTTATACCTACTAAGAACAAACTTTACTTAGAAGTTGAAAAAAAGATGCCCCATACATCGATTTCGTCACCGTCAATTTTCTAACTGCAAATGTCAGTTTGGAATCCCAAAAAAAATATTCTTTTAAGTGATAAAACTACGAATTAAAATTTTTCGGACTATTACCTTTAAGAGCGCTGCGCCCGCGGCTCGCAACTACAAATCGAGACGTTTGCAAAATTCGTTCGGAATATTGCTATCTCTGTTTGACAACAGCAGGCGGGCGGCGGACGCGGTGCGTATCCGTGTGTGTGTGTGACTGGATAGATAGCTACTTACCATTCATAACGAGTCGACGGCATTTATATTTTATTATTAGGAATTAGGTATGTTCATTACTTGCTTTATTTCTGTTGAATACTTTGGGGAATCGTTAGTATATGTACAGACTAGTAATGCGTTTTTTGGAAATTTCTTTACAATGCCAATATCTCAATGTTTTAGAATATCTCTGGATCTAGGCCTTGTAGAGAAAATCTAGTAGATATGAAATGAAATTGTTTATTCTGTAAATAGGATAAGTATCGGAATCACTTTTACACGTCAGATTAAAAAAATCGGTACCGCGGTAATCAACGCATTGATGCCTTTTACTCCACGGTTTCGGTAAATTGCGTTACAGTGTCGCGAAATCAAAGGTTTAGTCCCATCTCAAAAATGCTCAACGCGCCTAAAGAAGTCTGAAAAACTTCCAAAACCTTTAAAGTAAAAATACTTGCATAGAACTTTGATCCATAAGTAAATATAAATAAGGAGCAGAATTGCATCGAGCGTCGAAGGAGCGAGTAGCCGAAAAAAATACTTTGAAGAAAAATACTTGTATAGAACCAATGTTCTATAGAACATTGGTTCTATACAAGTATTTTTCTTCTTCTTTCTTTTCTTTTCTTTTTCTTTTTCTTGTTTTTTTTTTCTTTCGTCTTTTTCATTGGTACGGACCTTATCTAAATAAAGAGCACAATCGCATTAAAAAAAAATCTTCCAAAACCTGTAATCCGTAATTTAGTATAAATAAAGAGCACAATCGCGTTTACAAAAAAAAAAAAAACTTCCAGATCCTTTAAAGTAAAAACGCTTCCATAGAGTTCTATGCAAGCGTTTTTGCAGTACCGGTATAATAAATACCGTATAGAAAATGTCCAACACCGGGATCCCGGTATGAGACTATTTTTTTACTTAATATCGTTTTTTTATACAACAACTAATGAGTTAAGTAGTAAAAAAGTGTAGTAGTAGTAGTTAAAAAGCACATAAAATAATAAAAAACTGCTTTTTAAATACTAGTCACTTTTTTATACAACTTTAAATTGCAAACTTCTGTTTCTTGTGTTTGTCTTCTGTTTGTTTGTTTTTTTTGTAAATTTGAATAATCAGTATCTAAGTAATTACAATTTAGCGATCTATTTAAAAAAAAACAACAACAATCAATCATCTCTCTCTCTCTCTCTCTCAACAAAAAAATCACAAAAAAAAAACACAATCACATAAAAATCAGTCAAAATTGTTCATCGTGTTTTTAAAGGGGAAGCGCCAGGGTAGCTCGCAAAATTCAAATTTTCTTACGTAAAAAACGTAAGAAAATTTGAATTTCAAAATGCAAAAAGCAAAAAGCATTTTAAAAATAAAAACCATCAAATACCACGGCGCTTATTTTCCAAGGGGCTTATTTTTCACGGCGCTTATTTTCAACGGCGCTTATTTTTCAGTCAGCTGGACGGAGATCCTTAATTCCGTGCGGCGTATTTTTGCCGCGTATTTTATTCTGTGTGTCCAGAATTAAATACGCGCCTCCGCGCCACGGGAAAGAGAGTTTGGTAATATGTCAAATTATGATTTTCATTTGTCATCAAGACTTCCTCTTCCCAAAGTAAAGCTGCCATATTGATTGACCCATCCTTTGTTTGCGAGACTCAGTGGTGAGGATTTGGATTTTTTTATTCATACGCTTATTTTCCAAGGCGCTTATTTTCCACGGCTCTTATTTTTCAAGGCGCTTATTTTCCAAGGGGCTTATTTTCCACGGCGCTTATTTACCAAGGCGCTTATTTTCCACGACGCTTTTATCCCACGGCGCTTACTTTCCACGGGGCTTATTTTTCACGGCGCTTATATTTCACGGCGCTTATTTTCCAAGGCGCTTATTTTCCACGGCGCTTTTATCCCACGGCGCTTACTTTCCACGGCGCTTATTTTTCAAGGCGCTTATTTTCCCAAATTAGACACATTATTAAAATTACGTGTTTACGCGTTTGTTTTACGTGTAATAAATATTACACGTAAAACAAAAAGTATTTTAATAAAACACGTATACGTGTTTTATTAAAATACTTTTTACAATTAAATTATTGATCTTTTAGTATACTAAAAGATCAATAATTTAATTGTTTTTAAAATGGTGAAGTTTTCAGAAAAAAACGCTTGATAGATTTTGCGTCATTCTCAGTTTTTTATCCGCGTTAGACATAACTTTACAAATTAATTTCACTATTTAATATAAACATAATCAAAAATATGCCTATATTAAAATATTAAGAAAATGCTCTTATTCAACATTTTTTTATTTTCAAATTACTAACACTACTCATTTAGACGTCATCTTCAGTATGAAATCATTAAAAGTCGGTTATCGTCCCCTTAAACGGTTGCACAAATATGTAACCAAGGAAAACGTTCTCTCTACCTCTATGCTCGTAGGTAGAATGCTCAGTAAATAATTATACGCCATGTCAATATACATCTCTCGGCCGCCTTCAGAACTATCATAAATGCCCAATTCAACTCTTACAATAGACTCTATATCAGTGCTGCAGGGTTAACATGACAAGTGCGAGAACGCTTTTTTTCTCGTTTTATCGGAATTTGTCGCCGTTGTTTTGCCGTCATTCTAATCCCTTACATGACCGCAAACGGCGAGTAAACTCGAAAAAGGCACTTTGACACTAATTTATCGCGCGACGAGATACCGATGTTGCAAGTTTTGCCAAACTTCTTGGCAGTATATGATTAGGTATAAATGAGACAAAAGATGTAGTATAGTCTAGTTATAATTATCCAAAGGTGCATCTTATATACCAACGACTACGTGCCGACAACAGACAGTAGAAACACTTAATAGATATTGAACGTGCGATAAAGAACATAAGATTGCGATGTAGATCGCAGATACAGCACAGAGATATTGTACTGTAACAGTACACCCCCCTTTAAAAGAAAATAAAAATAAATATTATGGTAATAGTGCTTACAATATAAATTTTGACCTAGACCTTACTAGTTATTTGCTGATGTATATAAATAATAATGCTATCGTACGCGGTGGAATTTGATGACGCCTGTTGTGGTGTGATTTGCTGACGTCTGTAATTTTGACTTAGCTGTTGCACGAATGTTTATTATTTTTTTCCGTTAACCTCTTCATTCTTCTGTCCAGTGTTTTCATTATGCCGTAAATTAGGATCGCACTGATTGTTAAAATAATCTGTCCCATTGCAACATTTCTTGTCCACCGTAAGTCCTCCTGGATCAAGTTACGGAGTTTGTCCGCTTCGTTTTGATTGAGGCAACTGTCCGTATTGTATGTTATCTGGTCCTTAGAACTTTGATTTCCCATTTTAGATGTCTTGTTGTTACGAGTAGTTGTGAATTAATGGTATATGTTAAGATCTACGTTAATATATATACGAATAACTTGCTTCTATCAGCGATTTTTTATAGACGTACTACTGGCTTTACTTTACGTCCCGATCGTGTAGTGTACGTGTGTGAATGTCTGTCGCAATCCTTTGAATCTGGCACGTAGTTTGATTCGTCACTGATCATGAATGCTGGTTTCAATCTATCAATTGATATCACTGTCTCTTTATCCCTAACTCTAATGCAAAATGTTTTATCTGTTTTACTAATTACTGGGTAGGGTCCCTCATACGGCGGTGTCAGGGCTTTCTTCATTCTATCACACCGAACAAATACGTGTGAGCATTCTTTGAGTTCGGGATGCACAAATATAGCTTGGTTATGGCTTTCTCTTTTCGGAATTGATGTCATTTGTGTGATGTCCTTTTGAATTTGTTTTACAAATTCTTCGTACGTTGATAACTGTGCTGCTGATGACTCAAAAAATCCTCCAGGGAGTCGTATTGGCGTTCCATATGTCAACTCTGCTGAACTATAACCTGTGTCTTCTCGCAAGCTACTCCGCAACCCGAGTAAAACTGTTGGGATTTCTTTTAACCAATTCTCGTTGGATTCCCTTGTCATTAACGCTACCTTTAAAGTTCTATGAAATCTCTCTATCATTCCATTGGATTGCGGATGATAAGGTGTTGTCCTAATTTTATGTATTCCCAAAAATCGTGAGAGTGACTCAAATATTCTTGATTCAAACTGTCGGCCTTGATCCGTAGTAATGCGCAATGGACATCCAAAACGAGTAATCCATCCTTCGAAAAGCGTCTTGGCTACTGTTTCTGCAGTTATATCTCCTACCGGAAATATTTCGGGCCATGACGTACAACGATCTATGATTGTGATTAAATATCTCTTCCCTTGTGAAATCGGAAGTGGCCCGACGATGTCAATATGTAAATGTTCAAAACGTTGCGCTGTCATAAATGTACCAGGAGGTGATATCGTATGTCGTTGTATTTTTGATTTTTGGCAGGCTATACATGATCTACACCAACTATTGATATCTTTGTTCATATACGGCCATAAATACCTTTGGGTTATCATTTTTCTCGTAGTTCTTTTTCCTGGATGGCTCATACCATGAATGGTATCGAAAATTTGTTTGCGAAAATGCTTTGGTAAGTAGGGGCGGCTTTTTCCAGTAGACGTGTCGCAGGTGATGCTTATTGTGGAACCCGGAAGCGTAATGTTTTTGAATTTTAATCTTTTATTGTCATGTAATTTACTTAGTTCATTATCTGTTGATTGACATTTTTCCAATTCAGCGTAATCGATAGGTGATGGCACGTATATTTCCTCTATTCGAGATAAGGCATCGGCGGTAATATTGTCACGTCCGTTTATGTGTTGGATGTTGGTACTGTATTGTGAAATGAAATCTAACTGCCGGACCCGTCGCGGTGTATCGTTTGATGATGGTTTTTGGGAGAATGCGTATGTCAAAGGTCGGTGATCCGTAAATATTGTAAATTCTCTTCCCTCGATCAATCTGCGAAAATGTTTGACGGCCATGTATATTCCTAACAGCTCTCTGTCAAACGTAGAATATTTTTGTTGAGTTTCGCTCAATTTTTGTGAAAAAAAACCTAATGGTTCCCAATTGCGTCCGGATTTTTGTTGTAAAACTCCACCAACGCAAGTAGCACTAGCGTCGGTCATGAGCGCTAGTGATGCGTTGCGGGAAGGATGCGCTGTTAATACTGCGTTTTTCATGCTTTCCTTGCATTTCTCGTAAGCTTTGTCTGCTTCCGTTGTCCAAGGCACAGGTGAATTATCGTTCTTTTTTGAACCATGTAGATATTCGTTTAAAATTCTTTGATTTTCCGCTGCGCGTGGAATATTACTTCTGTAGAAATTGACCATGCCCAAAAATCTTCTCAATTCTTGAATTGTTTTCGGTTTGGGAAATTCCATGATTGCTTTGTAATTTTCTTCGGTATGTTGTATTCCTTGGCTCGTTATATGATAACCTAAGAAATCTATTTCCCTTCTGAGAAATTCGCATTTTTCGAGATTAATGGTTATTCCATTCTCGTGTAAACGTTTGAAAACCGTTTCTAAATGCCGATAATGCAAATCTTCGTTGTCCGATGCGATGAGACAGTCGTCTACATATATAAATACGAAATCTAAATCTCTAAATAAGGAATCCATGAATCGTTGAAATGTTTGTGCCGCATTGCGTAATCCGAAAGGCATTCTTAAGTACTCAAAAAGTCCGAAAGGTGTGATGATGGCTGTTTTCTCTATATCTTTAACAGGAATACAGTGGTATGCTTTGCGTATATCCAACTTGCTTAGTATCTTCTTATTTTCTAATATGTATGTAAAGTCAGTTAATCTTGGTAGTGGGTATTTGTCCGGTACTGTCGTGCTATTGAGCATTCGATAGTCTCCGCACGGTCTCCATTCGCCATTTTTCTTTTTTACCATATGTAATGGGCTTGCCCATGGGCTATCTGACGGTCGGCAAATTCCGAGTTCTATCATATTTTGAAATTCCTTTTTGGCTATGTCGTATTTTTCCGGAGGTAATGGTCTTGCCCGAGCTGCGACGGGTGGTCCTGTAGTGATAATGTGGTGTTCAATCTTATGTTTGGGCGCATTGCGTAGAGAGGACTCTTTCGTGATGTCTTCGTATTTGTTTAAAAGTTGCGTAATACGTGGATTCGTTCCCACTGCGACAGTACGAATTGTTTGCTGTGTCGCCTTCTCTGAAGTTACATGCGTTGTCAGCTCTGTAACTTTGTCGATAAGTTTGCGACCTGCTATATCGACTAATAGTTTATAGTGCTCTAGAAAATCTGCTCCAATTATTGGTTGTGTAACATCGGCGATTATAAAATTCCATTTATAACATCGTTGTAGTCCTAAATTCAAGGTAAGCGCCTTCTCGCCGTAAGTCCTAATCTTAGTCCCATTTGCAGCGTATAGTGTGTATTGTTCATTTTGTAAAACTGAATATCTCTGTTGCTTGCTAATGACTGAGATATTTGCGCCCGTGTCAATCAAAAACTTCATACCACTTTTTCGGTCGGTAATGGTGAGGCGATTGGATGGGTGGATTGCACAGAGTTTCGCCGTTGTCTGTGCCCTTATTCGTTTCCCTGGTTCCGTACGTAAGTCATTGGTTTCCAATCGCATGGTTTAATGCAGTTCCTTGCATATTTTCCGAATCTTTCGTGGTAGTAACAAAATCGATTTGCTCCTCTATAGTTTGTTCTCGGCCTCATAATCGGGAGTTGTTGACGTTTCTTGAAATGATTGTGTGTGTTGGGTCGATAGCCATATTGACCTTGCTGAATTGCGTCAATATCTATCTGTAATTTTGCTAGCTGGGTTAAAATGCATGCTGTATTGCTGTCGTTTGAAGTGTCGTTGCTAACAGCTGATATTTCGGTTACTTTTGAATTCATTATTATTTTGTCTGCAATTTGGCTCAGTTTGTCAATTTCCATGTCTTCCGTAACTGCCAGAACCGTAGTAACTGATGTTGGTAAAAGCCTGAACCATAGTAGTTTAATTGTTTCGTCACTGATTTTTCCTCTCCCGAGGACCCGCATTTGACGTAATAACTGCGAAGGTTTTTGATCACCGAGTTCTGTCTCTGATATTAACTTTTGAAACTGCCGCTGTTCTGTTTCTTCGTAACAATCAATTAAACGTTCCTTGATGTCTTCAAGCGTTCCTTGCTGATTTATGTTCGCCTTGCACGGTGATTGTGCCATGTTTCTTGCTGCGTATACGTTCGTCGGGGTCACCAATTTGCCAAACTTCTTGGCAGTATATGATTAGGTATAAATGAGACAAAAGATGTAGTATAGTCTAGTTATAATTATCCAAAGGTGCATCTTATATACCAACGACTACGTGCCGACAACAGACAGTAGAAACACTTAATAGATATTGAACGTGCGATAAAGAACATAAGATTGCGATGTAGATCGCAGATACAGCACAGAGATATTGTACTGTAACACAAGTGATTAAAAACAGATTATTTTTATGATAGCAGCATCGGCTTGAAGTTCTGTTTCATTCATTCAATTTATGCATGGAATTATGTACTTTATTGAATAAACGTCTCTCTTAAGTATTCTCTCTTTTAATTATTTATGATTAGTTTTTTGTGTAACCGAAATTTGATTAAAATTAAATCATTTCTTTGGCATGCTAAATTAAAATACAAATTGACGGAAATTAAAATTAGTGGCACCTATACTCATTAGATAATCACCACAAATGACAAATGGGCCGACGATTGCAATTTGACAAATCGAAGTTTAACAGTCACCATAAAGTCCATGACGTTGCAAATTTTGTTAATCACCAGTCACCAAAAAGACTGGCGTTCAAATAAATTGGCAGGTGGAGTTGATTCCGCTATTATAACCACAAAATTGTTAATCACCACCCTTAGGAAATAAACTGGTGATTTTAGTAATTATGTTGCGAATATTTGATATTACCATACAGCTATAATCCCTAGATTTCGTTAATTTATTTATTTAATCACCATAATTGGCAAAGTGACTGGAAAGTAATAGTCATCTACGTGGTAGTGCACCCCTCTACTACAGTACACCGGTGTACACCCACAATTAAAAAAATAATATCATTTTGTCTTTTTGTCTACTCTTCTCGTCGTCAAAATCGAGGACGACTAAATACGACAAAATAACTGATTATCTCGTGTTGAACTGTCAAAAATCGAGATAAATATCGTGTCATGTTTGGGTTTGTTAACAAAACATCAAGTTTGACAGAACGAGTCAAGTATTTTGTATGGCGTAGCTATCAGAAAACGATAACACTACGAAATAGACAAAAATTAGTCGCGCGAGCGTGGATAATTATCGCGTGTGTCATGTTAGGCCTGCTGGAAGAAGCATGGGTCCTAACTTCCCTTTGAGTTTTAGCTTCTATTTCTGCCTCCAGTTAGTAGCACAAGTAGTAATGAAATGTAACTAACTGTCGAATTAAAATACGCAGTTTTTAAAACTTACCCTGATAATTATAAAATTGGTTGGAAATATAATGTGTAGGTAATAAAAAGAAATTGTTTCACTGTAGTGTCTACTGATAAAATAAAATCACCAATACCGGTATCCCGGTAGTGGACATTTCAATACCGGTATTGAAAAATGTCAAATAATGTCCGGGATCCCGGTATTAGCCAATACCGGGATCCCGGTATTGAAAGCCCTACATAGAACATTGATCCGTAACTAAATATAAATAAGAAATAAAATAGTCTTGCGAGTATTTCGGATCGGCACTTGGTCGGCGTACTTGCAAGTAAATACCTAGTATAAAAACCTGGTCCTATAATATAGCCCTCGTTCGCACGGACGTAATAAAATCGCGGCGAAATTTTTCGTGCACTTGATTTTCAACGCTCTGCTTAGCGCCGAGAGTTGAAAATCCAACAGTGTTTCTTCAACGCGCTGGGACGAGAGTACGTCCCAGCACGTTTGATTCTCAACAAGCCACCTATACCTGGACTACCGCGTTTCGGCCGTGTGTATAATTTATATGTTTCTACGACTCGCTGAGGGTCTTTAGACGCATAAATAGGTACCTACCGATTAATATTACTGATGAAACATAAGTACTCGTTTGTCCAGATACGGATGTTTGTAAACACATTTATGTTATCTGAAGATAGAAAGAAAGAAAAGATAGAATAAATTTTTTTTTTTTTTCAGAAACACGTGTATACAAAAAGATAATTAACTCGAGTAAAACAATCAAACAATAGATTTAAATATAATAACGAGCACAAAACAGAAGTAGTCGGCAGCTGCTTTAATTTAGTAAACAAATAAGCACAGTAAAGTACCTATATAATATACCTAATCTTATAATACTGACAAAAAATACCCCGAACGAATTCCAACCGATCACGTTGCGCTAGTGTGAGTGCCTGTCGGAGCGATATACAACTACAGTGAGCAGTACGACCACGCACACATTGACAAATTATTCCTTGACGCGATGGCAATACTAGCATCGAAAAATTATGATAAATTTGGATGTGTTCCGTAATACAAAAAATGATGAATGAAAATTTAATGTATTTCCATTTTATTTTCGATAATTTGTAACTTGATAACATAAACTATGCTTCTACGGAAACAATATTACAAATATTGTTGTTTATAATACAGAAAAAACCATATGAAAACATGTCATTTACGCTGTAAAAATGTACGAAATGGAATTCGCTTACATTTCATTTAAAGGTAAGTTTTTGAAAATCAAAAGACGTAGGAGCCTAGATAAATACTGTCTCAATCCGAATATCAACATAATATGGTGGAAATATGCTCAAATTGCAAATGATTGATGTACTACGTTTGTATGGACAATTCATACGTCGCCGCATTCTTAATTGTGCAATGAGACATTGCTTCATGTCAAATTTCATGATTGTAGGTCAACGGGAAGTACCCTATATGTTTTGATTTATTCGCGAGTATCAATTTTGATACTCGCGAATAAATCAAAACATATAGGGTTTTTGCGAGATACATATTTATGTATCTCGCAAAAATGGCCGCAGCTGTGATGAAGCGGGAGCAGTGGTGGTCCAGTGGTAATGACCGCGACTTACGAGTTGTGGGTCATAGACGTTCGAACCTAGAGAGGCGCTTTACTTTGTGTAAATTATTTCATCACCACTGCTTTCAAAACGATGAAGGAAAACATCGTGAGGAAACCGGCATGTTCTATAACCAACAATTCGAAGATAAAAATCTACCTACTCGCACTGGGCTCCCGTCGTGGATTATGCCCACTCCCTCTCACCGCAAGGAGGCCTGTGTCCCAACAGTGGGAACATGATAGGCTGATTGTTTATAAACGGCCGTATTTTTTTATTGCGTTGACTTAGAAGTTTGATTTTTTTACCGTACCGGACCGTAGACCTACGTATTTAATATTAATTTCAATTTGATACCTCCACGCGTTCTTGAGAAAAAGAGTCTTGACAAATAGACAGATGGAGAATGAAGTTAGTCATCAAAAAACGGTTTGGTTTTCTTTTGAGGTACGAAACCCTAAAAACGACCAAAAATAATACCTAATCCTGTAACTAATTTGACAACAAGCACGATTCAACTTAGATACGATCAAAACCTAGTTGCGTAGTAATCATGTGGAACAACAGCTCAAGTCGTCCAGTTAAATTGTTACTCAATAATAGACTGGACAAAGACGTCCAAAGAATAGTTCAACCTTTCAACATTATGCTCTCTGTATTCTTAACTTCAAAATACAAAATTAGAAATTGTTATATCACTGCGTGTGAGAAGAAGTATCATATATTACAGTTCTTTAATATTGCATTTTTCAATGTTTTTTGTATCCGTTGTCTGTTCAACGATAAACACAGTAATTTCGCGGAATTACATAAAACGGGTATCGCGCTTACAATTTTTTGGTTTGCAAACACTTTGTATTACCTCAGCTATATTTTGCTGATCATTTGTAACATTGTTCATAGCCGTAGTAATGTTTCTCTTATAATGAAGCTTCAAGATATTCATAGGAGTATTGGCATTATCAAAAGTGTCCCAAGTTATATTATTTGGAACTGGATTTCACTTTTTACTGGACTCAGTATTTCTATTTTCCCGGCTACATTTTTTTATGTCAAAAAGGGGTCAATTTATATTATTGACGCTTCCAGCGATTTACTGATTACACAATATGATCTAAACTTAATTTATGGTATCCGCCTTACAACTTTGATGACAACGTATCTGATAGAATGGATTAAAAACGTACAAACAATAAATAACGAAGAACAGAATGATGAATATTGTAACAAGATTTTTAAGACGTATCAAAATATTTTACAAGCTTACAAACTTTATACAAAATGTTTCCAAGTATTAGTAAGTCGGCGCTTGCTTATATTGTTGCATATAAATTCCAGTCCCTCCAACTCATGCAATATTCACTTCTTTTTAGTTATTGTACCGAACATACGACTCGTTTATTCGTTGTCTATGTTTTGTGCAATTACACTTAATGCATTTGAAAGCGTCACATCACGAAGTGAGTATATGCAATGCATATTATGTATCTTAAGTTTTCATTCGGTTATATGAAGATAAGTAATATGCAGGAGTTCTATTATTAATTTGTGTAAAAAAAAAAAAAAATACCAGCTTCAATTTCCAAATCATGATATTAAAGTTCTGTTGTAAGAATTATCTATGTTCTTTCTATTAATCTGATTTACTTTTAGACCAATTCAAACATCTTTACTTTTGCCATTTTTTTAAATAGGTGTTAGGTAAAAACTGCCACTTGCCCACTTCAGATGGCGCTGATCTCCAGCATCTTATAATTTGACAGCTAACCATACATTTTTGATTCGAATGCTGAAAGTTGATGTAAATTCCTGAATTTCATGACTGAATTCAAAACATCCCGTCGAGTCGACTGATGTATTACGTGTCAAAATCTTGGTCCCTAACGTTAGGCGGAAGTGAATTCATTTAATTTATTCTCTGATCTCGAAAAACGTTGTTACAAACGTCAGGTTGGTATGTTCAAGGTAGTTGGTAGGTTGGTACTGTACTTGAGACGTTTTTGAATTGACAGATTGTATGACTATTGTTTTAGGGACCATTGTCATTTAATATAGTAAACAGTTAAAAGTAACTATTTTTGATTTAAACTTACAAATAGGTAAGTCCATAGTGAGGTCAAAATGTAAATCTAAGTGGCGGCTGCGAAAATTAAATAATTAAATCATACGTGAGAAGGAACTTTGTTCCTGACAGGGCTCCCCGACTGCACACGTTTTTTTTAATAATAATACTCAGATAACCAATAATAACACAAACTGCAACTGGCAGTGCCGCGCCGCTGGCTCAGCGATCTGACATCATTGCGAACAATTGTAATAATTGTTAGGAAAGAAATACCTATATTTTTATACAATATTGCTACGCATATTTGCAAAAAAGAAAAATATAGAGCACGTTTGATTGACGAATATTAATAATTTCTTTACAAAAAGTAATGATATCCCATCAAAAACATAAATGTGAAAATGAGAGCCAAGTTCAATAAATATGGTTGTCGACTTCGCCGACAAAAGAATTGAGATCTAAATGGGTGCCAAGTTCTGTAGATAATCCAGAAATTTATTTATAAGAACATGCAACTTTCTAAAATAAAATTAAAACATAAATTCTTGTTTTTTCTGCTATAACAATGTTTGCTATTTAAAAATATAACTTCTTAAATTTGAACAGTCGAATTATTTACACAAAGCACTTAGAATAAATTGAAGCTCAAGATTTGACTTGGCTAGTTTTTACCAGCAAGCTAAAATTTTAGAGGATGAAGATATTTTGACCTTACAGTTACAATAAGAAACAGTAACTTGCGCATAACATAAAGAACAAAGATATGAATATTTTATTTTATTTATTTGGTTCACCAACAATTGAGTACACCGATACAAAGATATGAGATAGATCCAATAAACTTATAGACTAGTGTACCAATTTCTTACAGGTAAGCACTTCATGAATTACTTATTTGATGTTGAGTGCCTACTTAAAATTAAATAATAATAATTAAATATGCCTAGGTAGATAGTCAAAGCTGTAAACTCGATGAAAAAATAGCTTTCAACTGTTAGCCGCTTAATGCACTTATACTAAAAAAGTAAAATTACAGCACAATGACGTGGCGCGAGTGTAAGACGTAGCTGTAACGCACACAAGCATAAAAAAGTTACCCTGTTTGTTTTAGTTCTTTTGCACCGCGATACTGTAGACAAATATAAAGATGATAAGTTGATTAGCCAAATATAAGACAACTTGTATGTAAAAACTAGCCAAGTCAAATCTTGAGCTTCAATTTATCCTAAGTGCTTTGTGTAAATAATTCGACTGTTCAAATTTAAGAAGTTATATTTTTAAATAGCAAACATTGTTATAGCAGAAAAAACAAGAATTTATGTTTTAATTTTATTTTAGAAAGTTGCATGTTATAATGAGCAATTTACTGCATTTTGAGAAGCTATTCTGCTCATCACGCCGAAGATCCTCATCAGATCTTCACCAATTTTTTTTGAGACCAACATCGAGGTACCTTTCAAATAAAAAAAGAACCAACGAAATCGGATCTCATAAGGCTGAGATATCCAGTAGCTCCCATTTTTGCCCCATTTTGGAGGAAGTAGCCCTCCAATAGATAAAAAAGCTTGGGATTAAACTGCTCGCTCTGCTAAGCCTTGTGATAAAACCATAAAATTAGACATTTTAATTATTATGTAAAATCAATATATAAGTACCAGTTTTATAAATACATTGACATTGTTGAAAATTATATTCAAAATGACATGATTACTTTGTAAAGTATTATATTATTTTAAATATTGTGAATGTGAGGATTATGTGGATATTATTTTTATTTCTCTGCTAGTTTTAGTAATGGTCTGGCAGGTTGAGTAGTTTTTGCGGCCTATCCAAATGTCCTTTCTTTGGTATTGTTCGTCGAGTTGAGCTCCTTAAGTTCTGAGTTGAGCTCCACGATTACTGACAAATGCTTGCACTGACTGGACAGGTCCACTCAAATCTGTGTGGTTCTTTCCTCAAAAGACCTTTTCAGATACTAATCTACATGGTTCTCATATGGCTTTACCAAGATTATGTCTGGGCTTTAAAAGAGACTTATAAGAGGATTATATCCAAGATAAGAGTTCTTGGAAACATGCTGGTCCTGCTCCATAGGACAATTTAGAATCAAGACAAAATCAAACTGGTTGCTAATTTAATTGTAAAATTTATTACTTTGTGTTTTAAGTATGACATTGATTTTACATTCTGTGATTACTTCCTTACACACTGACTTATTAATTGTAACATTTTAGGAAAATCGTCTACTTTTACAATGTTTGTAAATATGTGAGAACCATGTATCTGTCACAAATTAAATTATCTATCGTTGCTTCATTTTTAATTTTTTTACCTATTGTGGTATAGTAATTTTATTCTAGGTGCATCGTCTTCACATATAATAATTATTTAACAAATGTACGTACATATACAAACAATATTGTAAAACATTTTAAAAGAGTAACGGTGGAGTTTCTTGCCCATTCTTCTCCATACGAAAACTACCTTTTGGAAGGGGCGACTAGAATCAATTTTATTATTTTGTAATTTTTGACGTTCAAAAGTGCCATACATGTGCCTATTTGAAATAAATGATTTGACTTTGACTTTGACTGCGACCCCTTTTTTATTTTTTTTTTATTTTTTTGGGTGGGAAATCATCAAATAAAATCTCCCGCTCTGGGCGGAGCGGGAGGGCGTGTCAGACTCTTACTGACTAAAACCCACCCGTGTTCCTTCAGTTGCCGTGTTGCCAGGGGGCCACGATGTCCCTATTGGTTCTCTTCGAACCCCCGGCAGGCATTGGCCCTAGCGGACCCCGTCAATTCTGCTGACATCTCTTTGAGGCGCGCGTGGAACACAACGCGCCGTCGACCCGGGCTTGGTCCTTATCGGACGGCGAGCTACCCATTGCTCACCGTCCGCAAGCCCGCGCCTACGGTGGCCGGAAATCGTCTCGTGACTCCCGACGCCCAGGGCGTCTCCTGCTGCGGCGGTTAGGGGCGCGAGGGCGCGAAATTTGCCTCTCCCTCACGCGCTCCGTCTCCTCCTTCGCGAGCATTACTGCTTCGCAGAACGAGGTGACGGCCTGCCATTTCCTCTCGCTCCGTAGCATGGCCCGAATCAGGGCCGGACGCGAGAGATCACCGCCGCCGATCGCTTCCACGAGGACACGGCGATGCTCTGCCCAAGCCGGGCAGACCTCCACCGTATGCTCCACCGTGTCCTCCGGGCGATCCACACAGTGATGACACCCGGGCGTTTCCTCCCGCTTTATCCTGAACAGGTACCTCCCGAAACAGCCGTGTCCGGTGAGCACCTGTGTCAGGCGGAAGGTGAGGACGCCGTGGCGCCTCTCTAGCCACTCCTCAAAGAGGGGTCTTATCGCCGCAATTGCGGCGTGCCCAGCGCTGGGTTGCGACAATCGCACTCTCCATTCCGCCATGAGATCCCGCCGGAGCTCTGTCCGCTGTGCCGCAACTTCTTGCGGCATCGGTGTTAAGCCCCGGCGTTTCGCCTCCTCGCGCCACTCCCAAATGTGCGCGAGGACCTTTGCCTCCAGATCCCATGGCGGTACTCCGGCAAGGAGGCTCGCCGCCTCGCAGGAGACCGTGCGGTATCCTCGGGCCAGCCGGATGGCCATGACCCTTTGGGACGCGTTAAGCCGGCGGGCTGGCTGCCGCCTCAATGAAGGCGCCCACACCGGCGCCCCGTAAAGGGCCATGGACCGCCCGACCCCCGCGTAGAGCCTCCGGCAGGAGGCGTTTGGACCTCCCAGATTGGGCAGGAGCCGCCTCAAGGCAGCCCCGGCCCGGTCCAGTCTGGGAGCCAAACGTCGGAAATGCTCCACGAAGTTCCACCGGCTGTCGAGGACGAGTCCCAGATACTTCATCGTCGACTCGACGCCGATGTGAACCCCTCCCGCCATTACCTGGGAACCCGGCGGTGGCGCACTACGAGGACCATAGAAACCCATGGCCTCGGACTTGTGCAGGGCCACCTCGAGTCCCAGCTGCCGGATTCTTTCGACGATTGTCGCAACCCCGCGTGTCGCTAAGTCGGCCGCCGCCTGGTACGACCTCCCCTGCGCCAGGACCAGCGTGTCGTCAGCGTAACAGACGACGCTGACGCCAGTAGGGAGATCGGCGCGCAGCACCCAGTCGTATCCGATGTCCCACAGATGCGGCCCCAGGACCGAACCCTGTGGGACACCGCACGACATCTCTCGCCGGTTCCACTCTCCTTGGTGACCGGGGTAGACGACAGCCCTGTCCGTCAAATAGGCCTCGACCACACGACAGAGGTAGGTCGGCATCCGGTGATACCGAAGTGCCTCCCTGATGCAACTCCAGGGCAGGGTGATAAAGGCATTGGCGATGTCTAGAGACACCGCCAAGACGACCCCACCCCGGGCCACAGCATCCCCCGTCGTGAGGGCTCGCACGCGCATGATGGCGTCCACCGTAGAGCGCCCCCTGCGGAAACCGAATTGGCTCTCCGCCAGATCCGGTCCCACTCGCACCAGCTACCCGACGAGGCGGTCTGCAATGACTCTTTCAAAGAGCTTGCCCACCTCGTCGAGCAGCACAATGGGCCGATAGGCGGACGGAGAGTCCGCCGGGCGCCCCGGCTTCCTAATGAGGACCAGTTTCCCAGTCTTCCAACAAAGTGGGAACTGGCCCCTCTCCATGCATGCGCATAGGAGCCCCCTTAGTCGAGGCCCGAGAGTCCCCATGGCCAGGACCCAGGCTTTTCCGGGAATGCCGTCGGGTCCTGGGGCGGTATTCTTCGCACTCATCTTGCGTACCGCCACTCTCATCTCTACCTCGGTCACCTCCGGAGCATCGTCGTCGTCGTCGGCGGTGTGGTCCGCATCGGGCACCGCAATAGGCGGAGCCATGGGCGGGGGCGTATGTTCCCCTCTTGAAGGGAACAGAGCGCTCACCACGTCCTCCACAAGCTGGGGCCGGAGACTCTGCGTCAGCGGGGGAGCCCATGGGCGGAGCTTCTCCCGCACCATCTTATATGGGCGTCCCCACGGGTCTCTGTTCAGAGACTCCAGCAACTCCTCGCGGGCCAGTGTCCTGGCCCGCAGGATCTCCGCTTGGAGGGCGGTCTTCGCCGCTCTGTACCCCTCGTACAGCTCCGCCTCAATGGCTTCCGTGTCCGGAGGGCGGATACGGAGCCTGCGGTGCCTGGCGTACCGGCGTCGCGCAGCTACGCACGCCCTGCGCAGAGCTTCCAGCTCTTGCGACCACCAGTACAGCTGGCGCGAAGCACGTCCAGGATGGACCCGGGGCATTGCCACGTCGCATATATTGGACATGGCCTCCCGGAACCACTCCGCCTCGTCGTTGATGTCGGCAGGCCTGTCCGGTGATGACACCCAGGCCTGCACGATCGAGGCTTCCAGGAGAAGCTCCCGGTCCATCTGCTTCAGCGCCCACCGCGGACCACTCGGGGCCTGTCGGACCGGCGCGCTCGAGGTCTGGGCGGAGACGTCAAACCGGATGTACCGGTGATCGGAATAGGTCTCCACCTCCTCTATGACGCGCCAGTCGATTACACGCGGCGACAGAGCGGGGCTGGCGAACGAAATGTCCACCACTGATTCGCCCCGCATCCGCACACACGTGGGGACAGAACCCCGGTTTAGGACGACCAGGCCTGTCTCCAGAGCCCAGTCCTCCACCATCCTGCCCCGTGTGTCCGTAAAGCGGGAACCCCAAGCCAGATTTTTGGCATTGAAGTCCCCGAGGACGAACACGGGGAGGGAACCGAACCCGACGACGACGACTCTCAACTCCACGAGGGAGTTGTGGAACTCGGCAAGAGTTCGGTTCGGGGAGAAGTATACCCCTACCACGACAATCTCCCCGAACCGTGCTGCCACGCAACCCCGTCCTCTCTTGACAGACTCGAGGGACGGGGTACCAGCGGCGGCCGACGAAATGAGGGTCACTGAGCCGCTCAGATCCTCCACCCAGTCATCCCTGGGCGGGACAAAGTACGGCTCAGCGACCACGGCGATGTTAATCGACCACTGCGCCATGCTCTGGAGCAACAGATCCTGAGCGGCAGCGCAGTGGTTGATGTTCGCCTGGAGGAGGCGTAATGGGGCCGTTATTGACACTCCATTTCAACCCCCTCCCTAGCCCCCTCTGAGGGCACCGCCGCGGCGGCAATGGCGGCGACGACGACAGTGGAGGCGGCAGCGGCGGCGGCAGTAGTGGCGGCGGCTGCGGCGGTGACGGCGGTGGCGGAGGGCTTGCCCCTGCCTCTGGCTTTGGCGGGTGGAGCACAGGCCTTGCTCCCAGCCCGGTGATCGGCCGGCTTGCCAGCCGCCGCACATATAATGCAGTGCGGCGCGGCGTTGCACGAGCCGGCCTTATGACCAGGCTGACCACAGCGGAAGCAGTGGTCGCTGCAGTCTACCTCCGAGGTGCACTTCGCTCCCACGTGGTCGCCCACCCGGCAGCGGAAGCACCTCAGAGGTCTGGGCTCCAGCAGTTTGACCTGCGCGGAGACCCAACCCACCAGAAGCCTTCGGCCCTCCCCGGCTATCAGCTTGGCCGCGGACACGGGGCAGCTCACCGTAACGGCTCGCATCCCCGTGGAGTCAGGGTGGATGGTGCCCGCCCTCACCTCCTCGGCAGAGCACCCCCCAGTCCTGGCGACCGCGGCCACCACCTTTTCCACCGTCACGCAGTCGTCCAGGCCCCGGATGCGCAAATCAGCGCGTTTGGTGGGCCTGGACACTCGGGCCTCGTCCGGATTCAGGGTCGCCCTGAGCCTATTGGCCAGAGCGTCCGCTGCCGGACCGCTGTTCGCACCGGGGATCTCCAGCATCCTGGCCCCGGTCGCGGTGATCTTAAGTCGGACGCCATTGGCGGTCTCCTTCAGATCCACCGCCGCATCCACCTTGGCGAGCACGTGCTGGTAGGACACGCCCTTCTTTGCCGCTTCCGGCTGTAGTGTAATCACTACAGCTGCGGATTTCGGGGCGCGGAGCCTAGCCGCGACGCTTCGCTCCTTGCGCCGCTGCCGCCTCGCCTTCCTTTTGGCCGCCCTTGCCGCCTTACCAGCCTTCTTCTTCTCCCCGGCTACTTGCCATCCGGCGTCGGCCGGAGGAGATTCAGAAGGTGGTGGGGGCGGCCGATTCGCCGCCTTAGCCGAGGCCCTGGTTACCCTGGCCGGGGCCTCTGCCGCCTTGACTGGGGCACTTGCCGCTTTGGCCGGTGCCCCCGACGCCTTGGCCGGGACCCCCGCCGCCTTGGCTGGGGCCTTCGCCGCCTGTGCAGCCGCCCCACCTTTGGTCGGCCCCGACGAGGCTGGACCGGCTGTGGCAGCTGCAGTGGCGGCGTACGACAACGCCCTTAGCTGGCCCGGGGCCGGCTGGCTTGCCGCCAACGGGGGGCGCAGGACAATGGCCTCCAACGTGGAAAACTTGCTCCGTAGAGCAGCCATTTCCTGCCGCACCAGATTGAGGATCCGGTCCTCAGCAGTCACGGGCCGTCCCTGCCCATGCCGCTCCCCCCGCTGCGGCACCTCTTGGGGCCCGGCTCCTCGGAGCCCGGCCAAGTCCGCTCGAAGCTCCGCATTCTCCTTTTGGAGGAGCTCCATGGCGGCTGTCAAGCGGGCGATCTCCGCCCGCATCTCCGACATACCGTCCGACGGAGGCCCGGGTTGGAGGGCCTCCGCTGCCGCCATGATAGAGGCAGTGGCCGCGGATACAGCCTTGCCTCTAGAGGACTTCGTCCTCTTCAAAGCCACCTCACTGATCACGGCCGCTACCTCCTCCGCGAACTTGGCCGCTCGCTCCGAATTGGAGCCGCCAGCGGCGTCCGGCTTACCACCACAGTGGTCCGGCTTGTTTTTGGCCCGCTCCCGGAGCGGACGGGCCATTTCGGCGGCCTGTTCGGTGGCGACCACCCCACCCTGAGCACTCTTCGCGGCGTTAGGCCGCGCCTTCGTGCCCACCTGTGAGGCGGCGACCACCACCTCCGACTCCTCCGTTGAGGCCTCGGATGACGAGACCCCGGTTTCGCTCTCCGACCTGATGAGCGGCGTATCAGGCCGCTTGAGGCGACCCCGATTGCCCCGCCCCGGCCTCGAAGCGGAAGCTGCTCCGGCTACCGCTCGTCCTCGGCCTCTCCTGACTGTCGGCACTTTCGCGATCGGGAGGCTTTCCTCGCCCGAGGATTGCCCCGCCGATCCTGTGCGCTCCGACCCGCGCGATCTTTTGCCCCAGAATTTGGAGCCCCCACGTCCTACGTCCTGGTCGGACATACTCTGGTCCCCTGAGGGACTGGAGCCTCCTCGGCTCTTGTTGCCGTCGCCGGCAAGCGGTATCTTCTCCGCCAATACAATTGGCACTTTGTCGTCTATTTGGTTTTTTGTTTTGTTTAATTCTTCCATTCAGTTCCCACGAGTATTTAGGATATAAACGTCCACCTAGGCAGAGCCTTTTACCTAGGTAAGCCTATATACTGTAGAGGTCGGCAGGTATCTACAGGTGAAGCGCTAACGACTGGTCCCCCACCAGCCACTCATCCTCTCGCCGCGCTTCTAAACTTAGGATTAGGTGGTTTTTTATCTTAGAGGTGTCCTTCCTCTGGGCCGGGCGGTTAAGCCAAGCCCCCGGCGGCGGCATTATACATGCCTCCATCCGCTGTCCAGATAACCTGGCTCAGCGAACCCGCCGAAAGTTCTCCCTCAAGATCGCTCTTGAGGGAGAAACGATAGCCGCTTTGGTGCGCCTGCACCGCAGCGGCTGGGGTCACATCCAGTGTCAATCGACGAACGTCGATCGATCAGGAGCGACCCGCCTCCTTCGTTCCCCCACTGTGCCCTCTGCAGATCAGAGGGACAAGCGGAAGAACGTCGAGGAGCATGCTGCTCCCCCGCCCACAGAAATTAGCCACAAACAATACCCTCTCCGAAAAACTCCCAAACCTTTTCCGAAGAGTATATTGTTCATGCCCAGGGTGCACCGGCCTGACAACTGCTCTTCCCCCCGAACGTATCCGTAAGGGACCAGCAGGTATCAGTCACGCGTGGAGGTTTTCTGTACGCACCCCAGACTGCGACCCCTGAGTTTGTTTCGGCCTTTCTTGTGGTCAGTTAGGAAACGCCGAACTAATCAAGCTTATTTTTAATATTTTTTTATATAACGGAATCACTTTTGATTCCGATATCCTATTTACAGAATAAACAATTTTATTTCACTTCATTTCATTTCCAATCAAAAATCCCCGACGACTAAAAATTACAAAAAAATCGTCAAACCTGTACGACAAATTTCGTTTAGATCGGTTGTAAAGCACGACTTGTAGAGGAGTACGTACAAACTGACACTCGAAAGCAAATTTTACCAGACCTGGACCCAGAGACGCTTCGCTCGCTACGCTCGCTTGGTCAATTAAACTTTTATAGGACGCAAAATAGTTAAAAATTTAAGTTAAAAGTAAACAAAAGATATTTCTATAACACACAAAATAGTTTACAATTAAAAGTGAACAAGAAGGATAAGTATTTCTATAATATGCAAATGAGTTATTAGGAATTGGAAATAAACAAGAACAAAAAGTTTTTCTGTGAAACACGTAATATTTGACAGTTAAATGTAGAAAAGAACAAAAAGGCACAAAATAGTAACAAATTAAAAGTAAACAAGATCAAAAAGGTAAAGTAAATAACATAACATCACGCTTTGTTGCCCCGAAGGGTTGGACAGAGATGTCCCTGTAGCAGGTACACTCACATTTCGCCAGTGTTTAAGCCCCATATAATAGGGGGCGAGCCTATTGCCATCAACCGGGCACAAATCCAGACTCTGAGCTGCTACTGAGAAATTTCAGATAAAAAAACCCAATAACTCTTTGCCCGACCCGGGAATCGAACCCAGGTCCTCATGCTCAGCTACTGCTAGTCTGTAGTGTTAGTCACTAGACCAACGAGGCAGTCGAATAAATTAATAAAATAATATAATTTAATTATGTACTGAATTTTTCACAACATAATAAGTATATAAAATGTAAATTCATTTGTATTCTTACAGAAGAAAATAAAATAACTTCAAAAAAATAACATGGAAAAACACACATAGTTTGGAATAACAAATCGTCTTACGCAATAATAAAATACAGTAATAGTTCAAAGATTATTTCAATTCTGAAGTAAGATTAAAAATGAATTTTGTATTGAAAGACGTTGTTGCCTTTTTATCTCTTTTCAATTACACAAAAAAGGCTTAAATATTTGAAGATGAAATAGAAATTAAATATATAATCCTTTTATGTAATTTGACAGCAACACGATTAATTATTTTCAACTTAGATACGATCAAGACCAAGACTACTTAATAGAAGAACTTCCAACTGACACTTATAAAAATTAAATATTGGTCATATACCATCGAACAGTAGTAGCGAAGCAATCATGTGGAACAACAGCTCAAATCGTCCATTTAAATTGTTACTCAATAATAGACTGGACAAAGACGTCCAAAGAATAGTTCAGCCTTTCAACATTATACTCTCTGTATTCTTTACTTCAAAATACAAAATTAGAAATAGTTATATAACTCCGTGTGAGAAGAAGTATCACATATTGCTGTTCTTTACTATTTCATTTTTCAATGTATTTTGTTTCTATCATCTGTTTAACGATAAACACAGTAAGTTCACAAAATTGTATAGAACGGGTACCACGCTTGCAATTCTTTTGTTGGCTATCACTATATCTTTTGTCGGGTATATTTTGCTCATCATTTGCAACATTATTTATAGCCGTAGCAACGTTTCCCTAATACTGAAGCTCCAAGACATTCATAGGAGTATTGACATTAGCAAAAGTGTCCGAAGTTATATTATTTGGAACTGGATCTCACTCTTTACTGTACTCGGTATTTCTATTTTCCCGGCTACATTTTTTTATGTCACAAATGGGTCAATTAATTTTACTGAAGCTGCCCGCGATTTACTGATTGTACAATATGATCTAAATTTAATTTATGGTATCCGCCTTTTTTTTTTTTTTTTTTTTTGGGTGGGAAATCATCAAATAACTTCTCCCGCTCTGGGCGGAGCGGGAGGGCGTGTCAGACTCTTACTGACTAAAACCCACCCGTGTTCCTTCAGTTGCCGTGTTGCCAGGGGGCCACGATGTCCCTATCGGTTCTCTTCGAACCCCCGGCAGGCATTGGCCCTAGCGGACCCCGTCAAATGGTATCCGCCTTGCAACATTATTGACAACGTATCTGAAAGAATGGATTCAGAACATACTGAAAAAAAACAACGAAGACCATACTGATGAATATTGTGACAAGTTTTTAAAGACGTATCAAAATATTTTTGAAGCTTACAAACTTTATACAAAATGTTTCCAAGTATTAGTAAGTTGGTGCTGGCTTACATTGATTTACATAAATTCCAGTTCCTCCAACTCATGCAATGATATTCTCTTCTTTTTTAGTTATTACACCGAACATACGACTCGTTTATTCGTTGTCTATGTTATTTGCAGATATACTTAATACATTTGCAAGCGCCGTCACATTACAAAGTGAGTATATGCAATGACTATTATGTATCGTAAGTTTCCATTTGGTAACAGGTATGTATTTTGAATGATATTATCATTTATGAGATTAAATGCCGCATTATTTTGTACTTCGTCAGTCTTCATTTGGTTCACTAACTGTATTTTAATATATTTTTTGTACTATTTAAATTGTATTGCTCATTGTTAGGTATCTGATTCAGTTACTTAATTTTATTGAATCAATGCGTTTCCATGGTGACATTATGGTACCATTTCAGAGCACAACTGACTCTTAGTATTATTTTGCTACTTTCTGCTTTCAGATGCCTCCATCTCTGAGCGTCCTTGTAATCATGTCGATTGTAAAATGTTTGTCACTTGTAATGATAACTTGTTGGCAATGTGAGAAGTTCTATATATCTGTGGAAGAAGCTGAGTCGGCGTGTATACAGCGTGTGATGGATACGAACTGTCCAGGTCAGAACAAAAGTTTCGACTACGAATAACTAAATTCTTTAAAAAAAATATCGACACTTTTAATTCGCCTCATTTCAAAATTAATTCTGAAAGATAAATTTTTCAATGTAAAAAACTGGGTAATTAAAATCTATACTTTTATTCTTTTGTAATTTATCCTATTCAATTTTTGCTTATTTTCTTACAGAAAATGTTAGACATCTTTGCAAGCGTGTGCTTCAAGTTAACCGGAACTTCAATAAGATGACCGCGTGTGGTTTGTTCACAATAGACGCCACTCTACCGATACCTCTGACTGGACTCTTAACTTATTACAGTATTGTACTGTTGCAGTTTGCTTTCCTGTGAATATACTTATTTCTTCAACATATCTTCAATTGCAATGATTTCAAGTAATTTTATTATTGTGTAGATATAAATAAAATAATCCTTCCAGAACCTAAGCCTTTTTATTTTATTTGACAGCAAAAGCGTTTATGATTAATATTCAACTTCGATACAATCAATAGGTACCTAATTAAACAGACATTTCTGAATTAGTCATTATAAAAGTAACAGAAAATTGCTCATTTCACACTTTTTTTGGGTGGGAAATTATCAAATAACTTCTCCCGCTCTGGGTGCAGCGGGAGAGCGTGTCAGACTCTTACTGACTAAAACCCACCCGTGTTTCTTCAATTGCTATGTTGCCGGGGGCCACGGTCTGCCTTTCGGACTTCTTCGCAGGCCCGGCAGGCATCGACCCTAGCGGACCCCGTCAATTCTGCTGACATCTCTTTGAGGCGCACGTGGAACACAACGCGCCGTTGACCCGGGCTTGGTCCTTATCGAACGGCGAGCTACCCATTGCTCACCGTTCGCAAGCCCGCGCCTGCGGTGGCCGGAAATCTGCCTGCGATTCCCGACACCCAGGGCGTCTCCTCCTGCGGCGGTTAGGGGTGCTCACGCGTTCCGTCTCCTCCTTCGCGAGCTTTACTGCTTTGCAGAAGGAGGTGACGGTTTCCCATTTCCTCTCGCTCCGTACCATGGCCTGAACCAGTGCCGGACGCGAGAGATACCGCCACCGATCGCCTCCACGAGGACACGGCGATGCCCCACCCAAGCTGAGTAGACCTCCACCGTATCCTCCACCGTGTGTCCTCCGGGCGATCCACACAATGGTGTCACCCGAGGCTCATTTGACACCGAACAATGAAATGGATTAGTAATCATGCGAATAAGTAAAATGTTTACAACAGTTTTCCCTTCAAAATACAAAATAAGAGATCTAGACACGCGGCAGCGTGTTGAGCCAAGTTCAAGGCAAGACACGGCTGCAGTGTGTTATATTTATTACACGAACCATTTGGAGCCACTTTTGACCCCTTAATAACTCAAAATCTATGTAACATAAACACATGAAATTTGATTTATTTATCAAAACCCCTTAGATTAACTAGAACTCCAAATTTCACAAATAAAACTCAAACGGTTATTGAGATATTAACGTCTAAAAATCGGCATTTTTATCAATGACTTACTCACGGTCATCAAAAACCTTTAATCCATTTCTGGATGACCTAGAAAATTGAAAGGAGATTTCCCAAAAGCAGGCCCACGGTATGGTACCGAGTTAAAGCTTATTTATCAAAAATTATGTCGTATTTTTTTCAAGTTAAGTCGTTTTTTATAAAAAAATTCTTTCTGCTGGCGTTAGAGAACCTACTGAATATTTATTTTGTTGATATTTAAAGTACTACATCCGCCATTCAATCCTAACTTGAATGTTGCCAAATGACAGACTATTCCAATAAAATAATTTGTAATCGATTGAAAATATCGATACTAACCCACATGGAGTACGTGGAGTATCCACTACACGAGTATGTTTCAAATGCTATTTATTATACTCAAATACTGTAAAATTATGATTTTACAATAACTTAAATGTTATATGGTCTGAATATACTCAAAAACTTAAAAGTGTTTCGAGACAGTAATGTTATTTTATAAACTAATCAGAATCATCCAATTGATTACCAAAATAATTAAACCTGGTATCACTGATACCATGCATAATGTCAAACTATCAAAAAAATATCTGTCAGATCAATGGCATTGTTGGTTGTTTGTTTTACTTTGATTTGAATTTATTTTTCCGTATTTACTTTATACTTACATTATACTCAATATCTTTATTGCTTTACCATAATGTGTACTTAGGTGGTAATTATATAATTTAGATCATTACGGACCCTGTAGGGCACAGTAAAAAGGGTAGGAGAGCGGAAGCCCTGTTTTAGGAGATCATTGTTTTGTGGGAACAAGTTTTAACTTACATATAATCAAAGTCAGGAGATCGCGAATAAGATACCTACTAACATTTCGCTTAACTATTATTATTTATGTTTTATCTGTAAAAAGTACTTCAATTTATATAATTTTTATACACCTTTTATTTTTTATACATTATAATTCTGTTTATTCATTTAAATAAATTGCTTTCTTTTGAGTAATTATTATTGCTATATTATTTAATTTATTATTATTGCTATATTATTTAATTTATTATTATTGCTATTTCATTTAATTATTATTGTTATTGTTAACGCCATAACTTACTCATTTTTATATTTCATGCCTAATTACTGGCAACTCTAATTGGTATCTGTGCTACACAAGATTCCTTCCGCTTCATTCTTTGTTCCGATTCCTCTCTCTCCTTTCCGCAACCCTGGTGGTACCTGAGCGAGAGCGAAACGGAAGATTTGTCATGGCGCATACGCCGCCACTATAAAGAAACCGCAGTTTCTCAATCGACATCGCCGCTTGTGGGTCAAAATCAACCCAAAGTCGAAGAGGACTCATATTTCACCGCGAAGAACGAAGATTGTGATTAAACTGTGCAAGTGTGTGTCTGTGTGTTGTGGGAAGTGCAGATCCTCATCCGTACGTGATATCCTGGACGGGCGCCCGCCACGTGGCTAAGGAAACTTCTCACCGTGTCTCCGCCATAGCTAACCAAGCAGGTACCATTTCAGTATTTCCCATATCGCCAAACCACCTACTTGTGTCACAGAACCGCTACCTGATACAGTCCACTAAAGAAATTTCGATTTCACCCTAAGGCTTACGCCGCCGCACCATTTTTTGGTCCTACGATCACGGATACCTATTTTTCTTTATCCTCTCGATAACGAATATCATTATACTAATCCGTATATCATCATCCCGCAATTACGTTTCATTTCAATCTTCGTTCCCTAAACTCATAAAATAAACCGCATTCATTTATTAGAATACCTACGTTGTCATTGCGTACATTCACAGGTATTTCGCATCCCGCTCAAAATAATATTTAATTTAAGTAGGTAGGTAGAAAAATATATTTCACCTACCGCTCGCTCGCTTCGTCATTGTTCGGTACAATATTCGTAGGTACCCACTAATTCCGCACCGCGCGCAGCTCGTTGAAGTTCGCGATTTATTTTAGACTTACCTACTTTATAAACCTACAAAATATTGAAAATGTCTAAGAAGGTAACCATTGGTTCGGATGATCAGATAGAATCCGCCATTCAAATAGCACTATCATGTCGTAATATGATCTTTGCCCGCGTGCAAATCATTTATGATTTAATGGAAAAGATGAAGTCCGGTATGGAACCGCTAGAGAAGTTCATGTGTGCGTGTGTCAACATCGATGCGATGCGCACCGAGTTCCTCGAGGCATTTAATAAATATAACTCGCTTCTTCTGAAACAAAACCCTAATAATACGGTTGATGAACAGTCGTGGATTAGTTTTGAGGAATTATATTGCCGAATTAAATATAATTATTCGAATTACTCAAAATCAGCAGACACATCGGCACCTACTTCTAGTGGTGTCAATAAACAATCAGTTCGCTTGCCTCCCATTGAAATTATGTCATTCGATGGCGACATTCGTAACTGGCCTCTGTTCTTTGCTAATTTTAAAAGCACGGTACACGAAAATAATACATTGACTGATTCGGAAAAGTTATATTACTTGATGGGGAAATTGACAGATAAGGCGCAAACCGCGTTCTCAGGAGTTTGTCCTAATGGTGACAATTACCAATTAATTTTTAATTCACTCATAAACAGGTACGAAGACAAACGTATGTTGGCTTCTAGTTACCTTAATCGGATGTTTGAGCATAAATCTTTTAATACCGCATCTATTCAAAATTTCGAATCCTTTTCTGATAATTTTGTTTCCGCCGCAAACGCATTAAAAAACCTTAAAATAAGTGATTTATCAGATTTGATTTTTTTTCATGTCGCCATAAAAAAGGTCGATTCTGAAACCGCTCGACTTTTCGAAATGAACTCAAAAGACGAAATTCCAAAATTCGACAATTTAGTACAGTTCATTAAAAATCAATCTCGCATTTTACAAAATATTAAAACTTTAAATAGCTCGAGTTCCGCTCAGTCTAATAACAATCCTATAAATAAAAGGGCATCCAAATCTCCGCAACCGCAATCTTACACTATAATTGATAAATCCGCAAAATGTTTGTGTGATGGCTTTGTCCATGAACATTTATATAAATGTCCTGCCTTTTCTAAAATGACACCAAGTGATCGTTTCAAATCGGCGAAGCAAGGGAATGCATGCATTAATTGCTTAAGTATTAAACACAAGGCCAAAGTCTGTCGATCTGAATCTAGGTGTAAAGCTTGTAACAATAAACATCACACGCTTTTACACTTTAATCGCGAATCGCACGCGACTATATTATCGAACAGTGTTGATAATACCGCACGTATACAATCGGATTCAGCCGCCACGGCTCGCGCGTGTGATGATAGCACGGCTGCAACCGCGCAGCTGTCCTTGTCGCACGCACAGGCTCAGAGCGAGCAACGTACTAATGCCGCCGCCGCCGTTCAGAGTGCCCCGCAATGTAACGCGTCCATTGCTGCGTCGATCTTTTACGACTTGAACTCCCGCGCATCAGAGCCGCAATGTAATACAAATACTACTATTTTGTTGTCAACCGCTACTGTAATAGTTCGAGATGCATTTAATAAAGAACATTTTATTCGTTGTCTATTAGATAGTGGCTCACAAATTAATTTTATTACCGCAGAATGCTGCAAACGATTAAGTTTGTCTAGGCATTCATCTGATACGCCTTCCGTTAAGGGTATCGGTGGTACGGAAAAATCCGTTAAGTTTTCCGTACAATTCGCTTTCTCTTCCCGCTTTAATCCAAACGTTACTTTTAACGTTAATTCGCTAGTTGTCGATGCAATCACCGACAACCTACCTACCGCTCTCGTCGATACCTCCGCCTTGCCTTACTTAAAAGGTTTACCGCTCGCCGACGAATCGTTCGGCACACCCGGTCGCATCGATGTGCTGATCGGGGCTTCACTTTATCCGCATCTTATGCTGCCCCGCGTAGTTAGCAGCAACTCCTCCGCGCCGCCCGCCATGCAGACGGTACTCGGTTATGTCATCATGGGCACTGTGCCCGCGTTGCCTGTATGTCGAAATAAGACTTCACTGTCTTGTTGTTCATATGTTTCGCACCCATCTGACAAAGACTCGTTAGAATCGGCGTTGAAAAAATTCTGGCAGGTCGATGAAGCGCCCGTCGCTCTTTCGACGAGCAAATCGTTCGACGAACTTGAGTGCGAGTACTTTTATAATTCGACCACAGAACGGGATGAGGTCACAGGTAGATACTCTGTAGCCCTACCATTTCGCAGCGATGTGTTCTCGTTGGGGAACTCACTCGATGTCGCGAAAAAACGTTTTTACTGCCTAGAAAAGAAACTGGAATCCGCACCCGAGTTACGTACTGCGTATGATGACGTCATCCGCGAATATATTGCTAAAGGATATTTATCGCCTGCTCCTCTCGATAGTTCAGACAGTAGTTGTCCTGACTATGTAATTCCGCATCACGCAGTTGTACGTTTAGATAAGACAACAACAAAATTACGCTCCGTGTTAGACGCTAGTGCTAAAACGAGTACTGGAGTATCTCTCAACGATATTTTACACAGTGGCCCAAATTTACAGGGCGACTTATTTACTATAATTTTGAATTTCCGCTTGTTCGCATTCGCACTGTCGGCTGATTGTCGACAAATGTTCTTACAGATTGAAATAAGAGAAAGCGATCGTCGCTTTCAACGCATTTTATATCGTTTCAGTACAAACGATCCTCTGGTTCTATATCAGTTTAACCGCGTCTGTTTTGGTCTCAAGTCAAGTCCCTACCATGCGATCCGCACAGTACAACAGTTGGTTCAAGACGATGGTCATCATTTCCCGCTTGCTAGCGCTATCATCGCAGACTCGCTGTATATGGATGACGCATTCTGTAGCGTAAGTTCCGAATCGCGTGCAGTCCAGCTTTCGAACGAACTGATTAAACTCTTTAGAGGAGGTCAGTTCGAGTTGGTCAAGTGGACTAGTAACTCTCAAACTGTTCTAAACAGTATTCCTGCGTCGCATAGGTTGACCGAACAACTAGAATTCGACATGTCGGTGGAGCAAAAGGTCCTAGGCTTGCGCTGGTGTAGGTCAAATGATTGTTTTGAATTTCTTATTTCCGCACCGCCAGATACGTGTACTAAACGCGCTATACTGTCGGCCGTAGCTAGGCTGTGGGACATCATGGGTCTTGTTGCGCCTGTAGTTCTCTATGCTAAACTACTTATCAAAGAGTTGTGGTTACTGAAGCTCGATTGGGATGACACTCCCCCGCGTCACATCATAAATAGTTGGCAAACTTTTCGCTCTGCCCTGCCGCTTTTAAATGATTTTAAAATTCCGCGCCATTTAGGTATTTTTGAAAATTGTATTCTTCGCCTAATTGGATTTTCTGACGCCAGCGAAGGCGCCTACGGCGCTGTCATCTATGCGCATATCACTCGCGATGATGACGTGGTCGTTCAGCTGGTTTGTGCAAAGTCGAAAGTATCGCCGGTTAAACCATTGACTATCGCTCGACTGGAGCTCTGCGGTGCCGAGCTCCTCGCTAAACTTCTTCGACGTGTGCACGACATTTATAATCCGCGTTATAATGTTGCCAATATTTACGCATTCACCGATTCAAAGGTGACTCTTTGCTGGATAAATTCCGCTCCGCATCGTTGGCACACGTTTGTGGCCAATCGTGTCGTTTGCATCGTAGACAACGTCCCAGCGGAGCATTTCTACCACGTAGCTGGTACTGAAAACCCGGCGGACTGTTTGTCACGTGGTTTAACACCTGACAAATTTATTGAGCACCCATTATGGTTGCATGGACCCGCTTGGGCTAAGCGCGACCCTTCCGAATGGCCCATTCATAAGGTCACTGACTTGAATTCGGAACCCATTCCGGAAGAAAAGGTCCACGCGCACCCCGTAGTCGCGGATTCAAGTTCGGACAATTCGCTTCTACTCGCACTCGCAGAACGTACGTCGTCGTGGAGCAAGTTGCGGCGTATTATTGTTTTCATATTCCGCTTTATGAAAAAACTCCCGCGTCGAACTGACGCTGTTACCGCTAGCGACCTTGAGTTCGCTGAAACCATTTTGTTGCGTCATGTTCAAAAAAAATATTTCATGAAGGATTATTCCGACTTAAAAAATAATAAAATTTGTTCTCCCGGCCTTATTAAACTCAAGCCATTTGTAGATGGTGATGATTTAATTCGCGTTGGGGGTCGATTAACTCATTCGGCTGAGGCCTATAGTAGTAAACACCCTGTAATGTTGCCCCGTCATGATCGCATAGTTGATATCCTCGTCGACTATTATCATAAAAAATATTTACATGCAGGTCCAGAATTCACTATGTCGTTATTGCTCCATAGGTATTGGATTTTGTCCGCTAGACGAGTTATTCGTCACAGAATCCACAAGTGCAACGCATGCCACAGGTGGAAGCCAAGACCTCATGATCCGCCAATGATGGGTGATCTCCCTAAATCTAGAGTAAATGTTGCTACCAAAGCTTTTTCTCATACAGGGTGTGATTACGCTGGCCCTATACAGTACGTGCCCATACGCGCTCGAGGTACTAAGAGTCGCAAGGGTTACTTATGTATCTTCACCTGTATGACCACTCGCGCTGTTCACATCGAATTAGCTACAGATCTTACAACTGTTTCGTTCATAGCCGCGTTGAAATGTTTTTTGTCCCGCCGCGGACCGGTACAATGTCTGTATTCGGATAACGCGACCAATTTTCGAGGAGCTAATTCATTTTTACGCGACTTATACACTTTCATAAATAAAGAATACCGCCCGCGCTTTGAAGAGGAGCTCGCTGAGCATCGCATTAATTGGCAATTTATTCCGCCCGCGTCACCGCACTTTGGTGGATGTTGGGAGTCCATGGTGAAGGCCGTGAAGACTCACCTTTTCAAGACAATAGGTCAACAACTACTCTCTTATGAAGAATTAGTTACAATTCTTTCTCAAATAGAGTGCCTGTTGAACTCCAGACCTATCACTGTTCTTAGCGCTGATCCGGGAGAGCCTAAAGCTCTTACCCCTTCTCATTTTTTACATACCGTTCCGCTTAACTCATTGCCCGCCGCGGAAGCAGGTTTACTGTCTGATAACCTGCTTCAAAGACACTCTCTTATGGATAAATTAGTCCAGTCGCACTGGAAACGATGGCGAAGCGAGTATCTTCATAGTTTACAATCCCGCTTAAAATGGAATAAACCTGATGGAGACATGATAAAGGAAGGCACTGTAGTAGTAATTGTCAATAATAACGCGCCTCCTTTATCCTGGCCTCTAGGAGTTATTGAGAAATTGCATACGTCTAAAGACGGTAGCACGCGAGTCGTCTCTGTACGCACTTCTAATGGGATTCTTGTGCGACCAGTGGTCCGCTTATGCCCAATTCCTACTCAGTAATATCTTATTCGGTCCATTCCCTCTTTAGTTAGATTTAAGTGTAATCTCATTGTATATATTGTTATAATTATTACTCTTTAAAGGTAACCCTTTAAGGCCGCGAGGAATGTTAACGCCATAACTTACTCATTTTTATATTTCATGCCTAATTACTGGCAACTCTAATTGGTATCTGTGCTACACAAGATTCCTTCCGCTTCATTCTTTGTTCCGATTCCTCTCTTTCCTTTCCGCAACCCTGGTGGTACCTGAGCGAGAGCGAAACGGAAGATTTGTCATGGCGCATACGCCGCCATAATAAAGAAACCGCAGTTTCTCAATCGACATCGCCGCTTGTGGGTCAAAATCAACCCAAAGTCGAAGAGGACTCATATTTCACCGCGAAGAACGAAGATTGTGATTAAACTGTGCAAGTGTGTGTCTGTGTGTTGTGGGAAGTGCAGATCCTCATCCGTACGTGATATCCTGGACGGGCGCCCGCCACGTGGCTAAGGAAACTTCTCACCGTGTCTCCGCCATAGCTAACCAAGCAGGTACCATTTCAGTATTTCCCATATCGCCAAACCACCTACTTGTGTCACAGAACCGCTACCTGATACAGTCCACTAAAGAAATTTCGATTTCACCCTAAGGCTTACGCCGCCGCACCAGTTATATTATTGATTGATAATTATTATATTATTTATTGATTATTATTTATACATTACGTTACGATTTATTGCTGTTAATTTAAATTGAAGCCAAACGAACTAATACTTATCTTTCCATGGCCTTGGGTAAGTTTATTATGTTCTTTAAATATTTATTATAAACACCCGTTCACCGTTCATTATTTTAGCGTATTGTATAACCTCATTGATTTTAGCAGCCTATTAGTAGAAGGCCTATGTTCAGTCAGGGGTACGTCGCCCGTCGTCAGCTGTAAATGTCTATTGTATGATATAATTATATTACATAAGTAAATACAATGATATATTTTTCATTTTTCGGGTATGACGATGTTTTGCATTTGGCATGTCAATTGCAAGTCACAGAAGTCATCAGGTTAGTCTTTTTAAAATGGCAGAATTACTATGAGTGATATAATTATTAAACAATAATGAGAAGTACTTCCTTACTTTCTAGGTCATACATTTGGATAAAGTTTGTCATGCTTATTGAGAGAGGCTGCTATCAGAGATGTTTATAAGCAAGCAAGTGATGATAAAAACAGAGCCACCCTAGAGTGTAAGAGATTTACCCATAACAGGTCAAAACAATAATCTGGTTAAGACCAGAATCAAATCGCGACGTGTGAGCAGCAGGACGTAGTGTACATAATTATTGATAAGTGAGCAAAATAGGACAAATCGTTTAAAAGATCATCATTGCTTATTACTGTTTCGTGGGAAAGCGTACACCTACCACCTACCGTCCCTACGCTGCTTTCATACCATGACTACGTTATGAGAATGAAATAAAATGTTTTTAGTATTTATTGTTGTGTTATTTGTTAAAGTAAACTTTCCTATAGAAACACTGAAAATGCTGCTGCCAATGAAATTATTCATCTTTAATTAAGAGAGTTGGCTAAAATAATGTTTACGCCATTAAATCTTTCATATTTAGCGCGCAAGATTATTAATTTACCTTTATAAAATTCAAGTCTGTAAATGCGATAATCGCCATTTTGATGACAGTCGAGGTCAAGGTTAAAAAACTTAAAAATTGGGGATTTCGAACAACATTTAATTATTTGACGAATTCATCCATTGTTCAAGTTAAATAATAAGTAGTGGTAATGAAGTTTTTTGATATCAAAAGTCGAAGTTATTTGAAAGTATTGTAAAAGCCACAGAGTAACCGTTGAGTTTCTTGCCGGCTCTTCTCCATAGGAAACGACCAATTGGAACCGTACACCTAGCTTCTGATGTTTCATACACACTGCTCCTGAAGCAACTTCAAGTTGACCTAAAATGGCAACGTAAACTGAATGTCTCCAAGTGTTAGCAATGCTTTTCTGATGAAATATCGCTTTGAATTAAAATCCTTGCTGATTTCGTTTTGAAAATATCTCAAGTTTTGTATATTCACTTGATTGAACCAACTTGTGCATTAGACAGCGCAATATAATCAAGTATAAAAGTGTTTATATATGTATGTATGTATATATATATTATACCTACGTGTGTGTGTGTAAAATACCGCGGTGCGTTTTTTTTAAAGTGGTATCCTCTGTAGGCCTATTCCACTATCCCGTCCCGTCCATAAATTACGTAATTACTTTTATACGTAAATTTGACCCATTTTACGTATAAAAGTGATTACGTAATTTATGGACAGCCTCTAAGAAATATACACCTATCATTTATTACGAATGTTGCGAAGTAAATGTCACTGCAGCATTTTTTAAGCGACTTGAGTATGATGAATCTTCGATGAGATTAATTTTAAATCTCTCCCAAAACTTGTTAAATTCCCTGTGAATTGACTCTCCAGCCTGCTCCGACCACAATCCCAAACCATCTCCATCTAGTTTTATAATAGCATCCTTCAAGTGATCTAATATAACATGTATTTTTATCGTCTGTGAGAAGACATCAGTACTCTCAATGGCTTTGCGGAAAGTTATAATTTTTTTATATAAATCGGTTAAATCGGCTTTTTTTGTTGTAAAACAAGAATCTACAATTTTATTAATTATCTGAAAAGCACACTCAAAGGGCTTCAAGGCATAAGGTCCAACCGTTTCATAAATATCGGGGTCATCAAGTTTTGGAGATTCCTTTAAAAGTTGTCTGCATGCATTGCCTTCCAGACGATAAAAATACATATTATATTAGATCACTTGAAGGATGCTATTATAAAACTAGATGGAGATGGTTTGGGATTGTGGTCGGAGCAGGCTGGAGAGTCGATTCACAGGGAATTTAACAAGTTTTGGGAGAGATTTAAAATTAATCTGATCGAAAATTCATCATACTCAAGTCGCTTAAAAAATGCTGCAGTGACATTTACTTCGCAACATTTGTAATAAATGATAGATGTATATTTCTTAGAGGTTGTCCATAAATTACGTAATCATTTTTGTACGTAAATTGGGTCAAATTTACGTATAAAAGTGATTACGTAATTTATGGACGGGACGGGATAGTGAAATAGGCCTACAGGGGATACCACTTTAAAAAAAACACGCCGCGATATTTTACACACACACACACATAGGTATAATATAAATATATATACATACATACATATATAAACACTTTTATACTTGATTATATTGCGCTGTCTAATGCACAAGTTGGTTCAATCAAGTGAATATACAAAACTTGAGATATTTTCAAAACGAAATCAGCTAGGATTTTAATTCAAAGCGATATTTCATCAGAAAAGCATTACAAACACTTGGAAACATTCAGTTTACGTTGCCATTTTAGGTCAACTTGAAGTTGCTTCAGGAGCAGTGTGCATAAGTGCCTATGTAGGTTTATGTGAAATATAATGTTTTGATTTTGATTTTTTTGAAGTTTCGCGCCAATCGTGCGTGTTTACATTTTAACTTTTCACAATTAACACACATACATACACATGTAGATACGATTTAAAATGTGACAAATATGATTAAAAATATTATAAGCAACTAGAAAATGCCCAAATCTTACTTTATTATACGAACACACGTTCAATAACACGTAATATTCATTACTACTCTCACTACTCAATTTGTTTTAAAAATCGCCGATCATTGTTTTTTTATTATTGTAATGATGTGCGAAAACGATTATGCCAAACGATATTTTTTTTCAATTTTGATTGTTCGATTAATTTATAAGTCGAATGTCTGAAATCTATTCTTGAAAATTTAAATAAAAATTTTTTAAGCATTAAATACAATAAGCATTGTTTAAAATAATTATTTACACTTTCCTAGTGTAATTTTAATCGTTTTTTGGACATTCAATATAAAATGAGTACCTAACAAACAGGACGGGGACAGATACTTACCTCATTTATTGAATTTCGCGCCGAATTGTTTCTATATTTGAATTTAAATTCGGAACGTTGTTCAAAATTATTTTTAATTTTTTGGACAATTATTTACTGTGGATTTTATTTTTGATACTTTCTGATATAGAATGCCTAGTATACATTTTTTAGGTAGGCTTAACAAAATTTTGTTTGGGAATGATGTTAAATTAATTCTATAAATTGGGTAGGTATTCCGCAAACACTTTTAAATGACGTCCATATTTTTTGTTAGTTGTATGAGTTTGGTAGTATTTGTTTTTAATAGAATAATCTTACTCGAGTAATAGAAATTGTTTTTTTTTTTTGAGGTAGTTTCAAAACGAAATTTAATAAACTGGCCAAGTGTATGTCGGACTACGCACAGTGAAGGGTTCCGTAGTTGGGATGAATATTTACGCATAAACATTGCATAGTATCAATTTTATCGACTGCAAAAATAAGTTTGTATTTCTCGAAAAAACTATAAAAACCAAAGTTAATTCTACGGTTGTAACCAAAAATAAACCGTTTCTCAAAAACTATTAACTTCAAAAGGAATGTCAGTTAGAAACATCTTTAACATTTTAATTATGAGATCCAACAATACACGCTTTATATGCATAGATTTTTTTCATCCCTCGGTTATATGTGGGTATAGGGAATGCCACCCCCACTATTATGTTGATCGTAATTTCACTACACCATTGTTTAACGGAGCAAAAATACACCTTTTCAAAATTTTCATCGATAGAGTGTAAATAGTCTCCATGTAAAATGGCTGTATGACATCCGGACGCACGGACAGACGGACTTCACGAAATTAAGAGGTCCGTTTTTTTTACGGATTTTGACTATCAAATTTACAATCGGCATGAAATTGATGTCTATGAGAATTCATCTACAATATTATTATTATTTGGAATAGCCGCCATCTTAAAATCCAGAATGTCCATCTAATTCGGTATCAACACTCTCCCGAAAACCATGAAAATGACAGTCATTACTAAAAATTTTCAAATGGGGTTAAAAACTGCCACTTGCCCACTTCAGATGGCGCTGATCTCCAGCATCTTATAATTTGACAGCTAACCATACATTTTTGATTCGAATGCTGAAAGTTGATGTAAATTCCTGAATTTCATGACTGAATTCAAAACACCCCGTCGAGTCGACTGATGTATTACTTGTCAAAATCTTGGTCCCTAATGTTAGGCGGAAGTGAATTCATTTAATTTATTCTCTGATCTCAAAAAACGTTGTTACAAACGTCAGGTTGGTATGTTCAAGGTAGTTGGTAGGTTGGTACTGTACTTGAGACGTTTTTGAATTGACAGATTGTATGACTATTGTTTTCGACAAAAGAATTGAGATCTAAATGGGTGCCAAGTTCTGTAGATAATCCAGAAATTTATTTATAAGAACATGCAACTTTCTAAAATAAAATTAAAACATAAATTCTTGTTTTTTCTGCTATAACAATGTTTGCTATTTAAAAATATAACTTCTTAAATTTGAACAGTCGAATTATTTACACAAAGCACTTAGAATAAATTGAAGCTCAAGATTTGACTTGGCTAGTTTTTACCAGCAAGCTAAAATTTTAGAGGATGAAGATATTTTGACCTTACAGTTACAATAAGAAACAGTAACTTGCGGATAACATAAAGAACAAAGATATGAATATTTTATTTTATTTATTTGGTTCACCAACAATTGAGTACACCGATACAAAGATATGAGATAGATCCAATAAACTTATAGACTAGTGTACCAATTTCTTACAGGTAAGCACTTCATGAATTACTTATTTGATGTTGAGTGCCTACTTAAAATTAAATAATAATAATTAAATATGCCTAGGTAGATAGTCAAAGCTGTAAACTCGATGAAAAAATAGCTTTCAACTGTTAGCCGCTTAATGCACTTATACTAAAAAAGTAAAATTACAGCACAATGACGTGGCGCGAGTGTAAGACGTAGCTGTAACGCACACAAGCATAAAAAAGTTACCCTGTTTGTTTTAGTTCTTTTGCACCGCGATACTGTAGACAAATATAAAGATGATAAGTTGATTAGCCAAATATAAGACAACTTGTATGTAATAACTAGCCAAGTCAAATCTTGAGCTTCAATTTATCCTAAGTGCTTTGTGTAAATAATTCGACTGTTCAAATTTAAGAAGTTATATTTTTAAATAGCAAACATTGTTATAGCAGAAAAAACAAGAATTTATGTTTTAATTTTATTTTAGAAAGTTGCATGTTATAATGAGCAATTTACTGCATTTTGAGAAGCTATTCTGCTTATCACGCCGAAGATCCTCATCAGATCTTCACCAATTTTTTTTGAGACCAACATCGAGGTACCTTTCAAATAAAAAAAGAACCAACGAAATCGGATCTCATAAGGCTGAGATATCCAGTAGCTCCCCTTTTTGCCCCATTTTGGAGGAAGTAGCCCTCCAATAGATAAAAAAGCTTGGGATTGAACTGCTCGCTCTGCTAAGCCTTGTGATAAAACCATAAAATTAGACATTTTAATTATTATGTAAAATCAATATATAAGTACCAGTTTTATAAATACATTGACATTGTTGAAAATTATATTCAAAATGACATGATTACTATGTAAAGTATTATATTATTTTAAATATTGTGAATGTGAGGATTATGTGGATATTATTTTTATTTCTCTGCTAGTTTTAGTGATGGTCTGGCAGGTTGAGTAGTTTTTGCGGCCTATCCAAATGTCCTTTCTTTGGTATTGTTCGTCGAGTTGAGCTCCATGATTACTGACAAATGCTTGCACTGACTGGACAGGTCCACTCAAATCTGTGTGGTTCTTTCCTCAAAAGACCTTTTCAGATACTAATCTACATGGTTCTCATATGGCTTTACCAAGATTATGTCTGGACTTTAAAAGAGACTGCGACCTCTGAGTTTGTTTCGGCCTTTCTTGTAGTCAGTTAGGAAACGCCGAACTCATCAAGCTTATTTTTAATATTTTTTTATTTAACGGAATCACTTTTGATTCCGATATCCTATTTACAGAATAAACAATTATATTTCACTTCATTTCATTTCCAATCAAAAATCCCCGACGACTAAAAATTACAAAAAAATCGTCAAACCTGTACGACAAATTTCGTTTAGATCGGTTGTAAAGCACGACTTGTAGAGGAGTACGTACAAACTGACACTCGAAAGCAAATTTTACCAGACCTGGACCCAGAGACGCTTCGCTCGCTACGCTCGCTTGGTCAATTAAACTTTTATAGGACGCAAAATAGTTAAAAATTTAAGTTAAAAGTAAACAAAAGATATTTCTATAACACACAAAATAGTTTACAATTAAAAGTAAACAAGAAGGATAAGTATTTCTATAATATGCAAATGAGTTATTAGCAATTGGAAATAAACAAGAACAAAAAGTTATTCTGTGAAACACGTAATATTTGACAGTTAAATGTAGAAAAGAACAAAAAGGCACAAAATAGTAACAAATTAAAAGTAAACAAGATCAAAAAAGTAAAGTAAATAACATAACATCACGCTTTGTTGCCCCGAAGGGTTGGACAGAGATGTTCCTGTAGCAGGTACACTCACATTTCGCCAGTGTTTAAGCCCCATATAAAAGGGGGCGAGCCTATTGCCATCAACCGGGCACAAATCCAGACTCTGAGCTACTGAGAAATTTCAGATAAAAAAACCCAATAACTCTTTGCCCGACCCGGGAATCGAACCCAGGTCCTCATGCTTAGCTACTGCTAGTCTGTACTGTTAGTCACAAGACCAACGAGGCAGTCGAATAAATTAATAAAATAATATAATTTAATTATATACTGAATTTTTCACAACATAATAAGTATATAAAATGTAAATTCATTTGTATTCTTACAGAAGAAAATAAAATAACTTCAAAAAAATAACATGGAAAAACACACATAGTTTGGAATAACAAATCGTCTTACGCAATAATAAAATACAGTAATAGTTCAAAGATTATTTCAATTCTGAAGTAAGATTAAAAATGAATTTTGTATTGAAAGACGTTGTTGCCTTTTTATCTCTTTTCAATTACACAAAAAAGGCTTAAATATTTGAAGATGAAATAGAAATTAATTATCTAATCCTTTTATGTAATTTGACAGCAACACGATTAATTATTTTCAACTTAGATACGATCAAGACCAAGACTACTTAATAGAAGAACTTCCAACTGACACTTATAAAAATTAAATATTGGTCATATACCATCGAACAGTAGTAGCGAAGCAATCATGTGGAACAACAGCTCAAATCGTCCATTTAAATTGTTACTCAATAATAGACTGGACAAAGACGTCCAAAGAATAGTTCAGCCTTTCAACATTATACTCTCTGTATTCTTTACTTCAAAATACAAAATTAGAAATAGTTATATAACTCCGTGTGAGAAGAAGTATCACATATTGCTGTTCTTTACTATTTCATTTTTCAATGTATTTTGTTTCTATCATCTGTTTAACGATAAACACAGTAATTTCACAAAATTGTATAGAACGGGTACCACACTTGCAATTCTTTTGTTGGCTATCACTATATCTTTTGTCGGGTATATTTTGCTCATCATTTGCAACATTATTTATAGCCGTAGCAACGTTTCCCTAATACTGAAGCTCCAAGACATTCATAGGAGTATTGACATTAGCAAAAGTGTCCGAAGTTATATTATTTGGAACTGGATCTCACTCTTTACTGTACTCGGTATTTCTATTTTCCCGGCTACATTTTTTTATGTCACAAATGGGTCAATTAATTTTACTGAAGCTGCCCGCGATTTACTGATTGTACAATATGATCTAAATTTAATTTATGGTATCCGCCTTTTTTTTTTTTTTTTTTTTTGGGTGGGAAATCATCAAATAACTTCTCCCGCTCTGGGCGGAGCGGGAGGGCGTGTCAGACTCTTACTGACTAAAACCCACCCGTGTTCCTTCAGTTGCCGTGTTGCCAGGGGGCCACGATGTCCCTATCGGTTCTCTTCGAACCCCCGGCAGGCATTGGCCCTAGCGGACCCCGTCAAATGGTATCCGCTTTGCAACATTGTTGACAACGTATCTGAAAGAATGGATTCAGAACATACTGAAAAAAAACAACGAAGACCATACTGATGAATATTGTGACAAGTTTTTAAAGACGTATCAAAATATTTTTAAAGCTTACAAACTTTATACAAAATGTTTCCAAGTATTAGTAAGTTGGTGCTGGCTTACATTGTTTTACATAAATTCCAGTTCCTCCAACTCATGCAATGATATTCTCTTCTTTTTTAGTTATTATACCGAACATACGACTCGTTTATTCGTTGTCTATGTTATTTGCAGATACACTTAATACATTTGCAAGCGCCGTCACATTACAAAGTGAGTATATGCAATGAATATTATGTATCGTAAGTTTCCATTTGGTAACAGGCATGTATTTTGAATGATATATCATTTATGAGATTAAATGCCGCATTATTTTGTACTTCGTCAGTCTTCATTTGGTTCACTAACTGTATTTTAATATATTTTTTGTACTATTTAAATTGTATTGCTCATTGTTAGGTATCTGATTCAGTTATTTAATTTTATTGAATCAATGCGTTTCCATGGTGACATTATGGTACCATTTCAGAGCACAACTGAGTCTTAGTATTATTTTGCTACTTTCTGCTTTCAGATGCCTCCATCTATGTGCGTCCTTGTAATCATGTCGATTGTAAAATGTTTGTCACTTATGATGATAACTTGTTGGCAATGTGAGAAATTCTATATATCTGTGGAAGAAGCTGAGTCGGCGTGTATACTGCGTGTGATGTATACGAACTGTCCAAGTAAGAACAAAAGTTTCGACTACCAAATAATTAAATTCTTTAAAAAAAATATCGACACTTTTAATTCGCCTCATTTCAAAATTGATTCTGAAAGATAGATTTTTCAATGTAAAAAACTGGGTAATTCAAATCTATATTTTTATTCTTTTGTAATTTATCCTACTCAATTTTTGCTTATTTCCTTACAGAAAGTGTCAGACATCTTTGCAAGCGTGTGCTTCAAGTTAACCGAAACTTCAGTAAGATGACAGCGTGTGGCTTGTTAACAATAGACGCCACTCTACCGATACCTCTGACTGGACTCTTAACTTATTACAGTATTGTACTGTTGCAGTTTGCTTTCCTGTGAATATACTTATTTCTTCAACATATCTTCAATTGCAATGATTTCATGTAATATTATTATTGAGTAGATACAAATAAAATAATCCTTCCAGAACATAAGCTTTATGTTACTTGACAGCAAATACGTATATGATTAATCTTCAACTTCGATACAATCAATAGGTACCTAATTAAACAGACATTTCTGAATTCGTCATCATAAAAGTAGGTAATAGAAAATTGCTCATTCGACACTGAACAATGAAATAGATTAGTAATCATGCGAAAATGTGTAAAATGTTTACTGCAGTTTTCTCTTCAAAATAAAAAATAAAAGATATTTATATCACTCTGTGTAAATATCCCGTATTGAGTTCTTGACTGTATAATTTTTAAATGTTTTCAAATTTAAATTCAATATTCAAATTCAAAATATTTTGTTTCACATAAACCTACATGGGCACTTATGAAACGTCAGAAGCTAGGTGCACGGTTCAAATTGGACGGTTTTTGTGTATCTATCATATGGTAACCAATAAACATATTGATTTTGCGGAATATAGTAAAAGCATTATCTCGCTAACCATGTTTTGGTTGTTTGTCAGTGTCTATTTCATCAGTTCCATACTACTGATCATTTGTAACATAGCTCACAGCTGCAATCACATTTCCCTTATTTTGAGGATCCAAGAAATTCGTAGAAGTATGATTTTTTTATTCGCTCAAAAACACGTGTCTCATAATCCATTCCCTTGTGTGATTCCTTTTTGTAACGTTGATATTTTATAATAATAGAAGTAAATTCCAAAGGAGACGTTTCATTTTTGTATGGGACTCCGGCCATAACATGTACACTTTAGAAAACCTGGGAAACGAACCCCTTAATACAATACAGACTGGTTTTTTCCATAATATCTAATACTTTTTGGGCACAAAATAAAAACCGAAAATGTTTGACGTTTGTCAGGAAAAATACGACCATCGACAGCTAGCCATTTTCGTCCAGAAGTACCTACAAATCTACAATCCACAAAAGTAGTTTTTTATTTTTATGATGAAGCACACTTTCTAATTAATCAAACAAGTTGTATAAAATAGCTATCTTAATATAGTACAGAAATAAATGACTTTCATATTTATTTAAATGACGTCTACGTGATATTATTATGTTAAAATGTAACATAATTTCTGGCCGAAAGCAGTATGCAAGTAAAACGACGCCATGATGAATAGAATATGGCAATAATTTGTTAAACTACTATTTTTTGTGCTGAAGTAATCAGGGGAATAAACAGGAAAGAATATTTTTCCTCAATTCGTGGAATTTTTTCCTTTTTTTACATTAACGTACACTTTATGGCCGAAAATGAAACATCTCCTGTAGTATGGGAAATTTATGCGTCAAAATAGTTATAACGAGAGGATGCTAGATTCTTTCGGCTACACCATTTTGTTTAGTAACTGTGGGTTTCGATTCGTGCACGTCGTAAAAAGGAGTTTAAGAAGTTGGTTGTGTTACGATAACACAAAAAAATGTACATATATTTTGAAAACGACACATTAACTGATTATAAGGATTGATAGTACTTGGCAGTTGACAGTTCACACCCTTGGTTCACCTCTTGGTTAGAAACAGAAGGTGAACAAAAATCAATTTCTAAACACCGACTTACTTTATGTTAGCGCTCACGCGTTTGATTTTATTTGCGTGGACTTACGAACTATAAAATTTATTGTAGTGATTTCTTTGATTTAATTTGAAAAAAAATAAAAAATAATATCAATTTGTAATATCCACTGTGGCAACACTGTCAAAGTACAAATTATTAATTTATAAGAAAATTCTAAATATATATATTTCTTTTTAATGCACTCACGGTTATGCATGCGGATAATTTTCTGTGTTATTTAATCATATTTATTCATATAATTGGTTGTATAGTAGCATTATATTCTAAGTACTATTTGTTTTATTTTATTATTTATTTATATATAATTCATTAAACCTATCTTGGTTTCCGTACGACTTTTTCGGGTGACCACTGAAAATCAGCGCTGTGCTGTGGGTCCCCATAGCACAGCATCATGCTGAGTGGAAGCCTTCTTGTCACAGTCATGACGTGCCAGCAGCTGCCGCATATTTCTATTTGTGCTCGTTATTATATTTAAATGTATTGTTTTATTTTATTGTATTGTTCTCTCTTTTTATGCACGTGTGTCTGTGACAATTAAACTTATTTTTCTTTCTTTCTTTCTTTCTATGGTAACTGAATGTATTCTTTTACTTTGGCAACACTTGGAAATGACAGTTAAGATACTATCGTTATTTCAGGGTGGGACAAAAGTCGTTTTAAACGGTAAAATGTAATGCATGGTGTGTATTAAAAATATTAGCAAGAAAATAGTGTTTCCTTTTTACAATTTTGCACACACAATGAAGGATTCCGTAGTTGAGATGAATTTATACCTACTAAGAACAAACTTTACTTAGAAGTTGAAAAAAAGATGCCCCATACATCGATTTCGTCACCGTCAATTTTCTAACTGCAAATGTCAGTTTGGAATCCCAAAAAAAATATTCTTTTAAGTGATAAAACTACGAATTAAAATTTTTCGGACTATTACCTTTAAGAGCGCTGCGCCCGCGGCTCGCAACTACAAATCGAGACGTTTGCAAAATTCGTTCGGAATATTGCTATCTCTGTTTGACAACAGCAGGCGGGCGGCGGACGCGGTGCGCATCCGTGTGTGTGTGTGATTGGATAGATAGCTACTTACCATTCATTCATAACGAGTCGACGGCATTTATATTTTATTATTAGGAATTAGGTATGTTCATTACTTGCTTTATTTCTGTTGAATACTTTGGGGAATCGTTAGTATATGTACAGACTAGTAATGCGTTTTTTGGAAATTTCTTTACAATGCCAATATTTCAATGTTTTAGAATATCTCTGGATCTAGGCCTTGTAGAGAAAATCTAGTAGATATGAAATGAAATTGTTTATTCTGTAAATAGGATAAGTATCGGAATCACTTTTACACGTCAGATTAAAAAAATCGGTACCGCGGTAATCAACGCATTGATGCCTTTTACTCCACGGTTTCGGTAAATTGCGTTACAGTGTCGCGAAATCAAAGGTTTAGTCCCATCTCAAAAATGCTCAACGCGCCTAAAGAAGTCTGAAAAACTTCCAAAACCTTTAAAGTAAAAATACTTGCATAGAACTTTGATCCATAAGTAAATATAAATAAGGAGCAGAATTGCATCGAGCGTCGAAGGAGCGAGTAGCCGAAAAAAATACTTTGAAGAAAAATACTTGTATAGAACATTGGTACGGACCTTATCTAAATAAAGAGCACAATCGCATTAAAAAAAAATCTTCCAAAACCTTTAATCCGTAATGTAGTATAAATAAAGAGCACAATCGCGTTTACAAAAAAAAAAAAACTTCCAGATCCTTTAAAGTAAAAACGCTTGCATATAGTTCTATGCAAGCGTTTTTGCAGTACCGGTATAATAAATACCGTATAGAAAATGTCCAACACCGGGATCCCGGTATGAGACTATTTTTTTACTTAATATCGTTTTTTTATTCAACAACTAATGAGTTAAGTAGTAAAAAAGTGTAGTAGTAGTAGTTAAAAAGCACACAAAATAATAAAAAACTGCTTTTTAAATACTAGTCACTTTTTTATACAACTTTAAATTGCAAACTTCTGTTTCTTGTGTTTGTCTTCTGTTTGTTTGTTTTTTTTTGTAAATTTGAATAATCAGTATCTAAGTAATTACAATTTAGCGATCTATTTAAAAAAAACAACAACAATCAATCATCTCTCTCTCTCTCAACAAAAAAATCACAAAAAAAAACACAATCACATAAAAATCAGTCAAAATTGTTCATCGTGTTTTTAAAGGGGAAGCGCCAGGGTAGCTCGCAAAATTCAAATTTTCTTACGTAAAAAACGTAAGAAAATTTGAATTTAAAAATGCAAAAAGCAAAAAGCATTTTAAAAATAAAAACCATCAAATACCACGGCGCTTATTTTCCAAGGGGCTTATTTTCCACGGCGCTTATTTTCCAAGGCGCTTATTTTCCACGGCGCTTATTTTTCACGGCGCTTACTTTCCACGGTGCTTATTTTCAACGGCGCTTATTTTTCACGGCGCTTATTTTCAACGGCGCTTATTTTTCAGTCAGCTGAACGGAGATCCTTAATTCCGTGCGGCGTATTTTTGCCGCGTATTTTATTCTGTGTGTCCAGAATTAAATACGCGCCTCCGCGCCACGGGAGAGAGAGTTTGGATTGGATGACAAATGAAAATCATAATTTGACATATTAATGTCAAATTATGATTTTCATTTGTCATCAAGACTTCCTCTTCCCAAAGTAAAGCTGCCATATTGATTGACCCATCCTTTGTTTGCGAGACTCAGTGGTGAGGATTTGGATTTTTTTATTCATACGCTTATTTTCCAAGGCGCTTATTTTCCACGGCGCTTATTTTTCAAGGCGCTTATTTTTCACGGCGCTTACTTTCCACGGTGCTTATTTTCAACGGCGCTTATTTTCCAAGGGGCTTATTTTCCACGGCGCTTATTTTCCAAGGCGCTTATTTTCCACGACGCTTTTATCCCACGGCGCTTACTTTCCACGGGGCTTATTTTCCACGGCGCTTATTTTTCACGGCGCTTATTTTCCAAGGCGCTTATTTTCCACGGCGCTTTTATCCCACGGCGCTTACTTTCCACGGCGGTAAAATTACGTGTTTACGCGTTTGTTTTACGTGTAATAAATATTACACGTAAAACAAAAAGTATTTTAATAAAACACGTATACTAAAAGATCAATAATTTAATTGTTTTCAAAATGGTGAAGTTTTCAGAAAAAAACGCTTGATAGATTTTGCGTCATTCTCAGTTTTTTATCCGCGTTAGACATAACTTTACAAATTAATTTCACTATTTAAAATAAACATAATCAAAAATATGCCTATATTAAAATATTAAGAAAATGCTCTTATTCAACATTTTTTTATTTTCAAATTACTAACACTACTCATTTAGACGTCATCTTCAGTATGAAATCATTAAAAGTCGGTTATCGTCCCCTTAAACGGTTGCACAAATATGTAACCAAGGAAAACGTTCTCTCTACCTCTATGCTCGTAGGTAGAATGCTCAGTAAATAATTATACGCCATGTCAATATACATCTCTCGGCCGCCTTCAGAACTATCATAAATGCCCAATTCAACTCTTACAATAGACTCTATATCAGTGCTGCAGGGTTAACATGACAAGTGCGAGAACGCTCTTTTTCTCGTTTTATCGGAATTTGTCGCCGTTGTTTTGACGTCATTCTAATCCCTTACATGACCGCAAACGGCGAGTAAACTCGAAAAAGGCACTTTGACACTACTTTATCGCGCGACGAGATACCGATGTTGCAAGTGATTAAAAACAAATTATTTTTATGATAGCAGCATCGGCTTGAAGTTCTGTTTCATTCATTCAATTTATGCATGGAATTATGTACTTTATTGAATAAACGTCTGTCTTAATTATTCTCTCTTTTAATTATTTATGATTAGTTTTTTGTGTAACCGACTTTTTGATTAAAATTAAATCATTTCTTTGGCATGCTAAATTAAAATACAAATTGACGGAAATTAAAATTAGTGGCACCTATACTCATTAGATAATCACCACAAATGACAAATGGGCCGACGATAGCAATTTGACAAATCGAAGTTTAACAGTCACCATAAAGTCCATGACGTTGCAAATTTTGTTAATCACCAGTCACCAAAAAGACTGGCGTTCAAATAAATTGGCAGGTGGAGTTGATTCCGCTATTATAACCATAAAATTGTTAATCACCACCCTTAGGAAATAAACTGGTGATTTTAGTAATTATGTTGCGAATATTTGATATTACCATACAGCTATAATCCCTAGATTTCGTTAATTTATTTATTTAATCACCATAATTGGCAAAGTGACTGGAAAGTAATAGTCATCTACGTGGTAGTGCACCCCTCTACTACAGTACACCGGTGTACACCCACAATTAAAAAAAATAATATCATTTTGTCTTTTTGTCTACTCTTCTCGTCGTCAAAATCGAGGACGACTAAATACGACAAAATAACTGATTATCTCGTGTTGAACTGTCAAAAATCGAGATAAATAACGTGTCATGTTTGGGTTTGTTAACAAAACATCAAGTTTGACAGAACGAGTCAAGTATTTTGTATGGCGTAGCTATCAGTAAACGATAACACTACGAAATAGACAAAAATTAGTCGCGCGAGCGTGGATAATTATCGCGTGTGTCATGTTAGGCCTGCTGGAAGAAGCATGGGTCCTAACTTCCCTTTGAGTTTTAGCTTCTATTTCTGCCTCCAGTTAGTAGCACAAGTAGTAATGAAATGTAACTAACTGTCGAATTAAAATACGCAGTTTTTAAAACTTACCCTGATAATTATAAAATTGGTTGGAAATATAATGTGTAGGTAATAAAAAGAAATTGTTTCACTGTAGTGTCTACTGATAAAATAAAATCACCAATACCGGTATCCCGGTAGTGGACATTTCAATACCGGTATTGAAAAATGTCAAATAATGTCGGGGATCCCGGTATTAGCCAATACCGGGATCCCGGTATTGAAAGCCCTACATAGAACATTGATCCGTAACTAAATATAAATAAGAAATAAAATAGTCTTGCGAGTATTTCGGATCGGCACTTGGTCGGCGTACTTGCAAGTAAATACCTAGTATAAAAACCTGGTCCTATAATATAGCCCTCGTTCGCACGGACGTAATAAAATCGCGGCGAAATTTTTCGTGCACTTGATTTTCAACGCTCTGCTTAGCGCCGAGAGTTGAAAATCCAACAGTGTTTCTTCAACGCGCTGGGACGAGAGTACGTCCCAGCACGTTTGATTCTCAACAAGCCACCTATACCTGGACTACCGCGTTTCGGCCGTGTGTATAATTTATATGTTTCTACGACTCGCTGAGGGTCTTTAGACGCATAAATAGGTACCTACCGATTAATATTACTGATGAAACATAAGTACTCGTTTGTCCAGATACGGATGTTTGTAAACACATTTATGTTATCTGAAGATAGAAAGAAAGAAAAGATAGAATATTTTTTTTTTTTTTTTCAGAAACACGTGTATACAAAAAGATAATTAACTCGAGTAAAACAATCAAACAATAGATTTAAATATAATAACGAGCACAAAACAGAAGTAGTCGGCAGCTGCTTTAATTTAGTAAACAAATAAGCACAGTAAAGTACCTATATAATATACCTAATCTTATAATACTGACAAAAAATACCCCGAACGAATTCCAACCGATCACGTTGCGCTAGTGTGAGTGCCTGTCGGAGCGATATACAACTACAGTGAGCAGTACGACCACGCACACATTGACAAATTATTCCTTGACGCGATGGCAATACTAGCATCGAAAAATTATGATAAATTTGGATGTGTTCCGTAATACAAAAAATGATGAATGAAAATTTAATGTATTTCCATTTTATTTTCGATAATTTGTAACTTGATAACATAAACTATGCTTCTACGGAAACAATATTACAAATATTGTTGTTTATAATACAGAAAAAACCATATGAAAACATGTCATTTACGCTGTAAAAATGTACGAAATGGAATTCGCTTACATTTCATTTAAAGGTAAGTTTTTGAAAATCAAAAGACGTAGGAGCCTAGATAAATACTGTCTCAATCCGAATATCAACATAATATGGTGGAAATATGCTCAAATTGCAAATGATTGATGTACTACGTTTGTATGGACAATTCATACGTCGCCGCATTCTTAATTGTGCAATGAGACATTGCTTCATGTCAAATTTCATGATTGTAGGTCAACGGGAAGTACCCTATATATTTTGATTTATTCGCGAGTATCAAAATATGTATCTCGCAAAAATGGCCGCAGCTGTGATGAAGCGGGAGCAGTGGTGGTCCAGTGGTAATGACCGCGACTTACGAGTTGTGGGTCATAGACGTTCGAACCTAGAGAGGCGCTTTACTTTGTGTAAATTATTTCATCATCACTGCTTTCAAAACGATGAAGGAAAATATCGTGAGGAAACCGGCATGTTCTAAAACCAACAATTCGAAGATAAAAATCTACCTACTCGCACTGGGCTCCCGTCATGGATTATGCCCACTCCCTCTCACCGCAAGGAGGCCTGTGTCCCAACAGTGGGAACATGATAGGCTGATTGTTTATAAACGGCCGTATTTTTTTATTGCGTTGACTTAGAAGTTTGATTTTTTTACCTTACCGGACCGTAGACCTACGTATTTAATATTAATTTCAATTTGATACCTCCACGCGTTCTTGAGAAAAAGAGTCTTGACAAATAGACAGATGGAGAATGAAGTTAGTCATCAAAAAACGGTTTCATTTTTTACTTTTGAGGTACGCAACCCTAAAAACGACCAAAAATAATACCTAATCCTGTAACTAATTTGACAACAAGCACGATTCAACTTAGATACGATCAAAACCTAGTAATAGAAAAACTTCCAGCAGGCCTTTACAAAAATTACGAAATATTGTTCATATAACATCGACCAGTTGCGTAGTAATCATGTGGAACAACAGCTCAAATCGTCCAGTTAAATTGTTACTCAATAATAGACTGGACAAAGACGTCCAAAGAATAGTTCAACCTTTCAACATTATGCTCTCTGTATTCTTAACTTCAAAATACAAAATTAGAAATAGTTTTATCATTGCGTGTGAGAAGAAGTATCATATATTACAGTTCTTAACTATTTCATTTTTCAATTTTATTTGTATCTGGTATCTGTTCAACGACAAACACAGTAATTTCGCGGAATTACATAAAACGGGTGTCGCGCTTACAATTTTTTGTTTTATTGACATTATGTATTACTTCAGCTACATTTTGCTGATCATTTGTAACATTGTTCATAGCCGTAGCAACGTTTCCCTTATAATGAAGCTCCAAGACATTCATAGGAGCATTGATATTAGCAAAAGTCTCCCAAGTTATATTATTTGGAACTGGATTTCACTTTTTACTGGACTCGGTATTTCTATTTTCCCGGCTACATTTTTTTATGTCAAAAAGGGGTCAATTTATATTATTGACGCTTCCAGCGATTTACTGATTACACAATATGATCTAAACTTAATTTATGGTATCCGCCTTACAACTTTGATAACAACGTATTTGAAAGAATGGATTAAGAACATACAAACAATAAACAATGAAGAACAGAATGATGAATATTGTATCAAGATTTTTAAGATGTATCAAAATATTTTAGAAGCTTACAAACTTTATACAAAATGTTTCCAAGTATTAGTAAGTCGGCGCTTGCTTATATTGTTGCATATAAATTCCAGTTCCTCCAACTCATGCAATATTCTCTTCTTTTTTAGTTATTATACCGAACATACGACTCGTTTATTCGTTGTCTATGTTTTGTGCAATTACACTTAATGCATTTGAAAGCGTCACATCACGAAGTGAGTATATGCAATGCATATTATGTGTCTTAAGTTTTCATTTGGTTATAGATAGGTAATGTGCAGGAGTTCTATTATTAATTTGTGTAAAAAAAATTACTGGCTTCAATATCCAAATCATGATAATATTAAAGTTCTGTTGTGAGAATTATCTATGTTCTTTCTATTAATCTGATTTACTTTTAGACCAATTCAAACATCTTTACTTTTGCCATTTTTTTTAAATAGGTGTTAGGTATCATTTCTTAATCAAGATCCTATTATGATTTGCTTCTTTTTTTAATGATATATTATTTTTATAGGACTGAATGCCACATTTGTACTTTCACAGTCTTCATTTTCTTCACTAATTATATTAAAATATCATTTGAAACATTTTTTTTTACTCAGGTACTGTGTAGACTGTGTTACCACTAGTTACTCAATGTAAACTTAATTTTATTGAATAAATAAGTTTACATGTTGACGTTACAGTACTATTTCAGTTCACAGCTGGCTCATAATATTATTTTGCTACTTGCTGCTTTCAGTTGCCTCCATCTCTGAGCGTACTTGTAATGGTATGGATTGTAAAATTTTTGTCACTTATAATGATAACTTGTTGGCAATGTGAGAAGTTCTATATATCTGTGCAAGAAGCTGAGTCGGTGTGTATACAGCGTGTGATGGATACGAACTGTCCAAGTAAGAACAAAAGTTTCGACTACGAATAACTAAATTCGTTTAAAAAAATGTCGATACTTTTGATTCCCCTAATTTCAACATTGATTCTGAGAGATGGGATTTTCAAAGTTGAAATCTATGGAATTAAAGTTTACAATATTTTAATAATTTTTTAATTATCCAGCTCAATTTTTGCTTATTTCCTTACAGAAAGTGTCAGACATCTTTGCAAGCGCGTGCTACAAGTTAACCGGACCTTCAGTAAGATGACAGCGTGTGGCTTGTTTACAATAGACGCCACTCTACCGATACCTCTGACTGGACTCTTAACTAATTACATTATTGTACTGTTGCAGTTTGCTTTCCTGTGAAAATAATTATTTCTTCAATAAATCTTCAGTTACAATGATTTCATGTAATAATATGATTGAGTATATACAAATAAAATAATCTTTCTAGAAGCTAAGTCTTTTATGTTACTTGACAGCAAATACGTATATGATTAATGTTCAACTTCGATGCAATCAATAGGTACCTAATTAAGCAGACATTTTTGAATTGGTCATCATAAAAATAACAGAAAATTGCTAATTTGACACTGAACAACGAAATAGTTAAATTTAGTAATCATGCGAAGATGTGTGTGATTTGTAGGTAATCTAGTTAATGTTAAGTGTTAAACAGGTACTGTTTTTGAGTCATTGATAATAAAACATTTTACAGAAATGTTTTAGATTTTTTTTTTAACGTTAATGTTATTTTAAGTTACTTTTTCTTATCAACTATTGTTTTTTCTTTGTTTTGCAATGTAATGTTACTTTAGTTTTTTGCAGTACAGTGATACCGTTAATGGGCTATTACGCGTTTATTCTGGTGCAGTCGAAAAAATTCTGATAATGTAATAGGTAATTAAGTTTTTATATCATCAAGGTCGGAATTATAACATTATGTTACGGTATATCGTGTGTATGTAACTTCGTAAATAATTGATGTAAAAATCTGGAAAAAATTGAGGTGATGTATTTTGACCTATACATAACGAATATGGATTAACATCAAAACCGCCTCAATAGCACTTACGCGTTTATTCTGCGGGGGCGGCGATATATATATATATATTGATAATACTATCACATGAGTGTTTTAATACCTAATTATGTACAGTTGCATACAAGAATTTATCTACACCCATGATTATAAATCCTCTATAAAAGTTTCCGAAACCATTGGGTGTTTGTAACTCAAGATCAAAAATAAAAAATATCCCACGAAATTCAGTACAACTGCACGTATGTGTGTCGTCTGCACCAGCACATCACCGCACATGCGTGCAGCGGGTGCTGCTGTACCCTGTTTAAAACGTTGAAACGAGTTGCATAGTGAATTTAGTGCAACATTATAACACTCATTTGGATAATATTAGGTATGAATACAATGACACTGGCTGTTTTAATGTTGGCAATAAGCTAACTGTTTCAGAAACTTTTATAGGGGATTTATAGCATGGGTGTAACTAAAATGATTTACAATAGTTTGTGTAAATACCTACATTACTTAATGAAGACGATGCACCTAGAATAAAATTACTATACCACAATAGGTGAAAAGAATTAAAAATGAAGCAAAGACAGATAATTTATATGTATATGTGATATATACATGGTGCTCACATATTTACAAACATTGTAAAAGTAGACGATTTTCCTAAAAGTTTATAATTTATAAGTCAGTGTGTGAGGAAGTGATCACAGTATGTAAAATCAATGTTGTATGACAGAAAAAAAAAGAAGTTATTTAAAAAACAAAAAACCCGACTGCAAAAACACATAACTGAAAAGAGAAAAACAAGCATTATTATCTATAGAATTTTGGTATTGCAGGCGGGACAAACCAATAACCTGAAATGATGGTGTAAATTTTGTTTGTCCCGCCTGCAATACCAAAATTCTATAGATAATAATGCTTGTTTTTCTCTTTTCAGTTATGTGTTTTTGCAGTCGGGTTTTTTGTTTTTTAAATAACTTTTTTTATTTCAAGCTTTTTAGTTTTATTAAAATAACTAGCTTTTGCCCGCGGCTTCGCCCGCGTGGATGTCGGAAAATATCCCACAGGAACGTGCTAGCGGGATTCATAGTATCCAATGTCCTAACCCAGGTCATGGCCTATCCGTATGCCTATCATCTAAATCCGTTTAGCCGTTATGGCATGAAAAGGTAAGAGGCTGATAATAAATCTGTTTTAGGGTTCCGGACCTCAAAATGAAACATTAAAGCCCTTAAAGGATGACTTCAGTGTCTGTCAAGACCCTTTTTCTCAGGAACGTGTGGAGGCATCAAGTTGAAATAGATATTAAAAACTTAGATCTACGGTCTCTTGGAAGTGTAATAAAAATCAAATTTCCAAGTCAACGCAATAATGGGCACGCCACAACTGTGGCAATAAGTTCCCTCATTGAAGAGTGGCTAGAGTGGCGCCACGGCGTCCATACCTTCCACCTGACGCAGGTTCTCACCGGACACGGTTGTTTCGGGAGATTCCTGTTTCGGATAAGGTGGGAGGAAACGCCCGGGTGAGACCATTGTGTGGATCGCCCGGAGGACACGGTGGAGCATACGGTGGAGGTCTGCCCGGCTTGGGCGGGGCACCGCCATGTCCTCGTGGAGACGATCGGCGGTGGCGATTTTTCGCGTCCGGCCCTGGTCCAAGCCATGGTAGGTACGCTAGGGCCGATGCCTGCCAGGATCGCGGGAAAGTCCGAAAGGGTAACCGTGGCCCCTGGCAATACACAGGCAACTGAAGGAACACGGGTGGGTTTTTGTCAGTATAAGCCTAACACGCTCTCCCGCTCCGCCCAGAGCGAGAGAAGTTATTTGATAATTTCCCACCCAAAAAAAAAGTTAACGATATAAAAAATATAGCCATTTATGCCGCATATTTTGACACTCGCAAATAAGTCTATTTGGTACTTCCCGCTGGTCCAGCAGCATGAAGTTTGGCAAGAAGTAAGGTCAAGTAAAGAGGATAATCCGAAAATTGGTAATTTATAGTTCTATAATGAACGGCAAAGTTAAGTTTTTTCTGCAATCTGAGATTAAAAATTCAAAGGCCGCGTGTCTTGAAGTAACATTTAGTCTGTATTTAATTACTCTAATAAAAGTTCTTTTTCAATTGAAAAAGAACAACATGAACATTAATACATTACAGCATAATATGTTGTTATTCATTTTAAGTTTGTCCTTCAATCCAGATTTGGAAATTCGGGCAGTTTTTTTTTTTAAATGGCTTTTCGCAGTTTTGACCACTAAGGTCGTGGCTGCTAAACCGGATTTTCCTGTGGGTGCCATAAGCTTCTACACTTAGAGCCTCCAGCCAAGAGCTTTTTAAACTATTCTAAATTAAAATTAAGCGAATGCTCGCTAAGGGCACCCCCTGTGGGGTACGGACCTCGGCTGAGGGCATCGCTGACGGGAGGACAGCAAGAGGGGACAGGCTGGATCAAATTTATATTATCATCATGATTATTATTCGGGGTATTTAAATCTACGTGCTCAGCTGCAACAACTGCTGGCACCTCGTTTTCGAGCAAGGGTCGGGGGGGGGATTCGTTTACTCGGGGAGTAGATCGCGTACGTAAAGGACCTCGGCGGCGAGGTTGGAATGACGGGAGGCGTCTGTGTTTATGCACTGTACTGGTGGCCCTATTCTGCTCCTGGAGGAGTGTAATGGGGTCATCTGGGTCGGAGAGTACATGCCTCGGGCGGCAGGTCTGACTGATTTGGGACGGGACATAATTGGCTGCCTCGACTATCAGAGGGTTCCGATGTCGAGAAGCGGAGTCAAAGTAACGCTTGGACATGCGTTTGAGAAACTGGTGGATCGTAGGGATCTTACAGTCGAGATGGAGGATCTCGTTTCTGATGTACCAGGAGGCTCCCGTGGCCTTGCGAAGGAATCGGTTCTGTAGGGTCTGCATCCTATGGATGGAACGGGTTTTGGCGTGAGCGAAGACTGCTCCCGCATAGGTCATTATGGGACGGACGCATTCGGGCAGCCGAGCAGGCACAGCTTTGAAACGGGACCCTCAGGGCACAAGTCCTTCTCACACTTGACCGGTTTTTTTAACAAATTTTATATGATTCTAATTAAGTTTATATGATTCTAAATGCCTTTCTTAAAATATAAATTGTTCGTTTTACTATTATTGTCACCATTGATTTGTAGTACCTACTCTTGCCGCCATTGAACATATTAATACAGGACCTGCATGTTTGAAAAGTTAGTTTATGAATTTAAATTGTAATAATTTTTAATAAAGACTAAATGTTAATCCAAGATACGGACTATGACTATATTTCCAATCCCAAAAATCTCTTGAAAAGAAGACAAAAAAACAATATTACATGTGAATTTTAATATCATCCCCTATTTTACCCTCTTGAGGGATAATTTTTGAAAAACGCTGAAATACGTCATTCTTGATTTGTTACCAAAAGCACAAATTTAAATTTTCATAGCCCTAACTTAAGAAATGATAGGTTTCCCATACAAACTTTCATCCCCTTAGGTTTATTTTTGAGACAAAAAGTTGCTTATGTCCTTCTCCGGGATGCCATCTATCTCCTTGCCAAATTTTATCGAAACCCGGTCAGTAGTTTAGGCGTGAAAAGGTAACATACAGACAGACAGAGTTACTTTCGAATTTATAATATTAGTATAGATGGATTAATTGATGATTGACTGCTTAGCTGCATAAAAGTATAGCGGATTGATAATCATTTAAAAGTTAAATCTGTAACTATCTGCTACATTCGGTCCTTATTCAGCCCAGTGAAGTATTGGAATAATTCAACTGTTGCATAGTATATTGTGTTCAGTTGTAGTAAGTACCTCATTAAAAATATTTTTCAACATACAAAGGTATACTTGTATTGAGTTCTATCTCCTCTCATTTCCTACGAAATGTATGGGAGTTATTTTTCAATTTCTGACTTTTCTCGTACTCAAACCTCAGTTGGCCCAATATAGTTTTTCGATCCTAATAATAAATAATGAGAAATAGGATCGACTGGCATCAAAAAAGTTTTTGTGAAAATTTGCCATTTTCTTACTGACTGTAATTTTTTTTCAAAATCTGTGAATGCAGATCAAAATGTTTCAAAATGTTAAGGACAGTCTCCTAAGACCGTTTTCTTGTAGCGACAACGGTTAAGGTACCTGCCCTTATTGCTCCATCTCAAAATCCAGCCTGTATATGCTATGATTGACTGCTTAGCTCCATAAAGGTACAAAAGGTTAAATCCATAACTATCTGCAATATTCTAACCTTTTGGCTAGTCTTTTCACAATTTGCGGTAAACTATATAAGAATACGAACATAATGCTATATTGCTCATCCCCCATAGCAAATAGCGTGATAATAATTTTTGAAAAATCTATTGTGACGTTTCCATTATTTGACTATAAAGTTTATTTATACCAATTTTTAAGTTAATTAAGCTACACAGTAAAATCCTCCATTGTAAAAATTAATACCCCGTTTCACCCCATTAGGGGTAGATTTTCAAAAAACCCTGATATATGTTTTTATTTATTTTCAGTTTTAATTATAAATACTGAGTTTCGAGTTAATTAGACCGCTCGTTAAAATTCTTCCACACAAACTTTGATACCCCCCAATCCTCCTTTAGGGGGTGCTTTAGAAAAACTAAAAGTGGCAAACTTTATAATTTATATAGATAAGTATTCGGCTAAGTTTCAAGTTTATTAACTCAAGGAATAAGATTTTTCATACAAACAAAATCCCCCCTTTTCACCCTCTTAAAGGTCGAATTTCCAAAAATCCGTTCTTAGCGGACATCTACTAACTATAATCTACCTTCCTACCAAATTTCATCTTCATACGTCAAGCGGTTTTCGATTTTTCTTGATGAATGAGTGAGTGAGTGAGTGAGTGACCTTTCTTTTTTATATATTTAGATTAGATATTAAGTTTTATTTGATACCAATAATGTTTTTCTTTAAACCTACCCCTCTCTTTTTTTCTATTTGCAGATGCAATATATAAATATTATATAGCCTATGACACTCCCACAATTAATACAAATCTAATGACACCTCACATATTAAAATCCATCAAGCCGTTTAGGCTACAGAGCGTGCCAAAGAAATAGACATACATACAAACATACATACATACATACAGAGTATGTACCCTCTAAAAACATTACCCTCCTTCTGGGGCAGTCGGGTAAATACAGTTAAATTAGAAACCAGTTTGATTTTGTCTTGATTCTAAATTGTCCTATGGAGCAGGACCAGCATGTTTCCAAGCACTCTTATTTTGGATATAATCCTCTAAATTGTAATATGCTTGTTTACAAAGTGTACTTTTAATATGAGTTTTAAATTGTGTTTCATTTAATTGCAATATGTCACAAGGTATTTTGTTGTAACATTTAACACAGTACCCCATAAAAGATGTATGTACTTTAGATAATCTGAAAAATTGTTGATCTAGTTTACCTTTATTTCGAGTATTAAAATTATGTCTATCACTTATTTTACTATTCCCATGTGAATAGACAGAAACTATAGAATGCCACTTGCTACACTCCTTACATACCTAAGCCTTTTTTTTCGTTTACGTTCATACATCAGAGGGACAGTTCCCACATTTTTTATGAACGTTCGCATCCTAATCTCATTCGCAATCTGTCAAAATTACAATCAATATTTATTTTCTTGTTCATTATACTAACATTTTTTTAAAAATTTGACAGATTTTGATTATAATGTGTACGTTTTTCAAGTACGAGAATTGGCCTTCTGGTCATACAAGCACGCCGGTTATGAGTACTAGGCACCTGAACTTTCTGAAGAATATCAGCAATTAGGTCACATGTCCTCCTAGGGCGTCCTGGTGTCCCGGCGTTTCCACTCACATCTACCTTGCCTTGTTTTTTTTCAAATATACAAAAAAGGCAGTAATCAGTCAATCAAGAAATCAAGAAAAATAATAAAAATAAGAATATAAATTAATTCATTCACTGATCTTTTTATACAATTTGACAACAAGCACGATTAATTATTTTCAACTTAGATACGATCAAAACCTATGAACAGACAAACTTTCGACAGACGCTAATAAAAATTACGAAATATTGTTCATATACCATCGACCAGTTGCGTGGTAATCATGTGGGACAACAGTTCAAATCGTCCAGTTAAATTGTTACTAAATAATAGACTGGACAAAGACGTCCAAAGAATAGTTCAACCTTTCAACATTATGCTCTCTGTATTCTTAACTTCAAAATACAAAATTAGAAATAGTTATATCACTGCGTGTGAGAAGAAGTATCATATATTACAGTTCTTTACTATTGCATTTTTCAATGTGTTTTGTATCCGTTGTATGTTCAACGATAAACACAGTAATTTCGCGGAATTACATAAAACGGGTATCGCGCTTACAATTTTTTGTTTTGCAAACACTTTGTATTACCTCAGCTATATTTTGCTGATCATTTGCAACATTGTTCATAGCCGTAGTAATGTTTCTCTTATAATGAAGCTTCAAGACATTCATAGGAGCATTGACATTAACAAAAGTGTCCCAAGTTATATTATTTGGAACTGGATCTCACTTTTTACTGTAGTCAGTATGTCTATTTTCCCGGCTATATTGTTTTATGTCACAAAGGGGTCAATTTATTTTATTGAAGTTTCCGGCAATTTACTGATTATACAATATGATCTTAATTTAATTTATGGTATCCGCCTTACAACTTTGATGACAACGTATCTGAAAGAATGGATTAAGAATATACAAACAATAAATAATGAAGAACAGAATGATGAATATTGTAACAAGATTTTTAAGACGTATCAAAATATCTTAGAAGCTTACAAACTGTATGCAAAATGTTTCCAAGTATTAGTAAGTCGGTGCTTCCTTACATTGTTACATAATATAAATTTCAGTCCCTTCAACTAATGCAATGATATTTTATTCTTTTTTAGTTATTATACCGAACATTCGACTTGTTTATTCGTTGTCTATGTTTTGTGCAGGTACACTTAATACTCTTGCAAACGTCGTCACAGCACGAAGTGAGTATATGCAATGCATATTATGTGTCTTAAGTTTTTATTTGGTAACAGATAGGTAATGCCAAGGACTTTCATTTATTTATTTATGTAAAAAAATTGTGCTTCAATATCCATAACATGGTATTAAAGTTCTAGAGTATAAAATAATAAAAATAAAAAAAAACGGTGACGTTACGGTACCATTCCAGAACACAGCCTGCTCTTAATATTAGCTACTTAATGCTTTCAGTTGCCTTCATCTCTGAGCGTCCTTTTAATCATATGGATTGTACATTTTTTGTCACTTGTAATGATAACTTGTTGGCAATGTGAGAAGTTCTATATATCTATGGAAGAAGCTGAGTCGGCGTGTATCCAATGTGTGTTGGATACGAACTGTCCAAGTAAGAACAAAAGTATCGACTATTAATAACTAAATTCTTATTAAAAAATAGCGACACTTTTCATTCCCCTGATTTCACATTGATTCTAAAACATGGGTTTCTCAATATTGAAGTCTGGAGAGTTAAAATCTATATTTATATTCTTTTGTAATTTATCCAACTTGATTGCTTATTTCCTTACAGAAAATGTCAGACATCTTTGCGAGCGCGTGCTACAAGTTAACCGGACCTTCAGTAAGATGACAGCGTGTGGTTTGTTCACAATGGACGCCACTCTACCTCTGCCTCTGATAAGACTCTTAACTAATTACATTATAGTACTGTTGCAGTTTGCTTTCCTGTGAAATTATTTATTTCTTCAACAATATCTTTATTTGCTTTGATTTCATGCAATGTTATTATTGATAGATATAAATAAATAAAAAATCGGGCCACACCTAAGCCTTTTATGTTATTTGAGTATGTATATGATTAATGTTCAACTTCGATACAACCAATACGTACATAATTAAACAGACCTTTCTGAATTAGTCATTATAAAATAAAAGAAAATTGCTCATTCGAGACTGAAATTGATTAGTAATCATGTGAAAATGTGTATTATGTTTACTGCAGTTTTCTTTTCAAAATACAAAACAAGAGATATTTGTATCACTCCGTGTTAAAATAAATATCCCGTATTGAGTTCCTGACTGTTAAATTTTTCAATGTCTTGTGTATCTATCGTATGGTAACCGATAAACACAGTGATTTTGCGGAATAAAGTAAAAGCCTATCTCACTATCCATTTTTTGGTTGTTTATCAGTGTTGAAGGACAGAATCTATAAAAAAAAAAAAAATTGTTATCTGGCAGAATCTTGATGCTCCGAAATTTATTTGGCATAACACACTTTGCATAATCTTCTTTAAACGAATATGTCCGAATTTACAATGGCTTACTTTTAAGATAGCAGAATTTTATTTGACATAATTACCTTTAGTAAAGTTAAAATTTCGGATAATTTCGTTTAGCGTAACGTTTATTTAGAGTGACGATTATTTGGTACAATGTAACTTGGCATACTTACGAAGATGGCAGAATTTCATTTGGAATCATTTCATTAGGCTTATTGCCATTTCTATAAAATTGTTGTTTTACCCTTAAATTAAAATAGTGTCTTAAAAAGTCAATATGTTATGCTACAAAAGTTAGTTACAGAAACGAATCGCTGCTAAGCCGACTCCACGTAGTCTTCATACATCAGAGGGACAGTTCCCACATTTTTTATGAACGTTCGCATCCTAATCTCATTCGCAATCTATCAAAATTACAATCAATATTTATTTTCTTGTTCATTATACCAACATTTTTGAAAAATTTGACAGATTTTGATTATAATGTGTACGTTTTTCAAGTACGAGAATTGGCCTTCTGGTCATACAAGCACGCCGGTTATGAGTACTAGGCACCTGAACTTTCTGAAGAATATCAGCAATTAGGTCACATGTCCTCCTAGGGCGTCCTGGTGTCCCGGCGTTTCCACTCACATCTACCTTGCCTTGTTTTTTTTCAAATATACAAAAAAGGCAGTAATCAGTCAATCAAGAAAAATAATAAAAATAAGAATATAAATTAATTCATTCACTGATCTTTTTATACAATTTGACAACAAGCATGATTAATTATTTTCAACTTAGATACGATCAAAACCTATGAACAGACAAACTTTCGACAGACGCTAATAAAAATTACGAAATATTGTTCATATACCATCGACCAGTTGCGTGGTAATCATGTGGGACAACAGTTCAAATCGTCCAGTTAAATTGTTACTAAATAATAGACTGGACAAAGACGTCCAAAGAATAGTTCAACCTTTCAACATTATGCTCTCTGTATTCTTAACTTCAAAATACAAAATTAGAAATAGTTATATCACTGCGTGTGAGAAGAAGTATCATATATTACAGTTCTTTACTATTGCATTTTTCAATGTGTTTTGTATCCGTTGTATGTTCAATGATAAACACAGTAATTTCGCGGAATTACATAAAACGGGTATCGCGCTTACAATTTTTTGGTTTGCAAACACTTTGTATTACCTCAGCTATATTTTGCTGATCATTTGCAACATTGTTCATAGCCGTAGTAATGTTTCTCTTATAATGAAGCTTCAAGACATTCATAGGAGCATTGACATTAACAAAAGTGTCCCAAGTTATATTATTTGGAACTGGATCTCACTTTTTACTGTAGTCAGTATGTCTATTTTCCCGGCTATATTGTTTTATGTCACAAAGGGGTCAATTTATTTTATTGAAGTTTCCGGCAATTTACTGATTATACAATATGATCTTAATTTAATTTATGGTATCCGCCTTACAACTTTGATGACAACGTATCTGAAAGAATGGATTAAGAATATACAAACAATAAATAATGAAGAACAGAATGATGAATATTGTAACAAGATTTTTAAGACGTATCAAAATATCTTAGAAGCTTACAAACTGTATGCAAAATGTTTCCAAGTATTAGTAAGTCGGTGCTTCCTTACATTGTTACATAATATAAATTTCAGTCCCTTCAACTAATGCAATGATATTTTATTCTTTTTTAGTTATTATACCGAACATTCGACTTGTTTATTCGTTGTCTATGTTTTGTGCAGGTACACTTAATACTCTTGCAAACGTCGTCACAGCACGAAGTGAGTATATGCAATGCATATTATGTGTCTTAAGTTTTTATTTGGTAACAGATAGGTAATGCCAAGGACTTTCATTTATTTATTTATGTAAAAAAATTGTGCTTCAATATCCATAACATGGTATTAAAGTTCTAGAGTATAAAATAATAAAAATAAAAAAAAACGGTGACGTTACGGTACCATTCCAGAACACAGCCTGCTCTTAATATTAGCTACTTAATGCTTTCAGTTGCCTTCATCTCTGAGCGTCCTTTTAATCATATGGATTGTACATTTTTTGTCACTTGTAATGATAACTTGTTGGCAATGTGAGAAGTTCTATATATCTATGGAAGAAGCTGAGTCGGCGTGTATCCAATGTGTGTTGGATACGAACTGTCCAAGTAAGAACAAAAGTATCGACTATTAATAACTAAATTCTTATTAAAAAATAGCGACACTTTTCATTCCCCTGATTTCACATTGATTCTAAAACATGGGTTTCTCAATATTGAAGTCTGGAGAGTTCAAATCTATATTTATATTCTTTTGTAATTTATCCAACTTGATTGCTTATTTCCTTACAGAAAATGTCAGACATCTTTGCGAGCGCGTGCTACAAGTTAACCGGACCTTCAGTAAGATGACAGCGTGTGGTTTGTTCACAATGGACGCCACTCTACCTCTGCCTCTGATAAGACTCTTAACTAATTACATTATAGTACTGTTGCAGTTTGCTTTCCTGTGAAATTATTTATTTCTTCAACAATATCTTTATTTGCTTTGATTTCATGCAATGTTATTATTGATAGATATAAATAAATAAAAAATCGGGCCACACCTAAGCCTTTTATGTTATTTGAGTATGTATATGATTAATGTTCAACTTCGATACAACCAATACGTACATAATTAAACAGACCTTTCTGAATTAGTCATTATAAAATAAAAGAAAATTGCTCATTCGAGACTGAAATTGATTAGTAATCATGTGAAAATGTGTATTATGTTTACTGCAGTTTTCTTTTCAAAATACAAAACAAGAGATATTTGTATCACTCCGTGTTAAAATAAATATCCCGTATTGAGTTCCTGACTGTTAAATTTTTCAATGTCTTGTGTATCTATCGTATGGTAACCGATAAACACAGTGATTTTGCGGAATAAAGTAAAAGCCTATCTCACTATCCATTTTTTGGTTGTTTATCAGTGTTGAAGGACAGAATCTATAAAAAAAAAAAATTGTTATCTGGCAGAATCTTGATGCTCCGAAATTTATTTGGCATAACACACTTTGCATAATCTTCTTTAAACGAATATGTCCGAATTTACAATGGCTTACTTTTAAGATAGCAGAATTTAATTTGACATAATTACCTTTAGTAAAGTTAAAATTTCGGATAATTTCGTTTAGCGTAACGTTTATTTAGAGTGACGATTATTTGGTACAATGTAACTTGGCATACTACGAAGATGGCAGATTTTCATTTGGAATCATTTCATTAGGCTTATTGCCATTTCTATAAAATTGTTGTTTTACCCTTAAATTAAAATAGTGTCTTAAAAAGTCAATATGTTATGCTACAAAAGTTAGTTACAGAAACGAATCGCTGCTAAGCCGACTCCACGTAGTCTTCATACATCAGAGGGACAGTTCCCACATTTTTTATGAACGTTCGCATCCTAATCTCATTCGCAATCTATCAAAATTACAATCAATATTTATTTTCTTGTTCATTATACCAACATTTTTGAAAAATTTGACAGATTTTGATTATAATGTGTACGTTTTTCAAGTACGAGAATTGGCCTTCTGGTCATACAAGCACGCCGGTTATGAGTACTAGGCACCTGAACTTTCTGAAGAATATCAGCAATTAGGTCACATGTCCTCCTAGGGCGTCCTGGTGTCCCGGCGTTTCCACTCACATCTACCTTGCCTTGTTTTTTTTCAAATATACAAAAAAGGCAGTAATCAGTCAATCAAGAAAAATAATAAAAATAAGAATATAAATTAATTCATTTACTGATCTTTTATACAATTTGACAACAAGCACGATTAATTATTTTCAACTTAGATACGATCAAAACCTATGAACAGACAAACTTTCGATAGACGCTAATAAAAATTACGAAATATTGTTCATATACCATCGACCAGTTGCGTGGTAATCATGTGGGACAACAGTTCAAATCGTCCAGTTAAATTGTTACTAAATAATAGACTGGACAAAGACGTCCAAAGAATAGTTCAACCTTTCAACATTATGCTCTCTGTATTCTTAACTTCAAAATACAAAATTAGAAATAGTTATATCACTGCGTGTGAGAAGAAGTATCATATATTACAGTTCTTTACTATTGCATTTTTCAATGTGTTTTGTATCCGTTGTATGTTCAACGATAAACACAGTAATTTCGCGGAATTACATAAAACGGGTATCGCGCTTACAATTTTTTGGTTTGCAAACACTTTGTATTACCTCAGCTATATTTTGCTGATCATTTGCAACATTGTTCATAGCCGTAGTAATGTTTCTCTTATAATGAAGCTTCAAGATATTCATAGGAGCATTGGCATTATCAAAAGTGTCCCAAGTTATATTATTTGGAACTGGATCTCACTTTTTACTGTAGTCAGTATGTCTATTTTCCCGGCTATATTGTTTTATGTCACAAAGGGGTCAATTTATTTTTTTGAAGTTTCCGGCAATTTACTGATTATACAAAATGATCTTAATTTAATTTATGGTATCCGCCTCACAACTTTGATGACAATGTATCTGAAAGAATGGATTAAGAACATACAAACAATAAACAATGAAGAACAGAATGATGAATAGTGTAACAAGATTTTTAAGATGTATCAAAATATTTTTGAAGCTTACAAACTTTATACAAAATGTTTCCAAGTATTAGTAAGTTGATGCTTCCTTACATTGTTACATAATATAAATTTCAGTCCCTTCAACTAATGCAATGATATTTTATTCTTTTTTAGTTATTATACCGAACATTCGACTCGGTTATTCGTTGTCTATGTTTTGTGCAGGTACATTTAATACTCTTGCAAACGTCGTCACAGCACGAAGTGAGTATATGCAATGCATATTTTGTGTCTTAAGTTTTCATTTGGTAACAGATAGGTAATGCCCAGGACTTTCATTTATTTATTTATGTAAAAAAATGTGCTTCAAAATCAATCTATATTTATATACATGGTATTAAAGTTCTAGAGTATAAAATAATAAAAATAAAACATTAGCCTCCCAATTCCAGTCATCTTTAGAGACTGGGTCCCTCCCATTGTTTTTCACAACAGGAGTTACCCACCTGCTCCATAAATCGGGCAGTACTGCGGAACCTAAAAATTATAGACCAATTACATGTTTACCGACGGTCTATAAAGTTCTTACATCCATTCTTAGGCCGGAAGTTCTTGTTGCATTTATAAATTATGACAATGTGTTGGAACATGGGGGTCTGTCATCGTTCAAAACAGGTTTTTTTGTTCAGGCTTATTTTCGAAGGATATCTTTATTTAAGTATACAATGGTCTATCATGTGTCCGTCTCACTTACTCATTTATTTGTCAGTCTTTGTTTGTTTTGTTTTGCAATTTTATGCACAATCACACTATTTTTGTACCTACATATTCGTTATTTTATTTATTTTTATCTGACACAAATTTATTTTATTTAAGTATACATATACACGTTACATTATAAAGCTGATTTACATCCGTCACATCACACTTTCAGGTCCAGTTGAAAACCAGCGTCAGGCACTTATTGTTGTCTGGCATTTTTGCTGAACTGGGCCTTTTTGGCGCAGCCGTGAGGCACACTCTCCTGCTAATTTCTTACATCGTTCTTTACACTTATTGTTTGATTTTTATTTTTATTTTTTATCTGCTGTTAATTATGTTGTGTGCTTTTTGGTCTGTGCTAAATAAATGTATTTTCTTTCTTTCTTTCTCTTAGAGCAAAAATTTCACACCATATTTACAACAACTTAATTATGTCTGTGTCTCAGAATGGATGTAAGAATGGGTCCCGCGGTACCAAGGAGCTGCTCCTTATAGACATGACCATTAGCCAACAGGTTAGTAGATCCCGGAAGGATTTGTCGACTTGTTGGATAGATTATAAGAAGGCCTATGATTCGGTGCCGCATACATGGCTCATGAGGGTGCTGGAGTTGTACAAGATAGATGCCACTCTGCGCACCTTCCTGATGCGGCAATGGAGGACGGTCCTTCTCTATCCAGGATGTCGACAGACCCGGGGAATTGATGAACCGATCAGGATTGAGCGGGGAATATTTCAGGGCGATAGTTTGAGTCCGCTTTGGTTTTGCTTAGCCTTGAATCCTCTAAGCACACTGCTGGAGGATTCAGGTCTAGGCTACCGGTTGAGAAGGGGTGGTCAGGTGATATCTCACCTCCTTTACATGGATGACTTGAAACTCTTTGCCCCCAACAATTTGCGACTGATGGAGCTACTGAAGGTAACCCAAACGTTCAGTAGCGCCATCAGGATGGAATTTGGTGTGCAAAAATGTGCAGTCATGCATGTAAAGCGAGGGAGGATTATGGAATCCGTAAGAACCCTACTCTCGGATTCGATACACCTTAGATCCCTCTCCTCAACCGAAACCTACAAGTACTTGGGTATGTCGGAAGCATTAGGCATCAATGTTGCCGACATGAAACAATCGTTGAGGGAACGCTTCTTTGGCCGCCTGAATAAAGTGTTAAATAGTCTTTTATCAGGCGGAAACAAGGTGCGTGCCTTCAACGGTTGGGTCATGCCGGTGTTGATGTATTCTTTCGGCATACTCAAATGGACTCAGACGGAACTTGACGCTCTAGATAGGAAGGTCCGTACATTGCTGACAGCAAATCGGATGCACCACCCACGGTCATCAGTGATGAGACTGTACATCCCGCGGAAGTGTGGGGGTCGAGGTTTCCTAAATGCTAAAACCCTCCACAACCGCGAGATTTACAGTCTCAGGGAATACTTCCTTCAAACTGACGTGGGTATGCACCGAGATGTGGTCGCAGTGGACAAGGTCCTCACCCCGCTCTCCTTGGCAAAAGAGAACTGGCGCAAACCTGCAGTACTTGATACTAACGATCGTAAGGAAGTATGGCAGGGCAAAGAGCTACACGGACGCTTTTTCCGGGCCCTCCACGGGCCTGATGTAGACTTTTTGGCGTCTGTATCCTGGCTACGCTTCGGTGACCTCTTCGAGGAAACCGAAGGTTTTGTCTGTGCGATTATGGATGAAGTTATCCTGACGAATAATTATAGGAAATACATTGTCAAGGACGGTACGATTGACATCTGTCGGGCATGCCACCGCCCCGGTGAATCAATCCGACATATTATTTCCGGTTGTTCTCGTCTAGCTAACGGCGAGTACTTGCACAGACACAATCTAGTGGCTAGGATTATCCACCAGCAACTTGCCTTGCAGTACAACCTTGTGGAATCTGAAGTACCATACTACAGGTATGTGCCCAACCCAGTTCTCGAGAATGGTCATGCCACATTGTACTGGGATCGATCTATCATCACTGACAGGACTATTGTAGCTAATAAGCCTGATATTGTGGTGATAGATCGACGAGAGCGCCGTGCAATGATTGTTGATATCGCTGTCCCTCATGACGAGAATCTCGTAAAAGCTGAGAAAGATAAAAAAATCAAATATCTTGACTTAGCACACGAGGTTGTCGACATGTGGGATGTGGATTCTGCAATCATTGTACCGATAATCGTTACGGTTAATGGCCTAATAGCGAAGAGCCTCGACCAACACCTCAGGAGGCTCTCATTGCGCGGCTGGGTCAAGGGCTTGATTCAGAAAGCAGTACTCCTAGACACGGCACGCATAGTGAGGAGGTTCCTCTCTCTAGAGCCCTGACCACCGGCAGCTTGGACCCTGTTCCTGATGCCGATGGGCCACTGTTTTTTATATTTTTAAATGTTATTTTAAATCATTTTTATAAAAATATTTAAAAATGTATTAAATATGTAAAAAAATGAATAAATGAGAAAAAAAAACGGTGACTTTACGGTACCATTCCAGAACACAGCTGGCTCTTAATATTAGCTACTTGCTGCTTTCAGTTGCCTCCAGCTCTGAGCGTGCTTGTAATCATATGGATTGTAAATTTTTTGTCACTTGTAGTGATAACTTGTTGGCAATGTGAGAAGTTCTATATATCTATGGAAGAAGCTGAGTCAGCGTGTATACAATGTGTGTTGGTTACGAACTGTCCAAGTAAGAACAAAAGTTTCGACTATAAATAACTATATTCTTTTTAATAAAAAATAAAGTTTAATAAAAAACTGTAACCTGACTACGGGAAAATAAAAATGATCTGAAAAGTACGAAACAAGCAAATATTTCAGACAGAAATCAAGACATAGGCACAAAAATGGTCCAGGTAAAGCCGTGGTCGCATGCCTGTGTACCATGTTGGTGCCAAGAACACCTACAAAATTATAATGGCATGCGACCACGGCTTTACCTGGACCATTTTTGTGCCTATGTCTTGATTTCTGTCTGAAATATTTGCTTGTTTCGTACTTTTCAGATCATTTTTATTTTCCCGTAGTCAGGTTACAGTTTTTTGTTAAACTTTATTTTTTATTTTATACTTTTCCGTTTTTACACATGATAAACGTAAATAAGAGTAGAGTAATACAATTGTTCAGTAATTAACATATTTTAAATTCCAATAGCAGTGCATAGTGCTTTGGACGAAACCATAGAGCGATTTATTTCGACGCCAACACCATATATCGATATCGAGCTTCGAAGAAATCCAAAATATAAATATTTCGTTGTACTTTTTTTTCTTCATAAGAGTGGAATTTCAAATCGGTACTACTTATTAAGATTTGATTAACTGCACGTTGGTAACATCTTGCGATACTACGTAGCGCAGTCTCACTTTTGCTTGTTTTTAACGATTTAAACATATTTGTTTACTTTGAAAATATAATATTATATACATATTTGTAATGTGCTCGTCAAGACCTTTCTTTTGATACCAAACATGTCATGATCATCCCATTTTAATTTTTTTCGAGGTTAGAAATTTACGTGTAAAGTCCACCAAATTAAATTTAAGGAAAAATTATATAGCCTATGTCACCCGGACTATTATTACAAATCTATTGATACCTCATTCATCAAAATCGGTTTAGTAGTTTAGGCGCTACGGTGGAACACACGTAAAAACAAACATACATACATACATACATACAAACATACAAACATACATACATAGACTGCTAAAATCATAACCCTTCCTTTTAGCTTTGCCGTAGTCGGGTAAAAAATAGCGACACTTTTAATTCCCCTGATTTTTCATTGATTCTGAAACATGGGTTTTTCAATATTGAAGTCTGGGGAGTTAAAATCTATATTTATATTCTTTTGTAATTTATCCAACTTGATTTTTGCTTATTTCCTTACAGAAAGTGTCAGACATCTTTGCGAGCGCGTGCTACAAGTTAACCGGACCTTCAGTAAGATGACAGCGTGTGGTTTGTTCACAATGGACGCCACTCTACCTCTGCCTCTGATAAGACTCTTAACTAATTACATTATAGTACTGTTGCAGTTTGCTTTCCTGTGAAATTATTTATTTCTTCAACAATATCTTTAATTGCTTTGATTTCATGCAATGTTATTATTGATAGATATAAATAAATAAAAAATCGGGCCACACCTAAGCTTTTTATGTTATTTGAGTATGTATATGATTAATGTTCAACTTCGATACAACCAATACGTACATAATTAAACAGACCTTTCTGAGTTAGTCATTATAAAATAAAAGAAAATTGCTCATTCGAGACTGAAATTGATTAGTAATCATGTGAAAATGTGTATTATGTTTACTGCAGTTTTCTTTTCAAAATACAAAATAAGAGATATTTGTATCACTCCGTGTTAAAATAAATATCCCGTATTGAGTTCCTGACTGTTATATTTTTCAATGTCTTGTGTATCTATCGTATGGTAACCGATAAACACAGTGATTTTGCGGAATAAAGTAAAAGCCTATCTCACTATCCATTTTTTGGTTGTTTATCAGTGTCTATTTCCTCAGTTACATACTGTTGAAGGACAGAATCTATAAAAAAAAAAAAAAATTGTTATCTGGCAGAATCTTGATGCTCCGAAATTTATTTGGCATAACACACTTTGCATAATCTTCTTTAAACGAATATGTCCGAATTTACAATGGCTTACTTTTAAGATAGCAGAATTTTATTTGACATAATTACCTTTAGTAAAGTTAAAATTCCGGATAATTTCGTTTAGCGTAACGTTTATTTAGAGTGACGATTATTTGGTACAATGTAACTTGGCATACTATGAAGATGGCAGAATTTCATTTGGAATCATTTCATTAGGCTTATTGCCATTTCTATAAAATTGTTGTTTTACCCTTAAATTAAAATAGTGTCTTAAAAAGTCAATATGTTATGCTACAAAAGTTAGTTACAGAAACGAATCGCTGCTAAGCCGACTCCACGTAGTCTTCATACATCAGAGGGACAGTTCCCACATTTTTTATGAACGTTCGCATCCTAATCTCATTCGCAATCTATCAAAATTACAATCAATATTTATTTTCTTGTTCATTATACCAACATTTTTGAAAAATTTGACAGTTTTTTATTATAATGTGTACGTTTTTCAAGTACGAGAATTGGCCTTCTGGTCATACAAGTACGCCGGTTATGAGTACTAGGCACCTGAACTTTCTGAAGAATATAAGCAATTAGGTCACATGTCCTCCTAGGGCGTCCTGGTGTCCCGGCGTTTCCACTCACATCTACCTTGCCTTGTTTTTTTTCAAATATACAAAAAAGGCAGTAATCAGTCAATCAAGAAATCAAGAAAAATAATAAAAATAAGAATATAAATTAATTCATTTACTGATCTTTTTATACAATTTGACAACAAGCACGATTAATTATTTTCAACTTAGATACGATCAAAACCTATCAATAGACAAACTTTCGACAGACGCTAATAAAAATTACGAAATATTGTTCATATACCATCGACCAGTTGCGTGGTAATCATGTGGGACAACAGCTCAAATCGTCCAGTTAAATTGTTACTAAATAATAGACTGGACAAAGACGTCCAAAGAATAGTTCAACCTTTCAACATTATGCTCTCTGTATTCTTAACTTCAAAATACAAAATTAGAAATAGTTATATCACTGCGTGTGAGAAGAAGTATCATATATTACAGTTCTTTACTATTGCATTTTTCAATGTGTTTTGTATCCGTTGTATGTTCAACGATAAACACAGTAATTTCGCGGAATTACATAAAACGGGTATCGCGCTTACAACTTTTTGGTTTGCTAACACTTTGTATTACCTCAGCTATATTTTGCTGATCATTTGCAACATTGTTCATAGCCGTAGTAATGTTTCTCTTATAATGAAGCTTCAAGACATTCATAGGAGTATTGGCATTATCAAAAGTGTCCCAAGTTATATTATTTGGAACTGGATCTCACTTTTTACTGTAGTCAGTATGTCTATTTTCCCAGCTATATTGTTTTATGTCACAAAGGGGTCAATTTATTTTATTGAAGTTTCCGGCAATTTACTGATTATGCAATATGATCTTAATTTAATTTATGGTATCCGCCTTACAACTTTGATGACAACGTATCTGAAAGAATGGATTAAGAATATACAAACAATAAACAATGAAGAACAGAATGATGAATATTGTAACAAGATTTTTAAGACGTATCAAAATATTTTTGAAGCTTACAAACTTTATACAAAATGTTTCCAAGTATTAGTAAGTTGGTGCTGGCTTACATTGTTTTACATAAATTCCAGTTCCTCCAACTCATGCAATGATATTCTCTTCTTTTTTAGTTATTATACCGAACATACGACTCGTTTATTCGTTGTCTATGTTATTTGCAGATACACTTAATACATTTGCAAGCGCCGTCACATTACAAAGTGAGTATATGCAATGAATATTATGTATCGTAAGTTTCCATTTGGTAACAGGCATGTATTTTGAATGATATATCATTTATGAGATTAAATGCCGCATTATTTTGTACTTCGTCAGTCTTCATTTGGTTCACTAACTGTATTTTTTTTTTATGTACTGTGTAAATTGTATTGCTCATTGTCAGGTATCTGATTCAGTTACTTAATTTTATTGAATCAATGCGTTTCCATGGTGACATTATGGTACCATTTCAGAGCACAACTGAGTCTTAGTATTATTTTGCTACTTTCTGCTTTCAGATGCCTCCATCTCTGAGCGCCCTTGTAATCATGTCAATTGTAAAATGTTTGTCACTTGTAATGATAACTTGTTGGCAATGTGAGAAGTTCTATATATCTGTGGAAGAAGCTGAGTCGGCGTGTATACAGCGTGTGATGGATACGAACTGTCCAGGTTAGAACAAAAGTTTCGACTACGAATAACTAAATTCTTTAAAAAAAAAATTCGACACTTTTAATTCGCCTCATTTCAAAATTGATTCTGAAAGATAAATTTTTCAATGTAAAAAACTGGGTAATTAAAATCTATACTTTTATTCTTTTGTAATTGATCCTACTAAATTTTTGCTTATTTCCTTACAGCAAATGTCAGACATCTTTGCAAGCGCGTGCTACAAGTTAACCGGACCTTCAGTAAGATGACAGCGTGTGGCTTGTTCACAATAGACGCCACTCTACCGATACCTCTGACTGGACTCTTAACTTATTACAGTATTGTACTGTTGCAGTTTGCTTTCCTATGAATATACTTATTTCTTCAACATATCTTCAATTGCAATGATTTCATGTAATACTATTATTGAGTAGATACAAATAAAATAATCCTTCCAGAACATAAGCTTTATGTTACTTGACAGCAAATACGTATATGATTAATCTTCAACTTCGATACAATCAATAGGTACCTAATTAAAAAGACTTTTCTGAATTCTTCATCATAAAAGTAGGTAATAGAAAATTGCTCATTCGACAGTGAACAACGAAATAGAGAATCATGCGAAAATGTGTAAAATGTTTACTGCAGTTTTCTCTACAAAATACAAAATAAAAGATATTTATATCACTCTGTGTAAAAAGAAATATCCCGTATTGAGTTCTTGACTGTATAATTTTTAAATGTTTTCAAATTTAAATTCAATATTCAAATTCAAAATATTTTGTTTCACATGAACCTACATGGGCACTTATGAAACGTCAGAAGCTAGGTGCACGGTTCAAATTGGACGGTTTTTGTGTATCTATCATATGGTAACCAATAAACCTATTGATTTTGCGGAATATAGTAAAAGTATTATCTCGCTAACCATGTTTTGGTTGTTTGTCAGTGTCTATTTCATCAGTTCCATACTACTGATCATTTGTAACATAGCTCACAGCTGCAATCACATTTCCTTTATTTTGAGGATCCAAGAAATTCGTAGAAGTATGATTTTTTTATTCACTCAAAAACACGTGTCAATCCATTCCCTTATGTGATTCCTTTTTGTAACGTTGATATTTTATAATAATAGAAGTTTATTCCAAAGGAGACGTTTCATTTTTGTATGGGACTCCGGCCATAACATGTACACTTTAGAAAACTTGGGAAACGAACCCCTTAATACAATACAGACTGGTTTTTTCCATAATATTTAATACTTTTTGGGCACAAAATAAAAACCGAAAATGTTTGACGTTTGTCAGGAAAAATACGACCATCGACAGCTAGCCATTTTCGTCCAGAAGTACCTACAAATCTACAATCCACAAAAGTAGTTTTTTTATTTTTATGATGAATCACACTTTCTAATTAATCAAATAGCTATCTTAATATAGTACAGAAATAAATGACTTTCATATTTATTTAAATGACGTCTACGTGATATTATTATGTTAAAATGTAACATGATTTCTGGCCGAAAGCAGTATGCAAGTAAAACGACGCCATGATGAATAGAATATGGCAATAATTTGTTAAACTATTATTTTTTGTGCTGAAGTAATCAGGGGAATAAACAGGAAAGAATATTTTTCCTCAATTCGTGGAATTTTTTCCTTTTTTTACATTAACGTACACTTTATGAACGAAAATGAAACATCTCCTTTAGTATGGGAAATTTATGCGTCAAAATAGTTATAACGAGAGGATGCTAGATTCTTTCGGCTACACCATTTTGTTTAGTAACTGTGGGTTTCGATTCGTGCACGTCGTAAAAAGGAGTTTAAGAAGTTGGTTGTGTTACGATAACACAAAAAAATGTACATATATTTTGAAAACGACACATTAACTGATTATAAGGATTGATGGTACTTGACAGTTGACAGTTCACACCCTTGGTTCACCTCTTGGTTAGAAACAGAACGTGAACGAAAATCAATTTAAAAAAAATTGACTAGAATGATCACCATCTTAACTTTACATTCAAAGTCAAAAATAAATAAGGTGACTTAAAGTTTCAAGTAAACGCCACAATTTCGAAACACTGACTTATTTTATGTTAGCGCTCACGCGTTTGATTTTATTTGCGCGGACTTACGAACTATAAATTACTGTAGTGATTTCTTTGATTAAATTTGAAAAAAAAAAACTATTTTAATATCAATTTGTAATCCACTGTGGCAACACTGTCAAAGTACAAATTATTAATTTATAAGAAAATTCTAAATGTATTTTCATTATGGTAACTGAATATATTCTTTTACTTTGGCAAAACTTAGAAATGACAGTTAAGATACTATCGTTATTTCTGGGTGGGACAAAAGTCGTTTTAAATTGTAAAATGTAATGCATAGTTGGTCGTCGTTTGCTTGTTTGGTTTTAGTGGTGTGGATTAAAAATATGAGGAAGAAAATAGTGTTTCCTTTCTACAGTTTTGCACACACAATGAAGGATTTCGTAGTTGAGATGAATTTATACTAAGAACAAACTTTACTTAGAAGTTGAAAAAAAGATGCCCCATACATTGATTTCGTCACCGTCAATTTTCTAACTGCAAATGTCAGTTTGGAATCCCAAAAAAAATATTCTTTTAAGTGATAAAACTACGAATTAAAAATTTTCGGACTATTACCTTTAATTGTGCAATGAGACATTGCTTCATGTCAAATTTCATGATTATAGGTCAACGGGAAGTACCCTATATATTTTGATTTATTCGCGAGTATCAAAATATGTATCTCGCAAAAATGGCCGCAGCTGTGATGAAGCGGGAGCAGTGGTGGTCCAGTGGTAATGACCGCGACTTACGAGTTGTGGGTCATAGACGCTCGAACCTAGAGAGGCGCTTTACTTTGTGTAAATTATTTCATCACCACTGCTTTCAAAACGATGAAGGAAAACATCGTGAGGAAATGTTCTATAACCAACAATTCGAAGATAAAAATCTACCTACTCGCACTGGGCTCCCGTCGTGGATTATGCCCACTCCCTCTCACCGCAAGGAGGCCTGTGTCCCAACAGTGGGAACATGATAGGCTGATTGTTTATAAACGGCCGTATTTTTTTATTGCGTTGACTTAGAAGTTTGATTTTTTTACCGTACCGGACCGTAGACCTACGTATTTAATATTAATTTCAATTTGATACCTCCACGCGTTCTTGAGAAAAAGAGTCTTGACAAATAGACAGATGGAGAATGAAGTTAGTCATCAAAAAACGGTTTCATTTTTTTACTTTTGAGGTACGAAACCCTAAAAACGACCAAAAATAATACCTAATCCTGTAACTAATTTGACAACAAGCACGATTCAACTTAGATACGATCAAAACCTAGTAATAGAAAAACTTCCAGCAGGCCTTTACAAAAATTACGAAATATTGTTCATATAACATCGACCAGTTGCGTAGTAATCATGTGGAACAACAGCTCAAGTCGTCCAGTTAAATTGTTACTCAATAATAGACTGGACAAAGACGTCCAAAGAATAGTTCAACCTTTCAACATTATGCTCTCTGTATTCTTAACTTCAAAATACAAAATTAGAAATAGTTATATCACTGCGTGTGAGAAGAAGTATCATATATTACAGTTCTTTACTATTTCATTTTTCAATTTTATTTGTATCTGGTATCTGTTCAACGACAAACACAGTAATTTCGCGGAATTACATAAAACGGGTGTCGCGCTTACAATTTTTTGTTTTATTGACATTATGTATTACTTCAGCTACATTTTGCTGATCATTTGTAACATTGTTCATAGCCGTAGCAACGTTTCCCTTATAATGAAGCTCCAAGACATTCATAGGAGCATTGATATTAGCAAAAGTCTCCCAAGTTATATTATTTGGAACTGGATTTCACTTTTTACTGGACTCGGTATTTCTATTTTCCCGGCTACATTTTTTTATGTCAAAAAGGGGTCAATTTATATTATTGACGCTTCCAGCGATTTACTGATTACACAATATGATCTAAACTTAATTTATGGTATCCGCCTTACAACTTTGATAACAACGTATTTGAAAGAATGGATTAAGAACATACAAACAATAAACAATGAAGAACAGAATGATGAATATTGTATCAAGATTTTTAAGATGTATCAAAATATTTTAGAAGCTTACAAACTTTATACAAAATGTTTCCAAGTATTAGTAAGTCGGCGCTTGCTTATATTGTTGCATATAAATTCCAGTCCCTCCAACTCATGCAATATTCTCTTCTTTTTAGTTATTGTACCGAACATACGACTCGTTTATTCGTTGTCTATGTTTTGTGCAATTACACTTAATGCATTTGAAAGCGTCACATCACGAAGTGAGTATATGCAATGCATATTATGTGTCTTAAGTTTTCATTTGGTTATAGATAGGTAATGTGCAGGAGTTCTATTATTAATTTGTTTAAAAAAAATTACTGGCTTCAATATCCAAATCATGATAATATTAAAGTTCTGTTGTGAGAATTATCTATGTTCTTTCTATTAATCTGATTTACTTTTAGACCAATTCAAACATCTTTACTTTTGCCATTTTTTTTAAATAGGTGTTAGGTATCATTTCTTCATCAAGATCCTATTATGATTTGCTTCTTTTTTTAATGATATATTATTTTTATAGGACTGAATGCCACATTTGTACTTTCACAGTCTTCATTTTCTTCACTAATTATATTAAAATATCATTTGAAACATTTTTTTTTACTTAGGTACTGTGTAGACTGTGTTACCACTAGTTACTCAATGTAAACTTAATTTTATTGAATAAATAAGTTTACACGTTGACGTTACAGTACTATTTCAGTTCACAGCTGGCTCATAATATTATTTTGCTACTTGCTGCTTTCAGTTGCCTACATCTCTGAGCGTACTTGTAATGGTATGGATTGTAAAATTTTTGTCACTTATAATGATAACTTGTTGGCAATGTGAGAAGTTATATATATCTGTGCAAGAAGCTGAGTCGGTGTGTATACAGCGTGTGATGGATACGAACTGTCCAAGTAAGAACAAAAGTTTCGACAACGAATAACGAAATTCGTTTAAAAAAATGTCGATACTTTTGATTCCCCTAATTTCAACATTGATTCTGAGAGATGGGATTTTCAAAGTTGAAATCTATGGAATTAAAGTTTACAATATTTTAATAATTTTTTAATTATCCAGCTCAATTTTTGCTTATTTCCTTACAGAAAGTGTCAGACATCTTTGCAAGCGCGTGCTACAAGTTAACCGGACCTTCAGTAAGATGACAGCGTGTGGCTTGTTTACAATAGACGCCACTCTACCGATACCTCTGACTGGACTCTTAACTAATTACATTATTGTACTGTTGCAGTTTGCTTTCCTGTGAAAATAATTATTTCTTCAATAAATCTTCAGTTACAATGATTTCATGTAATAATATGATTGAGTATATACAAATAAAATAATCTTTCTAGAAGCTAAGTCTTTTATGTTACTTGACAGCAAATACGTATATGATTAATGTTCAACTTCGATGCAATCAATAGGTACCTAATTAAGCAGACATTTTTGAATTGGTCATCATAAAAATAACAGAAAATTGCTAATTTGACACTGAACAACGAAATAGTTAAATTTAGTAATCATGCGAAGATGTGTGTGATTTGTAGGTAATCTAGTTAATGTTAAGTGTTAAACAGGTACTGTTTTTGAGTCATTGATAATAAAACATTTTACAGAAATGTTTTAGATTTTTTTTTTAACGTTAATGTTATTTTAAGTTACTTTTTCTTATCAACTATTGTTTTTTCTTTGTTTTGCAATGTAATGTTACTTTAGTTTTTTGCAGTACAGTGATACCGTTAATGGGCTATTACGCGTTTATTCTGGTGCAGTCGAAAAAATTCTGATAATGTAATAGGTAATTAAGTTTTTATATCATCAAGGTCGGAATTATAACATTATGTTACGGTATATCGTGTGTATGGAACTTCGTAAATAATTGATGTAAAAATCTGGAAAAAATTGAGGTGATGTATTTTGACCTATACATAACGAATATGGATTAACATCAAAACCGCCTCAATAGCACTTACGCGTTTATTCTGCGGGGGCGGCGATATATATATATATATTGATAATACTATCACATGAGTGTTTTAATACCTAATTATGTACAGTTGCATACAAGAATTTATCTACACCCATGATTATAAATCCTCTATAAAAGTTTCCGAAACCATTGGGTGTTTGTAACTCAAGATCAAAAATAAAAAATATCCCACGAAATTCAGTACAACTGCACGTATGTGTGTCGTCTGCACCAGCACATCACCGCACATGCGTGCAGCGGGTGCTGCTGTACCCTGTTTAAAACGTTGAAACGAGTTGCATAGTGAATTTAGTGCAACATTATAACACTCATTTGGATAATATTGGGTATGAATACAATGACACTGGCTGTTTTAATGTTGGCAATAAGCTGTTTCAGAAACTTTTATAGAGGATTTATAGCATGGGTGTCACTAAAATGATTTACAATAGTTTGTGTAAATACCTACATTACTTAATGAAGACGATGCACCTAGAATAAAATTACTATACCACAATAGGTGAAAAGAATTAAAAATGAAGCAAAGACAGATAATTTATATGTATATGTGATATATACATGGTGCTCACATATTTACAAACATTGTAAAAGTAGACGATTTTCCTAAAAGTTTATAATTTATAAGTCAGTGTGTGAGGAAGTGATCACAGTATGTAAAATCAATGTCGTATGACAGAAAAAAAAAAGAAGTTATTTAAAAAACAAAAAACCCGACTGCAAAAACACATAACTGAAAAGAGAAAAACAAGCATTATTATCTATAGAATTTTGGTATTGCAGGCGGGACAAACCAATAACCTGAAATGATGGTGTAAATTTTGTTTGTCCCGCCTGCAATACCAAAATTCTATAGATAATAATGCTTGTTTTTCTCTTTTCAGTTATGTGTTTTTGCAGTCGGGTTTTTTGTTTTTTAAATAACTTTTTTTATTTCAAGCTTTTTAGTTTTATTAAAATAACTAGCTTTTGCCCGCGGCTTCGCCCGCGTGGATGTCGGAAAATATCCCACAGGAACGTGCTAGCGGGATTCATAGTATCCTATGTCCTAACCCAGATCATGGCCTATCCGTATGCCTATCATCTAAATCCGTTTAGCCGTTATGGCATGAAAAGGTAAGAGGCTGATAATAAATCTGTTTTAGGGTTCCGGACCTCAAAATGAAACATTAAAGCCCTTAAAGGATGACTTCAGTGTCTGTCAAGACCCTTTTTCTCAGGAACGCGTGGAGGCATCAAGTTGAAATAGATATTAAAAACTTAGATCTACGGTCTCTTGGAAGTGTAATAAAAATCAAATTTCCAAGTCAACGCAATAATGGGCACGCCACAACTGTGGCAATAAGTTCCCTCATTGAAGAGTGGCTAGAGAGGCGCCACGGCGTCCATACCTTCCACCTGACGCAGGTTCTCACCGGACACGGATGTTTCGGGAGATTCCTGTTTCGGATAAGGTGGGAGGAAACGCCCGGGTGAGACCATTGTGTGCATCGCCCGGAGGACACGGTGGAGCATACGGTGGAGGTCTGCCCGGCTTGGGCGGGGCACCGCCATGTCCTCGTGGAGACGATCGGCGGTGGCGATTTTTCGCGTCCGGCCCTGGTCCAAGCCATGGTAGGTACGCTAGGGCCGATGCCTGCCAGGATCGCGGGAAAGTCCGAAAGGGTAACCGTGGCCCCTGGCAATACACAGGCAACTGAAGGAACACGGGTGGGTTTTTGTCAGTATAAGCCTAATACGCTCTCCCGCTCCGCCCAGAGCGAGAGAAGTTATTTGATAATTTCCCACCCAAAACAAAGTTAACGATATAAAAAATATAGCCATTTATGCCGCATATTTTGACACTCGCAAATAAGTCTATTTGGTACTTCCCGCTGGTCCAGCAGCATGAAGTTTGGCAAGAAGTAAGGTCAAGTAAAGAGGATAATCCGAAAATTGGTAATTTATAGTTCTATAATGAACGGCAAAGTTAAGTTTTTTCTGCAATCTGAGATTAAAAATTCAAAGGCCGCGTGTCTTGAAGTAACATTTAGTCTGTATTTAATTACTCTAATAAAAGTTCTTTTTCAATTGAAAAAGAACAACATGAACATTAATACATTACAGCATAATATGTTGTTATTCATTTTAAGTTTGTCCTTCAATCCAGATTTGGAAATTCGGGCAGTTTTTTTTTTTTAAATGGCTTTTCGCAGTTTTGACCACTAAGGTCGTGGCTGCTAAACCGGATTTTCCTGTGGGTGCCATAAGCTTCTACACTTAGAGCCTCCAGCCAAGAGCTTTTTAAACTATTCTAAATTAAAATTAAGCGAATGCTCGCTAAGGGCACCCCCTGTGGGGAACGGACCTCGGCTGAGGGCATCGCTGACGGGAGGACAGCAAGAGGGGACAGGCTGGATCAAATTTATATTATCATCATGATTATTATTCGGGGTATTTAAATCTACGTGCTCAGCTGCAACAACTGCTGGCACCTCGTTTTCGAGCAAGGGTCGGGGGGGGGATTCGTTTACTCGGGGAGTAGATCGCGTACGTAAAGGACCTCGGCGGCGAGGTTGGAATGACGGGAGGCGTCTGTGTTTATGCACTGTACTGGTGGCCCTATTCTGCTCCTGGAGGAGTGTAATGGGGTCATCTGGGTCGGAGAGTACATGCCTCGGGCGGCAGGTCTGACTGATTTGGGACGGGACATAATTGGCTGCCTCGACTATCAGAGGGTTCCGATGTCGAGAAGCGGAGTCAAAGTAACGCTTGGACATGCGTTTGAGAAACTGGTGGATCGTAGGGATCTTACAGTCGAGATGGAGGATCTCGTTTCTGATGTACCAGGAGGCTCCCGTGGCCTTGCGAAGGAATCGGTTCTGTAGGGTCTGCATCCTATGGATGGAACGGGTTTTGGCGTGAGCGAAGACTGCTCCCGCATAGGTCATTATGGGACGGACGCATTCGGGCAGCCGAGCAGGCACAGCTTTGAAACGGGACCCTCAGGGCACAAGTCCATCTCACACTTGACCGTTTTTTTTTAACAAATTTTATATGATTCTAATTAAGTTTATATGATTCTAAATGCCTTTCTTAAAATACAAATTGTTCGTTTTACTATTATTGTCACCATTGATTTGTAGTACCTACTCTTGCCGCCATTGAACATATTAATACAGGACCTGCATGTTTGAAAAGTTAGTTTATGAATTTAAATTGTAATAATTTTTAATAAAGACTAAATGTTAATCCAAGATACGGACTATGACTATATTTCCAATCCCAAAAATCTCTTGAAAAGAAGACAAAAAAACAAAATTACATGTGAATTTTAATATCATCCCCTATTTTACCCTCTTGAGGGATAATTTTTGAAAAACGCTGAAATACGTCATTCTTGATTTGTTACCAAAAGCACAAATTTAAATTTTCATAGCCCTAACTTAAGAAATGATAGGTTTCCCATACAAACTTTCATCCCCTTAGGTTTATTTTTGAGACAAAAAGTTGCTTATGTCCTTCTCCGGGATGCCATCTATCTCCTTGCCAAATTTTATCGAAACCCGGTCAGTAGTTTAGGCGTGAAAAGGTAACATACAGACAGACAGAGTTACTTTCGAATTTATAATATTAGTATAGATGGATTAATTGATGATTGACTGCTTAGCTGCATAAAAGTATAGCGGATTGATAATCATTTAAAAGTTAAATCTGTAACTATCTGCTACATTCGGTCCTTATTCAGCCCAGTGAAGTATTGGAATAATTCAACTGTTGCATAGTATATTGTGTTCATTTGAATAATAGTAAGTACCTCATTAAAAATATTTTTCAACATACAAAGGTATACTTGTATTGAGTTCTATCTCCTCTCATTTCCTACGAAATGTATGGGAGTTATTTTTCAATTTCTGACTTTTCTCGTACTCAAACCTCAGTTGGCCCAATATAGTTTTTCGATCCTAATAATAAATAATGAGAAATAGGATCGACTGGCATCAAAAAAGTTTTTGTGAAAATTTGCCATTTTCTTACTGACTGTAATTTTTTTTCAAAATCTGTGAATGCAGATCAAAATGTTTCAAAATGTTAAGGACAGTCTCCTAAGACCGTTTTCTTGTAGCGACAACGGTTAAGGTACCTGCCCTTATTGCTCCATCTCAAAATCCAGCCTGTATATGCTATGATTGACTGCTTAGCTCCATAAAGGTACAAAAGGTTAAATCCATAACTATCTGCAATATTCTAACCTTTTGGCTAGTCTTTTCACAATTTGCGGTAAACTATATAAGAATACGAACATAATGCTATATTGCTCATCCCCCATAGCAAATAGCGTGATAATAATTTTTGAAAAATCTATTGTGACGTTTCCATTATTTGACTATAAAGTTTATTTATACCAATTTTTAAGTTAATTAAGCTACACAGTAAAATCCTCCATTGTAAAAATTAATACCCCGTTTCACCCCATTAGGGGTAGATTTTCAAAAAACCCTGATATATGTTTTTATTTATTTTCAGTTTTAATTATAAATACTGAGTTTCGAGTTAATTAGACCGCTCGTTAAAATTCTTCCACACAAACTTTGATACCCCCCAATCCTCCTTTAGGGGGTGCTTTAGAAAAACTAAAAGTGGCAAACTTTATAATTTACATAGATAAGTATTCGGCTAAGTTTCAAGTTTATTAACTCAAGGAATAAGATTTTTCATACAAACAAAATCCCCCCTTTTCACCCTCTTAAAGGTCGAATTTCCAAAAATCCGTTCTTAGCGGACATCTACTAACTATAATCTACCTTCCTACCAAATTTCATCTTCATACGTCAAGCGGTTTTCGATTTTTCTTGATGAATGAGTGAGTGAGTGAGTGAGTGACCTTTCTTTTTTATATATTTAGATTAGATATTAAGTTTTATTTGATACCAATAATGTTTTTTTTTAAACCTACCCCTCTCTCTTTTTCTATTTGCAGATGCAATATATAAATATTATATAGCCTATGACACTCCCACAATTAATACAAATCTAATGACACCTCACATGTTAAAATCCATCAAGCCGTTTAGGCTACAGAGCGTGCCAAAGAAATAGACATACATACAAACATACATACATACAGAGTATGTACTCTCTAAAAACATTACCCTCCTTCTGGGGCAGTCGGGTAAATACAGTTAAATTAGAAACCAGTTTGATTTTGTCTTGATTCTAAATTGTCCTATGGAGCAGGACCAGCATGTTTCCAAGCACTCTTATTTTGGATATAATCCTCTAAATTGTAATATGCTTGTTTACAAAGTGTACTTTTAATATGAGTTTTAAATTGTGTTTCATTTAATTGCAATATGTCACAAGGTATTTTGTTGTAACATTTAACACAGTACCCCATAAAAGATGTATGTACTTTAGATAATCTGAAAAATTGTTGATCTAGTTTACCTTTATTTCGAGTATTAAAATTATGTCTATCACTTATTTTACTATTCCCATGTGAATAGACAGAAACTATAGAATGCCACTTGCTACACTCCTTACATACCTAAGCCTTTTTTTTCGTTTACGTTCATACATCAGAGGGACAGTTCCCACATTTTTTATGAACGTTCGCATCCTAATCTCATTCGCAATCTGTCAAAATTACAATCAATATTTATTTTCTTGTTCATTATACCAACATTTTTTAAAAATTTGACAGATTTTGATGATAATGTGTACGTTTTTCAAGTACGAGAATTGGCCTTCTGGTCATACAAGCACGCCGGTTATGAGTACTAGGCACCTGAACTTTCTGAAGAATATCAGCAATTAGGTCACATGTCCTCCTAGGGCGTCCTGATGTCCCGGCGTTTCCACTCACATCTACCTTGCCTTTTTTTTTTTCAAATATACAAAAAAGGCAGTAATCAGTCAATCAAGAAATCAAGAAAAATAATAAAAATAAGAATTTAAATTAATTCATTCACTGATCTTTTTATACAATTTGACAACAAGCACGATTAATTATTTTCAACTTAGATACGATCAAAACCTATGAATAGACAAACTTTCGACAGACGCTAATAAAAATTACGAAATATTGTTCATATACCATCGACCAGTTGCGTGGTAATCATTTGGGACAACAGCTCAAATCGTCCAGTTAAATTGTTACTCAATAATAGACTGGACAAAGACGTCCAAAAAATAGTTCAACCTTTCAACATTATGCTCTCTGTATTCTTAACTTCAAAATACAAAATTAGAAATAGTTATATCACTGCGTGTGAGAAGAAGTATCATATATTACAGTTCTTTACTATTGCATTTTTCAATGTGTTTTGTATCCGTTGTATGTTCAACGATAAACACAGTAATTTCGCGGAATTACATAAAACGGGTATCGCGCTTACAATTTTTTGGTTTGCTAACACTTTGTATTACCTCAGCTATATTTTGCTGATCATTTGCAACATTGTTCATAGCCGTAGTAATGTTTCTCTTATAATGAAGCTTCAAGACATTCATAGGAGTATTGGCATTATCAAAAGTGTCCCAAGTTATATTATTTGGAACTGGATCTCACTTTTTACTGTAGTCAGTATGTCTATTTTCCCGGCTATATTGTTTTATGTCACAAAGGGGTCAATTTATTTTATTGAAGTTTCCGGCAATTTACTGATTATCTATACATATAATAAAATCGTAGCGAAGTCAAAACTGTACATTGAATATTTTTGAAAAAAAGTAATTGCTACGAGGTCTAGGATCGATTCTAATGCCGAAAATATTTTTTTTAGAATTTTTGTCTGTTTGTCTGTATGTATGTTCCAGCATGGCGCAAATTCTACCGGACAGATTCTGTTAAAATTTTGCATAGATATTCCCTGTGTGTCTGGTCAAACTATAGGGTATAAACTATCACGCTATTTACTATGGGGGATGAGCAATATTACATTATGTTGTATTTTTATGTTCTAGCATGACGCAAATTCTACCGGATAGATTCTGTTAAAATTTTGCATAGGTGTTCCCTATAAATCTGGTCAAACTATAGGGTATAAATTATTACGCTATTTACTATGGGGGACAGCAATATTATATTATGTTCGTATTTTTGCAAAAAAACGCGCCAAAATTTTAGGATATTGTAGATGGTAATCGATTAAACTTTTTAAATGATTATCATCACGCTATACCTTTATGGAACTAAGCAGTCAATCATGAAATATATAGGAACGGCTATTTTAGACAAGTTTCTACAAAGCAATTAGCTCAACCGTTGGGCGGTTGCTTTGCAAACATGGGGTTGTAAGTTCGATTCCCACCTACGGTTTTTTTTTCTTTTTTTCATTTTGGTATACGATTATTATTTTTTTTGATTATGTACCTATAGTCTATAGATATAATAAAATCGTAGCGAAGTTATTTTTTTTTAAAGAAAGTTATTGCTACGAGGTATGGGATCGATTCTTATGCGGAAAATAAAGTTTTTAGAATGTTTGTCTGTACCAACTGTAGGGCATAAACTATCACGCTATTTGCTATGGGGGATGAGCAATATTACATCATGTTCGTATTTTTCTCTGCAAATTGTAAAAGGACGCGCCAAAAGGTTGGGATATTGTAGATAGGTAGTTACCGATTTAACTTTTTAAATAATTATCATCACGCTACCTTTTATATAGGAACGGCTATTTTAGCTAACTTTCAACAAAGCGAATAAGTAAGCGGTTGGACGAATAATTTGAAGTCCTGAGGGCCTACCACCAGCTCAAAAGCAGTATTATTTTAACCTTTTAAGTACTGCAAAAAAAGCGTGCGACCATCCGTCAAGGACAAACACGTGCGGCTTATCGCGATGTAATCTGACACGGGTTGACCTCTCACACAAAAACTGCTGTAGCTTCGTTTCTATTGCGTCATTTTACAATCTGTAAACAGATTCGAGTGTTTGAACAACGGGGGCCACTTATGATAATATCCATAACACTCATACGGTTAGTTATTATTGTAAACATCCTATTGAAAATAGAGAACTGGCCGTAAGCCGACTTGTTAATGTATTATGTTAGTTTCTGGCAAAAGTAATGAATTGATTTACGCAAAATTTTGGTAATAATATCATGAATACACAAGTAATCCAATTAGATTTTTTTCTTATTAGTCTTACATACAATATTTCCATAATATTCTAACTCAAACTTCATAGTGCGCGGTGCTGTCATTTTGAATCGCGTAGTCCAATTCGTGATATTGGAAAAGATCATACGAGTTATAATGAGCATTATATCATGTATTAAATCTTTCTAGAATATTACCTATACCTTCTTCGACTAATTGTTATCCATGAATCGTAAAAATATGATACGATAATTGGTAAAATACCAAGATGACCTTGACGGGTCATTTTATCCGGAAATTTATCTAGTCTAGTTAGAATCTTATTTGAAAGTAAACAAGAATGAAGTGTTTTATCAATTTCTGTACACACATTCCTTATTTATAACCCTTTTGATTAATTCATTAATGGTTACAAAACAAATCTAGTATTATTTCATAAAAATTCGGCATGATAATTTGACCCGTTTTACCTACACATCAAAATGCTTCGAAAAATCTTTGAAAAATGGATAAAAATGAATGAATACGCTTTGAATGCATGAAATAATTAATTATAATTAGTTTTTGCATAGATAATTACCATTTATAGACACAAATTCATCGAAAAACAGTCAACAATAATATATTTATATGGCAAATGTGTAAGGCGAAATAACCTGAAAATTGATTGGCTCGAAAATCATTTTTACTATATTGTTTTACGCAAACGATTAGCCAAAAACTTGCACAAGCCACTATTGTTTCATTATTCATGTACTTACCTAAGTTTCAAACGAAAAATCCATCACAATAACTCACAATAAATAAAACAACAACACTAAGTCACGACAATAAACCACAGAATATCAATGTAAAAAAGGGCGCCTTCGTATTTTTTTTTTATAGTGTTGGGCACGAAGTTTTTAGTAACTTTTATCGTCTATGGCTTACAAATATTCTTGGCAATGTCGGAAAAATATTAGCAATCGACTAAGTTCCGTACTTTACGCAAAAATAATATTTTAAGGTGTAGCCATTTGGCAACGCGCGCTGTCGCCCGGAGGCGTCGCCGGTCCTAAACGGTTGCGCGCGAAACCGACCCCTCCGGGCGACAGCAGTCCTTAAAAGGTTAATATTACTTTAGTTTACTTCAGTGTGGGAAAGAGAAGAAGCTCTACAGGATGTATAGCTCCATCTCTTTCTCCCACTGAAGTAACATTAAAATAATACTGCTTTATGAGCTGGTGGTAGGCCGCCCGGGGTAGTAAGTTCGATTTACATATGTTTTTTTAAACTCTTTTTGTAAAACGATATTTTTTTTTGGATTGTGTATGTAATAGTTCATAGAATGTATTAATTCACAAAAAATGAAAAACTTCGTAAGCTATGGGAAACTACTAAGTTACAAGTACTTTACAGTCACAAAACATTCAAGGTTGTATTCTGATCATTTTAGAGCAAAAGACTGTAGGAATAAAATGTTTTTTTTACAGATTTTGACAGCAGATTTGTCCAAGCGATTTTAAAATATGTATGTGTGTGGATCTTCTGGAATCGCTGCCACACTGCTTCCTGGTGGCAAAACAGCGCACGTCATGTTTAAGATTCCCATCAATTTAGAGAGCAACGAAATGCCTGTTTGTGGGGTGTCACGCAACAGTAACAAGGGATGTGTGCTTAGGGGATTGCGCTTCGTCGTATGGGATGAATGCATTATGGCAAAAAGGAAAGCAGTGGAAACTGTAAACAGAACCCTGCAGGATATCCGCAGAAACCAAGATATGATGGGTGGTATCACAGTTTTGACAAAAAAAGTGAATACTTCGTTGAAAAGGTCGACTCTATGGTCGAGAGTTCATAAACTACGCTTGACCATCATCATACGAGCTCGGCTTGGCGGTAATTCAAATGCTCAAGTATTCTCCGATGTTCTTCTAAAAGTTGGTGAAAGCACTCTACCAGAGACTCTTGGTAGAGTAGATCCCACTTTAGAAGATCTTATTCGTCTGATATACGAGGATATCAGTCAAATACTTCGGCGTGTTTCCGTTTTAACTCCGAAGATGATCAAGCTGCAGCGATCAACCACAGTATTCTCTCACAAATTGAAGGGAGTGAAGTGATATACACCTCCATTAATACTGATGATGAAGATGATGCCAAATATCACCCCGTAGAATTTCTCAATTCACAAATGGCAAGTGGACTTCCGGTTGTATATCTGTGTAACGGAAACCAGCTCAAAGTCATGTCTTTGCAGAGAAACGTCATCGAGGTGGAAATTCTAACAGGTTGTGGCGATGGTGAGACAGTGTTTATAGCGCGTATAAAGTACAAATTCCCCATAATTACCAGTTAAAGCGCGTGCAGTTCTCTGGGAGTGTATGCTTTGCGATCAACAAGTCACAGGGGCCGACACTGAAGGCTGAAGGCTGCGGGTGTCGACCTCAGGATAAGCTGCTTCTCACACGGACAACTGTTACGTCGCTTGCTCCCGAGTCACCATTCCTGACTCTCTGTATATTTTGGCTGCTGAGAATAAAACTACAAACGTAGTATACAGGGAAGTTTTATAAAAATATGGCTATTATTGTAGTATATTGTGATGTCTTACGATTTCCATGCGAACGAAGTCGCGGGCAGAAGCTAGTACAATATGATCTTAATTTAGTTTATGGTATCCGCCTTACAACTTTGATGACAACGTATCTGAAAGAATGGATTAAGAATATACAAACAATAAACAATGAAGAACAGAATGATGAATATTGTAACAAGATTTTTAAGACGTATCAAAATATCTTAGAAGCTTACAAACTGTATGCAAAATGTTTCCAAGTATTAGTAAGTCGGTGCTTCCTTACATTGTTACATAATATAAATTTCAGTCCCTTCAACTAATGCAATGATATTTTATTCTTTTTTAGTTATTATACCGAACATTCGACTTGTTTATTCGTTGTCTATGTTTTGTGCAGGTACACTTAATACTCTTGCAAACGTCGTCACAGCACGAAGTGAGTATATGCAATGCCTTAAGTTTTCATTTCGTAACAGATAGGTAATGCCCAGGACTTTCATTTATTTATTTATGTAAAAAAATTGTGCTTCAATATCCATAACATGGTATTAAAGTTCTAGAGTATAAAATAATAAAAATAAAAAAAACGGTGACGTTACGGTATCATTCCAGAATACAGCTGGCTCTTAATATTAGCTACTTAATACTTTCAGTTGCCTTCATCTCTGAGCGTCCTTTTAATCATATGGATTGTACATTTTTTGTCACTTGTAATGATAACTTGTTGGCAATGTGAGAAGTTCTATATATCTATGGAAGAAGCTGAGTCGGCGTGTATCCAATGTGTGTTGGATACGAACTGTCCAAGTAAGAACAAAAGTATCGACTATTAATAACTAAATTCTTATTAAAAAATAGCGACACTTTTCATTCCCCTGATTTCACATTGATTCTAAAACATGGGTTTCTCAATATTGAAGTCTGGAGAGTTAAAATCTATATTTATATTCTTTTGTAATTTATCCAACTTGATTGCTTATTTCCTTACAGAAAATGTCAGACATCTTTGCGAGCGCGTGCTACAAGTTAACCGGACCTTCAGTAAGATGACAGCGTGTGGTTTGTTCACAATGGACGCCACTCTACCTCTGCCTCTGATAAGACTCTTAACTAATTACATTATAGTACTGTTGCAGTTTGCTTTCCTGTGAAATTATTTATTTCTTCAACAATATCTTTAATTGCTTTGATTTCATGCAATGTTATTATTGATAGATATAAATAAATAAAAAATCGGGCCACACCTAAGCCTTTTATGTTATTTGAGTATGTATATGATTAATGTTCAACTTCGATACAACCAATACGTACATAATTAAACAGACCTTTCTGAGTTAGTCATTATAAAATAAAAGAAAATTGCTCATTCGAGACTGAAATTGATTAGTAATCATGTGAAAATGTGTATTATGTTTACTGCAGTTTTCTTTTCAAAATACAAAATAAGAGATATTTGTATCACTCCGTGTTAAAATAAATATCCCGTATTGAGTTCCTGACTGTTAAATTTTTCAACGTCTTGTGTATCTATCGTATGGTAACCGATAAACACAGTGATTTTGCGGAATAAAGTAAAAGCCTATCTCACTATCCATTTTTTGGTTGTTTATCAGTGTTGAAGGACAGAATCTATAAAAAAAAAAATATTGTTATCTGGCAGAATCTTGATGCTCCGAAATTTATTTGGCATAACACACTTTGCATAATCTTCTTTAAACGAATATGTCCGAATTTACAATGGCTTACTTTTAAGATAGCAGAATTTAATTTGACATAATTACCTTTAGTAAAGTTAAAATTTCGGATAATTTCGTTTAGCGTAACGTTTATTTAGAGTGACGATTATTTGGTACAATGTAACTTGGCATACTACGAAGATGGCAGAATTTCATTTGGAATCATTTCATTAGGCTTATTGCCATTTCTATAAAATTGTTGTTTTACCCTTAAATTAAAATAGTGTCTTAAAAAGTCAATATGTTATGCTACAAAAGTTAGTTACAGAAACGAATCGCTGCTAAGCCGACTCCACGTAGTCTTCATACATCAGAGGGACAGTTCCCACATTTTTTATGAACGTTCGCATCCTAATCTCATTCGCAATCTATCAAAATTACAATCAATATTTATTTTCTTGTTCATTATACCAACATTTTTGAAAAATTTGACAGATTTTGATTATAATGTGTACGTTTTTCAAGTACGAGAATTGGCCTTCTGGTCATACAAGTACGCCGGTTATGAGTACTAGGCACCTGAACTTTCTGAAGAATATCAGCAATTAGGTCACATGTCCTCCTAGGGCGTCCTGGTGTCCCGGCGTTTCCACTCACATCTACCTTGCCTTGTTTTTTTTCAAATATACAAAAAAGGCAGTAATCAGTCAATCAAGAAATCAAGAAAAATAATAAAAATAAGAATATAAATTAATTCATTTACTGATCTTTTATACAATTTGACAACAAGCACGATTAATTATTTTCAACTTAGATACGATCAAAACCTATGAACAGACAAACTTTCGATAGACGCTAATAAAAATTACGAAATATTGTTCATATACCATCGACCAGTTGCGTGGTAATCATGTGGGACAACAGTTCAAATCGTCCAGTTAAATTGTTACTAAATAATAGACTGGACAAAGACGTCCAAAGAATAGTTCAACCTTTCAACATTATGCTCTCTGTATTCTTAACTTCAAAATACAAAATAAGAAATAGTTACATCACTGCGTGTGAGAAGAAGTATCATATATTACAGTTCTTTACTATTGCATTTTTCAATGTGTTTTGTATCCGTTGTATGTTCAACGATAAACACAGTAATTTCGCGGAATTACATAAAACGGGTATCGCGCTTACAATTTTTTGGTTTGCAAACACTTTGTATTACCTCAGCTATATTTTGCTGATCATTTGCAACATTGTTCATAGCCGTAGTAATGTTTCTCTTATAATGAAGCTTCAAGACATTCATAGGAGTATTGGCATTATCAAAAGTGTCCCAAGTTATATTATTTGGAACTGGATCTCACTTTTTACTGTAGTCAGTATGTCTATTTTCCCGGCTATATTGTTTTATGTCACAAAGGGGTCAATTTATTTTATTGAAGTTTCCGGCAATTTACTGATTATACAATATGATCTTAATTTAATTTATGGTATCCGCCTTACAACTTTGATGACAATGTATCTGAAAGAATGGATTAAGAACATACAAACAATAAACAATGAAGAACAGAATGATGAATATTGTAACAAGATTTTTAAGACGTATCAAAATATCTTAGAAGCTTACAAACTGTATGCAAAATGTTTCCAAGTATTAGTAAGTCGGTGCTTCCTTACATTGTTACATAATATAAATTTCAGTCCCTTCAACTAATGCAATGATATTTTATTCTTTTTTAGTTATTATACCGAACATTCGACTTGTTTATTCGTTGTCTATGTTTTGTGCAGGTACACTTAATACTCTTGCAAACGTCGTCACAGCACGAAGTGAGTATATGCAATGCATATTATGTGTCTTAAGTTTTATTTCGTAACAGATAGGTAATGCCCAGGACTTTCATTTATTTATTTATGTACAAAAATTGTGCTTCAATATCCATAACATGGTATTAAAGTTCTAGAGTATAAAATAATTTAAAAAAAAAAAAAACGGTGACGTTACGGTACCATTCCAGAACACAGCTGGCTCTTAATATTAGCTACTTGCTGCTTTCAGTTGCCTCCAGCTCTGAGCGTTCTTGTAATCATATGGATTGTAAATTTTTTGTCACTTGTAGTGATAACTTGTTGGCAATGTGAGAAGTTCTATATATCTATGGAAGAAGCTGAGTCGGCGTGTATACAATGTGTGTTGGATACGAACTGTCCAAGTAAGAACAAAAGTTTCGACTATAAATAACTAAATTCTTTTTAAAAAATAGCGACTCTTTTAATTCCCCAGATTTCACATTGATTCTGAAACATGGGTTTTTCAATATTGAAGTCTGGGGAGTTAAAATCTATATTTATATTCTTTTGTAATTTATCCAACTTGATTTTTGCTTATTTTCTTACAGAAAGTGTCAGACATCTTTGCAAGCGCGTGCTACAAGTTAACCGGACCTTCAGTAAGATGACAGCGTGTGGTTTGTTCACAATGGACGCCACTCTACCTTTGCCTCTGATAAGACTCTTAACTAATTACATTATAGTACTGTTGCAGTTTGCTTTCCTGTGAAATTATTTATTTCTTCAACAATATCTTCAATTGCTTTGATTTCATGCAATGTTATTATTGATAGATATAAATAAATAAAAAATCCTTGCCACACCTAAGCCTTTTATGTTATTTGAGTATGTATATGATTAATGTTCAACTTCGATACAACCAATACGTACATAATTAAACAGACCTTTCTGAATTAGTCATTATAAAATAAAAGAAAATTGCTCATTCGAGACTGAAATTGATTAGTAATCATGTGAAAATGTGTATTATGTTTACTGCAGTTTTCTTTTCAAAATACAAAATAAGAGATATTTGTATCACTCCGTGTTAAAATAAATATCCCGTATTGAGTTCCTGACTGTTTAATTTTTCAATGTCTTGTGTATCTATCGTATGGTAACCGATAAACACAGTGATTTTGCGGAATAAAGTAAAAGCCTATTTCACTATCCATGTTTTGGTTGTTTATCAGTATCTATTTCCTCAGTTACATACTGTTGAAGGGCAGAATCTATAATAAAAACAAAAAATCTATAAAAATACCGAAATTTGCATAATCTTCTTTAAACGAATATGTCCTAATTTACAATGGCATACTTTTAAGATAGCAGAATTTTATTTGACATAATTACCTTTAGCAAAGTTAAAATTCCGGATAATTTCGTTTAGCGTAACGTTTATTTAGAGTGACGATTATTTGGTACAATGTAACTTGGCATACTATGAAGATGGCAGAATTTCATTTGGAATCATTTCATTAGGCTTATTGCCATTTCTATAAAATCGTTGTTTTACCCTTAAATTAAAATTAAAATAGTGTCTTAAAAAGTCAATATGTTATGCTACAAAAGTTAGTGACAGAAACGAATCGCTGCTAAACCGACTCCACGTAGTCTTGTCTGCCCTATCCCTAGAGTATAATTTAAGCCTACTTAGGCGCGCAGGGGCAAGGCGGCCCGCGAGCTGAGGAGTAGGTGATTTATATGCTCGCTGTCGCGGCTGAGGCTGGCCGGCGAAGTTGCGGTGGTGAGCGTTCAAACCATCTGCGACGATGAGCTCGCGTGGGACCGCCTTAGCCCCGCAGTGCCGAAGCCGTGACAGAAACCCTGCCTGCTACATATTGCATGCTCGTTTGCATGCTGCATGCATGATGTTTGCTGATTTGCATGCTGCGTGCTTGCTGCATGCATGTGATAGATGAGTCTTTCAATTATTATGGATTTCAAATGTATGCCAAATGATGATTCTAACTGTATACTTTCTGAGATATGATAAGTTCTGCTTCCTAATGACTAGTTATCGATATGAAATGTATGCCAAAAGACGATTCTGACTGTGAACTTTCTGCGATACGATGGTTCTACTTTTTATTATGGATATGAAATGTATGCCTAAAGATGATTCTGACTTACAAAATTATGAGTTTTGAATGTATGATAAATAAGTGTTTGCCAAACAATTTTCTGCGAAATGAAGTTTATAGTATCCGCTGAGCAAAATAATATTATGACATAAAAAGTTCTGCTATAAAGGGTAGACCCACAGTCACTGTTGATCATTTGTAACATATTTCACAACTCCAGCCACATTTCCCTTATTTTGAGGATCCAAGAAATTCATGGAAGTATCACCATTAGTAACAGTGTCCGAAATTATACTTTTTTTAATTGAATCTCACATTTCACTATTTGGTGTAATTATATTTTGACAGCTACAGTTTTTATAAGTTAAAGGGTTCATTTTATTTTATTGAAGCTTACGGTGATTTAATGATTATTCAATATGATTTAAATTTAATTAACGGTATTTTTGTCTTATCGCACTGCTGACAAAATATTTCAAAGATTTGGTTAAAACTATTTTAATAATATATAACGAAGAAAAAATTATGAATGTTATAACAAATCTGTTGAGATGTATCAACAAATTTTTTCAGAAGCTTACAAATTAAATGTTTTCTAGTTTTGGTAAGTCTGCTTTCTTATATTTTTCACAAATATTGATCAATAAATCCATTTGCATGTAATGATTTCTTTTTTAGATATTATACCGAACATTTAACTCGTTTTTTCGTTGTTTATGTTTTATGAAGATACACTTATTACGATTCTTATCATCATTGTATTATACAGTAAGTTGTATTTATCTTTTAAACCGATTTTCCACGAACTCTCAGTGATTAGTATTTTATTTGCTAGCCCTGTTTCAGTAACTCTGCTTTTATATTTTAACCATTTTCAATGAATAACATCAATATTTAGTCATAATTTACTTGCCCTTATCCTAAAGAAACCGGGATATTCCGATTACCATCAAGTTCAAAAGCAATCTCTCAAAGGGTGAAACTGAAAATAATATGAATTTTCTTTGAAAAAAAAACGCAGTCCGATGTATAAACGCTAAAGTTTGTTTGTTGTTATTGTTGGTAGCAGAACTATTCGGTTTTTTGCGCCTGGTTGCGTTTTCAGTGTACTATCTTCAACCGACGGATAGGCTAGAAAACGAGTGAAAACTGAGATGACGACTAATGAAGAAGTATGGAAGAAAAACACATTACGCTGACATAAGGCTAAGAAATGATGATTATAATCTTCAACAGAAATAGTATTGTCAATAATAAAATCGTCGATTATTTTTGGCATTCTATCTAGTTGCTTCAACCGATCTTAATCTTGAACCAAAAAAAAGTGTCCATCATAAAATGATGGGCCATACCTACCTATTTAAAATTTCTGGGCCTTTTAATCAAAGTGTATTGATTTGGTTTACTTACATAATGAAGAAAGCAAAGAAGCTCAAAGAAGATGCATCTACGGTCGATTGGGGCCTATAACAGAAGCCACTTCGGTTGAAGACAAGGTTGCCATATTCAATGATGTTGATGTAATCAATCTGTATAACAACCATGCTCCCATCAAAAAAAAAAAAGTTGAAACACCCACCTGCACCATGGATGACAAGAGGCATACAGATGGCAATGCGACACAGGGACCGCGCGTTCCGTAAATTTAAAAGAGATCATAATGATGAGAACTGGACATTGTTCAAGGCTGCAAGGAATAGATGCAATCAGATGATACGCAATGCTAAAAGCCGCCACATTCTGGATACTATTAGGTCTTCTTCTTCCGCTGATATTTGGAAATTTCTTGGAACTCTTGATATCGGCAAATCGCGACATTTAGGCCTTCCTAATTCAATTGATTTAGACGATCTAACCGGCATTTTTCCTCTGTTTCTACAATGGATCGTCTAACCAAGCAGCAAACTCTGTCTCTAATTTCTGGTTTAACGCGTCCTCATATTAATCCTTTCAGTTTCATTCCAGTTGAACCGGTAGAGATCAGAAAGATCATTCTCTCCATCAAATCAAAAGCAGTGGGATGTGACAATATCACCCGTGGTTCATATTACCATTCTGGATCATCTCCTACACGCGATTATCCATATTATAATTTTTTCCATATATACCGGAGTATTCCCTTTTCTGTGGCGCAAAGCCTATGTTCGACCACTACCTAAGGTTACTTACTTCCGTCCAATTTCTATCCTTCCCTTCCTATCCAAAGTGCTTGAGGCCTGTGTCCACAAACAATTCTCCAACTTTGTTCATCGGAACTCACTCATTCAAGAGAGTTCCCTCTTCAATCTGGGTTCAGGCCTAGGCACAGCACTATTTCCGCCCTTGTTAAAGTGACTGGCAATATAAGGGCAGGACTGGAAGACACCAAAGCTACTGCTTCAGTGTGTAAATGACGGCATGGTTGGCGCAGTGGTTAAGCCATTGTCTGCTGCGCTGCGTGTCGTGGGTTCGATTCCCGCACGGAAAAATATTTGTATGACCTACAAGTAGTTGTTCCGGGTCTGGCCGTTCGTGTATGTGAGTTTAAATGTTTGTAAATGCGCCCACAATACAGGAGAAATTCCTAAAGTACCCGTCACGAGAAGCTATACTCGTAATTTTTGTAAATAAAGAACTTCTACCAAGTTACGTAGCGACAATTTAATCAACAACGAATAATCCCAAATTCAATGAAGTCAAAGTAACGTACGTGTTATACGAAACTAATGAGCAATTTCACTTGATCGGGTTTTATTTTAGCGATATAAAGCGCTGTCGTCTAAGGTTTTGTGGTACTGGAACGCATCTGATTCATGGAACGTAAACATTTGAGCCACGATTTTGAAGTAAGTTCACGCTGACGTTGTCTCTGCTGTCTTTCGAGTTTCGAATGCGTCTGTTTGTTTGTGGTGTTTTCGCGGATTAAGTTATATTGTTTGTTTGTAATTAGATGTGTGTGTTAATATAATTATATCCCTGTAAAAAATAGTACAAAACTGTTTTTATTTTATTTTAAGTACCCAAAGATTGCAAACCCCTGAATGTGTGTTTACAAAATTTATAGCTTCTCGTGACGGGGACTTTAGTGTGGGGCAACGTTTAAAAAAAAAGTGTTGGTTGATTTCTCCAATGCATTTAATACCGTCAGTCACGAACTCACGACATCCTGTTAGCCATTCTGTCATATCTTATGGTCTCTCCCGAAGCACTGCAATGGTTCTCCTCTGACCTTCAGGAACGTCAGCATTCTATTCATGTTGGGGATTCTTCTTCCGCTGGCAGTATCATCACAACAATAATGTTTTTCCATTGTTTGTCTTATCTGTTTTAGTATATTTATGTGTATTTATTTGTGCTTATATTTATATGTAATTAGATGTATATATTATATTTATAGTTGTTAATAGGTATTTGTTTATCTTTATATTTAAACTAGCTTCTGCTCGCGACTTCTTCCGCGTAGAATAGTTACTTTGAGCTAATGCGACTTAATTTTAATCCGCGACTTCGTTTAAGTAGGTAAAAGGTGAAAATATTTCTTTTAAATAATACGTACGTTAAGAAGCTATTTTAGGTACCTACAGCATGCTTTAATCAGTAAGCCGACGTTCGCACGGACGTAATAAAACCGCAGCGGGATTTTATCGCTCACTGAATTTTAACGCACTCTCGTCCCAGCTTGTTGAAAAACACACTATTGGATTTTCAACTCTCGGCGCTAAGCAGAGCGTTGAAAATCAAGGGCACGAAAAAAAGAACCAGATCTCGATAGGACAACATACAGTTGCCCGTGCAAAAAACACTCTTGTCGTAAATCTATTCCTACGTGCTTAAATGTTTGCCCCTGAGCCTTATTAATTGTTACCGCAAACGATATCTTCACCAGAAATCGCGCGCAGTACTTGATCATTATTTTGCTGCGATGTAATTTTAAAACTGCGATATCTCCTAAGGTTTTATTTGAAACCGAATGATGAGAAGGGCAATTTTGTTTTAAATTAAATACTTGTGATGAATAACGTATTTATTTGGATAAGGATTAATATCATGTTTATAAAACCACCTTCGCAAATGATGCATTATTTTAGAACAAATTTGGTTAGCATAAAAAAGGTTATATTGAGCCAAACTTAAAAGATAGACAGACGCTGTCGCGGACTTTTTTCTTAGGACTTTTAAAGGGAAACAATTCTGTCATATTTGATTTTTGCAAAACTTTAACCGTTTACGCAGCGCACGCAGCGGAAGCTCTCAAAAGGAAAAAAAAAAACCCGATTTTGAAACATTCTTCATTGGTGCTCCGCTCCTATTAGTGTTAGCGTGATGATATATAGCCTATAGCCGTCCTCGATAAATGGAAGATTTTTTCAAATCGGACCTGCAGTTCCTGAGATTAGCGCGTTCAAGCAAACAAACAAACAAACTCTTCAGCTTTATAACATTAATATAAATAAAAAATATAGATAAATATTTAATAATAGATGTCACGGTTGTCATAATAACTGCGACAGATGGTTGACGCGTTTAATCCAAGACACGAATGTCACGATAAATGGTCACCCATTTGCGCACTGACCTCATGAATTACACTGTGAATTAAACTCGCCTGATCCTCCAGCGTTGCATACTTTTTATTATTTCTAGCTTAATATAACCGATCAAGTGTCAGCGGCCATATAGTGCCAATAAAACAAGCTTGAAATAGTTTGTGCCAGTTTAAAATGGGCCAAATAATTACAATTTGAAATAATTGTCAGATGTTTAGCTATGAAGTTTTTGGTATGACGGATTAGGGCTATTAGTTTGGGGGATAGAATAGATTTGGAATGTTTGGTTAGGGTATAGGGGGTGTCAATCAGGGTTCAGGTGTGAGATTAATGTACTTATCTGATTGAATAATTTCATGAAGATTTTTACAATAATTCTCTTTTATATTAATAACCATTAACTGATTATAAGGATTGATGGCACTTGGCAGTTGACAGTTCACACCATTGTTGGAAACGGAAAATGTACGGTAATCAATAAAAAAAGTAATAGACTGGAATGGTCACCATCTTAATTTACTTTAAATTGAAAGTCAAAAATAAATAAGGTGACTTAAACATCATCTGCCTAGCCTGTTCCCAACTATGTTGGGGTCGGCTTCCAGTCTAACCGGATGCAGCTGAATACCAGTATTTTACATGGAGCGACTACCTATCTGACCTCCACAACCTAGTGACTAGGTAACACGATACCCCTTGGTAAGACTGGTTGTCAGACTTTTTGGGCTTCTAACTACCCGTAACGACTGTCAAAGATCTACAAATGACAGCCAGGACCAACGGCTTAACGTACTTTCCGAGGCACGGAGGGGACTTGGTATGTAAAGATGGTCACCCATCGACGGACCAACCGCGGCAAGCGTAGCTTAACCTGATCAATCGACCCGTGCAGCTGTTATTATTTAGCTACAAGCCCCTCAAGTTCTTTTAAGTGATAAAACTACAAATTAACAATTTTCGGACTATTTCCTTTAATTGTGCTATGAGACATGACTTCATGCCAAACATGATTGTAGGTCAACGGGAAGTACCTACCCTATAGGTTTTGATTTATTTGCGAGTATCAAAATATGTAGGTATGTCGCAAAAATGGCCGCAGCAGTGGTGGCCCAGTGGTAACGGCCGCGACTTACGAGTTGTACATATGTAAGTCGTAGACGTTCGAACCTAGACAGGTGTTTTACTTTGTGTAAAAAATTACATCACCACTGCTCTCAAAACGGTGAAGGAAAACATCGTGATGAAACCATGTCCTAAAACCAAAAATTTAAAGTCACATCTACCTACCCGCACTGGGCTCCCGTGGTGGATTACGGCCAACCCCTCTCACCGCAAGGAGGCCTGTATCCCAACAGTGGGAACATTATAGGCTGATTATTTACAAAAGGCCGTATTTTTTTTTTGCGTTGACTTAGAAGTTTGATTTTTTTACCTTACCAGACCGTAGACCTACGTATTTAATATTACTTAATTTAAACTAGATACCTCTTGAGAAAAAGGGTCTTAACAGACAGACAGATGGACAATGAAGTTAGATTTCATTTTTTACTTTTGATGTGCAGAACCCTAAAAATTACCAAAAATAATACCTAATCCTGTAACTAATTTGACAACAAGCACGATTCAACTCAGATACGATCAAAACCTAGTAATAGAAAAACTTCCAGCAGGCCCTTACAAAAATTACTAAATATTGTTCATATAACATCGACCAGTTGCGTAGTAACATCATGTGGAACAACAGCTCAAATCGTCCAGTTAACTTGTTACTCAATAATAGACTGGACAAAGACGTCCAAAGAATAGTTCAACCTTTCAACATTATGCTCTCTGTATTCTTTACTTCAAAATACAGAATTCGAAATAGTTATATCACTGCGTGTGAGAAGAAGTATCATATATTACAGTTCTTTACTATTTCATTTTTCAATGTTTTTTGTATCTGGTATCTGTTCAACGATATACACAGTAATTATACGAAATTACATGAAATGGGTATCGCGCTTACAATTTTTTGCTTTTGTAGCACTATGTATTACCTCAGCTATATTTTGCTGATCATTTGTAACATTGTTCATAGCCGTAGTAACGTTTCCCTTATAATGAAGCTCCAAGACATTCATAGGAGCATTGACATTAGCAAAAGTGTCCCAAGTTATATTATTTGGAACTGGATCTCACTTTTTACTTTAGTCGGTATTTCTATTTTCCCGGATACATTTTATTATGTCACAAAGGGGTCAATTTATTTTATTGACGCTTCCGGCGATTTACTGATTATACAATATGATCTAAACTTAATTTATGGTATTCGCCTTACAACTTTGATGACAACGTATCTGAAAGAATGGATTAAAAACATACAAATATTAAATAATGAAGAACAGAATGATGAATATTGTATCAAGATTTTTAAGATTTATCAAAATATTTTAGAAGCTTACAAACTTTATACAAAATGTTTCCAAGTATTAGTAAGTTGGCTAGCTTACATTGTTATATATAAATTCCAGTTCCTCCAACTCATGCAATGATATTTTCATCTTTTTCAGTTATTATACCGAACATGCGACACGTTTATTCGTTGTTTGTGTTATTTGCAGACACACTTAATATATTTGCAAGCATCGTCACATCACGAAGTGAGTATACGCAATACATAATATTATGTTTCTTAAGTTTTCATTTGGTAACAGATATGTATTTTGAATGATATATCATTTATGAGACTAAATGCCGCATTTGTATTTCTTCAGTCTTCATTTGGTTCAATAATTATATATTATTAAAACTAGCTTCTGCCCGCGACTTCGTTCGCGTGGAAGTCGTAAGACATCACAATATTATACAATAATAGCCACATTTTTATAAAACTTCCCTGTATACTACGTTTGTAGTTTTATTCTCAGCAGCCAAAATATAGAGAGTCAGGAATGGTGACTCGGGAGCAAGCGACGTAACTGTTGTCCGTGTGAGAAGCAGCTTGTCCTGAGTTCGACAACCGCAGTCTTCAGCCTTCGATGTCGGCCCCTGTGACTTGTTGATCGCAAAGCATACTCTCACAGGGAACAGCACGCGCTTAAACTGGTAATGGTGGGGAATTAGTGGTATACGCGCTATAAACACTGTCTCGCCATCACCACAACCTGTTAGAATTTCCGTCTCGATGACGTCTCTCTGTAAAGACATGACTTTGAGCCGGTTTCCGTTACACAGATATACAACCGGAAAAGATACTTGCCATTTGCGAATTGAGAAATTCTACGAGAAATATGTGGCATTTATGGAGGTATATATCACTTCACTCCCTTCAATTTGTGAGAGAATACTGTGGTTGATCGCTGCAGCTTGATCATTTTCGGAGTTAAAATGGAAACATACCCAAGAATTCTCTTGGTACGGTATTTGACTGATGTCCCCGTATACCAGACGAATAAGATCTTCTAAAGTGGGATCTACTCTACAAAACCGATCTCCGATGTTTTTCTAAAACATCGGAGAATTCTTGAGCATTTGAATTTCCGCCAAACCGAGCTTGTATGATGATGGTCAAGCGCAGTTTATGAACTCTCGACCATAGAGTCGACCTTTTCAACGAAGTATTCACTTTGTTTGTCAGAACTGTGACACCACCCATCATATCTTGGTTCTTGCGGATGTCCTCCAGGGTTCTGTTTACAACTTCCACTGCTTTTCTATTTGCCATAATGCATACATACTATACGATGAAGCGCAATCCCTATGCACACATCTCTTGTTCTGTTACGTGACACCCCACGAACAGGCGTTTCGTTGCTCTTTAAATCGATGGGAATCTTAAACATGGCGTGCGCTGTTTTGTTACCAGGAAGCAGTGTGGCAGCGATTCCAGAAGATCCACACACATACATATTTTAAAATCGCTGGGACAAATCTGCTGTCAAAATCTGTAAAAAATCATTTTATTCCTACAGTCTTTAGCTCTAAAATGATCAGAATACAACCTTGAATGTTTTATGACTGTAAAGTACTTGTAACGTAGTAGGTTCCCAAAGCTTACGAAGTTTTCCTTTTTTTGTAAATTAATACATTCTATGAACTTATAACATACATAATAAAAAAAAATCGTTTTACAAAATGTAAAAAAAGAGTTTAAAAAAAAACAGATGGAAATCGAACTCACTACCCCAGGACTTCAAATCATTCGTCCAACCGCTTACTTATTCGCTTTGTTGATAGTTAGCTAAAATAGCTGTTCCTATATAATTATGTCATGATTGACTGCATAGTTCCATAAATGTATAGCGTGATGATAATCATTTAAAAAGTTAAATCGATAACTATCTACAATATCCCAACTTTTCGGTGCGTCCTTTTAGATTTTGCAGAGAAAAATAAGAAAATAATGTAATATTGCTCATCCCCCATAGCAAATAGCGTGATAGTCTATACCCTACAATTGGAACAGACAAACATTCTAAAAACTATATTTTCTGCATAAGAATCGATCCTAGGCCTCGTAGCAATAACTTTCTTTCAAAAAATTTAACTTCGCTACGATTTTATTATAATATATTAGAGGGACATAATAAAAAAATTAAAAAATCGTATAGCAAAATGTGAAAAAAAAAGAAAAACAAAAAACCGTAAATGGGAATCGAACTTACAACTCCATGTTTGCAAAGCAATCGTCCAACCGTTGAGTTAATTGTTTCGTTGAAATTAGTCTTAAATAGCCGTTCCTATATATTTCATGATTGACTGCTCAGTTCCATAAAGGTATAGCGTGATGATAATCATTCTAAAAGTTAAATCGATAACCATCACAATATCCTAAAATTCTGGCGCGTTTTTTTCCAAAAAATACGAACATAATATAATATTGCTCGTCCCCCACAGTAAATAGCGTGATAGTTTATACCCTAAAGTTTGACCAGACTTATAGGGAACACGTATGCAAAATTTGAACAGAATCTATCCGGTAGAATTTGCGTCATGCTAGAACATAAAAATACGACATAATGTAATATTGCTCATCCCCCATAGCAAATAGCGTGATAATTTATACCCTATAACTTGACCAGACACACAGGGAATATCTATGCAAAATTTTAACAGAATCTGTCCGGTAGAATTTGCGCCATGCTGGAACATACATACAGACAAACAGACAAACAGACAAAAATTCTAAAAAATATATTTTCGGCATTAGAATCGATCCTAGACCTCGTAGCAATTACTTTTTTTCAAAAATATTCAATGTACAGTTTTGACTTCGCTACGATTTTATTATATGTATAGATATTATTGTTTTTTTAATTTACTGTGTAAATTGTGTTACTCAATGTTGGGTATCTGATTCCCTTACTTAATTTTATTGAATGAATACGTTTCCATGGTGGTATTACGGTACCATTTCAGAGCGCATCTGGCTCTTAGTATTATTTTGCTACTTGCTACTTTCAGTTGCCTCTATCTCAGAACGTCCTTCTAATCATATGGATTGTAAAATATTTGTCACTTGTAATGATAACTTGTTGGCAATGTGAGAAGTTCTATATATCTGTGGAAAAAGCTGAGTCGGCGTGTATCCAGCGTGTGATGGATACGAACTGTCCAAGTAAGAACAAAAGTTTCGACTACGAATAACTAAATTCGTTTTAAAAAATAGCGACACTTTTAATTCCCCTGATTTCAACATTGATTCTGAAAGATGGGTTTTTCAATGTTAAAATCTGGGGGGTCACAATCTATATTTTTATTCTTTTGTAATCTTATTTTCTTACAGAAAGTGTCAGACATCTTTGCAAGCGCGTGCTACAAGTTAATCGGACCTTCAGTAAGATGACAGCGTGTGGTTTGTTCACAATGGACGCCACTCTACCGATACCTCTGACTGGACTCTTAACCTATTACATTATTGTACTGTTGCAGTTTGCTTTCCTGTGAAATTACTTGTTTCTTCAATATATCTTCAGCTGTAGTGATTTCAAATGATATTATTATTGAGTAGATACAAATAAAATAATCCTTCCAGAACTTAAGCCTTTTATGTTATTTGATAGCAAATACGTACATGATTAATGTTCAACTTTGGATACAATCAATAGGTACCTAATTAAACAGACATTTCTGAATTCGTCATCATAAAAGTAATAGAAAATTGCTCATTCGAGACTGAACAACGAAGTAGATTAGTAATCATGCGAAAACGTGTATCTAGATCCGCGGCAGCGCATTAAGCCAAGTTCAAGCCAGGAACTGTCGACGCAGCGGTCGTGTTTTATACTAAACGAACCATTTTGAGCCATATTTGATTAATTATTCATTTATTGTTAACTAAACGCTTACCCGTACCTTTTTACCCAACTGCGGCAATACCAAAAGCAAGGGTAACGATTTTAGCAGTCTATGTATGCATGTTTATATGTATGGTATTTTGTATTTACGTGTGTTCCACCTTAGCGCCTAAACTACTGAGCCGATTTTGATAAATGAGGTTTCAATAGATTTGTAATAATGGTCCGGGTGACATAATCTAAATAAATTCTCCCTAAATTTAATATGATGGACTTTACACGCAAATTTCTAACCTCGAAAAACATTAAATTGAGATAATCACGACATGTTTCAAATCAAAAGAAAGGTCTTAATGAGCACATTACAAATATGTGAATACATCATATTGTCTAACTAAAGAAATATGTTTAAAACAAGCAAAAGTGAGACTGCGCTACGTACGGCGCGAGATGATACCAACGCGCTGTTAATCAAATCTCAATAAATAGTTACAATTTCTAATGCCACTATTAAGAAGAAATTTATGTTGCACGACTCATAATGCGAAGCAGAGAAGACTCTGCGATCGAAAAATTTGTCAAAGTCAAAGTCAAATAATTTATTTCAAATAGGCCCATGTATGGCACTTTTGAACGTCAAAAATTACAAAATAATAAAATTGATTCTAGTCGCCCCTTCCAAAAGGTAGTTTTCGTATGGAGAAGAATGGGCAAGAAACTCCACCGTTACTCTTTTAAAATGTTTTACAATTGTTTGTATATGTACGTACATTTGTTAAATAATTATTATATGTGAAGACGATGCACCTAGAATAAAATTACTATACCACAATAGGTAAAAAGAATTAAAAAAAACCGGCCAAGCGCGAGTCGTACTCGCCCATGAAGGGTTCCGTAGCAGCAAGTAACATTGAATGAAAGGTAAATTGCGGTTTACGATTTATGACGTATTAAAAAAAAACTACTTGTTAGATCTCGTTCAAACCAATTTTCGGTGGAAGTTTACATGGTAATGTACATCATATATTTTTTTTAGTTTTATCATTCTCTTATTTTAGAAGTTACAGGGGGGGGACACACATTTTACTACTTTGGAAGTGTCTCTCGCGCAAACTAATGAGTTTAGAAAAAAATGATATTAGAAACCTCAATGTCATTTTTGAAGACCTATCCATAGATCCCACACGTATGGGATGGATGAATTTTTTTTTTTGAGTTTCAGTTCTAAGTATGGGGAACTCCAAAATTATTTGCTTTTTTTCTATTTTTATGTGAAAATCTTAATGCGGTTCACAGAATACATCTACTTACCAAGTTTCAACAGCGTAGCTCTTATAGTTTCGGAAAAAAGTGGCTGTGACATACGGACGGACAGACAGACAGACAGACAGACAGACAGACAGACAGACAGGCAGACAGACAGACAGACAGACAGACAGACATGACGAATCTATAAGGGTTCCGTTTTTTGCCATTTGGCAACGGAACCCTAAAAATGAAGCAACGATAGATAATTTAATATGTGATAGATACATGGTGCTCACATATTTACAAACATTGTAAAAGTAGACGATTTTCCTAAAATTTTACAATTAATAAGTCAGTGTGTGAGGAAGTAATCACAGAATGTAAAATCAATGTCATAAAACACAAAGTAATAAATTTTACAATTAAATTAGCAACCAGTTTGATTTTGTCTTGATTCTAAATTGTCCTATGAAGCAGGACCAGCATGTTTCCAAGCACTCTTATCTTGGATATAATCCTCTAATTTGTAATATGCTTGTTTACAAAGTTTTGCCTCCTTTCTGCAACTGTGTTTATTGTTACACCCCTGCTAGTACACATAGCCTACTTCATTTATATACCATTGTACAGATAATTTATTGGAGATTAATACCGTATCTCCATACTTTTCAAAAATTTATGTAAGCAGAAACGAAAAAACATCAAATATTTTAAAACAAGTTCAGTAAATCAATGTATGAAACCTATTAACATTGTAGCTTGCGAAAAAATAACCCTAATGAAAATGGTTCTTTTATTCAAAGTAGTTTAATTTTATAATAAAACACAAACATTATCTGTGTCTATTTCCAACTTCGACCCTCTTCCGTTGCCTAGCAACCAATAAAGCAAACCTAAATAGTCTTTGACGGTACCTACGTAAAAATTGAGAGGTGAGAAATTTTACCCATATTGATGGGTAAAAAAGCAGTCAAAACATACTTCATGAAAAGTCGTTTAAATATTTTTCTGTTTTTGAATGAGCGTTATGAGGCATGCACTTTTGGATTTTCGAAATATTTTGGATTTCATCGAAGTTCGATAAATGGTATTTGGGGTCGAAATAAATCGCGCTATGGTTTTGTTCAAGGCACTATGCACTGCTATTGGTATTTAAAATAGGTTACTTACTGACCTATTGTATTGCTCTTATTAACGTTGTCGTAACGGTGTGACCGGGTTTTCAAGACCAAATTTGGTTTTGCTAGTCATCAGAGAGCTCACGAAAGGAAAAAAGAAAATTAGTCTGGGTCGCTGTCGCCGGATACGGTGAAGAGGACTATACTATACAAGCGGTAAAACGGAAAAGTATAAAATAAAAATAAAAAATGGTTTAAAAAACTTTAACTCGGACCACGCACAATGAAGGGTTCCGTAGTTGAGATGAATTTATCCCATGAACAAACTTAACTTTGTAGTTGAAAAACATGTTCTCCCATACATTTTGTATGGGAGAACATGTTTTTGCAACCGCAAATGTAAGTTGGTCGATTATTACTCGTTAACTTGTAGAGCCTACTTAGCTGTAATAGTTTTCCTTTTAATTTCGTTATATGTGCTACTGCCGTAAATTTTTTCACATACCTAAAACCAACCATTGAACTTGCAGGGGGGGGGGACACTTGACTCTAACAAAAATTTGCACTTTAAAGCTTAATATTTCAAAATCGGATCCCTACATCCAAAAATAGTCTCCGCAAACTCTCAATATTTTTAAACGACCTTTCCAACGATACCCCACACTATGAGATTATTGAGAGAAAAAGAAATCATCCTCACTTTACGTCTAGGGGAGGTACCTGAAAAAAATATATTTTTCATGATTTTATTTTACCACTTTGTCGACGTAATTAATGTGTATAGTGTATACCCATGCCAAATTACAGCTTTCTAGTACTAAGCGTTTCTGAGCTAAGCCGCGGACAGACAGACACACAGACAGACGGACAGACGGACATGACGAAACTTCTTTGTTTACTACGGAACCCTAAAAAGTATGAAATAAGAAAATATTTCAGGCAGAAATTAAGACATAGGTACAAAAATGATCAAGGTAAAGCCGTGGTCGTATGCCTGTTGTTGAGAAGCACAGCGATCTCATTAAAAATATGATTGTTATTATTTGGCTAGGTACTTCACACCACCCTAGGTTAAGTTAATTAAAGTCTTTTGTATTGCACTACTTTTATTACTCATATTGTGAAGTAACCTGGCTACATCTATTATTACAAAGTATAGTGATAGCCTCAGTACAATAGTATCTGTCAGTTACAAACTATGACGCAAAGATTCCCCTTATGTACTAACTAAATGATGTCATACAAGCCAATCTAAGCAATAAATAAGTGTTCTGACATACACGATGTCTTAGTTAGGCTATCTACTATAAATGGGCACTTTTTACATAAAGAAAAGTATCTGGGATGTTCGATTTGAGGAAATAACAAAGGCGTCACATAGGACGTAATACATAAGCAGACCAACTGCGCAGTTTCTTTCCCTCTTCGTTCCCCTCACCTCCCCTGGCGCCCCCTAGTATCAGTTTACCCCGCAATCCCCGATCGCATACCGACCCCCTCACCTTGAAAATCTAGACTTGGATAGGTATTTCGTAAAGTCTGCGTATGCTAGCCACAGGGCGGGCGCGCTAGGGTAGGAAACTACTTAAGATGTCGCATATTGTTCAGTTGTTGCCCCTGGTTGTCGAGGCCGCCAGTTATGTCCCGAGTAGAATCAGTCATGTTCGCCGTCCAAGGCATATCCTCGTAGACCCCGATGACCCCATAACCCTCCTCCAGGAGAGCAATAGGGAAACAAGTACAGTGTACAAATACAGACGCCTTTCGTCATTCCAACCTCGCCACCGAGGTCCTTTGCGATCTCGACCGCCGCGCCCCCGAGTAAATAATACTCCCCCCCGACCCTTGCTCGAAAACGAGGTGCCAGCAGTTGTTGCAGCTGTGCACGTAGCTTTAAATTCCCCGTCTAATAATAATGATCAAAACCCTTTGATCCAGCCCGTCCCATCTTTTGATGTCCTCCCTCCGGATAACGCCCTAAGCCGAGGCTCGTACCCCACAGGGGGTGCCCTTAGCGAGCGTTCATCCTAAGCTTTTTAGCTTAGTTTTTGTGTGCCCTGGCTACAGAGGCTTTGAGTGTAGTAGCTTAGGGCAACCACAGGATTGACCGGTTAAACAGCCACGGTTTTCGGAACCAGCTGTGAGATGCCCTACAGAAAAAAAAAAAAATTCAGTTGTTGCGTTCTCATCAATTATCTATATTTTGACAAGTATTTTCAAGAAATGTATTCAGTATAACATAGTCAGTGTATTCAGTCAGTAGTTCAGTATAAGTTCAGTCGAATGTTCAGTCTCCTTTTGGGTAGCGTCGAATAGTGTAGGGCTAATGCCTATATATCGACTACCCATAGCAATGTTCCGCCTTACGAGACCTAGATAGATTCTAGATTTAAGAACAGAGGATAAGTTTTTTGTATCGGTAGTTATTAATCTGTTTCCTAGTACCTCGATTAGTTTCTTTTTAGTGCGTAAGCTATTTTTGTGTGTTGTAATCAGTGTTTCTGTGATTATATTGTGTGTACTCAATGAAAGTGTGTTAATTTTGGTTTATGGCCACCAATATCCACCCTGCACCTAAATCCCCTACACCTGTATACCGTTTACCTACCCATATGGCCAGGAACACCTACAAAATTATAATGGTATGCGAGGACGGCGTTACCTTGACCATTTTTGTTCCTATGAATTTCTGTCTGAAATATTTTCTTGTTTCGTACTTTTTAAATCATTTTATTTTCCCGTAGCCGGGTTAAAGTTTTTTTAAACTTTCTTTTTTGACGTGACAACGTCTTATAAATTGGTTTGCCGGGTGACACTTCAAGAAACTGCGTTACGCTCCGCTCACGTTATGCGCTCACAATGAGAGCGAGTGAGAGGCACGCGTCCCTTCCACTCGGGCATGGTTAGCCCGCCTAAGAGCGAGAGAGACAGACATAAAAAGTGAAAGGCACGCGTCCCTTCCACTCGAGCACAGTTAGCCCGCCTAAGAGCGAGAGAGACAGAGCGAGAGAGAGAGAGTGAGAGCCCATCCTCATCATCGCCCTATCCTCAACAAAATCACTCAGATAGGAACAAGTTAAGTTGTAGTAAACGCTGTTTCATTGTACGCAAATGTATTGCAAGTTATTGTATGTATATTTGTATATAAATACGTATGTATGTGTAAAGGTAAAAATAAAATTTTGTTAATATGAAATTCAGTGCGAGATTCTTTGTATAAATTAATGTTTTAAATATAATTCTTTGTATAAATAAATGTTTTAAATTGTTACTATTATTTCATCCTTCTTCCTACTATACGAATGAATATTCACATTAAAATTATTTTACCACTCAAAGTCGTTGTCACGTAAAACTTTCGCCCGTATACCGACTTTACAGGCAACCAATTTTTATTGCATATTTTAGCTCGATATACATATTCTTGAAAGCAATATTTTATGGTCGTTTTTGGTTTTCCTACTGGACTTACGATATGTGTCAGTTTATAGGTGAAATACGATATTGCGGTGCTAAGTTGATTGAAACCACGAATTAAGGTGTACAGTAGAGGTTAAAGTAACACTGTTTAGGGCCTACTGCCAAAACTTTTACGCCAGCGCTTTATGGTTCAACTACACCCAGCGGGCCTACAACGCTCTTCGAATACAATACAATAACGCCTTTAGGATTCTGGTGAGGCTCCCTCGATTCTGCACCGCGTCGGGCATGTTTGCTGACGCAAGAGTCGATGACTTTTACGCCATTATGCGTAAAAAAACAGCTTCTCTGATGCGCCGGATTCGGGGGAGCGCCAACAGAATCCTAAGGATGGTCTCTGAGAGGCCAGAGTCTGCATTGCTGGGTAGGCTCATTCAGCTTCACGTGATGAGATAATGTTTTTTTTTTTTTTTTTTGACATGAGTGATTAATTAATGAATGACATGATTATTATTTTGTCATGATTTTTGACATGAGTGAATTATTTGTATTTGGATTTTTTATGTATTTTGAATTTAATTATCAATGATCACTAACATAGTTTTAAGACCTTTGTAACTAACAATTTATGGACATATCAATTAGTCTGAATTAAATTAATTTAATAATTAATGTTTCGGTGCATCAAATGTATTTTGCGCGTGCAACGTATTTAGAGACGTGCAGCCATTGAATTATCCGTGCAACTGTAAACCATCTTAATGGACAACAAAATAACATGACGTGTTGAAGCATTTACTTGCCTTCAAAGTGGTTAAATGACCAGTGTGAACCTGTACCCTAATTGCGTAATACAACACAATCTGTTTCGATTTGAAACAGATTGCTAATCCATTGCTTCATAAGTTGGAAAAAAAAAATACTCAACTTCGTAAATAACGCAATCAATGTTGTTGAACTGTCAAAATGAAACAAATTAGGTAAAATTGTTCACGAAAATAAGTTACGCAATTAGGGTACTAGACTTACACTGCTCGATCGTTTTATGAGTATGTGGAATTCTACTTAATAAGCATCTGGTAGACTTACTCTAAATGTTTATAACTATCCTGACGCAGCCTTTCCACCAGAGATGTGCTAAGCAGCAGCTGCTTAGCGATCGATCCAATAGGACCGTCTGATTTTCATAGTATAGTTTGGTGTAATTCTGTTCGAAAAGGGTTAAATGAAACGAAGTTCCTACACATAGTTTCGTAGTTTACCTTATATATTCCTGATAGAAAGACTGCGCAATTCTCAGGTTTAAAAAATATAGGTCTATCGTTCTCATCAGTCTTGGTACATTTTAAACTGGTTCCAGCCGCTGCCGGACCTAGTGCCAAATTGTGCTACAACATTTAGTTATTTATGTTGCTAAATCTAGTCAAGCCATACTATAATATATAATTATAGGTTACAATTGTATTTAAATCGAAATTCGATACTGAACTAATTGTGTATAAAAACGCCTGACAGAAAATGCTTAGCAATCAATAGTTTTTGAAGTGTAACGAATGAGCTTTTTGGCACGAAAAGTATTTTTTTTTGTTACGAAACATAGAAACTACTGAACCTTAAATTAAAAAAAACAGGAATTCTTTCGAAATCCAGGTCTAATGTGCTTTTAAATGCATGGTGCATGTAGTTTTTGGACATGATCGTTTTGGTTAGGGTATACATGTGTAGGACTTTGGTCATGGTCCTTTTATGATTCTAGGTCAACGGGTACCCTAGGCACCCTTTAGGTTTTGATTTATTTGCGAGTATCAAAATATGTAGCATGAAAAGAAGTATTTTTATTGCGTTGATTTAGAAGCTTGATTTTGTATAGCTCCAAGGGACCGTAGACCTACGTATTGATATTCATTTCAACTTGATGCCTTCACGCGTTCCTGAGAACGAGACTGTTTTTTTCTTGTTTGAACAGTATTTCATTCATATAGTTAAAAATGCCCCTTTTTTACCATGACAGCCCCGAATGAGTCCCGAATATGATGTGAGTCCCGAATATGGAAGTTTTTGTTAGGTGGGTCGCGACACAGTCAACTTTGGGAACCACTGAACTAGACATGAATAGTTCAAAGATTATTTCAATCCTGAAGTAAGATCAAAAATGAATTTGGTATTAAAAGCCGTTGTTGATTTTTTATCTCTTTTCACATAAATACATAAACTCACGTCTTCTTCCCATGGTAGAAACTACAGAACACAACCTGCTACGCTCCTAACATACTCCTTTTGCTTCGTTTACGTTCATACATCTGGTTATACACGCAAGCCAGTTGCGAGTTCTAATATTAACAACTAACCTTCCTAAATAACATCACCACCAGGCCACTATTTAATATCATAATCATAAATCTTTATTTATTTCAACATCATATTATTACAGGCGCTGGTTAACAAGATGCACAAACTTTAATAGAGAAAGGTGTCTCAGGTAGGAGGATCCTGCAGGCCGATTTTCGGCTACCGTAGGCGCGGGCTTGCGGACGGTGAACAATGGGTAGCTCGCCGTCCGATAAGGACCAAGCCCGGGTTGACGGCGTGTTGTGTTCCACGCGCGCCTCAAAGAGATGTCAGCAGAATTGACGGGGTCCGCTAGGGCCAGTGCCTGCCGGGAGTTCGAAGAAAACCGATAGGGAAATCGTGGCCCCCGGCAACAGGGCAACCGAAGGAACACGGGTGGGTTTTAGTCAGTAAGAGTCTGACACGCACTCCCGCTACGCCCAGAGCGAGAGAAGTTATTTGATCATTTCCCACTGTTCATGAAGAAACCGTAGTCATTATTATTTTAATTGAAAAGTTTGATGTGTAGCTCGATAGATGGCGTTGGCGTCGAAATAGATCGCGCTATGGTTTCATTACCGCGACTTGGTTAGTGTCTCACAATTTTAATTATATATACTTGCTTAGATCAGTACATAATTTTGGTTTTATTTTCAACCCTATTAGTGTGCACATTAGTTCAAAGTTCAAATCATTACCAGCTCAGTAATAAACACCCACTCAAAAAAAAAAGCCGGCTCTCAAGCCTCCTCGGATACCGTGGTTTACCGATGTTAAAATAGGTAGGCAATTACTTAAAGTAGCTTTTAGAATACGATCTGGACATGTACCACTAAAAAAAATTTCCTTTTTAATGAAGAAATCCCTTTCACCTAACTGTATAATTTGTGATAAACCAGAAGATGTCCAACACCTCCTTATAGATTCTATTCGTAATGATTTTGAAAGGCAACATTTATGTAAAAAATTATAATTTTATGCATTTGATTTGGGTAAATTTCAAAGTATTCTGGCTTACCCTCCAAGCAATAAAGCTAAGCTTATTTATAAGTTTATATTTAATAGTCTAAAGAAAATTTTGTAAGTAACTTACTTAAGGAAATGATGGGGCTGACATGACCTGTTAATGGTACAAGTCCCTAATAAATAAAGAGAAAAAAAAAAAACAATTAGTCAAGATATTGTAGGTATAAAAAAATCTCCTCCTAAGGCGTCCCTTCCCAGTATTTCCACTTATATCTATCTGCCTAGCTTTGTCTCTTTTCAAATATACAAAAAAAGCATATTCGAAGATGAAAATAATATAAATTAATTATCTGATCCTTTTATGTTATTTGACAACAAGCACAATTAATTATTTTCAACTTAGATACGATCAAAACCCAGTAATAGAAAAACTTCTGGTAGGCCCTTATAAAAATACGAAGTATTGCCCATTTAACGTCAAACAGTTGCGTAGTAATCATGTGGAAACACTCATATCGTCCAGGTAAATTGTTACTCAATAATAGACTGGACAAAGACGTCCAAAGAATAGTTCAACCTTTCAACATTATGCTCTCTGTATTCTTGACTTCAAAGTACAAAATTAGAAATAGTTACATCACTCCGTGTGAGAAGAAGTATTACATATTACTGTTCTTTACCATTTCATTTTTCAATGTTTTTTGTATCTGGTATATATTCAACGATGAACACAGTAATTTTGCGAAATTAAATAAAACGGGTATCGCGCTTGCAATTTTCTGCTTTGGTAGTACTATGTATTATCTCAGCTATATTTTGCTGATCATTTGTAACATTGTTCATAGCCGTAGTAACGTTTCCCTTATAATGAAGCTCCAAGACATTCATAGGAGCATTAACATTGGCAAAAGTGTCCCAAGTTATATTATTTGGAACTGGATCTCACTTTTTACTGTAGTCGGTATTTCTATTTTCTCGGCTCCATTGTTTTATGTCACAAAGGGATCAATTTATTTTATTGACGCTTCCAGCGATTTACTGATTATACAATATGATCTAAACTTAATTTATGGTATTCGCCTTACAACTTTGATGACAACGTATCTGAAAGAATGGATTAAAAACATACAAATAATAAATAATGAAGAACAGAATGATGAATATTGTATCAAGATTTTTAAGACGTATCAAAATATTTTTGAAGCTTATAAACTTTATATAAAATGTTTCCAAGTATTAGTAAGTTGCCTAGCTTATATTATTATATATAAATTCCAGTTCCTCCAACTCATGCAATGATATTCTCTTCTTTTTCAGTTATTATACCGAACATACGACTCGTTTATTCGTTGTCTATGTTATTTGCAGATACACTTAATATATTTGCAAGCGTCGTCACATCACGAAGTGAGTATATGCAATACATATTATGTTTCTTAAGTTTGCATTTGGTAACAGGTATGTATTTTGAATGGTATATCATTTATGAGACTAAATGCCGCATTTTTATTTCTTCAGTCTTCATCTGGTTCACTAATTATATATTATTAAAATATTATTGTTTTTTTAATTTACTGTGTAAATTGTGTTACTCAATGTTGGGTATCTGATTCCCTTACTTAATTTTATTGAATGAATACGTTTCCATGGTGGTATTACGGTACCATTTCAGAGCGCATCTGGCTCTTAGAATTATTTTGCTACTTGCTGCTTTCAGTTGCCTCTATCTCAGAACGTCCTTCTAATCATATGGTTTGCAAAATTTTTGTCACTTGTAATGATAACTTGTTGGCAATGTGAGAAGTTCTATATATCTGTGGAAGAAGCTGAGTCGGCGTGTATACAGCGTGTGATGGATACGAACTGTCCAAGTAAGAACAAAAGTTTCGACTACGAATAACTAAATTCGTTTAAAAAAATATCAACACTTTTAATTCCCCTGATTTCAACATTGATTCTGAAAGATGGGTTTTTCAATGTTAAAATTTGGGGAGTCAAAATCTAAATTTTCATTCTTTTGTAATTTAATTAACTCAATTTTTGCATATTTTCTTACAGAAAGTATCAGACATCTTTGCAAGCGCGTGCTACAAGTTAATCGGACCTTCAGTAAGATGACAGCGTGTGGTTTGTTCACAATGGACGCCACTCTACCGATACCTCTGACTGGACTCTTAACCTATTACATTATTGTACTGTTGCAGTTTGCTTTCCTGTGAAATTACTTGTTTCTTCAATATATCTTCAGTTGTAGTGATTTCATATGATATTATTATTGAGTAGATACAAATAAAATAATCATTCCAGAACCTAATGTTATTTGACAGCAAATATGTACATGATTAATGATCAACTTTGATACAATCAATAGGTACTTAATTAAACAGACATTTTTCAATTGGTCATCATAAAATAACAGGAAACTTCTCATTCGACACTGAACAGCGAAATAGATTAGTAATCATGCGAAAATGTCTAATGTTTACTGCAGTTTTCTCTTTAAAAAAAAAATAAGTGATATTTATGACATTCCGTGTAAAAAGAAATATCCTGTATTGCTGTTCTTGACTGTTTCAATGTTTTATAAATATATCGTGTGGTAACTGATAAACACAGTGGTTTTGCAGAATATAGTACAAGCACTATCTCACTAACCATGTTTTGGTTATTTATCATTGTCTATTTCCTCAGTTACATACTGCTGATCATTTGTAACATAGCTCACAGCTGCAGTCACATTTCTTTTATTTTGAGGATCCAAGAAATTCATTTAAGTAATACCATTAGTAAGAGTGTCCGAAATTATACTAAAGTCCCCGTCACGAGAAGCTATAATTTTTGTAAATAAAGAACTTCTACCAAGTTACGTAGCGACAATTTAATCAACAACGAATAATCCCAAATTCAATGAAGTCAAAGTAACGTACGTGTTATACGAAACTAATGAGCAATTTCACTTGATCGGGTTATATTTTAGCGATATAAAGCGCTGTCGTCTAAGGTTTTGTGGTACTGGAACGCATCTGATTCATGGAACGTAAACATTTGAGCCACGATTTTGAAGTAAGTTCACGCTGACGTTGTCTCTGCTGTCTTTCGAGTTTCGAATGCGTCTGTTTGTTTGTGGTGTTTTCGCGAATTAGGTTATATTGTTTGTTTGTAATTAGATGTGTGTGTTAATATAATTATATCCCTGTAAAAAAATAGTACAAAACTGTTTTTATTTTATTTTAAGTACCCAAAGATTGCAAACCCCTGAATGTGTGTTTACAAAATTTATAGCTTCTCGTGACGGGGACTTTACTTATAATTTGATCTCACATTTTACTATTTGGTGTAACTATATTTTGACAGCTACAGTTTTTATAAGTTAAAAAGTTCACTTTATGTGAATATTAAAATTAGGACCATTTAATTCTCCAAAATCTAACACTTTTAATTTTTTTTTTTAAGTCAATTTGTTTTATTATTTACTCACACGTATTTACATTATTTAAAACTATCATACTTAAAATAATAATTAATATGTACAAGTATATAAAAAGGGGGGGGGGGGGGAAATAATCATAGGGCGTCAAAAAATTCGTCCGCATCGCTGTCAGTAGGAAAAGTGCCCAAATGGCTGGCAGCATTGCCACGTTTTATGGCCAAAGAATAGGCCAGCCCTCTGGTCACGTGTAGAGTCGACCAGCCGCTTGTCGATGTCTTGAAAAACAAGGTGGGCACTGGGACCCCATGGCCCTAGTGTTTCAACCCCAAACGGCTCAAACATATAAGTCCCAATAAGATTGGAGTATTTGCGCCGTTTGAGGTTTTCCGCACCTGCAGCAGCAGCCCCAGCACAGCTCGCCGAGCTAGGAAGATGGGATGGCGCAAGGGTATCGACACACGTTGCATCCCACACCAAAGGCCTACCTACCTTCCAAGGCATTATGGTCATTCCGTCTGGTCTCTTCCCATCGTCGCGTGCCAAGCCATTGGGTTCTAAAACAGCTGGCACTCCGGCGGTGACAAGAGCACGACGGATGATGTCATTGATGCTGGCGTGCCGTGCTATCCGGCCTGCGCTCTTACTGCAGGATAGGCCATGGTGTCCGAGGCAGTCGACACCTTCACCGCACTGGCAGCAATGCGGAGCCACACAAGGAGCACCCAGACGCAGACAGGTAGCGAGCCGGAAGGTTGTATCACCCAGCATAGTGCCTATGTTGGGTGACGGTAGGCCACAGCCAGCAGGCGGGCACGCTCAGCAGTATTGGTGGACGTATTAATAAGATTGTTCCGTACCAACCTGCAGAGCGGCTCATCCCACTGCCTCTGGGAAGATGGGTTCACGGGCCGATCTGTATTCGGGCAAATCGCTTTCCAGGCGTTCTCCGCAACGGTCAAGCACGACACTTCAGAGTTAACCAGGCAGGGGGCTAAAATTTTCCCGGTCAACTTTTCAGTGCTGTGGACAGAGGACAGGAATGCGGGTAAGCTAATACTGGTAATTTTGCGGACGCCGAGGCCACCAAAACGGATGGGTAGTGTAGCATGCAGCCACGCTCGGTCGTCCAGGGCCACGTTTAAAATGGATGTTAATGTGCTGCGAATAATTTGGTCAATTTTGTCCAAGAGGTGTGACTGCTTCCATAAGGGGGAAGAGCGTAGACAATATATAAAATTTGGACCAAAACAACAGTATCTAATCAAGGTGAACGCGGAATGTAAATTAATTTTGGAGAGTCTGTCCGAAACGTCGTTATAGTTTTTGATTTTTTCGTCGATGAAAGGAGAAAAACTGTCTTCTAAAATTGGGGAACCTAGAAGCTGAAGTGAACTTTTTTCTAAAATTTTGATTTGTGGGGCTATTGCATTAAATTTATCAAGGGTCAATCGTCTGTCGGTAATGTCGGAAAGGAAAATTTTGCATTTTGATGGGTTAAGGTCCACTAAGTCAATAGATTTAAATTGTTGTATGAGGAGTTGTAGGTCTTTCAAAACATAAACATTAAAACTATTGACACCTGTATTTTCATTTTTACACGACACATAACACACCTCTACCCCAAACTATTAAAGTAAAACCCTCCCCGCATTAAAGCTTAGAAGCTCAAACACGTCTGCAGCCGACGGCCGCTAACTATACCATAACTACACTCTAACTACTTTTAATTGTTCGCAAAAATAGCTATCACCGGATATTCCCTCGTTTCACACACACTCGGTAAACGTATGAGGACTTGGCTTCAAGTGTAAGACTTGGAGAAAATTGAAAACATTTGTCCAGAATTTGTAGAATTTCAAACACAAGTATTTTCGGTAAGATTTTGTCGCAGCACATATTTAGTATCTATGAGAAGTCAGTTACTAGTAAGGTCACGAATTGCCACATGGTTTTCACTTTGCTTTCACATCTCTTTAATAAAATAAATAAGTGATAGACATAATTTTCTACTAGAAATAGAGATAAACTAGATCAACCATTTTTCATATTATTTAAAGTACATACATCTTTTATGGGGTACTGTGTTAAATGTTACAACAAAATACCTTGTGACATTTTGCAATTAAATGAAAGAAAATTTAAAACTCATATTAAAAGTACACTTTGTACACAAGCATATTACAAATTAGAGGATTGATAAGATAAGAGTGCTTGGAAACATGCTGGTCCTGCTCCATAGGACAATTTAGAATCAAGACAAAATCAAACTGGTTGCTAATTTAATTGTAAAATTTATTATTTTGTGTTTTATGACATTGATTTTACATTCTGTGATTATTTCCTCACACACTGACTTAATAATTACAAAATTTTAGGAAAATCGTCTACTTTTACAATGTTTGTAAATATGTAAGCACCATGTATTTATCACATATTAAATTATCTATCGTTGCTTCGTTTTTAATTCTTTTTACCTATTGTGGTATAGTAATTTTATTCTAGGTGCATCGTCTTCACATATAATAATTATTTAACTAATGTACGTACATATATGTACAAACAATTGTAAAACATTTTAAAAGAGTAACGGTGGAGTTTCTTGCCCATTCTTCTCCATACGAAAACTACCTTTTGGAAGGGGCGACTAGAATCAATTTTATTATTTTGTCATTTTTGACGTTCAAAAGTGCCATACATGGGCCTATTTGAAATAAATGATTTAACTTTGACTTTTGCGATGCCATGGAGGTTAAGGGATCCGCTTTTCGAGACCGAAGTTGTGGATTCAAATCTGATAAAACTAATGTGACTTTTTCAATTTCATAATGTAGATAGGAAGTCGAATATATATTTGTTAGTAATTGCTACGGGCAATAATAAGGGCTATGCTTGAAGTTTCCCTACGTTATCGAATAAGAAATGAATAGATCCACAGGAGAACTATGGTAATCGACATAGCCCGAAGAATTGCCAAACTTAAGTGGCAATGGGCAGGGCACATTGTTCGCAGAATGTATGGCCAATGGGGCCAAAAGCTTCTGGAGTGGCGACCGTATACCGCAAGACGTAACGTTGGAAAACGTAACGTTGGAAGGCCTCCCGAAAGGTGGACTGATGACCTGGTGCAGGCCGCAGGAATCCGCTGGATGCGAGAAGCACAGAACCGGTTGAAGTGGCGGTGGTTGGGGGAGGCCTATGACCAGTAGTGGACATCTTTCGGCTGAAATGATGATGACGATAATTAATTGCTGAGGATTGGCTCTGTTGCTCAACCAATACTGACTCATAAAGAAAGTACGTAGGTTCTTACGGCCGAATTCAACAACCTATCCATCATCAGTTTTGGCACACTGGAGATAGAAAAACGTATCTATCTATGGTTTTAACGTCCCAATAATCTGTCAGAGAATAAGGACCTTACGGAATTGCGGGATGACATTCAATGACAGATAGAATTATACTGTCTACCATCAATAGCGAAAACTACGTCACAGCGCGTCGTAGCGTGTTTTACTGAAAATAGGTTATTGGGTTCGGCTTTTAGTCGATCTTAGACATCGCTGACAAACATCGTGACGAAACCAGAACTTATCTGTCTGTGATTGCCAACACACAGTGTGAATGCGTGCACCTTTGTGCGTTCCTAGAGGTAGACCGGCCCGTATATCAAAAGGCCAAATACCCAGTAACTAGGTTGTGGAGCTCAGATAGGCAGTCACTACATGTAAAATACTGGTCTTCAGCTGCATCTGGTTAGACTGGAAGCTGACCCCAACATAGTTGGGAAAAGGATAGGCGGATTATAATATCATAAGCCCAAATTAAAGAGTCGTAGAAAACTAAAAAGCAAAAGCGTGTTTTGTTTCAAAAACAAAACCAATAATGTGTTCCGTTTTCCTATCAACACAACTAAAGTCATTTACGTAAAACCATTGAGAGCTAAAATCTAAGCGTGAAATAGAAATATGTGAAACTGCTTCAGAAATCTCTATTGAGTCTGAAATTGAATCGCTAGTGAACCATTACTGGCGCTCGAACGTCTCGTGGCGTCTGAGCATGTTTGTTTTTATTTTACCTTTTTTTTAACTTATGGCTAAGGAATTTCGAAGCTATAAATTGTAGGTATTATGATGACAAAATAACTAAAACTGAATTGTTGTCTCAGACAAGGATTCATCCTGCGGTTTTCTCATGTGCAGAAACACTCAAACCCAGAACTACAAACTGTGGGCCAAACAACATTTTTAAGTTAGGTATTGTTGCCGATTCCCTTGTTCACAAACTAAACTAAATTTAAGTTCAGTGCATCTTTTTCTTTCTATTTCATTAAGAAAAGGACAGAAGATAAATTTTAGTTTAGTCCTTTTTTTTTTTTTGGGTGGGAGATTATCAAATAACTTCTCCCGCTCGTGCGGAGCGGGAGGGCGTGTCAGACTCTTACTGACTAAAACCCACCCGTGTTCCTTCGGTTACCCTGTTGCCGGGGGCCACGATTTCCCGATCGGTTTTCTTCGAACCCCCGGCAGGCATTGGCCCTAGCGGACCCCGTCAATTCTGCTGACATCTCTTTGAGGCGCGCGTGGAACACAACGCGCCGTCGACCCGGGCTTGGTCCTTATCGGACGGCGAGCTACCCATTGCTCACCGTCCGCAAGCCCGCGCCTACGGTGGCCGGAAATCGGCTCGCGATTCCCGCCCCGGGCGTCTCCTCCTGCGGCGGTTAGGGGCGTGAGGGCGCGAAATTTGCCTCTCCCTCACGCATTCCGCCTCCTCCTTCGCGAGCATTACCGCTTCGCAGAAGGAGGTGAACGTCTAAACTTGTATGGAGAGTGGTGCCGATTCTCTTGTACACCGAACTAAACTAACTAAACTATCACTAAAATTCCTTACTTTTGACTATGAGAATCTCAAAGCTATTCTGCAAAATAAATTCTCTAAATTTAAAAATAATTTTGACACATCTAAATCGAATTTGACAACCGCGACTCCACACGTGATACCTAACCACGTGAATCTTTTTAGAGCCGGAGGTGCGCAGGGGGGGCAGCCTCGACGTGTTTTATATGGATTTTTCACTTTTTGTGTGGAAAATAAGAAAAAATATTACCTACTTGTAGAGTGTTAGGGGTTTAAGGGTTTCATAAAGGGTGTCGAAATTTTCATTATTTTTGCGATTGGACACACCGTTTTCGAGATATAAGCAAAAGAAAAAAAAATATTCAGTACTGTTTTTTCATCTGAAGTCGAGGTGTTGGTGTGAATTTTAGTTCATGACAACCAATTTTATTCCACATGTTTTTAGTCGCGATTAAAAATAGTCATATTTAGTTAGAAAATCTAAATTTAAGGTTAAAAACGTCAAATTCAGAATAGCAAAATTGCCATTTTCACTAAACTAATATCTCAGTGCCATCTTAGTGCTGTCAAACTAAAATATAGTTAAGTTGTGTCACTTTAGTCTATTTCAGAATGGGAAATCGTCGTTTGACAGGAATAAACAAAATTTTGGTGATTTTTAGTTTAGTTTAGAGGCATTTGTGACAAGAGAATCGGCACCAGTGACAGGCGATGATTAATTTGACAGGACTAAACTAAAATTTATCTTCTGTCCTTTTCTTAATAAAGAGAGATAAAGAGATCATTTATTTGTCCAAAACATGAGTATACACACACATAGCATGCAAGATGTTACAATTAAATTATATCACAGTCATGTTTTGCCTTAACGGCGTACAAATATAAGTAGGTATGTTATTACATTTAATCAATTAATTATAAATGAATGAAAGATTTATTATTAATGAAATAGAAAGAAAAAGATGCACTGAACTTAAATTGAGTTTAGTTTGTGAACAAGGAAATCGGCACCATTGTCTTCTTGGTATGTTTTTATGAGTCTTTGTTATCTATAGTTTTTTCCTATTCTACTAGTTCTTCTTAGCGGAGCGATGGCAGTCAGCCTAGAACAGAACTACGAGTTTATCTATAGATGTAGTTAAACAATATATCTGCTGTCGAATACACACGTATGCGGGGCACATTTAACTCACACATATTAAGTTCCTAAGTAAGTAGGTAAGTGCATCACAGATTGGATATGTGTCCGAATGAAATCAGTCCTGAAGTGAATTCAAAATTCGAATCACGATCTGGCTCGTTCGTCCTATGCCCTCGTCAATCGATTCCTCGTGGGAGTAAAAAAAAGCGGCCAAGTGCGAGTCGTACTCGCCCATGAAGGGTTCCGTAGCAGCAAGTAACATTGAATGAAAGGTAAATTGCGGTTTACGATTTATGACGTATTAAAAAAAAAAACTACATGCTAGATCTCGTTCAAACTAATTTTCGGTGGAAGTTTACATGGTAATGTGCATCATATATTTTTTTTAGTTTTATCATTCTCTTATTTTAGAAGTTACAGGGGGGGGGACACATTTTACCACTTTGGAAGTGTCTCTCGCGCAAACTATTCAGTTTAGAAAAAAATGATATTAGAAACCTCAATATCATTTTTGAAGACCTATCCATAGATACCGATATCCATAGATATACGTATGGAATTGATGAAAAAAAATTTTTAAGTTTCAGTTCTAAGTATGGGAAACTTCAAAATTATTTGTTTTTTTTTCTATTTTTGTGTGAAAATCTTAATGCGGTTCACAGAATACATCTACTTACAAAGTTTCAACAGCATAGCTCTTATAGTTTCGGAAAAAAGTGGCTGTGACATACGGACGGACAGACAGACAGACAGACATGACGAATCTATAAGGATTCCGTTTTTTGCCATTTAGCAACGGAACGCTAAAAAACAGTTAAAAGTAAAAAATCAAATAAGTAAAAACAAGTTTTATTTAAAAGAAAAAGTGAACTAAAAACTATTTTCTTAATTTTTCTAGTTTTTTTTTCTTTTTGAACATATTTATTGGTTTTTGAAATACAGGCTTTCTTTTTTTTTGGGTGGGAAATTATCAAATAACTTCTCCCACTCTGGGCGGAGCGGGAGGGCGTGTCAGACTCTTACTGACTAAAACCCACCCGTGTCCCTTCAGTTGCCATGTTGCCGGGGGCCACGATTTCCCTTTCGGCCCTTATTTGGGCTAGGCCTTTATGCAGCAGTTCCTAATAGTCTAACATATATTTATAAAAAAAAAGTAGATTACGATCATTTGACATCAATAAGTTCCAATGACGGTCATCCGGCTCCATCTTCAGACTCTCGTCATTATATGTAATGGAAGATATTCAAGACACCAAAAAAACAAACATAAACTCGATGCACTTTTCATTAGGGAGTTGCAATTTTCCGGTTCCATCTTCAGGTACTCGTTATACTGGCCCAAATTCGACTGTCCTACCATTTGCCATTACGTAGTTCGAATCCCGACGTTCCAGCTCCATCATCACATCAGCTTGATGGTTCCTGCAGCATTACACTGCATTATAAACCTTTTTTACGCGAACATAGGCCGTCTTATTTTTTCCTTTTTCATTTTGACACGAATTCAAAATTTTTGCAATGGAAGAGAAATATTGAATTTTTTCTTGGTTGACAACCGTCTGTCGTCAGCAGAGCGTTGAGTTGTGAGAGCTATTTGATTGTTTCGCTGTGCGTAAAAATTTCTACGTCTTGATTGTGGCAGTTCTGGGGAGCAGTCGGGGATATTGTCCCCTAATACCCGTTTGTTGATTCATTTGTGAGTATACCAATTATCTGTCGTATAACCCCCTATATAATTTGGCCTTACTTTCTGGACTAAAACGCGGTTTATCTTAGATCCAGATACAAAGGCCGATTTTCGGCCCCACCCCCTGGGCCAGAGCCGGACTGCCGGTCGCACTCCTCACCAGGGTCCTCTGCGTCCGAGTCGAGTCAGCAGTCCAGGCCGAGTCAGCGGTCCAGGCTCAGTTAACGGTTCACGCTGAGTTAGCGGTCCAGGCGAGGCGTCCCTGGCACGATAACGTGATCGTGCTTAGCCGGGCGTCGGGACGGCGAACGGCAGTAAGCGGTCCTCGGCGAAGAGCCACCCTCCTGCGGACGTAGTTTTTGGTTTTCTTTTTTTTACTCTTATAGTATTTCAAAATTCAAAAAAATACTTCTTCTAGTATAAACATTTGGGCGTAATTTATTGGCTTTAACCTCACCACACACTTATTTTTAAACTAATATATTTTCCGTAGGACACGTGTTACGTGTTACGTTATCTTAAAACCTGAATCTTTTTAAATTTTTAGTTCATAGTATACACCATTTAACCGTATGTAAAAAATCTGGGAATTATTTTCTTCACGACTTTTCGGTACGCGTGCTTTACCCATTGCGACGGCTCGGTGTTTTGACGAATAGCTATTTGTCGGGAAATCCGCGTCGTATCGCCTAACGCCTAAATTACATTTTTCAATGGTCCTAAACCCTTTGGCTATTTAATTACTTAATTCCTGTTTTTATTTTTTTTTATCTTTATTACAGTGTTCTTTTTTGTCTACCTTTTAAATATACAGTGTTGTTTTACCGCAATCATACTTTTCATTTCTTATCCTTACAACGCCCCGGGTTCGATTCCCGCGTGGCGTTGGACAAGTGGCAAGAAGACATAATATTTTTTGCTACAAACTGGCGCCCGAACACAAGTAAGTACACTTATTGTGAATAATAACTTACATATTTTTTTCGTTATTCCGTATGTGGTGTGCTCCCTAGTAGCACAAATTCAATTTCTACCTACTTGATTGGGTATATTTTCAGGTAACGAGACGTACCTACACGAAGCCCTTCGGAGCTTGTTGGAAGGACAATCGACGCAGCCTGTGTCTTCTATGTTGAACATATTTAATGTCGTGTGATTGTTCATGTAATCTGTTTTAATAACAAATTCATGTAACCATATTCAAGAATTGACCTTTTATTTCGTCCCCGCAAATACATAATTGATCCCTGAATTTCATTCATCTCTTGTAGACATCGTTTTAGCTAGTACCCCGTAGTGTGTGTTTGGTGTGCGATTGTTTAGGGCGCAGCATAAGGTAAGCCTTTTTGAGTGGTGATTTTGCTAGATATCTAGTTTTTTAGTATCTAGTGCCACCTATTCCGTTATATTGCCGTTTTGTTGCTGTCGTCTCGCTCGGACATTGGATATAGGGTTTGGCTACACACGGCGAATTCCAATCGAAAACCTTTCTTTCAAATACTCTCCCACCTTAGGTCCAATAACCCCCCGTCTGTTAACCGATCTACAGGGATTCGATTAGGATAATAGTAATAGCGAAATATTTGCGTTAACAAAATTTACGTTTTCAAATTACGTAAATATTTGTTATCACATTGTTCAAAATATAAAGGAGAATGACCATTCACTTTAGTGCTATTTGAAAGGACGTTGACCATTTTCATATATTGCCTTCGGTTCTGTAAACGTTGGTCGGTTGTACTTCGGGTCTTCAATCTTATCGTGTTTTTTATTTTTTTGTCTTGTTTCGTCGATTTGCATCAGTATGGAAGACGAAGATCTCCCTATTGCTTCAACTCCATTCCGAAACAGCCCCATAATTTCTAGGCCTCCTCCAATTCCACCCAGAACATCTAGAGCTTCAACGTCGTCTGTTATTCCATCTCCTATGAGGTCGGAAGATTGTCAACCGTATTTTAAAAAACAAATCTCTCTTTCAAAATGGAAGATTGATTATTCGGGAAATACATGTGTTCGCGAATTTTTCACCAACATCGATGAACATAAAGACGCGGATGACTTACCGGATTGCTATTTGCTTAAACGGTTTCATGAGGTTTTGTCCGGGGCCGCCTTAAAATATTTTAGATCGATTCGCCGATCCGACTTATCCTATCCAGAACTTAAACAATTGTTCATTAGGACATTCGGCCCGACAGATTTTGAATACAAAACCGAACAAGAGGTCAGAAACTATAAACAGAAGTCAGACCAACCTGTTAGAGATTTTATAATCCAAATTTCCTATTTGAACGATACTTTGAGACGCCCGATTAGTAAACCCGACTTGTTGGAAATCGTAACCCATAACATGCACCCGAGATATTTCCCATGTCTATCTATCCATAAATTTACTGATTTCGATGCACTCATCGATACCGCTTCGCATTTTGAGAGTTTTCTACCCAAATCCACCAAAACTGTTTCGGTCGTGTCATCCGAAGCCCAATTGTGTCCCAAGTGTAGAAAAAACGGACACTCTTATCGGGTCTGTCCAGATTTTCCTGGCAGACTCTGTTTCAAGTGCCGGACTCCTGGCGTGATTACCCGGGATTGTCCAAATTGTAATCCAAAAGAATGCATAAGCCACCGGCGACACGCCGCCTATGTCTCTCGTACAGTGTCACCGGTGATAGCGTCGGACTCTTCCGATAATAGACCGTTTATTGAGATTTGGTTGAAAGGTCATTTGGTTAAAGCATTACTAGACTCGGGAGCTCAGATGTCCCTTATTAGTGATAGTTTGGCCCGCGAGCTAAGAATCTCTATGACATCGAACAGTTCATGTCCCCGTGCCATTTCTGCTAATAACTCGCCCATTGATATTTTGGGAACTATTTACCTTCCGGTTCGATTCAACGATACTACTTTTGTTCACGAATTTTTAGTTGCGCGTAGTATGTCTTCTCCAGTTATCTTAGGAATAGAGTTTTGGAACAAATTTGGTCTAACCTCCGTTTTTAGTAAAGCATTTAACAATAATATCAAAGGAAACATGTATATTCCTGCTACCGGTCATTCCTCTCCCCAGGTTTCTTGTGTAACCGAATCCCGATACATTCATCCTCGTAATGTCTTATTACCTGACCAAGAGCGAAGTTTACAACAGGTCATTGATGAGTTTGAAGTCATCTCATCTGACAAGGTTGGGCTTGGAAAAACTACCTGGCTATCACACAAAATCAACACGACAGGACAGCCAATTAGGCAAAGGTTTTACCCTCTTTCACCCGTTAAATTAAAAGTTCTCAATGAGGAGATTGACAAGATGCTAGAATTGGGTGTTATCCGACCATCTCGTTCACCTTGGGCTAGTCCTGTAGTCATGGTCACCAAGAAAGACGGTTCCGTCCGCTTTTGCGTTGATAGCAGAAAGTTGAATAGTGTGACCATCAGAGACTCGTATCCCCTCCCCCGCATTCAAGATATTCTTGACAACCTTCGGGGCGCAAGATATATAAGCTCTCTCGATTTCAGGAGTGCCTTCTGGCAGATTCCTCTCGCGGACGATGAGAGTTGCAAAAAGACGGCATTTATAGTCCCTCAACGCGGTTTATTCGAGTTCGTCAGAATGCCATTTGGGCTCACTAACGCAGCCTCTGAAATGCAGCGTCTTACCGATCTGATTGTCAACTTCGAATTCACTTCGACTAGCAACGACTGTGTTTTCGGCTACGTCGACGATCTCATTTTAATTTCCAAGGATTTCCACAGCCACCTCGCTCTCCTGAGGAAGGTGCTAAGCCGCCTCAAGGAGGCTGGTTTGTCCATTAACCTAAAAAAATGCGAATTTTGCAAAAGTGAGTTAAGGTACCTGGGTTATATTGTAAACGAGAAGGGTCTTCAGACCGACCCTAGCAAGCTTGATGCTATTAAGGACTATCCCACTCCTACCACCGCTAAATCATTGCGCGGGTTTATTGGGATGTGTTCTTATTATAGGCGTTTTGTTAACGGTTTCTCCTCTATAATAGCTCCTCTCACTGTTCTTATTGGCAGAAAGAAGGGTCGGGACCCAATAAGCTGGGACGATGCTGCCGAACAAGCATTCGTTAAGCTAAAGACCGCATTAATTAACACTCCCGTGATGGCTTGCCCAGATTTTTCCAAGCCATTCCTGTTACAATGCGATGCATCAGCTGTTGGTCTCGGTTCCGTTCTTTCCCAAAAGTTTGATGGTGTGGAGCATCCCATTGCTTATTATTCCCGCCTTTTTTCCAAAGCAGAACGCAACTACAGTACCACCGAGCGGGAACTTTTGTCGGTGCTGGATTCTATTAAGCATTTCCGCTGTTATTTGGATGGAATGAAGTTTTCCGTTTTAACGGACCATATGGCCTTGAAATGGCTTCTCACGCTTAACAACCCTTCTGGTCGTTTGGCCCGATGGGCCACTATCATCTCCCAGTATACTTTCGATATAGTCCATCGCAAGGGATCACAGCATGTAGTTCCAGATGCCCTATCCAGGATCTACGCAAGTCCTGTAACGTTCGACCAGGGTCCCGAACAGACTAACGACAGATGGTACAAGAAGGTTTACTTGGGCGCTCGTGATTCACCCCAGATGTTTCCCGCATACGCCATCCAAAACGGCGTCCTCTTGAGACGCATGCCTGTCGCTAGTCCTCTGTCACCTGGTCCTTGGCGAATTGTTTTGCCAGCAGAGAAGATTCCTCTAGCCATCTGGGAGATTCACAATAATTTCCCATCTATACACCCTGGGGTTATGAAGTCATACCTTAAGATTAAAGAGCGCTTCTATTGGCCGAACATGTTTCGGGATGTTACCGAAACTCTAAAGCGATGCGAAATTTGCAAAGCGTATAAGATCGCTAACACACAGCCACGTGGCCAGATGTGCTACCCAAAAGAAGTTTCTTTGCCCCTACAAGTAATTTCTATTGATTTGATTGGTCCTCTACCTACCGCTTATTACGGTTATAAATATATCCTATCTATGGTTGATGTGTTTTCAAAGTATGTTTGGCTGATTCCCTTAAAAAAGGTGAATGCCGCTTCTGTAGTTAAAGCCCTAGAATCAGAAATATTTTTGAATTTCGGCGTTCCACGGGCTATTCTTTGCGATAACGCTACAGTCTTCCGTAGCAATCAATTTATAAACTTTCTTAGGTCTTTTCACATTGGCCCCCCAATTTATACGCCTTATTATACTCCACAAGCTAACACAGTGGAACGCTATAATCAAAGTGTTGTTACCTGCTTAAGTATTTTAGTCGGGGAAAATCAAAGAAACTGGTCGAAATTGCTACCCAAAGTTAAACTTTATCTCAATTCATGTATCAATTTAGCCACAGGTTTCACTCCAAACTTTCTTATGTTTGGGAGGGAAGTCCTTATGGATTTGACCCATGCCCAGGGGCAGACTCGAAGCGCCAATTTGGCTGAAAGTCGGTCTCGGCATGCGTCCAATCTGTCCTCCCTCACCGAGGTTTATGCTAAAGTGGCCGATAATCTCTCTATAGCCTTTCTCCGCAATTCCCGGTCTTACAACGCAAACCGTTCGGCTATCACCCTCAACGTCGGTGACACTGTGTGGAGACGAAATTTCTCCAGGTCCTCTGGGACGGAGTATTTCTCCGGCAAGCTTGCACCTCGCTTTGTAAAATGCCGGGTGGCTAGGGTTATTTCTAGAACCACCTATGTCCTTCAGGACTGCGATTCTGTTCATTCTGGGTCATATCATATTAAGGATATACTGAAATAATGGTTTTTCTTGCCTGGCGCAAAACGTGATTTTTGGCAGTCTATATTTTACCCCCAAATTAATTTACAGAACGCTCAATTTGAAAATACACTGGGCATTCTGTACTTGCTCCAGTTCTTCCTTTCCCTAAATTCGTTGTTTCTTTACGAGTATATATATTTCCTACTTGCGTTAGCTAATTCAAATGAATCCAACGTAGAAATTATTTTCAAACTACGTAATTTTATAATATAAAAATTATCTAAAATAATCTGGTTACAAACTATTTTCAAACGGTCTTAGTATACGGCCTTATTTTTTCTGACTAACATTTTACTTCTTTTTACATTGACATTCTAATTGTCACCGTTCTATCAGAAATGATACATATTATTAAATTATCTAAACATAAAAATATAAAACGCTTCACGCTAGGACAAAACGTGGTAAGCAGATCCCTTTATAATATGTTTTAAATTTGCAATTTACGCTATGTTAGGCGCGGAACGCTGCAGAGCTTTTTCTCTTCCTCTACTAGGGCACTAGTGTCTTGTCGCCGATTTCATCTTACCCGACTACGACAAAGAGGGTGTTGTTGACCTCTAGGTATGCCCCAGAGGCACAACATCCCTCTCATGTTACCACTCATCCTGTTAGTCAGACTCTAGGCACCAATTAGGCCGAAAGTCGACTAGGATGCACACCTTACAGATAGGGTCACTTAATTGTCTCGTATTTGATTGGACTGAGGTAGTTTTTGGACTCAGGCTCATTTTCATAGCCTGATGCCCTTTTTTTGGACTTGGTCTAATTTTTGACTTTAATGTTCTCGTCTTTTGACCTGAGTCTGTATTTTTTTTCCTAACTTCAATCGGTATCGTTTTCTTCTTTTATCGTTACTTCTTTTTTCCATCTTCTCTTTATTCTATGCTAATGTTTCCTCTTCTTTACCTTAGCTATTAGTATCTTTGTTTTATCTCGTAACTTATTCTTGTTAGTCTCTTTGTTTTATCTCGTAACTTATTCTTGTCTTAGATAGGGTGTTTAGACTTTCGCGCGTTTAATTTATTGGTAGGTTTAGTGGATACGTCTGGAGCTCGCATCGGTAACGTATAGGTTCGATCCGGTTCGAAGTTATTCTTTACCAGTTGCACTCCAATTGTTGTCCGGTAGGTTACTTTGGTTATTTTATTAGTCTAGGATTAGGTTCTATTTATCTTGTAGTTACTTATCGTTCAGCCTCCTCTCATAATACCCTCGGAGATATCATCTGACTCTAGTGATGCGACACTGTTTGGAATTTTTATCGATAGTATCGATATTTTTTTGTTAGAAAGGGGGTACTGCAGCATTACACTGCATTATAAACCTTTTTTACGCGAACATAGGCCGTCTTATTTTTTCCTTTTTCATTTTGACACGAATTCAAAATTTTTGCAATGGAAGAGAAATATTGAATTTTTTCTTGGTTGACAACCGTCTGTCGTCAGCAGAGCGTTGAGTTGTGAGAGCTATTTGATTGTTTCGCTGTGCGTAAAAATTTCTACGTCTTGATTGTGGCAGTTCTGGGGAGCAGTCGGGGATATTGTCCCCTAATACCCGTTTGTTGATTCATTTGTGAGTATACCAATTATCTGTCGTATAACCCCCTATATAATTTGGCCTTACTTTCTGGACTAAAACGCGGTTTATCTTAGATCCAGATACAAAGGCCGATTTTCGGCCCCACCCCCTGGGCCAGAGCCGGACTGCCGGTCGCACTCCTCACCAGGGTCCTCTGCGTCCGAGTCGAGTCAGCAGTCCAGGCCGAGTCAGCGGTCCAGGCTCAGTTAACGGTTCACGCTGAGTTAGCGGTCCAGGCGAGGCGTCCCTGGCACGATAACGTGATCGTGCTTAGCCGGGCGTCGGGACGGCGAACGGCAGTAAGCGGTCCTCGGCGAAGAGCCACCCTCCTGCGGACGTAGTTTTTGGTTTTCTTTTTTTTACTCTTATAGTATTTCAAAATTCAAAAAAATACTTCTTCTAGTATAAACATTTGGGCGTAATTTATTGGCTTTAACCTCACCACACACTTATTTTTAAACTAATATATTTTCCGTAGGACACGTGTTACGTGTTACGTTATCTTAAAACCTGAATCTTTTTAAATTTTTAGTTCATAGTATACACCATTTAACCGTATGTAAAAAATCTGGGAATTATTTTCTTCACGACTTTTCGGTACGCGTGCTTTACCCATTGCGACGGCTCGGTGTTTTGACGAATAGCTATTTGTCGGGAAATCCGCGTCGTATCGCCTAACGCCTAAATTACATTTTTCAATGGTCCTAAACCCTTTGGCTATTTAATTACTTAATTCCTGTTTTTATTTTTTTTTATCTTTATTACAGTGTTCTTTTTTGTCTACCTTTTAAATATACAGTGTTGTTTTACCGCAATCATACTTTTCATTTCTTATCCTTACAACGCCCCGGGTTCGATTCCCGCGTGGCGTTGGACAAGTGGCAAGAAGACATAATATTTTTTGCTACATTCCATAATATTGCATTGGCACCGAACTTACATAAGTTCATTCGGTCAATTTCAGTTCAATCGGATACCAGCAAGCGGTTGAAAAATATTTTACAAATTTTGTATAGTGTGTTGTATTGTTGTAAGTTGTCAAACTTACAACAATACAACACACTATACACACACATTACACACCCATCCTGACACTACACACACCCCCCCACACACACACACACTACTTACTTTGTGAACATTGCAAGTTAAAAAAAAACACCTTCAGAATATAATTGAGATGGGACAAATAATATTCTTTGGTCCTTTGGGATTATGAAAGTGGTTGTGTTTTGTTTCAGATATCAACTTTCTGTAGTGATGTTCTTTACATCAATTCGAAATACAAACAGAGCCAAAGTGTGAATCTGCGTTTGATTTGCTTTTTTAAACAATTGAGTTACACGATGCAAGTTTCTTGCCTGTGACATACTCGTATAGTGAAATTGAAGCAGCAAATGACTTGCATCGTCTAAACACTGTTTAAACAGTGCAACTTTTATTGTTGCTTCAACTTATGGTAAGTAGGCAATTAAATCGCACCATGTAAATCAGGCTTTAGTGACGAACTCCTTAGTATTTATACGCAAAAATTAAAATAGTAAGATTCGCTCTAGCGCCTCAAAAGATGGTCGCGTTTATTTATTATTTATTTATTTAATACTTCAAGCACACAAATGTACAGAGGCGGACTTAATGCCAGGCATTTTCTACCAGTCAACCTTTGGGTGATGCAGAGACAAACAGTGGTAGGTGCAATAGCGAGAATTGAGGAATAAATATTGATTTAAATATAAAGATACTATACGTAAACATATATTTCCAATTATATATAAATCGCGTTTGCGTTTCTCTTTCGTTTTGTCACCTTTGAAAATCAAAAACAAGTCTGAGACTTGATTTTAATGGCAACGCTGTTATTATCGTGAGCTCACACTTATAGATAGTGCAATATACGAAGACGCGCCCCACTCCGCTCCGCTCCGTACTAAAGTACAGCTTACAGTACAGTAATCGCGGAGTGGGGCGCGTCTTCGTGGATTGCACAATCTATATGTATGGACACTTTTTCGCGCATTTTACATTTTTTGTTTATATGTTTAATAAAATTATAGTTCAAAAAAAAAATCTGCACTTTTTAACCGACTTCCAAAAGGAGGAGGTTCTCAATTCGACAGTATGTTTTTTTTTTTTTGTATGTTTGTTACGCGATTACTCCGCCAATTATGAATTGATTTTGATGATTCTTATTTTGTTTGGTAGGTCATACTTTAGAGGTGATCCCTTAAAATTTGTATTAAGTTTGCTTGGCTAGTTTTTGAATTAGCTTCAAAAATGCGTATTTTTTCCCATTTAGTATGTGGATAATATGATAAGTTCCTGTCACTGTTATTTACATAGCAGGTATTCGAATTTGTGTGGGGTAGGTACCACAACTAAACAGTGAAAAATAAAAACTTTTTACAAAAAAAAAAAAAATACAACCGACTTCCAAAAAAAAAACACTACAAAGTGAAAAATAATTTCGGAAGTCGGTGGCAAAAAACGAAAATTCTAAACCAAAGACACCGACTTCCGAAATTATTTTTCACTTTGTAGTGTTTTTTTGGAAGTCGGTTGTAATTTTTTTTGGAAAAAGTTTTTTTTGAAACTGTTATTATCATGGGATCAACAAAAATGTTTAGGTAAACCATAAATATGATACGTGTTTTACTCAAACGCCCTATATTTAAAAACAGACCGCTCATACATTCGCTCGCGAACTCACCTGCTATGTTTGCGGATGAAGTTTACATGTAGTCCCGTTAAAACCTGCCCCATATAAGAGTAGGTGCAGGCCATAAATAAAACACGTACACGTTATTTTCAGTGGCGATACTGTAAATCATAGGTGGACACGGTGCAATGCGTTGTCCATAGACCGTAGAAGAGGTAGACTTGCCACCAATACTACCTATTATGAATTCTGTAATGCTTTGGAGACGTATTGGTATCACTACATTTCGCCAGTTATGTTAAAAGTCCCATGTAATAGGGGGCGAGTCTATTGCCATTCTCTCTCACAGAGAGTGTGCCTGTGTCCCAGCAGTGAGAAAATTATAGGCTGATTATGCTTATGCTGTTGCCATTAACCGGGCACTATTCCATACTTGAAGCTGTTAGAGAGAAATTTCTAACGGAAAAATACATTTGCACTTTTACAAAAAAAATAGTTAATGCAAATTGCATTGCAGTTAGTAATTAAATTATCAAGAAATAGAATACCTGGAATTTCACCTTCAAGAGCTTCAAAAGAACATCCTTGATGTCCAGTGATACAATAATTAAAACTGTTTTGGAAGAATTTTGACTAGCCGTACCTAAATACAACTGAATTAAACTTGAAGGGCCAATACAGTACCTAATTATTTTGTTTTAGAGGTTTTCTTTGTTTCGAGGTTTTTTATTTTATTTTAATTACTCTACAATGTGACTGAAGGTTTTACCACTTCTGAGTTTTTTTTTATGAATGTAAACTCGCAGGTCGACCTAGGAGTTCGTCAGCTGCTTAATTAAAGTAGGGCCTCTATCCATGGAAAATAACTTATAAACTAAGCAACTACATGCTAAGGGGGGCCTTGTGGGGTACGGACGTCGGCTTAGGGTACCTTTCTATTGAATTTTACGCTAACACAAACGAATAGGTATAAAAAACTCAGCCCCCGGTCATATCAACCCATCACATACAATAGAAGTGAGTAACCTGTTCCGCTTAGCTATTTCTAAAGAGTCATAAAAACCCCTGAAATAAATCGACACGTATTTCACCTCTCAACGAGGCATCCTCAGGATGACGATAGACTTGTCGCGAACTCGAACACGGTGTGTTGCCACACCAAGCGCCGAGCACATCTATCATCATTCTGAGGATGCCTCGTTAAGAGGTGAAACACGTGTCCATTTATTTCAGGGGTTTTTTATGACTCTTTAGAAATAGCTAAGCGGAACAGGTTACTAAATATATCCACTTCTATTGTATTTTATAATGGATTTCCGCAAGGTTACACCTGAATCAATTAACTATAACCCATCAAATGACAAGGAAGTATTTTCAATTGACCATTCTATTTATTTGACTAGTCTGTGGCAGAACCTATCCACTATAGCACTGTGTAATAGACTGTGTTTCTAATGCCTTTTGATTTATTGCCTTGATGACTACAAGTACCCAACTACCCACCTACATGTAGGTACTTCTAATTATGCATGACGGTATATCGGTTTGTATATGTGCTGGAATTAATCAAATGTTCACACGATGTTGCTTTTAGGGTTTCTAAAAATTATAAAATAGAAGAAAACGTACCGTAGAAAACAACAGGGAGATAGTGGAGATATTCCTCTAACAGCACCGATTTGAACGACATTAATTTGACCGAATGGCACCTACGCTATATTGGTAACTCAAAAAATATATGCCTAGCCTTTTCCTAACTATATTGGGGTCGGCTTGCAGTCTAACCGGATGCAGTTGAATACCAGTATTTTACATGGAGTGACTGCCCATCAGACCTCCACAACCTAGTTACTTGGTAATACGATCCCCCTTGGTAAGACTGGTTGTCAGACTAGGCTTCTGATGAACCGTAACGACTGTCAAAGATCCAGGAATGACAGCCGGAACCAATGGCTTAACATGCTTTCCGAGGCATGGGACGAGTCTTGGTGTGTAAAGATGGTCACCCATCCAAAGACCAATACCGGCAAGCGTAGCTTAACTTTATGCATCAATCCGTGCGGCTGTTATTACTTAGCCACAAGCTCCTCCGCTATATTGGTAATTATGGTAATAATATTCAAACAGCTTTTGAAATAAAAAAAAAAAAAAAATTCAAGTATAAAGTAACATTATGATTTACATTAATTACAATCGAGGAAAATTTAATTCTAATCTAATTAAGCTGTGGACTAAGGTTGATTATTACTTGATATTTGATCAAGGAAAGTAACTTGTTTAGAATAAGTCCATGTTAATGATCCTATCTAGCTACATCGAGTAATAAGTAGTCTGTTTCAAAAGTATGTGATGAAAATGTAAACAACAGGATCTGAAAACACCAATTTGTAGTCATCATTATCATCATCATTTTAACCGAAAGACGTCCACTGCTGGACATAGGCCTCCCCCAAGCACCGCCACTTTGTCCGATTCTGTGCTTTCCGCATCCAGCAGATTTCTGCGGCCTTCAAAAGGTCATCGGTACATCTTGTGGGAGGCCTTCCAACGCTACGTCTTCCGGTACTTGGTCGCCACTCCTGAACCTTTCGACCCCATCGGCCATCCGTTCTGCGAGCAATGTGCCTTGCCCATTGCCACTTAAGTTAGTTACCTCTTAATTTGTAGTGCTACTTAAAATCGAGTACTTTGATTTTATTCTTTTTCTAATTTTGAATCACCTTATAATGTTTTTCATTTGACAATTATCGAAGTTAATTCTGAATTCATCGATATTTTTTCAATTACAATTCAATAATTTTATTCAAACAATAACTGTAGGAAAAAGGGGTGAGACATAAAGTTGAAACCTTCTAAATACAGATAAATGTACTACTAAGTCCCTTTAATGAGCGCTTGCGTAGGAGTTTAGTCGGAACAGGGTTTGTTTAAACTTACAGCAGATACTTTTGAAACAGACCATATCTAAGTAGCTACTGTACGTGGAAAAAATATTACTCAGTATATTTGCTGGGCTGACTGCCCAAAGTGACAAACTGATGAGTTTCTAGAAGGCTTGCAATGTTTTGAAAACTATTATTGACGATCTACTTCGACCTGCCAATCTAGATGTAACTTCACATATTCTGCTAAACCCTTAAGACGTCAGTCATGAACATATTCCGCCGCTTTCACGTAACAAAGTCTCTTGCAGCTACTTCACGCGAACAGTTTAATTCTAACGGGTAAGCGACAAAACTTTGTAACTAACAAGTTTGACGTAACGAGTTACCTTCGTACTAGTTACCGAGTTTTGCAAATGCATAGCTAGATTGATAACGTACCGTTTGAAGAAGGATTTCGGTTGTTTGGATTGATTTGGAATGAGATTGAGAATCAAACATGGGTCCTAGATTGGATTAGGTAATTTTGATTTGTTCTGTACGGAAGGGAAAATCGGCAAATTGATTTCAGAACATCCTACACTATTAAACGAGCAATATTTGAACCTATATATATTTGTTTGTATATAGATTTCTACTCAAGTTCTCGAAATCGGCTCTAACGATTTCGATGAAAGTTGCAATATAGGGGTTTTACGTGGGAGAAAAATCGACCTAGCTAGGTCTCATATCTGGAAAAAAAGTTTTCTCTATTTTCACCCGAGCAGAGCTTGGTTACTTACTAGCTAAAGCTAACCTCCTTAACTCCTTAACATTAATTTAATTTGACAGCAAAGATGAATAATGTTCACTTTCTATGAAATAAATAATTAATCGAGCTTGGAAACCCGATTGGTCACCATAACATTAACGAAATATGGTTCATTTATCATCAAATAGCTGAAAGTATAACACCTGCAAAACATGTCGAGCAACTCAATTCGCCCGGAAAAATTGTCATTCAAAAATAAACTAGACAAAGATATCCAAAGAATAGTTCAACCTTTCAACATTATGCTCTCTGTATTCTTCTCTTCCAAATACAAAATTAGAAATAGTTATATCACTCCATGTGAAAAGAAGTATCACATATTGCTTTTCTTAATTTTTTCATTTTTCTATGTTTTTAGTATCTATCATATGCTCAACGATCGAGTCAGTGAGTTTACGGAAACGTATAACAAAGCTTGCGTGTTTATTTTACCCTTCTTTGTCGTCGGCTACATACTACTGGTTATTTGGAACATTGTTCATAGCCCCAGCAATATTTCTCTTATTCTGAGGATCCAAGAAATTCATAGAAAAACTGACATAAGTGCCCGAAGCTATGTTATTAAGAGTTGGATCTTACTTTCAATTGTACTTTTGATTAATATTTTTCAGATTCTAGTTTTTTATTCATTTGGAGACTCAGTTTATTTCGCTGACATTAGCGCCGATTTGTTTTCAATTACAGCTGATATTAATATAGTATATAATTTTCAACTCATGACAATGCTGACAAAATATCTTGAAAAATGGGTCAAGTACGTACTGCTGATAAATAATGAAGAAGATAATGATGAAAACCGTAAACAAATGTTTGTGTTGTATCAAAATATTTTAGAAGCTTACAAGCTGCATAATAAGATTTTCCAAGTGTTCGTAAGTTGATGTTTGCTTATATTTTTAGGGTTCCGTACCTCGAAAAGAAAAACAAAACCCTTATAGGATCACTCGTGTGTCTGGCTGGCTGTCAGTCTGCCCGTCACAGCCAATTTGTTCCGAATCTACTGGACCAATTTAGTTAAAATTTGGAACACATTATGAATTTTTGTGATAAAATAAAAGTCCAAATACGGACGTGTAATGTTAATAAATGAATTTTGAATATGGGCGTCACATTTCGGGGGCAAACGGGAAAAAAAAGTTTGGCAAACTGTACCGTGTGACATGTATCAAATCAAAGAATTTGATGTGAGATATTTTTTGTAATTTTTAAGTAAATACTTTTTAAGATATTTAAGAAAACAGCTGAAAATTGACCATTCCTCCCCTTAATCTCCGAAATTAATGAGCCTAAAATTTTGAAAAAATACAGAAAATGGTTCTTTACTCATAGATTACAGGAAAACATATATATAAGAAGTCTATGGTCTTAAAATAACATGGTAAATCTCTCAATATTGTGTGTAAAAACTTACATTTGCAGTTGGAATGTATGGGAGAACATGGTTTTCAAGTACAATGTTAAGTTTGTTCTTGGGATAAATAAAATTCATCCCAACTACAGAATCCTTCATTTTGCGTGTTCCGATACGCACTTAGTCGGTCTTTTTTCTAAAAATTTAAAACATATTTTTTTTGTTTTTACCCACCTTTTTTTTAACAACGTTGTCTATGAGACTTCGATTTAGTCATTTGCTAAGTTAGCCAGTCCTATTCTTTCATCTTATATTGTTTTCTATTTAAACAGATATTGTGGCGAACAGTAGACTCATTCATTCGTAATTTATGGTTTTTGGCAGTATTTTTATTACAATTGCGAAATCCAGCAACAGGATGAAGTAAGTATTATAAAATTGTTCTTTTTTGAATATTCCTTTGTTCTTTTTTACATCGTCCTTGTGCTTATCTGACTGACTAGTGTCCATTAATGTTATTTAACCCGGCGCTAATGACGCTGGGTCACACTGACCCGGGGCGACTTAAATTCGTCATTATTATTTTTTACGTCGAATGTGCAATTTAAGCGTTTATGTAGCTGGAGGTACGGCCTCCCTCTACCCGAACCGTGGATGTGCTAAGTGCAATGGCGCCTACACTGCGAGATACACGTGCGTCAACTCAAAACGGGTAAATATGACCCAGCGTCATCGCTGGCGTAGTATTTTTGAGACATGCTTTCATTCATTTATTTAGTATTTGTTGTTAATTTATCTAGTTCTTTTTAATTTTTTTGTCGAATATGGCATTGTGAAACTACTCTGACGTAATTTTGGCGATATTAGAAGAGTCAGAGTTTGACGAAGAAGAGTCGAATGCTGCTTCGATAGTTGCACAAAAGAATCGCAGATTGCGCGGATGAACCCACCCAGGAACCTTATGGAGAGGTCCCGCGAAGGTTCAAGAAACTCGCAGAAGATGTCAATTACATTTGTCTAGAAAGTATAAGAAGACATTTCATACTTGTAATGCATGCCAGATTTACATATGCCCAGATCATTTGATTCCGTACCGCAATAATTGCAGTAGTTCCATGTCTCTGAATAAGGAAGTAGAAGACTGATTTGTTACTATTATTGTGGTAATAAGTTTATTTGGTCTCTCTTTTAGTATATAAGATTATTGATTCCTATTATTATTTAGAATACTTTACCAAAACTTGAATAAATATTAATGTTATGTTTTCAGAGTTGATTTTGCATGCGCTATTAAGAAAGCTAAAAACAATTGATTTATAAATTATATTGGACTTATTTTAATTTTACTACATACTCAAAAAATCCTTGTATAATAAATAATTATTAAAATTTAGACAACTTTTTTAATTTCATGACAATCACTCGATAAAAACTGGGTCATGATGACCCGGTGTCATCGTCGGTGTAATTATATTCACGTCATTTGCGCCGGGTTAAACATAAGAACAATTTTCCAGATACACGTTTTTTACCCTATGTCCTAATTTTATGTAATCCTCGCGTTCATTTGTCACTCATTTGTTTGGAAAACAGGAATGATCGATTCGATCGATGACACGTCCGCGTTGGCCGATCAAAATTAACGCGATGATCGCGTACTTGCGCGTTTGTCCTTTATATTAGGACACGGCCTAACATCATTGATAAAAATATTCTCTACGGACCCTAAATAAATTCGGATAAGTGCAGAAGAATGTTGATGATGGGTTCATGGTCGTCGTCCACTTCTGTAATCGAATTTTTTTTAATCCTTCCAGCGTGACATAAGCATTTTATTCGTGAACTTGATGATATTTGGGTGGATTGTGAAGGACATTGTTTTAATAGCTATAACCAGCTTGCAATGTGAGAAATTCCATATGTCTATGGAGGAAGCTGGGTCGGCGTGTATACAGCGTGTGATGCATACGAACTGTCCAGGTAAGAAAATTACTTTTCAGTTCGAATAAATACAGTTAAATATGTCGTGGATGGATGGCGCCACAGTACAGTGGACAGCGCCAACTAACAATTTGATTCATAAACGAATGATCGTGTGATCGGAAACGCAAGCGAGCCCTAGCGCTTGGATACGATCGTCGGTGGAGGGGATGCAGCGATGACTGGCGGAGAGACCGAGTGTTGCGACAGTTTACAGTCGACAGTCGCGCTCGGACAGTCTTGGCAAAATACTCACGCACGTGGTTGTTTCCGAGGCATATACGCTCCGGCATCGGTCGCGAACGGTTGTGTGCTTGCGCTCTCCCGCTCTTGACTCATTGCTCTGAGTCATATATTCGTTGCATTACGTAACGATTTTCGTAGTCGCTCGACTACACCCGATCTCCGATCGTTTATCGATCGGGTATAGATCCACAAAAAGGCCTTTTTCAAGGCTATCTTATTTCTTTAACAAGAGATTCTCGTCGGTAAATTCACCAGGCCCCTTCCGGGCAAAACCACAGTTTCGTGGTCACTCGGTGGATACCATACGGTGCCAACGAAGCCGAGTGGGGTGTTGACCCAACACACCCGCCGATCCCCTTCAGGGTAAGGCAGTGAATTGGCCGGGTCCCAGTGTTTGGCCTTGGGGGATCTCCTAGTCAACACGTGGTGACAGTTTTGCTTCCACAGCAACTCACCTAGCGTGGTCGGGTATCTTCATACCCTTCACACTAGACTGGTCAGGACCCCGTTGCACATTAAGATAGGCAACGGGCCAAATCAAGCTTAGGGCTCACCGATAGGCACTCATCCTCCCTGTCTTACCCGACAGGGAGGGATTGTACACATCCCCGGCATTCCCACCGGGGAGACAGGCTTAGTTAGGCCATTCCCTCCCCCCCCCCGCCATTATGGCCACCAAAAAGGTAGATCTCGAGCTTCTCTCGAAGAAATTAACCCTCTTCCTCGAGTATATACTCGAGTCGGAGCCTTCCCTCAGAGGGAAGTATAAGGATCAGCTCTCTAGCCTCTTGAGCATCTCAAGGGGCGAAAACCCCGACCAAGATGTCAGCGTCGCTACGTTCAGCGACGCTCTTGACACCCCTCCGGCTGTAGAGTCGCCCAGACCCCCCTCCCCCTCCCCCTCGTCGGAGTCAATGGACACCGACGCCCCCGCTGCTTCTTCAAAGCAACCCTCCTACCCTTCTGGCTCGGAGGAGGAAGACGAGCCAAAGTCCGCTGCGTCGTCTACCTCTTCCTCCCCCTCCGACGACGGCTTCATAGCCGTCCAAGGAAAGGGAAGAAAGAGGAAGAACAGGAAGCAGACCTCTGCGCAGGCCAGTAAGGTCGCCGCAATAGAGGACTCGGACTCCTCTTCATCCACCGTCACCATCAAACCAGCTGTGGTCAAACAGCGCGCTACCGTCGCGACTTGCGCTACCGTAGCTTCCCCCTCCCCCTCCACCGCCCCACCGATCTCGTTTACGTCCTCCGCGAAGGCCCCCCCCGCGCCCCTCGCCCCCCGAACCGCGTCATCCTCCGCAAAGGATGCCCCCGCGCCCTCTGCCTCCCCGTCCGCATCATCCACCGCGATGGATTGCTCCGCGCCCATTAGTTCCGGCCCTAAGAAGGTCGCGCCTCCACCTCCTGTCTTCATACAAGACAAGGAGAAGTGGACGGCTGTATCAAAGTGGTGTATGGAGATGAAAATCTCCTACACAAATGCCCGATCTACCCAACAGGGTATCAAGGTTCTAGTCCCTACGTCGAAAGACTACAGGGACCTTACCAGAGTTCTGAGAGAGAGAGGTGTGTCATTCCACACCTACTCCCTCCCAGAAGATAGGCAGATCCGTGTGGTGATCAAAAAGATCCCCTAGGGAAATCTCTCCCGCCGAAATTTTAGCCGACCTTCAGTCGCAAAATATCCCTGTAGATGAGGTGCACCGCATGCATCGTTCGCGCGGCAGGGAAGCATACGACATGGTACTAGTCGTGTGCTCCCCCACCGAGGGGCATCACCCCATATTCAACATAAAGACGTTATGTAACCTCATGGGCTTCTCGATCGAGAAGCCCTGGAAGAACAGCGCGATCGGACAGTGTCACCGCTGTCAATTGTATGGCCATTCCCAAAAGAATTGCCATGCAAAACCCAGGTGCGTAAAGTGCCTGGGTGACCACGGCACCGCTGACTGCTCGCGTCCAAAAGACCGTAGCCAGTGCAACAGCCCGCCTAGTTGCGTGTTGTGCGGCCTCGAGGGCCACACAGCCAACTACCGCGGCTGCTCTAAAGCCCCTAAGGCTACATCTAACAAGCTGACCAAACGTCTAGACGTGAGGCAGCAAAAACAGAGGGACTTCCATCCCCTCCCCTCCTCCCAGATTCCTGAGCGGCTAAGCCCTCAGAGGCCTAGTCCATGGACTATGCTCAATCACCAGCAGGCTTTCCCAGCCCTGGGTATTCCGCGCCCCCCCCCCCCCTCATACAATGATGGACCCGCGAGTCCATCACCTCCCCCCTCCCCCCGGCTTCCGCGGCCCCTCTTTCGCGCCCTCTGCGCCCCCCGCGAAACCCGCCACCGCTCTAAAACCCCCGCGCCCCGCTCCCACTCCCGTGGCCCCAATTAAACCCGTGGACGATCGTTTCGACGTAATCAGTACCGCGTTCGAACTTTTCTGTTCCCCCAGGGCTACGCAGATGGCCCTGGACATCTCTACAGCCCAGAAATCGGGTAGCCTAGCGGCAATCCGTAACGTCTTCAATGCGTATCCCGAGATCACGCAAGCCCTCACCTCTTTCTCTACCCCCCATCATGTCTAACACCACTCAGGCTAGGTTTAAACCCCGATCCCTCAAGCTTGGCACCTTCAATGCCAATGGCTTAAATCAACAAAAAGATGAAATCGCGGACTTCCTCCGCGTTCATCAACTAGATATCCTCCTCATCCAGGAAACTTTTCTAAAGCCCCACAGAGGCAATCCCTCCTTAGCTAACTATCGTATCGTTCGGAACGATAGAACGCGTTGTCATGGGGGCGGCACCCTCATTTATTACAAAAAGGATCTGTACTGCATCCCAATGGATCCTCCCCCCCTCTCACGATTAGAAGTATCAGCATGCCATTTGGGCATGACCGGTCACGCACCGATCACTCTAGTGTCGGTCTATATCCCTCCCATTACTATCAACGCTTCGGAAAATTTCCAAAATCTCTCGGACGATATCCAACTGTTGTTAAACAGGAGTGACTCCGTCATCTTGGCGGGGGATCTCAATGCGAAACATCCCTCTTGGAATAGCTCCACCACCAACACCAGAGGTCGGCACTTGTTCGACCTCTCCTCCTCCCTAAACTTCGACATCATCGCTCCGATGAGTCCCACTCACTATCCCCATACCATCAGTCATACCCCTGACGTACTAGACGTAACGCTCCTTAAGAACGTTAATCTAAGATTAGATTCAATAGAAACGGTGCACGAGCTTACCTCTGACCACCGACCGGTAATTGTTAAACTAACCTCCCGCATAGGTCCCTCCGACCCTGACCAACCCCTCCCCACTAAAAAGGTGACGGACTGGAGGAAAGTAAGCACTCAGCTGAAATCCAACACATCCCCCTTACTAGACTCGATCCCCGACAACTTCGACTCAGTCGCTGACACGACTGCCGCGATCGACTCACTCACGGAGCACGTACAGACCGTCCTGAGCGAATGCTCCAGGGAGGTTCCAGCAACAGAACCCTGTTACTTGAATCTCCCCGACGATGTGCGTGCCCTGATGACTGAGAAGAACGCGGCTACTCGAGCCTACAGCGTCTTCCCCTGTGCCGCCAACAAAGCCCATATGCGCTACTATCAGAGATCTGTTAGGACACGTATAGCGGAACTGCGTGAAGCGGGATGGGATAAGATGTTGAGCGATCTAGAGCCCTCTCATCTAGCCTTCTGGGAACTCCAGAGGAAACTCAGGTCCCCCCAGTCGGCCCCCGTACCCCCGTTAGTCCGCCCCGATAAAACCATTGCCTTTGACGACATCGACAAAGCCGAGTGCCTAGCCGACAGTCTAGAAGCTCAATGCTCTCCCAGCACCCTACCAGTAGACAAAGCTCACCTCGATGAGGTCGACGCCGAAGTCGAACGTAGAGCCTCCCTTCCTCCCGTAGAAGACCCTGATTTTCCCCTGCCCCCCATCGAACCAGATGAGGTGCACGAGATAATCAAAGGTCTGCATACGCGCAAAGCCCCCGGTTCAGACGGACTCACCAATAGGGTGGTCCAGCTCTTCCCAGCCCACTTGATCATGCTACTGACCACCATCTTCAATGGTGCTCTAAGCAATAACATCTTTCCCCAGACGTGGAAAGAGGCCACGGTCATAGGTATCCCAAAGCCCGGCAAGCCTAAAAACGAGCCCTCTAGTTACCGCCCAATCAGTCTGCTCAAAGTTCTCGGAAAAATCTACGAGAGGCTTATTTATAAGCGTCTCAGAGACTACGCCGAGACAAAGGGCCTCATACCCGACGAGCAGTTCGGCTTCAGAACTCAGCACTCTAGCGTGCATCAGGTCCACCGCATAGTCGAGCTGGTCAAAGGTGGTCTCACCCGCGGCTATCCGACATGCGCAGTCTTCTTCAACATAGCGAAAGCTTTCGACAAAGTCTGGCACAACGGCTTAGTATACAAGCTATACAAACTCGGAGTGCCGGATCGTCTCGTACTCATCATACGAGACTACTTGTCGAATCGCACCTTCCGCTACCGTATCGAAGGTGCCCTATCCTCCCCTCGCCCCATAAGGGCAGGAGTCCCTCAGGGCTCAGTGATAGCCCCCCTCGCGTTCACGCTGTTCACCAGCGACATCCCCAGACACAGAGGGACGCAGCTCGCTCTGTTCGCAGACGACACTGCGATCATCTGTAAAGGCAACGCCCCTTCGTCTCTCCTAAATCTACAACGGGCCGTCAGTAACCTTGGCGCCTGGTTTAGACGGTGGAGGATCGAAGTTAATCCCGACAAAAGTCAAGCGGTTTCATTCTCGAAACCGAGATCTAGACCCCCCCCTCCCCCCCGAACGATCACCCTGTTCGGCAAGCCGATCCCTTGGGAGAAGCGAGCCAAGTACCTAGGTGTGATCTTAGACCAGCGTCTCTCCTTTTCAGAGCACATAAAGACGGTTCGTTCGCGAGCCGCTTTCGCTCTAGGTAGGCTTCACTGTATCCTAAATTCACGCAGCAAATTGTCACTAAAGTGCAAATTGCGTATCTACACAGCGTGTGTCCGTCCCATAATGATCTATGCGGGAGCAGTCTTCGCCCACGCCAAACCCCGTCATATCCATAGGATGCAGACCCTCCAAAACAGATTCCTTCACAAGGCCACGGGAGCCCCGTGGTACGTCAGAAATGAGACCCTCCATCTCGACTGTAAGATCCCTACGATCCACCAGTTCCTCAAACGCATGGCAAAGCGCCACTTTGAGTCCGCTCCTCGACATCGGAACCCTCTGATAGTCGAGGCAGCCAATTATGTCCCGTCCCAAATCAGTCAGATCCGCCGTCCGAGGCATGTACTCTCCGACCCAGATGACCCCATTACACTCCTCCAGGAGCAGAATAGGGCCACCAGTACAGTGCACAAACACAGACGCCTCCCGTCATTCCGACCTCGCCGCCGAGGTCCTTTACGTACGCGATCTACTCCCCGAGTAAACGAATCCCCCCCCCGACCCTTGCTCGATAACGAGGTGCCAGCAGTTGTTGCAGCTGAGCACGTAGCTTTAAATACCCCGAATAATAATCATGATATAAATATAAATTTGATCCAGCCTGTCCCCTCTTGCTGTCCTCCCGTCAGCGATGCCCTAAGCCGAGGTCCGTACCCCACAGGGGGTGCCCTTAGCGAGCATTCGCTTAATTTTAATTTAGAATAGTTCAAAAGCTCCTGGCTGGAGGCTCTAAGTGTAGAAGCTTATGGCACCCACAGGAAAGTCCGGTTAAGCAGCCACGACCTTAGTGGTCAAAACTGCGAGAAGCCATTTTTAAAAAAAAAAAAAAAAAAAAAAAGGTTGTTTCCGAAGTACGTGTTTGTTTCGCTCGCTAGTTTATTGAAGTTATTTTAAATTCATATTATCTTTTCGTTCGAGTACCCGCCACAGTGCCCACACCTACCTAAACTATGTCGAATCGTGAAGAAGACCTGATGTTTCGCATTTCGGCCACCCATGATGCAACAAATAAATAAATGTGTCTAGATTTAATACCAAGAGCAGAAAAAAATAAGAATTTAGAAACATTGCTATAGACGAAATGTATAGTTTCATAATAATAATATTGGCGTTGGTTTGCAAATTGGAGGGTCGAAGTAATTGATGTAAAGTTTACTATAAATACTTCAGGATTCTCTAATGTACCTTTAATGCTTTCAGAGAGTGGCAAACATCTGTGCAAGCGTGTGCTACAAGCTAACCGGACCTTCAGTAAGATGACAGCGTGTGGCCTGTTTACTGTAGACGCCACTCTACCAATACCTTTGACGGGACTCATGACGAAATACGTTATTGTACAGCTGCAGTTTGCTTTGCTGTAAAATAACTTACAGTATTTAAACCTTTATATAATTTCTTCAGTGCACCAATCAAATTATTACGCACGATAATAGATGTATGTCTTTGAAAAGTTTGTTTCGTAACAATATAACGCTATTAAATGTATGTCTCTTATTAATTATCCATATTGGTCCACAAATTCAAGGTCGTCCAGCGCGTTTTTGAGCTGAAAGTATTTGTGAAGGGTACGATCTAACATAAAACTATGCGGAAAAGGAATGAAATTACCGACATAGCTTACAGAGTTAGCAAGGTAAAATGGCGGCGGGCAGGTCAATTACCCGTATGTTTGTCAAAAGATCGAATAGCTGTTGGAGCAGACGAGTCCTCGTGTGGAGACCACTTGCCGGCAAGTGTAGCGTGTGGCGACTCCAAGTAATAGTTGGACCGACGACCCTTAAAGGTGGAACCGGCAGCCTGGATGCGGAAGGCGGATAACCAGGTATTATAGCGCGACTTGGGAGAGGCCTATGTTCGGCAGAGTATTACTATAGGCTTAGCTAATGAAAACGAAGACAAAAAAAGGATTGTGTGATTTTATGAAACCACGGTAAAAGTGAAACTTTTAAGCGAACTATAGGCGCCGCCATATTGGCCTTGACTGCTCTGACGAGCGCCTTTCACTTTATCCCTCCTCCGTGGCCGTCCGTCAAGCGACATGCAACACACAGACGAAAAAGTTTGAGACGATGTAATAAAAGTTTAACTTTAAAAACGTAACGTACGTACACGTAACGCCTAGAATTAATCAGTTATCTTTAATTATATAATTTGACAGAAAACATTACCAGTGTTCGAATTTGATACGATCAAAAACTAATTAAATCTGGGATTTCTGTACTGAATTGGTCACCATAAAACTATCGATATATTATTTATTATTTGTCATCGAGTAGCAAACATAAATGTTCCCATATATGGAGAAATCATGTGGAACTACTCAAATGCTCCACTTAAATTGTAACTCATTAATAAACTGGACAAAGACGTTCTGAAATTGTTCTACCTTTCAACATTATGCTTTCTGTATTCTTCTTTTCCAAATGAAACATATAACTCCGTGTGAAAAGAAGTATCATATAATGTTGTTTTTTATTGTAAAATTATGTTCAATTCAGAATTCAATGTTTTTTCTTAATGTAATGAAGTTTCTTATCTACATTATTTCCATAGTCACTATATAGATAGAGTAAAAAAAACTTTTTGCAAAAAAAACAACCGATTAAAAAAAAATACTACAAATTGAGAAATAACTTTAATTTCGGAAGTCGGTGTCTTTGGTTTTGTATTTTCGTTTTTTGCCACCGACTTCCGAAATTAAAGTTATTTCTCTCTTTGTACTGTTTTTTTAAGTCGGTTTTTTTTTGTAAAAAGTTTTTATTTTTCACTTTTTAGTTGTGGTACCTACCCCACACACATTCGAATACCACTACCTGCTACCAGTGACAGGAACTTATCATATCATCTACATACTAAGTGGGAAAAAAATACGTATGTCTGTAGCTAACTCAAAAACTGTCAAAGCAAAGTTAATAAAATTTATATGGAACCAACTTGAGAGTATACCCTTTCAAAAAAAAAAAAAATTTTTTAATCGGTCCGTAATGACCGAGACATCGGTGGACATAAACAAAATAAAAAAAAAAACAAACACGCTACGGACATAAAACCTCCTCCTTTTTGGAAGTCGGTTAAAAAGTAATTATTTTACGTGATTTGACAGGAGACAAATTGATCAATTGATTTGATTATTTTAATTCAGCTATAGTTATTATGAAAGGTGTGTAGTAGGCAGGGTAAATAAAATGTCATCTGCTTAAATACTCACAGTTTGTATTGAGTAATACACATACACAACACAGAAAACTGTCAGAAGGAGAACAGTACGATATACACAATACGATAGGCACACAGTCAATAACGACGAGTACGCACCTACATGCAGGTACTTCTAATTATGCATGACGGTATATCGGTTTGTATGTGTGCTGGAATTAATCAATTATTCACACGATGTTGCTTTTAGGGTTTCTAAAAATTTTCAAATAGAAGAAAACGTACCTTAGAAACCAACCGGGAGATAGTGGAGATATTCCACTAACAGCACCGAACGACATGGCACCTACGCTATATTGGTAACTTAAAAATCTGCCTAGCCTTTTCCCAACTATATTGGGCTCGGCTTTCAGTCTAACCGGATGCAGTTGAATACCAGTATTTTAAATGGAGCGACTGCCTATCAGATCTTCACAATCCAGTTACTGGGTAATACGATACCCCTTGGTAAGACTGGTTGTCAGACTTTCGGGCTTCTGACGACCCGTTACGACTGTCAAAAATCCACAAATGACAGTCGGGACCAACGGCTTAACATGCTTTTCGAGGCATGGGAGGAGTCTCGGTATGTAAAGATCCACAGACCAACCCTGGCAAGCGTAGCTTTACTTTATGGATCGACTCATGCGGCTGTTATTACTTAGCCACGAGCTCCTCCGCTATATTGGTAACTATGGTAATAATATTCAAACAGCTTTTGAAATCTAATTAAGCTGTGGAATAAGATTGATTATTACTTGATATTTGATCAAGGTAGGTAACTTGTTTTGAATAAGTTCATGATAATGATCCTATCTAGCTACATCGAGTAATAGGTAGTCTGTTCCAAAAGTATGTGATGAAAATTTAAACAACTTGTAGCGGTTACACCACCACATACGAACTACACATCAAAGACATGATGTCACACAAATCCTGCATCGCGCAGTTAAAGTTTACCGAGCGATCGACATACGTACATACAAGATTTCAACTTCAAACCGATGGGCAGTTGCCCGCCAGACACAACACCCGTCTGATTGGAGGATCCTCCCTTTTCTATGGTGGATGAGTGAACTTTACACCCTGTTCCTCATACTACTAAAAACTGGATCTGAAAACACCAATTTGTAGTCATCATCATCATCATCTCATTTCAACCGAAAGACGTCCACCGCTGGACATAGGCCTCCCCCAAGCACCGCCACTTTGTCCGATTCTGTGCTTTCCGCATCCAGCGAATTCCTGCGGCCTTCACAAGGTCATCGGTCCATCTTGTGGGAGGCCTTCCAACGATACATCTTCCGGTACGTGGTTGCCACTCCAGAACCTTTCGACCCCATCGGCCATCCGTTCTGCGAGCAATGTGCCCTGCCCATTGCCACTTAAGTTAGTTGCCACTTAATTTGTAGTGCTACTTAAAAATCGAGTACTTTGATTTTATTATTTTTCTAATTTTAAATCACCTTATAATATTTTTCATTTGTTAATTATTATTGAAGTTAATCCTGTAACCTCAATATTAGTCTATCTTTTTTCAATTACCTAATTTTTCTGGTTGTTAGGGTTCTGTAGTCAACAAGGAACCGATATAGTTTCACCATGTCTATCTGACTGTCTGTCTGTCTATCCTCGGCTTAGCTCAGAGAATCTTAGTACAAGAAAGCTGTATTTTGGCATGGGTAACCTATACATTAATTACGCCGGCCGACAAAGTGATAAAATAATATCATGATAAATATGTTTTTAGAGTATCTCTCTTTCCTACATGTAAAGTGGGGATGATTTCCTATGTTATGGGGTATCGTGTGGGTGTATAAAAACTATTTTTTTGACTCAACAATCCTTTTGCGAAATATTAAGCTTTAAAGTGCTAATTTTTATCATAGTCAAGTGTTGTTCCCCCTGCCAGCGAAATGGTTGTTTTTGGATATGAAAACTTTGATTTTATTATTTTTCTAATTTTAAATCACCTTATAATATTTTTCATTTGTTAATTATCATTGAAGTTAATTCTGTAACCTCAATATTAGTCTATCTTTTTTCAATTACCTACAATTCAATAGTTTTATTCAAACAGTAATTGTAGGAAAAAGGAGTGAGATATAAAGTTGAAACCTTCTAAATACAGATGAATGTAATAACTAATACAAAGTCCCTTTAATGAGTGATTGCGTAGAAGTTTAGTCGGAACAGGGTTTGTTTAAACTTACAGCAGACACGTTTGAAACAGACCATTGTACCTACTGTACGTGGAAAAAATATTATTCAGTATTTTTTTTTGTTGGGCTGACTGCCCAAAGTGAAAAACTAATGAGTTTCTAGGAGGCTTGTAATGTTTTGAAAACTATTATTGACGACCTACTTCGACCCACCAATCTAGATGTAACTTCGCATATTCTGCTAAACCCTTAAGACGCCAGTCATGAACATATTCCGCCGCTCTTACGTCACAAAGTCTCTTGCAGTTACTTCGCGCGAACTATTACTAGTTTAATTCTAACGGGTAAGCGACAAAACTTGGTAACTAACAAGTTTGACGTAACGAGTTACCTTGGTTGTCCAGGTCGTTAACAGCTAAAGCAGTACTCCTTATTATTAATGTAATTTGACAACGAAGGTGATTAATGCTCAACATAATTACGATAAATAATTAATCGAGTTTGGAAACCCGATTGGTCACCCTAACATTAACGAAATATGGTTCACATAACATCAAATAGTTGAAAGTATAACAGCTACAAAACATGTCTAGCAACTCAATTCGCCCGGATAAATTGTTAATCAAAAATAAACTAGACAAAGATATTCAAAGAATCGTTAAACCTTTCAACATTATGCTCTCTGTATTCTTCTCTTCCAAATACAAAATTAGAAATAGTTATATCACTCCATGTGAAAAGAAGTATCACATATTGCTGTTCCTTATATTTTCATTTTTCTATGTTTTTAGTATCTATCATATGCTCAACGATCGAGTCAGTGAGTCTACGGAAACGTATAACAAAGCTACCGTGTTTATTTTCACCTTCTTTGTCTTTGGCTACATACTAGTGGTCATTTGGAACATTGTTCATAGCCCCAGCAATATTTCTCTTATTCTGAGCATCCAAGAAATTCATAGAAAAATTGACATAAGCGCCCGAAGTTACATTATTAGGAGTTGGATCTTACTTTCGATTGTAATTTTGATTAATATTTTGCTGGTTCTAATTTATTATTCATTCCTAGAGTCAATTTATTTCGCTGACATTAGCTGCGATTTGTTTTCACTTGTAGTTGATATTAATATAGTATATAATTTTCAACTCATGGCATTGCTGACAAAATATCTTGAAAAATGGGTCAAGTACGTACTGCTGATAAATAATGAAGAAGATAATGATGAAAACCGTAAACAAATGTTTGTTTTATATCAAAATATTTTAGAAGCTTACAAGCTGCATAATAATATTTTCCAAGTGTTTGTAAGTTGATTTTTGATTATATTTTTAGGGTTCCGTACCTCAATAGGAAAAAAGGGAACCCTTATAAGATCACTCGTGTCTCTGGCTGGCTGCCAGTCCGTCCGTCACAGCCAATTTGTTCCGAATCTACTGGACCAATTTAGTTAAAATTTGTAACACATTATGAATTTTTGTGATATGAAGTCCAAAAACGGACGTGTAACGTAAACAAATGAATTTTGAATATAGGGGTCACATTTCGGTCTATGGTCTTAAAATAACATGGTAAATCTCTCAATCTTGTGCGTACAAACTTACATTTGCAGTTGGAATGTATGGGAGAATATGGTTTTCAACTACAGTGTTAAGTTTGTTCTTGGAATAAATAAAATTAATTCCAACTACGGAACCCTGCATTGTGCATGGTCCGACACCCACTAGGCCGGTTTTTGTTTCTTAAAACTAAAACCATTTTTTTTATATTTACTCTTCTTTTTCAGGGTTTCGTATACAAAGGGTAAAACAGAAAAGAAAAAAAAGAAAGAAAATTCGTTTATTTGCGGTAAACGGGACCCTATTACTAAAACTCCGCTGTCCGTCCGTCTGTCTGTCTATCCATCTGTGACCAGGCTGTATCTATCATGAGATACATGACATTAACATAACATTTTAATTTGACATTTCCAATATTAATTAATGTATGGATAATTGTAATAATTCTAACTGTGACATTTTAATTTGTAATTATTTTTTAAATAGCTTCATAAGAATGTTTATAATTTTTGCGTGCCTATTTCCAAGCAGAATGTACATGGCTCACTCCTATCTACTCCACCTGTATTTTATGTAACCTACATTCATTGCAAATAAATGATTGATTGATTGATTGATACAGCCTGGTCACAGATGAACAGACCGTGATAGTTAGACAGTTGAAATTTTCACAGATGATGTTGTTTTGTTGCCGTAAACAGACGTGATATTTTTAGATAATGGTACGGAACCCTTCACGTGCGAGTCCAACTTGCATTTGGTCGTTTTTTTTAACAACATTATCTTTGAGACTTAGATATTTTCCACATTAGCCAGTCCTATTCTTTCATCAAATGTTGTTTTCTATTTAAACAGATATTGTGGCGAACAGTCTACTCATTCATTTGTAGTTTATTGTTTTTGGCAGCATTTTTATTACTATTGCAAAATCCAGTAGCAACACAGGATGCAGTAAGTACTCGTATTATATTATTGTTCTTTTTGAATATTCCTTTGTTCTTTTTTACATCGTCCTTGTGCTTATCTGACTGACTAGTGTCCATTAAAGTTATTTAAACTTAAGAACAACTTTCCAGATACACATGTTTTTTTACCCTGTGTTTTAATTTTTTTGCCATCCTCGCTTTCATTTGTCACTCATTTGTTTGAAAAACAGAAAGGCGTCGTCGGATCGATGACAAATCCGGGTTGGCCGATCAAAATTAACGCGACGGTCGCGTACTCCGCGATTGTCGTTTATATTAGGACACGGCCTATCATCATTGATAAAAATATTCTCCGCGGACCCTAAATAAATTTGGATAAGTGCAGAAGAATGTTGATGATAGGTTCATGGTCGTCGTCCACTTCTGTAATCAAATATTTTTAATCCTTTCAGCGTGACATAAGCATTGTGTTCGGGAGCTTGATGATATTTGGGTGGATTATGAAGGACATCGTTTTGATGGCTATAACCAGCTTGCAATGTGAGAAATTCCATATATCTGTGGAAGAAGCTGGGTCGGCGTGTATACAGCACGTGATGCATACGAACTGTCCAGGTAAGAAAATTAATTTTCAGTTCGAATAAATACAGTTAAATATGTCGTGGATGGATGGCGCCACAGTACAGTGGACAGCGCCAACTAACAATTTGATTTGTAAACGAATGATCATGTGATCGGAAATGCAAGCGAGCGCTTGGATACGATCGGCGGTGGAGGGGATGCAGCGATGACTGGCGGAGAGACCGAGTGTTGCGGCAGTTTACAGTCGACAGTTGCGCTCGGACAGTCTTGGTCGACAGTCGCGCTCATTGACTGAATGAAATGAGATAGACTGGCAATTCAACGTCTGACAGAATAGGAATACGATCAGGGCCATTCCAAGCCATGGAACTAAAATATCTAAGATAGATAGATATACGTAGGTATAGATGTACTATATTGATATGTAGATGCAGAGATATGCATATCTACGTATGAGACACTTTCAAATATGTTTTTAAAAATATAGCTTATATAAATGAAAGAAATAAATAAAACACGAAATATAATAAGGACGTAACAATAAATTTACTAACACTAATTCTACACCAAATTGCCTCGTTTGTTTCTTGCATTTCATTTTAATATAATGTTCTCGAGTCTGTATGAAGATGCGGTCAGTTTTATCGGTTGAGCGCCCAAGAACACTGCAAATGTATCTCGGCGTTGTGTAGAATGTAAAACAACACTACATTATGATATTATTTATAGTCCAAACTACTTACGAAGGGCATAACTACATGTGAATGTCACAAACACTTTCACAAAACCACAGTCAATGCTGGAATTTTGGTGTTTCTTGATTTAAGGAAGAACCAAAGCTTAAATCGACGTAAATAACACAAAAACACTGAAATTACAAGAGAATTGGCATGGACACACGGCTACACATCAAGTTATTATTTCCAGTATAAGCTGACATCATATTGTACGAAAGTTCTATACAATACGAGATCAGCATTAACTGGAAATGTATAGCTTGATGTGTAGCCGTGTGTTCCCGTACCGGCAAAAAAACTCTTGTGACTTTTAATACAGGTTACAGGGTTGCTAGCATTTGGTGTCAACTGTAAACCAAACCAACGCTACATATTTTGGTTTGTTAATAGTTTTAGTTAAGTTAGAATATTATATTGTTATTTAGGTTTAGGTAGTTATTTATGTACTTACATAAAATTTTACGTCACATTAAATCACGTAAAAAAGTGGCAACATCAACCAAAGTTTCCTTGGCTTGGCGTATAAATGGCTCTATATTCAGAAACAATTCATGATCATATTTTGTTCGTGAGTTACCAGGGCCCATGCCCTGGTAACTCACGAACCACGTGCGTTAGTATTTTGCCAAGACTGTCCGAGCGCGACCATTCGCGCTCGGACAGTCTTGGCAAAATACTAACGCACGTGGTTGTTTTCGAAGTCCGTGTTTGTGTCATTCGCTAGTTTATTAAAGTTGTTTTAAATTCTTATTATCTTTTCGTTCGAGTAACCGCCACAGTGCCCACACCTACCTAAACTATGTCGAATCGTGAAGAAGACCTGATGTTTCGCATTTCGGCAACCCATGATGTAACAAATAAATAAATGTGTCTAGATTTAATACCATGAGCAGAAAAAATTAAGAATTTGGAAATATTGCTATTGGCGAAATGTATAAGTTTCATAATAATAATTTTGGCGTTGGTTTGCAAATTGGAGGATCGAAGTAATTGATGTAAAGTTTACTTTAAATATTTCAGGATTCTCTAATGTACCTTTAATGCTTTCAGAGAGTGGCAAAGATCTGTGTAAGCGCGTGCTACAAGCTAACCGGACCTTCAGTAAGATGACAGCGTGTGGCCTGTTTACTGTAGACGCCACTCTACCAATACCTTTGACGGGACTCATGACGAAATACGTTATTGTACTGCTGCAGTTTGCTTTGCTGTAAAATAACTTACAGTATTTAAACCTTCATATAATTTCTTCAGTACACCAATCAAATTATTACGCACGATAATAGATGTATGTCTTTGAAAAGTATGTTTCGAAACAATGTAACGCTATTAAATGTACGTTTCTTATTAATTATCCATATTGGTCCACAAATTCAAAGTCGCCCAGCGCGCTTTTGAGATGAAATTATCTGTGAAGGGTACGATCCGACATAAAACTATGTGGAAAAGGAATGAAATTACCGATATAGCTTACAGAGTTAGCAAGCTAAAGTGGCGGCGGGCAGGCCAATTAGGTACCCGTATGTTTGTCAAAAGACCGAATAGCTGTTGAAGCAGACGAGTCCTGGAGTGGAGACTACTTGTCGGCAAGTGTAGCGTGTGGCGACTCCAACTAATAGTTGAACCGACGACCCTTAAAGGTGAAACCGGTAGGCTGGATGCGGAAGGCGGATAACCAGGTGTTATAGCGTGACTTGGGAGAGGCCTATGTTCGGCAGAGTATTACTATAGGCTTAGTTGATGAAAACGAAGACAAAAACTAATGCACGTACACGTAACGTCTAGAATTAATCAGTAATTCTTAATTATATAATTTGACAGAAAACACTACTAAAGTTGTATCAATCTAAGAAGCCCGATTTGACACATATCAATATACTTTGTGAAGTGATGGGAAAAAAAATCGGTTGATTTAAAACCGATTCTCGGGATATATCGATTTATCATACTCAGAGTTTATAATCGACAATTTATCTACATTGCTTAAAACTGATTCTCTAGGCGTATCGTTTCACGTCATCATCTTCATTATCAGTTAAATAAATAAATTCACAAAATTTGCAACATTTTCACTCACTTTCGTCACTGAACCAGAAAAATTATTACTAGTTGAATAAATTGTATTCGTCGGTTACCCTTATAATAAATTCATTTTCAATCATAAAGTTAAAATGTACGTCTCTTCTAAAGTCTTCCGTTATAATTTTCTTTCGATCGTTTTTCTTTTTATATGTTTAAACATTTAATAACACAGTAATTTTACGTTTGTCTCATTTCTAAATGTTATGTTTGTAAAAATATCGATTTTTCAGAACATCGATTTCATTCGGTCAAAAAACGGCTTAAAACGGTCACAACACTACGGCAAGGACCCTTACGACATGACATTGTAATAACGTCCTGACTGTCGCAATATTGATAAACGATTATTTTGTGTTTTTGAGTGCATTTTTCCAATATAAAATGAAACTTGGTGCTTGGTGAATGAAGCCAAAGTGTATGGATAACATAGTAATTAATTAGGATTATGAATTAGAATTTTTGATTTCTTACGTACCCGTTCATACAAAGTTATCGCTGCATGTAAAATGTGAAACGTCAAATCGGGCGTCTTAGATTGATACAACTTTAATGTTCGAATTTGATACGATCAAAATCTAATTGAATCTAGGATTTCTATACTGAATTGTTCACCATAAAACTATCGATATATTGTTCATTATTTGTCATCGAGTAGCAAACATAAGTGTTCCCATATGTGGAGAATTCATGTAGAACTACTCAAATGCTCCACTTAAATTGAAACTCATTAATAAACTGGACAAAGACGTTCTGAAATTGTTCCACCTTTCAACATTAAGCTCTATGTATTCTTCTCTTCCACTCACTCTTCACTCTTTATCACTCCGTGTGAAAAGAAGTATCACATAATGTTGTTTTTTTATTTTAAAATTATGTTCATGTTCAATTCAGCATTTTTTAATATAATGAAGTTTAAGATAGTTAATTGATTCAGGCGTAACCTTGCGGAAATCCATTATAAATACAATAGACGTGGATATATTTAGTAACCTGTTCCGCTTAGTTATTTCTAAAGAGCCATAAAAAACTCCTGAAATAAATCGACACGTGTTTCACCTCTCAACGAGGCATCCTCAGGATGACGATGGACTTGTTGCGAACTCGAACACGGCGTATTGCCACACCGAGAGCTGAGTGCAGACTGTTCTTTAACTACATTATGTCAATAGTAACTTTAAAGATAAAGTAAAAAACGTAATCCTTTTACGTGATTTGACAGGAGACCAATTAATCAATTGATTTGATTATTTTAATTCAGCATATAGATTTTTATTTTTCATTTGACAATATGAGGTTATTTTTTTACCACTACTTTCGTCGATGATGTTTCAATCACAACTTAATGTTATTCAGTATTTATTTTATTTTTTAAATATCGTAGCATTATGTTAAGATAGGAGCGACAGCCGAGTGACAGCTTCTTCTGCCACTTGTATAGACAATCTTTTTTGTAATTCTGATTACTTACACGAACAAATTGTGAATAAGTTGCCATCAGATCACAGTGGACAAACAATAACATTTTGCTCCTATATACCTTTATAAAAAATTCAAATGAGGTTTAGGCCAATTACATGTAAAAGGTTAGAGAAATTAAATCATTCTTTGGCCAATAAATTATGTGTTCAAAGTTTTAATAATATATGTGACCCAAGTGAGTTCTACGCCGAGTTCTTTTTACTATTAAACACGCAATTTAATGACACTTTTCCACTAAATACTAAAAGTATTTACACAAAGTTCTTATTTAGTGATTGGGCGACTCCAGGTATTCGTAAAAGCAGGGAAAAACTATTTGAACTTTATGGCTTAAAGCAACATATGAATAATACAAGCTTTCATAAGTATGTTGCAAAATATTAAAAAAAAAAAAAAAAAGTGTTTGCAAAATAGTCAAAGCCTTTTATATTAGCAATAAAATAAAATCTGCTGATGATAAAATAAAAACTAACTGGCAAGTAATAAATAATGAAACAGGTAGGAAAAAACAGCGAAATACTGAATTTAATTTAGAGACTGCACATGGCCCCATTAACTCAGATATAGAAATAGCTCAACAATTTGAAAACTTTTTTGCTAATAGTCCCCTTAAAACTACTGAAGCTTTAAATTCCTCACCCGCACTTTCTGCTGCCTTACTTAGACAGAATGTGAAGGCATGCCCTTTGGAGTTTAGGTTTCAGCATACAAACCCCTAGGCTGTTATAAAAGCTTTTAAAGATCTTAAAATTAAATCAACACAAGATCTCTGGGGAATGTCTGTAAAAGTCTGTAGATCTATTATTGAAACCATTGCGCCCTATTTAGCTTACATATTTAACACCAGTGTAGACCAAGGAGTCTTTCCGGATCTCATGAAATACAGTAAAGTAGTTCCATTGTTCAAATCCGGTGATAGTAAAGAACCCAACAATTATAGGCCTGTGTCAATTCTGCCAGTTCTCAGTAAGGTGTTTGAAAAGTTGATGCTCAATCAAATGTTACGTCATTTTAATAAAAATTCCATCTTTCATGAACAACAGTACGGTTTCACTAAAGGGCGTTGTACTACTGACGCCGGTGTCACCCTAATAAAGAACATTTTTAATGCCTGGGAAGAAGCACAAGATGCTATTGGAATCTTTTGCGACCTCTCGAAAGCGTTCGATTGTGTAGACCATGAGACACTTCTGCTGAAACTAGAGCACTATGGGATTAGGAATACAGCTCTTGATTTACTTAGATCATACCTGAAAAAAACCGGCCAAGTGCGTGTCGAACTACGCACAATGAAGGGTTCCGTAGTTAAGATGAATTTATTTATCGCAAGAACAAACTTAACATTTTGCAGGATCACTTATTTGAACGTGTAGAATGAAAAATCTGATTTTCGTAAAAAAAATCACATTCGCGGTATTAATATAATAATAATAAAAATCTAACACCTTTAAACGAGCAATTCTTGTATATATTATATAATCTGAATCTCTGAAACGGCTCCAAGAATTTTTATGAAATTTAGTATGCAGGGGGTTTCGGGAGCGATAAATCGATCTAGCCAGGTTTAATTTTTAGAAAACGTTGTTCAAAAAAAAAAAAATGTCGTCCAGATATTTTTCTTTATTCAAGTAACAAGGACTCATTGTGTTAGTAAACTTATGAACTTTTGCTTATTTTACCAGGTCACACAGAAAGTTTTGCGACTAACAGTTTTTGTCTATGGGATACTGGCTGGCGCTCAGAAGCACCATATCGTCTCCAAAGCTAATATTTACACAAATACCATCTATACAGTGTGAGTCTTCATAATGTGCACATATCGAAATGAGGGAATCTATGCTTAATTTTATCGACGGAAAAAGTGGTCAAAATTTTTTTTGTTTCTTTTAAATTTTTTGTATCAGTTTTTTTATTTTAGTTTTTATTCTCATGGGCATCTTATTTATAAATTTTACAATTATTGTAAAAAAATATGAGAAAATACAGATTTTTACTAAAAAAACACATTTATTTTCAATTGAGGGTAGTTTTTTTTCTCAATTTTAATTTTATGTGGACGCCTACTTACTTCCAATCATTATGGAGTTTGTTTCATCGCGATAGCTGATTCAGTTTAAAAGTTACACAGTTTTGTTACAATTTTTTTTAATTCCATAAAAAGTTTTAAAAAAATATTTAGATTTTTTTAAATATTTTTTCTTTCGTTAAAATTAAGCATAGATTCCCTCATTTCGATATGTGCACATTATGAAGAATCACACTGTATAGCAACCCACTCTGGTGCTGCTGAGCTCGCCAATCCTGCCTCACCCCGCATTCCAACCTGTATGGCCTGGAAAAAGTTCCAGCCCGTCGTACACTATTGATCTGGTTACCATAGGTACCAATATTTAAAATGTTTTTAAGCTCCATTGGCAACCTATCCTTCTCCATCTTTCTCCACAATACGTCATAGCAACCAGATCAAAAGTCTTGAATAAGTCGAGGAAGGTAGCATAAATCAGCGTTCCAGCTGTGTATAAGTATAGTATGTGACAGTATGCTTAAGATACAACACTGCACTTTCTATTTACAAACCACGCCGAAACCCGAATTGGTTGTCATGAACATTTACAGTTTTATTTCAAGCAGTTTTATTTTTATTTTAAGCAGACTGTCAAACACTTTTGATATTGTTGATATTATAGTAGCTAGAGAGATGGGCCTATTGGATGCCGAGCGACGAAATGTAAGTTTGTACGCACAATATTGAGAGATTTACTGTGTTATATTAAGACCATAGACTTCTTATAGGTTTTCCTGTAATCTATGAGTAAAGAGCCATACTATGTATTTTTTTGAAAATTTTTGGTGCAGTAGTTTCGGAGATAAGGGGGGGGGAATGGTCAATTTTCATTGAATTTCTTAAATATCTTTAAAAGTGTTTATTTTAAAATTATATAAAAAATATATTTAAGATCCTCGCAATAAGTCCTTTCATTTGATATGTCACATGGTACTGTTAGCATAACTTTTTTTTTTAATTTTCTTGTTTGCCCCCCAAAAGTGACCCCTATATTCAAAATTCATTTATTTACGTTACACATTCGTGTTTGGGTCACAAAAATACATATGTGTATCAAATTTCAACTTAATCGGTCCATTAGATTCGGAGTAAATTGGCTGTGACAGACGGACAGACAGACAGACAGACAGACAGACGGACAGACAGACAGACACACGAGTGATCCTATAAGGGTTCCGTTTTTTCCTTTTGAGGTACGGAACCCTAAAAATAGAAAGGTTAAAGTTCAGGTAAACGGCGTAAACTCATTTGGGTCTGAAATGGCAATGGGCGTTCCTCAAGGTTCGATATTGGGTCCATTCCTCTTTTTACATTAATGATTTACCCCAATTACTTCAAAATCAACCGAAGGTGGTGTTATTTGCAGATGACACATCATTAATCTTTAAAATAAACCAACGGTCACAAAATCTTGACGACGTGAATAGCTCTATTCTGCAAGTCCAAGATTGGTTTACGGTAAATAATCTGGTACTTAATTTAAAAAAACCAATTGCATTAGATTTAAATTACATAATGTTAAAAGTAGCAAATGTAACATCATATTGAATGGAGAAAAACTTGAATTTATTAATCAAACGGTTTTCCTGGGAATCACGCTAGACGAGAAATTACAATGAGGACTTCATATAACATCTCTTGCGGGGCGGTTAAGCTCGGCCGCTTATGCTGTTAGAAAGATAAGACAGTTAACAGATGTAGAAATCGAGATAGACATCATTTTAATACTAGAAATAAAGGTAAACTAGATCAACCATTTTTCAGATTATCTAAAGTACATACATCGTTTATGGGGTACTGTGTTAAATGTTACAACAAAATACCTTGTGACATATTGCAATTAAATGAAAGAAAATTAAAAACTCATATTAAAAGTATATTTTGTAAACAAGCATACTACAAATTAGAGGATTATATCCAAAATAAGAGTGCTTGGAAACATGCTGGTTCTGCTCCATAGGACAATTTAGAATCAAGACAAAATCAAACTGGTTGCTAATTTAATTGTAAAATTTATTATTTTGTGTTTTTATGACATTGATTTTACATTCTGTGATTACTTCCTCACACACACTGACTTATTAATTACAAAATTTTATGAAAATCGTCTACTTTTACAATGTTTGTAAATATGTGAGCACCATGTATCTAACACATATTAAATTATCTGTCGTTGCTTAATTTTTAATTCTTTTTACCTATTATGGTATAGTAATTTTATTCTAGGTGCTTCGTCTTCACATAAAACTTTTATTACATCGTCTCAAACTTTTTCATCTGTGTGTTGCATGTCGCGTGACGGTCGGCCACGGAGTAGGGATAAAGTGAAAGGCGCTCGTCAGAGCAGCTAAGGCCAATATGGCGGCCTATAGAAGTTTCACTTTTACCGTGGTTTCATAAAACCACATAATCCTTTTTTTAACTAATGTACGTACATATACAAACAATTGTAAAACATTTTAAAAGAGTAACGGTGGAGTTTCTTGCCCATTCTTCTCCATACGAACACTACCTTTTGGAAGGGGCGACTAGAATCAATTTTATTATTTTGTAATTTTTGACATTCAAAAGTGCCATACATGGGCCTATTTGAAATAAATGATTTGACTTTGACTTTGACTTTGAGGTTTTTTGGCCTCACACAGGTCTTTTTTATTAATTTTTTCTTTTCATTTATTCGAAAAAAAAAATATGTTAGATGCTGCTCTTCTTTCTTTCAAACAATAATTGTAGGAAAAAGGTGTGAGATATAAATTTGAAACCTTCTAAATACAGATGAATGTTTTACTAAGTCCCTTTAATGAGCGATTGCGTAGGAGTTTAGTCATTTGTTTAAACTTACAGCAGATACTTTTGAAACAGATCATACGTAAGTACCTACTACTGTACTTGGAAAAAATATCACACAGTTTTTTTTTGCTGGGCTGACTGCTCAAAGTGGCAGACTGATGAGTTTCTAGAAGGCTTGTAATGTTTTCATAACCATTATCGACGACCTACTTCGACCCAACAATCTAGATGTAACTTCAGATATTCTGCTAAACCCTTAAGACATGAACATATTCCGCCGCTCTCACGTAACAAAGTCTTTTGCAGCTACTTCACGCGAACAGTTTAATTCTAACGGGTAAGCAAAAAAAAACTTGGTAACTAACAAGTTTGACGTAACGAGTTACCTTCGTGCTAGTTACCGAGTTTTGCAAATGCATAGCTAGATTGATAACGTACCGTTTGAAGCAGGATTTCAATGTTTTAGATTGATTTGGAATGGGATTGACAATCAAATGTGTCCTAGATTGGATTAGGTAATTTTGATTTGTTCTGTACGATTTTCCTCTTCCGTGCTGAACAAATCAAAATTACCTATTGGTTTCAAAACATACAGTGTGAGTCTTCATAATGTGCACATATCGAAATGAGGAAATCTATGCTTAATTTTAACGACAGAAAAAATATTTAAAAAATCTAAATATTGTTTTTTATACTTTTTATGAAATTAAAAAAAAAATTGTAACAAAACTGTGTAACTTTTAAACTGAATCAGCTATCGCGATGAAACAAACTCCATAATGATTGAAAGTAAGTAGCCGTCCACATAAAATTAAAATTGAGAAAAAAACTACCCTCAATTGAAAATAAACATGTTTTTTTAGTAAAAATCTGTATTTTTTTCTTCAATTTTTAATTGTAAAATTTATAAATAAGATAATAATAAAAAGAGAGCAAAAAAAAATTTTTTTAAAAAAAATTTTTTTGTAAAATTTTTTTTTTTTTTTTAAACTAAAAAAAAAAATTACCATTTTTTCCGTCGATAAAATTAAGCATAGACTCCCTCATTTCGATATGCGCACATTATGAAGACTCACACTGTATAAAGAAAGAGAAAGAAAGAAAGAAAATACATTTATTTAGCACAGACCAAAAAGCACACAATATAATTAACAGCAGATAAAGAGTTTAAAAAAATTCAAATCAAATAAAAAGTGTAACGTGCGATGTAAGAAATTAGCAGGGGAGTGTGCCTCACGGCTACGCCAAAAGGGTCAGAATCCAGTTCAGCAAAAATGCCAGACAACTATAAGTGCCTGACGCTGGTTTTCAACTGGACCTTTTTTTTAGTGTGGGAAGTTATCAAATAACTTCTCCCGCTCTGGGCGGAGCTGGAGGGCGTGTCAGACTCTTACTGACTGAAATCCACCCATGTTCCTTCAGTTGCCTATATTCCAGGCGCCACGTTAATCCTTATTGTAATTTTAAGGATATTATTATTCTTACTTCGTTTTGTAACACTTCTGGGATTTGCATTTTTGATAATTATATCAGCAAATAACATAAACCACGAGTGAACGAGTCTATTACTTGGCATAAAATCTACAAACAAGAAAACAATAATATATCATGTTATGTATAATATTCATTCTTGTACATAACATAACATACGAAAAGAAGTGATCTCTCATTTAATAAATTTAAAATGTCTACTACTCACTCAAGGCGTAGTAGATAATAGAAGCAAGCACCAATGTACCAATACTTGGAAAATCTTTTTATGTAGCTTGTAACCTTCTAACTTTTTTTGATACAATTCAAATATATAATTTTTAGTACAATTCATCATCTTCTTCTTCATTAATTATTCTGAGTATATTTCTAACCCATACTTCAAGATATTTTGTCAACAATTCCATAATACGAATGCTATACAGTAAATTTATGTGAAAAGCAACAGTTAATAAATCACCGGTAACCTCACCAAATAAATTAAAATAAGAAAAAAAAAACATCAAAAACTGCAATATGGTACCTATGTAAAAAAACCCTGACTGATCTAAAAGGGGCACATAGGTACTGCAATAACTATTATTACTAAAAAGTTTATTTTTTAATTATTATTGAAAATAAAAAGGGGGGCTTGTGGCTAAGTAATGACAGCCGCACGGGTCGATCTATCAGGTTAAGCTACGCTTGCCGCGGTTGGTCCATGGATGGGTGACCATCTTTACATACCAAGACCTCTCCGTGCGTCGGAAAGCACGTTAAGCCGTTGGTCCTGGCTGTCATTTGTAGATCTTTGACAGTTGTTACGGGTCGTCAGAAGTCCGAAAGTCGGACAACCAGTCTTACCAAGGGGTATCGTATTACCCAGTAACTGGATTGTGGAGGTCCGATAGGCAGTCGCTCCATGTAAAATACTGGTATTCAGCTGCATCCGGTTAAACTGGAAGCCGACCCCAACATAGTTGGGAAAAGGCTAGGCAGATGATGATATTGAAAATAAAAGTTATTTCTATTTAAAATTTTCATTTTTAGTACCAAAATTACTCCTTATCCATTAAAAATCCCAATTAATGACGGCCGCCTCCGCCCATTTTTATTAAAACGGTATAATTCCCCAATGAAAAAAATGTGTCGTATTTTTTTTTTTTTTTCCTGATAATTTTCACATAAATATACTCTCAGTACGATACTTAATAACAGCCTCACGGATCGGACAGGGTTTTTTTACATGTTGTTTATATAGTTGCTAATGAGATCCAATTTCAAATGATATAACTTCGGATACTCTTGCTAATATCGATACTGCTATGAATTTCTTGAATCTTCAAAATAAGAGAAATGTTGCTACAGCTATGAACAATGTTACAAACAACCAGCAGTGTGTACCCGAGGCAATAGAAAACGAAAGACAAGACGGTGCCGTTATGATACTTTTGCGCAGTCACTGGTCACATCGTTAAACATGCAATAGATACTATGCACATTGAAAAATGGAACAATGAATAATAAATGATATTAACTTTCACATGGAGTGATGTAAATATCTCTTATTTTGTATTTAAAAGTGAAGACTACACAGAGCATAATGTTGAAAGGTTTAATTATTCTTTTGACGTAACTGTTCAGTTTATTTTTGAGAAACAATTTAACTGGACCATTTGAGTTGTTCGAAAATGATCTTTTAGTTTTCGATGTTAGATGACAAAATAAAATGAAGGTTAGGTGTAGGTAGATAAAGTACCAATCCAAAAGAAATATTGATTAATCAATCAATTGTATCTTTGATAATTTTCCACGTTTGCTGTCAAATTAAGTAAAAAGATTACTGTTTCACCTTCAAATCATAGTATATTTGAACTTTTCTTTGGTTTATCTACACGTTTCATCAATTACATATGTCACGACCCGACATCATTATGACTAAGTATCTTTTGTACATTTTTGAGTTGATTAATAGGAGTTGGTATTAATACTTTACACGCACAATAAAGTTGTTAATATAATCATATATTTGTGAACATACACTGTTTTACTTATTAAATATCTAAAGATAAAATCGTTGTGAAGAATTTGTCCTCAAAAGGAATTTTACAGAAAAACAAACTGCAGCAGTACAATAATGTACTTAGTCATGAGTCCCAACAGAGGTATCGGTAGAGTGGCGTCTATAGTAAACAGACCACACGCTGTCATCTTACTGAAGGTCCGGTTAACTTGTAGCACACGCTTGCACAGATGTTTGACACTCTCTGAAAGGAAAACGAAAAATTCTTAGGGAAAATCCAGATTTCGGAGAAAACTTTGAAACAAGAATAATTAATGAGTTATAAAGTTAACGTCGCTAACACTCATTTTACATCTTCGAAGAAAAAAAGAGGATTTTAAATGCAGTCATGCGTTCCAATATGTTTTAAATGAACAATTAATCAACATGAGACCACCAAAGACCGCTACAGTAATTATTCAAAAGTCTTAAAAATCTTAAGTTCTTACTACGACAATTCGTATTCATCACACGCTGTATACACGCCGCCCCAGCTTCCTTCACAGATTCATAAAATTTCTCACATTGCAGGCTTGTTTTAATAAAAGTGTCATATCCTTTATAATCAATATAGCTACTATACCACTCATGACTGAAGAGTGCAAGTCAAACTGGAAAGAACAAATGACATAAATGTATACAATGAAGTGTAGAAGTGTACCGGACATGTTTGTCTTAGGACCAATGGATTTAGACATAGTCAGTTGGTCTAGCCATGAACAATAACATTGTACTTACTTCGTGTTTGGACGCCGCTTTTTGTTGCACATGTACTAAATGAATCTACAAAAATAATAAACCCCGTAAGAATGAGTCAATTGTTCGCCATAATATCTTAAAATATAAAATTATTATTAGGAAGAAAGCATGAAGAACAAATCGACAATTGATTATGTGTATGAAATTTTAGCCCACACCGGCTTACCAATGGTCGGAAACAAGTTTTGTTTTGTTTTGTTGTTTTAACGCTCGCAAATTAATTAAATAAATTTTAAACAATTTTTTACAATATTTATCATTTTCTTCTTCAATATTTACAACAAGTAATATATTTGAAGGCGCGTCCCTGGCGCCATCTAGTAGTACAGATTGAAAACCCTATTTTGACATTGATTGTATGATTGATCGAACGAACATTGTGCGGACGAGAGTGACAGCACAGTTGTCACTCTGGCGGAACGTCATAAACGTCAAACAACCACCGTACTCGTGCAGTTGGTATCGAACGATAGCGTGGACTAGACGGTTACGACGGATCGCTTACGTCCTAAATCTAAATCCATTTTCATCTGTGTTAACTTGAGTGATTATTGTAATTTAAATTGAGAACCGTGATTATAAGGCTGCTGTTCGAAGACGTGTCTACTTATTTCCAAAATACCTCGTGCGATTACCCACTTTAAGATGAATGATTCTGATATAGGTACCCACGTGCCTTTATCAGAAGTGGGATGCGAAAAACAGTCGGATAAAGATACTCAGCCGCATAATCAACCTAGCAATAGTGGATTGCTCACCAATATGGAAGCCCTGCTAACCCGTTTGTTAGCGATGCCGCAGCAAACACTAACGCGGTTCAGTTGATCAAGTTCGACCCAGATGATGAAGATGCCGATGTTAAGGGCTGGTGCCGTGTTTCCGAGTTGATTATTAACAGCAAGAATCTGAGTGGCGTGGAACTTTTAGTTGCTCTGACAACCGCGCTAAAAGGACGAGCGGCATCTGTTCTGACTAAGTTGCGTTTGGAAGACTTAACCTGGGAAGTTGTGAAGCAAACATTGCTGGCGAAATTTGCAGAGCCCAAATTGATACAGGACTATTTCGATGACGTGTTGCGCTTTCAGATCGGAGCAAAAGAGACTGCTAGTGAATCGGCTATGCGTTTATGGGCACTAATCGAGCGAATCCCTAAAGTGGAGATGTCAGAAGAGGCAATCACTGGATTCGTTATTTCCGTTCTGAGCTCGAAAGACCACATGATTCGTCGTGAACTGAATTTGTATGCTATCGCAACTCGTGCTCAACTCTTCCGGACACTCGGTGGGATTTCTTTAAAGCGTCGTACTGAAGATAATGATGGTTATGACAATAAAGCAAAAAGACCTCGCCTGTCAGACTCGAAGTTCAATGGAAAATGTCATCGGTGTGGAGTTCCTGGACACAAAATAGTAGAGTGTAAAAGGCGACGTGACGATCCAGCTAATCGAGCTGATGGTCCCAACACGGATCAGGTCAAGGCCAAATCGGCACCAATCACCTGTTTCACGTGCGGGAAGCCTGGCCACGTATCTACGTCATGCTCTGAGAAGAGAGGCGGCGCAGTGGTCAGGGAGGTCAACACTTGCGAGCACAAGACTTCGAGAGGTAAATTGACGACGGCATCTGGTGAGCATATCTGTTTTCTTTTTGATAGTGGCTCCTCTTGTTCTTTGATTAAAGAATCTGTGTCTTTGGATTTCCCTGGCACTGAAACCAATAACACCGTTTATTTGACTGGCATTGGGGGAGACGATATTGAGTGTAATAGACAAATTTCTAGCAAGGTCCAAATTGATAATCTTTGCTTGACTCTCTTGTTTCATATAGTTCCAGACAATTGTATTTCGGAAAACGTTATTGTAGGTAGGGACTTTTTGGAAAATGGAGTGCGAGTTGAGATTGATAACGAAAATCTTCTTATCTCCACTAATGAGAAAATAAATTTTTGTGAAACAAGTGTACAAGGTATTGACGTCGCGGCTGTAGATACAGATTTAGTCGGGGATGGGAAGGAAACCTTACTGCGTATTTTGTCGAAGTATACTGATCACTTTATAAATAGTACTCCAACTAAACGTGTTAATACGGGTCTAATGAAAATTGAACTTATTGATTCTAATAAAATAGTCCAACGGCGACCGTATCGTTTATCTCCCATCGAAAAACAGGTGGTGAGGGATAAGGTTCAGGAGCTATTGAAAGCTGGCGTTATTAGAGAGAGTTCCTCGCCGTTTGCTAGTCCGATTCTCTTAGTAAAGAAAAAAGACGACACGGATAGAATGTGTGTCGACTACAGAGAACTCAATTCAAATACGCGACCTGAGCACTATCCCCTACCACTTATAGACGACCAAATAGACCAGCTCACGGGAGCTTATTACTTTTCGTCTTTAGACATGGCCTCTGGTTTCCACCAGATTTTGATACACCCAGAATCCGTAGAAAAGACGGCTTTCGTGACGCCCGAGGGGCAATACAAATATGTTGCAATGCCGTTTGGTTTACGCAATGCGCCGTCGGTATATCAGAGGTGCATTAATAATGCACTTAAATATTTGAAAGATGGACCTCTAGTGTACATGGATGACGTCCTATGCCATTCCTCGGACGTTACAGAGGGTCTGCAACGGTTAGACCAATGCCTGCAAGCTCTGACGAAAGCTGGGTTTTCGTTGAATTTACGTAAGTGCAAGTTTCTTAAAACCAAAGTTAATTATTTAGGTTATGCTATCCAAGCCGGCGAGGTTAGACCTAACTCCCTTAAAATTCAGGCTCTGGCCGATGCTCTTCCCCCGAAGACAGCGACTCAAGTTCGCCAATTTCTTGGCCTATCTTCGTATTTTACGAAATTTATTCCTAGTTATACTCAGATAGTTGGTCCGTTGTACCCTCTTACAATATTAAAAGGAGGCATTAAGTGGACGGAAAAACACGAAGAGATTAGACAAAACGTTATTCGTATTCTCACGTCAGAGCCGGTTTTGACAATTTTTGACCCAAAACTGCCAGTAGAGCTCCACTGTGATGCTAGTTCGGAGGGATACGGGGCTATAGTTATCCAAAGAAAAAACAATATGCCACACGTAGTGGCTTATTTTAGCCGCCGCACGACTGAGGTTGAGTCTCGTTATCATTCATATGAACTAGAGACTCTGGCAGTCGAGCGAGCGGTCGAACATTTCCGTCACTATTTGCACGGCCGGAAGTTCACAGTTTATACAGACTGTAACTCGTTGAAGGCGTCTAAATCAAAGGTCGATTTGACACCCCGCGTTCATAGGTGGTGGGCCATGCTTCAAGCGTACGATTTTGATATTGTTTATCGTGAAGGGAAAAGCATGGAACACGCCGATTATCTATCGCGAAATCACCTACCTGAGATCGCAACTGTAGAACATTGTTCAGATAAGTTTGAAGCTTCTCCTAGTTCTACTCCTGCAAAGAAGACAGTTAAATTCGTAGAGTTGCATGCAGGTTGGTTGTCTGTCGAACAAAAGCGCGACGCTGAAATCCAGGACATTATAAAGAAATTTTCGGACGGCGATTTACCGGAGAATGTAGCACAAACTTATGACGTTAGGAATGGTATTCTTTACCGGAAAATTAACCGCAATAAAACTGTTTCTTGGCTACCTATAGTACCCCGCTCATTGGTATGGACTCTGATCAGTCACATTCATTCAGAAATTCAACATTTGGGCCCCGATAAGACCCTCGACAAAATTTACGATCTATATTGGTTCCCTGAGATGTCGAAAAGTGTTCGTAGGTTTGTCGAGTCATGCATAATATGTAAAGCCTCGAAAGGTCCCTCAGGTGCCCAACCAGTTAGACTTCACCCCATTCCTAAAGAGCCAACCCCTTGGCACACGCTGCACATAGATTTTACTGGAAAATTGACGGGTAAGAGTGATCAAAAAGAATACTGTTCTGTCATCATTGATGCGTTTACCAAGTACGTCCTGTTAGAACACACCACTTCTTTAGATGCGGCCAGTGCCATTATGGCACTGAAGAAAGCTGTTTGTTTGTTCGGGGCTCCTAAACGAATTGTAGCTGATCAGGGTCGCTGCTATATTAGCGGTGAATTCAAGAAATTTTGTGCGGAACATCACATTGACCTTCACTTCATCGCCACTGGCTCAAGTAGAGCAAACGGTCAGGTCGAACGGGTAATGCGAACTCTAAAATCTTTACTTACAATCATTGAAAATGATCCGCACAAGAATTGGCGCGATGAGTTGGGCAACGTGCAACTTGCTCTAAATAGTACAAGGTCTACCGTCACGAAATATACCCCGACTGAATTAATGTTTGGAGTTCAATCGTACTCGTTAGGAATTTCTAAGCTTTCAACTGGAGATGGTCCACACGATCGCTTAAATTTAGAAGCGATACGCTTAAATGCATCCAAGAATATAGAGAAAGCTGCTAACGCTGATACTATTCGTTTTAATCGCGGAAGAGCTAGAGTAAAGCCATTTAATAAAGGTGATTACGTTTTCGTAAAAAGTTCGGAACGCAATCAGACGAAACTTGACCGAAAGTTCAGGGGACCTTTCGTGATCACCAATGTTCTGGAAAATGACCGCTATGAATTAAAAAGTGTAGATGGTCTTTGCCGTACGTTAAAGTATTCGCACGAAAATTTGCGTTTGGTGCCGGGAGGTCACGAGGGCTTATTAGAATTAGCTGAAGGCATTATAAATGACGAGGAAGCCGTGAAGGCGGTAGATATGCAGTCAGAAGGCATTATTGACGCCGATTTTGAGATTATGTCGGCTCGCAGTGTTGACACCCTGACTGCAGATTCCGCTACTCTGACTGCATCGTCTGAAACGCTTACGGCCCCTTCTGAAACAGCTAGTGCTGATTCGGAAGATGAGGGACCTATTATAACCTTTGATGTAGAAGTAGACATCCACCGAGCATAGTGTTCAGAACCTAAGGTACGTTCAAATTATGTGATGTGATTACGTGTGGATGTTGTTGTCCGGTTTTGCCCATTGGTTGGTAACTCGAAAGGACGCAAACCCAAAGAAGAGATGTTGTCCGGTCCTGACTAGAGTGCTAGCAGGTTCGTAGGGACGCATGCGTCTGTGTGTCACGAATGGATAGTATTGTCCGGGCTTAGCGGTGCTGGTCGAAGGGACGTACGAATTTAGTTCGTTGACGTGAGTGATGGCGAGTCGAAGGGACGGTGTTGTCCGGTCTTGCACTTGGGGCAAGTCGAAAGGACGCATTTGTCCGGGCTACGCATCATAATTATGAGCGAGCCGATGGCTAGTCGAAGGGACGGTGTTGTCCGGTCTTGCACTTGGGGCAAGTCGAAGGGACGCATTTGTCCGGGCTACGCATCGTATGAGGAAAAAGAGCGGTGCAAGTTGCGAGAGTGAGTTCGAAATAGGCTGTGGCCTAAAGTAAGAGGCACTGGCTCATGTCAGGGTGGACGAGCATGGCTGCTCAACTAACAGTATGGTACCTTCTTGTTGCAGGAATACATATTCGCCCGGGGACGGGCGATTGTCAGTCCGGCCGTGAAGGCGCGTCCCTGGCGCCATCTAGTAGTACAGATTGAAAACCCTATTTTGACATTGATTGTATGATTGATCGAACGAACATTGTGCGGACGAGAGTGACAGCACAGTTGTCACTCTGGCGGAACGTCATAAACGTCAAACAACCACCGTACTCGTGCAGTTGGTATCGAACGATAGCGTGGACTAGACGGTTACGACGGATCGCTTACGTCCTAAATCTAAATCCATTTTCATCTGTGTTAACTTGAGTGATTATTGTAATTTAAATTGAGAACCGTGATTATAAGGCTGCTGTTCGAAGACGTGTCTACTTATTTCCAAAATACCTCGTGCGATTACCCACTTTAAGATGAATGATTCTGATATAGGTACCCACGTGCCTTTATATTTTTAGCCCATTCTTTGAGATACATTGTTAGCAATGATACAATCCGAATACTATAAACTAGATTTAAATCGAATGCAATAATCAGTAAATCACTGCTAATATCAAGGAAATTTATTGACTTCGTTGTTGCAAAAAAAAGGGTAACGTTGAAATGTAAAAACTTATTACAGATAGAACTGAGATCCAATTCCAAATAATATAAGTACAGACACTCATATCAAAGCTCCTATGAATTTCTTGGATACTCATAATAAGGGAAATGTGGCTACAACTATGGCCAATGTTACAAATGATGAGTACTATGTGCCCGACAACACAGAAAAGGGAAAAACTAAAAAACTTGAAACATGTTATAGCGTTAAGCATATCAGTAGAATCGGTAAAATAACGATAGGCACCCAGCGCATTCAAAAATGAAATGATAAAGAACAGCAATATAGGATACTTTTTTTCACACAAACTAATATAACTGTGGTAGGATAGGGTGTGTGGTAGGTAGAAGAAAGTAGGTATTGAAGTAATAAGTCACAAGTACACAAGAAGAAGATTGAAAGTTTATTAAGAACACAGACACAGGTTTCAGTTCACACACAAGAGTTCCACTTAGACGAGAAGGAGTGGTAGAAATGAAGACAGAAGAGAATAGCACAGATATACAGTTAACGTAAACACAAGAAGGTCTAAAGAGATATATATATCTTAGCGCGGAGAAACTAGGATCGCGAGATTCAATCTAAAGCTACGCGCGCAGTGAGTATACTAATACTGCAAGTCATGGCGCGCGCGTCGCCTGTACGATACGGGTGCATGAGTGCAACGCACGATGACGCTGTCTCGCTCACGCACACGGTCCGCGTGACGTAGTGCGAGCGCCCGGTCGTCGCTAGAACAATAGACGCGTCATAGCTACGCCGGCCAGCTGATAAGTACTTACTACTAATACAATATTTGTATTTGTCTGTTTGTTCATTGAACATTAAGTTAGTTATTGTAAATAGTTTTATTTTATGTTGTTTTTAATAAGTCTAGTTTTAAGTTCCTTTGAACATGATTATGTGTATAAATTATAATTGATTTTATTTAAGGAATACATATTTTATATTTAATTTGTTTTACTTTAATAATTTAAACAGACTTCAGTGTGTAGGTCACTACATCACCCCCTTCCAGAGACCGTCAAGGGCGATAATAGTCGGGAAATCTAACGTGACGCCCTGACCGCGTCGTTCTGACGACGCTCTCGTCACCGGAAGGTAAGTTCGGGTTATCCGCGTCGGGTGTGTAGTGTTGAGTATTAATGTTGAGTGGTGGCTGTGGTGAGGATGGTGTGTGAGGATCATGCAGTATGAAGGCCGGCTTAATACGGTCAATCGATACGGTAACATGTTTTCCGTTTACCATTATTTTAAACACTTTGTCCCCTCGTTGAATGACCTTATGTGGACCAGTATATGCCGGTTTCAGACTACCACCAGCAGTGCAGTCCCTAAGGAAAACGTGGGTAGAGGAAGCTAATTCCTTGTAAATGAATGTTTTAAAATTGCTATTGTGCCTGGCTGCTGGTGATGGTTGCAGTCTCCTGACAATACTGCGAAGCCTTGACAAGTAGTCGGTCATGTCAACAGTTTCATCAGCCTGAGGGTTGAAGAATTCGCCAGGCAAACGTATTGGTTGACCGTAAACAAGTTCGGCAGCAGTAGCCTGGGCGTCTTCTTTATAAGCGCTGCGTACACCTAACAGGACTAGTGGAAGAGATTCCACCCAACTGTCGTTAGCGTGGCAAGTGATAGCTGCTTTAAGTTGACGGTGGAATCTTTCCACCATTCCATTGCAGGCAGGATGGTATGCAGTTGTTCTGCGTCGTCGAAACCCAGCGATTGCTGACAGGCATTTGAAGAGCGCCGATTCGAACTGCCCACCTCTATCGGTTACTATATCGGAGGGACAGCCGAAACGAGCAATCCAGCCACTCAGTAACGCCTTTGCCACTGTTTCTGCAGTTATATTTGTGAGCGGTATTGCCTCGGGCCATCGTGTAAAACGATCGACGGCAGTGAGACAATAGCGAAACCCATCACACGGCGGCAAGGGTCCCACGAGGTCAATGTGAATAAATGCGAATCTTGATTGCGGTAATTTGAAAGTACCTACTGGAGCAAAGACGTGCCGTGTGGTTTTTGAGCGCTGGCAAGCCAGACAGGAACGTACCCAATCACGGCAATCCTTCCTAACGCCAGGCCAGACATATCGGTCAGCGACTAACCTTGCGGATGCCTTGGTACCTGGGTGACTCGAGGAGTGTAGGCTTGTGAAAATTGGTCTGCGCAATTCCTTGGGCACAAATGGTCTTAGCTTAGAGGTGCTAACGTCACAATATATTTGCTCTTGTGAACCTGGTACTCTGACCTGTTGCAGGAGCAATGCGGTAGCCCCATCTAGCAGTTGCTTTAGTTCGAGATCGTCACGTTGAGCTGCAGCGATCTTTTCGACGGACACCGGCTGTGCAATCTCCTCGATGCGGGAAAGGGTGTCTGCCACGACATTGTTCCTGCCAGAAATATGCCGGATGTCCGTTGTAAACTGGGCTATTAGGTCCAGGTGACGGAACTGCCGTGGGGAACAATTCTCCTTACGAGAGTGGAAAGCGAACGTGAGAGGCTTGTGGTCTGTGTAAATCACAAAGTCACGAGCCTCCAGCATGTGTCGGAAATATTTAATACCCTCGTAAATGGCGAGCAATTCGCGGTCATATGGAGAGTACTTAACCTGTGCTGGATTCAATTTTCGCGAAAAGATAGGAAGCGGCTCCCATGCACCTGCATTCAGCTGTTGCAACACTGCGCCAATAGCTTTGTCGGAAGCATCTGTGACCAACGCCAACTTAGCGCTGCAGTCTGGATGCGCCAACAGTGCTGCCTGACAAAGGCTGTCCTTGCAGTTCTGAAATGCCTTATGCTCCTCGGGTGAAAAATTTACCGGGTGTGAACCCTTCACTGAGCCAGTAAGCAGAGCGTTCAAGGGTGCCTGGAATTTTGCTGCGCCTGGGATGAACCTGCGGTAAAAATTAAGCATCCCAAGAAATCTGCGTAGCTCTCTTACGGTTTTGGGAGCGGGAAAATTTTGTACAGCCTCGACCTTGGGTGGTAATGGTTTTGTGCCCTTGGCTGAGATGTGGTAGCCCAAGAAGTTTACCTCCGACACTCCGAAGACGCACTTGGAACTGTTAATGACCATACCGTAGTCTCTAAGTCTGGCAAAAATTTGACGCAGGTGGTGCTCGTGGGTCTTCTGGTCTTTCGAGTAGACCAAGAAGTCGTCCAGATAAGCGTACGTAAAATCCAGACCCCTGAGCATTTCATCCACGAAGCGTTGAAACGTCTGTCCGGCATTTCGAAGACCGAACGTCATGAACGGGAATTCGAAAAGACCGAAAGGTGTCGTGATCGCAGTCTTCGGGATGTCTTCTGGATTCAAAGGAATCTGATTGTAAGCTTTCACCAGGTCAATCTGAGAGAAGACGGTACAGCCAGATAGACTATGAGCAAAGTCCTGGATATGTCGAATGGGGTACTGGTCTGGGATGGTACGTGCGTTCAGCATTCTGTAGTCACCGCAGGGGCGCCATCCGTCATCTTTCTTCGGCGCTAGGTGGAGAGGCGACGACCAGGGTGACTCGGACTGGCGACAGGTTCCACATTGCAACATGGCCTCGAATTCGGCCTTGGCAATTTGCAGTTTATCTGGGGCCAATCTGCGCGGTGTACTGGATACTGGTGGCCCTGGTGTAGTACGGATGTGGTGTACTGTATTGTGTTTGGGAGTGCGGTGTATACCATGTGGGCGAGTGATGTCGGGAAATTCCCGTAGTATGTGTGTATACGCGGAATCACCCAAACTTACCCTCACTGAGGAGACATCATCAGAGCGACGGACAGGTGACGCCGGGGTGGAGAGCGTTGTATGGTTATCAATGAGGCGTTGATTTCTGCAATCAACAACCAAATTATAATAAGACAGAAAATCCACGCCTATTATCGCCCTTGTAACATCAGCAACGATAAATCGCCAAGCAAAGTCACGGCGCAACCGTAGGTTCAGAGTGACGTTTATGAACCCGTAAGTATTTATTGGTGTTCCGTTTGCCGCGCTCAATTGGTAGTTGGTCTTCTCTCGTCGATGTGATAATGCCGATCGGGGGTAGACACAGAGGTCGCTGCCGGTGTCGACCAAAAACTGCATCTTCGACCTTTGATCGGTGACGAATAAGCGACCAGCACTCGGACAATCATCGGCCGCCATTATTGATTGCCCCGCGCATTTCCCGATGTAGGGTAGTCGCACGGCTTGATACACCTTTTGGCTCGGTCTCCGAATTTCTGGTGGTACCAGCACTGCGGGAACCTCCTGTAGCTGGACTCCGATCGGGATGAGCCTGTCCGATTTCGCGTGCGACTCTGGGACCGTTCTCTGGAGCGAGACAGTCGCCCTACCTTCTCTGCCAGCTTCTCCATCTGCTTGGTCAGAGCGGCGACCTCCGAGCATACACTTGTACCCGCAGTCCCCACCGATGCAGCAGCAGATATGGCAGTTGTTGATGCCAAATGAGTCCCGACGACGTCGTGGATCCGGTCTGCCAGCTCTGCCAGTTCTGCCAGGTCCATCCTCAACTGCGACGCTACGATGGCCTGTGTATTTGCGGGTAGGCGGCTCGTCCATATGCTTCGCAGAAACTCCTCTGGTACACCTGGGCCAGCGAGGTTGAGAAGGTGGCGATAAAATTGTGACGGCTTTCGGTCGCCCAGTTCCTCGTGCATGAGAAGCTGCTTCACCTTCTTCTCACGCGATGCCGATAGCCGTTTAATAAGCTCACCTTTTAGCTTCTCGTATTTTCCGGTGAGTGGAGGGTTGCCGATAATATCTTCGACCTCGGCAGCGTACTGCGGATCTAGATTGCCGGTAACATAATAAAATTTTGTGTCGTCCGACTTGATGTTCGCCAGGATAAACTGCGCCTCCATCTGGTTAAACCAGAGACTCGGTTTCTCTGGGTAGAACGGCGGTATGCGCACACCCACGCGAAAAGATTCCGTTGCCGACGCATCTTGGCTCGTGCTTGCTCTGTCCTCAGACATCTTCGTGCTCTTGATCGGGGTCACCAATGTGGTAGGATAGGGTGTGTGGTAGGTAGAAGAAAGTAGGTATTGAAGTAATAAGTCACAAGTACACAAGAAGAAGATTGAAAGTTTATTAAGAACACAGACACAGGTTTCAGTTCACACACAAGAGTTCCACTTAGACGAGAAGGAGTGGTAGAAATGAAGACAGAAGAGAATAGCACAGATATACAGTTAACGTAAACACAAGAAGGTCTAAAGAGATATATATATCTTAGCGCGGAGAAACTAGGATCGCGAGATTCAATCTAAAGCTACGCGCGCAGTGAGTATACTAATACTGCAAGTCATGGCGCGCGCGTCGCCTGTACGATACGGGTGCATGAGTGCAACGCACGATGACGCTGTCTCGCTCACGCACACGGTCCGCGTGACGTAGTGCGAGCGCCCGGTCGTCGCTAGAACAATAGACGCGTCATAGCTACGCCGGCCAGCTGATAAGTACTTACTACTAATACAATATTTGTATTTGTCTGTTTGTTCATTGAACATTAAGTTAGTTATTGTAAATAGTTTTATTTTATGTTGTTTTTAATAAGTCTAGTTTTAAGTTCCTTTGAACATGATTATGTGTATAAATTATAATTGATTTTATTTAAGGAATACATATTTTATATTTAATTTGTTTTACTTTAATAATTTAAACAGACTTCAGTGTGTAGGTCACTACATAACTGTCTCTTATTTTGTATTTGGATGAGAAGAACATAGAGAGCATAATGTTGAAAGGTTGAATAATTTTTTGAACGTCTTTGACGAACTCTTCTTCTTGAAGATTTCCACATGATTGCTTTTTATTCTGCTGTTAGACTAAAACTGAATTTTATTACGCTACCGGGGTCACGGTAGTGCCCCCGCCAAGTCGAGCGCGAAGCAAACACTGCCGTACCATCCTTTACTGGAACCATTTCGCCGCAAATTCAGGCCCCTATTTGAGAACCTCTGGATAAGACCAGAACGCAGAAATTTTCGTCATCCAGTAACCTATAATCACGTACTTAAAATCCAAAATTTCAAATCTGTAGGTCATTTAGTTCCGAAGTTAAGCGAAAGCAAAGTTTCGCATTTATGACACTCACTCATGATCATCAGAATAGAACTAGTACTTCCTATAAACTCAGAGAGCTGAAATTTGGTACAGTTAGGGTGTAATGACCACATAAAGGGAAAACTATAAAAACTAGGATAATTCGCTCAAAATTTGTTAAAAATATAATGCATTGGACTAAGAGTGGCGGTGATACCCGCACACGTCGCTAGATAGCGCTGACTGTATTTTAATTTTTTGCGCTTACGTTTGTTTTTCCGATAACCTTATATGGCGAAGCGTTTCTACAAAAAGAAGTGAAATCCCACCAAAAACATTCTGTAAAAACTTTTTACAAAAAAAAAACAACCGACCTCCAAAAAAACATTACAAAGTGAAAAATAACTTTAATTTCGAAAGTCGGTGTCTTGGGTTTTGTATTTTCGTTTTTTGCCATCGACTTCCGAAATAAAAGTTATTTTTCACTATGTAGTGTTTTTTTTTTGGAGGTCAGTTGTTAATTTTTGTAAAAAGTTTTTATTTTTCACTTTTTAGTTGTGGTACAGTACCGACCAAAAGTCCATAGGCAATCTCACAAAGCAATAGACTGACGCTTCGGTTTGACTTACGACCTTCTTCTATAAGTTGTTACAATACTGTAGGCACGCACATTACACACACACACTCACTTTGTCTGCAACCAATGACTAGTTCGATAACCATTCGCTTTTTGGCCGCATTCCGTGTTACGTTAAAAGTGATAATATCGCGAACCCGACCAAAGTCCAAAGTCACAATTATTACTCAATAACCCTTATATTTTGTGACTATTAAATTTAGTCGGATACGCGATATAATCACTTTTAACGTAACTCGGAATGCGGCCTCTGTTTCATTCGTCTTGTTCACATAAATATTAAAATTTAGCAGGTAGACCACAGAAAATTAACTAAATTATTTCGATTTCTGTGGGGTAGACAGATGCAGTTCGTTACGAGTATTCACATAATAGATCTTTGTTGGTTCATAGAAAATGTTGGTGACGAGTATTTAGCGCAGTGTTGTGGTTATTATTTTTAAAAAGCAAATATTGAAGGGATATCAATAGCGCTGCGTAAAAGTGCGTTACCGGACTAAGTGTGAGTGTTATCATTTAAATATTTCATGTTTTACTAAACATAAATCTTAATCAAGGGTATTGTTGATAGAACAGAGGTATTTTTGAGACAGAAGATGCCTTTAAAGTTTTAAATTCATTATGAAGTTTAATTCGATTAGTGAATAATAAATAATTAGGTATTATGTGTAATAAATACAATGTTATTCTTTGTTCTAGAGAAATACTGTGAGGGTTAAGAGGAGGAAGGGGCTTATTATCAAGTAGCAGCGACGTCAAATGGTGAATGAATATGAAACAAATGGTTTCATACCAACGAGATATTTTGCTGTATTATTAAAAACACGTCATTATGAACCGTTCGCCGTGCACTTTCAGAGTGCATGTAAAAAATGTAAAAGTGAATGTGAATGAAACCGGACTAAATGTGAGTGTTATCATTTAAATATTTCATATTTTACTAAACATAAATCTTAATCAAGGGTATAATAAATACAATGTTATTTTTTGTTCTAGAGAAATACTGTGAGGGTTAAGAGATATGAGGAAGGGGCTTATTATCGAGTAGCAGCGACGTCAAATGGAAAATGATTATGAAACCAATGGTTTCATACCAACGAGATATTTTGCTGAATCATTAAACACGTCATTATGAACCTGAAGGCTTGCATCACTGAAGATCAGCTAGAAAACTGTTTTTGACTTTAAAATATTGATCATACCAACTTAATAAACAACAGATTCGTTATTGCATGAATTTATGGTAACGAATTTTTTAAGCACGTTTCAATATGGTGTTTGTCGTATTTCTTGCAGATAGACCGAAAAAGTTTAAGACTATTTTAGTAATATTATTATTTTAGGATTAAAATTTGAGGTTTAGTTTCAATCTTCTTTTCGTAAAGAAAATGAATACTTAAGCTATAACCTCAATACCATCCAATATAATAAAACCAAATAAAATGAAAAGTAATGACTTAATGTAAACTGCCTGTACTTAACCTTAAAATCACCTATTTTGTCAGTAGTTTTTTTTTACATTTTGAGTAGTCTAATATTCTTATTTATTACTTAATTATTTCGACCATGATCAAAGCTTTATATTTATGGTGAAAAAAAACCATTTAAAATTGAAAACATTTCAAAATTTAAATCTATGTCAAAACAATACCAATTGCTTCTAAGTTTCTAGACATCTATTTCACATCTTATTCAGCTGAAGTAATGATAAATAATTGTAACAGTTTGTTAATTATATAAGTAAAATAAATATAACAAATATTTTTTTTTTTTTTTTTTTTATATCATATCATGCATTTTTATTCTAAACCCTTTATTGTAATAACAACATTAATAAAAAGACAGCAATATTTAAAAAATATTATAATTACAAACAAAAATAACAATTTTTACAAAAACAGCATTGTGATTTACGAGATTCGAACCTTAGCCATCTTGAACACAAGACCAACGCTTAACGCCTTCTGCTATCTACACATTTAACTTTCGTTCGAATTTTAGCAATGCCATTAAACTGGCCAAGGTCACGCGCATAATACGTGTGTATCTAATAAAAGTAACAGAAATATATTTTTGTTTCGTATGCGGCGCGAACCGTGACGATACGACAGTGTGTAAGTGCAAAATTGCGTTCTCTGTGGTGTGTGTACCGTGTTGCTTACACATACATGACGGACTACACCGCGTGTTCACCTTCACAGCAATATGACTCTTAGCGTGTCTATCCACTGTTGACGCTTACTGTACCTACCCCACACACATTCGAATACCACTACCTGCTACCAGTGACAGAAACTTATCATATCATCTACATAATAAGTGGGAAAAAAATAAGTTTTTTGTAACTAACTCAAAAACTATCCAAGCAAAGTTGATAAAATTTATATGGGACCAATTCGAGAGTACACCCTTTCAAACAAAAAAAGAATTTTCAAAATCGGTCCACAATTGACGGAGAAATCGGTGGACATACATGAAAAAAAAAAAAACAAACATACGCGACGAACATATAACCTCCTCCTTTTTGGAAGTCGGTTAGTATATGTAAGTATTATTGAAATACGCAGCTTTATCAAGCCTACAATTAACTGGTTATTGAATCAACGTTTTCCAAGTGGCAACTTTCCATCGTCAATGGGTTCTGGCGACAGATTGATGCAATGGTGTCATGGAGCACCTGGTTTTGTAGCCTTCAACGGCCAAGTCACACAACATTAACTATAATAATAAAGAAATCGCAGTAAGGAACCTTAGACTTGGCATGACTTTGTCTAAATTTCATTACTTTTTAGAGATAAACAAGCAGCTCCATCGAGACTTGGCTAGTTTTTACAGAATGTTTTTGGTGGGATTTGTATTTTGACCAAAGCAATTACTTTTAATGTTGATTGTAGAACATTTATTTTGTCTCCTGTCAAATCACAATTACTTTTTTTACTCTATCTACATAGCTACTATAGACATAATGTAGTTAAAAAAACTTCATTACATTAAGAAAAATATTTTGAATTCTGAATTGAAAAAGAATACAAAGACAAACAGGGATGTTTCTGAAACTCATGAGCCTAAAATTTTGAAAAAAAAAAAAATACAGAGAATGTTTCTTTTCCCATTGATTACAGGAAAGCCCATAAGAAGTCTATGGTTTTAAAATAACATGGTAACTCTTGCAATAAATAGTTTTACGGTTATTTTGAAAAATACGTATATAATGAAAATCGACCATTCCCGCCCCCCCTTAAATCTGAAACTACTGAACTTATTTTTTTTAATACAATTAATAGTTCAGTAACCATTAATTGTGTATAAAAAAAACCTTTGGTGAAAAAAAATGGTTCTTAGTTGTAGATTACAGAACAAACCTACGAGAAGTCAATCGTTTTATAATAATATGGAAAATCTCTCAATATTCAAATCAAATCAAATCAAATCAAATCATTTATTTCTTTACAAAAATGGGTATAGTACATAGGTGTTATTATAATAAGGTTCTCCATATTTTACCGTCACGTGGGCATGCAAAGGTTTACAATTCCAAATAAAAAATAGAAATATGCAGATCATTGGAATTACAAAAAATTAAATAAAAATGTCAGTGTGGTCATAGCAATAAAAAAAATATAAAATAAGACTAAGTAAGCGAACCAATAATTATGTCAATCAGGTTAATAGTATGTCAATTAGTTAGTGAATCATCATTACGAAAATCGTCAATCGTATAATAAGTTTTCTTAATTAAAAATTCATTTAGCGCCCTTTTAAATTTTAGTGTTGTCATATTTTTTATAATATTAGGTACTTTATTATATATGAGTGGGGCAATACCAAAAAAACTTTTTTGCAATAACGCGGTTTTACATTTAACTTGACATAATTGATTGATGTATTGTGTTCTTATTATCAATCAATCATTTACTTTGTTAAACATAGGTAAGGTTACAGATAATATAGTCTAAAATATGCGCACTATGTTTTGCCAATATTTATGGCGTACAAAATTAACACAAATAAGTAATTACATTTAAGGTGGCATGTCAATACTTATATTTGCAGTTCGAATATGTGGGAGACCAGGTTTGTCAACTACCGACAATGTTAAGTTTGTTCTGGGGATAAATTCATCCAAACTCTGTACCCTTCATTGTGCATGGTCAGACAAGCACTTGGCTGGTTATTTCTTAATGTAATGAAGTTTCTTTTACTACATTATGTCTATATTAAGATAGATGACGCAAAATAAATGTTCATCAATCAGCATTCAAAGTAATTAATTGCTTTGGTGAAAATTCAAATACACTAATAAAATTCAGTTTTTGTCTAACAGCAGAATAAAAAACAATCATGTGGAAGCCTTCAAAGACTCCAGTGGAATTATTACAGAATAATAGACTGGACACAGACATTCAAAAAATTGCTCAACCTTTAAACATTATGCTCTCTATATTTTTCTCATCCAAATACAAAATAAGAGACGGTTATATCAGTGTGTGTGAAAAAAAGTATCCTATGTTGCTGTTCTTTATTACTTTATTTTTTAATGCGTTGAGTGTCAATCGTTTTTTCACCGATTCCGCTGGTATGCTTAACGCTATGACGTGTTTCATGTTTTTTGGTTTTTCCCTTTTCTATGTTGTCGAGCACATAGTACTCATTATTTGTAACATTACCCATAGTCGTAGCCACATTTCCCTTATTATGAGCATCCAAGAAATTCATAGGAGCTTTGATATGAGTATCCGAACTTATATTATTTGGAATTGGATCTCAGTTCTCTCTATATGTAGTTTTAGTATTTCGACGTTAATCCTTTTTTATGTAACACTGAAGTCCATTAATTTCTTTAATATTAGCACTGATTTACTGATTATTGCATTTGATTTAAATCTAGTTTATAGCATTCGTATTGTGTCATTGCTAACAATATATCTCAAAGAATGGGTTCAAAATATATCACTTGTAAATGTTGAAGAAAATGAAACATATTGTAAAAAAATGTTTAAGATTTATCTTAATATTTTGGAAGCGTTCTCATTATATAAAACTTGTTTCCGAACATTGGTAAGTCGGTGTGTGATAAAATTTCATACATGTAATCAATTGTTAATTTGTTCTTCATGATTTCTCTATAATAATTTTAAATTTTAAGATATTGTGGCGAACAATAGACTCATTCTTACATGATTTATTATTTTTGGAGGAATATTTAGTGGATATGCTAAAAAGAGCGGCGTCAAAACAAGAAGTAAGTACAATGTTATATTCATGGCTTGACTGACGACTACGAGTATGTCTGCTCCAATTAACATTGGTCCTATGACAGACATCCCCGGTACACTTACTTATACACGTCGTTGTGTAAATTTGTGTTATTTGCTCTTTCCAGCCTGACTTGCTCTATTCACTCGTGAGAGGGGGAATAGTCTTTTTGATTATGAAGGATATGGCACTTATAATTTTAACAAGCTTACAATGTGAGAAATTTTATGAATCTGTGGATGAAGCTGGGGCGGCGTGTATACAGCGTATTATGAAGACGAACTGTCCTAGTAAGATTGTTTAGATTCTTGAATATTTATTGTAGTGTTCTTTGGGGGATCCCTTCTTTTCGCATAATATTCTTTTTCCTTATATACTTTGGCATAACAATTTTGGCATAATTTGTTTTGCCATAATAATAGTTTGCCAATTTTTTTTTGGCATACAGTTTATGTTGGCATAATAATCTTGAAGGCTAATTTGTTTTGGCATAAATTTAATTCGCATAGCGTTACTAGGCCTAATGACTATTAGCATTATAATATTTAGGCATATAATTAATAGAAATAACGGAAACAAATTTAAGTTATTTTTAAGTATTTATTTTAGATTTTCTTGCAAATGATTTATTATGTAACTTAACTATGTATTTTTATTTTTGATGTATATTTTTAGCAATTGCTTGTAAATATGCAAGTTTCGAAGTATATTCATCTTTTTTACTAATAATTTTAGTAAAAATTAAAGTATTGTCTTACAAAATCATTATGTTGTGCTACAAAAGTTAGTGACAGAACCGAATCGCTGCAAAACCGACTCCACGTGGTCTTGTCTGCCCTACCCCTAGAGTGTAATTTAAAATCGCGTAGGCGCGTAGGAGCGAGAGGAGGCCGAAGCTGCGGTGGTGAGCGAAAGCCGTCTGCGACGATTAGCATGCGTGGGGCCGCCGGAGGCCTGCAGCGCTGGAGCCGTGACAGAAACCATGCCTGCTGCATGCTGCATGCTTGCTTGCATGCCTTTTTTTTTGGCTGGGATATTATCAAATAACTTCTCCCGCTCTGGGCGGAGCGGGAGGGCGTGTCAGACTCTTACTGACTAAAACCCACCCGTGTTCCTTCGGTTGCCCTGTTGCCGGGGGCCACGATTTCCCTATCGATTTTCTTCGAACCCCCGGCAGGCATTGGCCCTAGTGGACCCCGTCAATTCTGCTGACATCTCTTAGAGGCGCGCGTGGAACACAACGCGCCGTCAACCCGGACTTGGTCCTTACCGGACGGCGAGCTACCCATTGCTCACCGCCCGCAAGCCCGCGCCTACGGTGGCCAGAAATCGGCTCGCGATTCCCACCCCGGGCGTCTCCTCCTGCGGCGGTTAGGGGCATGAGGGCGCGAAATTTGCTTCTCCCTCACGCGTTCCGCCTCCTCCTTCGCAAGTATTACCGCTTCGCAGAAGGAGGTGACGGCCTGCCATTTCCTCTCGCTCCGTACCATGGCCTGAACCAGGGCCGGACGCGAGAGATCACCGCCGCCGATCGCCTCTACGAGGACACGGCTTTGCTCCGCCCAAGCCGGGCAGACCTCCACCGTATTGCTTGCATGCCTGTTGATGCCTGGTGTATATGTTTTAATATCATTATGCGTAAATAAATGTATACTTGTGAATGTTATGCTTTAGAATGTTATGCTCAATAAATTTATGCTTTAGAATGTTATGCTTAATCATTATTATGATTAGAGAAATTATGCGTAAAAAATTATGCGTAAGCTGTTTATGCGTAAAAAATTATGCGTTAGCTGTTTATGCGTAAATAATATTATGCGAAAATAAAATTAGGACAAACAAAAGTATGCCAACTTATATTAGGTCTTAAAATTTTATGCAAATGGATAGGGAACCGTTCTTTGGTAGCCCTATGTTGTTATTTTTTTAAACATTATGGCTCCTTTATATTTTCTATTGAGATATTATTAACTGCAAATCAAATAAATAATCACCAATCAATTTACTCCCATCATTTTATACTTTTTTACGTCAAATAAATTATTTCATCACGAATAAACTAATTGTTTAAAAATTTAGTAGGTAAAGGCAGATAATTTGATAATATACATCAACACTACATCAGGTACCTACATAAATACGACAATCATATCATAAATACTGACAGCACAGCAAATTAACAAGGGGGCCTACCATAAGCTCATAAAGCTATATTATTTTAATATTACTTCAGTGTGGGAAAGAGATGAAGCTCTACAGAACGTACAGCTCCATCTCTTTCTTCCACTGAAATAATATTAAAATACTTATTACTGTTTTTGAGCTAGTGGTAGACCCCCAGAGCGTACATATAGAATACTCACACTCGTAGCAAATAACTATCCGTGTAACGTATATATTCTAATAAGCAACTGAAGTACTAAGTAGGTATAGGTCTACTGGAATCTCATGGCACAATAAAAAATGTGATTTTCATATGGCAATGTCAATATTTTCACCTGTTAAATCAAATTACGAGATCTGTCAACCGCTGCTGAGATTTTGTGATATCTTCTTAACAATTTGTTGTTTTTGTGAAAATGTCGAAAAAGCCATTTCGATCTCAAGCGAGACATATTGTTTTCAATGTGTATCGTAAAATAAGGGATGAAGAAGGCGTAAATCAAACTCAGTCTTTGATTTTAAAGCGCGTCGTAGAGTTGATCGGTAAGTTGGACTGAGTTGTTTTGATACTTTTAGTTTATTTTATATGTTTCTACTTAATTGTAGCTTCTTTATAGGGGTTTCCAGTACTACTATACGACGAATAATAGGTGAGGGCACATCGAATGATAAATGATAAAAAGTGGAGAGGGGGGAAGAAGAAAACCAACTTGGACAGTTTCGATTTAGAGTTGATTAGGAATAAAATAATTCTATACAGTTTGGAAGGCAATTCCAACAGTAATGAAACTGTTACAAATTCTTCGACATGATATTGATTTCAATGGAGGGAGAGAATCTTTGAGGTAATAAAAATTTAAAGTAATAATTCCTCTCACTCTCACTCGTAAGAAGAGATTTGTGCCCTGAAGTGAGACGTATATAGACTGATGATGACGAAAATGTTGTGAACATGTAAAGAAAATTGAAAACGATTTCATCAAACAAGATAGAAGAATTGAAATGCTGGAAGAGCGATTTATAATAAATACCTCTTTATCTTCATCATCTGATGAAGAACAAGAAATGCAAGTGGTGTTCTTGGAATCGATTTCTAGTTCTGAATGAGGTGTTAAGTTTTAGTATGATTTAAATGATATATAACAAATAAGTACATAAAGTAATGTACGATTGATTTATTTTTCATGAAATATTTTCCTATTTTAAGAACCCGATGTATAAAATCAAATCTCAAATCTCAAATTCTTTATTGCGTACCATAATGTATATAGTTGGTAGGGAAATAATTATATTAGTCACAATTATGGACCCTGTCGGGCACAGCATAGATCAAGTAGGAGAGAGGAGGAAGAGCACTGGTCGTTTAATGTAACAATTGTATTATTAGTTAAGTAGTTAGTAAGTTATATATTTAGTAATACAGAATTCAATTTACGAATTAATATTATTATTTTATAAATTATATACGTTTATTTATTTATTAATACAGAATTCAATTTACGAATTAATATTAATGTTATTATTTTAAAAATTATATACGTTTATTTATTAGTAACATTATAATAACCATTTATTTTTTAAATTATTCATTATTGTTTGTTTACTTATTATTGTTTATTACGTAATTAATATTTATTATCCCTAAGTTAAGTTATTTATTGAATGATTATTTATTTTTTAAATTATATATTTTTCGTAATAAGAGTTGGTAGGCGTATCTATAATAGTGAGTATTTGTAGATAAAAATGGATAGTATGAAGTTACCTATAATTTATCATTTAAGTATTCACTTATACTATAGTAGGATTTGTTTACAAGGAAAAGCTTCAATTTATTGATAAAGATATTATATTTATTTAAATTCTTTATTATTTCGGGCAACTTATTATAAATTTTTATAGACATTACAAAGGTACTATTGGAGTGCATTTTTAGTCGCGATTTTGGTAAGTTGAGTCTATTTTTGTGTCTTAAAATAATTTTCGTTTGTATGTCCTCTCTTTTTGTAAAGAATTCTGGGTACTTACGCACAAACTTGCAGACTTCAAAAATATAGAGACAGGGTAGGGATAAAATATTTAATTCCTGAAAATAGGGTTTACAGCTATCGGTGACTTCACTATTTACTAAGATTCTAATTAGTTTTTTTTGTAGGGTAAATAGCGTGGGCGCGTCAGTGCTGTTGCCCCATAAGATGACACCGTATTTGAGCCATGCGTAGGCGTACGCGTAATATGTTACTAGTGCAGTTTTAAAGTCTGTGGTTTTTTTGATCTCGCGGAGGGCGTATGAAAATTTAGATATTTTCGCTCTTACTTTCTGAATGTGTGACTTCCAATTTATGTGTGTATCAATGTTTAAGCCTAGTAGTGTGAATTTATCAACTACTTCCAATTTATTATTTTTAAAGCTAAAGTTTATATTTATTTGTGTTTTTTGGCAAGGGTGGAATGAAATTATTTTAGTTTTATTGAAGTTAATTTCTAGGTTGTGTTCAGTCATCCAATTTGTTGTAGAATCTAGTATGGAATTTAATTTATCATTAAGATTGATGTTATTTTCGCATGAAGTAAGTATTGATATGTCATCCGCAAATAGGACACATGGCTCATTAATGTTATTAGGAAGGTCGTTTACGTAAACAAGAAATAAGAAACACCCTATTACGCTTCCTTGCGGGATTGAGGCGGTTATTTGTTTACTGTCGGATCTAATTAATTCTATTTCATTTTTGCTGTTGTTGTAATATTCGATTTCAACCAGTTGTTCCCTATGTTTTAAATAAGATACAAACCAGTCATAGCATTTGCCGCGGAGTCTTATACTATATAGTTTATTTAATAATATTTCAAATTGAACTTTATCATATGCTTTAGTCATATCAAGCAGAAGTCCTACTGCGTACTTTTTATCATTAATAATATCAAGGGCTTTTTGAATGTATTTGTAAACGGCCAAGATAGTGGAACGGTTTTTTCGGAAACCATTTTGGCAGTCATTAAATATATGATATTTTTCACAAAACGCATAAACTCGATTACACATGGCTTTTTCGAATATTTTGGAAGCTGTCGGTAAGAGGGCAATGGGGCGGTAATTATTCGGATCAGTTTTAAAATTCTTTTTGTGTATAGGTTTTATTAGAGCTTTTTTTAAAAGATTGGGGAAAGCTCCTTCTTCAAATGATTGTTTTAATAATTTATAAAAAGGTAAAGTTAATTCATCTGCGCATTGTCTTAATCAAGTAGGTGGAAATTCATCAAGGCCGTGACTTTTTTTATTTTTCAAATTTTTTATTAGTGTGTTCACCTCTTAAGGATCAATTGGACTAAGGAAGATTGAATTCTCTGTAGGGCATACAACTGGAGATCTTTTCGGTTTTCCGGTTGAGTTGTTCGTAGCCTCTCCGATAGAAGCAAAAAAATCATTAAATATGTTTGCTACCTCTTTGGGTTCAGAAGTTAAGCTATTATTCATTTGAAGGCTTATGTTACATTTCTCACTTGCTATTTTTTTGTTTGTACGTTCATTTACAATACTCCACATTGTCTTAACTTTATTATTAGATTTAATCATTTTATTTTTATAATGTAATTTCTTTGCTGTCATTACCGACTTTTTTAGAATCTTTTCATACTTTTTGTAATATTTAGTTAATATCGGATTGTTTATTTTAGTTGTTAGTATTTTTAATAATCTTTTATCTTTGCAAGAGTTTTTTATGCCTACGGTGAGCCAGTATTTTTTGAATTGTGGTTTTAACTTTATTTTTTTTAATGGCATACACTGATTTAATATGTAACTGAGTGTGTCATTAAAAGCTTCATAATTACTGTTCATGTCTTTTGCGGTTGTTATGATATCATTCCAATTAATTTCTTGTAATTTAGATTTAAATTTTAATATATTTGTTTGATTGTAGAATCTTTTCTTCACGTACCAGGCAACTCTTTTTGTTTGATTAGGCAAGCTTAAGTGTAAAATTGTACTATTATGGTCTGAAAAACCTAGCTCTTCTACAGTTGTGTACATATCTTTGAATTTAAAATTTGTAAATATTAAATCTATGCATGTAGTTGTGTTTAGCGTTACACGCGTCGGGCTTTTTATGTGTTGGGTAAATTTATATTCCTGCATTAAATTTATGATTTGGTTTGATTTAAGGTTATCTGATAGTATATTAATGTTGAAGTCACCTCCTATAATTATATTTAGTTTAGAATATTTATTATTTATATATTTTAGAATTTGATTAAGTTGCTGGTAAAATACTTCTTCCTCTCTTCTATTCCAATACATGGTTATGATTAGTAAGTTTTCTTTAGGTAATTCAGTAGCACATAACTCCAGTACATATTCTATGGATTTATCTGTTATATCACTTCTATGTATGCAGACTATGTGTTCTTGAAGCAGAATACAGACACCGCCGCCTGTTCGGGTACTGCGGCAGTAAGATGATGCAACTTTATAGCCGCTTATCTTAATTAGTTCTAGTTTTTCTGCTGAGAGCCAGGTTTCCGAGATACATATTGCTTTGTACATAGAATTTTGGGTAATGAAAGCGTCAAGTAGGTGTTGTTTGTTGTTAAGACTTTGGAAATTCTGGAATAGTATTTTAAAAGGTAGGTCTTTGTCTGCGAAATGTATGGCTTGCAGATTCATTCGGCATATCCATATGGTGAGATTGGGTAGTGATGCTCATCGTTCTCGTATTGTTTTTCTGGTCAGTTGAATCTAAATGTTGTGGTTTGATGTTGTGATATTTTTTGGTAACTGATTTTCCATCTATGTATAATTGATTGTTTCTTATTATTGCGTGGTGTCCGTTTTGTCTAGCCTTAAATAATTCTTCTCTCAGTAGAGCCCTTTCTTTACGTGATTTTGCGTCTAAAAACTCTGAAACACCCAGTCCAGTGCCCTGGAAGCACTGGCTGCTGCTGACGATATACCTGGTCATTCTTTTACTGAGAAATTCTATTACAAGCGGTCTGTTGTTAGTGCCTTTTCTTCCTACTCGATACATGTCTTCTATGTAGCCTGATAGGTCTACGTTTACTATATCGCGGAATAGTTCTATCAGTCTGTTATTTAGATCACGTTCAGGTTCTTGATAATACTCTGTAAAGCCATAGAGTACTAGTTTGTGGTGGTGGTTTTCAGATATGCTTGGTGCTTGGAATGTCTGAGCTGATAGATATCTTACATCTTTTATTAAATTTTCGTTTTCTGATTGTAGTGTTGCTACTTTAATGTTAATGTTTTCTATTTCTTGCTTTCTTTGTTCATTTTGTATAGTTAAGGTATTCATTTTAGTGTCAAAATCTAGTTTAAATTCCGTAATAGCTCTATTAATCTCGGTTTGTATTGTGTTCTGTAATTCTTCAATGATAGATTTATTGTTTTCTTTTAAACGTTGTACAATTAAGTTGCTCAAACTTTGCATGGTTAATTGACCCTGTGTGTTGTTCAACAAATTTTATATTTTCATGTGTAAAACTTGAATTTTTTATTTCAGTATTGGCAATATCCTCTGTCTGTAAAGTGTCACCTAACAAACTCAAGTCCTCAGAGCAAGTTGTGTCATTATTGGGATTTAAAGTTTTCTGTCTCATAGTAATGTTGTCGCTCGCTGTAGGTGTGGTTAAGTTGTTGTATTCAGGGCATTTTTGGGATCGTATGGGAGTGTCAGTGTTTCCTGTCTTTGGTATTTTACAGACGCACGTCTGGCACTTCCAGGAGTTTCTAAGTTCCAAAGTCATCGATTTCAGATAATAATCCTTTGTTACACCAGCACACTCCAGATCATATCTACACTTGCAGAGCGAACAATTAAGATTTTCCCTTAATGGCAACTTTTGTCGGCATCCTGAACATAGGGAAGCTGGCGCCATCTCTTGGAGAACTTTTCCGTAGAAGGTTTGAAAAGCTACTGATGGCGACACCTAGTTAGTTTTAGAAAAAAATAAAACTATAGTAATCGACTTTTGGGTGTCTGGTTATGTCTTTTGACGATAGATGGCGTTAATATCTCCGTAGCTTTGGTTTTTTGCTTCAGTTTCGTTTAAGGTGGATAGACGGCGCTTATACACAGTAAATGTGGTAAGGATGACTTGTGTTTTTTTAAAATCTTATTTGGATGTTATTGGTATTAGATGATGTACCTTTTAATCATATGTCTTCCTTAAGTTTTCCGAGGCAGTCCAGTATACATCCGTTATTTGAAGAGTATCAATCACTTTTATCGTCACTTTTGAATTTTTATAGTCGTTATTTTTCTATCACTTTTTGTAATTATTAGTCAGTTGTATTGAGTATTTTGCACGTACTTCAATATCATTCACTTTATAACACTAATGCTTTGTTTTAAACACTGTTTCGTCAAAGAATAATCACTTGTTCTATTTTTAAGAATTATTTGTACGGAGCTGATTGATTATTTACGCACAGCAGCGCCCTCTCTTTTCCAACAACATTCTTAACAACATTCTTCATACACATACCATAAATACTTCATGTTCATTAATACTAAAGACATAAATAAAAACTAAACAGTATCAAGATCGTTTAATCCAATTTCCCCAGAATTACACGCAACAAATTTTTATTACTCCAATTGCCATAAGATTCCAGTAAACCTATACCCGGAACTGAACTAGTTAGATTAGGTTAAATAGTTTTACTCGCAAAAAAAGAATAGAACTGTGACCCTACGCCAAAAACGACTAGAATAAATAGAATATATATTGTTGTTTATTTAGTTATATTTTAGTTGAGTATTTTGCTGTGCAATCAGTAATTTTGATTGGAATTCGGATTATTTTAGGACACCATTATTTTTTTTGATGTGCGTTTCAATATACTACCCCTTTCTTTTTCTTTTAAAAACAAAACGAAAAAAAAAAAGTCTTCAAAAATGGAAGTTAGTTATGTTTACTTTGTAAAACTTTAATTATTCTTGTTTTAATTAATTTTCTCAATTCGGGAAAGAACAATGCTCAAAACGTCCCCCCCACCCTTGTAGCACTTTAAAACTTATGTTAATCGAAGGGCCATAACCATCATATCATTTTATTGTACGACGGCGAAACTGAAATATGCATCCGAAAAAAGTTATATCGACATGAAGAAACCGGAATCAGTCACAATTATGTTGCCGTTTATTATACTTTTTCGACATGATGTAACCATACCTACCTCTTCACTGACTTCCGAATTGCTGGAGCGCTTCTCAACACCTTCAGGGAGCCTTTTCATGATAGTGTCTACGCCACAGACTTCTTAGAACGAATTAGTCGCAGAATTCATAACAACAATGACTTGGGCAACTACGTTGTTGCAGAAAATGTTAACAGGCATCGGGCTGCGTTCAAGACATTGACTGACGAGTCCATAAATATGCCGTTCCCTGAATTGTCAACGAAGAAATTATTTTGTTTAGCTTGGGGACATATCATCTAAAACTGGCAGCTTCCTATGTCAGCGAACATTTACGTGGCGGCGTTTATAACATCGAGCTTTGTGTAACTCCAAGCCCAATTATGAATCAATACTGTATAGACACGGAAGATTGCACTCTTCTGAGGGGTCGAATTTTATCAAGACATAGGTCAAATGCGACCTATTACACATATTTACTACTGAATAACGTCCAGGGCATAAAGGCTATTCAGGCATATTACTGCTCATGTTTGACGGGTAAGGACAGTTGGTGCCTGCGCGCATGTCGTCAGTATCGTGTGGTACTATGGGATTGGAAGGCGTTTAGAGAATTTCGTTGGGCTAGCCAGTGCCTGAGACAATATTGTAATAGACACAGAAAACACCGAATAATCTATTTGTTGTAATAAAAAGTACGGTTTAACGGTTTTATTTGTAAATAAAAAGGTATTTTATTTGAAAACTCCTAAATAACGCCAATGGTTACCTACTTCACAAAAACGATATTCAGCAGAATTCTTCACTGAACTTTTTTTTTGCTCTGTGAGTTGTTCCCGTGCAGGAGTCACAATTTAATTCCAAAGAGTTGTTTGAAAACTCCAAACGAAATCATCCCACAGTAATAATCAAAAAAAGAAAAGCGTCGTGATCGGTAACATAATTATTATTGTGACGGATTCCGGTTTCTTCATGTCGATATAACTTTTTTCGGATGGACATTTCAGTTTCGCTGTCATACAATAAAATACTAACATGGCTATGGCCTTTCGATTAACATAGGTTTTAAAGTGCTACAAGAGTGGGGACGGTATCCATAAATTTTTGGGCATTGTTCTTTATTTCCCTATAAACTTTGCATTTTTTTTTTCAGAATGCTTCAAACATCTGTGCAAGCGCGTGCTACAAGTTAACCGGACCTTCAGTAAGATGACAGCGTATGGTCTGTTTACTATAGACGCCACTCTACCGATACCTCTGATGGGACTCATGACTAAGTACATTATTGTACTGCTGCAGTTTGCTTTTCTTTAAAATTCCTTTTGCGGATAAATATTCTTCTCAAAGATTTTATCTATAGATATGTAACAAATAAAAAATGTTATATTGTAAAATGTATGATTTGTTTAATACTTTTTTTATTTGTAAAGTACCTGCTCTAATCAATCGACTGAAAAATGTAGAAAAGATACTTTATTATAATGTCGTCAGGACGCGGCATAGGTTGCCATTGACATGGGATCTGGAGGTAAAAGTCCTCGCGCAAACTTGGGAGAGCCGTGAGGAGGCGAAACGCCAGGGCGCAACTCCGCTTCCGCGAGAAATCACAGCACAGCAGAAAGAGTTCCGGCGGGATCTCATGGCGTCATAGAAATTGCAATTGTCGCAACCCAGTGCTGGGCACGCTACAATTGCAGCGGTAAGTCCCCTCTTTGAGGAGTGGCTAGAGAGGCGCCACGGACCGACACGATTGTTTTGGGAGGATTCCGGATAAGGCGGGAGGAAACGCCCAGGTGTCACCATTGTGTGGATCGCCCAGAGGACACGGTGGAGCATACAGTGGAGGTCTGCCCGGCTTGGGCGGAGCATCGACGTGTCCTCGTGGAGGCAATCGATGGCGGTGATCCCTTGCGTCCGGCCCTGGTCTAGGCCATGGTTTGGAGCGAGAGGGCATGGGAGGCAGTCACTTCAAATTTCGCGCCCTCACGCCCTTAACCGCCGCAGGAGACGCCCTGGGCGTTGGGAGTCGCAGGCCGATTCCCGGAAACCGTAGGTGTGGGCTTGAGGATGGTGAGCGATGGGTAGCTCGCCGTCCGATAAGGATCAGGCCCAGGTTGATGGCGCGTTGTGTTCTACGCGCGCCTCAAAGAGATGTCAGCAGAACTGACGATGTCCGCTAGGGCCGATGCCTGCCGGGGTCGCGGAAAAGTCTGAAAGGGATATCGTGGCCTCTGGCAACATACAGGCATCTGATGGAACGGTTAGGATTTAGTCAGTAAGAGTCTGAGCGGGAGAAGTTATTTGATAATTTTCGACCCAAAAAAAAGGGACGGGGCATAGATAATTAATGAAACATAGATACAAAAACAATAATTGTTTTACTTAATTTGACAGTCAACGTGACAAATGATCCTGACCTGTCCTTCATTTCTAATATCGGAAACTAAAACAACGCTTTATTCTAGAAATCATATATTATGAAACTACTCAAATCCTCCCAATAATAAACTAGAAAAAGTCGTCCAAAGAATACTTCAACCTTTCAACATTAGGTATGCTCTCTGTATTCTTCACTTCCAAATACAAAATTAGAAAAAGTTAAATCATATGAAAAGAAATATCACATATTGATATTCTTCTTGTTTTTCGATTTAGACGTACGGTTATCTGTACGTCCAAATAAAAAAAACGTACGAATTCATAGGATCACTCGTGTCTTTGTCTGTCCGTCTGATGCCCTCAGTTTTTTTTTTAAATAATTTTAAAATAAATAACTAATTTTAAAGTTATTTAAGAAATTTTATGAAAATTAACTTTTTCTCCGAATCTCATAAGCCTAAAATTTTGAAAAAAAAATCTTGCCCGTTCTTCTCCATAGGTACGCTTTGGAATGGGCAACTATCTTCATATTTCTGACTGACTGATCCCTTAACAATTCAAAAATGGTGTAATTGAAATAAATGCTTAGAGTTTGAGTTTTGAGTTTGAGTTAGGTCGAAATTTCCAGAACAGACGCGGGCAAACCAATAACAGGTGATGCGATCGTTAGTACTGTTCGCTCCGTATACGTCGTTGATGTTGCGTGCCGCTTCTGCAGCTTTGCTGCCACGACGGTACTCATACTTCATAATCCAAAATGATAACGAAAAATATACAAATGCGATGAGAACAGAACGCTAACCATTAAACAAATGACTAATTTTCAAAAAAGAATTCCATATTTTAAAAATAAAAATAATTTGAACTTAGAATTCTTAGCAAAAAAAGAAAAAATGGACTTGAAATAGCCAGTACGACAAAACAGCAATTTCATAGGTAAAGACCTATTATTATATTATTAGTATAGGCATAGATACAAAATATAGAATCTAACTTCACGAGGATGGCCGTTGCGATGGGTTGGGCCCCGCAGGGCCGCGCAGCTTCACAGATGGATCCAAAACATGTAATGGCACAGATGCTGGAATCTTCTCGGTACAGTTCAATATACACAAAACCACACCATTGGGGGCCATAACACAGTGTTCCAGTCCAAATACATGGTTATTTCTCGAGCCGCTTAAATCATCATGGCCAGGGAAGTTAAGGCTATTCTGCAAGCGCTAAACAGTCACACAGTTAACTCTGAGATAATATACGAGTGCCACCAGCGCCTTAACCAGGTGGGTAGCCTAAATAACATAACCGTCCAATGGATCAAAGGACACATTCGTTCACTAGGCAACGATGCAGCCAACGAACTTCCCAGGACGGGATCAAACATGGCACTAGTGGGACCTAAACTCATTGTGCCACTCTCTTTCTGGTACTTATGCATTTTGGGTAAGGAAACGCACCATGGACCAACATCGCAAACTATGATTGATTCAAGGTGAGTGCAGGCAGGTCAAGGAAGCACTCTCTACAATTCAATTTCAGGTTCTCCGATTAACTTAATAGCTGTTGCGTACAGTTACAGCAGCTATAACTGGCCACGGGTCATTTAATAAACACCTTCTTGTCATAGGAGTCATAGACAGTCCGCTATGCAAGGCCTGCATGGAGAACGACGAATCAGCAGCTCATGTGCTTCTGAAGTGCCCGGTGGTCGCCACTTACAGGGCAAAGTACTTCGGTAACCCAGGTACCCTCCGCGAGATAGTCAGTTACACCAAGACGTTGCTGGCCTTCCTTGAGGAGCTGGGATGCATCGATAATCGATTTTCACACTCGTACGCAAAACGTTCATTTGATGTGGAGTTGCGGATACCAGCTCGTAATACCTAATTAAGATATTCATCGTACAAAACCCTCACCACATGAGTTCAACTCGCACTTGTCCGGCTTTTTAATTAATGTAATGAAGTTTATATAACAACTTTTTACTATGGTAACTACTGATATACATATATAGATAGAGTTAAAAGTAATCCTTTTACGTGAAATGTTCAATAATCAACATTAAAAGTAATTGCTTGAAAATTAAAATAACCTAATAAAGTTCAGTTTTAGTTTAACAGCTGAATAAAAACGATCATGTGGAAACTTTCCATGAGTCCAGTTGAATTTTTAATCAATAATAGACTGGACAAAGATATTAAAAAATTTTTTCAACCTTTCAACATTATGCTCTCTATATTCTTCTCATCCAAATACAAATTAAGAGATGGTTATATCAATCCGATTGAAAAAAAGTATCCCATATTGCTGTTTTTTATTATTTCATTTTTTAATGCTTTGAGTGTCTATCGTTTTTTCAGTGTTTCTACTTATATGCTGAATGGTACGTTATCTACCATGTTTTTTTCTTTATTCTTTTTTTATGTGTTCGGGTACATAATACTGATCATTTGTAACATTGCCCATAGTCGTAACCACATTTCCCTTATTATGAGTATTCAAGAAATTCATAGGAGCTTTGACATTAGTGTCCGAACTTATATTATTTGGAATTGGATCTCGGTTTTGTCTATTGTCACTTTTTTGGTTTCGATGACACCCTGTTTTTTTGCGATACTGGAGTCAATTCAATTCCATGATATTAGCAGAGAATTAGTGACCATTGCATTTGATATAAATCTAGTTTATAGTATTCGTATTGTGTCATTGCTAACAATGTATCTCAATAAATGGGTTAAAAATATATTACTTGTTATAAATATTGAAGAAGAAAATGATGCACATTGTAAAAAAATGTATAAGATTTATCTTAATATTTTGGAAGCGTTCTCATTATATAAAACTTGTTTCCGAACATTGGTAAGTCAGTGTGTGATAAAATACACGTAATCAATTGTTGATTTGTTCTTCATGCTTCTTTTCTATTAATAATTTTATATTTTAAGATATTATGGCGAACAATGGACTCATTCTTACATGGTTTATTATTTTTAGAGAATCATTTATCACATTTGCACGAAGTAAGTACAATGTTATTGTTCATGGCTTGACTGACTGACTATGTCTGGTCTAACTACCATTGGTACTATGACAGACATGCCCGCTACACTCTACACTTCAGTACATTTATGTCATTTGTTTTTTCCAGCCTGACTTGCTCTATTCACTCGTGAGTGGTGTAGTATTATTATTTATTATAAAGAATATGACACTTCTAATTTTAACAAGCTTACAATGTGAGAAATTTTATGAATCTGTGGACGAAGCTGGGGCGGCGTGTATACAGCGTGTGATGAAGACGAACTGTCCTAGTAAGAACTTAAATTGTTTAGATTCTTAAATATTGATTGTAGCGGTGATTGGTAGCCATGTTGATTAAATTGTTGCTTTTTTTAAGTCATTATGGCTTCATTATTATTTTCATTTTCTTTGTATAACGTTACTTAACTTCGATATCGTTTTCGAAAAAGTCCTTGAAATGGAAGTTAGTGATGTTTACTTTGTAAAACTTTAATTGTTCTTGTTTTTATTAATTAGCCTAATTCGGGAAATTCATTTCCCCAAGTAACTACATTTTTCTTTTCAGAGTGTGTCAAACATCTGTGCAAGCGCGTGCTACAAGTTAACCGGACCTTCAGTAAGATGACAGCGTATGGTCTGTTTACTGTAGACGCCACTCTACCGAAACCTCTGTTGGGACTCATGACTAAGTACATTATTGTACTGCTGCAGTTTGCTTTTCTGTAAAATTCCTTTTGCGGACAATTATTCTTCTCAAAGATTTTATCTACAGATATTTAATAAATAAAAAAATGATATAGGTATTGTCAAATATATGTTTTTTTTTACTTATACAGTTACCTACTCTAATCAATCAAAAATACAAAATGTAGAAAAGATACTTAATCATAATGTCGTCAGGACGCGACAAAGGTAATTAATGAAACATAGATACAATAAATAAAAGTTCAAATATAGGCAATGATTTGAAGACTAATTAATTTTACCACCGTTTCACACTGAACTATTAATCGTTTTACTTCATTTGACAGTCAACTTGACAAATGATCCAAGATACAATTGATTGTTTAATCAATATTTTTTAACCGACTTCCAAAAGGAGGAGGTTCTCAATTCGACTGTATGTTTTTTTTTTTGTATGTTTGTTACGCGATTACTCCGTCAATTATGAATTGATTTTGATAATTATTTTTTTGTTTGGTAGATCATACTTCAGAGGTGGTCCCATATAAATTGTATTAACTTTGCTTGGGTAGTTTTTGAGTTAGCTTCAATAATACGTATTTTTTCCTCACTTAGTATGTGGATGATATTATGACAACTTCCTGTCACTGTTATTTACATAGCAGGTAGTGGTATTGTAATTTGTGTGGGGTAGGTATCACAACTAAAAAGTGAAAAATAAAAACTTTTTACAAAAAAATACAACCGACTTCAAAAAAACACTACAAAGTGAAAAATAGCTTTCTTTAATTTCGGAAGTCGGTGACAAAGAACGAAAATTAAAAACCAAAGACACCGACTTCCGAAATTAAAGTTATTTTTCACTTTGTAGTGTTTTTTTGAAGTCGGTTGTTTTTTTTTGTAAAAAGTTTTTTCTTGTATTGGTACCTATCTACCCTTACCTATCTTTTTTTTTGGCTGGGAAATTATCAAATAACTTCTCCAAGGGCGTGTTAGACTATTACTGACTAAAACTCACACGTGTTCCTTCAGTTGCCATGTTGCCAGGGGCCACGGTATCCCTTTCGGACTTTCCCGCAACCCCGTCAGTTGTGCTGACATCTCTTTGAGGCGCGCGTGGTACACAACGCGCTGTCGACCCGGGCCTGGTCCTAATCGGACGGTGAGCTACCCAATGCTCACCGTTCGCAAGCCCACGCCTACGGTAGCCGGGAATCACGTGGGTGGCATACCTATCCTTCATTTCTAATATCGGAAACTAAAACAACGTTTAATTCTAGAAATCATAATTTGAAACTACTCAAATCGTCCAGTTTAACTGTTACACAATAATAAACTAGAAAAAGACGTCCAATTTATAGTTATAATAGTTCAATTCTTCTCTTCCACACAAAATTTGAAAAAGTTACATCATGTGAATAGTGTCCGTATGAATTGAGGAGCCATGTCTCATATTATTTAGTAGTAAATTAAGCGATTTTGTATGCCCGATCCTGGAATTTGTAGTAAAACACTTTAAAAGATACACGACTTTTAAGGTGGCTCCTCAATTCAGACGTCTGAATTGAGGTGCCACCTTACAATTCTAAAACTAGCCGAGGGATATTTTTGAAAATTTGGTAGGATTTAGTAGTACTTATGCGTAATCTTTACAAAAAAAATGGGTTTTGTACGGCTGAATTTGAGATAGCTACAATGTTTTGATTTTTCATAAAAATCCATAAATTTCACCACGCTGTTTCTCGGAAAGTACTCAACCAATTACAACATATTTTTAGTATAATTTAGTAGTAAATACGTTCTAATTTGTAGTATAAAAATAAAATGGGAAAACTACATAATTTCGCTAATACAACATATTTTATGTGGCTCCTCAATCCTGTCGGTCTGTAGAAATTAAATGTGCATAGCTACTAAAGTAGTTGATCAAATCGGATAGCAATAGCACCAATATTTAGTAGAAATTTCTACTAAATATTGGCGTAATCCAACATTCTGTACATTCAGTATTTAAAAAGATATTAACAAAATAAACATTCCTTAACAATTTAGTGTGGTACAAGAGCCCACGACCAAAACCTTGTCACATCGTTCAACGGTCAAAACCGTACAAAGTCGTTAGTTTAGATGATTCTGAACCGATTCGATGGGAAGTACCGGTCAGAAACATCCCAGTTTTACGGGAGCCCATTTCTGCTTTAAAAAAATAAGCAAGCAGTCGGTTTCATCACAATATGTCTGATATTTAAAATGTACATAGGTTTCGTAATTTTATTACGAAAAAGTTTGTTTTCAGACATTTTTGACATTTTTTTTTTCAACGTATTTTTTTCTTCTTTTACGTAATCAAAAGATTACGGCAGGTCAGTCTCAGGTTGTATCTTGATCAAAAATAACTTTTCCATAAGAGATATGTTCTAATGGAACAAATCTATCTTAGGGAGATGTATTAATGATTCAACCTACAAACTGCAAAAAACGTAAGAAAATTTTAATGTCGGTGGCTACAACTGCGGAAGATTCTGAATCCAAAAATTTCAGTCATTTTCCGCGTCACGTCTAACCTAAGCGCATTTGAAATACCTATGTAAAAAAAATACCGAACTGTTTCATAGCAATCTGTCTGATTTTCAGAATATAGTTGAACGAAAGATTTTAAATTCCGAAAACACAATTTTCTGAAACCAGTACCTATATGTAGTGGCGTCACACCCAGAAGACCATTTGAGAAAACTAAAAATGAGGCAAAAATAAAACCCATAGCAACCCGTCTGAAAATCTTGTATTTAGGTGAACATTGGTCAGTTGATGCGAAAAATCATTTTTCAAAATAAATCGTTTTTACGTACGATTAATAAAGAGCCAAACCATCAAACTGAAATAGAAAGATTTTTTTAAATAAATTGGACAAAAGGAAACGTGGATAACGTTTGAAAATAACTGTTTATTGAAATAAAATTAATATATATTTTTTTACTGTCGGACTCATCATCGGTGTCGTAAGCGTAACAAGTACCGCGCGTTAGCCGGGCGATTCCGAAACGTTATTTCTGTATTTGGAGTTATATAATATGATATTTAAAATTTCTGAAAACAGGTTTTCAGTAACTATAGAAAAGATTAAAAAAAATTGAATCAGATTGCTATGAAACAGATAGGCTAAATTTTTTGTCATTTTTTGAAAATGCGCTCAGTCCACATGTGACACGCAAAATGTCTGAAAACAAACTTTTTTGTAGTAAAATTACGAAATCTCATTTTTAATATCAGGGGGCCTACCACTAGCTCATAAACAGTATTATTTTAATATTACTTCAGTGGGAGAAAGAGATGGAGCTATACGATCTGTAGAGCTTCATCTCTTTCTCACACTGAAGTAATATTAAAATAATACTGCTTTATGAGTTGCTGGTAGGCCCCCAGGCATATTGTGATGAAACCGTCTACTTATTTTTTTTGACATAGCAGAAATAGGCTTCCGTAAAACTCGGACGTTTCTGACCGGTACTTCCCACCGAGTTGGGTTCAGGAATCATCTAAACTAATGATTTTATACGGTTTTGGCCGTAAAACGATGTTATATTGTTTTGGTCGTGGGCTCTCGTACCACACTAGATTTTTAAGTAATGTTTATTTTGTTAATATCTTTTGAAATACTGAATGTACAAAATGTTGGATTACGCCAATATTTAGTAGAAATTTCTACTAAATATTGGTGCTATTGTTATCCGATTTGATCAACTACTTTAGTAGCTCTACGTACATTTATTTTCTACAGACCGTCAGGATTGAGGAGCCACATAAAATATTAGCGTTGTATTAGCGAAATTATGTAGTTTTTTAATTTTATTTTTATACTACAAATTAGAATGTATTTACTACTAAATTATACTAAAAATATGTTGTAATTGGTTGATTACTTTCCGAGAAACAGCGCGGTGAAATTTATGGATTTTTATGAAAAATCAAAACATTGTAGCTATATCAAATTCAGCCGTACAAAACCCATTTTTTTTGTAGAGATTACGCATAAGTACTACTAAATCCTACCAAATTTTCAAAAACATCCGTCGGCTAGTTTTAGAGTTGTAAAGTGGCACCTCAATTTAGACGTCTGAGTTGAGGAGCCAGCTTAAAAGTCGTGTATCTTTTAAAGTGTTTTACTACAAATTCCAGGATCGGACCTACAAAATCGCTTAATTTACTACTAAATATTAGTAGTACCCGCGTTTAAATATGAGACATGGCTCCTCAATTCATACGGACACTGTGAATAGATGTGTCACTTATTGATTTTAAAATGAAATTAAATGAAATTGTTGATTCTGTAAATAGGATGTCGGAATCACTTTTACACGTCATATTTATTAGCACGCTTGCGCGCTCTGAACTCTAAGTCTGTACCGGTAGAGTTTACTTTGCCGGAACGAGTCTGGCACGAGGAGCCAGACCAAGAGAAATACAAAAACCCGCAGAGCAGCATATGGCGAGATGTTGGGCAGTAGCGACCCCACGGACCCTATCTCCCGGGAGAAGTTTTGTTCCTCACCTCTAGCTTGCCTTTATTGGCCGGCTGGAGTAAACACTGACGAGGAACGGAGCTCCCACCTCATTCTTGCCTTAATTGGCTGGCTTGTGTGGAGATTCGCAAAAGCAAACGTGCTCGGAGGAAGGAAGTATTCCAGTAAGTGCTCGTAGGGATCTTGACCATATTCCGGGCTCTGGGGTTGTTCTGAAAGCCGTGGAATACCTCTCCACTCCTCAAGCACCTCAAGACATGTTGCCGTTGTATGTTGCCTCCTTGTCGCTACGTCACTATGAGCTAGCGATAGTTTTCGGGGGCCCATTATTGAGTGTGCAAGTCACCCCCTGCCATTTTATCCGTGTTCATATCAAAAATTGATCAGGCAGGGGTAATAGTCTTTCCATAGTGCCAGGTAACCAGTCCACTTTAGCCACCCAAACCCATAGTCCAATATTATCTTTGTTTCCGTATCTTGCAATAGTATCCAGCCGGGGATTGTTCTTGGGTGCAGATGCATAGAATATACAGGGATAATCGTCGGTTGGAGCCTCAATTTATTAAAACGCCGAATGGGCCTCTGTGTGTTGGCTTTGGCCCCTCTCTTCCAAAGGTCCGGGACCCAGGATCCCGAGAAATGTTTAAAAGAAAAAATAATAATATGCTATGCTTGGAGATTTTGATTTTGATTTTGATTTTGAATTGCCAAACTTAAGTGACAATGGGCAGGACACATTGCTCGCAGAACGGATGGCCGATGGGGTCGAAAGGTTCTGAAGTGGCGACTACGTACCGGAAGACGTAACGTTGGAAGGCCTCCCACAAGATGGACCGATGACCTTGTGAAGGCCGCAGGAATCCACTGGATACGTAAAGCACAGAATCGGTCGAAGTGGCGGTGCTTGGAGGAAGCCTATGTCCAGCAATGGACGTCTTTTGGCTGAAATGATAATGATGATGATTTAAAAACATTAAAAATAAGATAGATGAGTTCGGCGTTTCCTATCTGACTACTCTGAGAAGAAAGGCCGAAACAAACTCAGAGATCGTAGTCTCTTTTAAAGGTCAGACATAATCTTGGTCAGGCCATATGAGAAACATGTACATTAGCTTCTGAAATGATCTTTTGAGGAAAGAACCACTCAGATTTGGACCTGTCCAGTCAGTGCAAGCAAAATGTCCGTAATCGTGGAGCTCAACTCAGAACTTAAAGAGCTCAACTCGACGAACAATACCAAAGAAAGGATATTTGGGTGGGCCGCATTAACTACTCAAACTGCTAATTTATCTTTTTACAGACACAGTCACTGAGCACGTCGTACCGTGATCAGAGCCCGACCTAGAAAGCCGTTACCGCGCCACTTTTAACACATCGAATCTTTCGGTGTTGCTAGTATAATAAATTGAAACCTAACACTTGACCATTCTGACATCGTGCATGTTCTCATGCACGCGAGTGAATTAGCATCTAAATTTTCCAAGGGTCGTCAGTTTTTCAGAAAGTTGAAACTAGTCGCCCATTCTAAAACGTAGGTAGATCTCTATGGAGAAGAACGGGCAAGAAACTACACGGACAATCTTTTAAATCAAGATATTACAAAATTCTGGTTACCTTATTCTTGTTGATTCTATATTGTGAGAACAATGCAAAAAAAAAAAAAAACTATCAAACAACTCAAAATACACGATTAAAGAAAAGTCCTGGCAGTTAAAAGGTGACCAGTCTGAAATTACGGCTCCCGTTAACGAACATGACGCGTGGCTTTGCACCATTCAACTCAACCATTTGAGTGTGCATAATATACTCTCAACTATCCTACTCTTTCAAGTAAAACAACATCCGGGGGTTCGAAGAGAGTTCGTGGCCCCCTGGCAACACGGCAACTGAAGGAACACGGGTGGGTTTTAGTTAGTAAGAGTCTGACACGCCCTCCCGCTCCGCCCAGAGCGGGAGAAGTTATTTGATGATTTCCCACCCAAAAAAAAAAAAAGTCAAACAACATCATAATAACATTATAAATGGCTACATGGTACTCACATTTACATTTCTTTAATCCTGAATGTGATCTGTTTGCTGATGAATGGAGCAGAATTATGCATGTATGTCTGATGTTTTGCGAAAGTAAGTATGCTAGGTTGTCCTCTATTATATGATAATATTTGAAATATTTTTTTGTTTACTATAACTGTTAATGAATTTCTTTGTTAATTAATGTGATTGGTGTTACCGTTTTAATTAAAAATAAACAATATTTATTCTGCATGGAACTTAATATAAAATACACTGGCATTTTCTTTCATACCCTTTTACGTCTAAAAACTGCAAATAGGTGGTGTGCCAAACAACTTCCAAAATAAAATATTAAATATTATTTCAATCAAGTTTGCAATCGATATCCATTCACTACCTGCAGGTCCATTACGCATTTAAACAGCAATCAGCAATTATCGACACTAACGTCAAAACAAATAAGTAGCAATTTTCGAAACTAACTTAATAGGAAATTCAACTTTCAAACAAGTAACAAAACCTTTGTCATCAAAAAAAAAAAACTAAAATAATCCACTTTCTACTTGAAATTTACTAAATAGCTTAGCGTCGGCTACAAGATGCAGAAGTAGATTAAATCAGTGTGGACTACAAACGATATTCGGCTGTTCTCAACAAGTACGTTTTAAAATCCTTAACCATCCTTCCTTAATATTATAAATGTGAAAGTTTGTGAGTTTGGATGTTTGTTACTCAATCACGCAAAAATGGCTAAACGGATTTGGATGAAATTTGGGATTAACATAGGTATAGAATACTTTTTAACCCGGAAGTACGTTCCCGTGGGATAATTTCCAACATCCACGCGGGCGAAGCCGCGGGCGAATACTAGTAGTATTATAAATGCGAAAGTTTGTGACGATGGATGGATGTTTGTAACTCTTTATTTTCCACCACCATCACCACCATTTTTAGGGTTCCGTAGTAAACAAGCAACCCTTATAGTTTCGTCATGTCCGTCTGTCTGTCTGTCTGTCTGTCTGTCCGCGGTCTAGCTCCGAGACCCTTAGTACTAGAAAGTTGTAATTTGGCATAGGTATACATATTAATTACGCCGACAAAGTGGTAAAACAAAATTATGAAAAACATTTTTTTTAAGGTACCTAAGGTACCTACCTCATACACGTAAAGTGGTAATGTTTATTTTTTAATTTTTTTACCTCATGGTGAGGGGTATCATTGGAAAGGTCCTTCAAAAATATTGTGAGTTTGTGAAAACCATTTTTGGATTCAGGGATTCGTTTGCGAAATATTAAGCTTTAAAGTGCTAATTTTTGTTAGAGTCAAGTGTCCCCCCCCCCACTGCTGGCTAAATGGTTGGTTTTGGGTGTGTGAAAAAAATCACAACTACGGAACCCTTCATTGTGCGTGGTCCGACACGCACTTGGCCGGTTTTTTTTTCTATATCCATTTTTGCAAAGAAGTAAATGATTTGATTTGATTTTTCATTCACGCAAAATCTAATGAGCGGATTTGGATGAAATTTGGCACACATATAGTTTGTAGTCTATATTAATACAAAGGATACTTTTTATTCCAATATTCCCATGGGATCGAGACTTAAGCGGGTTAAACCGCGAGGCGCAGCTAGTAATTTTACAGGATGAAATTGAAAACATGCGACAAATTGAAATGGGAGATTCAGTAACTGTTACCTAATCATTATAAATTGTTATTTCCGAAATATAAATTGTAAAAAAATCGCGCGCGACGAGCGGTGCCTTTGTGTCGCGTCGCGTGTCGCGCTGGTCTGAACGAGCCTTAAATTGATACTTGAATTTTTGTTTGTTTTAAATTTATTTAATTTTACTGGAACGCCATAAAATCGTGTCTACGTGAAGACAATAATTTAGTTTGCACTATCTAAGACGATAATTACACGATTTTTTTTCACAGTTACTGAATCTCCCATTTCAATGTGTCGCATGTTTTCAATTTCACCTGTATATTTATTTTATTTATTTTGCATAATGTACACTCAGTTACAGGTTAGGCTTGAACTTATGAGTACATGACCCTGTTAGGGCGCAACAAGTATTTATTACATTTAACTTATAACTAGGTTAAATATTTGAAAGTTAACATTATATGGCATCCTTACTCGATATCAATATCACAACATTTATTTTTTGACATTTCTCGGGACCCAGGGGTCCCGGACCTTTGGAAGGCGTACGAGGGGCCGAAGCCAACTCGCAGAGGCCCCTTAGACGTTTTTAATGAAATGAGGTACCAACCAGCGATTATTCCTGTTCGCACTATGCAAGTGCAGCCAAGGGCAACCCCCGGTTGGTGTAGGACTATTGTAAGATATGGAAACAAAGATATCGGACTATGGGTTTGGGTTGCTAAAGTGGACTGGTCACCTGGAACTATGGAAGGACTATGGCCCCTGCCTGATCTATGTTTTATATGCACACGGATAAAATGGCAGGGGGTGACTTGCACACTCAATAATGGGCCCCCAAAAACGGTCGCTAGCACATAGTGTCGTAGCGACAAGGGGGCAACACGTCCTGAGGTGCTTATGAGGAGTGGAGAGGAATTCCACGGCTATCAGAACAATCAAACTAAAACTTGCGAAATTCAACTTGCGTCCTGGTTAAAATCACAAAATTATGACGAAACAGAGAAACTCGTGGAAGTGTAAAATACTCATCACTCTCTCTCTCACACACCCCAACAAAACCACACACAACACACATGCCACAAACACTACAAGCACCCCTCGCACACCTCACTAACAATCATCCACACACACCCATTCACCCTACACTCACCACATTAACTCAACGTCAAAATACATCCCAAATCAAATGTCCTAAGCTGTATATTTTTATTTTTATATTTTCTTTTGTTTTTATTATTAATTAACTAAATTTATTTTAACTTAACTACCTTTTTGCATGGAACATCATTCCATTCTGTAGCTGGAGAAGGGCGTTGTTAGCTGCGCTACAGTTTATACTTTTGCAGCTATCATCGTTTTTACTTGTAATTAGTCTTGTGTTTTTGTTCCAAAATAAACTTTTTATTATTATTATTATATCAGGACAATCTCGGAACTACGGTCAAGATCCCTACCAGCATCTTACTGGAATATTTCCTTCCTCCGAGCACGTTTGCTCTTGCGAATCTCCACTCAAGCCGGCCAATTAAGGCAAGAATGAGGCGGGAGCGCCGTTCCTCGTCAGTGTTCACTCCAGCCGGCCAATAAAGGCAAGCCAGAGGTGAGGAACAAGATTTCTCCCGGGAGATAGGGTCCGTGGGGTCGCTACTGCCCAACAGCTCGCCACATGCTGCCCTGCGGGTTTTTGTATCTCTCTTGGTCTGGCTCCTCATTCCAGACCCGTTCCGGCAAAGTAAACTCTACCGGCACAGATCACAACATTTATTATTATTACTAATATACATAACAATCTATTTGTGACATACTTTATGAATTAAAGTCATTTGAGTATAGTAACATTAACCGCTCAAATTTTAAAGATATTATGGCGAACAATCGACTCATGCTTACATGGTTTATTATTTTTAGAGAATCATTTATCACATTTGCACGAAGTAAGTACAATGTTATTGTTCATGGCTTGACTGACTGACTATGTCTGGTCTAACTACCATTGGTACTATGATAGACATGCCCGGTACACTGTACCGGTACATTCTACACTTCAGTGTGTACATTTATGTCATTTACTTTTTCCAGCCTGACTTGCTCTCTTCACTCCTGAGCGGTGCAGTAGTCTGATTGATTATTAAGAATATGACACTTAATAACAAGCGTGCAATGTGAGTTTTTTTTTGCATCTTTGGAGGAAGCTGGCGTGGCGTGTATACAGCGTGTGATGAATACGAACTGTCCTAGTAAGAATATATGTTTTCTTTTTCAAATCTTGACCCTTAATTGTAGCGATCATTGGTAGCCCTATCCCAAATTAGAGAAGAATTTTACATCAACATGTAAATCGTATTCTTAGAATGCGTGACTTTATTAAAAATCCTCTATTTTCCTTTTTTTTATAGTAACATTCATTAATTTCAAAGAGGTTTTCGAGGAGAAGTTTTCGAAGATGAGTGTTAGCGCTGTTTACTTTGTAACACTTTAATTATTCTTGTTTAATTAATTTCATTAATTTGAGGTTTACCCTAGGAACTTGACATTTCAGAGAGTGTAAAATATATGTGCAAGCGCGTGCTACAAGTTAACCGGACCTTCAGTAAGATGACAGCGTATGGTCTGTTTACTATAGACGCCACTCTACCGATACCTCTGTTGGGACTCATGACTAAGTACATCATTATACTGCTGCAGTTTGCTTTTCTGTAAAATTCCTTTTGAGGACAAAGATTTTATCAATAGATATTTAATAAATAAAACATTGTTATATTGTCATATGTATATGTGTTAACTACTTTTTTTTACTTATAAAGTATCTACTCTAATAAATCAACAAAAAAAAATTTTGAAAAGGTACTTAATCGTAATGTCCTCAGGACGTGGCATAGGTAATTAATGAAACATACTCGTATATATATCCAAAATAAAAGTTAGGCGATGATTTTTACTTAATTTGGCGGCACACGTGACAAACAATCCAAGATACAATTGATTGTTTAAATTTATATTTCTATATTTTGGTACCTATCCACCCATACGTATACTATCCTTCATTTGTCATCTTAAATCTGAAACTAAAACAACGTTTTCATTCTAGAAGTCACGTGAAATAACTCAAATAGAAAGGAGAAAGAAAGAAACTTATTTATTCTGCACAAACAAAACGCAAATCGTCCAATTCAATTCATCATCATCAGCCTATAAATGTTCCCACTGCTGGGACACAGGCCTCCTCTCTGTGAGAGGGAGTGGGCCGTAATCTACCACGCGGGCCCAGTGCGGGTTGGTAGATGTCACATATCTTCGAATTTTCGGTTCTAGGACATGCCGGTTTCCTCACGATGTTTTCCTTCACCGTTTTGAGAGCAGTGGTGATGAAATAATTTACACAAAGTAAAGCGCCTGTCTGGGTTCGAACCTATGACCTACAACTCGTAAGTCGCGGCCGTTACCACCGGACCACCACTGCTCTGCTCCAATTCAATTGTTACACAATAATTAACTGGACAAAGACGTCAAACACATAGTTCAACCTGTCAACATTATACTCTCTGTATTCTTTTCTTCCAAATACAAAATTAGAAAAAGGTACATCACTTTATATGAAAACAAGTATCACTTATTTAATTGATATTCTTCATTGTTTCGTTTTTCAATGTGCATGGTATCTATTGCATGTTTATTGACGTAGCCAGTGATTCTGCGGAAAAGTATCTATAACGACATCGTCTTGTCTTTCGTTTTCTATTGCCTTGGGTACATACTGCTGGTCATCTATAAATAACATTGTTCATAGCCGTAGCAACATTTGTCTTATTTTTCAAAAAGATTTAAGAAATTCGTAGCAGTACATAGGTACTGCTACGAATTTCTACTACTACTTCAGATACTATGACTAATATAGATTAGTCATAGTATCTGAAGTAGTAGTAGTAGTTATTTGATTTTTTTTATTTTTTCTTACAAAAAAATTCTCTACTTTACTATTATTTTACAGTTTTAACACAGCTAACTATTTACATTAGGTACTAAATTAAAAGACTAACTAACTTTCTGTATAAATAAAAATAATAAAAACAAAACGACACTTAGGCGTCGAAGTATTCGTCCGCATCGCTGTCATCCGGAAACGTGCCCAGAAGACTGGCAGCATTGCCATGTTGAATGGCAATACTAATTCTTTGGCCAAAGAACGAGCCAGCCCTCTGGTCACGTGAAGTGTCGACCAGTCGGCGAGAAATTTCCTTAAAAAGGAGACGCGCACTCGGGCCCCATGATCCGACCGTTTCGACCCCAAACGGCTCAAAACTGTAGTTACCAATAAGGTTACAGTATTTGCGCCGCTTGAGGGTCTCAGCAGCCGCAGCAGCGGCGCCAGCATAGCCCGCTGTGCTAGGAACATGAGATGGCGCAAGGGTGTCGACACAGGTTGCATCCCACACCAGAGGCCTACCCATCTTCCAAGGCAACAACGTCATCCCGTCTGGTCTCGTCTATTTGAAATTAGATCTTATTAGTGACTATATAAATGTATTTTTATTTGATCAATATTTTTTTTATTATCTTCTAGAGTCAATATATTTTGTTGACGTTACTGGTGATTATTGTTTGTTGCTTTTTACATTAATTTATTGTATGGCATTCGTCTAATGGAATTGCTGACAAAATATATGATATTGTCAGAAAACATGATTAATATTAAATTATGTCACGATCATGGATTAAAACTTAGTATTATAATTTCGATAACGGATTGATCTAACTTCTTAAGAGAACTCGCAGTAAAACTTCCTTGAAATCGTAATCCAAGTATTTAATTTAACAGCAAACCTAATTAATCTTCAACTGACATCATAGAAACGATATTTCTTTTAATTATTTGTGTGATACAACTCAAATTGTCTCGTTAAGTTGTTATTATTATTACTCAGACTTGCTGAAAGACATCATATTTTTCTTTTTTATATCTTTTCTTTAAAAAAAGTGTCTAGCTTTTAACATTATGCTCTCTGTATTTTTGTCTTCAAAAAACAAAATAAGAGATAGTTATATATCATTCCTTGTGAAAAGTAATATCACATATTGTTGTCTTCATAGTAAAATTATGTCCATGTTCAATTCAGAATTCATGTTTTTATGGTTCTGTACGTCCGAAAGAAAAAACGGAATCCTTATAGGATTACTTGTGTGTCCGTCTGTCTGTCTGTCCGTCTGTCACAGCCAATTTGCTCCGAATCTAATGGTACGTATACATAAGAATTTTTGTGACCCAAATACGGACGTGTAACGTAAATAAATGAATTTTAAATATGGGGTCAGTTTATCTTTTGTGTAATCTTAAGTTTATTCTTGGAATATATTCATTCCAACTACGGAACCCTTCATTGTACGTGGTCCGACAGTCATTTGGTCGATGAAGTTTCTTATCTATATTACGTCTACAGTAACTATATAGATAGAGTAAAAAAAGTAATCTTTTTAAGTGATTTGACAGGAAACAAAATAAATGTTCAACAGTCAACAAAATTCAGTTTTAGTCCAACAGCAGAATAAAATACAATCATGTGGAAAACTTCAAGGACTCCAGTTGAATTGTTACTCAATAATAGACTGGACAAAGACATTAAAAAAATTGTTCAACCTTTCAACATTATGCTTTCTATGTTCGTCTCATCCAAATACAAAATAAGAGACAGTTATATCACTCCGTGTGAAAAAAAGTATCCTATAATGCTCTATTTTATTTTTTTAATTTTTTATGTGATAAGTGTATATCGTTATTTCACCGATTCTGTTGATATGCATAATACTATAGCGTGTACCATGTCTTTTATATTTTTTATATTCTATGTTATCGGGCACTTACTATTGATCATTTGTAACATTGGCCATAGTCGTAACCACATTTCCCTTATTATGAGTATCCAAGAAATTCATAGGAGCTTTGATATAAGTGTCCGAACTTATATTATTTGGAATTGGATCTCCGTTTTGTCTATATTTAGTTTTTTTATTTCGACGTTAACCTTTTTTTTGCAACAAAAAAGTCAATTTTCCTTCATTTTTGCAGTGATTTACTGATTATTGCATTCGATTTAAATCTAGTTTATAGTATTCGTATTGTGTCATTGCTAACAATGTATCTCAAAGAATGGGCTAAAAATATATTACTTGTTATAAATATTGAAGAAGAAAATGATAAATATTGTAAAAAATTGCATAAGATTTATATAAATATTTTGGAAGTGTTCTCATTGCATAAAACTTGTTTCCAAATATTGGTAAGTCAGTGTGTCATATAATTTCATACATTGATAATCAATTGTTAATAGGGAATATGCATATCTTTTTATTCGATATTTTACATTGCCAAGCTATAGTAAAAAAAATTCAACGAAAAAAAAGCAATTTGAAGTACCTACTTAAAAAAAAAAAATTGCCAACCGATCCAGGCTATTTAAACGCCCTCCAATTTGGTGCGCTTGGTGTGGTGACGTCAAAGTCTATGACAACAAGTGTCAAGAGTGGTGACTGGTGAGGTTAGGTTGAAGAAGTATTGTGCTCTGCTGCAACTTGACAGTGTTTTCTATTTTAAACTAATACATCATCATGGAACCACATTATCCCTCTATAAAACAATGCAAAATACCGACATACAAGTACTGCATCGTGCCTGATTGCAGAAATACAATAAGAAATGTACCCGATAAAGTGTTTTTTGTTTTAGGTTATGTTGCTTTAAATAACTAAATTATTCTAGAAAAGATGTGCAAGATAAAATCAAAATTTTATGCATTACGTAATTACCTTAAAGCTTTCACTCCTTTGATTTCAACAGATATGAAATCGGTACTGCCTCGTTGGTCTAGTTGACGCAAGCGCTACTACTGAGCATGAGGTCCTGGGTTCGATTCCCGGGTCGGGCAAAGTGTTATTGGGTTTTTTTCTATCTGAAATTTCTCAGTTGCAGGTCGGAGTCTGGCTTTGTGCCCGGTTGATGGCAATAGGCTCGCCCCCTATTACATGGGACTTAAAAACATAACTGGTGAAATGTGGGTGTACCTGCTACAGGGCATCTCTGCCCATCCCTTTTGGGAAACAAGGCATGATGTTATATTATGAAATCGGTATTTGATGTAAAAAATGTGGTCATCATGAACACTTCAACTTTCGGCAAATTATTCGATTGGGCGTTCACAAAACCGCTTTCAGTCATTTCTCAAAGAGTCTTTCGTGTTATTTCTTACGAAACAAATGTAATTTTACTTCTAAATGTGCAATAAAATCACAAGTAAAACTAATCGAATCGCAAAGACTACTACAAAACACAATGACATTTTATTGTTGTCATAGACTTTAACATCACAATCGCTCTTATTAATAGCGTCGGGTTTCAATTATTTGAATTTCCCACAGTTTTTTACACTATTTAAAAATTAATTTGTTACTCAAAAAAAAAATTATAATCAAAAATATTTATGGAGGCATAATTATTATTTTACTTTATTTGACATTGTTTATTTGATTTTAATTGATTTAATTTTACTTTATTTGACATTATTTATTTGATTTTATTTGTTTTAGTTTAATTGTATTTGATTTTGTTTGATTAATCTGTAAAATTTATATTAATTTATGTTTTGGTAATGGGTGTTATTTACCTGAAATAAATGAATTTTATTTTTTATTTTATCTAATTCTGAAGTGCTACAGTTTATAAAAAAAAATTAACCCCTAATGAAGAATTACATGCATATTCCCTATTGGTCCTACATGCTTTTTTCCTAATATTAATTTTACAATTTAAGATATTATGGCGAACAATCTACTCCTTCTTATGTGGTTTATTATTTTTGGAGAATCATTTAATATATGTGCAAAAAACAGTGGCGTCAAAACACGGAGTAAGTAAATACAATGTTGTTGTTTTTGGATGTTTGTTGTAGTTTGTTGACTGACTGACTGACTATGTCTGCGCCAACTATCATTGGTCCTATGATGGAAATGCCGATAATATTTCTATACTTCGTTGTGTACTTAATGACATTTGCTCTTTTCAGCTTGATTTGGTCACTTTAATCATGAGCGGTATAGTAGCCGTATTTGTTATAAAAGATATGATACTTATAATTATAACAAGCCTGCAATATGAAATTTTTTATGAATCTGTGGAGGAAGCTGGGGTGGCGTGTATACAGCGTGTGATGAATACGAACTGTCCTAGTAAGAACTAAAGATTTTTTAGAACTTTTGAATATTGAGTGTAGCGGTCTTTGATACCCCTGTGTTGATTAATTGTTCATGTAAAACATATTGGAATGCATGACTGCATTAAAGTCCCCTTTTTAACCGACTTTCAAAAAGGAGGAGGTTATATGTTCGTCGCGTATGTTTGTTTTTTTTATGTATGTCCATCGATTTCTCCGTCATTTGTGGACCGATTTTGGAAATTCTTTTTTGTTTGAAAGGATATGCTTTGAAATTGGTCCCTTTTAATTTGATTAACTTTGCTTAGGTAGTTTTTGAGTTAGCTACAAAATACGTATTTTTTTCCCAATTAGTATGTAGACGATATGATAAGTTCCTGTCACTGGTAGCAGATAGTGGTATTCGAATGTGTGTGGGGTAGGTACCACAACTAAAAAGGGAAAAATTAAAACATTTTACAAAAAAAAAATAACCGACTTCCAAAATGAATCACTACAAAGTGAAAAATAACTTTAATTTCGGAAGTCGGTGGCAAAAAACGAAAATACAAAACCCAAGACACCAACTTCCGAAATTAAAGTTATTTTTCACTTTGTAGTGATTCTTTTTGGAAGTCAGTTATTTTTTTTTTGTAAAAAGTTTTTATTTCAATTTTTTTTTCTTTAATTAAAGATGATTAACTTCTAAGGTGTTTTCGAGGAAAAGTCTTCGAAAATGTGTGTTAGCGATGTTTAGTTTGTAAAACTTCTAAATTTTTTGGGATTTGTCGCAGAAACTTTACATTTTTCATTTCAGAGAATGTCAAACATCTGTGCAAGCGCGTGCTACAAGTTAACCGGACCTTCAGTAAGATGACAGCATGTGGTCTGTTTACTATAGACGCCACTCTACCGATACCTCTGTTGGGACTCATGACTAAGTACATTATTGTACTGCTTCAGTTTGCTTTTCTGTAAAAATCCTTTAGAGGACAAATTCTTCACAACGATTTAATCTATAGATATTTAAGAAGTAAAACAATGTATTTTGTCAAATCGGCTGCCCCATTTCAAAACCTAGTAAGGACTTAAAACGAAATTTTACAGGAGAGCGCAAAAACGTAAATCGGGTCAGCCTTTGAAAAGTATTTATGTAAGGTAAAAAAAATGCTATTGGTTGTATAACATACTAAATAATGAACACACAGTACTATAAATATTTTAATATATGTCTATATTACATATTTTAAACCCCTTACTAACTTTGATAATTGACACGAGATAGTTAGATTCACGTAGCAACTAGTTCCAAACCTAGTAAGTACACTTTTGTTATGGTTCATTTATTTATAAAACCGGCCAAGTGCGTGTCAGACCACGCACAATTAAGGGTTCCGTAGTTGGAATTAATTTATCCCAAGAACAAACTTAAAATTGTAGTTGAAAATCATTTTCTCACATGCATTTCAACTGTAAATGTAAGTTTGTACGCACAATATTGGGAGATTTACCATGTTTTTTTAAAACCATAGACTTCTAATAGGTTTTTCTGTAATTTATAAGTACCTATAGAACTATTTTCTGTTTTTTGGCTCAGTAGTTTACCTAGTTAGGTGCATCGACCATTTAAAAACCTAGCAAGTCTCAGAGACTTACTAGGTTTAGAAATAGTTAAAGTAACTTACTAAGTTTTAAAGTGGTCACGGGGCAGTGAATGGGACACTTACTAGGTTTCGATGTTTAATTATATCTGCTTATAAGTGAGTTTTCAACGCTGTTGTTTTTGTATTACCCCACCTAATACAAAAACACCAACAAACACTTATTAGATTAGCAAGATTATGCATTAAAACGATATTTGTAAAAAGTGTCCCTTACTAGGTTTTGAAATGGGGCAGCCGAAATGTATGAGCATGAGTATTTTTAAGTACTTTATTTTACTTGTAAAGTAATTCCCAATCAATCAACTCAAAAATGTACAGAAGATACTTAATCATAATGTTGTCGGGTCATGACATATGTAATTGATGAAACGTGTAGATAAACAAAAGAAAAGTTCAAATATAGGCTATGATTTGAAGGTGAAACAATAATCTTTTAACTTAATTTGACAGCAAACGTGACAAATGATCAAAGATACAATTGATTGATTAATCAATATTTCTTTTGGTTTGGTACTTATCTATCTATACTTCATTACTAATCTAACTTAGAAAACGAAAACAACGTTTTTGTTCTAGAAATCATGCGAGCCAATTCAAATCGTCCAGTTAAATTGTTACTTAATAATAAACTGGACAAAGATATCTTGAAAATAGTTCAACCTTTAAACATTATGCTCACTTTATTCTTGTCTTCTAAATACAAAGTAAAAGATGGTTATATCACTTCATGTAAAAAGAAGTATCATTTATTGATATTCATCATAATTTCATTTTTTAATGTGCTGAGTATGTTTCATGTATTCACGGATTTTTTAAAACTGCAGATTACCATGTTTTCTTTTACTTTTACAATTTATTGCTTCGGCTACATTTTACTAGTAATTTGCAACATCGTCCAAAGCTGTGGAAATATTTTACTTATTTTGAGAATTCAAGAAATTAATAGAATTATCGATATCAGCAAGAGTATCCGAAGTTATATTATTTGGAATTGGACCTCACTTCTGACTGTACTATGTATTTTTATTTCCATATTGATATGTTACGCTATATACCTGGATTGGATTATGTTTCTTGTCATCAGCGTTATTTATTTGAGCGTAGCATTTGATATTAATTTAATTTATAGTATGCGTCTTATGGCATTGTTGACAATATATCTCAAAGAATGGGTTAAAAATATACCAACAATCATTAATAATGATGAAGTTATCGACCTTTGTGTAAAATTGTTTAAAGTGTATCAAAACATTTTGGAAGCTTACAAATTGTATAAAAAATGTTTCCAAGTATTGGTAAGTCGGAGCTTGCTTACGTTTCACTTACAATTTCTTCCACTTGATGTTCTTTTTTATAAAATTAAACTGATAATTTTAATAATTTTACTTTTTTAGATTATGTGGCGAATAATAGACCTTTTTCTACGTAGCCTATGTTTTGTGGAGTTAAACATAACACATTTGAAAGGAATAGCGGCGTCTCATAACGAAGTAAGTATTATTTATATTTACTAGACCAAATAAAAAAATCAGTTCATATTTGATAGGTCTTTTTGTAACAATTGAAGTGCAATTGAATCCGTGCACCTAGCTTCTGACGTTTCATAGATGCGCATGTAAATTTATTTGTAATTAAATATTTTTATATTTTTACTCACCACTTTTCCAACTGTTAGAAACAAAAAACATCTCCCTCTCTCTTTTTCTTACATTTTTAAATGGTAATTGAAAAATCTGTGGCGAAATTATATAAAATTCACCTGAATAGTCAAATGAAAAACATTTTTATGGTGATTTTGGATTTATTTATTGAAATAATCAGATCGAAACACTCAATTTCTAACTGGCACTATAAATTGGCATCCTACATACCTGCATTTTTAGATCCATTTGTATTTTGTTTATTTACTTACTCGTAAACTTCTCGCACACAATAAGGTACAAAGGTGGACTTAAAGCCTTAGGTATTCTCTACCAGTCAACTAACGGTGGTGAAGAGATAAGATGGCAGGTACTCTGACTGAGAGGAGATAATAATAATAAAAAGATTAAAAATATAAGATGTGTGTGTGTGTGTGTATGTTATGTATTTTTGTGGTGTACAATAAAGTACCTATATATAAATAAATAATAATAATAAATAAATAATAATAAATTATAATTTACCAGCTAGGTGCCAGAGTTTCTCTAAGAGATTTTTTAAAGACATTGGTATTCTCACGGTGGCATCACAATTTATTTTCGCCAACATCTTATATATTAGGCAAAATAAATATACACTTATAAAATAACAAAAAACAGTGATATACACAATGTTAACACTAGAAATAAGGACAAACTACGAACTCCGGCTTCATAAGGTTCATAACTCATTTGTTGGGCTTGGTATAACCTTTTATAACAAGCTACTTTGCTAGATTTGCCTTTTAATACGTTTAAAACTAAAGTAAAATTCAACCTCTGTTCAAAGGCATACTATTGTATCAACGACTACTTAATTAAATGATAAGAATAGTTGGTCGCTATGATTAACTCAAGACAAAGTTTATATTCTTTCACCAGAATTAGCTTACCTCCTGACAGTTTATATGAATTTATATAATAGTTTTTTTGAATTTTTGAATTTCAATTTGTAAGTCAATTTTTTTATTATTTGTTACGAGTCAATTTAATTTTTATTTTATTTTATTGTTAAGATAATCTAGTTATTACAATGTTTTTGTTATGAGTTGTTTTACAATTTGTGGTTAGCTAGCGACCTCAACAATTGATCATATAATTTTTTGCCTGAGCAACCGGCAGCAAGTTCGTCATGCTCCCTTAGATGTCACTGCTTGCGGTAGCGTCGGGGTCGGGTTGCCTCCTTCTCTCAAATATGGCGTTATGTTCGTGAACGGGTGCTGCTTGTGGTGACTGGTCGTCTTGCTGATCATGGTTTTGTTATTGTTAGTAGTAATTAACTGTTCATTTATTTTACCTCGATGGTCCTAGTTTATCATTTATAACTTCCAATTACAGCTTTATGTAAGCGGGCACGCCCGCCCTTTATGCCTGGAGGGTTTTATTTCGATATTTAATTCTATTTACGTTTAGTTTTTATTTTTTTAAATTCTGCTTGAGTGTAGTTCTCGATGTTTTGGTTGGTGTATTGGCTTGTGCTAGCTGACATATGGCCAATAATTTATCATTTAAATTATGTTTTGTGTTGCATAATGTAAGTCATTTTAAATTGAATAGATAGCTGCGCTGCTGGGGAGTTTGTTGCGCGACTTCTTCTTCCCAGCTAAAGGCAATAGGAAGTGGTAAAGGGTGGGCGTTTTTGGGAAACTGTCTTATGTAATTTTGACGTTCGAAAAGTGCTTATTCTCAGCTTAGTTTGAATAAATGACTTTTAAATTTAAAATTTATACTACTACATAGTTTATATTCTATTCAAATTATTTTAGAGCAGGCTGTTGTTATTAATAAATATTTTCTACACATTTGTGTTCTTCTGCTTCCAGCCTGCAATCAAGACTTTGTTTTTCAGCGGTCTGTTAATCGGATGGATGATGAAGGATATAACTCTAACGATCATAACAAGCGTGCAGTGTGAGAAGTTCTATAAATCTGTGGAGGAAGCTGGGTCGACGTGTATACAGCGTGTGATGCATACGAACTGTCCAGGTTAGAACAAAATTTTTCATCATGGTTACAGTTGCATAGATTAGGGACCTAACATAAATTTTCCGGGTAATAGCTAATTCAAACAACTGTCAAAGAATGCTGATAGTGATTTGAATATACGGACAATTTAAGTTGGTAGTAATTTGCATAGCAATACATTTTTTTTTTTAAAACGTTGCCGCACACTAGGAATTTCTCCTGTATCGTGGGTGCATTTACAAACATTTAAACTCACATACATAAACAGCCAGACCCGGAACAACTACTTGTAGGTCATACAAATATTTGTTCCGTGCGGGAATCGAACCCGCGACACGCAGCGCAGCAGTCAATCGCTTAACCACTGCGCCAACCGTGGCGATTCCTGATTCCTGGTTGATTTTCCTGATTTATCTAAATTTATGTAGAAGTTGTCACTTCAATCAACCCTTCTGTTTCAACTTTGCGCATGCCACTGATTTTATATCTCCCACATTCTATGTTATTTTTGTCAAAATCACCAATATATTTTTATGTATTGTCACAGAGAGTGTCAAACATCTGTGCAAGCGCGTGCTACAAGTTAACCGGACCTTCAGTAAGATGACAGCATGTGGTCTGTTTACTATAGACGCCACTCTACCGATACCTCTGTTGGGACTCATGACTAAGTACATTATTGTACTGCTGCAGTTTACTTTAAAATAAAATATACATTTACGTTTTTTTTTCTGTGTCTTTAATAGGTTTTTTTAGTAATTATTACAAATTTTTTTAGCACCCATAAAGAATGTATAATTCTCTTTTATTAAAACCATAATTCTTATTACTCTATGTTTTATTTCTTAACAAAACATATGGGAACAAATAGTTTGTCCAATCTTAAGACCCCATACACTCCCACCAAAATGTAATCGTTTTTTTTTTGCTGGCCTACACTGTGTCATTACTGCCTAAAGGTCTCCCCCAAATCTTTCCATGTATTCTTTTCCAGGGCCATCTCGATCCAACCCTTGTGGTACGCATCTAGGTCGTCTCGCCAGCTCTTCCTGGGCCAGCTTCAGCGGCGTCGTCGTAAATAGTGAACACCAAAAAAACAAATGATTCACAACTAAAAATGAATAGTTTAGAATTGCAATAGTCCTAACCGTGTTAAGGAGATATGTTACCTACCCAACATTCGATCTTCAAAAACGGGACAATGTCACACTATTAGATGACACGTGGAAGTAGGACGGCATGTCGTAATTATTGGGAGCGAAAAAGAGACAAGACGAAGAAAATGTGGCTAGCCAAAGTATAACCATTGTAGTACTTATTACTAATCCTATTTACCACTTTTTACTTATCATATCATTATGTAGAACCGTATATTAAAATGCACGAGACTATGGTGGTCTCGTGCATTTTAATATACAGTAATTTCGGCAATATTTGGTTCGGTTCCCGGGTCGGGCAAAGTGTTATTGGGTTTTTCATCTGGAATTTCTCAGTAGCAGCCGGAGTCTGTATTTATGCCCCAATGATGGCAATAAGCTCGCCCCCTATTACATGGGACTTAAACATAACTGGCGAAATGTGGGTGTACTATAAATACAACTGTGCCTTACCCTTCGGGGAAATACAGGCGTGATGTAATGTGTGTGATTTTGTTTGTTTTTACTTTAATTTTTACTCATTGGTTTTCAGTGAAACGTACCGATAACACAGTTCAATTCTCAGGCAATGTAGGACTATTGTATGACCTAAATATAGTTGAATTGATACCAATAGATCATTGTTGTTCACGCCAGTTGGTTTGTAGTCTATACCGTCTGCGGATTGTCCACATCAGTTAATCGTAGACGTTTCGTAGCACTTCGTAGCACGTCCTACGTAGCACTTCGTAGTAATAGCTACGTCACTGCTACGCCTGTATACAGATTTACTACTGTAGACAGTAGTCTAATTCGGATAGTGATTATGTCATATTTTACACTCTGAATTGATTGCCAGTTATCTATACTTTTCAATTTATGATCGTCGTCCTATTAAAAATATCAACAAAATATTCAAATCGCAGAATTAAAGATTTTTTATTACTTATTCATATCCCAGAGATATCCCTGTTTACGTAAATTTATGATAACTAATTTTTCGTCCATCTTTACGATCCAGAAAAGAGATTTTTTAGAATAAATTATACACCCCCCCGCATTTGGTACTGGAGTTTCCGTTTGCAATTTAAATTTTGATAAATTAATGATAATTTAGTCGAGTTCCTGATACCGCAAAGTATACGTCGCCGAAGAAGATATCCTTAATTTAATTTTTGTTTATTTTTTTGGGAATGAAAAGATAATATTTTACTCGGATTATGTCGGTCAGTTAATTTGATCAAGATGCTTTAAAAAGAGAAGGGAAAAATGCATCTTAGCGTAATCTAATGGCGTTGTCTGAAGAAGTGAAAAGGACAAGATTTAAAACGTTAGATGTGCCTTCACAGTACTAAACCGAGGGAAAGTGTCCATACTGAGTGGTGTGAGTTTACACAGTAATAACGGCGTTTCCATGACAATAACTATTTGATTTTAAGAGATGACAAAACGAAACAGAAACGCGACCATCTTTTGACGCGGTAGGGCGAATCTTACGATTTAAATCTTTGGAAAAGGGTCTAATCTTGTAGCTTTCATAACTACGCAATAATTGTTTACTTTTGAACACCCAGAGTCCATAAAGAACCGACAACGTTCACAGCTGAATGTACTACGTTTTTTCGCTCTATGATGACTTTCGCTGTAGTCTTAGTCAACAATAAAATTATGATAGACTTCGATTAGCCTCTCATGATAAAGCCCCATCACGTGCCATTGTTTACAACTGGTTCAATGAGTTTAAGCGTTTTAGTTGGAATCTTACTGATGACCTGCGTGACGGACGTCCTGCAACAGCGACAACTGACGATAACGCATGATAGAGGCTGATAAGAGAGTGACCTACTAAGAGATTCGGGCAAGCTTAGGCAGTGGTGTGAGTCAGGTGCAAAAAATCTTACATGACATTTATGAGTCAGGAAGCTATGTTCTAAATGGATACCCTATAATTTGACCGAAGACCAAAAACGCCGTGAAATGGCGTGAACGTTTGGTCTGTAACTCAGTGGTTCCATCGAATGCGACGTTGCTTAGAAATGAATAGAGAATATTTCAAAAAACACTAAAGATATTAGCAAAAGAATGCTTCATTCAGTTTTTTAACCGACTTCCAAAAAGGAGGAGGTTATATGTTCGTCGCGTATGTTTGTTTTTTTTTTTATGTATGTCCACCGATTTCTCCGTCAATTGTGGACCGATTTTGAAAATTCTTTTTTGTTTGAAAGGGTGTGCTCTCGAATTGGTCCCATATAAATTTTATTAACTTTGTTTGGATAGTTTTTGAGTTAGCTAAAAAGTACGTATTTTTTTCGCACTTAGTATGTAGATGATATGTTAAGTTTCTGTCATTGGTAGCAGATAGTGGTATTCGAATGTGTGTGGGGTAGGTACCACAACTAAAAAGTGAAAAATAAAAACTTTTTACAAAAAAGTCGGAAGTCGGTGTCTTGGGTTTTGTATTTTCGTTTTTTGCCACCGACTTCCGAAATTAAAGTTATTTTTCACTTTGTAGTGTTTTTTTTGGAGGTCGGTTGTTTTTTTTTTGTAATTTATTTTCTAAGAACTTTTAGCGTGTCCCACGTATTTTTTTTTTCTTTAGCCTGCACTGTCCTACTGATGAGTAAAGGCCTCCCCCAACTCCTTCCATGCATCCTTTTCCAGGGCCACCTCCATCCAACCCTTAAGGTACGCATCTAGGTCGTCTCGCCACTTTTTCCTGGGCCGACCTCGGCGCCGCCGTCCATCCTCAGACACCCACCGTGTGGAGACTGTTGCCCAACGATCACGATGCATGCGGCTGACATGACCCACCCAATCCCATTTTAGCTTGGCAGCCTTTTTGCCTACGTCTAAAATCCCCGTTTTGGAGCGTAGCGTGGTGTTGCGTATTCGGTCAGTTCGTTTTACACCTAGAATGCTGCGCTCTATTGCCCACGTATAGATCATCATTATGTATTTTATGCAGTTTTTCCATAACAAATTATAATTTAACACAAACTCCAAGTAGAAACTAAACATTTATTCACAGACAAATCTGTCCTTAATAGAATTTCTAATCTAACTTAGCAAATACGCGTGATTACTTAGTATAATAGGCGCATTGAAGCAGACTGACCTATACGTCGTAGTTATAGTAGTGTATGACTATTATATTGGAGGGGTCGCTCAATTGTAGATCAGAAATGTGTAGACATGACAACCAAGATATATTAAACTAGCTGCGCCCCACGATTTCACCCGCATAAGTCTCAATCCCGTGAGAATATCGGGATAAAAAGTATTCTATATGTCCTAGCCTAGGTCATGGTCTATCCAAGTGCCAAAGGAGAACATTCATCGTCAGTACATTTTTGGGCTAAATGTGAGAAATTTTATTTCACTGTTTTTTCGTGAATAGAAACCACTAAACAGACCTAAAACCAGTTAATACTAATGATACCTACGACTGATTCCTATTTCAATCAGCTAATAATAGTACTGGAGAAAACAATAACTATTTCGCACACTGTAGTTATGTGTTATGAAGTTATGTGGAGGAGCTTGTGGCTAAGTAATAACAGCTGCACGGGTCGATCGATCAGGTTAAGCTACGCTTGCCGCGGTTGGTCCGTGGATGGGTGACCATCTTTACATACCAAGTCCCCTCCGTGCCTCGGAAAGTACGTTAAGCCGTTGGTCCCGGCTGTCATTTGTAGATCTTTGATAGTCGTTACGGGTAGTTAGAAGCCCAAAAAGTCTGACAACCAGTCTTACCAAGGGGTATCGTGTTACCTAGTCACTAGGTTGTGGAGGTCAGATAGGCAGTCGCTCCATGTAAAATACTGGTATTCAGCTGCATCCGGTTAGACTGGAAGCCGACCCCAACATAGTTGGGAAAAGGCTAGGCAGATGAGTTATGTGGAGAATAACCCTAGAGCCTAGTTTCACTGTAAAAGATAATAACTGTATTGTTACTGGCATCAAAAGCTATTACTATAATTAGATTACTATTATTCTTTTAACTAAAACAATATTTGGATGACCGAGCTTGGCTCGGTTTTTAGGGTGCCGTAGCCAAATGGCAAAAAACGGAACCCTTATGGATTCGTCATGTCTGTCTGTCCGTCCGTTTGTCACAGCCACTTTTTTCCGAAACTATAAGAGCTATGCTGTTGAAACTTGGTAAGTAGATGTATTCTGTGAACCGCATTAAGATTTTCACAAAAAATTAAAAAAAAAAACAAAAAAATTGGGGTTCCCCATACTTAGAACTGAAACTCGAAATTTTTTTTTTTCATCAAACCCAAGCGTGTGGGGTATCTATGGATAGGTCTTTAAAAATGATATTGAGGTTTCTACTATAATTTTTTTCTAAACTGAATAATTTGCGCGAGAGACACTTCCAAAGTGGTAAAATGTGTTCCCCCTGGAACTTCTAAAATAAGAGAATGATAAAACCAAAAAAATATATGATGTACATTATCACAGAAACTTCCACCAAAAATTAGTTTAAACGAGATTTAGCAAGTAGTTTTTTTTAATTCGTCATAAATCGTAAACCGCAATTTACCTTTCATTCAATGTTACTTGCTGCTACGGAACCCTTCATGGGCGATGACCGAGCTTGGCTCGGCTTTTTTTTGTATCAACTCACTAAACTTGTATGAAGGTGTTCAAACCGGTGTGAATAGGCACGTGACTTCCTAATCATATAGGTATACAATCGATGCACCCAGTCGAGTCCCGCGTCGTACGCAGGATTCGACTCAGTTTGACCAATCCTTTATGTATATACAATATGTAAAAACAACCCTGTCCGATCCGAAAGGGGCTCATAGGTACTGCAATAAAATTACCAAAAAGTTTTTTTAGCTATTTAAAATTCACATTTTAATACCAAAATTACCAACAGACGTCATAAGTTATGACTTGTAGACACCCGCTAAACGACGGCCGCCCGCGCCCCATGTATATGTCGGATCCGGTCATTAGTATGGACACGAAACGAATCGCAAGCGCGCCGCTGGCGACAGGACTTGATCTACCCACACCTAAAGCGCGAGCTTCTACAGGGTTGTAATGTTTTAAGGCCACGGCGAAGAGGGATTCAGCCTCTGATTGCATCGGAGTTAAGACGTCGCGGAACTGTTCTCGATTCGTGGTGCTCAGTTATTGTTTAGTTGTAATTTGTGATCATTGTGTTAATTGGTGATTTTAATAAACGCCGCCGCGCCGTCGCACCCAGTGTGTGTATAATTTAGCTAGTGTGATTAATTTGATAGTAAATTATAATGAGATCTGAACTGCAAACTGATTTTCTATTGCGCATTAACCAATACTACCCATACTACGCCCACAGTAGTTAAAATATGCCTGAAAATAACGAGAGTCACATACCCGTCTCCGACATATATAGTAAATTAATAAAAATCCCCAGAAAAAAAAAAAATGTTTTTTCCTTGAAAATTCCCACCTATGCTCACAGTACGATACCCTAACAATATCCTCACGGATCGAACAGGTTTTTGAAGTGAAAACTTCTTTAGGCGCGTTGGGCATTTTTGAGATGGGAAAAACAATTGAACTCGCGACACCGTTACCAACACCTTATTTTTGTAACGGATTGTGCTCTTTATTTATATTAGGTTACGCATCAATGTTCTATGCAAGTATTTTTACTTTAAAGGTTTCGGAAGTATTTTTTTTTTGTAAACGCGATTTGCTCATTATTTAGATAAGGTTACGGATCAATGTTCCATACAAGTATTTTTTTCACTTCTGTTGGCACTCCCGGAGTGTCACTGTTTTTTTTTTTAAATATTGTATAGGTTTACCATTATTTGGGTATCTACGCGTTTAAACTCATAAGAAACGGGTATAATTAACCCCTTGACTACCACAAATCAGTTGAAACGTCCCATCTACACCTATTTACTTTATAATCTATGCCCCAACAGTGGCGGTGGCAAGATAGGCTGCTGGGACAAAAGACACCACTGGACTGTAAACTAGATAGCCCTTAAATTAATTAATGGTCGCGAGATAATCTTTTGTGCCATTAGAAATAAAGGGTCAGATATATGTATCTCCTTGCAATATATGGTATTTTCTATTGTAGATGTTAAAAGGGTTTAGGCAAGGTATTTTATGTAACGAAGGGCAATGTGTGTTTTGAGTTTCAGTTTTAGTGCTTAGTTTGGAGAATGTAAAGATCGTAGTAGGTGGCTTTTTGTACGTCCTGCCTACCTCCTTGGGAAGAAAGGCGTGAGTTTATGTTTGTTAGCATTGATATTTAATGGTTTTTGGTAGTGAATGATGGGAAGTGATAATATTTTGTTGAAATTAAAATAAAACAAGCGAACCTTATAGTAGTCGGATATGATGTGTAACATCTAACATCTCACATCTCTCTCTCATCTGAAATCAGGGCTGTGCTGTGGGCCCTCATAGCACAGCATCATGCCGAGTGGAAGCCTTCTTGTCACAGTCATGACGTGCCAGCAGCTGCCGCATATTTCTATTTATTTATTGTTTTATTTTATTTTATTGTTCTCTTTTTTTATGGACGTATTTCAGTGACAACTAAACTTAATATTTCTTTCTCACCTTGGTAATAAGCAACATTAAAGGGGCGGGGCCTTGTCAAGGTCGTTTATGACGGCCAACTCTAGCACCGCGCGCGCTCGTTGGTCAAATCAAATAGCGCGCACTTCCCCGGCTTCATAGGATATCGGAATTACTTTTACACGTCATATTTAGATATTTAGTTCTATTTACGTTTAGTTTTTATTTTTTATTTCTGCTTGAGTATACCTAGTTCTCGATGTTTTTGGTTGGTATATTGGCGTGTGCTAGCTGACATATGGCGAATAATTTATCATTTAAATTATGTTTTGTGTTGCATAATGTAAGTTATTTTGCATACTATTGTATAGAATCATTTTTCTAACTTGAACAGACAGCTGTGCTGCTGGGGAGTTTGTTGCGCCACTTCTTCTTCCCAGCTAAAGGCACTAGGAAGTGGTGAAGGGTGGGCGTTTTGGGGGACTGTCTTATGTAATTTTGACGTTCGAAAAGTGCTGATTCTCAGCCTAGTTTGAAGAAATGACTTTTGAATTTTGAATATAAAAATAAAAAAAATATTAAAATTAAAAGTAAGCTAGATGAGTTCGGCCTTTCCTATTTAGATTGCAGGAAAGCGAGAGGGAAGACGTTATCCTTAAAAAAAAAATGTTTTGCACAAATTACTAAGCAAACCTATTCTGTTGCCGTTTAAGTGAAAACTAAATCATTTTACTTTTTATGGACACCGTGCAAAATCACGTGCTTAAAGAAACTGCCCATTAATAAGCAACATTAAAGAGTAATATCATACAACTATAATTTCTGGTACAAAAAACATTGACGGTCTTTACGATCACAAAACGTTTATTTACCGTAACTTTTAACCAATAGCCAACATACCGTGAACTGGAAACCAGAAAAAGTAAAACAATATCGTGAAAAAAATCTAACGTACAAGTATTTTTTCAGTTGACTGAACACTTTGACCATTGGATAGAAAAAACAACGCGGCGAGTTGTTTCAACTAAATAAAAAATAGGATATAAAGGCTCATGCAGACTGGCGCGACTTGTCGCGCGTCACGTCACGTGGCGATTCTGCGATATTATCACCACGCAATACCTTTCACACTAGCGCGCCACGATATTGCGGGTGCAACAGGCAGCGCGATGCACAGCACGACTCCAAAGGAACATCTTATATGATGTCGCGTCGATATCGTTGTGATAACGCAAGAATGCAACAGAGTATTTTCTGTATCGCGGGGCGACAGGTCGCTCATGTGTATAGCGCTTTCATGGTAATTCTTCTATGGATATAGTATATCGCAGAATCGCGTCACATGACAAGTCGCGCCGGTCTGCACGAGTCTTTATGAGGGCTAGGGGTCCGATACCGGAATTCAGTATTGTTTTATTACATTTTTGCCAATATCCTAATAGGAGGGATTCGTGACTAAATAACAACAGCCGCACGGGTCGATCGAAGGTTAAGGGGACGATAATTGACTTTTGATGATTTTATACTGAAGATGACGTCTAAACGAGTTGTGTTAGTGATTTGGAAAAAATATATGTTAAATTAGAGCATTTTCTTAATATTTTAATATGGCCATATTTTTGATTATGTTTATATTACATAGTGAAATTAATTTGCAAAGTTATGTCTAACGCGAATAAAAAACTGAGAATGACGCAAAATCTATCAAGCGTATTCACCATTTTAAAGATAATTAAATTATTGATCTTTTAGTATAAGTGTTTTATTAAAATACCTTTTGTTTTACGTGTAATAAATTAATAATGCGTCTAATTTGGGACAGTGCTCCTTGATGGGCGAGTCCTATTACTGGCTGGACGTACGACGCGTTGCGTGAGCTCAGCACAGAACACGCAAGCTAACCATTCAAAGTCACTGTCATATATCTGCGTCTTAAGCTACGCTTACCGCAGTCGGTTCGTGGATGGGTGACCATGCATTACATATCAAGACCCCTCCGTGCCTCGAAAAACACGTTAAGTCGTTAGTCCCGGCTGTCATTTGTACATCTTTGACAGTCGTTACGGGTAGTCAGAAGCACGGACGTCTGAGAACCAGCTTTACCAAGGGGTATCGTGTCACCCATTAACTGGGTTGTGGAGTTCCGATAAGGAGGAGGTCTAGCTGTATTCAGTTAGACTAGAAGCTAACCCCAATATAGTTGGGAAAAGGCTTCGCAGATGATGATTATCTCCACGGGCGACAGAATAATAAGAAAGAAATGGAAAGAAAAAAGAAAAATAAGCAAATAAAGAATCGCAGCGATAGTCTCGCCGTTTCATCAAATATAATGGAAACTCTTTGAATCAATCTCCACACGGCGATATCATCGCGGCGATAATTTGAAGGCACGGCGTGACTATCACCGCGATTCTCTCGTCCATGGAGATGGCGCCTTCGGGTTCGGTTCAATGTTGGAATTTAGTATTTTTAGAACGAAGTTCTTTAACGTGGCTTGTAAACTTTTAGAAATCGTCACGCTAAAAAGTGTTATTAATACTTGCGACTGTCTTCTTCTAATTCAAAGTGAAAGAAAGAGAGAGAGAGAGAGAGAGAACGTCAGCAGAAAAAAACAAAAAAAAAAGAGTAAGTGATTACAGTGTCGTGGGATAATATTGTACATACACATCGGCCAGAGTAAATTACGTGTTGGAGAGAGAGAGAAAGTGTTAATTTGGTCAAAATGAAAATCCAAGATCTCTGAAAATTTTCAAATTTTTCGTTATGGGTGTCGTTTTCATAGTTTTCGAGGGTGCTAAAGCCGTTATGAGGTCAAAATGTAAATCCAAGATGGCGGCTGTCGGGGTCCCCCGACTGCACACGTGTTTTTATTAAACTTCTGTTAATATCAAAGTATACGAAAATTATTACGAGCGGTATTGTTATTTTTATGAGCGTACTGAGTCCTATAAAAGTTGCCCCAAATTCAGGCTAAGTGAAATTTGTGTTGGTTGCAGAATTTTTGCGGTAAAGTGATTCCTTCTTTGTTAAAATTTATTTTATTTGTTTGTTTGAAACAATAAAAATACTTCGTGGTGCGGAAGGATCGGCTGCCGAGTTTGTGGTCCAAATTCGATTGGAGAGTGTTTTATAAAGAGGGAATTGGAAATAAATGATCACAAAATGTAATTTGAACTCTAGAATTTTAATGCCCTAGGTGTTAAATATATTAATCAACACCATCACTTAATTACTTTGCTTAATTTCAGGTGCTGATAAATTAATAAGTTGTCTGTATACAACATTTCCCGGAATTAACGCATACCATCAAACAGTTTAAAAAAAAAACGTGTGGCACTCGGGGACTGCCGCGGTAAAGCTATTGCATAGCATTTGTAACCTCCATACTTCCTATTTGTCAACGCTACACTTGGGATGATGACGTGATGACATAAAACAAAAATTACGTTGTCATGGGAACCGTAATTACATGGTAGGCGGAGTGGGGGTGTTAGGTTTTATTCGTTACGGAATTTCTTGATTCGGTCGCCGCGCTCAAAGCCCGTGATAAAAGCTATGCAATAGCTTAAAAACTATAATCACCAAGGCTGGCTAACGAATCAGTGATGGCGATAGATATTCATGTTAACACACGGAATTTCGCATCTGTATGCCATCCTAACAACAAAAACATCATCTAAATCACTCGACTATAAACTACTACATTCAACTTCCTAGAACGCATATTGGATCGGAATTAGGAACCCATTAGTACTGGAAACCGGTTTGAACCGGTTATTTGCGTATAAATCCGGATATCAGCGAGTTCCGTTTCAGCTTTTCCGGTTATTCTGTGTGGTTGGGAGCGTTTGTTAACTACCAATATATTATTTGGGCTCAATGAACAGGATTTATTCCGGGGCTATGTTTTGATCTAAGTCCCGGTCTTGTTAAGCCTCGTTCACACCGCTGCGCTGGTGCATATTAGGCATGAATCTCCATGTAAACTACTGTAAACTATTCTATAAACTGTTTATTCACGGCTACCCTTGTGAGCAGGTACTTATTTAGAGGTATGAGGAATAGGGTGAAAAGTTTACTCATGTTCTATAGAAAAGGGAGGATCCTCCGACCAGACGGGTGTCGTATCTGGCGGGCAACTGCCCTACGCAGCAACGATTGTTTTTTTTCTTTTTTTTTTTTCTTTTTTCTGTTGGTCATCTCATAGTTGGCCTCTGAGGCCAAGACTATTTAACCGAGCAAACCTGTGGGTGCCTTAAGCTGCTACACTCAAAGTCTCCAGCCAGGGACTTACAAACTAAACTTATAAACTAGGTGAACGCTCGCTAAGGGCACCCCCTGTGGGGTACGAGCCTCGGCTTAGGGCGTTTACCGGAGGGAGGACATCAAAGATGGGACGCGCTGGATCAAAGCTTTGATCATGATTATTAATCGGGGAATTTAAAGCTACGTGCTCAGCGGCAACAACTGCTGGCACCTCGTTTTCGAGCAAGTGTCGGGGGGAGTAACATTTACTCGGGGGCGCGGCGGTCGCGATCGCAAAGGACCTCGACGGCGAGGTCGGAATGACGGGAAGCGTCGGAACTTGTGTCCTAACGTACTCGTTTCCCTACTAGACTCCTGATGGATGGTAGTTGTGTCGTCTGGGTCGGTAAGAATATGCCTTGGTCGGCGAACATGAACTGAAAACGATTGATGTCGGGGAACTTATACATAATTATGGAGTTCGCGCGGTAAACTCCAATTTCGCGATGCAGGATTTGTGTGACGTCAGGATTTTGTATGACGTCAGGATTTTGTGTGATATCAGGTCTTTGATGCGTAGTTTGTATGTGGTGATGTAGATGGCGCCACATTTATACTAAATGCTTAAACAATAACATTGGAAATCTTGAGCTTCTTACTTCGGGAACCGTCACAATGCGGCAGGATATCAAACCCTGCCCAAATCGGAGACACGAAGGATTAAACTACAGGATCTGATTAATAAAATATTTGCAACTAGCTGTGAGATCCAGAGTGAAAAGTACCCTATGTTCTTCTCCAGCTCCCAGGCTACCTATCTATCTTTCATAACGATCGGTTCAGTGGTTTAGGCGTGAAAAGGTAACAAACAGACGGACAGAGTTATTTTCGCGTTAAAAATATTTTTAGATTTTACCTGATAGCTTTATAACCACTTTTAAAATTGTTTTTACTTTTCTTTTATTCTTTTATTTTTGGTGTGTGGGACATTAATTGAAAAAAAAAAAAAAAAACGTGTGGCACTCGGGGACTACCGCGGTAAAGCTATTGCATAGCATTTGTAACCTCCATATTTCCTATTTGTCAACGCTACACTTGGGATGATGACGTGATGACATAAAAATTACGTTCCCATGACAACATCACGTTGTCATGGGAACCGTCATTACATGGTAGGCGGAGTGGGGTGTGTTAGGTTTTATTTTCGTTACGGAATTTCTTGATTCCGTCGCTGCGCTCAAAGCCCGCAATAAAAGCTATGCAATAGCTTAAAAATTAAATAAAAAAAATAAAATAAAATAAAATATTTATTTCAATTACAAAAAGGCATTTACATACATATGATCGGAGATCACCTTTTAAGCAAGGAATTGCTTGTGTTAGGAGACTCCGCGCTTCCACTTATCATCATCTTATGTAATTGAGCAGTGTAGACAATGTAAACATGCAGTAAAATAAAATAAATTAAATGAAATTAAATTAAATGAAATGGGTAACTTAAAATTAAACAATTGAAAGGGTAAATGAGTGAGAGTTATGCATAGAAAAGAGCCAAGTCGCGTGTTACGTGTGATTATGTGTGAGTATGGGTGAGTGATTATGTGTGAGTATGGGTGAGAGTGTGAAGTGTGAGGGTGTGTAGTGCGTGAATTATAGTTAGAATATTTAGAGTTATACTGTCGTTTAATATCCTGCTCAACATAAAAATAGATACGAGAATGTATTTGTTTATTAGGAATTTGTGTGTTTGCATTGTTTGTTTGCTTGTTACGACTTCACGCCGAAATGGCTGAACAGATCCGGATGAGATTTGGCAATTAGGTAGATAATATCTGGGTTCTCTGGGTAAGGATACAGTTTAGGTGTAAGTGCAAGCTCAACTGCAGAATGTAGGTTGTAGGTTGTAGGATAGCCCTGCGACAATGTCTTGGGATCGGAAGAAGCCAAATACAACTTCTTCCACTAACCTTGTACACAACAACCCAAATGCAAGTAATTTGGTTATTGAAGCGTAGATACAAAAGACTCAACATCGTCGTAGGTTTTAGTCTTGAGCCATTCGGTTACAACTCTTTTACAGTCGCGGAGCTTCAAGGAGTATATACGTAGTTCTTTATTCAGCAAGTTGTATAGGTAAGAAGATTGCCTTGAGTATTGTCTTTTAGCGAAAGTAGATCTAACCTTGACAGTTGGAGCGACTAAGTAGTTCCTTCTCTTTCTAGGCTTAGAGGGATCATATGGGAGGGATGTGTGCTTTTTTAGTATGAGTTGAAGCAAATAAAGTTTCCTTACAGACAGAAGACCAGATAATTGGTACAGGCTTCGAGTAGGGAATCTATAGGGTTTAAAGAACATGACCTTAAGCAAGGATCTTTGGGCCCTCTCAAGTTCTAAATTTTTTATTTTTGTTGTCCCTCCCCAACAAGGCAAACAGTATGTGAGGATCGATTGGGCCAATGATATGTATACTTGCTTCAGAAGCCGCTTTGAAGCCGCATGTCTCCGTGCCTTAAAGGTCCATATCATTTTCCTAACTCTTTTCATTATAAGTTCAGTGTGCATGTGCCAGGACAGGCGCTGATCAATCATAACCCCTAGGTATTTAGTGTGTTGTAACCTATCAATCCTTACACATGTGCAGTCGAGGGTTGGGGGGTCAGGACAGTTGTGTATTTTTATTTGGAATTCTTGTGACGGTTGCGAGTTATTATACTTAGTAAAGCAGATATAGTTGGATTTAGAGGCATTAAGCGTGAGGAGACTATAATTTAGCCAAGCTGCAATCTTTGCCAGGCCACATTCAGCCAGCCTTCGAACACTAGCCCAAGTTTTAGCAGTGAAGACAATGGCAGTGTCGTCGGCGTATGAGAATATGAGTCCGCCGTCAATCTTCATGTTGCATAAATTATTAATGTAGATAAGGAACAAGGTCGGCCCAAGGACACTGCCCTGACCGACTCCGAAAGTAACGGCTAACTCGGAGCTAGTGTAATTCGCAATTTTAACCGTTTGTTTGCGATTGCTCAGGTAAGACTTAAAAAGATCAAGAGCGGGTCCCCTTAAACCGATGCTTTCTAGCCTATGTAAAAGTATGGGGACAGACACTGTGTCAAAGGCCTTTTTGAGGTCAAGAAAAACAGTTAGACACTTGTTGCCACTATCCACTCCATCTACCAGAGCAGAAGTTAGTGACAGAACTGCATCCTCAGTAGACTTTCCTTGTCTAAACCCAAATTGAGAGGGTGACAGTATTTTATATTTAGAGAGGAATTTAACTAGGCGCGAGTTTATAAGTCTCTCAAGGATTTTTGAAATGGACGGTAGGACAGAGATTGGCCTATAATTTGACGGGTCAGTCCTGTCCCCAGACTTGTACACAGGTGTTATTAGGGCCACTTTCAAAGCGTCCGGGAAAAGTCCCTGCTCGAAGCATAGATTAATTAAGTGGGTTATGACTGGTACAATTGGTTCGTGAGCGGCTTTTAGAAAGTTGACTTGTATTTTATCCCAGCCAGGAGCACTATCTGCTTTCAAACTCATTAGAGTGGCTCGAACTTCGTCGGGGTCTGTGTCGAGAAGAACAAAAGATGAGGGCAAAGGACCATCTGTCGAGAATGAGTCAGGATTAGTATTATCTCCTGCTGAGGGCTGAGAAGTAGTGATATTATCTGCAAGAAGCTTGCCTATGTTAGAGAAGTAATCATTAACCTTGTCAACAGATTTCTGTGGGGAAGTGGATAGCTCTAGTAGATCCAAACTATGTGTTTTTTTAGGTTTGCGTTGTGTGATGTTGTTAATGATATCCCATGTCTTTTTAGGGTTTTTGTGCACTTTGGAAAGTTGAATTCTGTCATATTTTCGTTTTTGTTTTCTGATAATGGTAATGCAGTAATTACGATACCTTTTGTATGTGATTTTTAGTACTTCGTTGAATGGGTCAAGCCTCAGTCTCTTCTGCATACAATTTCTATTCAAAATACAGCGCAATAAGCCAATAGTCATCCACGGTTTTAAGATTCTATTTTTCAAAGGTACATTCAGAGTTATTGTACTGAGTGTGACACAATTTTGCAGTATTTCAATTAGATTATTGGTAAGAGTGTTAGGGTTATCATGTTTTAATAGGTCTGACAGGTTACTAGCTTTGAGGAGCTCAAGTCCCTTCTCCAAATTAAAGACTGTTTTTGTTTTTGAGCATCTTATTAAATTTGAATGGTTTGTGATTTTTAGGAAAGTCATGAAATGGTCAGTAATAGTTGTGTGAATAATTGCAATGGTTGCAGTTTTGGTGCCAGGTTTGAGTTTTAAAATGAAATGGTCAAGACAGGTTTTGTCTCTCGTGGGGAGCGAGTGACCAGGGAGTAGACCATGCATGGCTAACATATTGAGGTAGTTAAGTCTATTTGAGCGTTCGTGTGATTGCTCATTTTGATTGAATGTAAGATTAATATTTATATCTCCAGTGATTATTACGTTTTTAATTGATGCGATGGTAGTTAGGTGATTGTTTAAGGAGTGAATAAATTGGTCCGCGTTCGCAGTTGAGGGAGACCGATAAATTGCAATAACTATAAGGTCAGGCACAATATGAATCTCCAAGCAAGACGCGTGAGCTAACTTTACTTCTCTTGTCTTATTTTTATGTGTGTTTTTAATATAGGCGACCACTCCGTCAGCCTTATTCAGATGATTTGTTGTTTGGAACGAGATATAGTTAGTTATTTGAGGTACTGGTTTATTTGAGTTCAGCCTACATTCGGTTAGGATTAACAGATCGATTTCTGTTTTAAGAATTGCTAAGTTTAATTGAAGATCATCAAAGTTAGAGTAAATAGATCTAATATTCTGCGAAACGATGGCAAAGTCGGAAGAGTTAGGCGCTATATGCTTAGCGAAGTCGTCAATGCCACAATCAAACACTTGGGCTATTTCAGAATTGTCTATGTCATTCAAAGTTAATAAAGTATTATCCATATTTATAAGTTTTACAGGTGCAGGATATCATAACTATATTCGTATTATTATTCCGTGTGTGGGTGTGGGTGGATGCATGTGTCTGTAAGTGTGTAGAGGTATGTAAGGTATGAAAGTTTGTAAATTTGGTTTCCGGATTGAGTGTAGATTTGAATGATGAAGAATGAGCGTAACAACACGATTGGTTAACAAAATATGGCTTATTATTTAACTTATGGTATAACTTAATACTAAATAATTTTGAGGGTTTTAAATACCAATGAAAGTTTAACAAATAGGTAAAATAGGGTAAAGAAATAAAATTGAAGTGATAGGTCGTTTGCAAGATGACAACTAGTCATTTAAGTTGTAAAAGATTATGTACCTGTCACTCACTATTTATAACAATAGTAGGAGAATCATCATCCTTCTTAATATGTACTTTCCCATAGGCTGTCCAACAGTACTTATATATCTTCGATTTTGCCAGGTCACGCGCAAGAAAGTGTAGTCGAGCACCTTTTGTAGTTAATTGTTCCGAGACATATATTGGCGTATTCTCGTCTGTCTTAAGTCCGAGATGTCTCGCACATAGTTTTCCGCTTTGCTTTCTATTAAAGGCTTTAGTTGACTTCAAGAAGTCAGACTTAAGAATAGTCGACTTTAACTCAACTACAATAGGGCTATTTTTTGCGTCAGTTCTTCTGCTATTCACTCGAAATATGTCACTTATATCCGGTTTCGTGATATTACAGCCTACTTCGTTTGATAAGAATATGGTCATTTTTATCAGATCTTCTTTGGATTCCTTAGCTAACTTTGGTGCATTTTTGATCTCGAAATTCGCCTTTCGGCTACCTCTCTGTAGTTCTTCAATTTTGTCCTCTAATATTGTGATGTGGCTTCTATCTTTCGTAGATTGAGCTTTAAATTGGTTTGTTAGAATAAAAAAAATCATTGTTTGTCGATAAACTGGTATTTTTTCCGCATAAACATAACCGACTAGCGTGGATTTACTGTCAATAAGTCCAATTAAGGATTATCATCAACAAAAACAAACTGTATAGAAAAATCAACAACGCCCTCGAATAACCTTTTTATCTTTATTCACCCTGTACCGTGTATCTATGTAGGTACGTATTATATCCGGAACAAAGCGGTCCGGACACGGAAAGGCGCATCCGAGAAAAGAATGTAATGCTATTACGGACAGCCATTTTGTTAATGCAGATGCATACACTGCCCTATGAAAGCGTACGTACCCGAGCTGCGTGTTGCGGTGCAAATAGGAATGTGAGGAGCTTTTTGTAATATCTAAGTGTTTTTTTTTTGATGTGGTGTTTGTAAAAAAGGTTTGGCTTGGGAAAAATCACAAAATAATTAAAAAAATTGTTTATGTTAACGTATTGAATTATTATTGTTGGGTTTATTTTTATTGAGATTTAAAAAGTATGGCAGCACCAAAACTTAACAATTGTGTCTGTTTATGTTTTTCTAGTACAATTGTTTTTAAATTAGGCACCAAATGTCTACAATTTTGTAAACATTCAATTGGATTTAGCATAATTATTCGTTATCTCACACTTTACAATTTTACTAAACATTTTTAATATCCACAAAAACGTACGTCTGTACATTTTGAGATCATAAAAAGATACCTCACACGTTTTAATTCTTTTCTCTGCTACTAATGTTAATATAGTATCCCATTTTAATAACGCTGAGTTATTGCGTCTGACTTAGAAATAATAGGACTCGTGGTGATGTTGAAATGAGAATTAGATGTAGCCGTCAGTTTTAGTTAATGTTTAAAACATGATTTAATACAATGTGTGGTTTAAGTATAAGTATAAAGATTTATTGTTTAACTAGGACTAGATTACATGGCAAGGTAATATATAAAGCACAAGCATAAAGTTTCATAATCTAGTTAGTGGATGTCGTACTGTTCTCCTAGATAGGTTACAAAATAACCTGTGTTTAGGAGAAATTAAGATTTCAATATGTGAACAACATGAACACTATTCAAGTACTATATTTATTTTAATTATAATGATACTCAGAAACAGCCTACTAATACTTTTTTGGATAGGCAAAACGTTTAAAATAATTAGTTTTATTAAAAAAATCAAATCCTCAACGTTTGACGAGTTTTTCCGCAACTCTACTGCATTCTAGTTTTTTTTTTTACATATGGCAAGCAAAACCGATGTCGTCCATTCTGCCAATATCTAAAAAGACAAATAGTTTTTTTTTAATACATTTAACACATCATTTTTATTTGCACTGTAAATTTTCATTTCAAGAACCTGGTAAATTCTTACAGCGCCTTAATTCCTCAATTAAAACAACATGGTGGATGAAATAAAAAGCTTTCGAATTAATTCCTATGGTTCCCTGAATTATGTATGACGGATTACATTATCGTACTAGCTGTTTATCCAGTGTTCGCCCTTGTGCGTTGCACTCAGGGATTGTCAGACCTTTGTTGGTGCACATGGGCTTTTTAATGAAGTCTCCTTTTCATTTTGTTGAGGGTTAAAGTGAATTAAGTGGAAAAAGGTGCAGTGGTGGTTCAGTAGTAAGGGCCGTGACTAAGATTAAGACCTACAATTCGTAAATTGTAGGTCTTAATCTCAAACCCAGAAAGGCATTTTACTTTGTGTAAATAATTTAGTCACCTCTGCTCTCAAAACGATGAAGGAAAACATCGTGAGGAAACCGGCATGTCCTAGAAGCAAAAATTCGAAGACATCTACCAACACGTACTGGGCTCGCGTAGTGGACGGCTCACTCTCTCGCACTGAGAGGAGGGCTGTGTCCCAGCAGTGGGAACATTATAGGCTGATTATGCCAGGTGGAAAAAAATGTAAGATAGTTTGAAAATTTTCGGGTACTAATTTAATTTTTGGTCAGTGAAGATGGATTTTATGAAGTTTTAGACATGTGTGTAGGATTTTGAGTTCTAGTTCGACTTGCCATCATTGCCTTGATCTTATACGATGGCGTTTTTTCTTCTTTGACTATCATTTGACAGAAATGGCCAGCCCAACAGAGAAATTTACAGTATCTAATATTCAAATTCAATCAACCTGCCTAGCCTTTTCCCAACTATGTTGAAGTCTGCTTCTAGTGTTAAAAGCTGAATACCAGTAATTTACAAGGAGCGACTGCCTATCTGACCTTCATAACGCCTATAACACGATACCTCTTGGTAAGACTGGTTGTCAGACTTTGGGCTTCTGACGACCCGTAACGACTGTCAAAGATCTACGAACTACAGCCGAGGCCAGAGGCATGGTAGGGTCTCGATATGTAATGGATGGTCACCCATCCGTGAACTGACCGCGGCAAGCGTAGCTTAAACTTCGACGCGTGCTGTTATTATTATGCCACGAGGCCAAACTAATCTTCTAATTAGGTTTAGGTTAATTACAAAACACTATATCAATCTGCCTAGCCTTTTCCCAACTACGTTCGGGTCGGCTTCCAGTCTAACCGGATGCAGCTGAATATCAGTATTTTACAAAGAGCGACTGCCTATCTGATCTCCACAACCCAGTAACTGGGTAATACGATACCCCTTTGGTAAGACTGGTTGTTAAACTTTCGGGCTTCTGACGACCCGTAACGACTGTTAAAGATCCACGAATGACAGCCGGGACCAAAGGCTTAAAGTTTTTTCCGAGGCACGGAGGAGTTTCGATATGTAAAAATGGTCACCCATCCACGGTCTAGCGTAGCTTAACTTGATGGATCAACCCGTGTGGCTATTACTTAGCCACGAGCTCCTCCAATTATAAAACACTATAGATAAATTAAATATTATCCATTGCAATGTTGTTTCATACACAGTTCAACAGGCAAAAATTTTATTTTTGAATTATTATCATGGAGAACTAAAGCGTTTATTTAAATTTCAAATGGAGAGACCTCTGCCTGCCTTTAGGCTAAGCGTATGCTGAGACGCAGGTGACGCAGTTCAACGAAGCGCAGGGCAGAGCAGATTTTGTAATGCATGCACGTACTAGCTGCAAACGCTGCTACATCTTCCCTTACAAACTACTTACATGGGACTAAGTGCGAATGGAACCAAGTACGAATGGGACCAAGTGCGAATGGGACCATGTGCGAATGGGACCAAGTGCGAATGGGACTAACTGCGAATAGGACCAAGTGCGAATGGGACCAACTGCGAACGCGGTACGAAGTGCGAATGGGCCGAAGTGCGAATAACACAGATTCGCAACCATGAAATCAGTACATATTTATAAAACAAAGTCCGTCTGCCCGTCGCGTCGGTCTGTCTGAATGCGATAAACTCAAAAACGACCGAACGGATTTTCATACGGTTTTCACCAATAGACGGAGTGATTCATGAGAAAGGTTTAGGTATATAATTCATTAAGGTTTTGTGTAAATTGGCTGAAATAGGATGATAATTATTGAAGACTAGCTGCGCCCCGCGGTTTCACCCGAATAAGTCTCGATCCCGTGGGAAAAAAAAAAAAGTATCCTATGTTCTTTTCCAAGGCATATATGGGTATATGGGTTTTTATATATGTGCCAAATTTCATCCAAATCCGTTCAGCCGTTTTAGCGTGAAGGCGTAACAAACAAACTTACTTTCGCATTTATAATATTAAGGATGTCGCGGAAAAAATTATGCCGACTGGGAGCTTTACTGGCGTGAGTCACGTAACCAAATAGAGTTTATATAAAAACAATGTATTACGGAATTATTGCTCTTTACTTGGATTAACACATAGGGTACTTTTAATCTCGGTAGCACGTTCCCGTGGGGTATTTTCCGACATCCACGCGGGCGAAGCTGCGGACAAAAGCTAGTATGATTAAATAAAACAAGGGCTATTACCACTCGGCTACCTCTGCTATAAAAAGGGATGAGATTCTTGTGAAATAAAGTACTTAACATTTAAAGGAAATTTTTTTGATTGTAAATTCAAAGCAACCTGAAAAAATTTCAAAGACAGGCTTTAAACGGAAATAATTTAAAAAGAATCAGTCATTTAAACCTTACGGCCATATTTTAATCAGGATTCGACAAAGAACCTACAATATTCTTTAACCTATCTAAATGTTCACGCCGTGTTCATCTTTATTGCTTACAAAATAAGAACTAAATTCAAACGCATAAATTATATCCCTTTACCAATAATTGTGTAAACTAATTTCAACTTTACCAACAAACAAATAAGAACAAAATTTGAATACGCAAACATAACCCTTTTACTGTTTACGGCCTTTTTTCGAAAACAATAGATCTGAGCTGGTACCGAGTACAATTTTATTCGGTCGTTCGAACCTTTAATAATTGAATAACTTTGAACCCAGAACCCGATAGAATTTCACAAGGAAACCTATAAAATTTACCTCGAGTTTAACTTTTAGAGTTTCCAGGTAATAATTGATACGATGGACCGCCGTAAACCGGTCTGAACCGGTTATGGGCGGTTGAAGCCAGACCGATCGAGTTTCAACTAGAATTTCTTAGACAATCGATGTTTATAGAGTGCATGTAGTGGAAAGAATCGATACATGAGACTAAGCCGACGTTCGTACGGACGTAATAAAATCGCGGCGGGATTTTACCCGCGCACTGGATTTTCAACTCTCTTTTTTAAGCCGAGCGTTGAGAATCCAATGCGCTGGGACATACTCTCGTCCCAGCGCGTTGAAAAACGCACTGTTGGATTTTCAACTCTCGACGCTAAGCAGAGCGTTGAAAATCGAGTGCACGAAAAAAAATCACCGCGATTTTATTACGTCCGTGTGAACGTGAGCTAAAAGATAAGTAGACATCTTGATGATTTCTTATTCTGGTGATTCAACTTTATAAAGCAGCTTCTTAGATAATAATTGGTTAGTACTGTATCAAATAAGTACTGGGTTTGTGGCAACATCTACATCGCCACATGTAAACGTCACACTGACGTCATACGAAATCCTGTACCGCGCAAGCAGAGTTTACCGCGCGATCAGAATATAATAGATGACTTCCCGACATCAATCGTTGAGCAGTTGCCCACAAGACACACGTCTGGTCGGAGGATCCTCTCTTTTCTATAGAGGATGAGTGAACTTTATACCCTGTTCATCATGCCTTTTTAATGATGACCCCGAGTATGAACGTCAGTGCAGCCTTGGTTCATTAGTTCCTCATACCTTTATAGTTTCAATCAGGTTCTTTTCTTTTAAAATTTTGAACATGACCTAAATATTATATCATCAAGATAAACAGAAAACAGTTTTGAAGCAACCAGATATTATGTACCCCTATAAAGCTTTACTACTTATCGAAACAAGTAGGTAAACTACGGAAAAAACTTCATATAAACCAAAATGGCATCCGAAAATCCATCACATTATATCTCCTATCCCATGAAATAGGATCGTATTCCAAGCGTAACACAAATACTTTTCAAGAAAAGATTCTTGTAAACGCGATCTTTCGACATGGCACACACTATGCGACACGCGACTGCGACAGCTCGGCGAGTAGACGCAACGTTAGGCTGCGGCTGACAATTTTCATAAATTTTGATCAAAGCTCCGCACACTTGGCGTCGAGCACGCTCTTGCGACTTGTCGCAGCGAGTGGACGCATGTTGCTCGCGCATATTTGATGACAATCGGATGCACTTCGCTTTCACATAATAAACACCAAGGCAAGTACAACTGGAGGCTCTAAACTCACTCACAAGATGAACAACATGACAGTCTCTCTCGAATATTCAAAGAAAATGATGTAATGATTAGTCGCAGGCGCAAACGACAACTCTGCGACTTGTTGTAGCGACTAGACGCAGCAACAAGACGCATAGTTTGCGCTGGCACTCCATGGGAAGGGAATCAAATGTGTTGTCATAGGACCAATGAATTTGTGGATTACCTACCCTCCAAATAGAGTATAAGATTTCATGAAGGAGGATTAACTGTAATGCTGTTGGCAGATTTACAAAAGAGGGATGTCATTATTATGATCTCTAATTTTATAAATAAACTAGCTGACCCCGGCAAACGTTGTTTTGCCAATTATTTGTTTGGGGTGGACAACCCTTATCACTTAGGGGTATGAAAAATAACTAGTAGCTGATTCTCAGAACTACTGAATATGCAGCAATCACGCTAGACGAGAAATTACAATGGGGACCTCATATAACATCTCTTGCGGGGCGGTTAAGCTCGGCCGCTTATGCTGTTAGAAAGATAAGACAGTTAACAGATGTAGAAACCGCGCGTTTGGTCTATTTTAGCTACTTCCACAGCATTATGTCATATGGCATTTTACTGTGGGGTCGGGCTGCTGACATTGAATCAATCTTTATTTTGCAAAAGAGAGCTGTCAGAGCCATTTATAATCTACGTCGCCGCGAATCTCTCAGGGAACTTTTTAAAAGGATTAATATTATGACGGTACCTTGCCAATTCATTTATGAAAATATTATGTATGTAAGGAAAAATCCACATCTCTTTAATAAAATAAGTGATAGACATAATTTTAATACTAGAAATAAAGATAAACTAGATCAACCATTTTTCAGGTTATCTAAAGTACATACATCTTTTATGGGGTACTGTGTTAAATGTTACAACAAAATACCTTGTGACATATTGCAATTAAATGAAAGAAAATTTAAAACTCATATAAAAAGTACACTTTGTAAACAAGCATATTACAAATTAGAGGATTATATCCAAGATAAGAGTGCTTGGAAACATGCTGGTCCTGCTCCATAGGACAATTTAGAATCAAGACAAAATCAAACTGGTTGCTAATTTAATTGTAAAATTTATTACTTTGTGTTTTATGACATTGATTTTACATTCTGTGACTTCCTCACACACTTATTAATTGTAAAATTTTAGGAAAATCGTCTACTTTTACAATGTTTGTAAATATGTTAGCACAATGTATCTATCACATATTAAATTATCTATCGTTGCTTCATTTTTAATTCTTTTTACCTATTGTGGTATAGTAATTTTATTCTAGGTGCATCGTCTTCACATATAATAATTATTTAACAAATGTATGTACATATACAAACAATTGTAAAACATTTTTAAAAGAGTAACGGTGGAGTTTCTTGCCCATTCTTCTCCATACGAAAACTACCTTTTGGAAGGGGCAACTAGAATCAATTTTATTATTTTGTAATTTTTTGACGTTCAAAAGTGCCATACATGGGCCTATTTGAAATAAATGATTTGACTTTGACTTTGCATATAAAATTTGGTAAAAATCAGTAAAGCCGTTACGGAGGAGTAAGGTAACTAACATTGTGACACGAGAATTTTATATATAAGAAGATTATTTGTCTCGGGTGCGTGAATACAAAAGCGGATGCAACACAGTAGCTGTTTTGTAACGCTGCAACGTCCGTATGACTAAAATATTACAACGATTACACTACAACGATTCAAAACTGTCTGCAATGTGATCGGCTCCGAAAGACATTGTTTTAACTAAAACGACTGCAATACAGCTTATAAGTTCTTTTCTTTTATTCGAAAATTGTGTTACTTTAGATGCTCCTTTTTAGTTATTATTACTGATTGTGTCACAAATAAAATATTTTTCTTTCTTTCTGGAAGTACTTTTACTCACAACCACCATCAAATTAATAATTATGATGATATTTATAACCCACCCATTTTTACAGCTCAGCTGCGTTCATTCACACCCCTTCCGCATCACGTAGCTACTTCAGACAGTCTAAGTTTAACGGTAGACCTGTAATTAGGTAGATCATCTGATTAGAGCTGACTGTCCAATGTAGCGGAGAGGAAAGGAGCGGAGTTGTGCCAATATTACCCAATGGAATTGCATAAAATCTCCGCTGCGCTTCAGTGGACTGTGATTTGCGAACTAGTTTAAAAATTCATACAAAACTGGAAAGCGGAGCGGGGAAGCGGAAAAAAACCGGCCGCGGGGTATTGCAGACCGCTTAAATTACTCGTCGCGTAAACTCGGCCTAGCTCCGCACAGTCCGCCCCTCCGCTCCGCATGAATGACAGACACAGTCCGCAATTCCGTTCCACAGTACTCCTTCGCTCTACTCCGCTGCCTCGCTTCACGTCAATGGACAGGCAGCCTTGCACCTGTTCCTTCACCAACGAGAAAGCGACTAGCTATCAACGATTTTCTCGCTTAAAAAACATAAAAAAGGATTGTAGGTCCCGTGTAAGTAAAAAGGATACATCATAATTATTATATATGTCGTCGCAAGCGATTTCAAGACGACAACTTTATTAAAATTACTACCCGTTGATTTCATAATATTGGTCACACTGTAACTTAATTCTTATTGGTTGATCGGTTAGTACAGTGAACGCCGTGAGGTGGCGCTTTAATTTTCCCGCCACAAACGTGGACAGAGTCGATAGAGAATGCGAGATTCACATTGCTGTAGCTGACGCCTCATAGTGCAGATCATACGATCGAAACTGTCACCTTCACCGTACAATCCTTTGTTCCTTGCTACTAATAACGACAACGACTGTAAATTGCCGAATAAACGTGACTCTGATTGTACTTGTACCTACGTTTTACTGGTTTGCCCAAGTATCCACCTACCTCATGGAACCCGTACCAAAAAACAAAGAAGATGACCCCGTTATCGCTACGCCCACGTTCCCGCCGTCATATATATAGATAGTTGATCGCTGACGATTCACACCGCGCCGGCGAGATATCCGTGAACTTGGCAGATAATGAACGAGTACACATTTGTGGCAGCGAAACGAGCTATCAAAGCGAGTACTGAGAGACTTACGCTTGGTACTATGCATAGCATAATCAGCCTATAATGTTCCTGCTAGGTCGTATGCCTCCTCTCTTTGGGAAGGTACTTCAGTCGCCAGCTTTTGAGCCGTTATCTACCATGCAGGCCCAGTGCGGGTTGGTAGATATCACATGATCACATACGCATATCAGTAAGCACTCACTGCTCACTGCTTGCCAACTCGGTATTAGTTGCTAGTTCTACCCGCTTCTCTCTCGTGTCTTATAAGCAGTGATCGGAGTAGGTAGTGATTTTATGTACTCGCATTATGAATAGTCATAGAAATCATAACCTTTTTCTTTTTATGGATAAGCCTTTTTTCCGAGATTTCATTTTGGTACTTACGGGATTGAATCAAATATTATAAGGATTTTTAAACTACTACATTATAAATTTATAGAATGCGATAGATAAACATTTAAAATATATTATATTATTATATTGTTTTTATAGTATACCTATCCTTTTCTTGAAGTCCGATCACCTATATACTATTAAAAAGACAGCAAAAGGGTTAAATATTTTTTATTCATATTGATGTATTCTTTATTCTATACGTTACAACATTTAAAATTCCTTAAAAAAGTCTTAATAATTTCAAAATCCCGGAATCCCGGGGCATATCCATACTAATATATACGTGCCAGTGCATTGACCCCAAATCACTCTACCTACTCCGTACACTGCTTATAAGGCATAATTCCAACAAAAAAAAATGGTGGCACTCCGGGAGTACCGACAGAAGTGAAAACTTGAACAAGATCGCCTTGGTGGAATAAAAATACTTGTATAACCATTGGTCCGTAACCTTATCTAAATAAAGAGCACAATCGCGTTTACAAAAAATAAACGCTTTTTTTACGTACTACGCAGGCCTTCCAGAACAAACCATCTACCGAGATAAGTAAATTGTGGGAAGAGAAGCATCCACCACCTCCCGACTTTGTTAGACCCCAGGAGCATTTGCCTCCCGGGCGTGATCTGCAGTGGCCTCTATGGAAAGCCCTCAATCGATTGCGTACCCAAGTAGGCCGCTGCAGACACAATTTGTCGAAGTGGGGGATCACTGATCCATCCAACACCCAGTGCGAGTGCGGTGCTTCTGATCAGACCATGCCCCACTTGCTGGAGTGTCCTATGTGCCCGTTCACCTGCACCTCGGACGACCTAAAGAATGCCACTGATGCCGCAATCAACGTGGCCACCTACTGGGCTCATATAATATAAATAATGTAATTACTTATAAAGAAGAGTACCATCGACACGAAAAGAAGAAGACAAAAAATAATACTCCGAAACCTTTAAAAATACTTGCATCGAACATTGATCCGTAACGTAGTATAAATAAAGAGCAAAATCGCGTTTACAAAACCTTTAAAGTAAAAACACTTGCATAGAACATTAATCCGAAATGCAATATAATAAAAAGCACAATCGCGTTTACAAAAATTAAGTGTCGTCATGGTGTCGCGAAATCAATGGTTTAGTTCCATCTCAAAAATGCCCAACGCGCTTACTAAAGAAGTTTTCACTTCAAAAAGTTTCAATACAAGGTTGAGAAAAAACCGAGTCTCACTAAGAACTTATTCGCTGCCTGTAGGAACCGTGGCCAGGACTCGTATTAACTCTCGTCCGCCGATAGAATGCTAACCTTCCGGGCAACTTGCCTGTTGTTTGTGGCCGATCAAAAACAGTTGTAACATACTGACAAGCAATGAGAAGAGCTTTTTGGTTATTCTACTGGATTTATTTTACCTAAAGGGGGTATTTTGAATGATAAATCAAATCTTACGATTGAAAACATCATTTACTATCTGCATATAATTTTTTGTTTAAGGGAAAACCATTGTCACGTTACTGATTGCATTATCACTTTTCATCAGGTAAGATCATTGTACTAACCACTTTGCTAACCGATTTTGAAGACTAAAAAAATAGTCAATCTACGTATAGGTAAATATTGCAACCATTAGGTATTCATGTTAAGAAATAGTACAGGTACAGGTAGATATTATATAGTCCTTTTGAGTGACATTATAATATAATATTATTAATACGGAGATCACACAATTTCGCTTTCTAGAAAACAAGTTTAATCATAGTCCATTTTAGTCTCCATTTTAGTCTTTTCAGATAATATTATTTTCGAACGCTCTGTTCGCCACCTTCCTTTTCTGTATGTCAACAGCAACAGGCCATCACGTCCTTTGTTAGTGAATTGTTGAAGGGAAAAAACGGCAACAAACTTTTTAATGCGTGAATAGATTTACAAAATGTATCGTCCCTTACGTAATCAAGGATTTTCGGGATTTTTTCTTAACAAACTTTGTGAAGAGGGTATTGGAGCCAATTGCTGGGTTAATTTTGTGTGTTATGTTGTGGAAACTTTCCTAAAAGGTAGGTTTTACGTCCGTTGATAGAGCAAGATTGTAGTCAAGAAGCTTATAGATAAAAGTGTAGGCAACACTCTAGATACCTAAGTAAAGAGGACTGTAGTCGGACGCTCTCTTTCTGAATACATACATAAGATAAAGAAAACACATGTCACTGTCTCGTTCTTATGTGTGTATTTAGAAAGAGAGCGTCCGACCATAGTCATCTTCACTTAGGTATTTAGAGTGTTGGTACAGTTTGTTTTTTAATCCCAGAGACTAATTTGACAGGTGCAAATGTCAAACTCCAAATTGAAAAAACAAACAACAATTAAAAATTAGTCTCTAGGATTAAAAAAACCGGTCAAGAGCGAGTTGTACACGCGCACCGAGGGTTCCGTACTTACCCGTTAAACCGCCATAATAAAATTGGTATAATTTTTATTAGTAAAAAGATATGGGGAAATTTTGATTTTCGCGAATACTTGTAAGTACCAAAATTTACCTTAATTTTCAACTTTTTCATTTTTCGTAATTTTTCCTTTATTTGTGCTATAAGAAGTTGCTTCGTACCAAATTTCAAGATTCTGAATTCACGGGAAGTACCCTGTAGGTTTTGATTCCCTTGCGAGTGTCCAAAATTTTCAGCATTACCGGCTGTATCTTTTGATTGCATTGGCTTAGAAGTTTGATTTTTTTACAGCTCTAAGGGACAGTAGATTTGAGTATTTGATATGAATTTCAGTTTGTTACCTTCACGCATTCCTGAAAAAAAGGGTCTTGACAGACAGACGGACAACAAAGTGATCCTATAAGGGGTCCGTTTTTTTTTTTGAGGTACGTAACCCTAAAAACGAACTTTGGGTGGTGTTCTTTATTTTCTGTCTACCCCCATGGAGAAAAGGTATATTGTCGATACATATATAAAGTAAAGTATCGACAATTTTGCTTCAAAAGTAATATTAGTAGTTTATATATTAAATGTATCTATACTCGTACTAAAATAATATCGGTAAACTGCCCTAACTTCGCCTGGCGTCCTATGTTTGCCTAAAAAGCTGTAATATCTTTTTTATTTTATTTGTGTAGCAATCGAAACTTTGAGTTTTCATAGAGTGCTTTAAATTTCGATTGCTGTACAAGTAAAATGAAAAACATATTACATCTTTTTTCATTATAGGCAAACATAAGACGCCATTCGAAGTTAAGGCAGTTGACGATAATATAATATATTATAATCTATATCTATAGTCATATTATAAAGAGGTAAAAGTTTAAGTTTGTACGGGCGCCGTCAGTAGGGACTAGTCATCTCTTAGCTGCCACGGTTTATTTTAATTTTTGAATTGTTTTTGTTTTTTATATTTTTATTACGGACACTTTTAACGTGCACGTCTTTCTACATTGTTCTCACATGTATAATTTCATCACGAATGATGTAACGTCCGTGGAGTTTCTTGCCCGTTCTTCTCCATAGGTACCTACTACGCTTTGGAACGGGCAACTAGCTTCATCTTTCTGACTGACCGACCCCTTGACAATTCAAAAGTACCTGTAATTGGTTTATTTGAAATAAATGCTTTGTGTTTGAGTTTGAGTTTGTATCTCTGGAACTGCCAGTCGGATTTGAAAAATTCTTTTTGTATTATAGGCTCGCAAACGAAGTCGCGGGCAGAAGCTAGTAAGTAGATATTAACTTTATTTCAGACCATAAATCCATTATACAGACACACATCCATATTTGTGTTAGTAAGTACTTAAGAACTATATTAAAAAAATAAAACTACCTAACTAGCTGTTATACGTAGTGATAGTAGTTTTTATTAGTGACGGCACTAAAATGTTTTTCTCAACAAGATCTAATTTGGTTTATTACGAATTTAAACAGCATAAGAACTTTTCCAAATTCAATCAATCAATAAACGAAAAAATCATCCCCACAAAAATGAAACAAGATAAATCCCACTAAATATTTCTAGAACAGTCAAAAGACCGAAAACGTAACATATTCGAAGCTACCAAAATCTAGAAACAACAAACTCACAAATAGGTACACCACAATTCACGCACAAATTCCGGGACGAAAATCCCCGAATGACTTCGAAAATGTAACGCAAATGGGGACAGCTACTAAGGCTAGGGTGACAAAAATATCGTGTAATAGCGTCCACGGTCGTGAGGTAGGTACATCGGGGTGGTCACGTACACACGTTATGAAGGTGGCTTCGAGCGAGTGGTACATTGCATGAGTTACTCAACGTCCCGCAATATGGATGTGTTTGGAGTACTGTGACTGTGTTTCCGTGTTTGAAAACAGTAGTCCTGCAATTATATTTTGCCTCATTTAAACATAATTGAAGCGAGTGACAATAATTGATACTTACAAGAATTTCTGAAAAGCTACAGAAATTCTAAAATAAATTCTAAATCTGAAAAAAAAGATTGTGTGGTTTTATGAAACCACGGTAAAAGTGAAACTTCTAAAGGCGCCGCCATATTGGCCTTGGTTGCTCTGACGAGTGCCTTTCACTTTATTCCTACTCCGCGGCCGACCATCACGTGACGTGCAACACACAGACGAAAAAGTTTGAGACGATGTAATAAAAGTTTCACTTTAATTAAGTTATAATTTGCGTTGCATATTAAAATAATTCTTATCAAAAACGGTTCAAAAATTAAAAAAAAAAACTAATAAAATAAATACCTACTTTTATACTGTAAAAATAACTTACTTTAAAAAAAATTCATAACCCATTTTTGGATCGAGTGTTAAAAATCAATATAAACCACCGTCTATTGAGAATAAAATTTGCATTCAGGTACACACAACAACAAAACACAAAAGAAATCCTTGCTAAAAGCATAGTTACCTTACAGTAAAGATTCGTTCTACGAATTACTTGAAGTGAGCTGAGTACGTCACGGCCACATCACATCTATCAACTTCTCCATATGTATTGGTATATACACAATACGCGTCTACGAAACTTATACAAAAGAGCTCTTCATATCTTTAATAAATTTTTTCTGTGACTTTGTGGGAAAATGGCGCATTCTGGCGTTAATTTCAATGGTTTGAGGTAATTAGTAGAATTTTAAAACGTGTTCGATTTGCATGATAAAATTAGTGAGCTTGATATTGTTCACAGACGATCATGGATGTTACCCAGAAAGCCGGTAAGCTTAAGCGGGACTGGGCCGAACATGTCTGCCACATGTCAGATGACAAATGGTCCAAGAGAACCACCGATTGGGTCCCACTAAACGCACGACGACATCTCGGTGACGAAGATGGCGGAACGAGCTTGATTCCTACCGAAAGGACTGACCGACACTAGCAATAGACAGAATTGCGTGGCAAAGGCTCTGCAGTAAAACAATACAGGCCAGTTAGATTAGGTTAGATTAAATAGATATTGGTGCCGATTCCCTTGTTCACAAACTACATGTGGAAACTTGTAATTGGCCATATTTTGTTTAAACTATTACTTATTGTGTCTGTTTAGCTGTAAGTTTTCCAAAAAATAAACTAAATTTAAGTTCAGTGCATCTTTTTCTTTCTATTTCATTAAGAAAAGGACATAAGATAAATTTTAGTTTAGTCCTGTCAAATTAATCAGCGCTTGACGTTAATTGACGTAATTTTAGTCGGCAAGTTTTTAATCACGTCTAAACTTGTATGGAGTAGTGACAGGCGCTGATTAATTTGACAGGATTAAACTAAAATTTATCTTGTCATTTTTTTAATGAAATAGAAAGAAAAAGATGCACTGAACTTAAATTTAGTTTAGTTTTTGAACAAGGGAATTAGCACCAATGTTAAAGTTATAAAGACTGACGTATGTTATATTAAGAAAACAAATATATACGTTTATTTGCGGTAAATATGATGCCAGAAAGAACAAAAACACGAAAATAACAGTTTGGGGGAAAATATGCGTCACATCCACGCAAAACAGCCATCGTTTAGCATAATGCTCCGACTCTATGCGAGACAGAGCCCAAGCGCTGGTTTTCAGTGACAGCTGGCGTTGACAAGATGACGATGATGATATTCAGGCACAGCCCATTTTAGTTGATTGGCTGAGAAGAAACTTCGTCAATCTATTGCTTGAGAAAACCCAAAGACTAGCCGGTCTGTTTTGTAAAAATCTTATCTTAAAAACTTAGCTGTCATTCCACTTGTGGCTACGGATTGACGCACATGACAGCACACATTAAGAGCGTATATTCAGAAAATGGGTAACATCGCGTCGTAAATAGATGTCAAATATTTCGCGGTTTTGATTAATTTAGCAATATTATTGTATGGAGGCAAAAGGAGTATGTAAGGATCGTAGCAGGTGGCGTTCTGTAGTTTCTGCCTACCCCCATGGGAAGAAAGCGTGAGTTTATGTATGTATGAATGTATTATTGTATGGAAATATGAAATGCACTAATTAATATCGTAACACCGAATATTTAGTTTTAGATGTAAGAAAGTATTTGGAAGCTTTCCAAATGCGTTTTTACACCTAAAACAGATAGAACATCAAATTCAGTATCATAATTCATTTATAATATTCTAGTTTACTAGTTATTGATATTTCATTTATTTCCATACAATAATGTTGCCAAATTAATCAAATATTTGACAGCTATTTGTGACGCTGCCAACTTTTACGCTCTTACTCTCGCTTAAACTCGCTTCATCTCAGTTTTATGGTTAGATTTGTACAGAATAAATCGGCTAAAATAAAATTAAATATTATTTTATTATTCATGTATTCTGGGTTAAGATATAATTTTAAGTTCACTAGCCACGTAACTCTTAGTAATTTGTTATTTTAATTACAACATTAAATAATCCTAATAACGATTATAGTGTTTACTTTCAGGAGGTAAAGTGTACGGTAACCGTTATCGGACATGGCGGGAACAAACAGGTAAACAAGATGGCGCCTAAACACACAACACGAAGTAGTGTGGCCATAAATGTGACATAATTATGTTTTAATGGATATTTGCAGTATCCCTTCTCTTCTTAAAAAGCTCAGCTGCGGGACCTATTTGACCGTGAGACACATTCATCCTATATTGTAATATTTTATGTTAGGTTTTAATTTGTACAAATGTGTTCCTTGTAGTGTTGTGCCAAAAAACATTTTTTTAAGCTATTGCATAGCTTTTATCGCGGGCTTTGACCGCGGCGACCGAATCAAGAAATTCCGTAACGTAACGAAAATAAAACCTAACACTCCCCACTCCGCCTACCATGTAATGACGGTTCCCATGACGTGATGTTGTCATGGGAAATGTGATGTTGTCATGGGAAACGTGATGTTGTCATGGGAACGTAATTTTTGTTTTATGTCATCACGTCATCATTCCAGGCAGATTTCCGGCCACCGTAGGCGCGGGCTTGCGGACGATGAGCAATGGGCAGCTCGCCGTCCGATAAGGACCAAGCCCGGGTCGACGGCGCGTTGTGTTCCACGCGCGCCTCAAAGAGATGTCAGCAGAATTGACGGGGTCCGCTAGGGCCAATGCCTGCCGGGGGTTCGAAGAAAACCGATAGGGACATCGTGGCCCCCTGGCAACATGGCAACTGAAGGAACACGGGTGGGTTTTAGTCAGTAAGAGTCTGACACGCCCTCCTGCTCCGCCCAGAGCGGGAAAAGTTATTTGATAATTTCCCACCCAAAAAAAAGTGTAGCGTTGACAAATAGGAAGTATGGAGGTTACAAATGCTATGCAATAGCTTTACCGCGGCAGTCCCCGAGTGCAGCACGTTTTTTTATTTTCTTTCAGTATGATTACAAGCCATTGGTATGTATAGGGAACACCAAACACCATGCAGCAAACCATGAACCATGGAAACTGGAAACCATACAGAAATATTGACATAGGTAAACCTAGGTCAATATTTCTGCTGGTTCAAAGAGGACGCGACTACTACTACAAGACCTCAATGCATGAACCCCAAGATCAAAGTCAAAAGTCAAATAATTTATTTCAATTAGGCACAAAAAAGGTACTTTGCAATGTCAAAATTTAGAAAAAAAAATAGAATCGATTGTAGTTGCCCCTTCCAAAAGGTAGTTTTCGTATGGAGAAGAATGGGCAAGAAACTCTACTTACTCTTTTATAATGTTTTACAATATACATTAATAATATAGTTATTAGTGAAGATAATGCACCTGGAATAAGATTAATATACCATAATAGGTAAAAAGAATTAAACATCCGCATCTCATACAAATAGTTCAAAGATAATAATAATATATTAATATTTTGTGTTGAGGTTAGTCCACAGCCTAAACACAATCATCTTAACAATAACTGACCTTTAATCATTGACCTATAACTTCCAACATTTCGAACCTTACCATAATCTCTCATCTAAAAATAATTCTCCATCATAATTCCCTTCCCATAATAGCTGAAGTGAACCCCATTGATCCAATCACAACGACTGCCGTCCGAGTTAACCTCCATGTAACGGAGGAAATGCTTAATAAACCGCCAAATTGGACCGCCCACCTCACGACGTAACAGGTGAAGTATGACCCATAAAATTATATTAGTGATATAAATGGAGGGACCAGAAGACGTGGAGTTGGTGGATTTTGTTAAATTATTTATGGTTTGTTGACTAAAGGAAATAATGAATGTTATACGTGAAAGTTTCTTTTAAACTAGAAAAAATACCTGGTTGAATGTTAATTTGCAATTTTACATGTTTTTCGGAATCTTTCAAACTGTTTACAAATATACTTAAAACATCTTCACACCTAATAAATTATACCTACCTATTGCTATAAACTATATACTTTTATTGGTAAAAAAAATATATATAATTAATAATTAATTGATCAAGTGATAATCATAAAATTTTAGTAAAAAAAAAATGCCGAGTAGGTATATATAGAATCTATATATCCATTTCAACGAAACGCCTTTGTCAGCTAGCGAGGTCATTATGGGCAACAGCAGTGCTCCAATACAATATGTAAAGGATTTTTAAGTATTTGCAAGAGGCCATTTTAAGAAAAAAATAATCGGCAATTTTTTAAGGGGTTTTTACTCTTTTATACATTATCGTGGCGGCCATAGTGAAACGGGTGTCTTTCAGTTTATTTTTTATGAAATTGGGCTTAAATTATGATACCAAAATCATGAGTTTTAAATGCTGTACATTTTTAATTGTCAATAACAATAAGATTTTTGATAAATTTTTGGCAATGTTATTAAAATACCTAATGTGCAGCTTTTGAATCGAACTGGGTTTTTCACACATTGTTTATTACCTGGAAAATCTTCAGGATAAATCCAGGATTTTAAAGAAGTATAGTCACCACCTCTGACGTCACGTGTCTTGCTCTTTAGTGGTAGTAAATCGTAGTTTAGGATGACGGCGTCATAATTTTGGAAGTATAAAGTGTACCATCAATTATTTAATATATTTCCTAGTTTACTTTAATAGTTCGTCAGGAATGGTGGATTTTTGTGGTGTAGTTATAAGGAAACTGGAGAATGTTTTTTTCATACGAATTAATTCTAAGTATAGGTAATTGTTAAAATAAAAACACGACAAAGTGAAAAAAAAAAACGTGTGGCACTCGGGGACTGCCGCGGTAAAGCATTTGTAAACTCCATGACAACATCACGTTTCCCATGACAACATCACGTTGTCATGGGAACCGTCATTACATGGTAGGCGGAGTGGGAGTGTTAGGTTTTATTTTTGTTACGTTACGGAATTTCTTGATTCGGTCGCCGCGCTCAAAGCCCGCGATAAAAGCTATGCAATAGCTTAATAACTTAATTTTGGAAGTCGGTGTCTTTGGTTGTGAGTTTTCCATCTAGGTATATGTGCATATTCGTGTATCATGTTACACATGTTTGAACAAATAAATTTATCTTCATTTTTCGTTTTTTGTCACCGACTTCCGAAATTAAAGTTATTTTTCACTTTTTAGCTGTGGTACCTACAACACAAATTCGAATACCACTACCTGCTTTGTAAATAACAGTGACAGGAACTTATCATATCATCCACATACTAAGTGGTAAAAAATACGTATTATTGAAGCTCACTCAAAAACTACCCAAGCAAAGTTAATAAAATTTATATGGGACCACATCTGAAATATGACCTACCAAGCAAAAGAAGAATCATCAAAATCAATTCATAAATTGGCGGAGTAATCGCGTAACAAACATACAAAAAAAAAACATAGTTAACAACGATTGAACGAACTTAACTTAGGTTTTTTATTACAATAAGCTGGTACAATGGCATCTCAGTCACATATTGATTTTATTACCATTTCAAAATAACAGTTAATATGAGAAGTCAGTTAATAAGTACTTGGGCGACCGAGCTCTGCTCTGGTGAAAATAGAGAATGCTCATTTAATAGTGAAGGAAAGTTCATACCAATCCATGTATAGTACCTAATTATTTCATGCTGCCATGTCATTATTCATAATCTTGTTCAAAACTTTGGGCAACCGAGCTCTGCTTGGGTGAAAATACGGAGAAAACTAATTTTCCCAGATATGAGACCTAGCTAGATCGATTTTCCGCCCCCGTAAACCCCTATATTACAACTTTCATCGAAATCATTAGAGCCGATTTCGAGAACGTGGGTACAAATATATATAAAAACAAATATATATACAAATATTGCTCGTTTAATAGTATAAGATTTACTTACTTATGTACCACCAATCAATTTGCCCAGCCTTTTCCCAACTATGTTGGGGTCGGCTTCCAATCTAACCGGATACAGCTAGTTAAAAAAAAGTAGTAGTAGTTAGTTTTTTTAAATGTGCGTTTTGTTTGTGCAGAATAAACAAGTTTTCTTTCTTTTCTTCTTTCTTTTATTTTACATGAAGCGACTGTATATCTGACCTCCACAACCTAGTAACTTGGTTAATACGATACCCCTTGGTAAGACTGGTTGTCAGACTTTCAGGCTTCTGACGACCCATAACGACTGACAAATATTCACGAATGACAGCCCGGACCTACGGCTTAACAAGCTTTCCGAAGCACGAAAGAGTCTCGGTATCTAAAGATGGTCATCCATCCACGGACCAACCTCTGCAATCGTAGCTTAACCTGATGGATCGACCCATGCGGCTGTTATTATTTCGCCACGAGCTCCTCATATGTATGTACCACCATTGATAAAGAAATCATACCCCTCATGTCGTTAAAATAATGAAACTTAAGCCTCAAGCTTTTTATAGGTAAGAAATTGACTATATTATCGGTGTACCAAACTCCAGTCACTGTCCTCTGCTGGAAATAGGCCTCTCCAAACCCACAACAAAGCAAAACTAATTCTATATTCAGTGCTTCAAACGCCAACTAAGCCAGACTGGAGAATGATAAACTCAGGCACCAATAAATGCTGTAAAAACTCCAACACGAAAATACTCGATGCAATCCTTTCGCTAAAACTTCATTTAAGGTTTTATACGCAGTGTATCCGTGAAAAAACTCATTTCGAGTTAATCCTCTATATAAAGAAACTTCCTCGTCCACACGCTGAGGCCAACGCTAAAACTAAAATGTACTGCACAAAACTTTTTCGTCTAAATTATTTATTACGCTTCGTAGTTTCCATTTCGCGCTAAATTTTCATACCCTTTGTTTTATGTTCCTCGTATTGTTTTACGGAAAAATATATTTTTATTTTTTAAACCAATAAAAATTAACCGTATTCCTTTGTTTCGATAGATAAATCTAATTTTAGTCAACGAATTGATTTAGCTGTGAAAATGTTTAGAGTTTGATATAAATTGTGAGGTGATTTGTTTTTGTGTTATGCTGCAAAGTTCGGGGGACGCTTTTAGTATTGACGTCACTTTTGATTACTTTGGAGATACGATTTTTACTATAGTTTTTATTGAATGTGGATTGGATTAAATCCAAGCATAAAATTGTTAAAAAAATATGTTGCCATCGTTTATTTTTCGTATTTTAATCCAATTACAACCAAACATAGCAACATCAGGCCTATTTTCAGGCCGATTTCCGGCCACCGTAGGCGTGGGCTTGCGGACAGTGAGCAATGGGTAGCTCGCCGTCCGATAAGGACCAGGCCCGGGTCGACGGCGCGTTGTGTTCCACGCGCGTCTCAAAGAGATGTCAGCAGAATTGACGGGGTCCGCTAGGGCCAATGCCTGCCGGGGGTTCGAAGAAAACCGATAAGGAAATCGTGGCCCCCGGCAACAGGGCAACCGAAGGAACACGGGTGGGTTTTAGTCAGTAAGAGTCTGACACGCCCACCCGCTCCGCCCAGAGCGGGAGAAGTTATTTGATAATTTCCAACCCAAAAAAAAGGCCTATTTTTCAGAAAAGAGTGCACGAAAGAAACTTTAGAGCACTTCCCCATTATTTTTAAATACCCTTAAAACCAAAATGGCTAAGTGTTGGTGTACTACACAAGTACACACGGCTACACATCAAGCTATACATTTCCAGTTTCTGCTGATCTCACATTGTACGGAAATCCTATACAATGCGAGATCAGCATGAACTGGAAATTTACAGTTTGATGTGTAGCCGTGTGTACAATCACAAGCATACATATATTACTATGGACAACTCGGCAATAATATCTGATTTCATGATTCATCCATTAAAATTTGCCATCAAGATGATGGCAAATATATGTGATCATTTGTGGAAGACATAAACAGGTATGCACAAATAATAATATATTATGATATCGAAGGAACACAAAAACTATCTGACGAGCCATGCGACCCCAAAATATAGGATACCGCATCGGCTTCAAAAAGGTGTGTATAAGAATATCTTGCGTTATACATACATTGCCTACTAGGTTAAATTCTGACGAACGTAATAAGTCGTTGTGATAAAGAATATCTGACATCACTTGGGCAGCATAAAAACCCGACATATACAAGATTTCTTCTACATCGCAATCTGTGATATAACATTAATCAAGCTGTCCATAGTAATATATTTATGCTTGTGACTGTATACACCTTTGCCTAACCTTTTGGGCATTATAGACGTTATGATAAGTTATGTTACGTGCAAAACAAAATGGAATTTACTGCAAACAATTGATTTACCTTTCCCTGTTTTAATGTTCCATTCAAATTGTAATAAAATAATCGAGTTGTGTCTCTCTGAGCTATTTGTTACAGATATTTTTAAGTTTTCTTGGTGATTGCAATAGAGTAACATGATTTAAAAATAAAAAAACAGTGGCATTCCGGGAGTTAATGGATGGAGCGGGAGAGCAAGACCAAAGAAAAGATGGATGGATTGTGTGAGGAATGAAATGATAGAGAAGGGAGTGAATGATAGTGTGACGGTTGACAGGGGAGAGTGGAAAAAGAAAACGTGTTGCGCCGACCCCACGTAACATGGGACAAGGGCAGGAAGATGATGATGAATGGCATTCCGGGAGTGCCGACAGAAGTGAAAACTTGAACAATTTAAAAAAATACTTCCAAAACCTTTAAAGTAAAAAACTTACATAGAACATAGATTCATAACGTAGTATAAATAAAGAGCACAATCGCGTTTACAAAAAATAGGTGTCGGTAACGGTGTCGCGAGTTCAATTGTTTTTTCCCATTTCAAAAATGTCCAACGCGCCCATAGAAGTTTTCACTTCAAAAACTCTGTTAGGAGTTGTGTTATCTTCTTTGTACGAGTACATTTGCATAAAACTTGCCATAGTCGGAAGCCTATTTTAGCATTCATATAGGTAGATGAATGCTAAAATAGGCTTCCGACTATGGAAAACCTATGTAACTAAGCATAAGCATAATCAGCCTATAATGTTCCCACTGCTGGGATACAGGCCTGCGCTCGGTGAGAGGGAGTGGGCCGTAATCTACCACGCGGACCCAGTGCGGATTGGTAGATGTCACATGTCTGCGAATTTTTGTTTTTAGGATTTAGAGGTATGAGAACAGGGTGTAAAGTTCACTAATCCTCTATAGAAAAGCGAGGATCCTCCGACCAGACGGGTTTCGTGTCTGGCGGGCAACTGCCCAACGATTGATGTCGGATAGTCATATACAAGCTTAGTTTTTGTTTATACTAAACCTCTTAAAGGGTCATTGTACTCATCATTATGAACAATTTTCACTATGGGAACAACGCTGAAATCGCGAAAAAAAAATCAGCTGTTCCATACATTTATGTTCGCATAACTCGTTAAAATGTAGGGAACAGCAGATTTTTTTTTTTCGCGATTTCAGCATTGGTCCCATAGTGAAAGTTGTTCATAATGATGAGTACAATGACCCCTTAAGAGGTTTAGTATAAACAAAAACTAACGTTGTATATGTTGTTCGCGCGGTAAACTCTAATTACGCGATGCAGGATTTTTGTGTGACGTCAGGTCTTTGATGCGCAATTCGTATGTGGCGATGTAAATGTCACCACGAGGACATACCGGTTTCCTCACGATGTTTTCCTTCACCGTTTTGAGTGCAGTGGTGATGAAATAATTAACACAAAGTAAAGCGCCTGTCTGGGTTCGAACCTATGACGTACAACTCGTAAATCGCGGCCGTTACTACTGGGCCATCACTGCTCCTATGTGACTTAATTCTGAGAAATTGTAAATAATAATACTTGGGAGAGCAGTGGTGGCTCGGTGGTAACGGCCGCGACTTACGAGTTGTAGGTCGTAGGTTCGAACCCAGACAGGCGCTTTACTTTGTGTAAATTATTTCATCACCACTGCTCTCAAAACTGTGAAGGAAAACATCGTGAGGAAACCGGCATGTCCTAGAACTGAAAATTCAAAGACTTGTGACATCTACCAACCCGCACTGGGCCCGCGTGATAGATTACGGCTCACTCCCTCTCACAGAGAGGAGGCCTGTGTCCCAGCAGTGGGAACATTTATAGGCTGATGATGATGATGATGAATACTCACACAACTCCGTGCCTCAAAAAGCATGTTAAAAAAGCCGTTGGTCTCAGCTGTCATCCGTAGATCTTTGACAGTCGTTACGGGTAGTTAGAAGCCCAAAAGTCTGACAACCAGACTTACCAAAGGCTATAGTGTTATCCAGTAACTGGATTGTGGAGGTTAGATAGGCAGTAGCTCCATGTAAAATACTGGTATTCAGCTGTGTCCGGTTAGACTGGAAGCCGACCCCAACATAGTTGGAAAAAAGTTAGGCAGATTGAATATTCACACAATAATATAGTCGAACAAAATTCACAACCAAACTAATTTACTGCACAAAATTCCGCTCGCAGACAACTTTCCGAAACAAAACTAAAAACAGATAAGCTTTATAAAAAGTCTCGGTAATCTCAAAAGGGAGAAACGAGCGAACAATACCACAGTGGTATCCGAGTAAACTGTACACAGAGGAGTGAGAAAATGGAGTGTTAGCAATGAGCAATCACATAAATTAAAAGATTTGCTATTAAATTTCAAAGAAAGAACGTGATTGACACGTAGGTGTTTGTCCATATATTTGACAGTAGTTTAGAATATAACGTTTATCATCATTGAGAGTAACATTCATAGCTAACGAGTACATTGCAATTACATGATATCGAAAGATAAACAAAAAAGATTTGCAATATAGGGTTTATTTGTGTTTCACTGTTCACTTGTTACTGTTTTTGTCTGTTACTGTTCACTGTTTATTTTCTTTTTTCTCTTTTATGCGTTTGTATCTTGTGTGTTATTATTGTAATATTTTTTTACCGTTTTGATAAAGGTAAATAAAGAAAAAAACTATTTACCTACGTAGTGTGATTCTTCATAATGTGCACATATCGAAATGAGGGAATCTATGCTTAATTTTAACGACAGAATAAATATTTAAAAACATCTAAATATTTTTTTAATACTTTTAATGGAATGAAAAAAAAAAATGTAAACTAAACCATCAATCGCGATGAAACAAACTACATAATGATTGGAAGTAATTAGGCGTCTACATAAAATGAAAATTGAGAAAAAAAAACTATTCTCAATTGAAAATAAACATGTTTTTTAGCAAAAATGTGTATTTTTTTCATCAATTTTTACAATAATTGTAAAATTTATAAATAAGAGGCCAAAGAGAAGAAAAAAATTTTTTTTTTACGCAAATAAAAAAAAACTACAAAAAAATTATTTAAAAAAAAACCGTCGATAAAATTAAGCATAGATTCCGTCATTTCGATATGTGCACATTATGAAGAATCACACAGTATATATGCTATCACATTTTACTGTCGCCTGAAAGTTTTGTGACAACCAACACGTTTCAACGGCTCGCAAACGATTCAATTTCTGTCCTTTATTTTTATTTGTGTATGAAATATAAATATACCTACCTATCTGAATAAAAAAATATTATTATATAACCCTCTGTGCGCTAATCTGACTCACACTTGACCGATTTTGTGCTGATGTGAAGGATTGAATGTGCATTGAAAAAAAAAAAACATTTTGCGAAAGAGACATTCTGATAAATGTTTTACGAAAGGGACATTTTGCGAAGTAGTCATTTTGCGCTGAAAAATGGACAGAAGTGGTCATTTTGTGACTGAGCTATTTCATAAACGACTTTATTTTGCCTCCTTACGTTCTGTAAACAACACTTGAAAAAAACACCATTATGAGTTTTCCATCCACTACTTCTCCACAACACACGTCATAAGTGTAATATCACTGATTCTGAGTTGACTGGTGAATGATTTAGCAGACCTAAGTGGTTCGCTATCTTACAGACAGTTTATACAAACAGATAAATTATTGAGGGATTCCGGGAAAATGGAGGAAACTTAAAAGAATATCAAACGCTTATGTTTTCGTAAGCGGCTGTGACATAAGTAAATTTTCTTTAATTAGTGTGCTGTATGTTCCTGAACAATTATTATATTCCTGGTAATTGCTAGAATGTCGAAGTGAGTTAGTTTCCAGGAACCGTGCCACTTACAAAATTCCAAGAAGACCGTGCTTCAAGTACTTTTGTATTCAAAGGTTCTTCCTTTGGTACATTCGCATATTAATATAAATGTGAAATGGAAATCAAAACATGATTTTCTTGCTTAATAATTTATGCAATGGAATTATGTTGTGATTTCCGTACACAAGTCGAGGTACTTAAGGGAGGTACTTGAAAAAAATGATGTCTGTACTATTTATTAATCAGTAATAAAAAAAGCTAAAGAGTTTGTTTGTTTGAACGCGCTAATCTCTGGAATTACTAAACACCGTGACATTTTAGTCATCTTACAAAAAGCCACTTAATGTACCCGACATAAAACAACCCTAAGAGCAATAAAATTTTACAACATTTTTTTTAAAGTAAAACTTTTATTACATCGTCTCAAACTTTTTCGTCTGTGTGTTGCATGTCGCGTGACGGTTGGCCGCGGAGTAGGGATAAAGTGAAAGGCGCTCGTCAGAGCAGCCAAGGCCAATATGGCGGCGCCTATAGAAGTTTCACTTTTACCGTGGTTTCATAAAACCACACAATCCTTTTTTTTTAAATTAATGTTTAGTAGTCATTGGATACATGAAGTGAGCTGCTTTTGTAAGACGACTGAAATGACACGGTGTATTCTTGGATTTGAAAATTTACTTTTGCATTTGATAGCCTATTTCATGAGGAAGGCTATAGGCTATTTAACATAACGCTACAACCCTTAGAAGTCGAGAGAAAAGAACGCTAAGCGAAAACGAAGTATTTTAGAAATTATCCGATTTCTTTTCAATTAAACAGCGATTGAAATCACAGGGCACAGCTAGTTAAATACATTTGTGTTTGGTGCTCACTCAAGTACCTACAAATGATTTGCTGTTCAATAAAATCGTAAACAAAATCTGTCAGAGACTATCAACCGAAAGCATATCATATTGAAATCAAAGCAAAATAACACAGTTGTTTTTCCACGAACTAATTTAGGTTTAAGTGTAAACAAGAGTCGGTAAAGCCATTGAAACAAAACGTCTGAGGCTGTGCCATGAAACCAGCGGCGACGGAGCGATGGCGTGGATGGAAATACGTGCACGTTCTAAAGTTATCGTCGACGGAAATTTAAAAGCGTCTTCATTATACGAGGTAGCAGGGACATTGACGCTAAAACTGAAACCATGGATTCAGTTTCCGTTGAAATTTTTCGTCGGTTATTTAAAAAAAAATCTGCTGTTCCATACATTTTGACCGCGTACTAGTAGGTATTGCACTTTTCTATGAAACAGCAGATTTTTAAGCTTTTGTATAGCTTTTATCGCGGGCTTTGAGCGCGGCGACCGAATCAAGAAATTCCGTAACGAAAATAAAACCTAACACTCCCCACTCCGCCTACAACGTGATGTTGTCATGGGAACGTAATTTTTGTTTTATGTCATCACGTCATCATCCCAAGTGTAGCGTTGACAAATAGGAAGTATAGAGGTTACAAATGCTATGCAATAGCTTTACCGCGGCAGTCCCTGAGTGCCACACGTTTTTTTTTTCTATAAATTTCCGACGAAAAATTTCAACGGAATGAATGCATGGTTTCAGTTTTCGCGTCTATGTCCCTGCCACCCTGTTGTATATTTCCATACATTTTACTTCTCTGTGTCGTGAGGCTGTGGACTTCCACGTCAGGTTAGAAATTATGCACAATGGCGAGGCAATCAGAAATCGTGTGGCCGATTTTAAGCACTTCTCGCACTACGCTGACACGAACACAAACATTGACAGCAGCATCCAAGTAAAGTATCGTCGTTAAACTTCTCTGCAACGACCAACTGGTCGCACGACGTGTAGTTCGACGCGCAAACTTTGTGTAGGTACTTTACTATGAACATCCGCATTTTGGTCAGGGCTTAATTTGTGACCAGAATTTCGACAACGATCACGACCGGTCATGCTTGCAGGAGTCGCAAATGTGTGTATAGTCTATCTCTTCGTCTTTTTAACAGACTTCCAAAAAAGGAGGAGGTTCTCAATTCGACTGTGTGTTTTTTTTTTTTGTATGTTTGTTACGCGATTACTCCGTCAATTATGAATTGATTTTGATGATTCTTTTTTTGTTTGGTAGATCATACTTTAGAGGTGGTCCCATATAAATTTTATTAACTTTGCTTGGGTAGTTTTTGAGTTAGCTTCAATAATACGTATTTTTTCCTCACGTAGTATTTGGATGATATTATGATAACTTCCTGTCACTTTTATTTACATAGCAGGTAGTGGTATTCGAATTTGTGTGAGGTAGGTATCACAATTAAAAAATGAATAATAAAAACTTTTTACAAAAAAAAAAAAAACAACCGACTTAAAAAAAAACACTACAAAGTGAAAAATAACTTTAATTTCGGAAGTCGGTGACAAAGAACGAAAATTCAAAACCAAAGAAACTGACTTCCGAAAAAATAAGTTATTTTTCACTTTGTAGTGTTTTTTTTTGAAGACGGTTGTTTTTTTTTTGTAAAAAGTTTTTTTATTGTTACGCGTCAAAGTAATTTAATGGAGCGGGTTATGCTCTGTAAAATGACGTTTATGTTGTTTGATTTTGCCGCGCTTACCATTCGCGTGACTCGTAAGCGTATCACTAATACGGTCAGCCTTTGAGATCGCCCCACCTCACTTGAGCCCGTTTCATGTCCAACTCTTCAAAATGCTTTCGTTTCTTTCACCTCCGGCCGCTACTGGTTTCGTGGCCACAGTCTGAAACTGAATTCACTCCAGTTGGCACAAAAAGAGAACTTTCTTATTTTGTTCTCAGTACTAGAGAGTCGTCGTGTTACGTTTCATTAGGGGGTATTTTTTACTGATTTTCTTCTTTTGTTTTGTTTAATTTGTATGGTGTCGATGATGTGGCTGATTATATTGCGGTTTATTTTATTTTTTAAATTATGGCTTTGTAATTTAATACTGTCGATATTTTTTTGACAGGACACAAAGAAAACTTTGAATTGTCAATTAGATACATAGAACGACTTCTTCAATAACATTGCAATAAAAATGTGGGTAAGTACAACTGAGTTACACAGTTACTTTGACCTCTACAGTTCAGCCGTCGACAGAATGTGTTTTTGACACCTGTCAGTTTTTACTAACAAATATGTGTTTTGCGAATATAATCCTTATTACTACTAGACATTTTTCAATTGACAGGAATCAGGAACGCATTCTCTCAACGCCCGGACTGCACAACTTTAGATCTTGTACCCAATTATAGAAACTCTAACCATACTGAGACTTTGTAATAGTCATAGCTCGTTGAAATGACTTTCATCTGAGTTTACTGACGTAGTTGAACATGACAAAGTAACACTAAGAGCGTTATCATACTGACGATTTGACAGAGTATTTCTAGCGAAGCGATTTGTGAACAAGCTTTGCACGGGTGCGAAGTAGCCGCGACTACGCGACGTGTTGTCCGCGTTTTTAAAACACGTGCTTGTCACGCTCTCTCTTGAACTCTCACGTCAATCGCTCTCGTTACGCAAACGCAGTGAATACGTTGCGCATATGTGGCGTGGTCGCTATACACACGCAGCGAACGTGTTAAACAATCGCCTCGCTGGAAATAGCTCACAAATCACCAATGTGATATGGTCCTAAACCCAAACCTTTATTCATTTTATCTTACCAAAGAATTTATATCAAAAACTACGATTTCTTTTTTCACGACCACTTCAACCTCTATATTGTAAATAATCAACTAAATTGATTGATAAACTGTAGTCAATGGGCCATTACTTGCTCGATAATACAAATAGCCTCTGTCGATATCGCGTTATGGAGGCTTTCTTTATCTTTCGAGGGTCCCTGTAGGGTTGGCAAAAGATATATTCAAAAGATACCATGAAAGTACAGCGTTGTTTCGTGTTAGAGTTGTCTTTGTTGGGAAAAGATATAAAATCTAACGGAGGTGATAGGATGAGCTGGACTTCTTAAAAAGATTGGTTCTTGGCGGTTCTGGACAGAGAGAGGTGGAAAATGAATAGGGATTGCCTTGCAGTGGTACAATAGAGGATTATAAAAAATGGAGGTCAACGTGTTGATTTTGAAATCTACTGGAATAATTATTGTAATGATTAAAATTCGAATTAGAACCTTTTTTTTTTTTTAGGGCATCTCACAGCTGGTTCCGAAAACCGTGGCTGTTTAACCGGTCAATCCTGTGGTTGCCTTAAGCTACTACACTCAAAGCCTCCAGCCAGGGCACAAATAAACTAAGCTAAAAGCTTAGGATGAACGCTCGCTAAGGGCACCCCCTGTGGGGTACGAGCCTCGGCTTAGGGCGTTATCCGGAGGGAGGACATCAAAAGATGGGACGGGCTGGACTGATTTGATGTTTTCTACTACTAACTAATATTATAAATGTGAAAGTGAATTTGTCTGCCTTGTTGGTTTAGTGGTCGCAAACGCTACTGCTGAGAATGAGGTCCTGGGTTCGATGCCCGGGTCGGGCAAAGTGTTATTGGGTTTTTCTAACTGGAAGTTCCCAGTAGCAGCCCGGAGTTTGGATTTGTACCTGGTTTATGGCAATAGGCTCGCCCCCTATTACATGTGACTCAAACATAACTGGCGAAATGTGGGTGTACTATAGATACACCTCTGCCTAACCCTTCGGGGAATACAGGCTTGATGTTATGTTATGTTTGATTTTTTCTTTTGCTTTTATGAATGTTCAGAGATTATTGAATAGTTAGAAAAGGTATGCTTTGACGAAACTGTTTACTGTGATAAAAATATAACATTGTTACGGTATTAAACCCTATTAGTTTTCCTGTCTTGCATGAAGGACCAATATGCAATAAATTCTTCAACACATTACATTAACTCACAACGCCATCTGCTACGATTCTTGCACACTTCTTTGCTTCGCCTACATTCACACAATATCTGGTCGACGCACGCCGGTTGCGAGAACTACGCAACTTACTTTTCAAAGAACATCATAAATAGTGACCTCTATATGTTCTTCTAGGGCGTTTTCTCTCGGAATTTAAATACCTCGACAACTTAAAAATTCGAGTAACAAATACTCGATTTCTTACAGTTTCTCCGAAACTAAAAAAAAACAAGATTGGCAGTCATGTTTTTTGACTGATCAATTGTTAACATTAGTCTGGTTTTCACATCTATTCCTAATATAAGCAATAATTATAAACATTTTCATATAGTTTCTTTATTATTCAAAACAGGATGAGCTCGATTACACACAAAAACACGTAGTTTTCAATAAGATTCTCAGGAGCACGCACTCGCGACCTTCAAACTTACTGCTATATTTTGACCGAGATCGCCTGCCCGACCCATACTGCGCCTTAGGTATATGCACGGCGAGACTAGGGGCAGTGCAGTCCACTGACGGTGTCAACGCTCACGGTGTCTCGTTGCTTATTCGTTATTGCTGCCTAGATGCGCTTTTATAGGCGGGGGCCATACAGCACGTGTTGGTGACGCGAATCCATACGTTTATCCTCTACCAAAAATCGTTCAACGCGCCTAAAGAAGCTTTCACTTTTAAAAAAAAACAAACAGATTGCCAACCCTGTCCGTGATGGATAGGGGTGTTAAGCCAATATTAGGTATTAAATAGCAGCATTAGGAATTGACGCCAATGAATAGTGGTCGATAAGAGAAATGGCTTCTTTGGAACACCTTTTTTAAGGTTTTTTTTTTTTAAGCGAAAGAGGAATCGGTGGGATTGTCTGTAACGATTAGGTGGATTGATGTCGATGTTAAATGCGTCTTGATGTTAATATTCTATATATTTTTTATACGTCTATAGTATATACGTAGGTAGGGTAGTAAAAATGATCGATTTACCACACCACACCATACACCACCACATAATTACTTAATATTTCATTTTTATTTTCATTGTAACTCTCAGTTTGTGTAAGTATATTTTATTAATTTTATAAGTTACGCTTAGTTATAGATACCTAAGTATATATAATTTTTTAATTGTTATTTTCATGTACATATTTGTTCAGTTATTTTTACACTCATTTCCGTAATAAATTTTGCTTACCTGATATTTATTGTCATACAGGGAATGACGTATGTTTTTGCTGAAAATCAGCACCGTAACCGTAGGTTCGTCCGAAGTTGCGTGAGCAATGACCTATTCTTGCACAGATGCGACGCACAGATTAATTGTTCTTGTTATTGTTGTTTGCATGTTACAAAAAAATTTACCATTCCACTCAGCAATCGGCATTTTGTTTGTTTGTTATTTTGATTTGCTAATGCAAACAAAATTGTAAATTGTCTTTGGTATCTGGTCTTGCAATAGACAAAATTAGTCGAACTTATTAGTTTTCGAATATTGAATACGAGACTTTTGGCTTTTGGTGAATGTGTATTTTATGATTTATGTAATTTTTTTTTGTAATGTGCGTTTTGTGCAGAATAAACAATTTTTCTTTTTTTCTTTTCTATTTAAATCGAATTAGGAAGGGTTTGTTATTTACTTAACAGCACTGGATAGCCTTTACCAGAACTGGTCATCACATTAATGGTTCAGCAGCTTCAATATTATCAGGATTGTGCCGGAATATAGCAGTTCATCGTGGACGTGGTACGACAGCGACTCCTCCTGACATCATCTCTGTCATCAGAAGACAGCCACCACGCAACCATCGACGCGACGCTCTGCTAGAGTTACAGTAATCAGCCAGTGTCACTCTTATCCGACCTTTTCGAAAAATAACTCTTCTTTCGAAAAATATTTCTTTAATATTTTTCATATTATTAATTTTTTTATGTTTTGAGTAGCGTTTGCTTCGATGTTATTGGTTCGATTTGGATTCTGTTTATTATTTCTAAAAGCTTATGAGTTATTTTATCGGAATAGCTAACATGTGTATTCAAATTTGTCAACTATGCAAAAAAAAAAAAACGGAGGTGATAACATTTTTTTCTAAAAAGACATAAGTGTAAGTTCATAAAATTTGATAAAATGAAAAAAAAGTCAAGATAGTTTTAAAGTTTTTTCGACAATTTTTCATAAATATTCAAAAAATGCAGACGGGCACATGCACATGGGCGACATTGTATACGTAGGCAGGCCAGTAAAAATGATCGATTTAAATCGAATAAGGAATTAAGGGTTCGTTATTTACTTATTCAGGCAGGTACCAACGCCTTGTCATAGAAGGATTTGGATAATGAGATTTTATGTAGTCGGTTAATTATTGAACAGACTGCTTATAAAGTACCCGTTATTAATCATGATTCGTGAACGTGTGATGAAGGTCCAGTGATTTATTTTTTATCTGTGAAAAATCAGAGGGGAAATTCCCGTATTTTTAAGAACGTTCGCATTTTAATCTCAGTGGCAATCTGTGAAAAAAACCTCAAAATTCCCATAATTAACACAAGCTTTTGAAAACCTCTTGACATTTATTGTTGCTAAAACGAAATTGTGACTTGAATTTGAAAGATTTCAAGTACGAAAATATTGTCCTTCTGAGCCACTAATCAGAATTAATAAAGATTTGGAAAAAATCAAATACAATAAATTAGGAATTTAAAATGTATCAAGTTCTTTGATCAATATTATTATCGTGACTAGAGGGCCGGCAACAGGGCAACCGAAGGAACACGGGTGGGTTTTAGTCAGTAAGAGTCTGACATGCCCTCCCGCTCCGCCCGATGCGGGAGAAGTTATTTGATAATTTCCCACTCAAAAAAAAAAAAGGGCTGGCCTATTTCGATCGGCGGCGGTGATCTTTCGCAACTGTCCCTGCTCCAGGCCATGGTACGGAGCGAGAGGGTATGGAAGGCCAACACATCCTTCTGCGAAGCAGTAATGCTCGCGAAGGAGGAGGCGGAACGCGTGAGGTAGAGGCAAATTTCGCGCCCTTACGCCCTTAACCGCCGCAGGAGACTCCCTGGGCGTCGGGAATCGCAGGCCGATTTCTTGCGGACAGTGAGCAATGGGTAGCTTACCGTCCGATAAGGACCAGGCCTGGGTTGACGGCGCGTTGTGTTTCACGCGCGCTTCAACGAGATGTCAGCAGAACTGACGGGGTCCGCTAGGACCGATGCCTGCCGTGGATCCTGGAAACAGGGCAACTGAAGGAAAACGCGTGAGTTTTAGTCAGCAAGAGTCTGACATGTCCTCCTGCTCTGCCCAGAGCGGGAGAAGTTAAGGCTTGTGCAGACCAGCGCGACACGCGACGCGACACAAAGCCTTTGTGCCGCGTTGCGTGTCGCGCCTGTTTGAAAGAGCGTTTATTTGAAATATTCCCATCCAAAAAAAAAAGGCTGGCCTATTTATTGACCAAAGAATCAGCATTGATATACAACGTGGCAATGTTGCCAGCCTTTTGGGCATTTATCCTGTTGACATATGCGGACAATTTTTTTGATGCCTTATGTTTCTTTCCTCTCCTTTTTAGGGTTCCGTATCCGAAGGGTACCAAACGGAACCCTATTACTAAGCCTCCGCTATCCATCCATCTATCTGTCTATCAGCAGGCTGTATCTCATGAACCGTAATAGGTAGACAGTTGATATTTTCACAGATTGTATATTTCTATTGCCGCTATAACAACAATTAATAAAAATAAAATAAAGACAATAAAAGAAACGTGATTGTTTACTAGTATTAAAAAAAGAAATATTAAATATTGTACGGTGGTACCGAACCCTTCGTGTTCGAGTCCGTCTCGTACCTACTTGGCCGATTTTTTAAATAAACATAGACTTTTTTATGACTGTTAGCTTATAAATATACTAGCTGACCCCGGCAAACGCTGTTTTGCCAATTATTTGTTTGGGGTGGACAACCTTTATCACTTAGGGGTATGAAAAATAGATAGTAGCCGATTCTCAGACCTACTGAATATGCATATAAAATTTGGTTAAAATCAGTAAAGCCGTTTCGGAGGAGTAAGGTAACTAACATTGTGACACGAGAATTTTATATATAAGATTACTTAAATATTCCGTATACCACTAAAATAAACATCAATTTCATTTAAAGTTAAAGTCAAATAATTTATTTAAATTAGGCACTTAGAAGGCACTTTTAAACGTCAAAATTTACAAAAAATAGAATTGATTTTAGTCGTCACTTCCAAAAGATGGTTTTCGTATGGAGAAGAATGGGTATTAAGGGTACCTACGTAATACGATAACAATATACAATGTACTAAAACCAAGTGAACTCCCCAAGACAAGACAACAGCATCCTCGCTGGGCCTCACGAAATCGAAAGTGATTATCAAGAACAGAACAAACTTAATCAATCTAAGTTGGTAACGAGACGCCGCCGCCACAAAGGACTTTGATACGTATTTACTTAAGATAAAGATATTATTACAATCTATTTGAGTTCACACAGGGAGGTATGAGAATTATTTATATTTTTTAATAAAAATTTATGCAATAATAAACAATTCTCTAGAAAAGCGTACTTAATGTCTATTAACCTGCTTTTATGCCCGAGAATTATGGTTTATTTTTTTATTGAGATTATATTATTTATTTAAAAAAGGTAGTATAGAGGAATTGTAATACAGAGAGGGAAAGCGAAAGTGTTTTTCTTTCTTTGTTTTTTTATTTAATTGTTAAACACTTTACGAAACTCAAATAATAAGGCTACAACGGTAATAGGACCTATTGACGCGTGGCCAAATTCGGAACTAACGCAGCCATCTTGTTTTTTCAATACAATTTCTGTTTAAATTTCACTAATGTTTACCAACAACGCCCCCCTGTCAATGTCATTGAGGCGCCAAAAGATCTTTGTAGCCATAGATTTGTATATTGCCAAAATTAAAGGCAGGTTTATACGAGCTCAGTAATGTGACAGTACAATAAGTCAGTCCAGCACTGACTTGCAACTGGGCCCGTGTAGACACTAGTTTCAACCCAGTCTAGTGCTGACTTCGCGCCCTTAAGTCACTCCAGTTGACTAACATACCCGTCTATTTTCAGACCCAGTAGCTCCCCCCGCTTGACTTACTGCTGATCTCGTCTAGATAAAACCCACTGACTGGATCCGAAATTTCTAGTCACTGGGTCCAGTCACTGCCTGTATAAACCAGGCATTACACAAAATGCGGTGAAAATTATTTCAAGCTTGCAGATTTTGGTGAATTTCAAGTTAACAACGACCATGGGCTTAATAAATACAGTACTGAATAAATATTTAAATGGCTAGCATAATAGTTATTTCGTTTCTCATAAATATTACACTTTTGGACTGTAAATACACCCACAAACGAAACACAATTTGACAAATTCTCAAAAAAAAAACACAGTGTTACCAATTGACATACCATTCAGTAACAAATAAAAAGAATACAACCTAAAAATAACTAAACCGTAATCAACAAATTCCCACCTATTCAAAATCCAGTAAACCAAATAAAACGCACCCTGTATACGGTAATCTTTTCCAATCATTTGTTTCTGTACTGTTACCAAATTGAAAATGACACAACTTTAATGGAAAACGATTTCGTTGTTGTTCTCTCTGACATTTTTATTGTTTTAAAAGCTTATATTTTAATATTTGAATCGGTTTTACATTAAATTATGGATGATCTACTTTTGCCAGTTCATAACTGTTGCGATTTGTGTTAATTGTGTTTCCAAAGCCTAAAGATCATATATAACAAGGTGAATCGCGACTCGGTTAAGCAAGAATAATCAGAACCACAAGTGTGGGAGCTCCTAGGTGATCATCATCTTGAAACACTAAAAACCAAAAAATATGTTCCAGGATTACCGCCACATTTAGGAGCAGCCTGGTTGAACACAATCGAATTAGGTCGCAACGATCAAAATTTTCGTTCATCATTATCAGCCTACAGTGGCCCACTGCTGGATGTAGGCCTCACCTATTGCATGCCATCTAGCTGCAACCAGCCACCCTGCGAAGATCGTCGCTCCACCTAGCCTTAGGGTGTCCTACCTTACGCTTGCCGATTCGCGGTCTGCACTTAAGAACACGTCTACCCAACGATCATTGGTTCTGCTGCTAATATGGTTAGACCATTGCCACTTTAGCTTGCATATTCTGTGAGCTATGTCGATAGCTTTGGTTCTCTGCCGGATCACCTCTTTCCGGATTCTCGTTGAAGACTTTCGTTACCAGAATAAAAACTCTCATTTCAGGTACGTGCGTCTTGTCCAGCTTGGTAGCTGGGAGCTTGTGGTTTTGGTTAATCTTACTTAACCGAGTCGCGATTCACCTTATCTTTAGGCTTTCAAAACACTTATAGTACAATTCACGCAAGTTATAAAGTTAATATTTTGGTGCTAATGCCATGCGTCATGTTTGTGAACGGGTGCTGTCGGTAGGGACTGGTCATCTCTTAGCCACGGCTTATTTTAATTGAATTTTTACCCACGATGGAACGGAGATACCGTCTCCGTGCGTTTGGGGTGAGAGGATGTTTGTGCAAATCCATGTTGCCATTTTTCTCTAAAACTACAAGTCCGATTTTGATGCAGTTTCCAGTTATGGGTTCGAGTTTGATTGGTGCATGTTCTTAGTTAGGTGTTATGGTGACAATTTACCAGGGGGCGCTGCAGCAAATATTTTTTGTGCAAATCCATGTTGCCATTTTTCTCCAAGACTACTAGTTCGATTTTGATACAGTTTTCAGTGATGGGTTTGGGTTTGATTAGTTCATGTTCTTAGATAAGTGTTACGGTGACAACTCACCAGGGGGCGCTGCAGTAAACATTTATTTGTGCAAAGCTTTTATCCTTTTTCAATTACTTTTTAACCGTCGTGGGTTTTTTCAATGTTTAATTTTGCTTTTTATTAAATTGTATTATTTGTTTTATTTTTTAATAAGGACGCTTTTAACGTTCTGCATCGTTGTCACATGTATAACTTTAACATGAATGATGTAACCAATATTTTGTAACCATATTTTGATTTAAAAAAGTGTCCGTGGAGTTTCTTGCCCGTTCTTCTCCATAGGTACCTACTACACTTTGGAATGGGCAACTAGCTTCATCTTTCTGACTGACCGACCCCTTGACAATTCAAAAGTGCCTGTAATTGGTTTATTTGAAATAAATGCTTTGAGTTTGAGTGACTTTTTGGAGGATGATGCCCGGAAATCTACTTGTGAAGAAAAGATAATACCTAGTTCCAATGTAGTCATTCAAACAATATCAATTGACTGATTGATCTCGCGAAGCAATTTAGCATAAACAACATTAGTTATAAGTGAGTGAGTCAGAAACAAAGGAGATTTATTTTAGAATTGATACCTAAATGATAAATATTTGTTTATTGTTATAGTTATAGCTTATTCAATCTGCCAAGCCTTTTCCCAACTTTGTTGGGGTCGGCTTTCAGTCTGACTGGGTGCACCAGAATACCATTATCTTACATGGAGCGACTGCCTACCGGTTCTCCACAACCCAGTTCCTGGCCAACGCGATACCCCTTGATAAGACTGGTTGTCAGACTTTCGGGCTTCTGACGACCCGTAACTACTGTCAACGATCCACGAATCACAGCCGGGACCGACGGCTTAACGTGCTTTCCAAGGTACGGAGGCGTCTCGTTATGTAAAGATCCGTGCAGCTGTTATTACAAAGCCACTAACTCCTCAAAATCAAATATGTACATATAGTAATATCGCTATAATATTTTCCTTAACAAATCACCATGGTAATTAATGTGATGGACTCTTAGCCGGAACCAACACCGCATCATCATCATTCTTTCCAGCCGAAATACGGCCGCTGCTGGACATAGGCCTCCCTAAGCATCGACAGTTTGACCAGTTCTGTGCTCCTCGCATCCAGCGGATTCCTGCGGTCTTGACAAGGTCATCGGTCCATCTTGTGAGAGGCTTTTCAACGCTACGTCTTCGGACCCATCGGAATCTACACCTAATTTGACTACTAATACAATTGAATCGTATAACGAAAGTAAATCTTAAAACCGCAACATAATTACTGTTTATAAACAAAAACCTATCAGTATTCAGTCAATATCATCAATACTGAGAACCGCGACGTAATCCTTTATTAATTCAACTGCACATTCATCAAAGGATGTATTGAAAAAGAACAAAACATGCCCAACACACATGCCCCCACATGATCGACATCAGACGCAAATGAGCATTCTTTGTCCCGCTAACAATGAATGAGTTGCAATTAATTAATTCGTGTTCAAATATCTAGGGGTTGGCTTTAAAACAATCATTGAAACGATTTCTCGTAATGTTATTTCAGACTATCTCATTGGTCTAGTGGTTGCAAGCGCAACTGTCAAGCATGATGTCCTGGGTTTGATTTCCGGGTCGGGTAAGGTGTTATTGGGCTTTTTATCTGAAATTTCTCAGTAGGGGAGGGCTTGTGGCTAAATAATAACAGCCAAACGGGTCGATCGATTAGGTTAAGCTACGCTTGCCGTGGTTGGTCCTTGGATGGGTGACCATTTTTACATGCCAAGACCCTTCCGTGCCTCGGAAAGCACGTTAAGCCGTTGGTTCCGGCTGTCATTTGTAGATCTTTGACAGTTGTTACGGGTAGTTAGAAGCCCAAAAATTTTGACAACCAGTCTTACCAAGGGGTATCGTGTTTCCTAGTAACTAGGTTGTGGAGATCAGATAGGCAGTCGCTCCATGTAAAAAACTGGTATTCAGCTGCATCCCGTTAGACTGGAAGCCGACCCCAACATAGTTGGGAAAAGGCTAGGTAGATGATGATCTGAAATTTCTCAGTAGCAGCCCGGAGTTTGGATTTGTGCTTAGTTGATGGCAATAGGCTCGCCCCCTATTACATGGGACTTAAATATAACTGGCGAAATGCGAGTGTACTATAGATACACCTCTGCCTAACCCTTTGGGTAATACAGTCGTGATATTATGTTGTTGTTGTTGGAAAGACGTGGTAAGTAGAAATAATCATCAGCATCAGCGGTACTCAAACTTTTTTGGGGAACGAAATATTTGACGGAGCCCTAAAATAATGTGTATTCTTCATTAATAATCATAATACTTGATTTTAACATTTGCATCTAATGGGGGTTTGAAATAAATTTTTACTTTTAAGCAATTATTTGATGTCAGGCTTGATTGAAGAGAGTTGAAGTCGCATGTCAGGTTCTGCATGAAGTGCTTGAAGAACCTGGGCTCCGCAAAGCCTCTGTGAAGGCTCCGCGAAATTACTGGTCACAATGAACCAGTATTTTCGCGGAGCCGGCAGAGGCAAGGAGCTTGGCAGAGCATACTTTGAGTAACACTGTTATACATCATCCTATTTCATCTTGTGTTATCCTCACTCTGGGGCCGCACTTGCGTCTATCGTGGCAAAGCAATGCATGCTGAAGCTTCGTATGTTTTGCTCGCTAATACGGTGGTCACATTAGCGGCTTCCTAATTTTAATGAATTATCGTGCAATAACCCAAGACGGGTCTCCATTACTTCGACAGAGCGACAATAACATCCGAAATGATCAACGCTAGTCCGACCACGCGCCACGCTCATTTTGTACCGCCACCCGAGCGATAACTGCTACACAGCCCGAACTATCATGACAATAACCGATAATGCGTGTATCGTATCATTGTGCGAAGCTTCGTCACGATAGACGCAGATGCGGCCCCAGCATCAAAAGAAGATTTAAACTGAAGAGTTTTGTACCGGGAAAGACAAAATCTCCTCTCATCACATACCTAAGTACAGAAATAGATAGACAATAGACACCCTTTTTATCACTTTCGATGTCCGAGTGTGCATTAAACAGGGGAAGCAGAGTACCAATTAGAATGAATGTAGCGGCCCAAACCGAACTCTGTTACTGACATTAAAAACAATGGCTCGAACATTAGTAGGGAAGCTGTCACACCAATGCGTAATGGCATAACAATGATTATGAAAATGTGTGTCCAAGATTTGTTATACAACGTGTAACGTTAAATGCGCAAAACCTGAAAATAGTTTCATCAGAATAACGAGTAGAATCAATTGAACCACTTTTTAATTTAGGTCACATTTTTCAAAAAATCTTTATTAAAAACGTTGCCGTGTCTATTTACTAACAGGTCAAGCCATCACAAGTGCAAGCCCACCAAAATAGGTAAACAACACAAATTGTTGTCGACCAATTTAAATTTTCCCATACGTGGGATAATAATAGCTTTTATTTCAATGCAAATACGAATCTTACGATCTAAAACAGCACGTAAAACCTTTTTTTTTATGATTTTTTTCTCTCTGAAATAGGTCAATTAAATTAAAAATCAGTTGGGATGTCTGAGGTTTTGCGCATTTAACGTTACACGTTGTATATTTTTATGTTTTTTTATGAGTCAATTTTAATCACGCTTTTTTTGACATTGACATTTCGCTTTACGTCAAAGTGACATTCTGGAATGCCATCGGGGCGTGACGGGGGTGGTTGGGCCCCGGGTGGCATTCCAGAATGCCGAGTGGGACTATACTTTTTTAAGGTATAATTTAAAAAAAGAAAGTTTCTTGTGCTCAGTTTTACTAAAATAAGTTTTTCTTGTGTGCCTATACAACCAGTACTACCCTTGTCTGCCACCAAGAACCATAATTTGCTGTGTACCTACCAGTAAGAAAAAGATGTATGGGTCGGTAACATTAAATTATACACACATGAGTAATTTCAACTTTATCTTTAATGTTGTCAACGTATTTTTAGGGTCCCAGACGTCCGAATGAAAAAACGGAACCTTTAAAGGATCACTCGTGTGTCTGTCTGTCTGGCTGGCTGTCTGTCTGTCCTTCCGTCTGTCACAGCCTATTTGCTCCGAATCTACTGGACCAATTTAGTTGAAATTTGATACACATAATTATGAATTTGATCCAAATACGGACGTGTAAAGTAAATAAATGAATTTTGAATATGGGGCACTTTACGGGGGCAAATTAGAAAAAAAAAATTGGAACTGTACCATGTGACATATCAAATGGAAGGGCTTATTGTGAGGATCTCTATTTAAAAAAAATATTGAGATAAAATACTTTTAAAGATATTTTAGAAAATAGATGAAAATTGACCCAACCATATCAACGAAACTACTGAGCTTAAAATGTTGAAAAAAATACAGAGAATGGTTCTTTGCTCACAAATTAAAGGAAAACCTATAAGAAATCTGTGGTCTTAAAATAACATGGTAAATCTCTCAATATTGTACGTACAAACTTACATTTGCAGTTGGAATGTTATACAATAATAATAATAATAAATATTTATTTACTCAAAAACAAAGCATTGCAGTACACGTTAAAAAAAAAAACAGTTTTACAAAATAAGTACTATTTCTACAACGTGTGGGTGAGCACTGCTCTCCTAGCTAGGTTATGAAAACCTGTGTTAAGGAGAAGCAGTCCGATCCCCTTAGGTATAACGATGTAAAGGTTACATAGTGCTTCTGATGTTGCTGTTACAATTTTGGAGTATTATGATAGACAATTAAAACTTAAATATACGTTTTATTAAACATGAAATAAAATAATTTTAATTTTAAGGTAAGTAGATGCATGTGTGTGTATGAATGAGAGGGTGTGTGTGTGTGTGTGTGTGTGTGTGTGTGTGTGTGTGTGTGGGTGTGGGTGGTGTGTGTGTGTGGGGGTATATGGCAGAAAATGTTATCAACTACAATGTTAAGTTTGTTCTTGGGACATATTCATCCCAACTACGGTATCCTTCACTATGTGTGGTTTGACATGCACTCGGCCGATTTTTTTAACAACAAATTGACAATATAAAAAAAAAATGCTGGTAACTTTTTCAAACACTTAAAACGTTGTATAGACACAGTATGTTGTTATTTCACAGAGCTCAGTTGAATACTTGAGGCATGAAAACGGCACAAACACACTTTCAAATTTATAATATGAAATAAGGATTATGGAGTACAAAGTTGGCTACTTAAATGCTAGGATTTAGCTTTTGCTAAGTACTTAGCTAGTGCTCAAACAGAATAACGTTTCTGTATAGAAATGTGAATATTCATTAGTTTAATGGCTCAGCTTTAAGTTACTTTGGCGCGATTATCTTTTAGAATTTCGTATGGGTTTTATATTTTGTGCTTATTTGAGTTTTTTTAAGCTATTGCGTAGCTTTTATCGCGGGCTTTGAGCGCGGCGACCGAATCAAGAAATTCCGTAACGTAACGAAAATAAAACCTAACACCCCCCACTCTGTCTACAATGAAGGTTCCCATGACAACGTGATGTTGTCATGGGAACGTATTTTTTGTTTTATGTCATCACGTCATCATCCCAAGTGTAGCGTTGACAAATAGGAAGTATGGAGGTTACAAATGCTATGCTTTACCGCGGCAGTCCCCGAGTGCCACACGTTTTTTTGTTAATTATATGCAGTTACTCACATATTATTAATGAAAACCGGCCAAGAGCGTGACGGTAAAAAAACTATTCAACATTTTACTACACAACTTTGTAGGTGTGATTAATATATATTATAACCATAAATAACACCTGTTAAGTCCCAAGAGTCTCTGAGTTAAATCGTGGACAGACAGACGGACGGACTTAGTGAAACTATAAGGGTTCTTTCTTTTACTCCGAAATCCTACAATTTCAGGCATTTCTTTCACGAAAGTGACGAGTAGCAGCATCTTGCTGACATATTTGTGAATGATATATGCTGATAGTGTACAAGTACCATACCAAAACATTTTGTATTAAAACTCTCACTACGGTACGGCTACGCGGTGCGGCTACGGTAGCGTAGGCCGTAACCAATTATCTGCTACGAATCCGTAGCAAATGTAGCAATATCTTACGTCGCAAACATTGTCATCTATAGATTCAATTCGTAGGCTCGTAGCCTATACTACGCCGCGGTTTAGCTGGAGAATGAACCTTTTGCGCTTTTTCAGATAGGGTCTTCCCTATAATTCAGTAGGTTGTTGCCATCTGTGTAATGGTTTTCTTGCCGTAGGACTATTGGGCGTGGAGGAGATCGGCGGCGGTGATCTCTCACGTCCGGCCCTGGTTCAGACTATGGTACGGAGCGAGAGGGCATGGGAGACCGTCACCTCCTTCTACGAAGCAGTAATGCTCGCGAAGGAGGAGACGGAACGCATGAGGGAGAGGCAAATTTCGCGCCCTCACGCCCCTAATCGCCGCAAGAGACGCCCAGGGCGTCGGGAATTGCAGGCAGATTTCCGGCCACCGTAGGCGCGGGCTTGCGGACGGTGAGCAATGGGTAGCTCACCGTCCTATAAGAACCAGGCCCGAGTCGACGGCGCATTGTATTCCACGCGCACCTCAAACAGATGTCAGCAGTACTGACGGGGTCCGCTAGGGCCGATGCCTGCTGGGGTTGCGAGGAAGTCCGAAAGGGATATCGTGGCCCCTGGTAATATGGCAACTGAAGGAACACGGGTGGGTTTTAGTCAGTAAGAGTCTGACACGTCCTCTCACTCCACTCAGGGCGGGAGAAATTATTTGTTAATTTCCCACCCAAAAAAAAAGTACCATTGGGAGAAAAAACTTTGAGATCAATTCTTTTCGGGAAGTTATCATGAGATATTGAGCGTAATTTGTGTTGCATACCTAAAAGTTGAATGAAATATTTATCATTAATGAATAGCCTTCCAATCACTATCTGCTGCTCCATACATTTCATGTTCGCATAACTCGACTAAATGTAAGTGTGTGAATATCTTATTTGTTTTCCCATTCTATTTTTTGATTCCGAAGTAAAAGTTGTTCTTATTGAGGAGTACACCTTGTGTGTACCTACCGACATTTAATCCAATCTCGAATAATTCCTGTTTTGGTGTCCTAAAAATTCTAAATAATACGCAATAAATTTAAATTTGTTATTAAATTGTGTTAAGAGGATAGTTTTTCTACATATCAGTGTACTCATATTAAAGTAGAAGTGCAATTTGTATATAAAAGAAGGAATCAGAGTTCAATACAGCACTTGTTTTTGGCAACTTGAGAGTAATGAGTAATGCACTACCTCAAACGCTTCACGTTATGAAGCGTGCAAAAGCTAAGTAACTGCGACCGACATTAATGTAGCGTTCGCCAGTTGCCGCCGCGGATCAATTCATCATCAGCCTATAAATTTTTCCCACTGCTGGGACACAGGCCTCCTGTCTGTGAGAGGGAGTGGGCCGTAATCCACCACGCGGGCCCAGTGCGGGTTGGTAGATGTCACATGTCTTCGAATTTTCGGTTCTAGGACATGCCGGTTTCCTCACGATGTTTTCCTTCACCGTTTTGAGAGCAGTGGTGATCAAATAATTTACACAAAGTAAAGCGCCTGTCTGGGTTCGAACCTACGACCTACAACTCGTAAGTCGCGGCCGTTACCACTGGGCCACTAATGCTCTTCGCGGATCAATTAAATACTTTCAAACAGAAAAACCTTTCAAACACAATGTTATTAAATAATCCTATCCTATATTATTAAATGACCAATATTTATGTATATTTAAATATAAATGTAATCACGTTCTCGAAAACGGCTCTAACGATTTCGATGAAAGTTGCAATGTACGGGTTTACGGGGACAAAAAATCAATCTCGCTTGGTCTTATATCTGGAAAAATTCACCTGAACAGAGCTTGGTCGCCCTAAGTTTAGAACAAAATGGCTACCTTAGAATAATGACATGGCAGTATAGAATTAGTATGTATACATGGTTTAGTATGAACTTTCCTATACTATTAAATGAGCAATTTCTATTTTCACCAGAGCAGAGCTCGGTCGACCAGGTACTTTTAATAAGAACAATCTATACCCAACGGTGTGACACACGGCCAAAGTTTACCCAAGATACAAGGAAACACAACGGGCGTAACATAGTACGATTCAGTAATTACACAGAACGATAGTTGTAACGAGGACACACGGGGTGACTGCTAAGCGATGTACACGTGTATCTCACCGGGGACATGGTAAATGTTATCTATTTCATTTGAAAAATAAAAGGGGGACGATCTGCTGAATTCGTACCAATTTGACTTCATAACTGTAATTCGACAGTTTAACATTAATTTATATTTTGTATTATTTGTTATTTAAAATTATAATGTCTTTAAATTTGTGTAAATTAAATAATGATTTGCATTCCCTTGTGACGGTAAAACATGGAAGATTTTTATGATAAAACATCGATGTACCATCGAAGAAACCCATACCTAAGCAAATCGAAAACAAAATCCCGTGCACACGACCCTTTTTTTCGTAGGTAACCGTTACTACATCGGCCGAGCGCTGCAAGCAGAAATAGTCCTTACGGTGTATAGGTATGGGTTTCTTCGATGGTACATTACCTATGTTTGCAAAGTAGTAAATAATTTGATTTGATTTGATCCTAACACAATTTTTTTTAAGGAAAAATTAAAAGTGCCTACGGTAATTATAAGAACAGTCACAGTGTGGGTAGTATTAGTAAGTATGAGATTTCCTTGTGAGAAGCTCGTGGCTAAATACTAACAGCCGCTCGGGTTGATCTGTCAGGTTAAGTTACGCTTGCCGGGGTTGGTCCGTGGATGGGTGACCATTCCTACATACCGAGACTCCTCTGTGCCTCGGAAAGCACGTGAAGCCGTTGGTCCCGGCTGTCATTCGTGGATCTTTGACAGTCGTTACGGGTCGTCAGAAGCCCGAAAGTTTGACAACCAGTCTTACCAAGGGGTATCATATTACCCAGTTACAGGGTTGTGGAGGTCAGATAGGCAGTCGCTCCATGTAAAATACTGGTATTCAGCTGCATCCGGTTAGACTGGAAGCCGACCCCAATATAGTTGGGAAAAGGCTAGGCAGATTGATTTTGAGAGTTCCTTGTGAAAAGGTGAGTTAGCAAAACCTCGCGTGTGTTTGAAAGTTTGTTACAAGATTTTGTTAAGGGTGTCGGCAGCTGTGTATTTTTGAAATACAATAGACGTAGAAATATTAAGTAACCTATTCCCCTTAACTATACCTAAAGAGTTATAAAAACCTTGTAAGATATGCCACGCCGAGCGCCGGACGCAGAGCCGAGAGTTTGCGTCCGGCGCTCGGTGTGGCAATACGCCGTGTTTGGGTTCGCGACAAGTCTATCGTCATCCTGAGGATGCCTCGTTGAGAGATGAAACACGTGTCGATATCTTACCGGTTTTTTTTTTTACTCTTTAGGAATAGGCCTTGTATTTTTTTTGACGTAATCAAAAGATTACGGCGATACATTGAGTTAAAATGTGGCATGACGTCACGCCTTGCTAGATTTAATACTGAGTTGTGACGTAGCGAGCCCTCACTCCCCAAATTTAATGCGTGTTTTCTAAATTATTTTTGATTAATATGATAAAGCAAAAAATACGTGTCTAATATTTTTTATTATCTGAAAGACGGACTAAATAGAATTTCTTTTTTTACCTAGGTAACTACCCTATTGTTAAGCGAAATAGGTTACTAAGTACATCTACGTCTATTGTATTTTATAATGGATTTCCGCAAGGTCACGTCTGCATCAATAAATTATCCGTGTCTTTTTGTATGCTGATAAGAATCAATTATGATTAGCAATCAAAGTGAAAAAAAAAAAACAACCGACTTCAAAAAAAACACTACAAAGTGAAAAATTACTTTAATTTCAGAAGTCGGTGTCTTTGGTTTTTAATTTTCGTTCTTTGTCACCGACTTCCGAAATTAAAGTTATTTTTCACTTTGTAGTGTTTTTTTTGAAGTCGGTTGTTTTTATTTTTGTAAAAAGTTTTTATTTTTCACTTTTTAGTTGTGATACCTACCCCACACAAATTCGAATACCACTACCTGCTATGTAAATAACAGTGACAGGAAGTTATCATAATATCATCCACATACTAAGTGAGGAAAAAATACGTATTATTGAAGCTAACTCAAAAACTACCCAAGCAAAGTTAATAAAATTTATATGGGACCACCTCTGAAGTATGATCTACCAAACAAAAAAAGAACCATCAAAATCAATTCATAATTGACGGAGTAATCGCGTAACAAACATACAAAAAAAAAAAAAAACAACATACAGTCGAATTGAGAAGCTCCTCCTTTTGGAAGTCGGTTAAAAACTGTTAAGTACTTGCAACCACATTCATCATAACCACGCGCTTACAAACTCAATCAAGTTATGATACATATTTTCAAAAACAAGTGTTTTTAAAACATGTAGTATAGTCCGTGTAATCCCCGACGACGCGCCCCACTCCGCGATTACTGTACTGTAAAAGCTGAACTCTAGTACGGCGCGGAGCGGAGTGGGGCGCGTCTTCATGCATTGCGCGGACTATATTCGTGAATTGACGTTGTATTTTTTAACCGACTTCCAAAAAGGAGGAGGTTATATGTTCGTCGCGTATGTTTGTTTTTTTTTTATGTATGTCCACCGATTTCTCCGTCAATTGTGGACCGATTTTGAAAATTCTTTTTTTGTTTGAAAGGGTGTGCTCTCGAATTGGTCCCATATAAATTTAATTAACTTTGGTTGGATAGTTTTTGAGTTAGCTACAAAATACGTATTTTTTTCCTTTCTTAGTATGTAGATGATATGATAAGTTTCTGTCACTGGTAGCAGGTAGTGGTATTCGAATGTGTGTGGGGTAGGTACCACAACTAAAAAGTGAAAAATAAAAACTTTTTACAAAAAAAAAACAACCGACCTCCAAAAAAAAAACACTACAAAGTGAAAAATAACTTTGGTCGGTTGTTTTTTTTTTGTAAAAAGTTTTTTTAACTATTTTGTTAACCTTCGTGATCAAACTGGTTGCTAATTTAATTGTAAAATTTATTACTTTGTGTTTTATGACATCGATTTTACATTCTATGATTACTTCCTCACACACTGACTTATTAATTGTAAAATTTTAGGAAAATCGTCTACTTTTACAATGTTTGTAAATATGTGAGCACCATGTATCTATCACATATTAAATTATCTATCGTTGCTTCATTTTTAATTCTTTTTACCTATTGTGGTATAGTAATTTTATTCTAGGTGCATCGTCTTCACATATAATAATTATTTAACAACAAACAATTGTAAAACATTTTAAAAGAGTAACGGTGGAGTTTCTTGCCCATTCTTCTCCATACGAAAACTATCTTTTGGAAGGGATGACTAGAATCAATTTTATTTTTTTGTAATTTTTGACGTTCAAAAGTGCTATTCATGGGCCTATTTGAAATAAATGATTTGACTTTGACCTTGATATTTTTCTATACAACAAGTCTTTTCAACTTGTTTTAGGTGTGAAAGTTAAACGACAATAGTAGATAGTGGTAACTATTATTTTCGTTTATGTAGAATACGTACTTATTTTATACCTGGAACTTAGATGTGCTTATTCTATGAAGCTTTGTTACCGTGATACGTCGCGGGTAGAATGGCAAGCGTTGCTAGGCAACCGTCACACGTGGAACATCAGAATACATGTATAGGTACATCTAAATCTAGAACATGTTGGGAACATTGACATATATATTATTTGCGGTTGGGAATCTATGTCATTACCTACGTGTTCTTTTGAATTCCGATTGAGAATTCTTAATAAATATTGTTTCATGATATTTTCAGGAAAAAGTAAGTAGAGTGAGGAACAGGGTGTAAAGTTCACTCATCCACCATAGAAAAGGGAGGGTCCTCCGACCAGACGGGTGTTGTGTCTGGCGGGCAACTGCCCATCAGTTTGAAGTTGAAATCTTGTATGTATGTCGATCGCTCGGTAAACTCTAACTGCGCGATGCAGGATTTGTGTGACGTCATGTGTTTGATGCGTAGTTCGTATGTGGCAGTGTAACCGCTACATCACTCCCCTCCGGAGACCGGAGGTCGATAGTGGGCTGAATCTTGCGATGCTTCACGGTGCCAGCTGTGGTTCCAGTGAGTCGGAACCTGGTGCCACATAGTTCGCGGTGAGTCGGAACTGTCTGTGGTGATTGCGGTGATTCCCCAGTGAGTCGGGGTGATTGAGGTGATTCCCCAGTGAGTCGGGGTGATTGAGGTTGATTGCGTTGATTCCCCAGTGAGTCGGGGTGATGAGGCTGATTGCGTTGATTCCTCAGTGAGTCGGGGTGATGAGGCTGAGGGTGATGACCAGGAATGCGCGTTCGCTGCATGCTGGTGGTCAGGATACCCGTTGAAGCCGTGGGTGCTGGCCGGCTGCGTGAGTCGCCTCACGAAAGCTTGCGGGAGTGATGATGATGATGACGTCACGCCGAAGTAATTGCTCGAAGGCAGCGCTGACGTTCATACTCGGGTTCACCAATTTAGGAGTATGAGGAACAGGGTATAAAGTTCACTCATCCACCACCATAGAAAAGGGAGGATCCTCCGACCAGACGGATGTTGTGTCTGGCGGGCAACTGCCCATCAGTTTGAAGTTGAAATCTTGTATGTATGTCGATCGCTCGGTAAACTCTAAATGCGCGATGCAGGATTTGTGTGACGTTATGTTTTTGATGCGTGGTTCGTATGTGGCGGTGTAACCGCTACACCTCCCTTCTTCATTCGTGGGTTCTGTAAAAATAGAACAGCTATTGTTCTGTACTCTAAAAAATTTCGACACCACTCAAAAATCTTCTTAACTTTGAGGACGTTTAACGATCGCCCCAGCATTGAAATATTGATTAACCGTATATAATGATTGTTTTAGAAGATTGTATAGTGCACCTATATGTGCATTGATGCTGTACTATATATATGCATTGTTGTCATGCTTCGGGGAGAGCAGAAACGTTATGACGTTTCACGATCCTTACGTAACTTTTTCTTCGTGTCTTTACGTGTCCTTATCAAAAACGCATTATTATAAAATTAAAGACTACCCTGGTACCTTATTAACGGCATAATTATGTAAGTATCTATTGACTTCTTTACTTCAATAAAAAAAATTACCACCTTACGCTGTCCCTCTCCTGGGCAAAGGCCTCCCTCCACACATTCCTCAATTTCTTTACGATATTTTTTTAATATATTAACTTGAAATAATCATCTCATTAATTTGACATTATACAGGTTGGTAGGGACGCAAAAACGCAAAAACTGTTGCCATGGATTTAATACATGATTCTGAACCGATTTTTTTTAATAACGAACCGGAATCTGATCTTTCATAGAAAAGGGCGATACCCAGTCAAAATGTATGGAACAGCTGATTTTTTCGAGGGCCATTCGATTTGGGCCGTTCAGACTAAATACCCCTATTAACACGGTTAGTTGGAAATATTGTAAAAGCCAATTATTTTTAAAAGAGTAACCGTGGAGTTTCTTGGCGTCTCTTCTCAATAGGAAAAGACCAATTGGAATCGTGCACTTAACTTCAAGATTTTGATTTTGCTTCGAACACTTTTATACATTGTCTAGTCACAAATACCTACCGACATATATGAGGTGTTAATTCAGCGAAGGTCCATTATTATCTCAAACAGCTTGTAGAACTAACATGCATAATCATCATAATATTCAAACTAAAAGAAGAAACCGCCTCTGTGGTCTAATGGTTAGATCGCCTGTCTCAAACCCACAGGTCCCGGGGTTCGATTCCCAGTAGGTGCAAAATTTTCTGCTCGATTTGGTCGGTTCTAGTTTGTTCTAAGTCCGCCTGGCTAGCTGCCACCATCTTATCTAAGTCTGTCGCCATAACAACAATGTCAACAGCATTGTTGTGTTTCGGCAGTTACAGGTAAGATAGCCAGTTCCTCTGTGGTTGAGGATTCCAGGTGAAGCTCGCTTCCACCTTCGGCCTGATCATCACTTACCATCAGGTGAGATGAAGCTTCCCCGTTGTGGATAAAAAAACAAAAAAAACAGTGGCACTCCGGGAGAAGTGAAAACTTGAAAAAAAACCGGCCAAGTGCGTGTCGGACCACGCACAATGAAGGGTTCCGTAGTTGGGATGAATTTATCCCAAAAACAAACTTAACTTTGTAGTTGAAAAATATGTTCTCCCATACGGAATGTAAGGGAAAACATGTTTTTGCAACTGCAAAGTTAAGTTGGTCAATTATTACTCGTTAACTTGTAAAGCCTTCTTAGCTGTGATAGTTTTCCTTTTAATTTCGTTATATAAACTACTGTTGTGATTTTTTTCACACACCCAAAACCAACCATTTAGCCGGCAGAGGGGGGGGACACTTGACTCTAACAAAAATTAGCACTTTAAAGCTTAATATTTCGCAAACGGATCCCTGAATCCAAAAATGGTTTTTACAAACTCACAATTTTTTTAAAGGACCTTTCTAATGACACCCCTTATTATAGGTTAAAAAAATAAAAAAAATAACATCACCACTTTACGTGTATGAGAGGTACCCTAAAAAAAAATATTTCATAATTTTATTTTACCACTTTGTCGGCGTAGTTAAAATATATATCTATGCCAAATTACAGTTTTCTAGTACTAAGGGTCTCGGAGCTAGACCGCGGACAGACAGACAGACAGACGGACATGACGAAACTATAAGGGTTCCTTGTTTACTACGGAACCCTAAAAATTGGCATCGCGGTAATCAATGCGTTGATGTCTTTCACTCGACGCACCGCGATAATCAACGCGTTGATGTCTTTTACTCCACGGTGTCGGTAAATTGGGTTACAGTGTCCCGAAATCAATGGTTTATTCCCATCTCAAAAATGCCCAACGCGCCTAAAGAAGTTTTCACTTCAAAATTGCAGAAAATGTGATTGTATTCTCATACAATCTTATTAATAAAAATACAGTAAAGTTCCACCCTCGAGTAATGTCAGTTTAAACATAAATTTTTCGTGGTCAAATGATAAATTATTTTATTTCTGTAAGGTTTGTACAAACACTTATAACTAAATTATATTTAAAAATAGATGAGTTCGGTGTTTATCACATGACTAGAGTTCGTCTTCCCTGAAATCACGTGTCCCACTAGTGAATTTACCGTAGTGTACGTATCAATCTGCCTAGCTCTCCGACTAACGAAACAGCAGCTCACAGACAGTCCACTGTGCAGAACCTGCATGGAGGATGAAGAGACAGCAGCCCATGTGCTGTTAAACTGCCCGGTGGTAGCCACATACGGGGTCATCCGTAAATTACGTCACACGAATTTCATGAATTGCCCCTCCCCCAGTCCTTGTCATATCTGATCACATTTGTGAGACTCCCCCCTCCCTAGTGTGACGTCACATATTTTGCAAATTTACATATAGAAATTATTGAATGAAAACAGCGGTTCCGAAATCAGTTTTATAATTAAATCAAACAATTAACAATACAAAAAACGATTAATTATATAAATTAAAGAAATTAACAAAACAAAAGTATTAATAGAATTATATTAATAAAAAAAACATTTTACAAAAAAAAACAACCGACTTCAAAAAAAACACTACAAAGTGAAAAATAACTTTAATTTCGGAAGTCGGTGTCTTTGGTTTTTTTAATTTTCGTTCTTTGTCACCGACTTCCGAAATTAAAGTTATTTTTCACTTTGTAGTGTTTTTTTTGAAGTCGGTTGTTTTTTTTTGGAAAAAAGTTTTCATTTTTCACTTTTTAGTTGTGATACCTACCCCACACAAATTCGAATAGCACTACCTGCTATGTAAATAACAGTGACAGGAAGTTATCATAATATCATCCACATACTAAGTGAGGAAAAAATACGTATTATTGAAGCTAACTCAAAAACTAAACAAGCAAAGTTCATAAAATTTATATGGGACCACCTCTGAAGTATGATCTACCAAACAAAAAAAGAACCATCGAAATCAATTCATAATTGACGGAGTAATCGCGTAACAAACATACAAAAAAAAAAACAACATACATATTGAGAATCTCCTCCTTTTGGAAGTCGGTTAAAAATACAAACTTAATAATCTTGAGTCCATGGAATTTGAACCCACTCCTTTAAATTATTTAATTGTTTAAAGTTCGTGTTTTAACACTTAGATATAATAGATTTTGAAATGTGACGTCACGAAATTTAGGACACCTCCCGCCCCACAATCACATAATGTCACACTTCGTCGACCCCCTCCCTCCCCCTTAACGTGTGACGTAATTTATGGATGGCTCCTACAGGGCAAAGTACTTCGGTAACCCAGGTACACTGAGTGAGATTGTCAGTGACATCAAGGCGTTGAGGAGTTGGGGTGGAACGAATAACGGATTTTCCCACCCGTACGCAAAATATGGGCTTTGACGTGGAGTTGCGGATACCAGCCCGTATTACCTATTATCTATTACCTATTGCAGGAAACCGAGGGAAAAGATGTTACACATCAAAAAGAAAAAGAAAATCAATCAACTTTTATTTGATTTTAAATAAATACTAATACTATACTATCTACAAATCAATCATTTTCTGAAATGCCCAAAGGATCACAACGGTAACTGATCGTAAGTATGTATAATGTATACCTATATAAATTACACCGGATAGATTAATTGCAATATGCTAAGTTGTTGCGCACACAAGCTATCGGATAACGGGTGTATGTGTAGGGTTGATTGGGCTATCTTGTAATGGAAATGACCCTAAGGTATATGTTTAGCTAGGGTTAATTTCTGTTGGGATATTCTGAGGAACAGTTACCACGTCGCTTATAGATTAGTAACTACAGTACGTAATGAAACTGTTTTAGAAAACACCTATGCATTATCATGTGTTTTTACAGTTCCGCACCTAAAGAATGAATACCGGACTCTATTTTAACAAGCCTACCCAGTCCCTCCGTCTAGAAAAAAAAATAAAAAAATTACGCTGTTTAAGGCATACAAAAAAAAAAACTGCCGCTCCGGGAGTGCCAACAGAAGTGAAAACTTGAAAAAAATCGGCACTGCGGTAATCAACGCGTTGATGTCTTTTTAATAGTCAAAAGTTGGTGTCGTAACAGTGTCGCGAAATCAATTGTTAAGTCCAATCTCAAAAATGCCCAACGCGCCTAAAGAAGTTTTCACTTCTACAAAAAAAAACAGTTTTTTTTTTAACTTAAAATAGTATCGTGTATTGTAATATTGTATTGTATTGAATTGTCTACTCATCTGTCCATCCGTCTAGGTGTCACAGAGCTGTATCTCTGTAACCAAACGGGCAGTCACTAGTTTTTGTTTTTTTTTTTTTACTAAATGCCCGTTTTAACTTTCACTAAGTTACACGTCAGTTATTGTGAATGTGAGGACTATGTGCACATTTTTTTTTCTCATTTAGTTTTAATGATGGTCTGATAGTTGGAGTAGTTTATGTGGCCTACCCAAATATCCAAGGTCTTTGGTAATGTTCCTCGAGTTGAGCTCCTTAAGTTCTGAGTTGAGCTCCATGATAACTGACAAATGCTTGCACTGACTGGACAGATCCACTCAAATCTTTGTGGTTCTTTCCTCAAAAGACAATTTCAGACACTAATCTACATAGTCCTCACATCGCCTGACCAAGATTATGTCTGGACTTTAAAAGAAACTGCGACCTCTGAGTTTGTTTCGGCCTTTCTTCTCAGAGTAGTCAGATAGGAAACGCCGACCTCATCTAGCTTATTTTTTTTAATATGACGTGTAAAAGTGATTCCGATATCTTATTTACAGAATAAACATTTTCACTTAATTTCACACCTAAATGAATAAAATCGGACAGTGCAATAACATTTAGTGTTACTGCACTGTTCGGTTTTCAACTCTGGGCGCGGGACCGAGCGCTGAAAATCAAATAGTGTGCTTTTGTTTAGGTATTCATTTAAGTGTCACCTAGTGTTAGTAAAAACGGGCATAAGGCCTCCATAATGGCAAATGATAAAAAGAAGGTTAGTTGCAGTTCTAGCCCTACAGAACTTGTAAAGTAAGTGCACCAGCCCAATTAGCACTCGGCTGGTTTTTTAACCGACTTGAAAAAAAGGAGGTTACTCAATTCGACCGTATTTATATGTTTTTTTTAATGTGTGTTCGCGGATAACTTCATCGTTTATGAACCGATTTTGATGATTCTTTTTTGTTGGAAAGGAGATATCCCAAGAGTAGTACCATGATAAGGAAACCAGGATCTGATGATGACATCCTAGAAAAATCGAGGGAACTCTTCAAATATTATAGGCAAATCTATAGTGATTTGCGTATTTTTATAGTAACTCGTGCAGTTGCTCTTGGAAAGCACCATTTAGTTAAGTGGAACTGATGATGAAGACCACAAATAGCCACCGGAACTACTCAATAATAAGTATATCACAGGTTGCGATTCGATTACTTTAATATGGTTGCAATGCAATTTATGCTCGTCACAATGCATATGGAGAAGTGGAGCTGATGGTGAAGTACCAGGAGAACCCCTTAACGATGAACGTCCCAGAATCAGGAAAAGCAATATTTTGTAAAACTAGATGAGCAGTTGGCATTAGGCTAATGTAACTTAGATAAATTACAAATTAACTCACTAAAAAGCGAAAAATAAAAACTTTTTTACAAAAAATACAACCGACTTCCAAACTACAAAGTGAAAAATAACTTTAATTTCAGAAGTCGGTGTCAAAAAACTAAAATACTGATCTAAAGACACTGACTTCTCAAATTAAATTTATTTTTCACTTTGTAGTTTGGAAGTCGATTGAATTTTTTGTAAAAAAGTTTTTATATAATTTTACCAACCTGTATACAGCCAGAAGTTTATTTATTTTATTAAATAAGTACACACAGTAAAATAAATACGGATAAGACATAAAAGTATTGAGTACAAATGTACTGTTTATCTTACAGCAGACCTGCAAAAGGAGAAATGAAAAATAAGTGTAAACAATAGTTAATAAGTCGGGTCAAAAAAAAAAACGTGCTTCTAATTTCATCTAAACACAAGCAGGAAAACGTTTACTCTGCTCCATTTTAAAATAGGCCACAACTCAGCAGCTTAAGCGCCCCATATTAAACCCTTTAAGCTTTTGATTTAAAGCGGCTATTTATTACTCATTAACTCATTTTGATCTTAAAACTCCGGGTTTCTAAACATCTGGCGCATGCAAGGTAGAATTTCCAGCTAACCGCTTAATGAAAAGCGCTTTTTAGACAAGCTCGCGTATTTTTATGCAATTACTTTATGTTCAACTGCATACATCTGTTTATGATATTTTCTTTTGTATCGTTAATGGAGTTCTTTTGTTTTAGCTAGTATTCGATGTAATATTAGGTAGGTAGGTAAAAACCAACCGCTTTCAGAACGCAATGAACGGTTGCATTTAGAAACTCTTTGCATGACTGCGAATTAACATATGCTATCTAAGAGAGCCAGGTGATCTGTAACTCAGGACCCTTCTACCTTCACCGTAGGCGCGGGCTTGCGGACGGTGAGCAATGGGTAGCTCGCCGTCCGATAAGGACAAGGCCGGGGTCGACAGCGCGTTGTGTTCAAAGAAATGTTAGCACAACTGACGGGGTCCGCTAGGGCCGATGCCTGCTGGGGTCACGGAAAAGTCCGAAAGGGATATCGTGGCCCCTGGCAACATACAGGCAACTGAAGGAACATGGGTAGGTTTTAGTCAGTGAGAGTTTGAAACGCCTTCGAAGTTATTTGATGATTTCCCAACCAAAAAAAGACCCTCCTACCTCGGACACCTTTCTCTGTTTAAAGTTGTGCATTTTAATAACCAGTGGCTTATAAAAGATGTTGAGATAAATAAAGATTTATGATTATAAACCGCGTACTGGAAGACGTAGCGTTGGAAGACCTCCCACAAGGTGGACCGATGATCTTGTGAAGGCCTCAGGAATCCGCTGGATGCGAGAAGCACAGAACCGGTCGAAGTGGCGGTGCTTGTGGGACGCCTATGTCCGGCAGTGGACGTCTTTCGGCTATTGTTAATGATGATGATTATGATGTTCTAAGGAACATTTCACACAGTTCTATCCACTTCGCATGATGTGGTTTGGAGCACTAATTTAGACTGTTTATATCAGACCTATTAAATTTTATGTAGAGCTTTTATTTACTGTGGTGTGACCTTCGGACTGGCAAGTCATAGGTATCGAGTTCGAACCCAAGCAACTTTGACTTTTCGGATTCATGTGCGTATTGTATAATTATCACTTGCTTCAAAAATGGTAAAGTAAAACATCGTGATGAAACCGGCATTACCTGAGAGATATTTCTCGACGGTATATGAAGCCAAGTTAGTGGACCATGGGCGGCTTTAAAACTCTGACACCAGGTAAGTCACTAACCACTTGAAAATGAAAATAAGATTTACTGTGGTATAAAATAACATAACATCACGGCTGTATTTTCTCGATGTGTTAGGTAGAGGTGTATCTAAAGTACACCCACACTTCGCCATTTATGTGAAAGTCCCAACCATCAACCGGCCACAAATGCACACTCCGGGCTGCTACTTGGAAATTCCTGATGGAAAAACCCAATAACACTTTACCCGACCTGGAATCTGAACTCAGGACGTCATGCGTAGCATTAGCGCTTTCGACCACAAGATTAACAAGGATTGAGTCATTTCCGTTCACTGCAACGAGTGATATTATCAAAGCTTTAATCAACGTTCCTTATAGGTACTGAAATACATTTAAAATGCAAGCAAAGGGGTTTTCAGTAAATCTTCCACAAGTCCTCGTAGTTTAGATCAATGCTCCTTTAAGTTTTAATCCGTTTGGTAGAATTTATATGAACGTGGGCCGAACCACAGAGATACTCGTAGAACCAAATTTATCACAAAGAGGTTGGTATACCTAAAATAAAACTGTCAAACGTTTTAAAGTACAATGTTTTATTTATTTGTATGATGAAAATAGTAAGCCTTCTTACAAAATCAAGAAGAGACTTCTCATTGAGTCAAAGACTGCATTTTTATGAAAAACTAATTGTGCAAAAACTTGCCTTTAAAAAAACATCGTGAGGAAACTTGAACTTATAGTTAATATTAGTTTGAAATCGCCAACCCATCTTGAGCAATCGTGCTTATCCAATGCTTGTGCCTTCTCTGTATGAGAAGAGGCCGTTGCCCAGCAGTGGGACAGTAATGGGTTGGTAGTATTAACGTACATTATACGAAATCCAATAATAAACATGGAGAAACGTCGTACGTAAACAAGAATTGTCCTTAAATAAACGCAAATCAGTTAGTTCATTTATTCAAACTAGGCTGAGAATTAGCACTTTTCGAACGTCAAAATTTCATAAGACAGTCCTCCAATATGCCCACCGTTCACCACTTCCTAGTGCTGTAGCTGGGAAGAAAAAGTGGCGCAACAAACTCCCCAGCAGCACAACTATCTGTTCAGTTAGAAAAAATTGATTCTATACAATAGTATGCAAAATAATTTACATTACGCAATACAAATGCAAGTAGTATACGTAACTATTGGTATTGAATCATTGAACAGTATTTAAATAATAGAAGTCGCACTATCAAGACCGTTACAAAGTACTCTATTTTCGTCACACACAGGTAACGCATTTGTCGCACCAGTCGTGTCGTGTTTGTCGCATTTGTCGCCGCGACAAAGTTGTGCCGCAGTTAATTAAGCCCCGTCACAGTCTTCAGGCACTTAAGGCAGAATGAGCAAAGGGCGTAGCTCCGACTGACAACTAGACATGGGGCAATTAGATTGTGGGATTGTGGGTAGTTAGAAATTACGAGCTTTAATCTCGATTTTAGTACGTGCGACGTTTTTGTTTTAAAGTAGGGTAGTTTATGAAAGATTTAGCCGACCGCGACCATCCGGGATCTCTTTAGGTATTCCCTTTTTGAATTTTTGATAAGGTTGCTTTAAGCCCGAAAAAGTCGGACAAAAGCCGCCTGAACTTAGGACACCCGTAGGGCTTGGTTGAAAAAATAGGGCGGTCATCTTTTCATTAAAATTATCTGCTTCACATGTCGGCTGGACATAGGGTAGGCTATTTGACTTTGAATACCACGATTAACAAAAGGATTTGCGATCGAAAGAAGAATTCAAATGAAAACACAAGTCACTTTTACTGCAGTCACATGATGAATAAAAAGAAAATCTATTCACATTTTCACTGTCAGCTGAACACAAGACCGCAGTAAAATAAGAATGTCGTCATATTGTGTAAATTGAATAAAGCATAAGAGACAGCAAAACGCCCCAAAAAGGTTAAAATGAAGAAAAATGGACGCAACCCATAATGTTTTTCACAAAAGTAAATGTATTTTCATAGAGGGCGTGCGTGTTTTACATTAAATTGTGATTCTATTAGGCATAAATACGGTCACATAATAAACTCTATTTTCCGTAGGCAAATGCCCCAATCCGGGTTGCGTTTACACCGATGCGTAATATTACAAGGCTGATGTAAAAAGGGAAAGGCTGGGCGGGGACGCCCTAGGACATATACTGACCTTATTGGTGATGTTCTTCAGAAAGGCCAGGTGCGTAGTACTCGCAACCGGCGTGCGTGTATGACCAGATGTATGAACGTGAACGAGGTAAAAGGAGTATGTAAGGATCGTAGCAGGTGGCGTTCTGTAGTTTCTGCATACCCCCAATGAAAGAAGGCATGAGTTTATGTATTCATGTATGTATATCTTGTATTGTCGGCATGAGCTATATGGTACAGACGGTGACACATCAAGCTATACATTTCCAGTTTATGCTGATCTCGTATTGCATAGGATTTCCGTACAATGCGAGGTCAGTTTATACTGGAAATGTATAGCTTGATGTGTAGCCGTGCGTACTATCTCATAATGTGGTAATTAGAGGCCCTAAACGAATGCGCAAAGCAAACGTAACCTAAATTCGAACGATTTTTGAATTGAAAACACAACTATCCTATATCATTTCGGTTTAAATGTATAGAGGTATGAGGAACAGGGTGTAAAAATCAGTCTTCCTCTATAGAAAAGGGAGGATTCTCCGACCAGATAGGTGTTGTGTCTGGTAGGCAATTGCCCGACGATTGATGTCGTGACTCGAAATTTTTACAGATCAGATAAAAAAATCTGCTGTTTATACAAAAGTTCAAAACCTACTTGACCAAAATTTATGAAACAGCTGATTTTTTTTTCGTGATCTCAGAGTTGCTCCCATAGTGAAAGTTGTTAACGTTCATGGGTAGAAAACCCTGTAAAAATTTCAAGACGGTAAAAAAATATACGGTATATACTCGACGCGTGATAAACCTTGCTTGCGCGATGTAAGATTTTGCGTGACGTCATGGTGATGCATAGTTCGGATGTGGCGCTGCAGATGCCGCCACAAATGTATACAGCATGGCACAATTAGTACCACCCATGGATATAAATAGTCTTAAAACTAAATAAAAATTATTTGCGAAACGATTATTTTCTCATTTTAAAATCGTTTGAATGTACTATCGAAGAAACGCATACCCTACACCGTAAGGACTATTTCTACTTGCAGCGCTTGACCGCTATATTGCCCCTGATAGAAAAAAAGACTCATCTAACATTTTTTCCTTATTTGAGTTATATACATTGCCGGAATCAGAAAAAAAAGGGCAAATCTGCTTGATATATAACTCAAATCTGAAAAATTTTTAGATGCGTCTTTTTTTCTATCGGAGGCAGTATAGAAAGCGGCCGTTAAACAGATGTGGTCGTCGTGCTCACGGGGTTTTGTTTTCAAACTGCTTAGATTTGCGTTTCTTCGATAGTGCGTTATGTTTAATCTACTCTGCGTTTTGTGCTAGGCTCAAAATTTTGTCATATGTTGAGGAAAACTGTGAAGAAGTTGTACGAGCTGATGTTCTGTTCCATTGAAAGCAACTTATAGGTATTTCTCTATTCTGAAAACAATTTTGACCACATAGTAGAACAGTTCATAAAAACGAAGAGCAGAGCATTTTAATTCCATATTCAAGTAACGTAATAATGCGAATTTTCTAGTCATTTAACTTGACGTAGACCAAAGAATTAATATGTCAGGAGCACTGTTACGTTAATTGATGAAGTTGATAACTCATAAGGTCGTTTTTAATGTAAGTAATTAGGTTTAGATAAGTAAAATTTACCTGCTCCCAAATATTTAAATGGACTACCATTGTTAAAGTCTTACTAACACCATGAAAAGCATGTGGTTTATGTATTCTAATTTCATCTACACTACAGAAAAGATTTGTATTTTTTTTGTAAAGAATAAACTCAAAAACTACTGGGCTGATTTGAAAACTATATTATCCCATCAAAAACATAAATGTGAAAATGGGAGCCAAATTCCATAAATATGGTTGTCGACTTCGCCGACAAAAGAATTGAAATCTAAATGGGTGCCAAGTTCTGTAGATAATCCTGAAATTTATTTATAAGAACATGCAACTTTCTAAAATAAAATTAAAACACAAATTCTTGTTTTTTCTGCTATAACAATGTTTGCTATTTAAAAATATAACTTCTTAAATTTGAACAGTCGAATTATTTACACAAAGCACTTAGGATAAATTGAAGCTCAAGATTTGACTTGGCTAGTTTTTACATACAAGTTATCTTATATTTGGCTAATCAATTTATCATCTTTATATTTGTCTACAGTGTCGCGGTGCAAAAGAACTAAAACAAACAGGGTAACTTTTTTATGCTGGTGTGCATTACAGCTACGTCTTACACTCGCGCCACGTCATTGTGCTGTAATTTTACTTTTTTAGTGTGCGTGCATTAAGCGGCTAACAGTTGGACGCTATTTTTTTATCGAGTTTACAGCTTTGACTGTCTACCTAGGCATATTTAATTATTATTATTTAATTTTAAGTAGGCACTCAACATCAAATAAGTAATTCATGATGTGCTTACCTGTAAGAAATTTGTACACTAGTCCATAAGTTTATTGCATGTATCTCATATCTTTGTATCGGTGTACTTAATTGTTGGTGAGCCAAATAAATAAAGTAAAATATTCATATTTTTGTTCTTTATGTTATGCGCAAGTTACTGTTTCTTATTGTAACTGTTTACAGCTTTGACTGTCTACCTAGGCGTATTTATATATTTGTTCTTTATGTTATGCGCAAGTTACTGTTTCTTATTGTAACTGTAAGGTCAAAATATCTTCGTTCTCTAAAATTTCAGCTTGCTGGTAAAAACTAGCCAAGTCAAATCTTGAGCTTCAATTTATCCTAAGTGCTTTGTGTAAATAATTCGACTGTTCAAATTTAAGAAGTTATATTTTTAAATAGCAAACATTGTTATAGCAGAAAAAACAAGAATTTGTGTTTTAATTTTATTTTAGAAAGTTGCATGTTCTTATAAATAAATTTCAGGATTATCTACAGAACTTGGCACCCATTTAGATTTCAATTCTTTTGTCGGCGAAGTCGACAACCATATTTATGGAATTTGGCTCCCATTTTCACATTTATGTTTTTGATGGGATATCATTACTTTTTGTAAAGAAATTATTATTATTCGTCAATCAAACGTGATCTATTAAATTCTTTTTGTAAATATGCGTAGCAATATTGTGTAAGAATGTAGGTATTTCTTTCGTAACAATTGTTACAATTTTCCGCAATGATGTCAGATCGCTGAGCCGGCGCGGCAAGTATTATTATTAAAAAAAACGTGTACAGTCGGGGAGCCTTATGTCGTATGGTATTTTACTGTGGGGTCGGGCTGCTGACATTGAATCCATCTTTATTTTGCAAAAGAGAGCTATCAGAGCCATTTATAATCTACGTCGCCGCGAATCTCTCAGGAAACTTTTTAATAGGATTAATATTATGACGGTACCTTGCCAATTCATTTATGAAAATATTATGTATGTAAGGAAAAATCCACATCTCTTTAATAAAATAAGTGATAGACATAATTTTAATACTAGAAATAAAGATAAACTAGATCAACCATTTTTTAGATTATCTTAAGTACATACATTTTTTATGGGGTACTGTGTTAAATGTTACAACAAAATACCTTGTGACATTTTGCAATTAAATGAAATAAAATTTAAAACTCATATTAAAAATACACTTTGTAAACAAGCACATTACAAATTAGAGGATTATATCCAAGATAAGAGTGCTTGGAAACATGCTGGTCCTGTTCCATAGGACAATTTAGAATCAAGACAAAATCAAACTGTTTGCTAATTTAATTGTAAAATTTATTACTTTGTGTTTTATGACATTGATTTTACATTCTTTGATTACTTCCTCACACACTGACTTATTAATTGTAAAATTTTAGTTAAATCGTCTACTTTTACAATGTTTGTAAATATGTGAGCACCATGTATCTATCACATATTAAATTATCTGTCGTTGTTTCATTTTTAATTCTTTTTACCTATTGTGGTATAGTAATTTTATTCTAGGTGCACCGTCTTCACATATAATTATTATTTAACAAATGTACGTACATATACAAACAATTGTAAAACATTTTAAAAGAGTAACGGTGGAGTTTCTTGCCCATTCTTCTCCATACGAAAACTACCTTTTGGAAGGGGCGAATAGAATCAATTTTATTATTTTATAATTTTTGACGTTCAAAAGTGCCATACATGGGCCTATTTGAAATTAATGATTTGACTTTGACTTTGACCCCGTCAGGAACAAAGTTCCTTCTCACGTATGATTTAATTATTTAATTTTTGCAGCCGCCCCTTTTTTTTTTAAGTAGCTCCCGCTCTGGGCGGAGCGGGGGGGCGTATCAGACTCTTACTGACTAAAACCCACCCGTGTTCCTTCGGTTGCCCTGTTGCCGGGGGCCACGATGTCCCTATCGGTTTTCTGCGAACCCCCGGCAGGCATTGGCCCTAGCGGATCCCGTCATTTCTGCTGACATCTCTTTGAGGCGCGCGTGGAACACAACGCGTCGTCGACCCGGGCTTGGTCCTTATCGGACGGCGAGCTACCCATTGCTCACCGTTCGCAAGCCCGCGCCTACGGTGGCCGGAAATCGGCTCGCGATTCCCGCCCCGGGCGTCTCCTCCTGCAGCGGTTAGGGGCGTGAGGGCGCGAACTTTGCCTCTACCTCACGCGTTCCGCCTCCTCCTTCGCGAGCATTACCGCTTCGCAGAAGGAGGTGACGGCCTGCCATTTCCTCTCGCTCCGTACCATGGCCTGAACCAGGGCCGGACGCGAGAGATCACCGCCGCCGTTGCAGCCGCCCCTTGGATTTACATTTTGACCTCACTATGGACTTAACTATTCGTAAGTTTATATAAAAAATTAAACGACAATAGTCCCTAAAACAATAGTCATACGATCTGTCAATTCAAAAACGTCTCAAGCATAGTACCAACCTACCAACTACCTTGAACATACCAACCTGACGTTTGTAACAACGTTTTTCGAGATCAGAGAATGAATGAAATGAATTCACTGCCGCCTAACATTAGGGACCAAGATTTTGACACGTGACACATCAGTTGACTCGACGGGGTGTTTTGAATTCAGTCATGAAATTCAGGAATTTACATCAACTTTTGGCATTCGAATCAAAAATGTATAGTTAGCTGTCAAATTATAAGACGCTGGAGATCAGCGCCATCTGAAGTGAGCAAGTGGCAGTTTTTAACCCCATTTGAAAATTTGTCGTCATGACTGTCATTTTCATAGTTTTCGGGAGATAGTGCTGATATCGAATTAGATGGACATTCTGGATTTTAAGATGGCGGCTATTCCAAATAATAATAATATTGTAGATCAATTGTCATAGACATCAATTTCATGCCAATTGTAAACTTGATAATCAAAATCCGTAAAAAAACGGACCTCTTAATTTCGTCAAGTTCGTCTGTCCGTGCGTCCGGATGTCATACAGTCATTTAACATGGAGACTATTTACACTCTATCGATGAAAATTTTGAAAAAGGTGTATTTTTTGCACCGTTAAACAATGGTGTAGTGAAATTACGATAAACATAATAGTGGGGGTGGCATTCTCCATACTTACATATAACCGAGAGATGAAAAAAATCTATGCATATAAAGCGTGTGTTGTTGGATCTCATAATTAAAATGTTAAGATGTTTCTAAGTGACTTTGCTTTTGAAGTCAATAATTTTTGAGATACAGTTTATTTTCGGTTACAACCGCAGAATTAACTTTGTTTGTTATAGTTTTTTCGAGAAATACAAACTTATTTTTGCAGTCGATAAAATTGATACTATGCAATGTTTATGCGTAAATATTCATCCCAATTACGGAACCCTTCACTGTGCGTAGTCCGACATACACTTGGGCAGTTTTTTTAAAATTTCGTTTTGAAACTACCTCAAAAATAAACAATTTCTATTACTCGAGTAAGATTATCCTATTAAAAACAAATACTATCAAACTCATACAACTAAAAAAAAATGATTGTTGGTTTTATGAAACCACGGTAAAAGTGAAACTTTACACGGTCAGCTGCTGCGAACTATAGGCGCCGCCATATTGGCCTTGGCTGCTCTGACGATCGCCTTTCACTTTATCCCTACTCCGCGGCCGACCGACACGCGACATGCAACACACAGACGAAAAAGTTTGAGACGATGTAATAAAAGTTTCAATTTAAAAATATAGACGTCATTTAAAAGTGTTTGCGGAATACCTACCTAATTTATATAATTAATTTAACATCATTCCCAAACAAAATTTTCTTAAGCCTACCTAAAAAATGTATACTAGGCATTCTATATCAGAAAGTATCAAAAATAAAATCCACAGTAAATAATTGTCCAATAAATTAAAAATAATTTTGAACAACGTTCCGAATTTAAATTCAAATAAATAGAAACAATTCGGCGCGAAATTCAATTATTGAGGTAAGTATCTATGCTCGTTCTATGTGTTGACTCGTTTTATATTGAATGTCCTAAAAACGATTAAACACTAGAAAAGTATAAATAATTATTTTAAACAATGTTTATTGTATTTAATGCTTAAAACAATTTTATTTTAATTTTCAAGTATAGATTTCAGACATTCGACATAATTATAAATTAATCGAGACAATCAAAATTGAAAAAAAAAAAAACGTTTGGCATAATCGTTTTCGCACATCATTACAATAAAAAAAAAAAACAATGATCGACGATTTTTAACACAAATTGAGTAGTAGTAATGAATATTACGTGTTATTGAACATGTGTTCGTATAATAAGTAAAGATCTGGGCATTTTCTAGTTACTTATAATATTTTTAATCACATTTGTCACATTTAAAGTCGTATCAGATTTGTGTATGTGTTAATTGTGAAAAGTTAAAATGTAAACACGCACGATTGGCGCGAAACTTCGACTTTTGATATCAAAAACTTCATTACTACTACTTATTTAACTTGAAAAATGGATGAATTCGTCAAATAATTAAATGTTGTAATAGTCACTGTCCTTATGGTGGAGTTTGGATGTTCGAAATCCCCAATTTTTATGTTTTTTAGCCTCGACCTCGACTGTCATCAAAATGGCGATTATCGCATTTACAGACTTGAATTTTATAAAGGTAAATTAATAATCTTGCGCGCTAAATATGAAAGATTTAATGGCATAAACATTATTTTAGCCAACTCTCTTAATTAAAGATGAATAATCTCATTGGCAGCAGCATTTTCAGTGCTTCTATAGGAAGGTTTACTTTAACAAATAACACAACAATACCTAAATACTAAAAACATTTTATTTCTCATAGAATTTAAAACGGCTTCAGCTTCATTCACATAAGGTAGGTACGGTAGGAGGTAGGTGTACGCTTTCCCACAAAACAGTAATAAGCAATGATGATCTCTTAAACGATTTGTCCTATTTTGCTCACTTATCAATAATTATGTACATTAAGTCCTGCTGCTCACATGTCACGATTTGATTCTGGCCCTAACCAGATTATTGTTTTGATCTATTATGGGTAAATCTCTTACACTCTAGGGTGGCTCTGTTTTTATCATCACTTGCTTGCCTATAAACATCTCTGGTAGCAGCCTCTCTCAGTAAGCATGACAAACTTTATCCAAATGTATACCTAACCTAGAAAGTAAGAAAATACTCTTATTGTTGTTTATTTACTTTTGTATAATAATTATATCACTCATAGTAATTCTGCCATTTTAAAAACACTAACCTGATGACTTCTGTGACTTGCAATTGACATGCCACATACATAACATAATATGCTTAGATTTTCCTGAGCAAGTAATACTTGGGATAGAGTTGTAGATAATATAATCAATAATGTCAAGTCTTGCAATAACACATGTCATCGTCATACCTGAAAAAGGTAAAAAAATTCAGTGTATTTACTTATGCTATATAATTACATCATACTATAGACATTTACAGCTGACGACGCGCGACGTACCCCTGACTGAACATAGGCCTTCTACTAATAGGCTGCTAAAATCAATGAGGTTATACAATACGACGGTGTTTATAAATATTTAGAGAACATAATAAACTTACCCAGGGCCATGGAAAGATAAGCAATAGTTCCTCTGGCTTCAATTTAAATTGACAGCATTAAATCGTAACGTAATATAAGTATAAAGTAAATACGGAAAAATAAATTCAAATCAACGTAAAACAAACAGCCAACAATGCCATTGATCTGACAGATTATTTTTGACAGTTTGACATTATGCATGGTGTCAGTGTTACCAGGTTTAATTATTTTGGTAATCGATTGACGAAATCGATTGGGTGATTATCAGTGATCGGAGTAGGTAGATTGATTTTACGTACTCGCATCATGAATAGTCATAGAAATCATAACATGGATAAGCCTTTTTTCCGGGATTTCATTTTGGTACTTACGGGATTGAATCAAATATTGTTAAAGTAAGGATTTTTAAACTACTACATTAGAAATTTATAGAATGCGATAGATAAATATTTAAAATATATTATATTGTTTTATAGTATATCTATCCTTTTCTTGGAGTCCGATCACCTATATACTATTAAACAGACAGCAAAAGGGTTGAACATTTCTTATTCATATTGATGTATTCTTTATTCTACACATTACAACATTTGAAATTCCTTAAAAAATCTTAATAATTTCAAATTCCCGGAATCCCGGAGGCGTATCCATACTAATATACGTGCCAGTTCATTGACCTCAAATCAATCTACTTACTCTGATCACTGGTAGTTTATAAAATAACATTACTGCCTCGAAACACTTTTAAGTTGTTGAGTATATTCAGACCATATAATATTTTATTTATTGTAAAATCATAATTTTACAGTATTTGAGTATAATAAATAGCATTTAAAACATACTCGTGTAGTGGAAACTCCACCTACTCCATGTGGGTTAGTATCGATATTTTCAATCGATTACAAATTATTTTATTGGATTAGTCTGTCATCTGGCAACATTCAAATTAGGATTGAATGGCGGATGTAGTTCTTTAAGTATCAACAAAATAAATATTTATTAGGTTCTCTAATGCTAGAAGAAATAAATTTTGATAAAACGACTTGAAAAAAATACGACATAATTTTTGATAAATAAGCTTTGACACAGTATCATACCATGGGCCTGCTTTCGGGAAATCTCTTTTCAACTTTCTAGGTCACCCGGAAATGGGTTAAATATTTTTGATGTCTAGTGACTGGTCGTTGATAAAAATGCCGATTTTTATACGTTAATATCTCAATAACCGTTTGAGTTTTATTTATGAAATTTGGAGTTCTAGTTAATCTAAGGGGTTTTTATAAATAAACCAAATTTCATGAGTCTATGTTACATAGATTTTGAGTTATTAAGGGGTCAAAAGTGGCTCCAAATGGTTCGTGTAATATAACACACTGCAGCCGTGTCTTGCCTAGTACTTGGCTCGACACGCTGCCGCGTGTCTAGATTAGGGTATAATTTATAAAGATATCACGTGGGTGAAGGCGCTAACGAAAGCTAGTAATTATTATTAGTGTTTACATATCTCGGGACCATGGATCCCGCTCCTTTGGAAGGCGTACGAGGGGCCGAAGCCAACTCGCAGAGGCCCCTTAGACATTAATAAGTGTTGAGGCACCAACCGACGATTATCCCTGTATGCACCATACAAGTGCACCCAAGGACAACCCCCGGTTGGTGTAGGACTATTGCAGAACATGGAAACAAAACATATTGGGCTATGGATTTGGGTGGCTATAATGGATTGGTTAACTGGAACTATGGAAAGACTATGGCCCCTGCCTGATCAATGTTTTAAATGCACACGGATAAAATGGCAGAGGGTGACTTGCACACTCAATAATGGGCCCCCGATAACGGTGGCTAGCACAAAGTGTCGTAGCGACAAGGGGGCAACATGTCCTGAGGTGCTTGAGGAGTGGAGAGGTATTCCACGGCTTTCAGAACAATCCCAGAGCCCAGAAGATGGTCAAAATCCCTACGAGCACTTACTGGAATACTTCCTTCCTCCGAGCACGTTTGCTCTTGCGAATCTCCACTCAAGCCGGCCAATTAAGGCAAGTCAGAGGTGAGGAACAAGACTTCTCCCGGGAGATAGGGTCCGTGGGGTCGCTACTGCCCATCAGCTCGCCACATGCTGCCCTTTGGGTTTTTGTATCTCTCTTGGTCTGGCTCCTCATCCTAGACCCGTTCCGGCAAAGTAAACTCTACCGGCACAGACCTAGAGTTCTGAGCGCGCAAGCCCCACCACGACGTCAACGTGGAGATACAGCGGTGGGGACAGAGATACGGCGGTGGGGTTATTATTATTATTATTTATTTATGTCAGAGAAAACTCCATAACAGGTTACAAAAAATCATAAAATGTTAGTGTGTTAGTCACAGAATTGTACAAAAAATCATATTAGTACTGTTAATATCTATACCTAACGGATGCCTCGGCTGTCTTTATCCACAGATTTTGGAAAGGACAGTCGAAACGGGTAGCAATAGCATTTAAGTGCTGTTGCTGCTGCTTAATAGACGGTGCAGCAAGGTATTTGCTTTCTTGCGCATGACGGCTGGAAAGCCATCCGTACGCGCTTGTTCTGTTCTGCCTAGCCTTTTCCCAACTTTATTGGGGTCGGCTTCCAGTCTAACCGGATGCAGCTGAATACCAGTATTTTACATGGAGCGACTGCCTATCTGACCTCCACAACCCAGTAACTGGGTAATACGATACCCCTTGGTAAGACTGGTTGTCAGACTTTCGGGCTTCTGACGACCCGTAACGACTGTCAAAGATCCACGAATGATAGCCGGGACCAACGGCTTAACGTGCTTTCCGAGGCACGGAGGAGTCTCGGTATGTAGAAATGGTCACCCATCCACGGACCAACCCCGGCAAGCGTAGCTTAACCTGACAGATCGACTCGAGCGGCTATTAGTACTTAGCCACGAGCTCCTCCATCCGTACGCGCTTAATATGTATTATAAAATTAAATGTAAAAGTTTGGATGTTTGCTACTCAATCCCGAAAAAACAGCTGTACGGATTTGTATGAAATTTGTCACACAGTTTATAACCTGTATTAACACGTAGGATGGACTTTTTATCACGAATTTCCGACCTCCACGCAGGCAAAGCCGTGAGCAAAACTTAGTTTTGTAATACAGGTATTTAAATGTTGTATTTCCCACTAGCTTTTGCCCGCGGCTTCAACCGCGTGGATGTCGGAAAATATCCCATGGGAACGTACTACCGAGATTAAAAATACCCTATGATATTGCTCAACCATTGCTTCTTAAGTTAGAAAAATTTTGTTTCCTCTTTGTACAATAAACTTATTATTATTCCCCTTTATTTCATCTACATACATATAATTTACATTTTTAAATATTTTTATTAAAAAAGTTCATTTAAAAAATATAAAAAATAGTAGCCCACTGGTATCGGGAACAGGGTCCAAGCTACCGGCGGTCAGGGCTCCAGAGCGAGTAACCTCTTAACAATGCGAGCTGTGTCCAGGAGTATCGCTTTCTGAATCAAGCTCTTAATCCAGCTGCCCAACGAGAGTCTCCTTAGGTGTTGGTCGAGGCTCTTAGCAATTAAACCATTGGCTGATACAACTATCGGCAACTATTGCTGAGTCCACATCCCACATATCGACAATCTCGTGAGCCAAGTCAAGATACTTCATTTGTTATTATTATTATTTGTCTGCTCAACAACGTAAATAATGCAATGAATGTTGTTGAACTTACAAAATGAAAGCCATTGTTACTTTAAGTATTACGAAATTACCCCATTCTTCCACCGCCGACGAGAGCAAAACGAGAGTCATCATCAGCCTATAAATGTTCCCACTGCTGGGACACAGGCCTCCTCTCTGTGAGAGAGAGTGGGCCATCCACCACGCGGGCCCAGTGCGGGTTCGTAGATGTCACATGTCTTCGAATTTTCGGTTCTAGGACATGCCGGTTTCCTCACGATGTTTTCCTTCACCGTTTTGAGAGCAGTGGTGATGAAATAATTTACACAAAGTAAAGCGCCTGTCTGGGTTCGAACCTACGGCCTATAACTCGTAAGTCGCGGCTGTTACCACTGGGCCACCATTGTTCTCAAAGCGAGAGTAGAGTTAGCAAATAGAAACGAGTTGGCGATAAAAGAGGAGCTAGAGTGTAGTTCGGATAGTTTGGCGTTAGGCTATGAGCGAGTGCACGAGTGCGACGAGTAGAATGACTGCCCAGATACTAGCTGATATGCGTACACCTAACGAGAGTCATTCAGCTTGCGTTCTGCCCGCCAAGTGAGCGTTTCTGAGTGAGTATTTTCTTTTGATAGCTCTTGTCATTTAGAAAAACTAGTGGTGAGAGGATACTCGCCAGCATGGGTCAAAAATCAGCGATCAACTATTAATATAAATGTATCTCTTTTATTAACCGACTTCCAAAAGAAGGAGGGTCTTAATTCAACTGTTTGTTTTTGTATGTTTGTTACCCGATTACTCCGCCAATTATGAATTGATTTTAATGATTATTTTTGTTTGGTGCTTGGGTAGTTTTTGAGTTAGCTTCAAAAATACGTATTTTTTCCCACTTAGTATGTGGATGATATGTTAAGTTCCTGTCACTGTTATTTACATAGCAGGTAGAGGGTATTTGAATTTGTGTGAGGTAATTACCACAACTAAAAAGTGAAAAAAAAAAAAAAAATACATAAAAAAAATCAACCGTCTTCCAAAAAAAAAAAACAAAACAAAGTGAAAAATTACTTTAATTTCGGAAGTCGATGTCTTTGGTTTTGAATTTTCGTTTTTTGCCACCGACTTCCGAAATTAAAATAATTTTTCACTTTGTAGTATTTTTTTTGGAAGACGGTTGATTTTTTTTTTGTAAAAAGTTTTCTTGACACGAGACGTACATTTATTGTACGTTTCTTGAGCGAAAAAATAGTCGCTTCTTCGTCGGCGGGGGGACAGGTGCCTCACCCATCTCACATCTTCCACCCTTATTCAGCGTATACAATTACAATTCGGTGTGACCCACAGCCTCCTAAATACGGGTCACGCATCGATCAAACGCTGTATACATGTATGTACAGCGACCTTTATTATGGGCTTTCATTTAAGTCCACTTAGTCCCCATTTTGGGGTCTCGTCAATGCAATTATGTATGTTGTTTTGTTATATAAATATGTGGTATGACGTGACGTGACGTGTCTTGTTGGGGTTTTTAGAAGGTTCTTTTTTGTAGAAGTTCTTTGATGTGTTTTTATAGAAATAGTACCTGAGCGACCGAGCTCTGCTCTGGTGAAAATAGAGGATGATTATTTAATAACCCCAAAATGCCACTGGCTGAATCCCCTTGACTGTCACGAGCTCTCCTGGAGATCGATAACAATTGAAATTCTATTGTGTCTCATTGATGACAGTTGAGCTCTCATATTGGAAAGTTCCTATTAATTCCATATATAGTACATACTAATTTTATGCTGCCATAATAGTACACACTAATTCCATGCTGCCATGTCATTATTCTAAGAAGTGTATTATCTATGATTCTAAGGTAGCCATCTTGTTCTAAACGTTGGGCGACCGAGCTCTGCTCGGGTGAAAATACGGAGAAAACGAATTTTCCCAAATGTGAGACCTAGCTAGATCGATTTTTCGCCCGCGTAAACCCCTATATTGCAACTTTCATCGAAATCGTTAGAGCCGTTTTCCAAAACGCGATTACAAGTATTTATAACATAACATAACGCCTTGTTTCCCGGAAAGGTTGGGCAGAGGCGTACCTGTAGTAGGTACACCCACATTTCGCCAGTTATGTTTAAGTCCCATGTAATAGGGGGCGAGCCTGTTGCCATCAATCGGACAAAAATCAACACTCAGGCTGCTACTGAGAAATTCCAGATAGAAAAACCCAATAACACTTTTCCCGACCGGGGAATCAAACCCAGGACCTCATGCTCAGCAGTAGCGCTTGCGACAAAATATAAAACAAACGAACGACGAAATATTGCTCATTTAATAGTTTAGGATATAAAAGAAAGAAGCTTTTAGCACAACACTAATACCGCTTTAAGTTGACTTTGATTAACGATGTAGACTAATGGTTCATCCAAAGATATAAATATGTTTAGATAGACAGTCAAAGCTGAGAACTCGTCGAAAAAAATAGCGGCCAACTGTTAGCCGCTAAATGCACGCACACTAGGAAAGTACAATGACAGCACAGTGACGTGGCGCGAGTGTAAAACGTAGCTGTCACGCACACCAGTATAATAAAGTTGGCCTGTTTGTTTTAGTTCTTTTGCAGTGCACAATCTATCTAGACATAAATAATTAAAGAGTTCATCCGTACAATCCGTTGTTGCATATGTAGCGCTGTATCATTTTGTATTTGAGACAAACCCCAATAACTTAATCCCATCAAAAACATAAATGTGAAAATGGGAGCCAAATTCCATAAATATGGTTGTCGACTTCGCCGACAAAAGAATTGAAATCTAAATGGGTGCCAAGTTCTGTAGATAATCCTGAAATTTATTTATAAGAACATGCAACTTTCTAAAATAAAATTAAAACACAAATTCTTGTTTTTTCTGCTATAACAATGTTTGCTATTTAAAAATATTACTTCTTAAATTTGAACAGTCGAATTATTTACACAAAGCACTTAGGATAAATTGAAGCTCAAGATTTGACTTGGCTAGTTTTTACCAGCAAGCTGAAATTTTAGAGAAAGAAGATATTTTGACCTTACAGTTACAATAAGAAACAGTAACTTCTACAGAACTTGGCACCCATTTAGATTTCAATTCTTTTGTCGGCGAAGTCGACAACCATATTTATGGAATTTGGCTCCCATTTTCACATTTATGTTTTTGATGGGATATCATTACTTTTTGTAAAGAAATTATTATTATTCGTCAATCAAACGTGATCTATTAAATTCTTTTTGTAAATATGCGTAGCAATATTGTGTAAGAATGTAGGTATTTCTTTCGTAACAATTGTTACAATTTTCCGCAATGATGTCAGATCGCTGAGCCGGCGCGGCAAGTATTATTATTAAAAAAAACGTGTACAGTCGGGGAGCCTTATGTCGTATGGTATTTTACTGTGGGGTCGGGCTGCTGACATTGAATCCATCTTTATTTTGCAAAAGAGAGCTATCAGAGCCATTTATAATCTACGTCGCCGCGAATCTCTCAGGAAACTTTTTAAAAGGATTAATATTATGACGGTACCTTGCCAATTCATTTATGAAAATATTATGTATGTAAGGAAAAATCCACATCTCTTTAATAAAATAAGTGATAGACATAATTTTAATACTAGAAATAAAGATAAACTAGATCAACCATTTTTTAGATTATCTTAAGTACATACATCTTTTATGGGGTACTGTGTTAAATGTTACAACAAAATACCTTGTGACATTTTGCAATTAAATGAAAGAAAATTTTAAACTCATATTAAAAATACACTTTGTAAACAAGCATATTACAAATTAGAGGATTATATCCAAGATAAGAGTGCTTGGAAACATGCTAGTCCTGCTCCATAGGACAATTTAGAATCAAGACAAAATCAAACTGTTTGCTAATTTAATTGTAAAATTTATTACTTTGTGTTTTATGACATTGATTTTACATTCTGTGATTACTTCCTCACACACTGACTTATTAATTGTAAAATTTTAGGAAAATCGTCTACTTTTACAATGTTTGTAAATATGTGAGCACCATGTATCTATCACATATTAAATTATCTGTCGTTGTTTCATTTTTAATTCTTTTTACCTATTGTGGTATAGTAATTTTATTCTAGGTGCACCGTCTTCACATATAATTATTATTTAACAAATGTACGTACATATACAAACAATTGTAAAACATTTTAAAAGAGTAACGGTGGAGTTTCTTGCCCATTCTTCTCCATACGAAAACTACCTTTTGGAAGGGGCGAATAGAATCAATTTTATTATTTTGTAATTTTTGACGTTCAAAAGTGCCATACATGGGCCTATTTGAAATTAATGATTTGACTTTGACCCCGTCAGGAACAAAGTTCCTTCTCACGTATGATTTAATTATTTAATTTTTACAGCCGCCCCTTTTTTTTTTTAAGTATCTTCTCCCGCTCTGGGCGGAGCGGGAGGGCGTATCAGACTCTTACTGACTAAAACCCACCCGTGTTCCTTCGGTTGCCCTGTTGCCGGGGGCCACGATGTCCCTATCGGTTATCTGCGAACCCCCGACAGGCATTGGCCCTAGCGGATCCCGTCATTTCTGCTGACATCTCTTTGAGGCGCGCGTGGAACACAACGCGCCGTCGACCCGGGCTTGGTCCTTATCGGACGGCGAGCTACCCATTGCTCACCGTTCGCAAGCCCGCGCCTACGGTGGCCGGAAATCGGCTCGCGATTCCCGCCCCAGGCGTCTCCTCCTGCAGCGGTTAGGGGCGTGAGGGCGCGAACTTTGCCTCTACCTCACGCGTTCCGCCTCCTCCTTCGCGAGCATTACCGCTTCACAGAAGGAGGTGACGGCCTGCCATTTCCTCTCGCTCCGTACCATGGCCTGAACCAGGGCCGGACGCGAGAGATCACCGCCGCCGTTGCAGCCGCCCCTTGGATTTACATTTTGACCTCACTATGGACTTAACTATTCGTAAGTTTATATAAAAAATTAAACGACAATAGTCCCTTAAACAATAGTCATACGATCTATCAATTCAAAAACGTCTCAAGCATAGTACCAACCTACCAACTACCTTGAACATACCAACCTGACGTTTGTAACAACGTTTTTCGAGATCAGAGAATGAATGAAATGAATTCACTGCCGCCTAACATTAGGGACCAAGATTTTGACACGTGACACATCAGTTGACTCGACGGGGTGTTTTGAATTCAGTCATGAAATTCAGGAATTTACATCAACTTTTGGCATTCGAATCAAAAATGTATAGTTAGCTGTCAAATTATAAGACGCTGGAGATCAGCGCCATCTGAAGTGAGCAAGTGGCAGTTTTTAACCCCATTTGAAAATTTGTCGTCATGACTGTCATTTTCATGGTTTTCGGGAGATAGTGCTGATATCGAATTAGATGGATTTTAAGATGGCGGCTATTCCAAATAATAATAATATTGTAGATCAATTGTTATAGACATCAATTTCATGCCAATACATGCCAAAACTTGATAATCAAAATCCGTAAAAAAACGGACCTCTTAATTTCGTCAAGTTCGTCTGTCCGTGCGTCCGGATGTCATACAGTCATTTAACATGGAGACTATTTACACTCTATCGATGAAAATTTTGAAAAAGGTGTATTTTTTGCACCGTTAAACAATGGTGTAGTGAAATTACGATAAACATAATAGTGGGGGTGGCATTCTCCAAAAGTAAAATTACAGCACAATGACGTGGCGCGAGTGTAAGACGTAGCTGTAATGCACACCAGCATAAAAAAGTTACCCTGTTTGTTTTAGTTCTTTTGCACCGCGACACTGTAGACAAATATAAAGATGATAAATTGATTAGCCAAATATAAGATAACTTGTATGTAAAAACTAGCCAAGTCAAATCTTGAGCTTCAATTTATCCTAAGTGCTTTGTGTAAATAATTCGACCTCGGTTATATGTAATATAACCGAGAGATGAAAAAAATCTATGCATATAAAGCGTGTATTGTTGGATCTCATAATTAAAATGTTAAGATGTTTCTAAGTGACTTTGCTTTTGAAGTCAATAATTTTTGAGATACAGTTTATTTTCGGTTACAACCGCAGAATTAACTTTGTTTGTTATAGTTTTTTCGAGAAATACAAACTTATTTTTGCAGTCGATAAAATTGATACTATGCAATGTTTATGCGTAAATATTCATCCCAATTACGGAACCCTTCACTGTGCGTAGTCCGACATACACTTGGGCAGTTTTTTTTAAATTTCGTTTTGAAACTACCTCAAAAATAAACAATTTCTATTACTCGAGTAAGATTATCCTATTAAAAACAAATACTATCAAACTCATACAACTAAAAAAAAATGATTGTTGGTTTTATGAAACCACGGTAAAAGTGAAACTTTACACGGTCAGCTGCTGCGAACTATAGGCGCCGCCATATTGGCCTTGGCTGCTCTGACGATTGCCTTTCTCTTTATCCCTACTCCGCGGCCGACCGACACGTGACATGCAACACACAGACGAAAAAGTTTGAGACGATGTAATAAAAGTTTCAATTTAAAAATATAGACGTCATTTAAAAGTGTTTGCGGAATACCTACCTAATTTATATAATTAATTTAACATCATTCCCAAACAAAATTTTCTTAAGCCTACCTAAAAAATGTATACTAGGCATTCTATATCAGAAAGTATCAAAAATAAAATCCACAGTAAATAATTGTCCAATAAATTAAAAATAATTTTGAACAACGTTCCGAATTTAAATTCAAATAAATAGGAACAATTCGGCGCGAAATTCAATAAATAAGGTAAGTATCTATCCTCGTTCTGTGTGTTGACTCGTTTTATATTGAATGTCCTAAAAACGATTAAACACTAGAAAAGTATAAATAATTTTTTTAAACAATGTTTATTGTAATTTTTGCTTAACATTAATGCTTAAAACAATTTTATTTTAATTTTCAAGTATAGATTTCAGACATTCGACATAATTATAAATTAAACGAGACAATCAAAATTGAAAAAAAAAAAAACGTTTGGCATAATCGTTTTCGCACATTATTACAATAAAAAAAAAAAAAACAATGATCGACGATTTTTAACACAAATTGAGTAGTAGTAATGAATATTACGTGTTATTGAACATGTGTTCGTATAATAAGTAAAGATCTGGGCATTTTCTAGTTAATTATAATATTTTTAATCACATTTGTCACATTTAAAGTCGTATCAGATATGTGTATGTGTGTTAATTGTGAAAAGTTAAAATGTAAACACGCACGATTGGCGCGAATCTTCGACTTTTGATATCAAAAACTTCATTACTACTACTTATTTAACTTGAAAAATGGATGAATTCGTCAAATAATTAAATGTTGTAATAGTCGCTGTCCTTATGGTGGAGTTTGGATGTTCGCAATCCCCAATTTTTATGTTTTTTAGCCTCGACCTCGACTGTCATCAAAATGGCGATTATCGCATTTACAGACTTGAATTTTATAAAGGTAAATTAATAATCTTGCGCGCTAAATATGAAAGATTTAATGGCATAAACATTATTTTAGCCAACTCTCTTAATTAAAGATGAATAATCTCATTGGCAGCAGCATTTTCAGTGCTTCTATAGGAAGGTTTACTTTAACAAATAACACAACAATACCTAAATACTAAAAACATTTTATTTCTCATAGAATTTAAAACGGCTTCAGCTTCATTCTCATAACGTAGTCATGGTATGAAAGCAGCGTAGCCAGATTATTGTTTTGATGTATTATGGGTAAATCTTTTACACTCTAGGGTGGCTCTGTTTTTATCATCACTTGCTTGCCTATAAACATCTCTGGTAGCAGCCTCTCTCAGTAAGCATGACAAACTTTATCCAAATGTATACCTAACCTAGAAAGTAAGAAAATACTCTTATTGTTGTTTATTTACTTTTGTATAATAATTATATCACTCATAGTAATTCTGCCATTTTAAAAACACTAACCTGATGACTTCTGTGACTTGCAGTTGACATGCCACATACATAACATAATATGCTTAGATTTTGCTGAGCAAGTAATACTTGGGATAGAGTTGTAGATAATATAATCAATAATGTCAAGTCTTGCAATAACACATGTCATCGTCATACCTGAAAAAGGTAAAAGAATTCAGTGTATTTACTTATGCTATATAATTACATCATACTATAGACATTTACAGCTGACGACGCGCGACGTACCCCTGACTGAACATAGGCCTTCTACTAATAGGCTGCTAAAATCAATGACGTTATACAATACGACGGTGTTTATAAATATTTAGAGAACATAATAAACTTACCCAGGGCCATGGAAAGATAAGCAATAGTTCCTCTGGCTTCAATTTAAATTGACAGCATTAAATCGTAACGTAATATAAGTATAAAGTAAATACGGAAAAATAAATTCAAATCAACGTAAAACAAACAGCCAACAATGCCATTGATCTGACAGATTATTTTTGACAGTTTGACATTATGCATGGTGTCAGTGTTACCAGGTTTAATTATTTTGGTAATCGATTGACGAAATCGATTGGGTGATTATCAGTGATCGGAGTAGGTAGATTGATTTTACGTACTCGCATCATGAATAGTCATAGAAATCATAACATCGATAAGCCTTTTTTCCGGGATTTCATTTTGGTACTTACGGGATTGAATCAAATATTGTTAAAGTAAGGATTTTTAAACTACTACATTAGAAATTTATAGAATGCGATAGATAAATATTTAAAATATATTATATTGTTTTATAGTATATCTATCCTTTTCTTGGAGTCCGATCACCTATATACTATTAAACAGACAGCAAAAGGGTTGAACATTTCTTATTCATATTGATTTATTCTTTATTCTACACATTACAACATTTGAAATTCCTTAAAAAATCTTAATAATTTCAAAATCCCGGAATCCCGGAGGCGTATCCATACTAATATATGTGCCAGTTCATTGACCTCAAATCAATCTACTTACTCTGATCACTGGTAGTTTATAAAATAACATTACTGCCTCGAAACACTTTTAAGTTGTTGAGTATATTCAGACCATATAATATTTTATTTATTGTAAAATCATAATTTTACAGTATTTGAGTATAATAAATAGCATTTAAAACATACTCGTGTAGTGGATACTCCACCTACTCCATGTGGGTTAGTATCGATATTTTCAATCGATTACAAATTATTTTATTGGATTAGTCTGTCATCTGGCAACATTCAGGTTAGGATTGAATGGCGGATGTAGTTCTTTATTAAGTATCAACAAAATAAATATTTATTAGGTTCTCTAATGCTAGAAGAAATAAATTTTGATAAAACGACTTGAAAAAAATACAACATAATTTTTGATAAATAAGCTTTGACACAGTATCATACCATGGGCCTGCTTTCGGGAAATCTCTTTTCAACTTTCTAGGTCACCCGGAAATGGGTTAAATGTTTTTGATGTCTAGTGACGGGTCGTTGATAAAAATGCCGATTTTTATACGTTAATATCTCAATAACCGTTTGAGTTTTATTTATGAAATTTGGAGTTCTAGTTAATCTAAGGGGTTTTTATAAATAAACCAAATTTCATGAGTCTATGTTACATAGATTTTGAGTTATTAAGGGGTCAAAAGTGGCTCCAAATGGTTCGTGTAATATAACACACTGCAGCCGTGTCTTGCCTAGTACTTGGCTCGACACGCTGCCGCGTGTCTAGATATTATGTCTATTTATATCTGCTACCAAATCTACTCAAGATATCACACCCCGGTTTCTGAAGTTAAATTAATTGAATCCACACACAATGACCTCTTATGAAATGTGGTTGATTAGTGCTATTGTTTCTGGAATTGATCAAACAATCGGCACATCTAACGATACAATGTAAACATTCATCACAATACCTTTCATAACACACAAAACATTCTACATACACACGTTTTTCCCCAAAAAAATACAGAGCGTACAACACATTACTCCGGGGCATGCGTATCGAGAAAAACATACTCCTGACATTTTTATCGAGGCAACACCTCACGTAGGCCTTACTAAGGGAACATAAACAAAACTAAATTTAAGATATCGAGAGCGTTTAAATAATGAATGGAACTGCGTAAAGGTAGTGGCATAGTGAGAAAGGGCAGCGGTGTTAACACCTTATAATTATTTAGATGGGAAATTTTAAGTGCTTTTCCTAGTCGCGAGCTTAGCTACTAACAGTCTACATGTCCTAGGTACCTATATGATTCTGAATCATTTATTTACGATGTCTGGAACCAAACGATGTGGAATATAATGTAGATGTTGTGTCTGTATATACCAATATATCGTCGACCGTAATCTAACTTGGCGTAAGGGATAAAATAATAGGTAGGTACTTGCTCCAATGACTCCGTTCTTTTTGTAATTAGAATTTCTTTAAAATATAAAATTTAATAATTAACTTTACTGTTATCCTCCTTCATTAAAACAAACGTGTAAGCTTATAAGCTGACAATAACGACTGCGAATCGGTTCAAACACAAAAATTTATAAATAAACACCTACTATAAGTTTTACTTATAAGCATGGTAAATAATAATATGTAGCTCTCTTTCTATTAGCCGTGCGCTAAAATGAGACGGATGTTACTATCTAGTACAGCTTAAAAAAATAAAATTTGTGCATATTAACGTAGGGCCAATTTTGCCAATTTTACCTGAAGCACTTTTGACGTAAGGGGCGCTTAGAGACAAAGAGCTACCAAGAAATAAATTATTAAATTAATTTTGACGTAAAAGGTAAATTTCGCGCCCTCACGCCCCTAACCGCCGCAGGACACGCACTAGGCGTCGGGAGTCACAGGCCGATTCCCGGCCACCGTAGGCGCGGGCTTGCGGACGGTGACCAATGGGTAGCTCGCCGTCCGATAAGGACCAGGCCCGGTTCGACGTCGCGTTGTGTTCCACGCACGCCTCAAAGAGATGTCAGCAGAACTGACGGGGTCCGCTAGGGCCGATGCCTGCCGGGGTTGCGAGGAAGTCCGAAATAACTTCTCCCGCTCCACCCAGAGCGGACCCAGAGCGGGAGATGTTATTTGATCATTTCCAATCCAAAAAAAAAGAGACAGTTATTCCAAATTGTCTTTTACGCCAATGTGATATGAAATATCAATACATACGTCAATCGCATTTTTACTTTTGTCTGATACGTCATATTTTTGTTAAAAATGATTTTGAATCATCAATTTTCTATGGCGTATAGGATTTTTTTTTTAAACTACGGCGATGTTACGCCGTCTTTTTAATGGTGTATTATATAATACACCATTAAAAAGAGCGCAAAAAACTGTAACAGACTGCATTATAAAATAAATTTTGAGCAAAATGTCCCTTACGCTAAGTTAGATTAGGGTCGACTATATTGTAATAATAATATTTTGATTTAAAAGGAGTTTGGAGTTTCTTGCCCTCTCTTCCCCATAGGAACCCTGCTATACTTCGAAATGGACAACTAGACTAGCTTCATCTTTCTGATTCACCGACTTCTTGACGATTTGATAGAAATAAATGCTCTTAAGTCTCGAGTTTGAACCCAAGGCGCACTTCTGACTTTGGGCACGCCACAATCGCGGCGATAAGACCCCTCTTTGAGGAGTGGCTGGAGAGACGCCACGGCGTTCTCACCTTCCGCCTAACGCAGGTCCTCACCGGACACGGCTGCTTCGGGAGGTTCCTGTTCAGGATAAGGCGGGAGGAAACACCCGGGTGTCACCATTGTGTGGATCGGCCTGAGGACACGGTGGAGCATACGGTGGAGGTCTGCCCAGCTTGGGCAGAGCAACGCCGTGTCCTCGTAGAGGCGATCGGCGGCGGTGATCTCTCGCGTCCGGCCCTGGTTCAGGCCATGGTACGGAGCGAGAGGAAATGGCAGGCCGTCACCTCCTTCTGCGAAGCGGTAATGCTCGCGAAGGAGGAGGCGGAACGCGTGAGGGAGAGGCAAACTTCGCGCCCTCACGCCCCAAACCGCCGCAATAGGAGGAGACGCCCGGGGCGGGAATCGCGAGCCGATTTCCGGCCACCGTAGGCACGGGCTTGCGGACGGTGAGCAATGGGTAGCTCGCCGTCCGATAAGGACCAAGCCCGGGTCGACGGCGCGTCGTGTTCCACGCGCGCCTCAAAGAGATGTCAGCAGAATTGACGGGGTCCGCTAGGGCCAGTGCCTGCCGGGGGTTCGAAGAAAACCGATAGGGAAATCGTGGCCCCCGGCAACAGGGCAACCGAAGGAACACGGGTGGGTTTTAGTCAGTAGGAGTCTGACACGCCCTCCCGCTCCACCCAGAGCGGGAGAAGTTATTTGATAATTTACTACACAGAAAAAAAAAAAAAGGCGCACTTCTGACTTTTCGGATTCATGGGCGTATTGTATAATTATCATTTGCTTCAAAAACGGTGAAGGAAAACATCGTAAGGAAACTAGCATGCCTGAGAGATATTTCTCGTTGACATGTGAAGCCAAGTCAGAGGCCAATGGGTGCCATAAAAGCTCTGACACCAGGTTAGTTACTAACTATACGAAAAAGAAAGGAAGAATGCTCTAAGATTGAGTTTGCACAAAAGCGAATAACTTGGAAATTGGTGATCGGGTATTAAAACTGATCACACATCTGTTTTTATTCTATTAATAGAAGTGAATTAACGCGTCAAGAGGTATTCGATGAGTTTTTTATCACTAAAAACCATGTAATAACGAGAATAAAAAAATACGAAAGACTATATATGTTTTTGAAGAGTGTGATAATTTTGAATGATAACTTTTGAATCATTTTTAATTTTTTTACTACTTATCTATTCTAGTTTTTGTATATGGGTATTTTGCCTCAAGTAAAACACATTTTTTATTTATTTTTTCATAAAAAATTTATCGTTTTCCGCTGTTTCATACTTACTACGTGCCAGCCCAAATATTTATTTCCCAAACGTACGTGTCTGTACTTATTTCTCGATTATTTATGTTGTTCAGACTATTTGATATTACTTTTGTACGCAAAATAGTAAGTAACTTTTGAAATAAATAATAGGTTAAATAAATTTTGGAAAATAGAGATGATAAAAACACTATCGTTCTATTTTATTTTGGACAGTTCTGATTAAGTACTGTTTAATGTAATTACAAATATCTCTAGCAATAACAATTGCACACTACTGTACCTTTTTTTAGGGTTCCATACACGAAGGGTGCCAAACGGAACCCTGTTACTAAGCTTCCGCTATCCATCTGTCTGTCAGCGGTTTGTATCTCATGAACACATGTAAGTAGACAATTGAATATTTCATAGAATGTGTATATTTTTTTTATACCTAAAGTAAAAATTTAAGGGGTCCTCATACAAGAAACGTGTGGTTTTCGGCGTCCTTTTGCTAAATATTGTATGGTGGTGTAGCGGTTATACTGCCACATACGAACTACGCATCAAAAACATGACGTCACACAAATTCTGCATTGCGCAATTTGAATTTACCGCTCGATCGACATATATACAAGATTCCGACATCAACCGTCGTCGGGCAGTTGCCCGCCAGATACAACACTCGTCTGGTCAGAGGATACTCCCTTTTCTAATGAGTATGAGTGAATTTTACACCCTGTTCCTCATACCTTTAAAGTGGTACGGCCTTTGTGTGTGAGCCCAACTCGCACTTGGCCGGTTTTCCTCTTAACCAATATATTAAAATTTATGATACGAGTCGAAACAGTTTCATTTCATGAGTTTTAAGGATGGGACATTTTCGTCGATAGTCATTCCCATAACTATTAGCCTATTATCATTTTGTCCTGTAATTGGCAATAAAACAAAATAGATATTGAAAACAATACTTCAATTATTCCAAAAATAAAAACCACTTTAACAGTCCACTGTTTACGTTAAATAACGTTTTAAATTATTCAAATCGTCGTTTTCGATATAATGATTTGGGAAAAGGGCCCTTTTCGGAAGCGGATGGTGAAAAATGGACAAACCCAAGAGTCCCAGAGCGTGTCCATTTTTATGAATAAATCATACAAATTGCTTGACAATCGTAAATGACCTTACATTTTTAATGTAGCAAAGTCGTCCTCGAAATAATAATTTGAGAGTTGGGTTCTTAAATATTTATTATTACTGGGTCATCTTAATTTTTTACGTGTTTTTTTATAATATTTTAAAGAGTCATCGTTGCCTTGGTAAAAATGATTTTTTCATTTGTATGAGTTTAAATTCAATTCATTCATTATCCTACCTATCCTAACAAATATTATAAATGAGAAAATGAATTTGTTTGTTACGCTTTCACGTTAAAACGGCTGAACAGATTTGTATGAAATTTGGCGCATGGGTAGACCATGACCTGAATTAGAACAAAGGAAATTTTTTATCCCGAAATTCCCATGGATCGAGACTTATACGGGTGAAACCGCAAGGCGCAGCTAGTAAACAAATAATCGATAGTTGTATAAAACTACTCTCAAATTCAGTGAAGAGCTATATTTTTAATAATCTGGATAATTAATACATTAATATTCATACCATCATCATCAATATTTCAGTCTGAAAACGTTCACTTATGAACGAAGGCTTCCCCAAGAATCGGTAATGGAAGGCGCAAAGCGGGTAGACCCACAAACGATGCTCCAGATGTGAGAATCCGCTGGATGAAGGTACAACTGGACTTACTAAAGACGGTGTACCAAGTTACAGTTTAACTATTCTCTTAATATCCCTCGGGTATGATCGGATTTCCGAATGCAAACGAATGCTAATTTCCATATCTAACAATTATTAGATTTATCGTGTATCATAATTTAAATTCCGAATTAAGTACTTTATTGTTGTTTTGTTTTGATTTCCATATGAACTATATAGAGCTGTAAAACTATTTTCCTATCTGTCGGGCCTGCAACTTTAGCGACTTTCTCCCATTTTTTTAATAAATTACGTTAAGTTAAATGAGTATTACTAACTCTATATACTTTCAAGTCGATTGAGAGTGTCTGGTGTGCACCAAGTGCAAAGGGCAACTGATAGAAATCTGACGACTGATGAAACAAGGTTTGCCGAGGGACATTAAAAACATATTTGTACTGTACTATACACTATTACCTAAACAAAAGTTGAGCATGAGGTCCTGGATTCGATTTCCAAGTTGGGCAAAGAGTTATTAGGTTTAATTCCTGATAGAATATATCAGAAATTTCTCAGTAGCAGCCCGGAGTGTGGATTTGTGCCCGATTGATGGCAATAGGCTCGCACTTTATTACAAGGGACTTAAACATAACTGTCGAAATATGGGTGTTATTATAATTACAGTTCTGCCTAACCCGCGGGGATAGGCGTGATGTTATGTAAAAAAAAAGTTCTATGTTAATTTTCCACTCTACTTCCACATTCAGAGTCAAATATAACCTTCAATAACTCCATTACATAATGCCGCTTAGAAACACAACTCCTTCCCCTTACAAAGTTTATACGATTTGTCGTAAATTAATAACTAACTAGGGTCGCCCGAAGCGGCCTAAATTAGCCTTGAAGAGGGCTGGCCCTTTGTAGCCAAACGGTTGGCCTAAATTATATTATTTTTACCTAAACCCCGTATTTTGTTTAAGATAAAGACTGTTATTATACCAAATAGGATTATATTGTACCTCTATCCTAATTTTAGGAGGATAAAAACGACAGAGCTGTATTATTTTTGTGATGTTATTATAGTAAGGTAATTCTTTTATATACACGTGCTTACTTTTGATCAAAGCCCTTTCTTCTTTTTATGATTAAGCCATCCAAATAAAATAGTTTCAAGCTGAAATTTTGCATTAAACGAAATATTGAACAAATTATAACAATGGAACTAACCTGCGCGGTGCGTTCGCTTTTTTTTCCAAAAACGTTAACAAATATTAGTTCAGTTTGCGCGACATTTAAAAAAAAAAATATGACTTTTTAAATAGTAGCTACAAATCATAGTGAAATCAACTTAATTTACACGAGTTTGTATTTGTTCAAGTCGGTCAGTAACCTATACTCCATTTGAAATAAGATTAGACATTTAAACAAACCTTTTTTGCAGTCCGTTCAACTGGTTCTGACTACTATACTGTAGGCATAAGGATGGCATTAAAAGAAAAAAAGTGGTAACAATACCAACTGTTTACTGCAGCGGCCATTTGTCATGCTACCAACGCAATAGAAGTCAAAATCGGTTGAACGAACTGTAAAAAAGGTTTAGTTAAATGTCTAATCTTATTTCAAATGAAGTATAGTGATGTGACCGTCGGACTGCCAAGTCACAGGTCTCGAGTTCGAACCCAAGGCACGCACCTCTGACTTTTCGGATTCAAGTGTTTATCATATAATGTATCCCATCAAAAACATAAATGTGAAAATGGGAGCCAAATTCCATAAATATGGTTGTCGACTTCGCCGACAAAAGAATTGAAATCTAAATGGGTGCCAAGTTCTGTAGATAATCCTGAAATTTATTTATAAGAACATGCAACTTTCTAAAATAAAATTAAAACACAAATTCTTGTTTTTTCTGCTATAACAATGTTTGCTATTTAAAAATGTAACTTCTTAAATTTGAACAGTCGAATTATTTACACAAAGCACTTAGGATAAATTGAAGCTCAAGATTTGACTTGGCTAGTTTTTACATACAAGTTATCTTATATTTGGCTAATCAATTTATCATCTTTATATTTGTCTACAGTGTCGCGGTGCAAAAGAACTAAAACAAACAGGGTAACTTTTTTATGCTGGTGTGCATTACAGCTACGTCTTACACTCGCGCCACGTCATTGTGCTGTAATTTTACTTTTTTATTGTGCGTGCATTAAGCGGCTAACAGTTGGACGCTATTTTTTTATCGAGTTTACAGCTTTGACTGTCTACCAAGGCATATTTAATTATTATTATTTAATTTTAAGTAGGCACTCAACATCAAATAAGTAATTCATGATGTGCTTACCTGTAAGAAATTTGTACACTAGTCTATAAGTTTATTGCATGTATCTCATATCTTTGTATCGGTGTACCAAATAAATTGTTGGTGAGCCAAATAAATAAAGTAAAATATTCATATTTTTGTTCTTTATGTTATGCGCAAGTTACTGTTTCTTATTGTAACTGTTTACAGCTTTGACTGTCTACCTAGGCGTATTTATATATTTGTTCTTTATGTTATGCGCAAGTTACTGTTTCTTATTGTAACTGTAAGGTCAAAATATCTTCTTTCTCTAAAATTTCAGCTTGCTGGTAAAAACTAGCCAAGTCAAATCTTGAGCTTCAATTTATCCTAAGTGCTTTGTGTAAATAATTCGACTGTTCAAATTTAAGAAGTTATATTTTTAAATAGCAAACATTGTTATAGCAGAAAAAACAAGAATTTGTGTTTTAATTTTATTTTAGAAAGTTGCATGTTCTTATAAATAAATTTCAGGATTATCTACAGAACTTGGCACCCATTTAGATTTCAATTCTTTTGTCGGCGAAGTCGACAACCATATTTATGGAATTTGGCTCCCATTTTCACATTTATGTTTTTGATGGGATATCATTACTTTTTGTAAAGAAATTATTATTATTCGTCAATCAAACGTGATCTATTAAATTCTTTTTGTAAATATGCGTAGCAATATTGTGTAAGAATGTAGGTATTTCTTTCGTAACAATTGTTACAATTTTCCGCAATGATGTCAGATCGCTGAGCCGGCGCGGCAAGTATTATTATTAAAAAAAACGTATGCAGTCGGGGAGCCTCATGTCGTATGGCATTTTACTGTGGGGTCGGGCTGCTGACATTGAATCCATCTTTATTTTGCAAAAGAGAGCTATCAGAGCCATTTATAATCTACGTCGCCGCGAATCTCTCACGAAACTTTTTAAAAGGATTAATATTATGACGGTACCTTGCCAATTCATTTATGAAAATATTATGTATGTAAGGAAAATCCACATCTCTTTAATAAAATAAGTGATAGACATAATTTTAATACTAGAAATAAAGATAAACTAGATCAACCATTTTTTAGATTATCTTAAGTACATACATCTTTTATGGGGTACTGTGTTAAATGTTACAACAAAATACCTTGTGACATTTAGCAATTAAATGAAAGAAAATTTAAAACTCATATTAAAAATACACTTTGTAAACAAGCATATTACAAATTAGAGGATTATATCCAAGATAAGACTGCTTGCAAACATGCTGGTCCTGCTCCATAGGACAATTTAGAATCAAGACAAAATCAAAATGTTTGCTAATTTAATTGTAAAATTTATTACTTTGTGTTTTATGACATTGATTTTACATTCTGTGATTACTTCCTCACACACTGACTTATTAATTGTAAAATTTTAGGAAAATCGTCTACTTTTACAATGTTTGTAAATATGTGAGCACCATGTATCTATCACATATTAAATTATCTGTCGTTGTTTCATTTTTAATTCTTTTTACCTATTGTGGTATAGTAATTTTATTCTAGGTGCACCGTCTTCACATATAATTATTATTTAACAAATGTACGTACATATACAAACAATTGTAAAACATTTTAAAAGAGTAACGGTGGAGTTTCTTGCCCATTCTTCTCCATACGAAAACTACCTTTTGGAAGGGGCGAATAGAATCAATTTTATTATTTTGTAATTTTTGACGTTCAAAAGTGCCATACATGGGCCTATTTGAAATTAATGATTTCACTTTGACCCCGTCAGGAACAAAGTTCCTTCTCACGTATGATTTAATTATTTAATTTTTGCAGCCGCCCCTTTTTTTTTTAAGTATCTTCTTCCGCTCTGGGCGGAGCGGGAGGGCGTATCAGACTCTTACTTACTAAAACCCACCCGTGTTCCTTCGGTTGCCCTGTTGCCGGGGGCCACGATGTCCCTATCGGTTTTCTGCGAACCCCCGGCAGGCATTGGCCCTAGCGGATCCCGTCATTTCTGCTGACATCTCTTTGAGGTGCGCGTGGAACTCAACGCGCCGTCGACCCGGGCTTGGTCCTTATCGGACGGCGAGCTACCCATTGCTCATCGTTCGCAAGCCCGCGCCTACGGTGGCCGGAAATCGGCTCGCGATTCCCGCCCCGGGCGTCTCCTCCTGCAGCGGTTAGGGGCGTGAGGGCGCGAACTTTGCCTCTACCTCACGCGTTCCGCCTCCTCCTTCGCGAGCATTACCGCTTCGCAGAAGGAGGTGACGGCCTGCCATTTCCTCTCACTCCGTACCATGGCCTGAACCAGGGCCGGACGCGAGAGATCACCGCCGCCGTTGCAGCCGCCCCTTGGATTTACATTTTGACCTCACTATGGACTTAACTATTCGTAAGTTTATATTAAAAATTAAACGACAATAGTCCCTAAAACAATAGTCATACGATCTATCAATTCAAAAACGTCTCAAGCATAGTACCAACCTACCAACTACCTTGAACATACCGACCTGAGGTTTGTAACAACGTTTTTCGAGATCAGAGAATGAATGAAATGAATTCACTGCCGCCTAACATTAGGGACCAAGATTTTGACACGTGACACATCAGTTGACTCGACGGGGTGTTTTGAATTCAGTCATGAAATTCAGGAATTTACATCAACTTTTGGCATTCGAATCAAAAATGTATAGTTAGCTGTCAAATTATAAGACGCTGGAGATCAGCGCCATCTGAAGTGAGCAAGTGGCAGTTTTTAACCCCATTTGAAAATTTGTCGTCATGACTGTCATTTTCATAGTTTTCGGGAGATAGTGCTGATATCGAATTAGATGGACATTCTGGATTTTAAGATGGCGGCTATTCCAAATAATAATAATATTGTAGATCAATTGTCATAGACATCAATTTCATGCCAATTGTAAACTTGATAATCAAAATCCGTAAAAAAACGGACCTCTTAATTTCGTCAAGTTCGTCTGTCCGTGCGTCCGGATGTCATACAGTCATTTAACATGGAGACTATTTACACTCTATCGATGAAAATTTTGAAAAAGGTGTATTTTTTGCACCGTTAAACAATGGTGTAGTGAAATTACGATAAACATAATAGTGGGGGTGGCATTCTCCATACTTACATATAACCGAGAGATGAAAAAAATCTATGCATATAAAGCGTGTATTGTTGGATCTCATAATTAAAATGTTAAGATGTTTCTAAGTGACTTTGCTTTTGAAGTCAATAATTTTTGAGATACAGTTTATTTTCTGTTACAACCGCAGAATTAACTTTGTTTGTTATAGTTTTTTCGAGAAATACAAACTTATTTTTGCAGTCGATAAAATTGATACTATGCAATGTTTATGCGTAAATATTCATCCCAATTACGGAACCCTTCACTGTGCGTAGTCCGACATACACTTGGGCAGTTTTTTTTAAATTTCGTTTTGAAACTACCTCAAAAATAAACAATTTCTATTACTCGAGTAAGATTATCCTATTAGAAACAAATACTATCAAACTCATACAACTAAAAAAAAATGATTGTTGGTTTTATGAAACCACGGTAAAAGTGAAACTTTACACGGTCAGCTGCTGCGAACTATAGGCCCCGCCATATCGGCCTTGGCTGCTCTGACGATAGCCTTTCACTTTATCCCTACTCCGCGGCCGACCGACACGCGACATGCAACACACAGACGAAAAAGTTTGAGACGATGTAATAAAAGTTTCAATTTAAAAATATAGACGTCATTTAAAAGTGTTTGCGGAATACCTACCTAATTTATATAATTAATTTAACATCATTCACAAACAAAATTTTCTTAAGCCTACCTAAAAAATGTATACTAGGCATTCTATATCAGAAAGTATCAAAAATAAAATCCACAGTAAATAATTGTCCAATAAATTAAAAATAATTTTGAACAACGTTCCGAATTTAAATTCAAATAAATAGAAACAATTCGGCGCGAAATTCAATAAATGAGGTAAGTATCTATCCTCGTTCTATGTGTTGACTCGTTTTATATTGATAAAAACGATTAAACACTAGAAAAGTATAAATAATTATTTTCGACATAATTATAAATTAATCGAGACAATCAAAATTGAAAAAAAAAAACGTTTGGCATAATCGTTTTCGCACATCATTACAATAAAAAAAAAAACAATGATCGACAATTTTTAACACAAATTGAGTAGTAGTAATGAATATTACGTATTATTGAACATGTGTTCGTATAATAAGTAAAGATCTGGGCATTTTCTAGTTACTTATAATATTTTTAATCACATTTGTCACATTTAAAGTCGTATCAGATATGTGTATGTGTGTTAATTGTGAAAAGTTAAAATGTAAACACGCACGATTGGCGCGAATCTTCGACTTTAGATATCAAAAACTTCATTACTACTACTTATTTAACTTGAAAAATGGATGAATTCGTCAAATAATTAAATGTTGTAATAGTCGCTGTCCTTATGGTGGAGTTTGGATGTTCGCAATCCCCAATTTTTATGTTTTTTAGCCTCGACCTCGACTGTCATCAAAATGGCGATTATCGCATTTACAGACTTTAATTTTATAAAGGTAAATTAATAATCTTGCGCGCTAAATATGAAAGATTTAATGGCATAAACATTATTTTAGCCAACTCTCTTAATTAAAGATGAATAATCTCATTGGCAGCAGCATTTTCAGTGCTTCTATAGGAAGGTTTACTTTAACAAATAACACAACAATACCTAAATACTAAAAACATTTTATTTCTCATAGAATTTAAAACGGCTTCAGCTTCATTCTCATAAAAAAGCAGCGTAGGTACGGTAGATGGTAGATGTACGCTTTCCCACAAAACAGTAATAAGCAATGATGATCTCTTAAACGATTTGTCCTATTTTGCTCACTTATCAATAATTATGTACACTAAGTCCTGCTGCTCACATGTCACGATTTGATTCTGGCCCTAACCAGATTATTGTTTTGATCTATTATGGGTAAATCTTTTACACTCTAGGGTGGCTCTGTTTTTATCATAACTTGCTTGCCTATAAACATCTCTGGTAGCAGCCTCTCTCAGTAAGCATGACAAACTTTATCCAAATGTATACCTAACCTAGAAAGTAAGAAAATACTCTTATTGTTGTTTATTTACTTTTGTATAATAATTATATCACTCATAGTAATTCTGCCATTTTAAAAACACTAACCTGATGACTTCTGTGACTTGCAGTTGACATGCCACATACATAACATAATATGCTTAGATTTTGCTGAGCAAGTAATACTTGGGATAGAGTTGTAGATAATATAATCAATAATGTCAAGTCTTGCAATAACACATGTCATCGTCATACCTGAAAAAGGTAAAAAAATTCAGTGTATTTACTTATGCTATATAATTACATCATACTATAGACATTTACAGCTGACGACGCGCGACGTACCCCTGACTGAACATAGGCCTTCTACTAATAGGCTGCTAAAATCAATGAGGTTATACAATACGACGGTGTTTATAAATATTTAGAGAACATAATAAACTTACCCAGGGCCATGGAAAGATAAGCAATAGTTCCTCTGGCTTCAATTTAAATTGACAGCATTAAATCGTAACGTAATATAAGTATAAAGTAAATACGGAAAAATAAATTCAAATCAACGTAAAACAAACAGCCAACAATGCCATTGATCTGACAGATTATTTTTGACAGTTTGACATTATGCATGGTGTCAGTGTTACCAGGTTTAATTATTTTGGTAATCGATTGACGAAATCGATTGGGTGATTATCAGTGATCGGAGTAGGTCGATTGATTTTACGTACTCGCATCATGAATAGTCATAGAAATCATAACATGGATAAGCCTTTTTTCCGGGATTTCATTTTGGTACTTACGGGATTGAATCAAATATTGTTAAAGTAAGGATTTTTAAACTACTACATTGGAAATTTATAGAATGCGATAGATAAATATTTAAAATATATTATATTGTTTTATAGTATATCTATCCTTTTCTTGGAGTCCGATCACCTATATACTATTAAACAGACAGCAAAAGGGTTGAACATTTCTTATTCATATTGATGTATTCTTTATTCTACACATTACAACATTTGAAATTCCTTAAAAAATCTTAATAATTTCAAAATCCCGGAATCCCGGAGGCGTATTCATACTAATATACGTGCCAGTTCATTGACCTCAAATCAATCTACTTACTCTGATCACTGGTAGTTTATAAAATAACATTACTGCCTCGAAACGCTTTTAAGTTGTTGAGTATATTCAGACCATATAATATTTTATTTATTGTAAAATCATAGTTTTACAGTATTTGAGTATAATAAATAGCATTTAAAACATACTCGTGTAGTGGATACTCCACCTACTCCATGTGGGTTAGTATCGATATTTTCAATCGATTACAAATTATTTTATTGGAATAGTCTGTCATCTGGCAACATTCAGGTTAGGATTGAATGGCGGATGTAGTTCTTTATTAAGTATCAACAAAATAAATATTTATTAGGTTCTCTAATGCTAGAAGAAATAAATTTTGATAAAACGACTTGAAAAAAATACAACATAATTTTTGATAAATAAGCTTTGACACAGTATCATACCATGGGCCTGCTTTCGGGAAATCTCTTATCAACTTTCTAGGTCACCCGGAAATGGGTTAAATGTTTTTGATGTCTAGTGACAGGGTCGTTGATAAAAATGCCGATTTTTATACGTTAATATCTCAATAACCGTTTGAGTTTTATTTATGAAATTTGGAGTTCTAGTTAATCTAAGGGGTTTTTATAAATAAACCAAATTTCATGAGTCTATGTTACATAGATTTTGAGTTATTAAGGGGTCAAAAGTGGCTCCAAATGGTTCGTGTAATATAACACACTGCAGCCGTGTCTTGCCTAGTACTTGGCTCGACACGCTGCCGCGTGTCTAGATAATTACTTAAAAAATGGTGAGGAAAACATCGTGAGGAAACGGCATGCCTGAGAGATATTTCTCGACGGCATGTGAATGTGAAGCCAAGTCCCAAGAGCCCATGGGTGGCATAAAAACTCTAACACCAGGTTAGTCACTAACCACACAAAAAAGGAGAAGTGGGTAAGTTTATATTTTTTATGTGGAAATAACATCAATTGGAAACAAGGATTTGAATACGTTTTGTTACGTAACATGTCTGTATTTGAATACGTTTTGTTACGTAATATGTCTGTATTTTCCAAAGAGTTATGCAGAGGTCTTCGTTTAGCCAGGATAAGTCAGGTCTGCCTCGTTGGGGCGGCGGACTCGGGGACATCCGTCACCCCCATCACACAGGACCCAAGATGGCAGCGCGTAGTGTTCCACGCGCGACTCTCCAAGACGTAACGGGGGGAGTTTCATCTCTTCACTTTCCCTACGGGTCAGCAACCGCAGAGCGCGGGCCGTCACCAGTCCGGGGCAGCGGAAGTCGCGTTTGCACTCGAAGCTCCCGACGCAAGTGTGAGAGGGAACACCGGGGTAGTTTTAGTATGTAAGAGTCTGACAGACCCCTCTGCTCACCCCGGGGCGGAGGACATCCATAAGAATTACCATCCAAAAAAAAAAGTCTGCCTCGTTGGTCTAGGATTGCCACATTGGTATATTGGTCGCAAGCGCTACTGGTGAGCATGAGGTCTTGGGTTCCATTCTCGAGTCATGCAATGTTATTGGGTTTTTTTCTATCGTGACTTTTTCTGGAGTAGACCGGAGTCATATTTGTGCCCGGTTGATGGCGATAGGCTCGCCTCCTATTACATTAGATTTAAACATAACTGGCAAAATCTATGAGTACTATAGGTGCACCTCAGCTTAACCCTACGAGGGTATATAGGTGTGATGTTATGAAATTAAATGAAATCAATCTGCCTAGCCTTTTCCCAACTGTGTTGGGGTCAGCTTCCAATCTAACCGGATGCAGTTGAATACCAGAATTTTACATGGAGCGACTGTCTATCTGACCACCACAACCCAGTAACTGGGTAATACGATACCCCTTGGTAAGACTGGTTGTCAGACTTTCGAGCTTCTATCGACCAGTAACGACTGTCAAACATCCACGAATGACAGCCGGTACATAATCTAAAATATTTCGTTAATTCAAACAAAACTTTGCCCTTGTAACAATATTCCAAAAACCAACATATTCACTTAATAGCAGTAATAAGAATAACAAAATGCCTATTAAAATGATTAGTCTTAAAAGATAACAGTAATGGCGACATTAGCCGCAATTCAACGTAATCCCCACACGTTTATGTTTAATTAATAGTTATAAGTGCTCTTTAAGTGGTTCAGCCGTTATCCCTTATCCGACTGCTGGTGTTATAATAGTGGTAAAGGTTTTTCGTAATGAGTCCTGTATTTACTTTAATGTTTTAGTCCCTTGATATTTTTGGTTGGGCTAATATTTCCTATTAAGAGGCCTGCGAACACTGGTCGCAACTACAAATCGAGATGTTTGCTAAATTCAATTCCAAGCACGTTGCGCTAGTGTGAGTGCCTGTCGAAGCGATATACACCTACAGTGAGCAATACTACCACGCACACATTGACAATTATTGCTTGACGCGATAGCACTACTAGCTTTCGAAAATGTATGATAAATTTGGATGTGTTCCGTAATACAAAAAAGGATGAATGAAAACTTAATATTTTTCAATTTATTTTTTTGATAATTTGTAACTTGATAATATAAGCTATGCTTCTGCAGAAACAATATTATAAATATTTTTATTTGTAATACAGAAAAAACAATATGAAGACATGTCGTTTACGCTGTAAACATGTGCGAAATTAAATTCGTTTAAACTTTATTTTAGAAAAGTTTTTGGAAAAAAAAGATGTATCAGCCTAGATAAACACTGTCTAAATCCGAATAACAACATAATATGGTGGAAATATGCCCAAATTGCAAATTATTACGTCTGTATTCATGCGTCGCCGCGTTCTTAAGGTTTTATTCCTAGCAAAAGTAGTTTTAACTAGAACAATATCTAGAGCTATATTAAGCCTAAATGCAGCCTAAGCTTTAACTTGATGTTTACTATGTTATTTCGTGATCAAAGTAAAGCCAGTCTGCGGTTTCAGTTGATGTTAGGTTGGCGTTGGTTTGCTACGCCGTAGCTGCGTAGCTCGTAGACCGTAGCGAGCTACGCCTGTGCTACGAGAAATACATGAGTTGCTCAAGTTTTTATTAAAGAGAAATTATGGCTTACTGGTTCGTAGATTATATTATATAAGGTTGTAAAGCTGATAATCAAAAATCTTTTGAACAATATCAACGAAATATGTATACAATACATTATTTCCCGTCCTCAATGTTCTCAAACGACAGTTAATATTAAGTTGCATATATTTAACTGTAATATTGTAAAAAAATAATCACCTAAATTCAGTGGACAATAACTCCGCAATAATCCTACAAAATATTCATCTGAAAAAATTACCCAAAATGCAGACAAAAATTGGTATTAACGGCCTACGCGGGGTTATTCTAACCACGTAGGTACAGTCCCGACGACAAATCTAAATGGGCATAAGCTTAGAATTAAAATTCTGTGTGCGCGGCACTTACCTATTGTCTACACAAAATATCCTTTAATTATGTTGGCTGTTCTGCTCTTTTGTTTGTGGCACAATTTAAGGGAGACAGCGGAGCGAGTAGATTGTATTTAAAATAAAAATGTTTGCCTAAACTATTTATCGAGACTTTCATGACTCTGTCTGTCATTATATGCTTTGAAAAACTATATTAAATTTTTACAGTTGAAACGGTATGCTTACGTCAATTTTAATTATTGTAGCTGTACGTTAAAAAATACATTTTGGAATTAAATAAAAGTAAAAGTAGCAGAGGATTTAAAGAGGCTTTTGTTCAGCCATGTAGGTATACCAACTGCACACTGATTTGAATCACTTAGTAAAATAAACTGAAGACAATTCTATGTGAAAAGTTGTACCAAGTCACCTGTAACTTAACCCTGAACGCGTGTGTAAACGTTAAACACGTCCGTTTAAGTACACAGGACAATACTGGCGCTGTATTTCTCGGCGGATGTTCAAACAAAATGTATGGTAGGCGACACGTACGGAATTTTAATTGGTGCAAATTGCCAGTGCGAGTGACGGTGACAGTTTTAGCATTAATAACGGCCAAAACTGACCCAGTTCCCCGGACCTAGTGGGTAAGAGAAATTAATTATTTCTGTAACACTTTTGTTGACGATTGTACTTTTCGGTTGCTCAGTTGTTGGATTTTGGAATGTTAATTTTTTATGAAGTTAATTTTCATGGAGGAGATGTTTTACTTTGGTTGTAGTGTTTAAGTAATAAGAATTGTTACAGTCTGATAAACCGGTAAATGTTTTTATGATTTACTTTATTTAATACAATGGACGTTCTAAAGAGCGATAAAACCCTGAAAAAAATTGACACGTGTTTCACCTCTCAACGAGGCATCCTCAAGATGACGATTGACTTGTCGCGAACCCGAACACGGCGTGTTGCTACACCGAACGCTGAACGCAGAGTTTATTTACTTCATAATCAACAGGTTTTAACAAATACATTTTAGAGGCCTTTTTTTAAGTATGGAGATACTTTTAATAGAAGGCCTCACTCTTCAATGTCCATGTGTACACATATAAAGCCTGTTAATGATAATATAATAAATAACAAAAAAGGTACAATAAGAGAAATTAAAATGGAGAGTTCAAGAATAATTAGTTAGGTACTTTTCATTTCTACACAAACGATACTAAGAAAAACGGAAGAAAAAATAGTGGCACTCCGAGAGAATTGGCACCGCGGTAATCAACGCGTTGATGTCTTTTTAATGGTCAAAAGCTAGTGTCGTCACAGTGGCGCGAAATGAATGGCTTAGTCCCATCTCAAAAATGCCCAACGCGCCTAAAGAAGTTTTCATTTCAAAAATTGGTTGCAATGGAATTGGTTGTTTACAGCTCTTGTGCGTTTACAGGTTAAGCGCAGGACATACTGAGAACGAAGCGAAACGAAGCTAAGATCGTTTAGCTTCGCTCATGAAGCTACCGCGTCTGTTCTTACTTCGGTTCATAGTTCGCGATGTGAACGCGATGACGCGATGTGTGATGTGTTCGCGTGTGATGTGAAGTATGAAAAGACGTGGTTTCGCTTTGTTCCCAGTGTCGCTTGCGCTTAGCACGAGTCTAGTTGTTCAAGCTAGAATATAAAGATTGTGCTAGTAAGCTAGCAAGCTAGTCAGTCTAGTTTAATTTAAAGAAATAGATATACTGAGTTTGCCTTCACTTTATATCTTAGAAAGTATTATGTATGTTGGCAAAAACTTAAGACTTTTCAAAATAAGAAGCGATTTCCATAATATAAATACACGTAGTCGACATGAAATTGTGATACCCAAATTTAGATTAACTAAAACAAGCAAGTCATTTCTTATAAACAGTATCCGCTTTTATAACAAGTTGCCAAAGTCTGTGACAGAACTTAGCGATGGGAAGTTCGAAACCCACATCAAACGTGTCCTTATGAAGAAAGCATATTATAAAATTAAAGACTGTGTTGAAGACAAGGAAGTTTGGCAATAATTCCTAATGCACATGTGGCTTCCCTGGTACCTCATTAACGGCATAAATAAGTAAGAGTCTATTAACTGCTCCCAAATTACCATGTTTATTTAAATCTTTATTTTTATTTATTTTTACATTCGTCCTTGACATATTTACTATTCTATTATTTGACATTATATACCTACGATTTAATTTCAACTTTTTTTAGTGACTTTTGTGGACATGATAATTATTCAGATTGATTACAGTTGTAATATCTCATATAATTGCGTTTTATTAAAATAGGTTTTTTACTTTTATTAATTTATTTATTTTTTGTATAGATTCTTTTCTACATATTGTGTGAATGTAAGAACGCTGTAGGCTTAGTGAATTGCAGACCTGTTGACCATTTTCTATTTTGTTAAGTACTTGGTACTTATTGAAAGACCTACACTGTCCTCCCATACCTAGAAACACTGTTATATGAAAGTATTGTAAAAGCCAATTATTTTTAAAAGAGTGACCGTGGAGTTTCTTGCCGGCTCTTCTCCATAGGAAACGACCAATTGGAACCGTGCACCTAGCTTTTGACGTTTCATAAGTGCCCATGTAGGTTAAAATATTTTGATTTTGATTTTGAGCCTAGTGTGTACAGAACTATCCTCATTTTTAGGCTAGTGAGCTAGTCGAAAAATTGTAAGCTAGTGTAATAGTTTAATACGATTGTATTCTACATGTCCTCCGTATCTTCAGATGATTCCGAAAGAAGTCAACATGATAATCGGAGACTTCGTTTACCTTGAGCTAAAACTGCTCTCATGCTTAAGAGTGTATTCTGCATGGACCCAAAATGATACAGTATGGTACCAAAGGCATACAAAGATTGGGCACGCCACAATTGTGGCGATAAGACCCCTCTTTTAGGAGTGGCTTGAGAGGCGCCACGGCGTCCTCACCTTCCACCTGACGCAGGTCCTCACCGGACATGGCTGCTTCGGGAGGTTCCTGTTCGGGATAAGGCGGGAGGAAACGCCCGGGTATCACCATTGTGTGGATCACCCGGAGGACACGGTGGGGCATACGGTAGAGCACCGTATCCTCGTGGAGGCGATCGGCGGCGGTGATCTCTCGCGTCCGGCCCTGGTTCAGGCCATGGTACGGAGCGTGAGGAAATGGCAGACCGTCACCTCCTTCTGCGAAGCGGTAATGCTCGCGAAGAAGGAGGCGGAACGCGTGAGAGAGAGGCAAACTTCGCGCCCTCACGCACCTAACCGCCTTAGGAGGAGACGCCCTGGACGTCGGAAATCGAGAGCCGATTTCCGGCCACCGTAGGCGCGGGCTTGCGGACGGTGAGCAATGTGTGGCTTGCCGTCCGATAAGGACCAGGCCTGGGTCAACGGTGCATAGTGTTCCACGCGCGCCTCAACGACATGTCAGCAGAATTGGCGGGGTCCGCTAGGGCTAATGCCTGCTGGGGGTGCGAAGAAAACCGATAGGGAGATCGTGGCCCCCGGCAACAGGGCAATCGAAGGAACGTGGGTGGGTTTTAGTCAGTAAGAGTCTGACACAATTTCCCACCCAAAAAAAAAAACCGGCTATTTGTTACAAAACTGGAAAATAATACCAATTAGCCAGCCAAGAGCCAGCCATAAAGTCCTTGGTTCAATTCCCAGGTCAGGAACAGTGTTATTGGGTTTTCCATCAGGAATTTCTCAGAAGCAGCTCGTTGTCTGTATTTGTGTCCGGTTGATAGCACTATGCTAGCCTCCTATTACATGGGACTTAAATAACATAACTGGTGAAATGTGGAAATGGTTCAAAGTAGGCGTGATGTTATGTTATGTTTTGTGGCATTGGCAATAATATTATATTTCCAGGGTCTAACGGACGCACGCCACTCAGACAAGAAATTATTTCAACATTTATCAGCCATCATCTTAATCAACCCGGATAACTATTACTACTAATATTCAACGGAGATGTTCCGATGATCACTATGATTGACGGTTTAAGGATTATTATCATTTGGCAGATATTATATTCTATACATAACTAGCTGGCCCGACTTACGTTGCCCTGTCCAAATTTAGATAATTCATACAAAATTTCCATAGAAAATGCACTTTCAGTTTCCTAAAGCCCCGAATACACTAGGGAACAAAATCTCCCCCAACATGACGCGCAACGCCAATCTACGTGATGCTGCAACGTTGCATAGTGTCCCGCAACATGCCCCGCAACATTGTACGTGACGCGGGGCATGTCGCTTGCTCCCGCCTCGAGAGCGAGCGCACCTGTCCCGCGCCATTTGTCACCGAGTGTAGTCGGAGATCACTTAGAATATTAACTGTTCTTTCTCGTTGTAGTAAGAAATTCCGCATCCGCCACCTTCTCTTTCTCTTACGTTTCAACACACTCGATATAATTACTATGTATGCAGCACTAATAGCCACAACCTCCTCGGGCGACATTTTTATGAGCACTGACCAGTGTGGCCAGCAAAATTTTCCGCGACAATTGTCTCGGGACACTTCACGTAGTTGTTGAGGGACATGTTTCGCAACATGTTTCTTCATTTGTCCCCTAGTGTATCCCAGGCATAAATTTTCCAATATTCCCCGCAACTTTTCAAATTTTTCTTTCCATAAAAACATGATTCGGACTATTACAAACATTTTAAAATGCGCTAACCAACGAACAGTATTTTTTTAAATTATATTAAGAATATAGATGTAATTTAGTAGTCTATTCAATAATTAATATGGTATCTTATTCACTACTTATCTTAAGATAGTTAATTGATTCAGGCGTGACCTTGCAGAAATCCATTATAAAATACAATAGACGTGGATATATTTCTGCGTTCAGCGCTCGGTGTAGCAACACGCCGTGTTCGGGTTCACGACAAGTCAATCGTCATCCTGAGGATGCCTCTTTGAGAGGTGAAACATGTTTCGATTTCTTTCAGGGTTTTTTATAGCTCTTTAGAAATGGTTAAGTGGAACCGGTTACTAAATATATCCACGTCTTTTGTATTTTACTAATTGTCTTATATAATATAAAAATATAAAATATAAAAACTTTATTGTTCAAGTAAACAGTACAAATTCAAATAGAACTAGCCTCCACACTAGGATTCCCTGTGTCGTGGAGACTAGTCTGTTTCGTCTTACAACTCTAATACATAGTAGGTACTATATGTAGGTACTTAAGTAACATCAGTCGGTAAGATTTGTGAAGTGACAATAATCGAATGTTATTCCAGTACAATAAATTCACCTTAAAATATTGTAATAAAGTTACATGCATTCAGCTTAAACGTGTTTGGTGTATTGTATACGTGTGTGGTGTGGATGTGTGATGAATGAGTGGGTTAAGGTGGGTTTGGACCAAACAAAGATAAGACAAGGTAAGAGCAAATCCTTTCCTGACATCCCTAACATTTCTGTGGGTATGGATAGACCAACGAAAGAATATTCTCACTCCGTTTAGACAAAGGGACACCAGAAAAGTGGGTACAGAAAAAACTTTCGCTCGTATGGTCCAAGTCGACCTTTATGTATTAGTGTGATGAATGTGTGTGTTGTGCTCATGAGTTAAGGAACTTCTCTGTGCTTTCGTAGTCCATTCCTGCCAGAAATTTTGGAAGGTGATTTTTACATTTATTTCTAGTCATGGTCAGTATATCCATTTCACTGTTGAGCTTACTGTAAATAAATTTAAAGTTCGAGCGTCCTTGATGGAAAACCTTTTATATCTTCTTTACATAATGGATCATGAATTCATGAGTGTAATTAAAAGGTGTACTGAAATCACATGAAGCTTTCCCAAACACAAATTAATTCCAGTTTCCCTTCCAGTCAACCATAACATCAATGTAACTAAGTTTACGTAACTTGCTGGTTTGATTAAACCGTCGGTACATGGCCCCAGTAGTTTCAACAGCAACGTTTTAGTCAAAGGAAATCCCCGGTTTCCGCGTCGGTATTTTTAAGTGTCGTATAAACTTGCTTTATTTGTATTTACATAAAAATGTTTTGTCTTTGAAAACCTGGAAGGATTAGGGTATTGTATATGTGTGGGTTTTAATGGAAAGAAAGATTGTTTATTTTTAACCGATTTAAAAAAAAAAGGATGTTACTCGATTCGACCGTATATACGTATGCTTTTCTTTTTATGTGTGTTTGCGAATAATTTCGTCGTTTATGAACCGATTTTGATGATTCTTTTTTTGTTGAAAAGGAGATATTCCAAGGGTGGTACCATGATAAAGAAACCAGGTGATGATGGCATCCCAGAGAAATCGAGGGAACTCTTCAAATATTATAAGCACACCTATAGCAATTTGGGTATTTTTTATAGTAACTCGTGCAGTTGCTTTCAAAAAGCATCATTTGGTGAAGTGGAACTGATGATGAAAACCACAGATTGCCACCGGAGTCAATACTAAGTATTCCACGGGTTGCGATTCGATTATTGTAATGTGGTTGCCAAGTAATTTATGCTAGTTACAATGCATACGGAGAAGTGGAGCTGATGGTAAAGTACCAGGAGAACTCCTCAAAGATTAACGTCCCTGCATCGGGAAAAGTAATATTTTGTGAAAGGTGATGAGCAGTTGATATGAGGCTATTGTAACTTAGATAAATTACAAACTGACCCACTAAAAAGTGAGAAATAAAAACTTTTTTACAAAAAAACAATCGACGTTTTTGTAAAAAACAATTTTTCAATGTTAGTAAAGATTATTCCTGTCTTTTTTTTTGCTCACAAGTTAATTCTGAAATTTTAATATTCTTCAATGTCCTGTCATGCACTTGATACTTACATACATACATAAACTCACGCTTTCTTCCCATGGGGGCAGGTAGAAACTATAGAACGCCACCTGCTACGCTCCTTACATACTCCTTTTGCCTCTTTTACGTTAATACATCTGGTCTGAAGAAAATCACCAATAAGTTCAGTAAATGTCCTCCTAGGGCGTCCCCTCCTGGCGTTTCCAGTGCCTCCAATGAAGACGTTTCAAAACATTATGATGTCAGAATTATTAGAATAGTACCTATACTGCAAAATTACAACATTACCAGTGGCACCTTGTTATGAGAAGAAAAGCCTGCAGCATTGAATTGCACAAGCTGGTATTGAAATGTGTATTCAAACTATTTGATTTATTCTTAGCTACATATAACCTTTCAACTGTCATTAACGAGACACAATAGAAATTTAATTGTTATCCACCTCAATGAGGACATCGTGACAGATAATAAATAATAGATTTCTATAAGGTACTACCTATGAGTTGTGGTAGACCAGTAGTAACGCTGACGATTGACGAGTTGTAAGTCGTAGGTTCGAACCTAGTCAGGCGCCTTACTTAGTATAAATTGGTATTTCATCACCAGTGCTCTCAAAACGGTGAAGGAAAAAAAACATCGTGAGGAAACCGCCTTGTCCTAAAACCAAAAATTCGAAGACATGTAACATCTACCAAACCCGCACTGGGCTCGTGTGGTGGGTTGTGGCCCAAGCTTTCTCACTGAGAGGAGGCCTGTGTCTCAGCAGTGGGAACACTATAGGCTGATTATGCTATTAGGCAATACAATAATGCCGGTCACGTATATAATAATAATACTCATAATTTCTACCCATTATTGCAGATCGTGTATTGCACCTATTATTATTGATAAATTATTATTATTGTTTCAACTCATAATGGATTTCACACAACGACTGATATTGGATAAATATAATTGATATTGTATTGTTTTTAGGCTATCAAAGAAAGTAATTTACGAAAGTGCGGCCAAAGTTTGATGATGTAAGTAAATAGTTTATTTTCTTGAAGAGGACGTACTATTGTACTCGAGCGCCACTCCTTTAAAAAATATTATCTCGTAACTGAGAAGGAATTATGAATAACGGCTAGTAAGGACCCTTGGTAAGTGTGTCTAGAATTTTCTTATACCTTTCATAAAGTTTCATATTGATACACGAAGTAACAAAATACGATCTAGAGGAATGTGGCCGCTTTTCTTTAGATCGAATTTTATAAAAATACTAGTTGACTCCGGCAAACGTTGTTTTGCCAATTATTTGTTTGGGGTGGACAACCTTTATCACTTAGGGGTATGAAAAATAGATAGTAGCCGATTCTCAGACCTACTGAATATGCATATAAAATTTGGTAAAAATCAGTGAAGCCATTTCGGAGGAGTAAGGTAACTAACATTGTGACACGAGAATTTTATATTTAAGATAATATAGAAATATGAAACTTTATAAAACGTATTAGAAAATTCTAGACACACTTACGATGGTCTATAGTAGCCGTTATTTATAATTCCTTCTCAATCACGAGATAATATTGTTTTTTTAAGTGGCGCTAGTGTACCGTTGTACGCCCTCTAGTTATTGATTTTAGGCGGGTTTCTAAAATCCAATTTAATTTATTTTATTTATCTCATAATTTGCGATTTGATTGACTGTTTTTATTTCTGCTAATCAGTTGTAGCAGCTTACATTTTTATTTACATATGTACATAAACTCCAAGGGGGGGAACTTCCAAGGGGGTAAGTAGAAACTACAGCACGCCACCTGCTACGATCTTTACATACACATTTTGCTTCGTCCACAGTTAGTATAGACCAGACACTCGTGCCTTCAAAAGCATGATGCTAGTTTAGTCAAACCAAGCTTTTGACTAACTGCACAGGCTTGTTAACAATTCAATACTGCCCGATAAATGCTTTTATTTTTTTGCTTTTAGTGGTTTTATATATTATTTAACATTTGGTCACACAAACAGCCTGGAAAAGTCTACCTCCAGTTGGACATTTAAACCTTTTAGCCTAATAACTAGAGTGCGAGCAGGATAAATCTGCACGTGGCTGAAATTGGAACAAATCGTATGCCGCTAATTAAGTATACCTAGAATTATTTAATTAATTAATATTAAAATAAGATAATTATTATATTGAGGAGCTTGTGGCTAAGTAATAACAGCTGCACGGATCAATCCATCAGGTTGAGCTACACTTGTCGGGGTTGGGTCGTGGATGGGTGACCATCTTTACATACCAAGACTCCTCCGTGCCTCGGTAATTAGTCCCGGCTGTCATTCGTGAATCTTTGACAGCCGTTACGGGTCGTCAGAAGCTCACAACTTGCGAACTCAAGTACTTAAGGGCCTATATTGAAAATAAATAGTAGTTTGGTGGGCGTGGCTTATTGCCCCCGCACGCGGGGAGTGGCGGTTCTATATTCGATGGTTGGCCGCCACATCGGCGCGCTGCCACAAACTTATCTGAACCAGTAGCAAAAAGTGGAACTAACGAAATAACTGACCGGAATTTGAAAACGATAGTTACTTAGCATGGGCTTTGGCTAAGCATTACTCTTGTCACTGTCGCACAACTGTCATACTAAAAGTGCATGATAAAGACAGAAACATATCTAAGAAAAAAGCGCGTGCTAAGTAACAATAATTTATCTCGGTCTATGAAATTTTGCGAACTATGGAGTAGACAAATAATACAAAATATTTAATTATCAGCAAAAATATTTATTGTTTACAGAGTGACATTCCCACACACAAAACGTATGGGAAAAGTTTTTTGCGATTTCTGACTTGGTTCTGAGTTGGCCACTTAAGTTTTTTGTTCCATAAAAGAAACAGGTTCGATTGGTATCAAAAAAAGTTTTTGTGAAAACTGCCCATTTTCTTGCTGACTAATATTTTTTTCGAAATCTGTGAATGCAGATCAAAATGTCTTAAAAAGTTAAGGACAGTCTTTTAAGACCGTTTTCCTGTAGCAACAACGGTTATGGTAGTTACCCTTATTGCCCCATCTCAAAAATCCAACCTGTATACAGGTTGTCTCAAACGTAATGATCCAAAGGCAAATGTGGTAAAGTGGAGGTGGCCACCTATTGTTTAAAAATTTAAAAGTTAGGATATTCTCAACAGTTTAGAAAATTAACCATTTTCAAGAAACTTTTTACTTTCATTTGGATTTTTCGACCTTGTGAACAAAATTTTTGACGTAGCGAGTTCAATGGCTGGAAGATGTCTTGATAGTGTAGATACAAGCCCATGCCCAATGCCTATAGGCAGATTATAGGCTATGATGGCTTTTGATAATGACAACACAAGTTGTGAAGGCTTACGAAGGTCAACAGCGAAAGTACAAAAAAAAGAATTAAAAATTAAACACATGTACCGAAGGAACACGAACACGTTTAAATATGTAAAATTTTAATACTAAACGCTTTTCTGAGATGTTTCGGTAAAATTAGAGCATAAAGTTTTGCGGGTAGTTCGACCATGTTATGAAACCCATTTTTTTTAAAGGTTTAAGCTATCTTTGTAAAATTTTCCCAGTCTAACTATTAATAATTAAGGTACTTTTAAAGCTATGTGCTATGTGCACTTTTTTAAACCTGGGCTTAGAAAGTTTCGATAAAGTTTAATGAAAAATTAGAAAAGATAAGTAAAAATAAAATCTGAAGCGCTGCAGAGCCACACTAAACGTAAATAGGAACGTAATCTTCCAGCCTACACTATCAAGGCATCTTTAAGCCAGATTTATTTATTTATTTAAGGAAAAACAAACAGTAGCACAATAAAAAATAGTCACAATATCTTAAATATAACATTTTAAACAATTTTCCCATTATGTTTTCGTACTTACGATTTAAACTCGCTACGTCGAAAATGTTGTCCACAGGGCCGAAAAATCCAAATGAAAATGTAAAGTTTCTTGAAAATGGTTAAATTAGTGAAATCTTCTGAACTATTGAGAATATCGAAACTTTAATTTTTTTAAATGATGGGTGGCCACCTCTACTTTACCCCATTTGCCTTTGGACCACTACGTTTGAGACATCCTGTATAATACTTGCTGTGTGCCGCGATTTCACCCGCGTAAGTCTCGATCCATTGGGAATATCGGGATAAAAAGTATCTTATGTAGGACATACCCAGGTCATGGTCTACTCATGTGCGAAATTTTATCCAAATCCGCTCAGCCGTTTTTGCATGAAAGCGTAACAAACAAACATGCAAAAAAACTGGCCACGTGCGTGTCAGACCACGCACAATGAAGGGTTCCGTAGTTGGGATGAATTTATCCCAAAAAAAACTTAACTTAGTAGTTGAGAAATATGTTCTCCCATACATTGATAGGTACGTCACGGTCAATTCTCCAATTTCAAATGCAAGTATGTAATCGCAAAAAAAAATTGTATGTGATAAATCTACAAATTATTATCAATGTTCGGACTTTTTCCTTTCCCATAAGTAATTTATTTCATAACAAAATACATTGTGTTGAAAATATTACAGTGATGATAAATTGGTTTAGACTTTAGGACATAAGATACTTTTTATCCCGATATTCCACGGGATTGGGACTTATGCGGGTGAAATCGTGGAGTGCAGCTAGTCCTAATAATAAAGCTGAAGAGTTTGTTTTCTTGTTTGTTTGAACGCGTTAATCTCTGGAACTACTAGTCTGACTTGAATTTTATTTTGCATTTGATAGCCTGTTACATACATACATACATACATGTTAAAATCATAACCCTCCTTTGATTTTGCCGTAGTCGGGTAAAAACTCTCCTTTTTTACAATTCAAATGCGACTCCATTTCTTTTTTGTGATCTATGATTCGTAGTGACAGTACTTGACATATTGATGTACTGTTGACATATTTCAAAACCTAAAAACGAATTTTATTTAGCCTATTTCTTTAGATAAAAGATTATTAAAAGTTGTAGGTATAAAAATAGATGTTCTTAGAAAATAAAATGCTTACACAATAATACATTAAAAAGCGGGAATAGATTATGTTGGTTGTGCTTTAGTGAAGGTGGAGAATTCGACTCACTATTATCATCATCTTATTGCTATTGAATTCCTGTAAAATGAGTTCATTGATAGCCCTGTGCACTCCAAACGTTGCAGGTACTGTTCAGTTTTGATTTTATATTTCTTTCTATATTTATAAATAATTTAAATGTCACCACGAAATCATAATAGAAAAATAATGTTATATTGTTCGCAGGATTCACAAGAATACACACACACAGTCTGAATACCTATTCAACACTAATTGCATTCAATAATTACTTTAACTTGCTGAAATACTAACTTTTTCTGTAAACAAAATTATTTAAATCACGTATATTTGATCGCACCGATTTGCAAAAAAGTGACATAGATTCTTCGTCGATGAGCCCCATCGGGCGACTGATCTATGAATGAACGAGAGTGATGACAATACTTTTGATAGGCGAAAGAAGAGATGACGATAATGTGTGTCCGCTCGGAATAAAACAACGTATGTGCCAAAACGAAATGCCGTCTTTTGTAAATGAAAAGTATTATTTAAAAAAAAACTGCTTTTCTTAAAACTCGAAAAGCTTACTCTCTATGTTTTAAAGTAAATTCCATTGAATAACTCATAAGCGTTGCGCCATGATACTCAAAAAAAGATAAAAATAGATAGACCTTTGCAAATTTTTTGTATCGAGAAAATTTCATTGTATCGTGTATTCCTTTTTCCGGATACTAGATCATATAGTCAAAAATCATACACCAAAATTTGAAATCCCTATTCCAAATACTTTGAAAGTTACACGATAAAGAAAAAGCCCATTTTTTTCAATATATCACCTTAAGACGTGCGGCGCCCGTCTGTGGATTCATATTCATTCATATTCATATTCATTTATTTGCGTTCCACAAGGTAAAAACAAGATGTTAACAAAAGCCTTAAAGCTAAGAGCCATTGTAGACCCTGTCAGGGCACAGCAAAATTCATTATTAGATTTAGATAGGTATTACATAGCTAATACTTAAGTTAAAAATACAAGTAACAGAAAACTAAAAATTAAAACAAAACTATACATGAAAACTGAATTATCACATTCGCATAAAAGTCAATAACAATAACATAAACAATTCTATTTTTGGTAAGTAGGTAACTATTTTCTTAAAATACTATTGTTGCGTTTATATGTATAAAGTTATATTTACTTAGGTACTTAATATTATTACAAACATTTAATAAGAGATCATATTTTAAGGTTACAAATTATAAGGTTACAATAAAGAGATAAGTTTTACTTATATCACAATTTGAGACAATTTATTGATTCATTCGAGTAGATAGCATTTCATAATTTAGTCATTGTGTATAACATTACTACTAAAGTAATGTTATGTTTAGTCGAATAATCTTCATGATAAATTTACACATTGAATATATTTATTGTAATTATAGTCTTTCATTTAAGTATTCATTCACATTATAATAGCTTTTCTTTAATAGAAATAATTTTAATTTATTAATAAAAATGTTGTATTTATTTATATTTCTTATTTCTTCCGGTAACTTATTATATATTTTTATCGACATGACATAGGTACTTGAGGAGTGCATTTTCAATCGGGATGTAGGTATGTTTAATCTATTTTTATGTCTTAAAGTAATTTTAGTTTGTATGTCTTCTCTTTTTGTGTAGAATTTCGGGTATCTACGTACAAATTTACAGATTTCAAAGATGTAGAGGCTCGGTAAGGTTAAAATTACTAAAAGAAAACATCATTCATTTTACTAAAAGTTCGTAATCTGCTAAATTCACAGTGGTCGATCACTGGTCGGTCAATGGTCTCGTAATAGAATTGTGTTATAATGGCATTGTCGTACAATACGACCAATGATACCGCCTAAGTCAATCATTCATTTGTCATTATGTACGAGATTACCAATAAGTGCCGTTTCTTTCAATGGAGTGTCAGTGGCTGACCATTGGAAAGTCATAATGACGCCACTATATTAGTAGATTAACAAACTTGTCAAAATCAACAATTACGTGATCAATGATAGACCATTCTGACACTATTGTAATAGCAGACTTGAGACCCAGACAGTCAGTCATTAGCTGTTGTCTGCGTCACTGGCGTCATTATATCATTACAGAATCATAATCCTTATCTTATTTAATATTTATGAACCGTGTTTAGCGTGTTTATATTAACGTCGTCATTAAATTCATTGTGTTATTCTGAATCAACGTTTAATTTCATCTACCATAGAACCTATAACACACCCTAACAAAAGTTCTATTCTAGAAAGAAGAAAGAAAAATTGTTTATTCTGCACAAAATAAACGCACATTACACAAAAAAATGAAAAACAATATTACATAAAATACACATTCACCAAAAGCCAAAAACCTCGTATTCAAAACTCGAAAACGAATAAAAAGTTCGACAAATTTTGTCTATTGTTTATGTCAAGGACAGATACCAAAGACAATTTAGTTTTGTTTGCATTATTAGCAAATGAAAATAACATACAATCAAAACATAAACAAAATGCCGATAGCTGAGTGAAATAATAAAATAAAACAAAATTGTAACAAGCAAACAACATTAACAAGAACAATTAATCTGTGCGTCGCATCTGTGCAAGAATAGGTCATTGCTCAGCGAAATGCCACAACTTCGGCCGAACCTACGGTTATGGCGCTGATTTTCAGCAAAAACCTCGCGAATGACGTAATGACGTCCCCCTGTGTGACAATAATTAAATCAGGTAAGTAAAATTTACTAAGGAAATGAGTGTAAATATAACTGAACATAATATGTACATAAAAATAACAATAAAAAATATACAAATAAGTACATAAGTATAATTAACTAAGCGTAAACTTATAAAAAATATACAAAGATACTGCAATAAACTGAGAGTTATAATAATTACAATAAAAATAAAAACAAAATACAAAGTTATTGTGGTATGTCTTCCTAAATCTAATATTTTAGTAGGTAAATAAGTAATTATATTTGCATGCACCATGGGAATTGCGATATTCTGGGTTGTGAAGGTCAGATCCACAGTCGCTCCATGTAAAATACTGGTATTCAGCTGCATCCGGTTAGACTGGAAGGCGACCCCAACATATTTAGGCAACGGCTAGTCAGATTGATTGATAAGATTAATATGTCGTTTATTTATTTTCTATCATATCTTAAAATAAAATACAAAAAACCATTTAAAATGTAAAAAAGTAGTGGTCCGCCCCGGTGGTGTCGGGAGCAGGGTCCAAGCTACCAGTGATCAGTGTTGCAGAGATTATTATTATTAATATAGATTTAATATTATATTTTAAGTATAGAATTAAGCACACCTCCAATCGCGTGCAGACTTATTTTGCGCGCACTCTGCGACTAACTTCTAAATGAGTGGTGACTCATTTCAAAGGTAGTAAAATTAAGTCTGACCGTGACTGCCTCGTTGGTCTAGTAGTAGCAAGCGCTACTACTGAGCATGAGGTCCTGGGTTCGATTTCCGGGTCGGGTAAAGTGTTATTGGGTTTTTCTATCTGAAATTTCTCAGTAGCAGCTCGGAGTCTGGATTTGTGCCTGGTTGATGGCAATAGGCTCGCCCCCTATTACATGGGACTTAAACATAACAGGCGAAATGTGGGTGTTTCTGCTACAGGGACACCTCTGCACAACCCTTCAGGGAAACAAGGCGTGATGTTATGTTATGTGTAAAGTTAAGTATTCTGGAACTAATTCACTCTTCATCATTGTTACGTATGTATCCGCCATTATATTATTATTATAATCTGTGGTCTTCATGCCTTCCCGTTCCTGTTGGTATCCCCTGTCCGTCATGGCTGAATACACGTATCGAACACAAGTCTGGTCATCTTATTGAATAGCCTAAGAAACCCTGACCACGCATCACAACCAACAACCATAACTATCATCATCATTTCAGCCGAAAGACGTCCACTGCTGAACGTAGGCCTCCCCCAAGCACCGCCACTTCGATCGATTCTGTGCTTCTCGTATCCAGCGGATAACAAAACTATAACTAAACTGTTGTAAAGTAAACCAAATAAATTATCATCATCACGAGTACAGTTTGCTATGTGAAGGAGGCAGTTTAATCTCGCGAAGTGTGATTGAAAAGTATAAACTAATAAAATTGGAGTCGGTAGGTACATTAAGTGAATTTCCACATAAATCTTGTACGTCACTGCTGTTCCAACTCCTGGTTACTTGGAGCTATAAATACTTCGGATACGCGAATTGCCTCTTGATATTTATATTTGTAAGCTAGTTGAGAAATTTTATGAAAGTCGTAGGTATGTCAGTACAGTTCTTACAGATCAGTCAGTGTTAGAAAGCACTATAATACCTGAATTTTATTTTTAATTCTTTTATCGATTTTTTGAAGAAGGTGAACAATGATCAAGTTTGGTGTAGGAAAAGTTAATTGATACGTCAAACAGTGGACTCAGCTGACTAAGCTATAGAATGGTTATAAGCTATGCTGTGTATTAAGGGTGCGTAGTTACTAACCCATCAAACACGAAGAAAACAAAATACAATCCCTTCCCGCAGAAACTTTGCTTTACGTACAGACGCCAGCACATATAGCTACTACAATCTGATAAATTTATTTAATAGATTTTCAACTTTATCGCTGATGTCCAAAGTTCAAAGTTGATTTGGAAAATTTGACAGTTTCGGGTAGCTTGATGTGCTGGCGTCTGTACAAACGCTTAGCGTACCTTACCTCTACCATTTGAATCTTCTTTAGTAAGTATATGCAAAATAATCAGATGAAACTGCTCTATTCAATGTATCTCAGTTTAATCGCTGTGTAAAACTATATTATTCAATGCTAATGTAAATCTGTTATCGATGCTAGTGGGCTACTATTTTTAATGTTTTTATTTACCTGAACATAATTATTATCTTGTATACAAATACAGTAAGTGATCATTTGTCAGTAGGATTTGATTAAGAAAACCGAGCAAGTACGTGTAGAACTCGCGCTCTCACATTCTGCTCTGAAATGAGCCGATATTGCAAATTGCCACTTAACCGGACGTTACAGGGACCATTGAAAGTCATACAAAATTGCTGAAATAGGCTTTTTTTCAAGAAAGCTGGCTTGAGCTCTCACTTCTCCCTTTCTCTATTTTCCGTCCATTTGTTTTTAATATTCCTATTTTTATTGTTTGTATCACCTATGCGTCTCCCAAAATAAAATATTGTTCTTTTTTCTTTGATACTTAATAAAAAAGAGCTAATTACAAAAAAAAACAGCTCTCTCCAACAACAGCTCTGCACTCTGTGTTTTATAGCTTCACGAAACCCAGTTACGAGTTAACTCTCAAGAAAAGTTAACGAAAACCTTGGCGTTCATAAGTCAGCGTCCGTATCGGAACTTAAGACTTATGCCGTTTTGCCCCAACTAATATATTCACGGAAGCGATTTACTACTTATCCGTATACTATTTTGCTTGTTTGACAGGTAGAAAGTCAGGTGGGTTTTATAGATTTTGTTTAGTAATTGGTGGACTTTATGTTACAGGTACCTACATACGTAGGAAACCTCTGGGCATTCAGTAAAAAAAAAAAATACCTTGCCATCATTTCAAAATGACATGAGTTTGTCTCGTGTAGCTCGAACCGGTACAAGAAGAATAAATGAAGAAGAGAGCCTTGTGGTAAAACCAGACATTGAAGTGCTTTTTAACATTTTGCGGGGCACCAACCACCCCCAGACACGATAACAATAAAAATACTATTGTGTTTCGTTCATTGTCCTACAACCAATTTAACGACTTTACAAAAAAGGAGGAGATTCTCAATTCAATCCATTTTTAGGGTTCCATACCTCAAAAGGAAAAATGGAACTCTTATAGGAACACTTCGTTGTCTATATCTATGTTCCCTAGGAGCTCTAAAAAATCTAGCTTTTAAGTCAAGGCAATAAAAAAATACGGCCATTTATGTGATATATTTTGATACTCGCAAATAGATCAAAACCTACTTTTCGTTGACCTAGAATCATGAACTTTCCACCCCTTAAGGATTACAAGCGTGATGTTATTTTTTATGATCAAAACAAGTAGCTAACAGTAAAGTAGATCAGTAGGATTTCCAATATGTTCGGAGCTAAAGCGTCACAGGACTGACCTTACAAGATAAAGTAAATCCGGGACGGTTATGATACCTTTGAAGTGCGAACTCACACGATACCTACTCCTCCTGCTTTCAAAATTTTATATTGTAGGAGACCTATATGAAACAATTTTAGGAAATAAATGACGAAAGATCATGAATGATCTACATTTTTTTGGAACGGATGATTATCACTACATATTATAAAATAAAACAAAGACCCCTCCCCCATGCCGCGTCTGTCTGTCTGAACGCGATAAACTCAAAAACTAACGAGCATTTCCATACAGTTTTCACCAATAGATGGAGTGATTCATGAGAAAGGTTTATTATATAATTCATAAAAGATTTGTGGACATTGGCTAAAATATGACGCAGTGGTTGAAGATGTCGGAAAAAATATGAGTTGTTAAACGCGTTACGGTAGTACGTTTCTGACCTCCACGCGGGCAAAAGTTAGTACAATATATAATGCAACCAAGTATATATACACTTAGTACTAAATTAAATGACTAACTTACTAACTATACAAATAAATACAAAAAACCGGCCAAGTGCGTGTCGGACCACGCACAATGAAGGGTTCCGTAGTTGGGATGAATTTATCCCAAAAACAAACTTAACTTTGTAGTTGATAAACATGTTTTCCCATACGGAATGTATGGAAAACATGTTTTTGCAACTGCAAAGTTAAGTTGGTCGATTATTACTCGATAACTAGTAAAGCCTACTTAGCTGTGATAGTTTTTCTTTTAATTTCGTTATATAAACTACTGCTGTGATTTTCTTCACACATCCAAAACCAACCATTTAGCTGGCAGGGGGGGGGGGGGGCACTTGACTCTAATAAAAATTAGCACTTTAAAGCTTAATATTTTGCAAATGGATCCCCGAATCCAAAAATGATTTTCACAAACTCATAATGTTTTTGTAAGACCTTTCCAATGATACCCCACATTATGGGATAAAAAAATAAAACATCACCACTTTACGTGTATGGGAGGTACCCTAAATAAAAATGTTTTTCATAATTTTGTTTTACCACTTTGTCGGCGTAATTAATATGTATATCTATGTCAAATTACAGTTTTCTAGTACTAAGGGTCTCGGAGCTAGACCGCGGACAGACAGACAGACAGACAGACGGACATGACGAAACTATAAGGGTTCCTTGTTTACTACGGAACCCTAAAAAACTAACTAACTATACACATAAATACAAAAAAGACACCATATGAAAGATATTAAGTACTTTATTTTTACGATCATTAATATTCCTAATCAGCATCTAACCACATAAGGCTAAGGCTAGGTCATTCTAGTTATTTTTTTTTTTTAATTTGTGTAGACATTATAACTTTTAACATCGCCTTGGATGTTTCTGTAAAGATGTTATAATTGTGATTTAAATAAATAAATATAATAATAACACACACTTTCATTTTCACATACCCCTCCATGAAATTACAAACTATAAATTCAACTAGCCCTTCTGAGCCCCAGCTAAAAAGCAAAACAAAAAAAATATCAAACAAAAATCGCAAAATGAATTTCGTTCGAATAGAGCCTTATCGGACGGCCACAGCCGGTCTCGGATCGGAATGAAAATATAACATAACTAAAGTCAACAAAGCACAAAATTAGTTTTTATCCGAAAATAGTAAGAAAAAACTGGTGGCCGCGAATGCGAGGATAGAAAATTGGACTCGAGTTAAGGTTGTGTGACTTGATATTGTTTTATGTTTTATCTAGCGATGTATTTCGCATAGTTTTTACGATTTGACAAAACATCGAGATTTCTTGATTATATGTAAGTTTAATATAACTTATTAAACACGTGAATCTTTCGGAATACATTCTCTAAATTATAATAATAACCGCATAAATATCTGTTGTGTATCATAGTTTAGAAGAACAACGCGATCACGCAGACAGACACGAAAAGCGACTAAAACTTATAATATGTATATACGTATACTTCTGTTTGTGGATTCGGAATCTCTTCTTCTAACCTTTCGAACGTGGATCACGCGTGACACAATGATTTTTTAATTGTTTCTGTAATATACGGCATTCGGGAGGTTAATTAAATCTAAATGGATTGGAGATCCTGATCACAATTTACGTGCTAACTCGTTGCCTCAATGGTCTGGTTGCCCTAAGTGCGATTGCCCGAATTCGATTCCCAGGTCGGGCAATTGGGTTTTGCATCAGGAATTTCGCCTTGGTAGCCCGGTCTGAGTCCGTGGTTATAACAATAGGCTAGTCCCCTATCAACGGCGTCCTCACCTTCCGCCTGACGCAGGTCTTTACCGAACACGGTTGCTTCGGGAAGTTCCTGATTCGGATAAGGCAGAAGGAAACGCCCGGGTGTCACCATTGTGTGGTTCGCCCGGAGGACATGGTGCAGAATACGGATACGGTGGAGGTCTGCCCGACTTGGGATGCTTCATCGCCGTGTCCTCGTCGAGGCGATCAGCAGCTGTGATTTCTCGCGTCTGGCCCTGCTCCAGGACATGTTACAGAGCGAGAGGGTATAGGAAGCCATCACCTCCTTCTGCGAAGCAGTTCTGCTCGCGACGGAGGAGGCGGAATGCGTGCGGGAGAGGCAAATTTCGCGCCCTCACGCCCCTAGTTACTGCAGGAGATGCCCTGGGCATCGGGAATCCCAGGCCGATTCCCGACCACCGTAGGCGTGGACTTGCGGACGGTGAGCAATGGGTAGCTCGCCATCCGATAACGACCAGGCCCGGGTCGACGGTGCGTTGTATTCCACGCGCGCCTCAAAGAGATGTCAGCACAACTGACGGGGTCCGCTAGGACCGATGCCTGTCAGGGTTGCGGGAAAGTCCGAAAGGGTTACCGTGTCCCCTGGCAACACACACGCAACTGAAGGAATACGGGTGGGTTTTGGTCAGTAAGTGTCTGATACGCCCTCCCGCTCCGCCCAGAGCGGGAGAATTATTTGAAAATATTTCACCCAAAAAAAAGGCTATCCTTAAGCGTAACAACTGGCCTTTCAAAATATTGTATCGGCGCGACAACCTAGCTTTTCACCAGCTTGCCAGCAGATTATTTTATTTTTACCACTTTAGGATCTAATTCCTTGACATTAACTGGAGTTGCATCTAAGATCCTCCGTCATCTCAATTTGACGCCGACATGAGAGCGCAGACTGAGGGATTATAGTTTTAAAGATTTTATTCCTTTTATTGCTACACGATGAAATGATTTTCTGAGGTTTATCTTTGAAATAAAATAATAATTGAGTTAAGCACTACTTCTTAGTTGTTTATTAACTTATTCACATATTTATTTACTCATCGTAGACCTCATCCCTTGCATTCCACCTGGCGGGATCTAGTTCAAAAGCTAAAAAAAGCAGTTAAGTGCAAGTCGGACTCGCACACGAAGGGTTGTATACCACTGTAAAATATTTATAACTCGACATAAAAAAACTTAATTTAAAAAAAACGCTTGTATGGAGACCCTCTCTAATTTTCAACTTTATTTTTATTTTTTTGTGTTATAGTGACCATAGTTGACACTGAAAATTTCAAGTTTCTACCTATTTCGGTTCAAAAGATACACGGATGGACAGCGGAGCCTTAGTAATTGGGTCACCTTTATGTACGGAACCCTAAACAGGCACATTATATATTTAATTAATGGTCAGGGTTAAAAAAGTGTGTTTAAGACCAGGTACTCCAAAGATAATTTCCACGTAAACTCCGCCCCCATGCACCCCACCACTCCAATCAGTGCTAAACGCTAACACATCAGTAATAAAGTTGAATATCGCGTGCGCTCTTTCGTCGTGTTTGAGCATGGAACTAAATGTCGTAAGTCTCAATTCTTATGTCGTTTATAGTTAAAGTAATAATTGATCTAGAGAAAAAAATATCTTAAATCTGGATAAGAAACTATATTTTCTTACTGTCAATAATTAATTTAGACATAAAAGCCGAGTAATTTTGTTTTGTTTCAAATAATCTTTAAAAAAGATATGATTTTCGAATACAAAATGAATCGAGTGAAAATGTTCCAATTACGTAATTGTTTTAATATGGAAAGAAAATGATCCAATCAATCATATACTAGAGATCTATTTTGATTATATGCGTGACTTTTTCAGAATATTAATGTAAATTAATAAACGCCACTGTGTCAGTCTGACTCCAGGACCAGACCTCGAAACCTATCCTTCTGCAGCGAGGTGTGAGTTAGGGAGACGTTATCTCTCCGAAACTGTTCACCGCTGCACTGGAGGATGTTTTCAAGGTTCTGGATTGGAAAGGGCTAGGCATCAATCAACATCAATGGCGAGTATATCACTAACCTTCGGTTTGCCGACGACATAGTTACCATGGCTGAGACCAGGGAGGACCTCAGTATAATGCTCGATGACCTCAGTAGAACCTCCAAAAGAGTGGGTTTTAAAATGAACATGGACAAGACAAAGTTCATGTCAAATGCCCATGTAACACCCACTCTCATGAAGATCGGAGACGCTACGCTCGAAGTTGTGGACGAGTATTTTTACCTAGGACAAACTATCCAGCTAGGTAGGTCTAATTTCGAGAAAGAGGTCAATCGTCAAATCCGACTCGGCTGCGTAGCGTTCGGGAAGCAACGCAATATCTTTTCGTCCCACATACCACAGTGTCTCAAGACGAAAGTCTTTGACCAGTGCGTGTTGCCAGTGATGACCTATGGTACTGAAACGTGGTCGCTCACAATGGGCCTTATCAGAAGGCTAAAAGTCACCCAAAGGGCAATGGAGAGGGCTATGCTTGGAGTTTTCCTACGTGATCGAATCAGAAATGAAGAGATCCGCAGGAGAACCAAGATAATCGACATAGCCCGAAGAATTGCCAAACTTAAGTGGCAATGAGCAGGGCACATTGCTCGCAGAACGGATGGCCGATGGGGTCGAAAGGTTCTGGAGTGGCGACCACGTACCGGAAGACGTAGCGTTGGAAGGCCTCCCACAAGATGGACTGATGACCTTATGAAGGCCGCAGGAATCCGCTGGATGCGGAAAGCACAGAATCGGTTGAAGTGGTGGTGCTTGGGGGAGGCCTACGTCCAGCAGTGTACGTATTTCGGCTGAAATGATGAATGCAAATTAACATACAATTTAGGGAGCCTCCTCTTAATATCCCATATGCTCAAGTCAAAACAAAACAGTGATGCACTGCTGTTTTACAACAAAAGTTGGCATAAGAGAGGCAAGTCATTGTCCGGTGAAAATCTTCTACTGTAGCGGTTACACCGCCACATACGAACTACGTATCACAGACATGACGTCACACAAATCCTGCATTGCGCAGTTAGAGTTTACCGAGCGATCGACATACATACAAGATTTCAACTTCAAACTGATGGGCAGTTGCCCGCCAGACACAACACCCGTCTGGTCGGAGGATCCTCCCTTTTCTATGGTGGATGAGTGAACTTTACCCCCTGTTCCTCATGCTCCTAAACTACAAAGAAAAATACCATAAGTAAAGTAAAGTTTATTTATTTGCATAGATTGTAGGTACATAACATAAGGTATTAAAAAAATAAAGTGATTCATGTACAATCTACCTTAGATTAGGCATGCAAACATTAATGAATGAAGTAACGAGAAGGTAATAAAAAAAAATTAAATTGTGTCGAAAATGTCAAACAAAATTACGAATTACCATAATTTGTGTTTATTTTAGGAGTTCTAGAAATGGTTTGCTTGTAACACTAATTTGTTTACTAAACTATATTTAGGCCAAAGAAACATCAAATTAATATTATTATCCTATTACGATGCTAACTAGATATTTTAAGTTACTTAATTGACGAAGCAGACTTCAGAATATCATATAAATTCAGACTACGAAGTAAATAGCGTTAATTACAAAGAAAGGCTTAATATTTAACTTTCAAAAGCACAAATTATTTTATTGGAAATAATAACTCCTTCATAAAGTTCCAACAATAGTTGCAATAACTGGAAAATATCCGAATCAATTAGTTAATTGGAAACGTCTAGTTTCCAAGAGAATGGATTAATTGGAAAGGTATTTTTTTTCTGGAAAACGATATCAATTAGTTGTTACTTAAAACTCTAATTGGTTATCGCCATGACCAGCACTTTTGTAGATTTAAAAATCGAGAGAATTTTTTAAATCTGACGATTTTTTTTTCACTGAATAAGTTTCCAACTTAATTTGTTAAGCCGGGTCCAGACGTGTGTAATGTGTATCTATTTGAGGTTAAATAATTATTTTCGAAATTATATTAGTTATTTTAGAGCAAGGGTGGTTCTTATTGAATAAAAATGAAAGCAGTACGGTATCGTTTCGGTACAACAAACATACTACATCGAAACGATATCGCACCGACCAATAAGGATGATGTGTTACGGGAATAGGCACAATAAAAACTACTTTGGACGTATACGACTTGTATTACTGCCTACCTCGGCACTTCCTTAACATATAAAGGTACAACACAATGAAGACGACTAAGGACAAGATGTACAGAAGAAACAGATATCACACAAACGACAAAAGGTAACGTAGAGAGATCTAGGGCTTTGAGGAAGTCTAGATTTCGGAGTTTAGCGAGCCGTGCGTTCGAATCCAGATGAGATCGTGCACTGAGGTCAGCTGAGGTCGCTGAACCCTGGGAATGATTTTTTGCAAATCATCTGTGCGTTTCAATTCACTGTCTGAACGCACGCTCCGTTTCTCCCACATATTAACATTTACATTTTAATTAATAGATGTGGAGTGTAAATATAATTGTTAGCTTTGTTAAATATGTTTGTAGATATTATGTGTGTTGTAAATATTTACTATATTTACAACACACATAATATCATAATATAAGTAATAGTTGTAAATATATTTTTGTTAGTCATGTTAAGCCATAGATAATGATATTATTCCTCGTTTGTTGTCTATGTGAATGAAGTATGAATGTGATAGGTTGAAATGTCAAACGAGAAAATATTATGTAAGAGGTTATGAAATGTGTAGTGTTTACAATATAAGTAATTCTAAATAACATTGGATTTCAATTATTAAACTAAACATGGTAACCGCTACAAGGAAACGGCCATAATCAACCTTATTTTCACCAGTCGAATCGAAATACAATGTACAGACGTTAGTCTACACTCCACCTAAGAATAACCAGCGCGGTACAAACACAAACAAGCTACATCGATATAAATAGTCAATTTAACCCGTCGCCTGCCGCTTCTAATTTCAGTCAACCCTCACAATTAGCATCGGGGCCTATTGGACCCGTGCTTTGGTAACGGGAGTCGGGATGTGTACTCATAACGTCAACCCTAGCGTGCCATCAGTGAGTGGTGAGATAAGGGTTGGCAAAGATCAATAATATTAGCTTTCGGAGGTTACAGTGTTGAATTAAATTAGGAATTTTATGTACCTATATTTATTTCATAGAGGACGCTCGTTTGTTTTACCAGAAAATAGATTTGTTTATTGTACTTCAGCACCTACAATTTATTTCGGAAAATTGTACTAGAATACACATGCGAATCTTTTTGAGTTAGACGAAAGTTCTAGGATAGCCCGCGAAATTCGTTTACAGCCTGATAATTTTTCGTGAACAGCGTAGTTAACGGTAAAAAGCCGTGCAAACTGTCGGTTGTGTTGCTGTGTCTTGACGCTGCATCAAGACGCAGAGCTGTCATTTGCGTCTGTGACTAGTCATTACTACGGACGTCTTGGAGGAAGCGATAATTTTCTTTGAGTATTTGACGCGCTTCAAAGTCCGACTTGAAAACATTGAGATCGAACGTATCCATGTTGAGATTCGCAATACAAACACACGTGCACCTTCCTCAGTGCTCACAGTGATAGCCTAGTGGTGTGACCATCAGACTGCCAAGTCATAAGTCTCGAGTTCGAACCCAAGGCACGCACCTCTGACTTTTTGGATTCATGTGCGTATTGTAAAATTTTCACTTACTTCAAAAACTGTGAAGGAAAACTTCGTGAGGAAACCGGCATGCCTTTTTTTGTGTGGAAAATTATCAAATAACTTCTCCCGCTCTGGGCAGAGCGGAAGGGCGTGTCAAATTCTTACTGAATAAAACCCTCCCGTGTTCTTTCAGTTGCCATGCTGCCGGGGGCCACGATTTCCCTTTCGGTTTTATTCGCAACCCCGGCAGGCATTAGCCCTAGCGGACCCCGTCAATTCTACTGACATCTCTTTGAGGCGCGCGTGGATCACAACGCGCCGTCGACCTGGGCCTGGTCCTTATCGGACGGCGAGCTACCCATTGCTCACCGTTAGCAAGCCGCGCCTATGGTGGCCGGAAATCGGTTCGCAATTCCCGACGCCCAGGGCGTTTCCTCCTGCGGCGGTTAGGGGCGTCAGGGCGCGAATTTTGCCTCTCCCTCACGCGTTCCGTCTCCTCCTTCGCGAGCATTACTGCTTCGTAGAAGGAGGTGACCGGCATGCCTGAGAGATATTTCTCGACGGCATGTGAAGCCCAGCCAGAGGTCCATGGGCGGCTTTAAAACTCTGACACCAGGTTAATCACTAACCACACGAAAAGAAGAAGAAGCGCTCACAGCAAGACTGACGCTGACCTGTCGCATGCGATTGCCGTCGGTTGTGTGCGTGCATCGTGCGTCTAGATGGTGCAACAAGTTGCAAGAGTGTGCGACTCACCTAGCTTGTCGTTGCGACTCTGCAACTCAACGTCAAGTGTACGGAGCTTTGAAGAAATGTATGACATTTTTTTTTCTTCAAAAAAATATCAACCGACTCAGAAAAAAAAAACACTACAAAGTGAAAAATAACTTTAATTTTGGAAAAAAAATGTCATACATTTGTTCAAAGCTCCGTACACTTAAAAAAATTTGAAAAAAAAAAAAAACTCTTTTCAGTTGTGGTACCTACACACATTCGAATACCAATTCGAATACCAATTCGAATGTGTGTGGGACATTTAAGACCTGGAATACCAATTCGAATGTGTGTGGAGGTAGGTACCACTGGTAGTAGGTAGTGGTTCTACCTACTACCAATGACAGAAACTTATAATTTACATACTCATCATCATCTACCTAGCTTTTTCCCAACTTGGGGTCGGCTTCCAATCTAACCGGATGCAGTTGAATACCAGTATTTTACATGGAGCGACTGCCTATCTGACCTCCACAACCTAGTTACAGGTAACACGATACCCCTTGGTAAGACTGGTTGTCAGACTTTTTGGGCTTCTAACTACCTGTAACAACTGTCAAAGATCTACAAATGACAGCCGGGACCAACGGCTTAACATGCTTTCCGAGACACGGAGGGGTCTTGGTATGTAAAAATGGTCACCCATCCACGGACCAACCGCGGCAAGCGTAGCTTGACCTGATCGATCAATCCGTGTGGCTGTTATTATTTAGCCAGAAGCCCTCCCATCATCACTCCCTATAACATCTATATACTAAGTGAAAAAAAATACGTATTATTGTAGCTAACTCAAAAACCACTCAAGCAAAGTTAATAAAATTTATATGGGACTAACTTCAGAAGATACCCTTTAAAACGAAAAAATAATTTTTAATATCTGTCTACAAATGACGGAGAAATCGGCGGACATACATTAAAAAAAACAAACATACGCTACGAACATATTATAACCTCCTCCTTTTTGGAAGTCGGTTAAAAACTGTCGGCCGCAGACTGCCGTTGCGTCTAGTCACCGAGCTGTCGCTGTCGCATGTCGTATAGTGTAGCTTAGTAGAAATGCACATTTTATTATAGCTGTCCAGCAAATTAATTACCAGTAGGTAATATATTATACTATGATATCTAATGACTAATTCATAAATCAACCATGGTGATTACAGCAATATCTCTTCCAAATGTAGCCTCTAAGCATTTCAACGGTCACGCGAACTGTCATTTTCGATTTAACAACTGACAGCTTTTGACATTGACGGGACTGACATTTGGAGCTAATTGTTATTTATTAATCCGTCTGACCGATACTTCATTAATTTTTACTTAAATAAAGCCAGGAATATACATGCCAATAACTTGTAAAAAGTAGATAGATACAGGTAAAACAGAAAAGATATGTGCTTCGGTAATCTTCGTGTTTCCGAATTACTACGAACGTTACAGGACAAAGTAACTCCCTCACAGTGGCAAAGCTTCTAAGTCTTGTACTGTCACGCTTTGTGGTAGTGCACCGATTATGGCGTGTTACTCTCTGTTGAGTTACTTACTCCGGTCGCTGATCGTAATCTGTCACTCCAAAGTTTTTTTTTTTTTTTGGAATTTAATAGGTTTATTAATCTCAATGCTCAATACTTTATTTGCATTCCACAATGTGTACTTAGGTGGTAAGTTAAAATTAAATGTGATCATTATGGATCCTGTCAGGCACAGCAAATTAGTAGGAGAGATTAAGCTTTGAAAGAACTTAGCTTATCAGTCTTCTGAACTAAATCTAATATACTCGTATAATATTAGGTTTTTTATTGGGTTTTGGGTGGAATCTCTAATATGTACCACTTTTTTTTGGGTGAGAAATTATCAAATAGCTTCTCCCGCTCTGGGCAGAGCGGGAGGGCGTATCAGACTCTTACTGGCTAAAACCCACCTCTGTTCCTTCAGTTGCCTGAATGTTGCCAGGGGCCACGGTAATCCTTTCGGACAAACCCGCAACCCCGGCAATTTTGTACCCCTGGCAATACAAAATAAGTAAGCAGTTCCATGTTTGCAACAGCTCTATAATAGATTTTATCATCGCGTGTTTACATTTCCGAAGATAGACGATGATTGATAAACTATAATATACTTTTTCTGGAAGATCTGTATACAGACCTTTCACTACAACTTGTCCCTTGTCGTCATGTTGGCATCATTGCTTGTCAGAACAGTAGATAAATCGCGTCACGGGTCAAGTTTTAAGGAACGCACTGTACACATAGCTTGCATGTCACTGAGTCATACTGTTACCACAAATTAAAAGTTACTTACTTGCATACTTTTATGTATTTTTTTTTGCAACTGTACTTTACAGATTGTGAGCGCACGCGCAGGTGACGCTAAGGTGAGGGTGGAAGCGAGACAAAACACTTGTATATCCTCATATAATAATAATATATTATAGTTAAGCTCCTGGCTGGAGGCTCTAAGTGTAGAAGCTTATGGCACCCACAAGAAAATTCGATTAAGCAGCCACGACCTTAGTGGTTAATACTGCGAGATGCCCGTCAAAAAAATTAAAAAATATACATATATTATAGTTAGGCACATTGTTTATGCACGTACGGTAATGTCTGCGGATTAATTTTTATTTTATTAAATAATAATTATTCATGTAATTCATTGTACAGTTGTATTAAAGTCTAAGTACAGTTAATTTTATTTTATTTTGTTACCTACCTATTAATTATACAAATTACTGAACCTGATTTGATTTCCGTACTTCTTTTTCGAGTGACCACTGAAAATCAGCGTTGTGCTGTGGGTCCCCCATAGCACAGCATCATGCTGAGTGGAAGCCTTCTTGTCACAGTCATGACGTGCAGCTGCCGACTATTTCTGTTTTATTCTCGTGATTTCTTATGTATTTTATTGTTTTCTGATTGCTCTTGTCTTTTTGTTTGCACTTGTTTCTATGAAAAATAAATCTATTTTTCTTTCTTTTTCTTTCTTGCAATGCTTGTGTATTCCTGGCTTAACTAAACACAACATTTTAACTCAATTTTACATACTCAGTTCAATCCAACCGTATCCATTATTATCTGGATCGACTGCGGCTAAGTAATTGGCATTGCGGTCAGTTTACATAATCGATGTATAGCTTTTACAAGATGAAGTAGGTATTATTAATACATTATGGTGGATAGGTAACTATTGTTGCTTTGTGGAGATGCATTCGAGCTGAAATGTAATCAAATCCTTTAAGGCCCTTACGTATTTGTGTTCGGTTTGAAATATATTGTTTTTAAAGTGAAACTTTTATTACATCGGCTCAAACTTTTTCGTCTGTGTGTTGCATGTCGCGTGACGGTCGGCCGCGGAGTAGGGATAAAGTGAAAAATTTCACTTTTACCGTGGTTTCATAAAACCACACAATCTTTTTGGTTATAATTACTTATATTTTTCTTTTTTCGATAAAATTAGGATCATTGATTACGTAACACAGTTTTTTTTTTACGAACATCCTGCCTGACCTGGGCGACCGAGCTCTGCTCTGGTGAAAATAGAGAATGCTCATTTAATTGTATAGCAATAAGCTCATACTAATCCATGTACCTACTTATTCCATGCTGCCATGTCATTATTCTCATGTCTCATTCATTATCTTGTTCTAAACTTTGGGCGACCGAGCTCTGCTCGGATGAAAATACGGAGAAAACGAATTTTTCCAGTTATGAGACCTAGCTAGATCGATTTTTTGCCCCCGTAAACCCCTATATTGCAATTTTCATCGGACTCGTTAGACCCGTTTTCGAGAACGTGAGTACAAATATACACCTATATATATATATTTATATATATAATTCTTCTGTGAGTGTGTATGTCACTGAACTTCTCTCAAACGACTGGACCGATTTTGATGAAATTTTTTGTGTGTGTTCAAGGGGATCTGGGAATGGTTTAGATTCACAATCGGACCCGATAGGTGGCGGTATTCGGTCAGGACAACGTCTGTCAGGTCCGCTAGTATATATATATATTGCTGGTTTAATAGTATAGGATAGGATTTATTTATTTAGCAATAACGGTTGTGTTAAAACCAATTACAGTAACTAAAATTATAAAAGAGACAATTATAACACACATTAAAATATACAAAATAAAAACATGAAAAATAAAATAAAATAAAAGCAGGTAACAACACATTCACAAATTCCTCTCACAGTACTCCTGACATATTAATAAAAACTTCGTCCATCTATCCGCAAACAGGTCGGATGTTGGATTAGAATTCAAGAGATCATTAAGCGCTGCCAGAGTGCGAGGAATTGGCGACTTAGCACGTGCAACAGTACGACATGGAGGCACGGCAAACAGCCTGTGCCTTCTGCCCCGGCAGTAATTGTCTGGGACAAAGAAGCGCGCCAGCACATCAAGCAGATCAGGAGCGTTAATAGCGCCACGCAGCGTCTTACAGGTTATTATGAGCTGACCTCGAGCTCGCCTTACCTCTAGCGAGTTGTATCCGAGGCAACCGAGTAAGAATTTAGTCGGATAGAGGTAGGGATAGTAGCCGTGCTTCTGCTTATATAGGTACCTAAGGAACGCTTTTTGTACCTTTTCTAATAAAAGTGCGTAGGTACTTTCATGTGGATTCCACACGCAAGAGCTGGTTTCCAGCTTGCTACGTACAAACGCATTAAATAATATTTTGATGGCAGGATATCCTGATAATATCCTGCCTGATACCCACGGATACCCAATACAATGAATTTTCATTGCTTGGTTTTAAAATATTCCTGACTGTTTAATGATAACTGTGTTCCTTTTAAAAACACGTACAATAAATAAACGCCCTTTTCCCATTGCGGTAGACAGAAATTTTATATTACTTTTTCGATTGGAAATAACATAATATCATCTGGATAATCCATCCATCCCTTTGAACCGGGAAAATCTTTTTAGTTAAGGGTTAAGGGCCACATAATTTCAAATAGGCACTACCTTAACGGAGTAAACGAAGTCATTAAGGTTTTGACTTCCTCATAAGTTTGCATAATGTATAGACAATTTCTAGTCAATCGCCTATTCAATCTCAAGCTTCTAAGCACTAACCATGAATTAGTAGTAAATTTTTACTACAAGGGCGCAAGTAGTGACATGCCTACAACGCAAAATATTCTCTCACAAAAGAACCGCCTACCTGATTAAAAGGCAAAAGCAATCCACTTATGCCTAATAACATCTTGGTATTCGGATCTTTACAACAAACCCAAAGGGTTATGTTGGTTGAATGTCCGTATATATTTTTATAGGTGCACCATAAAAATATATTATTGTAGATTTTTTGCATGCCCCTTGTTTGAAAAGCTTTATGGTATAAAGGCCACATATGGTGAGGTATACATGGTGAAGTCAATCTGATTTGGCAAACCAGCGTCAGTTTGACTTGATAGGATGCCTATAAATCTAAGAAAACGGTGAGAAGGTGAATATTTTGAGGCCCTATTTTGATTCATTGCCCTCCTTTTACACGTACATAGTATTATTATTTAAAGTCTGTTAGCGTATATAATACGTAAACAATAAAAAGCTGAGTTTAAACGATTTGCTTCAAGTACATAAGTATATCTTTTGGCTTTTGCGTTACACACATAAAATGACAGTCGATCGCAATGCCTTCCATTTTGACAGTTCAGCCACGTTCATAGCGTTGTTTAAGTTGTTGAGCAGACGAATTTTTCAAACTTACTAAGCAACTACCTTTCTCCAGCGGTTTCACTCGCGTGGTATCTTATTATGGCCTATGTTACTCAGTTATAATATAGCATTCTATTGGTGAAAAAAAATTGTAAATCGGCCCAGTAGTTTTTGAGTTTATTTATTACAAACAAATATACAAAAAATCAAATCTTTTCTCTTTTTATAATACTATATTCCATTTGAAATAAGATTAGACATTTAAACAAACCTTTTTTACAGTCCGTTCAACCGATTTTGACTTCTATACCGTAGGCATAAGGATGGCATTAAAAGCAAAAAAAGTGGTTACAATCCCAATGTTTATTGCAGCTGCCATTTGTCATGCTACCAACACAATAGAAGTCAAAATCGGTTGAACGAACTGTGAAAAAGGTTTAGTTAAATGTCTAATCTTATTTCAAATGGAGTATAGTTTAGATTTGATGGATATGAGGTAAAACTGATCATGTATAAGTATGGCCTTAACCACTCAACCAGCTTTAAGTGATGTTGTATATTTACTTCGATTGCAGTGGATGTGATTGTGGAGTTGTTCTGTATTGATGTAAAAGCATTAGCGTGGAATACGGCACATTTTTCGGTATCTAAATGGTCGATTTGTGGGGCGCGTTTGCGTTTGAGGTGAGAAATTTTTAATCAAGTAATGGCAGCGAGATTTAATTAATTAATATTACTACTCTTCCGATTCCGCCAGAAGTTGGTTTTATTTTAATTTGGATAATGAATACTTGAAATTGCAATTAATACTAGGAATACTGAAGTGGTCTTGTCAAAAATAACCTCCTTTGAATCGTATAAAAACATTTAAAAAATGGTGGTAGCATTTTAGACTGAGGGCGATTTTTGACAATGAAACTGAACACGATCAGCACATCCAAATTGCGTTCATGAACTGTAAGTGTCCACAACAATAATGACACTTCTTGAACGTGGTTTAGACTTTAGATGTGCTGATGGCGCTCAGTTTCATTCAAAATTCGAAATACCAAAAAAAAAACATATAAACCTACATGGGCACTTATGAAACGTCAAAAGCTAGGTGCACGGTTCCAATTGGTCGATTCCTATGGAGAAGAATCGGCAAGAAACTCCACGGTTCTCTTTGAAAAATAATTGGCTTTTACATTATTTTCAAATAACAGTGTTAATAGGTATGTGAGGACAGTGAAGGTCTTTCAAAAAGTACCAGGTACACACATTGGTGAAATTCATCCTAATTCGTTTAAAATAATTCAAATCACAAATACCTACAGGATTATTATAATCAAACTTTTCCACCATTATAACGGTGGAAAATTACGTCCAAGACTTCTATAACATTAATAACTTACACAACTAAAGCCCAACACACATATTGCGTCCCTCGACTTGACCCTAAACCAAAGTCATTTGAAAGCGAACTAATACAAACTCACTATGAAATTACATAGGAAAATATGAGCTATTAAATACAGGCCCAACTTAAAATAACAACGGTTGAATTTAATAAGCCAAGCCGGTGGCGCCATCTGCTCGGGGTTACGCTAAATTCATAAAACGGTAAAGGGTGGGTACTTCATTTATATTATAAAGGTTTAGATGTAAGTTTTGTTATGTAAGTTAAGATTGAATTGTGTTTCTTGTAATTGAGTATTTTTTATCTAATTAAACTTTTTGTTTTACAATAGTATCTGCCTAGCCTTTAACCAATTATGTTGGGGTCGGCTTCCAGTCTAACTGGATGCAGCTGAATAACAGTTTTTTTACATGGAGCGACTGCCTAGCTGAACTCCACAACCCAGTAACTGGGTAATACCGATATTTATTTATTTATATATACTTTATAGTACACCACGAAAATACATAACAAAAATAAATCAAACACTACAAAATATATAATAGGCGGCCTTATCGCCTTGATAAGACTGGTTGTCAGACTTTCCGACTTCTGACGACTAGTAACGACTGTCAAAGATGACGAATGACAGCCGGGACCAACGGTTTAACGTACTTTCCGAGGCACGGAGGATATGTAAAGATGCTCACTCATCCACGGAGCAACCCTGGCAAGCGTAGCTTAACTTAGTGGATCGACCCGTGTGGCTGTTGTTACTTAGCCACGAGCTCCTTTTGTTTTATAATATGTAATTGAATTAATGTACAGTACCTGGGCGACCGAGCTCTGCTCGGATGAAAATTGTGAACACGAATTTCCCCAGATATGAGACCTAGCTAGATCGATTTTTTCGCCCCCGTAAACCCCTATCTTGTAACTTTTGGATGGCTAATCTTTTACAACTATAAGCTCGCAGATTTTCGCATAGCTCGAATGAAAATGATTTTTCAACGGGTTTAGGTGCTAGTGGAGTTATAAGCACATAAGACATTTTGATGCGTTTAGCTGCACGTGCCCGAACATATAAATGAGGGTCAGTTTCTGCTCAAAAAAATTTAGAGACGTAACCTTTTTTTGGGTGGGAAATTATAAAATAACTTCTCCCGCTCTGGGCGGAGCGGGAAGGCGTGTCAGACTCTTACTGACTAAAACCCACCCGTGTTCTTTCAGTTGCCATCCGCTAGTCCTAATCGGACGGCGAGCTACCCATTGCTCATTGTCCGCAAGCCCGCGCCTATGGTGGCCGGAAATCGGCCTGCGATTCCCGACGCCCAGGGCGTCTCCTCCTGCGGTGGTTAGGGGCGTGAGGGCGCGAAGTTTGCTTCTCCCTCACGCGTTTCACCTCCTCCTTCACGAGGTGACGGCCTCCCATTTCCTCTAGCATGGCCTGAACCAGGGCCGGACGCGAGAAATTACCGCCGCCGATCGTCTCCACGTGGACACGGCGTTGCTCCGCCCAAGCCGGGCAGTCCTCCACCGTATGCTCCACCGTGTCTTCCGGGCGATCCACACAATGATGACACCCGGGCGTTTCCTCCCGCCTTATCCTGAACAGTCAGGCAGAAGGTGACGATGCCGTGATGCCTCTCTAGCTACTCCTCAAAGAGGGATCTTATCGCCGCAATTGTGGCGTGCCCATAGAGACGTTACCTATAGAATATTGCAGTTATTATAGGTAGATTATCCATGGACCAGTTTAGTTTTTTTTCTTATAAAATGGAAAACTATTTTATCATTGCATTCCCTTGAAGAAAACTAAGTTAAAGGTAATAATACCTCAGTTATAAATTCAGGTGTATACACAATGATTAGAATCTAAAGAAGCTTTTCCACCGAGAGAAATCAAAATCTATGGCTGTGCAAGAAATTCAAAGACGAGACGACGACGATGAAAAAGTGAAATTTTTCGATGTTTAAAATTATGAATTCTTCCAATCTCAGCTTAATATCTTGAGGAAAGCGAATCGAATGAAGAATGAATGAATGAACGAGTGAACACGAAGGATCGGGAACGTTGTAGAAACAATCGCTAGATGTGAGAGGAAATCGAATTTACTCAAAGAAATTGACGTACATAGCTCAATGACAACGGCGCCATTTTGTTCCTCGACAACTTCCATTTTGTAATGATTTATGATTAAATGCTGCAGTGCTATATTTATTTTGAAATTGTGAGACAGGATGACACAGTTATTATAATGACTGAAAGATTTGCATCTATTCTGGTCAACGGGTCTTTAGTTCCATTTCTACATGGACAAATATCTATGGTTCTGATTTTGATTACATAATCAGCCTATAATGTTCCCACTGCTGGGACTCAGGCCTCTTCTCTGTGAGACGAAGTGGGCCGTAATCCACCACGCGGGGCCAGTGCGGGTTGGTAGATATCACATGTCTTCGAAATTTTGGTTCTAAGACATGCCGAATTCCTCACGATGTTTTCTTTCACCATTTTGAGAGCAGTGGTGATGAAATAAATTTACACAAAGTAAAGCACCTGTCAGGTTAAGAACCTATGACCTATAACTCGTAAGTCATAGCCGTTACCAATGGGCCACAACTGCTGATTTTGATTGCTGTTAAAACATTAAGAAACACTTGATTTTGGAACAATATTGAATTGATGGATTTGATTTCCACTACCCTCGAGAAAAACATCACTAAAAACTTCCACGGAATATCAACTCATAACCGCAAGGAAAATTAAGACATTCAGTTTTAGACACACGTTAGAAATTGGTGAAAAGTCACCAATTTCAAATACCTACCTAGGTAACTAGATACTTATTCGGTTCTCGATAAAAATTCAATCAACACTCTAGGAGAAAATCACTTTGAATCTTGAGTCAATGTAAGATTTATGCTCGTGACTGTAGAATGAAAAGAGAAAAATAAAAATATCTATTATGTCGTATCTCTATGTATTTTACTGTGTAAATAGTAAAATAAATAAATAAGAAAGAGTATTTTTTTGTTCTGTGCAAACAAGATGCACAAAGAAAAAAATAGACAAAATACACACACTAATACAAAATAGCCAAAAGCCTCAAACTCAAACTCAAACTCAAATCATTTATTTCAATTAAACCATTTACAGGCACTTTTGAATTGTCAAGGAATCGGTCAGTCAGAAATAGGTATGAAGCTAGTTGCCCATTCCAAAGCGTAGTAGGTACCTATGGAGAAGAACGGGCAAGAAACTCCACGGACACTCTTTTAAATAAAAAATTGTTACAAAATATTGGTTACATCATTCATGTTGAAATTATACATGTGAGAACAATGTAGAAAGATGTGCACATGAGAAGCGTCCGTAATAAAAAGATAAAAAAGAACAATTCAAAAAAAAATAAAAATAAAAAATAAAAATAAGCTCTGGCAGCTAAGAGATGACCAGTCCCAACTGACGGCGCCCGTTCACGAACATGACGCATGGATTAGCACCATTTAGCTCAACCATTTTGAAGGGAGCTAAATGATCCAACACACGCGCCACCATCAGCGAAACATTTGAGTGAGCATGACATACTCACAGCCGCCAGGGCACATTCAAGTCAATGCAAGACATATTACCCGGTAAATGATAACTCTTTAGTACATAGTGCTCACATAGTGTGCTATGCAATTATATAATACAAAAGAGATTGAGTTTATACAATGCAAAGATGCTCTTACAATCTTCAGCAGCTCCAACAGTATTTGCAAATGTTAATCAATTAGTTGTGGTTGTGGAGCAGGACCAGCATTGAGCCAAGCATTTTTATCAGTGATGTAATCCCCCAACGTATAATATGCCTGCCTGCATAGTGTGCGTTTTATACAAGATTTAGAAACCTCAAAATTAAAAGTTTGACGATGCTGTCCATTGCTTGATGTCAGGGCAACACCAAGACCAAAGACAATACACGTTGCGTAATTAGACTGTGCACAAGATAAGTCTGTGCTCGGCTGAAATCGGAACTAATCGTATGCCACCGTCTTGCCGTTTATGTAAGGTCAAATTAAGTACAGAATTGATTTTATCGGTTAAGATTTAATTATTAATATTGATTTAATATTTTAAATATTACAGTATAGAATTAAGCACGCCAGTGTCACCAGTCGCGCGCAGGTTTATCTTACGCGTACTCTTTATATGCCTTGTGACACTAGCAAATAACAACAAACAAACAAAACAAAATGCCGATTGTAGAGTTGAAATGAACTACTTTTGTAATAACAAGTAAAATTAAGCCGTGCGCATCTGTACAAGAACAGATCGTTGCTCAGCAAAATGCTGTGACTTTGGACGAACCTATCGTCAACAACGCTGATTTGCAGCAACTACCTCTCGAATGATATACTGAGACCATCTTTGCATTGTATAAACTCAATCTATTTTGTATTATATAATTGCCTAGCACACTATGTGAGCACTATGTACTAAAGAGTTACCATTTACCGGGTAATATGTCTTGCTTTGACTTGAATGTGTCCTGGCGGCTGTATGTCATGCTCACTCAAATGTTCCGCTGATGGTGGCGCGTGTGTTGGATCATTTAGCTCCCTTCAAAATGGTTGAGCTGAATGGTGCTAATCCATGCGTCATGTTCGTGAACGGGCGCCGTCAGTTGGGACTGGTCATCTCTTAGCTGCCAGGGCTTATTTTTAATTTTCATTTTTTTGAATTGTTCTTTTTTATCTTTTTATTACGGACGCTTCTTATGTGCACGTCTTTCTACATTGTTCTCACATGTATAATTTCAACATGAATGTTGTAACCAATATTTTGTAACAATTTTTTATTTAAAAGATTGTCCGTGAAGTTTCTTGCCCGTTCTTCTCCATAGGTACCTACTACGCTTTGGAATGGGCAACTAGCTTCATACCTATTTCTGACTGACCAATTCCTTGACAATTTAAAAGTGCCTGTAAATGGTTTAATTGAAATAAATGATTTGAGTTTGAGATTGAGTTTGACGTCCCTCTGTGTGATATAATAATTCGGGTAAGTAAATTTTTTTTACAGAAACAATTATTGTAATTCGAAATCTAATTGAACATGGTGAGTATAACTTGTCTGGTCTGAAATGACGCGCCCCACTATCGAATTTTACATACACGGTATAGGTACAGGTTTACAGGTTAACACCTAGTTGAGACGACATGATTAACTTAAAATATTACCTATAGCTAGGTCACAAAATATTATTTATCAGTGAGCCCCAAACTAGACAGTTGTCTGTATCTTGGGGCTCGGGGTATAAATTCCAGAGTGGAGACTGCAGAGATGATTTCAGGTGTTGTATGGTGATTTCAGGTGTCTGTAAAAGTGTAAGTTTGCGGGTACGAAGCCTAAAAAAATCCAACAAATTTCAATGTATCAAAATTATGTTTCTAAAATCGAAATATCTTATTTAAAATACTTAGCCATGACCTTATTTCATCTTGTAAGTATGCCAAGAAATTATGAACCTTTTGAACACATTGCAGTCGAGTGGCTGCGCGAGCACGAGCCAATATTTGGCTCTCATAACAACGCTTACCCCTGACCAGGCACTCCAAAGTATATTTCGGTCAAGATGTTAAGATTTTCAGCTTTGTAAAGACGATTACAGTTTGTGGTTTTAATTTTTAACCGAAAAATAACAAAATATGGTAAAAAAGCGGTATGAAAATAAGTATAGTAATAACGAAAATTTATAGTAGGTACCAGTCTATTATTGTCCCATTTCAGGGCAACCAACAGTACCAACCTAAAACGGTTATAACGTCAAATTCAGTGTTATAATTGCAATTCATTATTAATAATCTAGTTCACTGGTTAGCGATATTTCATATTTCCATACAGTAATTTTGCCAAATTAATCAAAACAGGTAAATATTTGACAGCTATTTGCGACCTTGCCAACTTTTAGAAATGTCAGCAGAACTGACGGGGTCCGCTAGGACCGATGCCTGCAGGGGTCGAGGGAAAGTCCGAAAGGGATACCGTGGCCCCTGGCAACACAGGTAAATGAAGAAACACGGGTGGGTTTTAGTCAGTAAGAGTCTAACATCCCACTCCGCCCAGAGCGGGAGAAGTTATTTGATAATTTCCCATCCAAAAAAAAAAGAAAAATGTACTCGTCGGAGGCATAAACAAAAAATATATGACCGAATGCTATTTTCGTTATCAAAAGGCCGGAAATGGAAAAATACCGTAAAAATATTTGACGAAGTGCCTTTTATGTGAAACGAAGTGAATAATTGAAATAAATTATTTGACTTTGACTTTACCATTGAATAACGACGATTGCAGACAATAACCTAAAATGTTTTGTCAATGTCTTAGAACAAATTCTTATTACCCTTTTAAGGGTACACTATAGTCGGTCTTTCTCCCATACAAAAGTAGTATGGTGATTACTCGTCTGTTTGACGATGTATGGTCAAAACTACAATTTATATCAATTTGCCTTGTTATTATCTAGCCCTGTATGGAAACAGAAATTTAAAAAAAAGTATTGGTTTGGAAGTTATGAGCGTTAAAACTTCCATATTTCAACACTAATTTTAACTAATCTTTGGGCGTAAATAAATAACATATGCAGTATGAAAATAGCAAAATAGAAACCGTACTGGGATAGATAATTTATTGAAAGGTTTAAAATCATTTCATTTTGAGTAGATACATTCAGTATTTTTCCCATAATATCTATACGCCCAAAGGTCTGTTCAAGAAATTTTACGTGCTTGTTTTCGTTATAAACCATTGTCTATTTCACTAAATAAATACTAGATAAATTAATACTAAATAAACATAACATAACATCACGCCTTGTTTCCCCGAAGGGTTGGGCAGAGGTGTCCCTGTAGCAGGTACACCCACATTTCGCCAGTTATGTTTAAGTCCCATGTAATAGGGGGCGAGCCTATTGCCATCAACCGGACACAAATCCAGACTCCGACTTAAACTAAATAAAAAACTTACTAAATGGCATGCATATTAGCCACGCTACTAACGAGTTCGAGTCGTTTACTAATGGAACCTTAACATCAAAAGTTTATGTCCCATACCTATTAACACTGTAATTTGAAAACATTGTAGAAACAATTTATTTTGAAAAGAGTAACCGTAGAGTTTCTTGCCGGCTCTTCTCCATAGGAAGCGACCGATTGGAACCGTGCACCTAGCTTCTAACGTTTCATAAGTGCCCTTGTAGGTTTATGTGAAATAAAATATTTTGATTTTGTGGACTGTGGTAAAAAGACTAGCGAGTCAACGCGTTTTGTAATGGAGCTAATAATTTAGACATAGGTACTTACCTAATTTAAATCAATACTGTCGTAATTCATCATCATCTGCCTAGCCTATTCCCAATCCTGTTGGGGTCGGCTTCCAGTCTAACCACATGCAACTGAATACCAGTATTTTACACGGAGTGACGGCCTATCTGACCTCCACAACCCAGTTACTAGGTAACACGATACTTAGTAAGCAGAAGTTGTTTAATAGAATTCTAAAACTTTTTAAGAATTTTAATATTTTTATTAATTTAAAATGCCGCGAGACAAGACGAAAGAAAAGTACTACTTATTTTACACTAAGACCCTCTGCTTTTCCAATCCGACTTTAAAAACAGTCTTCGACTTAATCAGTTTCCTGAGCTCGGCTCAGCAAACTATTCTAACACACACATTTTTGACCTCCAGCTCCAGTAGGCAAACAAACTCGAAACGCCTGTTGAAGTGCCGACGATCGATCGATCTGTTCGAGAACCGTTTTTCGAATAAAATGTTGCATTTTTATGTGAGTCAGAGAGCTTTCTAGTTGTGTCAATGTTTGCCGATGCTCGCAAAAGCATTTCCGTGTATTTTTTTTTTGCTTTTAACTTGTAACCTAGTTATTATTTGTTTGCTGATTCGTTTTTGTTTTGGTGGTAAATAGAAGCAATGCCTTATTGGTTACTGGCACATTCCTCGGGCATCTTATGTAAATTGCAATATGGTCACTTAACACAAATTGGATATCACAGTTTATTGTTTTTATAGCACTCAGGAAATAGCTGCCCATCCAATTGACTTAACCTCTTAGTCACTTTTAAAGACACACATTTTTGACCTCTAGCTCCAGTAAGTACGGCAAATAAACTCGAAACGTATGTTGGAGTGCCGAAGATCGATTGACCTGTTCGAAAACCGTTTTTCGAATAAAATGTTGCATTTTTATGTAAGTCAGAGAGCTTTCTAGTTGTGTTAATGTTTATCGATGCTAACAAAAGTATTTCCTTGTATTTTTTAATTTCTAACTTGTGACCTAGTGATTATTTATTTGTGGATTCATTTTTGTTTTGATAGTAAATGATGCAACGCCATATTGGCTTCTAGAAAATTCGTCAGAGATTTTAGGCAATCTGCAATATAAGTTTAGCGCATTTTATTTATTTATGGTTTACCAACGAAATACATTACAATTATCTTTTACAATAAACTAGTTTGATGTACATTATCCTGTAATGCACACTCAATTACAGGTGACCACAGTTTACACATTATCGAGTACACATGCTCTAAATATATAATTAACTAGCTGACCACGCAAACGTTGTTTTGCCAATTATTTGTTTGGGGTGGACAACCCTTATCACTTAGGGGTATGAAAAATAGATAGTAGCCGATTCTCAGACCTACTGAATATGCATATAAAATTTGGTAAAAATCAGTAAAGCCGTTTCGGAGGAGTTAGGTAACTAACATTGTGACACGAGAATTTTATACATAAGATTAAAATTAAATAAAATGTTAACGCATATAATTGAATTGTTTTTTACAGCAGCTGAGACATAGCTGCCCATCACCGTAAAAGGTGGAAATAAAGTGTATCTTCCTAAAAACCACACTTGCTTAATGTTAAAGAATTCTCATGCAAATAATTAGCTCTATGAGAAAACTTGAACAGTGATGCCTCTTTGCAAGGACCCTGGCATAGCTTTATGCCCAAGCAGGGCTCAACTCGTATAGACTTGTAATTCGTTCTGGCAAAAATCACTAAACAGACAAAGATCGACCAACCAACTTGACGTTACACTAATTAAAAACAGGAAATAAATAAACTAACAAAAGAACATCTTTCTGTAATGACAACTTGCCAAGCAATAAGCGTTCTTAATACATTTCACATAATTGCTACTCATGAAAATTACCTATTCTACCAACATTCGAATGCTAACACTGCTGTACGAACGCTCTAAAAACGACAATTTGAGACGATAACATTTTACTAATGGCTGCTCCTCGAAATTCAGGTTCACCTAATTACGAGTCGTAGGCAAGATGCATGCATTTAAATCGGCTGCATTTACCCCTGTTTTCCCCCTCGGATTGGGGAGAATGGGGGGCCATGTTCAATGTTAGAATTTTATGAGTTCAAAGATGAGATAGGGTAGGGGATGATTTTGTTAATCAAATGTTACGAGGTTTTCTGAGGAGACGCAATTTGTAATAAGTATGTATTACAAACTCAACTTTATACCATTTATTTCGAAGAAACCAATTACAGGCACTTTTGTATTTATTGTCAAATGGTCGGTCAGTCAGAAAGATGATACTAGTGACCCATTCCAAAGCGTAATACCTACCCATGGAGAAAAATGGGCAAGAAACTCGGACACTCTTTTAAATCAAATTATGTCATAAAATATTGGTTATATCATTGATGTTGAAATTATACATGTGAGAACGATGAAGAACGTTAAAAGTGCCTGTAACAAAAACAAGCCGAACGCTTAGGCCGATGATCGTGCCTCTCTATCGCTTGTTCCGCGCTCTCGCTTGCACGCTCGGCTCAGGCGGAACGTGACTTTTTTTCGTGCGTGCAGCCAGCGTTCATCGATTTATAAGACATTATCACGTCAAAAAAACAACAAGCCGTGGCAGCTAATAATATATATTTTATTTAAGACCAAATTACACGATACATAAGTTGTTAGTAAAGGTCTTAACCTAATGTAAGTAAAAAAAAAAAAACACACTATTTACAAAATTGAAACGACTGACACCTACGTGTGCAGTCGTATCCAGTGAGTCAGCATGGGGCTGTCCCACTTATCACACAATACATAAGCTAAGAGATGACCAGTTCCTATAACTGACGGCGCCCGTTTGCGAACCTGATGCATGAATTAGTACCATTCAGCTCAACCATTTTGATGAGAGCTATTCCTTTTGTTTTTTTTTGTAAATGATATAAATATAAGAAGATAACGTGCTTGAAGGGTATTGCTAAGTTTTTTTAATAATTTAGCTAGTGACGTAATTTTAACTTGACGTAGTTGTTGAATTAAGTTCTTCTAACTAAACAGACAGCTGTGCTGCTGGGGAGTTTGTCACGCCACTTCTTCCCAGCTAAAGCACTAGAAAGACAGAAGGGGTGAAGTGCGGGCGTTTTGGGGGACTATTTTATATAATTTTGACGTTCAAGAAGTGTAAATTTTCAGTGAACTTTTGATTTTGAGTTAGTTCACTAAATAAGATTAATTTAATCATAAATGAGTAACTTACTACGTAATTCACTAAGCAGACAAAATTCATGGAACTGAAACCTGATAAAATACAATACAAATTAGAGGATTATATCCAAGATAAGAACGCTTGGAAACATGCTGGTCCTGCTCCATAGGACAATTTAGAGTCTAGACAAAATTAAACTGGTTGCTAATTTAATTATATAATTTATTATTTTTATAACATTGATTTTACATTATGTGATTACTTGAACTCACACGCTGACTTATTAGTAAATACTTGTAAACATTTTAGGAATATCGTATATTTTTACAATATTTTTAAATATCGTCGCCCTCCCCGCTAATTGTCATGTCAAACTGACGTATCTGCACTGACATTATAAACGTGTTCAGAACTTTGTTTCGAAAAAGTTCTCTCTAATCGTCGTGTATGTGTCGTTTACCGTTCAGAAGATAATCACGTATTTTGTTTTGCATAAGTGTAAAAGGAGGGAAAAAATATTCTCACCACCTGTCGTATATGCACACATCTACAGTTCGTGAGTTAAAGATTAAGTCAAGAGCTATTTATAAAAAGTTATTAATTTATTAATAAAGCCACAGCTAACGCAACTATATTAACATGATTGTAGCGCCCGACCGAAAAACTGTTGCCCTGGAAAAATATCAATTGCTAGTTACGACAGTTAGCGGGGAGGGCGACGATAATATGTGAGCACCTCACATCATTAATTAATATATCTGTCATTGCTTAATTTTAAATTCTTTTTACCTATTGTGGTATAGTAATCTTGTTCTAGGTGCATCGTCTTCACATCCAAATAAATAATTAATGTATACAAAATATTGTAAAAATAAATAAAAGAGTAACGGTGGAGTTTCTTGCCCATTCTTCTCCATACGAAAACTACCTTTTGGAACAGGCGACTAGAATCAATTTTATTTTTTGTAAATTTTGACGCTCAAAAGTGCCTAATTTAAATACATTATTTGACTTTGATACTTCTATTTGTTTTCTTGTAATTTTGTTTGTCACTTTGATAAAATAATTTTTACAAAATTTGTATATTAAGAAGGTAATTCGTATTTGACGAAGATAAATGTTTTATACAGAATTTCTTATTTGCTACATATTAACGTAGATATTATGTACCGTTAGCAAGTAAATCCAATTGATTAGGTGGGTACCTCCTTTTTTTTCAGACAATTTTTTGTTTGATATCCGTTTAGACAAGTGATGTCGACTGGCTCTATTTAGAGCTCTTTTTTTAATTCTAACGTAGCTCGATAATTTACAAGTACTTATAATTCGCTAACATGGAAATTCTGTTTGTTTATTAACAACGTTACGCACAATTCCCATATTTGCCTTCATCCGTCATACTTTATGAGGGAAAGCATTACATATATTACACCCACATTATTTTTAACTCTATCATCATCATCATCATCATTTCAGCCGAAAGACGTCTACTGCTGGACATAGGCCTCCCCCAAGCATCGCCACTTCGACCGATTCTGTGCTTTCCGCATCCAGCGGATTCCTGCGGCCTTCACAAGGTCATCGGTCCATCTTGTGGGAGGCCTTCCAACGCTACGTCTTCTGGTATGTTAACTCTATATCACTACCAATATCTGAAGCCTCGACACCATTACCTCGTGTTTCCACCACACACTCAATTTCCGAGTCATTTTAATTTTTCACACAAAAGCGTAACTTTTTCTGCCGACCCTCCTCCAGAGACGATGCAACAACCGAAAGCGCGTGTAGGTAAATACAAAACTCAAATATTTATGGAACTTAGGCGTAAGCCCGTATTTGTGTGTGGAAAAGGAAAATTCGCATAGCAACCAATGTGTCAGAATATGGAATATTTGTTCACAGCGCTACGAAGTTTGTATGGCAGAGTTCAATCTTATGAATAAAATAATGCTTGGGTAGAACTGACAGTGAGAAACACGTTATATGCCCTTTATCTTGTTTAGTAGTAAATACTCGAAGCACCATATAGGAAGGTAACCTACCGATTGATTGACAGACGTGCGATAAGTGAAAACTTCTGTAGGCGTTGAGCATTTTTGTGATGGGGCTAAACCATTGATTTCGCAACCTGTTACCGACACCGTGGAGTAAAAGACATCAACGCGTTGATTACCGCGGTGCCGATTTTTTTTGAAGGTTTCACTTCTACACATACATACATAAACTCACGCCTTCTTTCCATGGGGTAGGCAGAAACTACAGAACGCCACCTGCTTCGATCCTTACTCCTACTATATTCCTTTTGCCTCATTTACGTTCATACATCTGGTCATACACGCACACCGGTTGCGAGTACTACGCACCTGGCCTTTCTGAAGAACATCACCAGTTTTCACTTCTGTTATCAGAAAATTTATCATCTTAAATCTAAACAAATATTGACTGGTTGACACTTCCCATGACCCAAGCGCTGGCTTTTACCTTGGCCAGAGGCTAAGCATTGCCATACAACGTGGCAATGCCGCCAGTCTAGTGGGTACATTACCAGTCGACAGCGATACGGAGGAATTTTTCGACGCCATATTTTAGATTGTCAAAAAGGCACTGTTGAACGTCAAAAATTGTTAATAGTTTTAGATAAGTTAGGTTAATATATTTTTATCCTCTTTAATTTTTCTTTACTTTATTTCTTTTTCGTGTGGTTTATGAGTAACCTGGTCTCAGAGTTTTTATGCTGCCTATGGGCCTTTGACTTGACTTCACATGCCGTCGAGAAATATCTCTCAAACATTTTCCTGACAATGTTTTCCTTCGCCGTTTTTGAAGCAAGTGATATTATTATACAATACGTACATGGATCCAAAAAGTCAGAGATGTGTGCCTTGGGTTCGAAATCGAGACCTATGACTTGGTAGTACGACTGTCACACCACTATGCTGTCATTGCTTAATAATATTATGAAGAGATATAATTTTTTGTTTTAAATGTTTGTAAATGACTGGAAGTAAGTACTGATTCGGAGACCAAAAATATTTCTGATAGAAAGCTACATAATAACAGTGTCAGAGGATACATTTATGTTTTATGTTAAAACAAGAAATTTCACACGGACGAAGTCGCGGGCTTACTACTAATATATTTAATACATATTACAGCAAATCGCCGCCCCCGCAGAATAAACGCGTAAGTGCTATTGAGGCGGTTTTGATGTTAATCCATGTTCGTTATGTATAGGTCAAAATACATCACCTCAATTTTTTCCAGATTTTTACATCAATTATTTACGAAGTTACATACACACGATATACCGTAACATAATGTTATAATTCCGACCTTGATGATATAAAAACTTAATTACCTATTACATTATCAGAATTTTTTCGACTGCACCAGAATAAACGCGTAATTAACGGTATCACTGTACTGCGAAAAACGCAAGTAATATTCCATTGCAAAACAAAAAAAAAAACAATAATTGATAAGAAAAAATTACTCAAAGTAACATTAACGTTAAAAAAAAACTAAAACATTTCTGTAAAATGTTTTTTTTATCAATGACTCAAAAACAGAACCTGTACACTTAACATTAATTAGATTATCTACAAAAAAAAAATCTTTTAAACGACGTAAAAAACATACTTCTATTCGGTGTAGTCATAAAGTTATGGATCAATTTAGGTTTTTTATTTTTCCTGTAATATTGACTTTTTACACTTGCGCGTTTATTCTGCGGGGGCGGCGAAATGCATTAGTTAATCTAACCATCGTTTAACTAAACATCGCGGTCAGATTTAAAGCCACAAACGATTGTCCGGTACACCATAACATTAAAATACGGTACGATCCCGTGAAATAATTATTATGGTTTTGTAAATAAATAGAAAAAATAAAAGTTCCTAAAAAATATTTTAGCAATACTCTACCCAATTACCAACATCTTTGATTTATTGCAAAATCAACAAATCGTTATAAAATTCGTGTTTACGAACCTTCCATTACTGTGTACTTATTATATTTTAATATAAATAAAGAATAAAAGAAATTCTAGATCTCTTCTTTCGATTCTTAGAACTCAAAGAAATCTAATACAAAATCGATAAAAGGATCAGCATGAGATAAAAACATTCCCTGCAAATATAAAGTAGGCACACTCAATCTGCCTAGCCTTTTCCCAACTATGTTAGGGTCGGCTTCCAGTCTAACCGGATGCAGCTGAATACCAGTATTTTACATGGAGCGACTGCCTATCTGACCTCCACAACCCAGTAACTAGGTAATACGATACCCTTGGTAAGACAGGTGGTCAGACTTTCGGGCTTCTGACGATCCGTAACGACTGTCAAAGATCCACGAATGACAGCCGGGACCAACGGCTTAACGTGCTTTCCGAAGCACGGAGGAGTCTCGGTATGTAGAAATGGTCACCCATCCACGGACCAACCCCGGCAAGCGTAGCTTTACCTAATGGATCGACCTGTGCGGCTGTTAGTACTTAGCCACAAGCTCCTCATAAAGTAGGCACACTAACGCCACGAAATGCAATTGCTCTCACTTTTTTATCAGGCGTTTGTATTTCACCCAATTACTTCCAAATGCGTTTAATGTCGTCCATTCTCCATTTGCTCAGAATAACCATATCCATTTATTTAATACGGATTAACAGGCCTCAGTACATAACAGAATGACCCATTAGGCTGTTGTGGTGTACAAAATTGCTGTACATTTGCTCACCACAATGTAGCAGCTAAATCGCCAAAGACTTAATTTCGTTATGGTTAGGCAAACTGTAATTGGTCAGCTGTTTGTTAAGCTTAATTTCGGCATTTGAATTTTTTATGTAATGCTGCGGATGTTATAAATTTTTGGGATGCAATTATGAAAGTGCTTATGCATATTTTATTTTTATTTTCTAGTTACTTGTTAGTGTGGTGGTATTCATTTTAAAGCATTTAATTTTAAAGGATGTTTATAATTTCAGAGTGAAATGAACGTTAACCAAATTCACACGTTTGTTTGTCATAAAGGGCCTACCTATGCTTATTTGTATATTATAATTGGTTTAGTTTCTAAGTGTGCATTAAAATAAAAGGTCCTAAAAAGTAAATATTTCCCATAAGAAAGCAAAAAGCTGCCAAGTCCGAGTCGGACTCGCACACGAAGACTTAATACTAGACTAGATTTTTAAGCTATTGTATAGATTTTATCGCGGGCTCTTTGAGCGCGGCGACCGAATCAAGAAATTCCGTAATGTAGGTAACGAAAATAAAACCTAACACCCCCCACTCCACCTACTATGTAATGACGGTTCCCATGACAACGTGATGTTGTCATGGAAACGTAATTTTTGTTTTATGTCACGTCATCATCCCAAGTGTAGCGTTGACAAATAGGAAGTATGGAGGTTACAAATGCTATGCAATAGCTTTACCGCGGCAGTCCCCGAGTGCCACACGTTTTTTTTTTTTTTTTAAGTGAAAACTTCTTTAGGTGCGTTGGGCATTTTTGAGATGGGACTAAACCATTGATTGACACCAGCTTTTGACCATTAAAAAGACATCAACGCGTTGATTACCGCGGTGCGTGGAGTAAAAGACATCAACGCGTTGATCACTGCGGTGCCTATTTTTTTCCAAGTTTTCACTTTTGTCGGTACTCTTGGAGTATTTTTAAGCTTTATTAAATAAAATGACATTTCCTGTATTGGGACGCCCATTAATTTTTATTTTGTTTTGTTATAGCGGCCATAGTAATACACATTCTGTGAAAACTCCAAGTTACGGTTTCAAACATAAAGCCCTCTGATAGACGGACGCACGGACGGATAGTAATAGCCTGTTGGCGTTGGCGTTTGGGTACGGAACCCTAAGAACAAGTATAATTTGACTATCTTGATAAATATATAATTGATAATTACCGTACTCAATAATAAAGAGTTATTGGTGCCGATTCCCTTGTTCACAAACTAAACTAAATTTAAGTTCAGTGCATCTTTTTCTTTCTATTTCATTAAGAAAAGGACAGAAGATAAATTTTAGTTTAGTCCTGTCAAATTAATCAGCGCTTGACGTAAATTGACGTAATTTTAGTTGGCAAGTTTTTCATCATCAGCCTATAAATGTTCCTACTGCTGGGACACAGGCCTCCTCTCTGTGAGAGGGAGTGGGCCGTAATCCACCACGCGGGCCCAGTGCGGGTTGGCAAGTTTTTAATCACGTCTAAACTTGTGTAGAGACTGACAGGCGCTGATTCATTTGACAGGACTAAACTAAAATTTATCTTCTGTCCTTTTCTTAATGAAATAGAAAGAAAAAGATGCACTGAACTTAAATTTAGTTTAGTTTGTGATCAAGGGAATCGGCACCAATGTAAAAGATCTTAGCGCTACCGCCTACATCTTGATATTTACCTCCTCTTTCCCTCGACTTACAATGACTTTTTTGACAGGCGCTTTTAAATCAGTCAATAAATGAATGTTACCAAGGTTTTCAGCCTTACATCCTTTACTATATTATACTTTTCCATTAAGTTTATGTAGATATCAAAATAGAAAGCAAATCGTATTGTTTATAACCACCTTTTGGGGCTTTTATTTCAGTTTGTTACAATATTATTCAGAGGCAAAATACGTGAAATTTATGATAAAAGTAAGCAATGATACTCGTATAGAATTGACTTGTATTGTATCAATCTATTACGGAATATTGAATTATTTATGGTCCCTACATTTTCTGAAGAAGTAAGTATATTTATTGAGGTACTGGTTTCTTGAATTGAAGCACAAAAATAACATTTTCATGTTGATATTTTCTGGTTTTTGTAAGCTCGTACATTAAGATTTTTTGTTTTTACTTTCTTGATGAGTCTGGTACTTACGGCGGCTTGATTTCGGGGCCTATTTGGTTTTGATTTAAATCAGATTTATAATTATAGCATCATAAATTACAATAAAAATTTCGCTTTTTTGCTTTCAAATCTTGTAAGATAATTTATAGTTTTTTATAGCTTTTTTTTCTGTAGCAGAATCGACATGCCTAGCAGCTCTAAAAACTTAAGAAATCTTATGTTTGTTCACAGGTTCTATCATTCCTCAAAAGTTCTTCCACTAAGTACTTCAGTTTCTTTAATTAAACCTCCTGACACCTTATACAAAATTTCCACAAACAACACTAATGAACTAAATAAGAAAAACAAAAAATTACTCTAAAAGGATCCATTTAATCTTGACTTCACCCGGCGAAATCTTAAAAGCATACAACCCAGCATCTAAGACAGAAAATGCAGACGTTACAAAAACCATTTGCAAATAAAACAGTCCTGAAGTCTACCCTTAATTAATGCCTAATTAAAACTTAGCTGGATATTACACTGTGCTACGTAATTTGTTGATGACTGGAATGAAATACAAGACGAAGAGTTTGAATGAGTGTTGAAAAGGAGTTGTTTTGGTAGTGTTTTGTTTATTTTGTGTTTTCTTGTTGAGAATGCTGATTGTACTTTTACAGAAAATAGCAGGAATTAAAGAAAGTAATTATAGTATACCTATGTCCTTTTTGGTAATAAGTAAGTTTAAAATAATAAAGCTGAAAGAAGATGGCGCATAAGATAAACTTAACTACAATATTTACGGTTGTGAACCTACAGTACGATCTACGGTACCATGTAGCATGGTTGGTTGATAACAACATTCTTTAGAATTATTTGTAGAAATACCCAAAGAAATTTGAATCATAAAGCAAGGGCTGTTAGAGGCCGTCATCTCCTTCTGCGAAGCAGTAATGCTCGCGAAAGAGGAGGCGGAACGCGTGAGGGAGAGACAAATTTCGCGCCCTCGCGCCCCTAACCGCCGCAGGAGGAGACGCCCTGGGCGTCGGGAATCACAGGCAGATATCCGGCCACCGTAGGCACGGGCTTGCGGACGGTGAGCAATGGGTAGCTCGCAGTCCGATAAGGACCAGGCCTGGGTCGATGGCGCGTTGTGTTCCACGCGCGCCTCAAAGAGATGTCAGCAGAATTGACGGGTTCCGTTAGGGTCAATGCCTGCCAGGGCTGCGAATACCTATGGGCCGAAAGGGAAATCGTGGCCCCCCCGGCAACATAACAACTGAAGGAACACTGGTGGGTTTTAGTCAGTAAGAGTCTGACATGCCCTCCCGCTCCACCCAGAGCGGGAGAAGTTATTTGATAATTTCCGACCCAAAAAAAAAGAGCTTAAATTAGAAGTGAATATTATGAACGATTTTATAGGCCTCAGTTGGATTTTGATGGCCAGTTTTCTGATCACAGAAGGTACACATCAAATATCTAAACTAATACAATAAAGAGAAAATATTTGATTTTTTGTATGTTTGTTTGTAATGAATAAACTCAAAAACTACTAGACTGATTTCAAAAATTCTTTCACCTGCAGAATGCTGTATTATCACTGAGTAACATAGGCTATACTATAAAATATCACGCGGGCGAAGCCACTGGTGGAAGTTAGTTAAAAGAAACTTATCTTGACAATATTTTTAGGGTTCCGTAGTAAACAAGGAACCCTTATAGTTTCGTCATGTCCGTCCGTCTGTGTGTCTGTCTGTCTCTCTGTCTGTCTGTCCGCGGTCTAGCTCCGAGACCCTTAGTACTAGAAAGCTATAATTTGGCATAGGTATACATATTAATTACGCCGACAAAGTGGTAAAACAAAATGATGAAAAACATTTTTTTTAGGGTACCTCTCATACACGTAAAGTGGTGATATTTACTTTTTTATTTTTTTATCCCATGGTGAGGGGTATCATTGGAAAGGTCCTTCAAAAATATTGTGAGTTTGTGAAAACTATTTTTGGATTCAGGGATTCGTTTGCGAAATATTAAGCTTTAAAGTGCTAATTTTTGTTAGAGTCAAGTGTCCCCCCGCCCTGCCGGCTAAATGGTTGGTTTTGGGTATGTGAAAAAAATTACAACAGTAGGTTATATAACGAAATTAAAAGGAAAACTATCACAGCTAAGTAGGCTCTACAGGTTAACGAGTAATAATCGACCAACTTAACTTTGCAGTTGCAAAAACATGTTTTCCCATACATTCCGTATGGGAGAACATATTTTTCAACTACAAAGTTAAGTTTGTTTTTGGGATAAATTCATCCCAATTACGGAACCCTTCATTGTGCGTGGTACGACACGCACTTGTTTTTGTACCAATTTGGTCGTGAACAACAATAAGAAATTATGCAAATACAAGTTTTTCAGCCCGACATAATACTCGGTATCACATAAAACCATCAGATGAAGGGATTTCGAAAGATTTGACGAAAGATAGGTTTAACGTTTTTCCTGTAGCTTAGAATAATCTTTAAAGCGTTCTTTTATTATAACCTCCACACGTTCTAAAAAAGCGGGAAACAATTTCCATGTAAAAACGATATCTAAGGTCTTTCAGAATAATTAAACAGATGTTCCACGGAATAACAGTTGCTGTTCATTTTGTTCCTTCATAAAATTCTGGACACGCGCTCTCATAACGACGTTGGGATTGGTTCAAGTTGCAAGAGATTAGAGCTTAATGGTCTTCTTGCTAATGCAATGCATATAGCTTCCACTAACCCATTTCACCAGTGTAATCTAGGTGGGGCTGTGTCAAGAACAGGGTTTTTTAGAAGTCATGGACATAGTCCTTCAGAACGAATTTTGACCATGGCGGCCAATCTCAAAGGAGACTAAGCCTTCGGCGCGGGAGCAGTCATGTAGCAAGTTGATGGAGGTGAAAAGCTAGTCGCTCTATCAATGACTATAAATAAATGAGTGGTAATAACGTTTATGGCAGAAAAAAGACAAGATTAAATTCGGTTTGTTCATGCGTTTAGTAACAGATCATTAAACTTCACAGGATGGATCCTGTGAAGTTGTTGATGATCTGTTACTAAACGCATGAACAAACCGAATTTAATCTTAAATCTCTCTCTTAATCTGAATTTAGTCTTTTGGCCGAAGCAACATTGGACCTCTCATGAATTTGATGACTGTTAGATGGATCTAACAGTCATCAAATTCATGAGAGGTCCAATGTTGCTTCGGCCAAAAGACTTACCAATCTAAGCATTTGGTTACTGAGTCCTATTATTATTAATCATATAAAGGCAAGATATAAAACATTAAAGAGGTGCTCGTAGCTAAATAATAATAGCTGCACGGGTCAATGGAACGTTTTAAGCTACGTTGAGCCGTTAGTCTTGGTTGTCATTCGTAGATCTTTGACAGTCGTTACGGGCTGTCAAAAATAATTTATATTTTTAATATTTTGACATGTTTATAACATTTTACAGTTTAACAATTTTATATATGAAATTTTATTTTTTAAACGATTGTGACATTTTTATAACTATTTGACATTTTTTTTTTCTTATTAATTTTTGAATATTTAAATTTAATTAATCACAATTTTATTTTGGGTTTTTATCTGTTTAAAATTTAAAATAGTTTTTAATTTAAATGTAAAACTGTGGACTAGAATTACGTCTGAAATAAATGAATAATTTAATTTAATAAAAAATAAAAAAAACAGAAATCTGAAGACAACTAGTCTTATCAAAGGATATCGCGTTACCAAGTAACTGGGTTGTGGAGGCACTTAGCCAGATAGGCAGTCGCTCCATGTAAAGTACTGGTACTGCATCCGGTTAGACTGGAAGCCGACAACATTTTTGGAAAAATACTAAACAGACTGATATAGAAAATGTATAATAATTCAAAGATATTTATTCAAACTAGCCTGAGAATCAGCACTTTTCGAACGTCAAAATTACATAAGACAGTCCCCCAAAACGCCCACCCTTCACCACTTCCTAGTGCTTTAGCTGGGAAGAAGAAGTAGCGTAACAGACTCCCCAGCAGCACAGGTGTCTGTTCAGTAAAATAAACATAAAGAAAGAAAAAAGAAAGAAAATTCGTTTATTTGCGGTAAACATGACGCAAAGAAAGATAAAAAACACGTAAATAACAAATTGGAGGAAAATATGCGTCACATCCACGCAAACCTCAACCCGCCGTAAAGAACCCGCTTCATCCACCACCATAGACCACACACCCAAAACTTCGCATCCAGAATCCAGCAATTTGCACCTCCATATCATTAGTGATTTGGACACTAATCGCCAAGTGATGACCATAGGCCAGTCGCCATCGATCCTCGTTATTTATTCACGCCAAATCAGGAGCCTAATGATATTTGCAGGAGGCACCTGGCAGTATTTGTGTGGGCAGTAAGGTGCTTAGCGATTAGATGATATTTATCGTTGAGCGTTTTATGAGTATTGTAGTTGTGCTCGTGGAGAAGTAAGGGTAAGGGAAAGTTATTACCTAGCTTGCCTGGTTATAAAGTATCTATATTAAAGCCATCCTTTTTTGGTATAACTGCAGCACCGTCCGGATAAAACATGGTACGCATAAACATGGTAATTTGTAAACTAAATTATGACAACACTACGTTAGTTACTTAGAATGTTAAGATGATCTTTGGAAAATGCACGGGTGAAATATAGATACTGCATTTAGAACTGACTGCGTCAATGTCTTGAGAAATTGTCGACACATGTTAAAATTGGTAATATGGCTAATTGTACACACTAATTGTACACATCTCGGGTAAACTCTGCAGTTTGGTGAGAACAACTTTGAGAAGGAGGCTAACAGAAGAATTCAGCTGGGCTGGGCAGCGTTTGGGAAACTTCGTCGAGTCTTCTCGTCGCGTATTCCACAGAGCCTAAACACGAAGGTCTTCAATCAGTGCGTCCTGCCTGTTATGACCTACGAAGCCGAAACGTTGACACTCACGGTACGGCTGGTCCATAAATTTAAGGTTGCTCAGCAAGCCATGGAGCGGGCTATGCTTGGAGTCTCTTTGAGGGATCGAATCCGGAACGAAGTGATCCGGCAGAGAACCGAAGTTATCGACATAGCTCACAGAATTAGCAAGCTGAAGTGGCAATGGGCCGGCCATATCAGCCGTAGAACCGATGACCGTTGGGGTACACGTGTTCTTGAGTGGAGACCGCGAATTGGCAAACGTAAGGTAGGACGCCCTTAGGCTAGGTGGAGCGACGGTCTTCGCAGGGTGGCTGGTAGCAGCTGGATGAGAGTTGCCGAGATTCGAGCTGAATGGCGTGAAATTGGAGAGGCCTATGTCCAGCAGTGGACTGCTATAGGCTGATGATGTACACACGGCTACACTTCAAGCTATACATTTCCAGTTTAAGCTGACCTCGCATTGCATGGAAATCCTATACAATGCGAGATCAGCATAAACTGGAACTGAATAGCTTGATGTGTAGCCGTGTGTACCCCGTTTTTCGGCCATTTATGTAAATCAAAGACTCGCGGGGTAATTTCGTAACTCACAATGGCAATATCTTTCATTTTGACAGTTCAATAACATTCATTGCTTTATTTACATTGTTGAGCAGACGAATTTTTCAAACATAACTGAAGCAATCGATTAGAAATTTCCTTCAAAACCATCAGTTTGAAAGTGTTCAAACACAATCGCACTCGCAATTACATTTCACACTTGTGTTATAGTGTGGACGAGCCTCTATTAATGATCAATTCGAGCAACTATTTCAGCAAATCCTAGCAATAGATCTAAAAAACTATAATAGAAAAAAGAAAATGAAAATGGAAACAATAAAAGAAGTGTTTTAAACTATGGAAGCCATGTACAAAATATAATTTCCTTTGTTCGCTTTTTTTCTTAGCCAATGGAGTTCTAGATATTTTTTTATCTACACCCATGCTATAAATCCTCTATAAAAGTTTCTGAAACAGTTAGCTTATTGCCAACATTAAAACAGCCAGTGTCATTATAACCATAATATCATCCAAATGAGTGTTGTAATGTTGTACTAAATTTCATAATGCAACTCGTTTCAACGTTTAAGCGGGGGACAGCAGCACCCCCTGCAGCGCATGCGCGATGATGTGCTGGTGCAGGCGACATTCATACGTGCTGTTGTACTGAATTTCGTGGGTTTTTTTAAATTCTTGATCTTGAATTACAAACACCCTATGGTTTCGGATCCTTTTATATAGGATTCATTTCATGGGTGTAGATAAAGTCTTGTATGCAACTGTACATAATTAGGTATTAAAACACGAGTGTGATAAACCCACATTCGTGTTTTAATACCCCTTATTATACAACAGTTGCATAAATAACTAGTATAGGTACTTTCAAGCTGTAATTATTTCCTTCCGATTGCTACTTTATTTTCGTTTGTCGAGTGATTCTTAAGAATGCGGCGACGCATGAATTGTCCATACAAACGTAATACATAAATCATTTGCAATTTGAGCATATTTCCACCATATTATGTTGATATTCGGATTGAGACAGTATTTATCTAGGTTTCTACATCTTTTTATTTCCAAAAACTTACCTTTAAATGAAGTGTAAGCGAATTGCATTTCGTACATTTGAATAGCGTAAATGACATGTTTTCATATTTTTTTTCGGTATTATAAACAACAATATTTGTAATATTATTTCCGCAGAAGCATAGTTTATGATAGAAATACTTTAAGTTTTCATTCATAATTTTTTGTATTACGGAACACATCCAAAATCATAAATTTTCGAAAGCTAGTAGTGTTATCGCGACAAGCAATAATTGTCAATGTGTGCGTGGTAGTATTGCTCACTGTAGGTGTATATCGGTCCGACAGGCACTCACACTAGCGCAACGTGCTTGGAATTGAATTTTGCAAACATCTCAATTTGTAGTTGCGAGCCGTGTCAAGATAAGCATTCGACAGGGCTATCATGTTTCCTAGCCCCGACGGTAAAATTACAATTTAAATGTTTTGATTACTTTGTTATTGGAGACATTAAAATATTGTTCTTTCATCTTATTCTTTTCGTGTGGTTGGTGACTAACCTGGTGTCAGAGTTTTAAAGCCGCCCATAGGCCTTTGACTTGGCTTCACATACAGTCGAGAAATATCTCTCAGGCATGCCGATTTCCTCACGATGTTTTCCTTCACCGTTTTTGAAGCAAATGATAATTCACTGTCCCCGGCGAATAAAATGGTAATAAGCTACTACGATAGATTTAAGGTAATTGCATATTCAATATTTAGAGGTCCGATTACACTCTGTCAATTTTTTTCATTAATTTCCCACGGTTATTTCAGAAGTTACAAGATTTTAAGGTGTATTGTAATGAATGTTAAAAAATCACTTTTCTTTTGATATTTGAACAATTCCGCTATGTATATGTCGGATCCGGTCATTAGTATGGACACGAAACGAATCGCAAACGCGCCACTGCACTGGCGACATTATGTGATCTACCCACACCAAGCGCGCTTCTACAGAGTCGTGATGTTTTAAGGCTACGGCAAGGATTCACGGGTACGGAGGGATTGAGCCTCTGGTCGATTCGTGGTGTTCAGTTATTGTGTTAATTGTAATTTGTGATCATTTTGCTAATTGGTGATTTTAATAAACGCCGTCGCACCCAATGTGTGTATAATTTAGCTAGTGTGATTAATAGTAAATTGTAATGTGATCTGAACTGCAAACTGTTTTTCTATTGCGCATTAACCAACACTACTCACACTACGCCCACAGTAGTTAAAATATCGCTGATAATAACGAAAGTCACATACCCGTCTCCGACATATATTTAATATTACAGCGGAATTGTTATTTAATAGTTAATAAGATTTTCACAAAAAACTGTTTTTTATTTTTCCTGTAAAATTTGGTTTTTACGATTACCATTTTATTCGCCGGGGACAGCGAATTGTACAATACGCACATGAATCCGAAAAGTCAGAGGTGCGTGCCTTGGGTTTGAACTCGAGACCTATGACTTGGCAGTCTGACGGACACACCACTAGGCTATCACTGCTGCTGTTTTTTCATAAAAAGGTTTTATTCAAGTAAAATATAAAAGCCAGTTTGAGTTACGTAGTTAAACCAAAATTAAGCCAATGCATCTTTTTTTGACGCAGCTATTTAGGTGCATTTAACTGCGATCCCGCCATATTGGTTTCCAGAAGTAACGGAATTAGGTTTGTAACTTAACCTCCGATGTGGTGTTTTTAATACCTAATTGCCATTTCCCATTATGTCCCTTAGGGTCACCATCCCGCTTCATAGAATAACATTTATATAACCCAGAACATAAAGTATCCTGCAGACCTCCACAAAAATTTACATACACGCAAAATAAGTCTCCAGAGATTACCCAAAAAACTTTTAACAACTTTCCAATACCCGATGTGAACGGTCCATTTTACCAGCAACCCTCAGGAAACAAGGAAGTCAAAATATAAACAACATTGACTTATTAATGAACGTTAAGGAAACAGAATAAAGTAATTGTTATTCAAACGCAAATCCCTTAAAAGCTTCTTACTTAAATACTTATTGTCGATAAACATTTTAAGTCGGAACAAATAAACAAAAATTCCGTTTTGATAAGGATCGGGTTTTGTTGTTGGAAACTTAATAGGTGGTCGTGTTTGCTGTAGAATACTGGTAAAAATAATCGTGAAAAAACTGACAATAAATGAATAATATTAGAACATTTAAAACAATTTACGAATGGTATCAATTGTCGTAGAGAAATAAAATTTATAGGTAGGTATTTTTTTATTGAAAGTCTCAATTTCCAATATAATATTTAAGTAGGTTCATATTATTTAGTACATAAAAAGGACTGCCTCGTTGGTCTAGTGGTCGCAAGCGATACTGCTGAGCATGAGGTCCTGGGTTCGATTCCCGGGTCGGGCAAAGTGTTATTGGGTTTTTCTATCTGAAATTTCTCAGTAGCAGCTCGGAGTCTGGATTTGTGCCCGGTTGATGGCAATAGCCTCGCCCCCTATTACATGGGACTTAAACATAAGTGGCGAATTGTACGTGTATGTGTACCTGCTACAGGGACACCTCTGCCCAACCCTTCGGGGAAACAAGGCGTGATGTTATGTTATGTTATACAAAAAAGGAGGGGAAAGAATTGTACCTAGGTACTAGTACGAGTATTACAGGGAAGCAATAATTTTGTCAATTACAATTCTGCTGACTGAATGTCTTAGGTACTTGCAGGATTTCAGTTTCTATTAATTTCTAAAACTTGATGTTAATGTGAGATATCTCGAATGGAAAATGAAAATCTGCTTATTCTCTTTAATTTGAAAACGAATTCTCATAAAGTAGAGTATACCCAAAAATTCAAGAACTATCTTACTAATATTATAACCGCGAAAGTTTGTGAGGATGGATGGATGGATGTTTGTTACTCTTGCACGCAAAAACTACTGAATGGATACCACACAGATAGTTTATAACCTGCATTAACACAAAGGATACTTTTTATCCCGATATTCCCACGGGGTCGAGACATATGCGGGTGAAACCGCGGGGCGCTGCTAGTGTAGAATATATATCTTAAAATAAAGACGGTACCTTGCCAATTTATCTATGAAAATATTATGTATGTAAGGAAAAATCTACATCTTTTTAATAAAATAAGTGATAGACATAATTTTAATACTAGAAATAAAGATAAAATAGATCAACCATTTTTCAGATTATCCAAAGTACAAACATCTTTTATGGGGTACTGTGTTAAATGTTGCAACAAAATACCTTGTGATATATTACAGTTAACTGAAAGAAAATTTAAAACTCATATTAAAAGTAGTCTTTGTAAACAAGCATATTACGAATTAGAGGATTATATCCTAGATAAGAATGCTTGGAGGCATGCTTGTCTAGCTCCATAGGACAATTTAGAGTCTAGACAAAATCAAACTGGTTGCTAATTTAATTGTGTAATTAATTATTATAACATTAATTTTACATTCTGTGATTACTTGAACTCACACACAGACTTATTACTATTACTTATAATTTTTTTAGGAATATTGTATAGGTTTTTTTACAAGATAGGTAGGTAGGGTTAGGTTTTTTGTTATATGTGAACACCATGTATCCATAACATAATTATTTTTTCTGTCATTGTTTCATTTTTAATTATTTTTACCTATTGTGGTATAGTAATCTTATTCCAGATGCATCGTCTTCACATATAATTATATTATTAATGTATACCAATATTGTTAAAAGAGTACCTAACGGTGGAGTTTCTTGCCCATTCTTCTCTATACGAAAACTACCTTTTGGAAGGGGCGACTAGAATCAATAACATTTTTTGTAAATTTTGACGTTCAAAAGTACCTTTTTGTGCCTAATTGAAATAAATTATTTGACTTTGACTTTGAAATAACACTGGTCTAAAATTATAAGAACTATCATATTTTAGAACAAACTAAAACCCAGTTATTAAAGCTCCACACCACGTTGCATTCCAGTGTAAATTAAAGTTCGCCAGTTCATCCCAAGTTCTTATTAAAACATGATACTCCAATCAAAAACCGCAGAAGTTTAAATCGCTTCGAACTTCAGGTGCACGCTTTAACTATTTTAGTGCCTACATAGTGCTTTTATAATAGTGTTGTAACAAGTTCTCGGGCGAATATTCGAGAATATTTGCATGCTTTTGTATATAATGGAGCTATGTGAAAGATGATTTTCGTAATGTAGTGATGCTAGAACTATTTATATTAATAGAGTTTTTTTTTATAATTGCTAGTTAACACGCTATTAACAAGATACCTTTAAATAATTTAAAGTGCGTTCTTGCTTTTATTTCTCAATGTAAATTTTTCTTTCTTGATGTGACGCGTATCCGGATATTTTTAAGACAAATTTATTATGTGGTTTATTACCTAGGATGTTTAAAATTTGAAACTTTTTTATAAAAAAAAATTACAAAAAAAAACAACCGACTTCGTAAAAAGTTTTTATTTTTCTCTTTTTAGTTGTGGTACCTACCCCACACACATTCGAATACCACTACCTGCTATCAGTGACAGGAACTTATCATATCATCTACATACAAGTGGGAAAAAAATACGTATTTTGTAGCTAACTCAAAAACTACCCAAGCAAAGTTAATAAAATTTATATGGGACCAATTTGAGAGCATACTCTTTCAAACATAAAAAGAGTTTTCCTAATCGGTCCACAAATGACGGAGAAATCGGCGGACATACATAAAAAAAACATACGCTGTGAACATATAACCTCCTCCTTTTTGGAAGTCAGTTAAAAAACCGGCCAAGTGCGTGTCAGACCACGCACAATGAAGGGTTCCGTAGTTGGGATGAATTTATCCCAAAAACAAACTTAACTTTGTAGTTGAAAAATATGTTCTCCCATACGGAATGTATGGGAAAACATGTTTTTGCAACTGCAAAGTTAAGTTGGTCGATTATTACTCGTTAACTTGTAAAGCCAACTTAGCTGTGATAGTTTTCCTTTTAATTTCGTTATATAAACTACTGTTGTGATTTTTTTCACACATCCAAATTTAACCATTTAGCCGGCAGGGGGGGGGGGGGGGGCACTTGACTAACAAAAATTAGCACTTTAAAGTTTAATTAATATTTCGCAAACGGATCCCTGAACCCAAAAATGGTTTTCACAATCTCACAATGTTTTTGAAGGACCTTTCCAATGATACCCCTCACTATGGGTTAAAAAAATAAAAAATAAACATCACCACTTTACGGGTATGAAAGGTCCCTAAAAAATAATGTTTTTCATAATTTTGTTTTACCACTTTGTCGGCGTAATTAATATATATACCTATGCCAAATTACAGCTTTCTAGTTTTAAGGGTCTCGGAGGTAGACCGCGGACTGACAGACAGACAGACGGACATGACGAAACTATAAGGGTTCCATGTTTACTACGGAACCCTAAAAAGACATACCTACACACATTTAAGCGAAGCCAGCTACCTGTACTTGTTAATAGGAACTTTGTTTTTTAAGTCATAATGTTTTATAAATACGACTAACATAGTTTGTAAGTAAATTGTTAATAACGTTATGAGTCCATGTCACTTGAAGATAAACTTTTTTTTTATATATCTCAGTAGCCTAGGGTCCCGGTATTTAGAAAGGCGTACGAGGGGCCGAAACCAACTCGCAAAGGCCACTTAGACAAAATACAATATTATAAAAAAAAACTGAAACCACAAATGACATTCTCCACATCACTACTGAACCACCTAAGTGTACATAGGGGTTGTAGTCAAAACTACGAATATTATCGTCGAAAAGTTTACCGGTAATATGTCGGAACTTAATATTAGTTTGACATGACATTTTCCAGCATCTCATTTCACAAGCACTTACTTCATGTGTAAGTTTGAAGGTAGAAAATGGAAAATTGTGTGCTATTAGGCTACCTGTAGAATGTAATGATATGATCAAGAATTCAATACAGGATATTTAGGGTGTTTGAGATGAGACTTCATAGCGAAAAGAGTAGGTATGAGATCGATTTAGTGAGAAAAATGGAAATGTGTTTAATGAAAATGTACCTAGTTTAGTCAGAAATAACAAAACAAAACTAACAAAATGTATTTACAAGGCTGATGTAAAGGGAAAGGCCGGGCGGGGACGCCCTAGGAGGACATATACTGACCTTATTGGTGATGTTCTTCAGAAAGGCCAGGTGCGTAGTACTCGCAACCGGCGTGCGTGTATGACCAGATGTATGAACGTAAACGAGGCAAAAGGACTATGTAAGGATCGTAGCAGGTGGCGTTCTGTAGTTTCTGCCTACCCCCATGGGAAGAAGGCGTGAGTTTATGTATGTGTATGTATGTAGAACACAATTTTTTTTATACCACACTTTTATTGGCACTGGCTCTAATTCTTTTCATCCCTAGTTCGAACTTGCCCAGTTCATTATACCCTTGCAGCTGATAGGTATTTAAAAAAGCGGACGAGTTCGAATTAGAGATGAGTATGAACGAAGCCTTGTCACTCAGAGACGGCATTGTAGTTCAAAATTAAACAAAAAAGCCGGCCAAGTGCATGTCGGACCACGCACAATGAAGGGTTCCGTAGTTGGGATGAATTTATCCCAAAAACAAACTTAACTTTGTAGTTGAAAAATATGTTCTCCCATACGGAATGTATGGGAAAACATGTTTTTGCAACTGCAAAGTTAAGTTGGTCAATTATTACTCGTTAACCTGTAAAGCCTACTTAGCTGTGATAGTTTTACTTTTAATTACGTTATATAAACTACTTCTGAGATTTTTTCACACATCCAAAACCAACCATTTAGCTGGCAGGGGGGGGAGACACTTGACTCTAACAAAAATTAGCACTTTAAAGCTTAATATTTCGCAAACGAATCCCTGAATCCAAAAATGGTTTACACAAACTCACAATATTTTTGAAGGACCTTTCCAATGATATCCCTCACTATGGAGTAAAAAAATAAAAAAAATTAACATCACCACTTTACGTGTATGAGAGGTACCCTAAAAAAAATTTTTTTTCATAATTTTGTTTTACCACTTTGTTGGCGTAATTAATATGTATACCTATGCCAAATTACAGCTTTCTAGTACTAAGGGTCTCGGAGCTAGACCGCGGACAGACAGACAGACAGACGGACATGACGAAACTATAAGGGTTCCTTGTTTACTACGGAACCCTAAAAACGTGTGCGGTCGAGGGACCTCCGTCAAGAACGAAGTTCTTTCTCACGTATGATTTAAAACAAAAACAATTTTTTTGCAGTCGCCATCTTGGATTTTAATGTTGACCTCATATCGGCTTTAGCACCCTCGAAAGCTATGAAAATGATACTCATGACGAAAATTTTGAAAAGTTTCGCAACCGCCCTCTTGGAAACACTTTTCGACCCCACTATCGGCTTTAATACCCTCGAAAACCATGAAAACGATACCCATGATGAAAAATTTGAAAATTTTCAGAGCCACCATTTTAAATTTTCATTTTGACCTCACTATCAGCTTTCGCACCCTTGAAAACTATGGAAACGATACCCATGATGAAAAATTTGAAAATTTTCAGAGGCGTCATCTTGCATTTTCATTTTGACCTAATTCACACTTTCTCTCTCTCTCTCCGGCATGCAATGTACTCGGGCCAATGTGTACAATTTTATCCCACGACACTGTTATCACTTTACTCTTTTTTTTTGTTTTTTTTTGCCGGCGTTCTCTCTCGCTCTCTCTTTCTTTCTGTTTGAATTAGAAGAAGACAGTACCTGAAAGTTTACAAGCCGCGTTAAAGAACTTCGTTCCAATAAAAAGCATGATTAAATTTTCAGAATCTTTCTTTTTCGTATGGTTAGTGACTAACCTGGTGTTTTTATGCCACCCATATGTGACTTGGCTTCACACGCCGTCGAGAAAATATCTCTCAGGCATGTCGGTTTCCTCACGATGTTTTCCTTCACTGTTTTTGAAGTAACTGATAATTTTATTATACAATACGCACATGAATCCGAAAAGCCAGAGGTGCCTGTCTTAGGTTCGAACTCGAGACCTATGACTTGGCAGTCCGATGGTCATATCACTAGGCTATCACTGCTGCAGTATGCACTGCATTTCAGAACGATGATGCGATTTATAAAAAAAACTTATAAGCTGAAAACCTTGTTACTGTTCACTGCTGAAACGTAGACAAATTATGAACAGATCACAACATGATTTCTAGATTCTGGCTAAGCGCCTAATTTTATAATAATAATGTTCGGCAAGAGCTGAACGTAAATTGATTAACCATTCACCAAGGTTAGTACATAGCAAGATTAGTTAGGCAATCTAATTCTCCTGGGTGGTTGCCCAGCGTGTACCGGATGTTGTAAAGTAGGTATACACAGGGCGACAGGGACATCGACGTGAAAACTATTACCATGGATTTAGTACATGATTCTGAACCCTACTGCGTTGAAATTTTTCGTCGGTTATTAAAAATAAAATCTGCTGTTTCATAGAAAAGTGCAATACCTACGCGGTCAAAATGTATGGAACATTCGATTCTTTTTTCGTTTAGAGGTTCAGAATCATGTACTGAATCCGTGGTAACAGTTTTCTCTGCCGGGGTCGCGAAGAAATCCGAAAGGGAGATCGTGGCCCCGGCAACATGGCAACTGAAGGAACACGGGCGGGTTTTTTAGTCAGTAAGAGTCTGATACGCCCTCCCGCTCCGCCCAGAGCGGGAGAAGTTATTTGATAATTTCCCACCCAAAAAATAAATGAAATGGTAATAGTTTTCGAGTCGATGTCTTGCCTGCCACCCTGTATATTATCGATACCTACACGTAAAGGTATCAATAGTAAGCATACTCTACTCTATCGGTCTGTATTTGTCCCGTCCCACTGCACGGCAATAAATACCTCTTTTCATTTAGAGATAAAACTGCCTGCTTACTGCAGTTTGGCGATTTCAACAATTTTACTTTTATAATTCCTTACGATGTTTCCCACCGCGACCGATCAATCCTAACTAATATAATATTAGCGAAAGTGAGTTTGTTTGTTAGGTACGTTTTCACGCTAAAATGGCTAAAGGGATTTGGATGAAATTATGCACATGGGTAGACCATGACCTGGGTTAGGACATAGGATACTTTTTATCCCGATATTCTCACGGGATCGAGACTTATGCGGATTAAACCGCGGGGCACAGCTAGTGATGTATACATAAATTAAATTGAAATATTTACTCATTACTACATTGCCTACTTTATTATGAAGTGTGATGCCTAATTATGAAGAAAACTTAACAGTTTTCTTCGAACTACACTCAAGTAACTAGAAACAATTCAAACACAAACTAATCAGTCAAACCTCGAACGCGTTTCAATTTCTTAGTGATTTTTGTAAAATCCAAATATCCAGGGCTGAACCCAGAACCTCTTGTTCCAAAACCAGACCATCATTACGTTATTACAACAATAATTAATATAACATTTCAAGTACTTCAAATGCTACACAACATAAACTAGAAGCTAATTTAGTTATCAAGCATACACATAATATTACATCGTTTTAGCTTTGACGTTGTGTGTGACGGGCTTAATTAAGCGCTAGAGTAGTGACACGTACGTAGAGTATTATGTAAATATGTATTATGTACTGTAATGTATATCACATGCTATTGTGTTTAATTTATAGAACACTGGCTGAGGGAACGTGGAGCTATTGTGTGGATGCTTGATTTTCAAAGTAACAATATTGTAATTACGTCAATGAAATGGTTTGAGCATTGAGAAGCCATTAAACAAGTATATACTGAGCATTAATATGCGTATGATGGATTTCAAACAAGTAATCCTGTTAATTAAAATATTATAACTTATGCGGCACGTCACTCTTGGAAATTCGTACTACGCTAAAGGTGGTTTTACAACGGCGAGGCGAGGCGTAGATGGGATGGACGAGAATTGAAATATGTATGGCAACATTTCTATCCACGCCCTGCCCATCTTTGGTGTAAAAGGTCTAGATGTGAGAGGATGTGCGAGACGAGAATTGAAATGTTTGTTGCTGTAAAAATAGAGTATTTATTTACATTGTACAACGTATATACAAATCTCGCACCGGCCATCGAGGACCCGCACGGTCTGTCTCCGTCAAGCGCTGACTAGCGATGTCTCGCGCTGGCACACGCCGGCTCGCTCCGACCATTGCGAGACATCGCTGCATACTATACTCTCGGCTGGCTGGCGCACGAGTCACGGCTGGTCGGCCGGCGCGTGACATCGCAAGCCGGCGCGAGGCAGCGCTGACCATCGCGAGACAGCGTGGTATAGCGATGGACATCTTTCGGTGTAAAAAGGTAAGCGTGATTTCAATTCTCGCCCATCCCATCCACGGCTCGCCTTGCTGGTATAAAACCATCTTGAGAGTACGTCATGCTCACTCGAATGTTTTGATGATGGTGCATCTGTTAGATCATTCGGTTCACTTCAAAATGGTTGAGCTTCTTTATTTTTCATATGGTTATTGACTTACCTGGTGTCAGAGTTTTTATGCCGCCCATGGGCCTCTAACTTTGCTTCATATGCAGTCGAGAAATATCTCTCAGGTATGCCGGTTTCCTCAGGATGTTTTCCTTCACCATTTTTAGGGTTCCGTAGTAAACAAGGAACCCTTATAGTTTCGTCATGTCCGTCTGTCTGTCTGTCTGTCCGCGGTCTAGCTCCGAGACCCTTAGTACTAGAAAACTGTAATTTGGCATAGGTATATATTTTAATTACGCCGACAAAGTGGTAAAATAAAATTATGAAAAACATTTTTTTAGGGTACCTTTCATACACGTAAAGCGGTGATGTTATTTTTTTTCTTTTTTTAACCCATAGTGAGGGGTATCATTGGAAAGGTCTTTCAAAAACATTGTGAGTTTGTTCAAACTATTTTTGGATTCAGGGATCCGTTTGCGAAATATTAAGCTTTAAAGTGCTAATTTTTTTTAGAGTCAAGTGTTGCCCCCTGCCGGCTAAATGGTTGGTTTTGGGTATGTGAAAAAAATCACAACAGTAGTTTATATAACGAAATTAAAAGGAAAACTATCACAGCTAAGTAGGCTTTACAAGTTAACGAGTAATAATTGTACCAACTTAACTTTGCAGTTGCAAAAACATGTTTTCCCATACATTCCGTATGGGAGAACATATTTTTGAACTACAAAGTTAAGTTTGTTTTTGGGATTAATTCATTCCAACTACGGAACCCTTCATTGTGCGTGGTCCGACACGCACTTGGCCGGTTTTTAAAGCAAGTGATAATCAAACAATACCCACATGAATCCGAAAAGTCAGAGGTGCGTGCCTTGGGTTCGATCTGAGACCTATGACTTGGTAGCCCGACAGTCCCACCACTAGGTTATCACTGCTGTTATGGTGGAGCCATGTGTCATGTTCGTGAATGGGCTCCGTTAGTTGGGACTGGCCATATCTTAGCTGCCACGGCTTATTTTTATTTAATTACTAATACTTTACCTATAGTCCTACTTCATCATCATCAGCTTATTAGCAGTCCTCTGCTGGATATAGGCTTCTCTAATTGCATGCCATTCAGCTTGATTCTTGGCAACTCTCATCCAGCTGCTGCCAACCACCTTGCGAAGATTGACGCTCCACCTATCCTGAGGGCGTCCATACGTTTGCCGATTCACGGTCTCCACTCAAGAACACGTCTATCCCAACGATCATCGGTTCTACGGCTAACATGGATATCCCATTGCCACTTCAGCTCGCTAATTCTGTGAGCTATGTCGACAACTTTGGTTCTCTGCCGGATCACCCCCACTTGCGACGACTTTATTAAGTATCTACATCAGGTATATAGGTTCATTGTACTGTAATATCAGCTCTTACACCAGTCTAGGTGACTGCCCAATTTTAATATCATAATTTATTAACAATTTAATTCAGGCCGAGCTGACTCTAGAGAAAGTGAAATCTTAAATCTCAGTTATTTTCATCTTACATAAACGTCACTGGCGAAATGTACTGTAAATTATATAGGTAAATCTCTGCCGAACCATACCGGGAAAACCAGCGTGATGTTATATTATGTATAATTTTAATAGTAGGTAATAAATAATTCAACTGCCTCGTTGGTCTAGTGGTCGCAAGCGCTACTGCTGAACATGAGGTCCTGGGTTCGATTCCCGGGTCGGGCAAAGTGTTATTGGGTTTGTCTATGCTTAGTGAAAGTAAGTCAATCTGCCTAGCCGTTTCCCAACTATGCTGGGGTTGGCTTCCAGTCTAACCTGATGTAGCTGAATACCAGTATTTTACATGGAGCGACTGCCTATCTGACCTACACAACCCAGTAACTGGGTAATACGATATCCCTTGGTACGACTGGTTGTCAGACTTTCGGACTTCTGATGACCCGTAATGACTGTCAAAGATTCACGAACAACAGCCGGGACCAACGGCTTAACGTGCTTTCCGAGGCACGGAGGAGTCTCGGTATGTAAAGATGGTCACCCATCTACGGACCAACCCCGGCAAGCGTACGTGCAGCTGTTATTACTTAGCTACGAGCTCCTCCACGAACGCATAATGAAAGTAAGTAAAATTTTTTAAGTTATTGCATAGCTTTTATCGCGGGCTTTGAGCGCGGCGACCGAATCAAGAAATTCCGTAACGAAAAAACCTAACACCCCCCCCCACTCCGCCTACCATGTAATGACGGTTCACGTAATTTTTGTTTTATGTCATCACGTCATCATCCCAAGTGTAGCGTTGACAAATAGGAAGTATGAAGGTGACAAATGCTATGCAATAGCTTTACCGCGGCAATCCCTGAGTGCCACACGTTTTTTTTTTATTTTTTTTCAATAGTTTGTACACTTATAACAAAAAACTACTTTGACATTTTTTGTCCGTTTTTCTGCCTATTTATTCCAGCTAAGCTCCGAAACGGCTGGAATGATTTTGACGGAACTTTCACTGGCAGATAGCTGATACTTTTATCTTAGAAAAAGAATTAGGATTCACGCGGGGGAAGCCCCAGCCAGCAGCTAGTTAATTACTCTTATTTTTATATTATTTTCACCTTTTTAACATTATTATAATTAAAATTTAATAACGCTATTTGATAAAAATATTACCACAATAAACTTCTAATAATACCTCAAAAATTACGGCATTAAAATTACAAAACTCCTCATTTTAACTTACGTTAAAATAACTCCTGAAATTACGACATCAATTTCCTAATTGCCTTGTGAAGACCACTTAGATTTTATAGCGGTATTTCATATTAAAATGGCCTAATATAATGATAATAACTTTGGAAATAAAGTCGTTATTCCTGTGACTTATGTACCAAGGTTGCTTGTGATAAAAAATGGTGATTTCCACACAAATAAATGATAATGGTGATAGGTACTAATGAGGGTATTACTAGTGGCCATTGGAGTTAGAAGTTTTCGCTCTAGAAAGGACATCGTTAGTGTGTACATTGATCTTTAACTTAGACTTATGTCCCGCCGCTATATCCCGCTAGATGCGAGAAGCACAGAACAAGTTGAAATGGCGGTGCTTGGGGAGGCCTATGTCCAGCAGTGGACGTCTTTCGGCTGAAACGATATAATACAATAAACGTTGATATATTTAGTAACCTAACCCTGTACCTGTCTAGTACACCTGTTTTCTGCGTTCCGCGCACGGTGTGGCATCACGTCGTGTTCTGGATCGCTACAAGTCAATCGTCATCCTGAGGATGCCTCGTTGAGAGGTGAAACACGTGTCAATTTCTTTCAGGAGTTTTTATGGCTCTTTAGAAATAGCTAAGTGGAACAGGTTACTAAATATATCCACGTCTATTGTATTTTATAATGGATTTCCGCAAGGTCACGCCTGTATCAATTAACTATCTGGCTGTAATGATAATGATGATGTCGCCTTCTGTTTTGCTTATTAACCAAGCCCGAAAGGTTTTAAATTACTGTCTTTAGAATGTCAATTTCCTTGTAATTAAATTATTGGTATCGGAATTGGAAATCAGATGGTAGTCACTGCATGTAAACTCCTAAGCTTCAGCTGTAACACTCAGACTCAATATCAACCCTAGAAAATAGCTATGAAATCGTTTGTAAGTACAGTACGACACAACTTAGATATAGCATCGGCAAAGTTCGTAAATCCGATCACAATCCGTACTGAGTGCGCCTTCAAAATTACCAATATTTATTACTACTTTTGTTGAAAATGATCTTTACGCAAACGCAATAACTTGTAAAGAATATAGAAAGAAAGAAAATTCGTTTATTTACGGTAAACATGACGCAAAGAAAGATTTAAAAAAAAAACACGTAAATAACAAATTGGGGGAAATATGCGTCACATCGACGCAAAATGGCCATCGCTCAGCATAAAGCTGCGACCCCATGCGAGACAGAGCCCCAGTGCTGGTTTTCAGCGATAGCCAGCGCTGACGTGATGACGTCAACCGGTGCAGCATATAGTGAAATAACAAATCAAAAATAAAATAAATACAATACTAGTCCTAAATGTTTATACAAATATAATATTTAAAATGGCAACATTTCGTGCCGTCGGCGACTCACGCACCGTAGACTTATTACAATCTGTGCGCGTAGCTGTCATAAAATATTTGCTTGACGTTTTGACGTATTGGCTAATTATTGCATGTACTGGTTACGTAATAATTATATAATATAACCAAATACATTCGTAAAATTGAAATTAAAGACTGCAAATTTTCAAATCTATGCCACAACTAAGTTGTGTCGTACTGTATTTGTTTATTTTCCATTATGTTTCATTACAATATCCTCATCATTTCAGCCCCTCATAATCAACATAATATTCCTTAGTCGCATTTCACAATGCCCACGAAAAAGAGGAAGTAAAAAGAACCTTACAGCCGAAAACATACTCACAGATATAAAAAAAAATACTGAAGCCACTTCCATTGAACCGTTCAAACAATTTATCGTCACAGTAATGTGCTGAATAAAGAAATCTAGGGAAATAATAATTCCGGGGAGCCATCCTGAACAGACATGCCTCTCACGTAATTCGGACAATGAAGATTTTTCCCCGTAACAATGGAAAATTCTTACGTTTTCCCCATTTGCCTTTATTTCGACGAGCCTTTAGATTAGGGCGTTTAGTTCAGTTAATTTGATAAGGGAGATAAGTATTGGTTTTCAATACTGATTAAGGTTTCAGGGTACTTAGTAAGGGTGCGTGCGATAGACAGTTTTTGTTCTATTAATTGAGTTTTTCTCGCACCTTTTATTCTATTCTTTGTGTTTTTCTAGCGCCGCTCTTTTTTACGGAAACAAAAGAGACTTGTGAAGTTATTAGCTTATAGTAAACTAGCTTTTGTCAGCGACTTCGCCCGCGAGCACGTCGGAAATTATCTCACGGGCACGTTCAACATACTACCGGGATAAAAAATATTCTATGTCGTAATCCAGGTTATTTTCTACCTGTGCGCAAAATTTCATCAAAATCCGTTCAGCCGTTTTAGCGTTTAAGCGTAACAAACAAATAAATTCATTTTTACATTAATATAATACTAGTTAGGATACTCGCACATTACATCTAGGATGAAAAGTAGCCTATGTCCTTTTCCAGGTCCCCAGGCTACATGTTTTTGACAACGATCGGTTCATTGATTTAGGCGAAAAAGGTAACAGACAGACGGACAAAGTAATTTTTGCATTTATAATACTAAGCATGGATTGAGAGATCTTCAATCTACATAATAATTTACACTAATATTTTATAGAGCTAAAAAAGTATGTAATTTTGGATGTAGAAGGTAATCTCCGAAACTCCTCACCCGATTTCAATTTTTTTTTACTGATAGATAGCTGACGCTATTACCAAGTGCCATAAGATGTTTGAACTTAAAACACTCGGACGAAGTTACGGGCAAGAAGCTAGTAAGTAATTCATAAAAAGAAACTAAAAAAAATTGTAATCGAATCGAGATTAGGCGGCTTGATGTGCACTGATAAAAAAAAAGCAGTGGCACTCCGGGAGTGCCGACAGAAGTAAAAACTTGAACAAGATCGCCTTGGTGGAAGAAAAACACTTGTATAGAATATTGGTCCGTAACCTTATCTAAATAAAGAGCACAATCGTGTTTACAAAAAAAAAAACTTCCAAAACCTTTAAAGTAAAAATACTTGCATAGACCATTGATCCGTAACGTAATATAAATAAAGAGCACAATCGCGTTTACAAAAATGAAGTGTCGGTAACGGTGTCGCGAGTTCAATTGTTTTTTCCCATCTCAAAAATGCCTAACGCGCCTAAAGAAGTTTTCACTTCAAAAATGCATCGTTTGTAAATACAGACTACTGAATAAAGAGAGATGTGAACAGTTAAGTAACTCAAATTCAAGTGTTTTCGGTTTTAAGGTGCATCCACACCGAAGTTACCCTTTGTAGAGCAACATTTTGCAACATAACATAATATGTAGTAAAGCAAGTTTTACTAAATAACTCTTTGTTATCCATTATTAACAAAAAGCCAAAGCCAGAAACAAATGAATTAATGTCCTTCGCTTCAGTTTCAAGGAAACTGTTCCATTTAAAGACAGTCCCTTGCCAGAGGTGCAAAACATTTTAATCAATTAACAAACCTGTTCTAACAGACAGGTGTCACACAATCTTACTCCATCTCTAAGAAAATAATGCTTCCAATTTAATCCTCAGTCTTTCCTACAAGCTCTATTCTGAAAACAGAGGCGACGTCAAAACAAGGTTGTTAACATCTCTGGTCGGCGCCCGCGACACGCGTCGTGATGTCAGTGCGGACAAATTGTAACAGCTGCGCCGTCGACCGAAATACGATGCATAGGGAGGTGGATGCATCGATGGTTTGGGAGAATTCAAAATAAAAAAATTCAAAATTCAAAATTGTTTATTTCTTTAACCAAATTACACAATTAGTTTGTGATTGGAGCCTTCTTTTAAGCAAACAATGCCTGTATTAGAAGACTCCGCTCGAAGAATCGATGTTTGTAACTGTCGATGGATATGAAAATGCTTTTTTGTAATTGTTTTAATATTTTTCCGTCGATAAAATTAAGCATAGATTCCCTAATTTCGATATGTGCACATTATGAAGAATCACACTGTATTTAGATTGGCATCGACATGCTAAGAAGAAGAATCAAAGATGAATAACTGCATGTTCAATTTTTAGGTTATTATTTAAATGTAATTGTAATAATGTAAATGTAATAATGTAATTTAATATTATTGCATGCAGTATTTATATTATATTATTTTTTGTAATTTATTCAAAGAGCAGGAAATAAAAGGCTATTATTAAAATTTATTTTATAACTGCATGTTTCACCTTTTCAAGTTTCTTAAAGAAATATCGATAACCTTTTCCCATCACTTCACAATAATCACGAATGACATAGAGACATTAAACTGGGGATTATAACATCCCCATAATAATAACTCAATTAAATCTTTTATATTTATGGCCATCGTTAAATCACCACACTGTGACTCTAAATTAAATTAGATTTTGCAATAAAATTATGAAATAGTTCATTTTATTTTGGTTGTTTTATGGGCAATACATAAGTTGTTAGTCATAGTGTTGTTAAGACTTATTGAAATTGCGTTTGGCTGGTTTTCTCCTGAGGCCCTAGTGTGAGTTTCTTTTAACCATTTCGACTTTACGCATCGACCGCGTTCGGCGCTCCGATTGGCCCTTCACCAGCGAAGACCAGTGAAGGGCCAATTGGAGCGCCGAATGCGGTCGATGTGGTCGAGTCGAGATGGTTAAAAGAAACTCACACTAAGGCCTCTGTAAACAGGAAAGGTATGATTCCGCACGCACAATGGTCCACCTGACGGACTAAGTGCGGAAACCAAACCCCATAACATAGAACATAGGTATGATTCCGAATAAAGCTGCACGCGGCAGTGCTTGCACGTCACTACTAGCCCCATACATTTTTATTGGTATATATGAGACTAGCTGCACCCATTGGTTTCACCCGCATAAGTCTTGATCCCGGGGGAATATCGGGATAAAAAATATCCGATGTCCTAATTCAGGTGATGGTCTACCCATGTGCTAGAAATATATATAGCTATCAGTTATTTTCCTTGAAAGACAGGCCTCCAGGATCTGTTTAAAACTGGCATGCGACTTAAGGTGAAAACTTGTAAATTGACAAATATTTCACATTGCTAGTTACAACGGCAAAAGGCAGCATCCTTGAATTTCACTTTTCACATTATAATCAGATTTTTTTTTTTTTCATACTGATGATTATGATCTTTTATTTTTCGTGTGGTGACTAACTTGTTGTCAGAGTTTTTACACCACCCATGGGCTTCATATACCGTCGAGAAATACCTCTCAGGCATGCCAGTTTCCTCACGATGTTTTCCTTCACCGTTTTTTCCGAAAAGTCAGAGGGGCGTGCCTTGGGTTCGAACTCGAGGCCTATGACTTGGCAGTCCGACGTTCACACCACTAGGCTATCACTGCTCAAACATTACTATGATGTTGTTCAATATTACATTGAATAAGGTTGATCTTCTGACAATCCATTCCAATTATGTTAATATAAGACGCCATTATTCAAAGCTGCCAAAAGATAGACCTTGATCGCGCTATCGATATGACGTAGAACGTAGTTATCTCCTAATATATTATACCAACTAACTTCTCATCATATAGGCTAGGCTGTGATATCGTGTAAGCGAAGCGTAAGCGGATGTTGAGCGGAAACAAACAACAAATGCCAGGACTGAAAGCAGGCACTTAGCAGGTACTTATATAAGTAGGTACTGGTGTATAGACTATACACCGTTCTATTAATCGTTGAGCTTCTTTTAAGTTCTGAGTTGAGCTGCACGATTACTGACAAATGCGTGCACTGACTGGACAGGTCCACTCAAACCTGTATGGTTCTTTCCTCAAAAGACCATTTCAGACACAAACCTACATGGTCCTCAAATGAAATTATATGACCAAGATTATTTCCGGGTTTTTTTATATACACATTGACATTAATGATTTTTATCTAAACAATGACATGAATATTTACTTTTACAGTATTATATTATTTTAATTATTGTGAATGTGAAGACTATATGGGTCATTCCTTTTTGTTTTGTTTTTAATTTTTTCTCAGATAGTTCTAATCATGGTCTGACAGTTTGAGTAATTTATGTGGCCTACACAAATGTCCTTTTTTTGGTATTGTTCGTCGGATCGTTGAGCTCCTTAAATTCTGAGTTGAGCTGCACGATAACTGACAAATGCGTGCACTGACTGGACAGCCTCTCTCAATCTGTGTGGTGCTTTCCTCTAAAGACCACTTCAGATACCAATCCACATGGCCTTCACATGATCTGACCAAGATTATGTCTGGACTTTAAAAGAGACTGTGACCTCTGAGTTTGTTTCGGTCTTTCTTCTCAGAGTAGTCAGATAGGAAACGCCGACCTCATCTAGTTTTTAAAATATGATTGACGTGTAAAAGTGTTTGTACAAACCTACTTACAGAAATAAAATCATTTATCATTATGAGGCTTTTGGCTACTCTGTATGTGTGTATTTTATGTCTTTTTAGAGTTCCGTACCTCAAAAGGAAAAACGGAACCCTTATAGGATCACTTCGTTGTCCGTCCGTCAGTCAAGACCCATTTTCTCCGGAACGCGTGGAGGTATCAAGTTAAAATTAATATCAAATACGTAGATCTATGTTCCCTTGGAGCCCTAAAAAAATCAAGCTTCTATGTCAACGCAATAAAAAAATGTAGCCATTTATTATTACTTATTTTGATACTCGCAAATAAATCAAAACTTACAGGGTACTTCCCGTTAAAATAGAATCATGAAATTTGACAGGAAGCAAGGTTTCGCAGCACAAGTAAAGGAAAAAGTTCGAAAATTTATAATTTGTAATTTCCTCATTTAAAAAAAATGCTGTTACAAATGTACATTTGTAGAATTCACTGTGAATTAATCGATGTATAGGAGAACATGTTTCTCAACTACTAAGTTTGTTCTTGGGATAAATTCAACACAACTACGCAACCCTTCATTGTGCGTGGTCTGACATGCACTTGGCCAGTTTTTTTTGTAATCTGTGTTTTTTTTTGTGCAGAATAAACAAATTTTCTTTCTTAATTATTAAATTCGTGACAGTGGGAGAATTTTTGACCAAAAAAATACATCATAAGATCAACTGTATGTAAACGAAAGTCACACAATTTTTATAAAGTTCTGAACATTACGCCACTACCATTTCGTCACTAACCAACCGTATTTTCATTTACTCATTTGATTTTATTTCGTTACTGTCACTACGACTCGCTCGACTCGCTCCTTTATTCCAGTATATTCCATAATTTTCCACCAGCCCCACAATTAACATAATTACAAAACGAACCAGACATAGTTGGGATATCGTTTGCCAACGGAATTATATCGGCGACGCGCATAATTACCAGTTTGATGTAATTAGTACTGACACGACAAATTAACCGCAGAGTAGCTACGAACCGAATTCAAAGTACGAATAATTTATTATTTATTTTAAAATATATTATAAGTATAGACAACGACTTTACTCTATTTCCTAATAATGATACCTTCTAAATTATACTTTGTTCTACTTTCTAACGTCACCTCAACTCAGCTTATGAAGCGGTGTTTAGATAAATTTGTCGCGCTGTCTGTAAGCAAACACCAGTTATGTAGACTTAATGCTAAATTTAAGTCAGTGATTAGAACTTAAATTTGCTGTTTTTTCATTGGTAACTAACACCCTAGAATTGTGCGAAACGACAAGTAATTAGGTATATCGATATTACCTACTGCATTTTTCAGACAAAAAGCCTTCTTTTGTACAAAAGACAGAGCTTTGAGGTCAAACGTATCAGCTGGTCTATTCTGTAAAAATGTCATCGTGAAAACTTAGATGAAGTGTGCTGTAAATCGTGTCGATACCTAGCATCAGGTGGAACGACAGCTCACTTCACCTAAATATTCACGGTGAGATTTTTGCAGAATATTTCGGTTGGTATATCTGTCGCAGATGGATTGTCGAATCCGCTGTTTATCATATCCGCTAGCCGTTTTACAAAACAGCTCCGTTATGTAAACAGCCGTTTTACAAAACAGCCGAACGACGCCGTTTAGCGATTTTCCATAATTATTGAAATTTAACACGCAGAATTGCATAAACGTTTTGCATTTACCAATGCAGCGGGTCGACGGTTAGAGGTTATGAAAAACAGCGTGTAATGAAATGTTGGATTGTAGATTTAAGTTCTATATTGTGACTCCCGTGGCTCTATGTGTCATAACAACAATAATAGCGTCCGAAACAGAAATAAATAAAACAAGTGAAAATTATCCTAACTCAAGTAAAAACAGTGGTTTTAAGGACAATTTTAAATGTAAAGTTTTCAGAATTTTAAGAAAGTCAGTCCTAAAAATACTAAATAGTCTAGTAACTGCCATCAACTTGGAAGTAGAGCTCGCCGGCCGCTGCTGCGGCACCACTCGCTTCGCTCTGTCACAGTTATATCCTGACCTAAACCAGTTGGTAAGGGTGCCCTAGCTTAGTTACTGCGACCAATTCGACATTAGAAGCCACACCAAAAGCTTACTCTGTCTGTAGATAAGCCATTCTGCATCACGACCAATGTAGGTAGCGGTTTTGTTAAACGTAGCGCAAGGGTAAAGTTACGTAAAACGGCTGAACGTTGTTCAGCTGTTTTACATAACGGAGCTATTTTGTAAAACAACTAGCAGTTTTATAAAACATCGGTTTCGAAAATCCATCTATGACTTATCCATGGTAACTCGCGTGATCAACACAAGGTTTTGCTAGTCAGATATCATAATTATGGTAACTCCACCAGCCAGAGGCCCTAGCTATCCTATAGCATTTCGGTTCAAATTTTTGCATCAAAGACAATAAGTATTGCCCAAAGATATGAACAAGTCTTAAAATTAAAACTAAGTAAATACTCCGCGCGTTAAAAAAGTTAAATTCATTGAACAAATAAAAGCAAAATGCGGATGGACGTGCCAATAGTAACGATTTCTGTGAAAATCCCGGATCGTCAACCTGTGGTGGCAACAGCCATTTTAACAGTTTTCCTACAATCAAAATGAACATAATATGTTTCGTGTAGGTATTAAATAATAAATGTTAGCATGTTCTTAAAATAACTCGACGAGACGCGACGTTTCTCTTACAACGTACCTACTTATCAACGCTTTTGTGTAACTTCCATTCAAGAAGGTAGGTATTATGTTCAATCCTGTCAGGTTTCCGGGAATTTTCTTTTCTTATTCACGTAAGTAGCTACGTACTTATATTTTCAAGAATTCGTATAAAAGATTATATTAGAAAAAAGATCTGATTTCGTTATCATTTCTTTTACCATTCTCTCTGAATCTTGGTGCTACGGAACGATGCTTTTGGAGTTCGTATATTGCGTGTGGGGGTGTGTTCGTATGTGTATTTAGTAGTCAACTTTTATGGACTGATACTAGAACTATCTTTGCCTTCGGCTTCACCCACTTAGTGGTCGGTTATTACCCCACGGGAACAAATTACCGTGACAAAAAGTATCCTATGTCCTAATCCAGGTTATGGTCCATTTGTGTGCCTAATTTCATCAAAATTCAAAAGTTATTTATCTAATTTTAACTAGGCTGAGAATCAGCACTTTTCGAACATCAAAATTACACATGATGGTCCCCCAAAAACACCCACCCTTCACCTCTTCCTAGTGCTTTAGCTGGGAAGAAGCAGCATCGAAATTCCAAATTCGTTCAGTCGTTAATGCGTAAAAAGATAACATGCAGACAGACAGAGTTACTTTCAAATATAATAAATGTATTATTGAAAGTAGTCATGTTTGAAAATGCGACGTAGGTCAATTAATCTGCCTAGTCTTTTTATTACAATAGTGCAATGAAAAAATCGGATTTCTTGAGATTACTTTTAATAAAATACTTTTTAAGCGGAGTACAAACTTTGTCAGTGATGTTCCCAGAGTAGAAGAAGGGAATCGACAACATATGAAAAAGGCGAGAATTTTGACACACAGGAGTCACAGACTATAAAATAATATTTTAACACTTTTATCAACTAATTTGGGGTTGGCTTTCCAGTCTAACCGGATGTAGCTGACTAACAGTATTTTACATGGAGTGACTGCCTATCTGACGTCCATAATCCAGTTACTGGGTAACATAATAAGCAGGCAAGACTGGTTGTAAGACTTTTGGGCTTCTGACTACCCGAAACGACTGTCAAAGATCTACGAATGACAGCCGGGACCAACGGCTTCTGAGGCACGGAGGGGTCTCGATATGTAATGGATGATCACCCATCCACGAACCGACCGCAGCAAGCGTAGCTTAACATTCGATTGATCCGCGCAGCCCTTATTATTTAGTTAAGAGCCACGAGGACTCACCATACATTAATAAATTAATCAACGGCCCCAAACACTCAACAGCTACCAGTCCCAATTACAATGAACACGATATAATAATTAAACAATTCACTCTAAATTGAGGTTGCATGTCGTAATTCTTTCTCTGGCCCGTGATTGGCTGATACAGTAGCCTGTGATGGTAGCATATAATTTTGGCGCAATTAACTCCAATCACTATTGATTAAAATGCGGTGGACGCGGTGAGTGCGATCCGCCATATTGGTTTTCTATAAAATTAGCTGTGCCCCGCGGTTTCACACACCGTTTAATTGATACCTCATTGACATAGGCATCTACAGTTCAGCTCTTCTCGGAAACGTTCGGTTCTTGTCGGGCGGCCGCCCTCGTCCCCCGACCCAACGCATCGCATCGCTCGTCCGCACTATGACTTTGTTTTCATTTAGCGTTTTTTCTGACTTTTTTTATTTTGCTCGACACCTTAGGGTTGTATCGTGATGTTAAATAGCCTATAACCTTCCTCAAGGATTAGGCTATCAAACAAAAATCAAAATATTTCAATTCTGACAAGGACTTTCGGAGATTAGCCCGTCCAAACATACAAACTATTCAGCTTTATTAAATTAATAATTTATATGTGGGAGACGGGTATGTGACTTTCGTTATTATCAGCGATATTTTAACTACTGTGGGCGTAATGTGGGTAGTGTTGGTTAATGCGCAATAGAAAAACAGTTTGCAGTTCAGATCACATTATAATTTACTATCAAATGAATCACACTAGCTAAATTATACACACACTGGGTGCGACGGCGTTTATTAAAATCACCAAGTAACAAAATGATCACAAATTACAACTAACACAATAACTGAGCACCACGAATCGAGAACAGTTCTGCGACGTCATGACTCCAATGCGACCAAAAGCTGAATGCCTTCCTCGCCTTGGCCTTAACACACCACGACTCTGTAGAAGCGCGCCTTTTTTGGTGTAGGTAGGTCACTTTTGATGTCACCAGTGGCGCGCTTGCGATTCGTTTCGTGTCCGTACTAATGATCGGATCCGACATATAAATAACTAGCTTCTGCCCGCGACGTCGTCCGTGAGCCTATAACCTTCCTCAAGAATTGGGCTAACCAATGCAAAATTATTTTTGACTGAAAGTACCGGAGATTACCCCCTACATACAAACAAATATACTAATTTTACCTCTTTTTAATATTAACTATAAAGTATAGAGATGTATGGATAATAATTGAATTATTATGGTGAGTTTTAATTGTTTTGTTAATTGATGTGTTATATTTCTGCCTAGCTAGTTATTTCGGAATATTAATTAGAGCTTGAATTCAAATATTGATGTTGGGTTATGTATTTGTGTTAATGTTTTGGTTGGTTTGTTTATGGAACAAGTAGTTACCATATTTATCATTGTATTGAGCTTTCGTGTACGAAGATAAATAAGTGTTGAAATTAATTATATCTGTCTTAATATCTTCTTTTATTATAAGACTGTTACTGAAAACAGTATGCTATTGTCTCAGAATCATCTCGATGATGATTACAAAATATTTTGTTGAGGGTTAGAAAAATAGTTCACAAAAATAAACTAAATTAACCTACTAAAGAATCGAGAGAGCGATCGACATTTATATACAAGATTCCGACTTCAACAGTTGGGCAGTTGCCCGCCAGACACAACACCCATCTGGTCGGAGGATCTTCCCTTTTCTATGGTGGATGAGTGAACTTTACACCCTGTTCCTCATACCAGCAAACAGCAATCAGATAAGCGATCCTATTTAGTATAACTACTGAATGAAGATTTGTGACATCTGCAACAAAATAAACTTTAATTGAAGATCTTTCGAGTGTTCAACTCAAAGCTACAATGGCTCTTTCTTCAAAAGGCCTTTTCGGATAACCTTGTGTTTCTAAACTCACATGATATCTTAACTATAATGTTTGGACTTTAAAAGAGACAAACTCAAAGGGCTCTACCCTTTGAGTTTGTTTTTGCATTTTTCTCAGCGATCAGTCACTTATGAAAGAAAATACGTTTATTTGTGGTAAACATGACACAAAAAAAGATTTTAAAAAAATACGTAAATGGGTGCCCCAATTCGAAAAATCACTAAGTCCATTTTTTCATTTTTAACTGTGAGCTTGTTTTGCTCACAAAAATAAATCCTGAGAAGGACTCGAATGTGTTACAAAAATAAAAATACCACCAAATCATAGTGCAAAAATATGCTTGTTATTTAAGTATAAAATAAAAATTTATAAAGTTATTTTAAACATAATATATTTAATTGAAAAAAAAATGTACTTTGCGTAAATCAAAAGGGCTTAGTTGGACTTAGGGATTTTTCGAATTGGGGCACCCAAATAACAAATTGGGGGAAAATATTCGTCACATCCACGCAAAACGGCCATCGCTCAGTATTGTGAGGTTTTATTATGGGATGGGATGCAATCTCATGCTGTACAGGCTGGCAAGAACACTGTTCGGCATCCGAACAATCTGACAAGATATGTTTAAATTAGGATTTTTTTATATGGCTTTCGTTTGTTGGTAAAAAAAATGATGGTCTACCGTCAGACGTCGTGACGCGAGTGTGTGCTTATAATATTATAAATAAAATAAAAAATAAAAATAAAAAAGCCTTTATTCTACCATAAATACATTGAATAATTTGAGCATATTATTTTATATTAACACATAATGGTTTATTACATTTTAACATTTGATTATCATTAATATTATTGTTTATTATTTGAGTTAAAATCATATTTATAATTGTATTTATTATTCATAAGTGCTTGTAAGCAAAACAAAGTTTAAAAAATGTATATAAGTATTAAAATATTATTATTAATGTTGGCATGCACGTGAAATTATTTATTTATGGAAGTCGCCTCTGCGGCGTAGGCCTCCCCCAACTTTCTCCATTTTTCCCTATCTCTAGCTTGTCTCCTCCAGTCTGGTCCACATCTTTCTTTAAATATATCTTCTCGGCGCTTCCGCGGCCTTCCTCGTTTTCTTTTCCCATCTCTAGGTACCCACTCTATGATTTTCCTTGTCCATCTTTCGTTTTCCATTCTACAGATGTGTGATTAGAAGAAAAACTAAAATATCTGACATAGTAGACAGAATAAGAAGTCTGAAATGGAAATGGGCAGGGCACATCTGTAGAATAATATTATACCAATGGTTTAAATATAATCTTGCTCTCCTTAAAAGTTATTTAATTTTTACACTGTCCCGGTCCTGAGTGCCGCAGCCAAGTGCGATGCTTACAGTATAAATGCTGCGACCACATGCGAGATAGAGCCCTGGCGCTGATTTTCAGCGACAGCCGGCGCTGACGTCATGACGTTAACCGGTGCAGCATAAAGTGAAATTACAAATCAAAAATAAAATAAATACAATATTTAGTGCTAAATGTTTACACAAATATAATATTTAAAATGACAACAGTAAGAAATTACTAAAACAATGGCATGTACTTAAATACGTAACATCACGCCTTTCATCCCCAAAGTATTAGGCAGAGGTGTACCTGTAATACACCCACATTTCGCCAGTTATGTTTTAAGTCTCATATAATAGGGGGCGAGCCTATTGCCATCAACCGGGCACAAATCCAGACTCCGGGCTGCTACTGAGAAATTCCTAACAAAAAATCAAACAATAACTCTTTGCCCGGCCCGGGAATCGAACCCAGGACCTAGTGCTTACGACGACTAGACAAACGAGTCTTAAAAGAAATCTATTTACAGATTTTTAAGCTATTGCATAGCTTTTATCGCGGGCTTTGAGCGCGGCAACCGAATCAAGAAATTCCGTAACGAAAAAAACCTAACACCCCCACTCCGCCTACCATGTACCATGACGGTTTCCATAACAACGTGATGTTGTCATGGGAACGTAATTTTTGTTTTATGTCATCACGTCATCATCCCAAGTGTAGCGTTGATAAATAGGAAGTATGGAGGTTACAAATGCTATGCAATAGCTTTACCGCAGTAGTCCCCGAGTGCCACACGTATTTTTTTTTATAATTTTACGCGTTTTTAACTTTTTATACCCACGTTTCTATGCTTTAAAACTTCTTTGCTCATCCACTTGACATAACCTTTAGCAGCTTTGCTTACACCCACGCGAAAGCAGTGGGTGTGAAGAGATGAGAATAAAGTTCAAAGAATTCACATTTTAAGTTGAAACGTTTTATTTCACGTTGGCATTTACATAGTGAAAAGAAAGGTCAGGATTTTTTTGGACGGTTGCAAAAATTTGGAACTGCGGAAAAAGCTCGATAAGAAATCTTTTAAAAATAAACTAGAAGGCTATTTTCAACTTATGCCTCGAAAATGAACTTGGGCTTCTTATGATGCTCACTTTTTTAAATAAATGAGCCATTTTTTTAACTTTTTGGCCTTTTCACACAGTTGGTCGCAGTTACTAATCTAGGGTACCTTGACAAAATGGGTTTGGTTAGGTTAGAACTGTGACTAACCACGCATGAGCCGAATTAGTCGTAGGAACTAAGCTAGGGCATCCCGACCATTTGGGTTAGGTAAGGTTATAGAATTGTGACCAATCCCGCGCGAGCCGAGCGAGCGTAGCGAGCGCAGCGAGCGCTGCCGTAACAGCGGCCGGAGGGCGATACATCCAAATTGGCTGCGGCCAACTTACTTCCTCGGCTATTTAGTATCTTTAAGGACCCTAAAATAAGGAAGGAATTATTTGAGCTTTCATTTGCCATTCAAAACTAGTTAAGTTTTTGGCTGAAAAATGACTAAAATGATCGAACCAGAATGAACCCAGATGAAAACCGTTTCTATAAAAAAACTAGCCAGTTCATTGCCACACAGCATTACCAGAATAATCTATAAAAAGTTTACTCAATGAATTACAAAACTATACCGACCCATTAATAAAACGTTGAGTAATTCCCATTCGCTCCATTCCGTTTGGCTGCAATAAGATAAACAAACAATTTTAACAAATGTAGTGGGAAAATAAACATTGTGTCTGTGGCATTATTTTGAGAACAAAACACTGGCGGCACCTGGCAACTTAGCGTGTCATGGAAATTGACTAAAAATAAAACGTATCAAAGGGGACTTTGAAGACAATAGGTAATTGAATCAGAAGTTAAAGATACATTAGGCATGATAATCTGGGTACATTAGCAACTTTATTTATTAACATGGATAAAGGACCTAATTGGGCTAAAGGGGCTTGTGGCTAAGTAATAACAGCTGCACGGGTCGATCGATCAGGTTAAGCTACGCTTACCGCGGTTGGTCCGTGGATGGGTGACCATCTTTACATACCAAGTCCCCTCCGTGCTTCGGAAAGCACGATAAGCCGTTGGTCCCAGCTGTCATTTGTAGATCTTTGACAGTCGTTACGGGTAGTTAGAGAAGCCCAAAAGTCTGACAACCAGTCTTACCAACGGGTATCGTATTACCTAGTCACTAGGTTGTGGAGGTCAGATAGGCAGTCGCTCCATGTAAAATACTGGTATTCAGCTGCATCCGGTTAGACTGGAAGCCGACCCCAACATAGTTGGGAAAAGGCTAGGCAGATGATGATAAAGGACCTAATTTAAAAACATGTTGGGTTTTAAATAGAAAATTTAAAAAACCCCAATACAGAAAAGAAAAGAAAACATTTCATACCAAATCATTTCATCAAAATCATCATCTACAATCATCAATCATTTCATTTAAAAAATCAAAAACAAATCCAAATCCTATATCTGCTATTATTTTTTCAAGAATGTGCTAGTGTGCTGCATATCCGGGCTGCAGCATCAGCTTATCGTGTTGCCACCATTGCATTGTATGTAGAATTAAATACTGATCAAAAGGAATCCAAACACGACATTCTGCTTTATTTATTTTTAACCGACTTCCAAAAGGAGGAGGTTTTTTTTTCTTTTTTTTTTGGATGTTTGTTACACGATTACTCCGCCAATTATGAATTGATTTTGATGATTCTTTTTTGTTTGGTAGATCATACTTCAGAGGTAGTCCCATATAAATTTTATTAACTTTGCTTGGGTAGTTTTTGAGTTAGCTTCAATAATACGTATTTTTTCCACTTAGTATGTGGATGATATGATAAGTTCCTGTCACTGCTATTTACATAGCAGGTAGTGGTATTCGAATCTGTGTGGGGTAGGTACCACAACTTAAAAGTGAAAAATAAAAACGTTTTACAGAAAAAACAACCGACTTAAAAAAAAAACACTACAAAGTGAAAAATAACTTTAATTTTGGAAGTCGGTGTCTTTGGTTTTGAATTTTCGTTCTTTGTCACCGACTTTTTCACTTTGTAGTGTTTTTTTTTAAGTCGGTTGTTTTTGTTTTGTAAAAAGTTTTTTTCAATAATATACTAGAGTGTTGGATATTCTGGCTGCAGCATCAGACCAAGAATTCCATAATCTTGCATAGTTATATGGCATACATGGATGTTTAAAATTTTAGGTCACACACATGTTTGAAAGTAAATACCCATTATGCGTCTAAGATCCCTACCACAGCTAACACAAAAGAGTTGATTACCTTGAAACGGCCAAACCGATTTTGATAAAACATATCTAAGAACCATCGCTGAAAAACCCACTTTAAAATAAAAAATAAACCGCATTCAAATCAGTTCACCCGTTTAAGAACTTTTGTGCCACAGACAGACACACGCTCACATAGCGGTCAAACTTATAACACCCCTCTTTTTGTTGCGTTGGGGGTAAAAAATATTTGAGCCTGATAGCTCAATCTGCATGGTATATACAGAGTGTATCAGAAATGTATGGTCATATTTAAGTGTGTGGTACAGACCATTAAACTGAACAAATTTCTACATGGGACCTACCATCGTAATTACGAAAAAAGTATCAGCTGTCCCATACATTTGGGTCCAGTAGTATTGAAGTTTTGTATGGAATAGCAGATTTTTTTCGCGATTACAATGTTGGTCCCATGAACACACATCTTTAATAATGACAATACATTTGTAATATATGCTGTATTTACCTTTTTTATGTAAAGAATAAACGCTCCTAAATGATCAATTTTTTTTTTGTAGGATTATTAATAGGTAGGCATGAACGAATTAACGAAAAATGCACTGATCCCAGCGTGGTTTAACCAGACTCGATAAATCGAATGAACCCCAAGATTTGCACTAGCCCCTGGAGCCTCATGCTTCATGGGGTTACAGAGGCCATTGCATATCAAGGAGTATACCGGTAGACACGGTAATGGTAAGGAAGCCGTGCCCTTAAGATATGGAAGGATTCGTGAGCCATACCGGTAGTAGGTAAAGAAAATTATGTTACTTAAGAACTTGAGACGATTTTGCGAGTTATTTTACTACAGAACATTTCATATAACCCTTTCTACAAAATTTACGTGTTTGTAAGGAAATTTTGAAAAGTGTAATACTACTGAATATTGTCTTTATAGTGTCAAAGTACGACGCTGCTTACTCTGTCGTCACAAAGAAGACGCGACAACGATCGTAAACGTCTTAGTACTAAAATTAAATGGTGAGCTCCTTAATCAAGTGATGCGCCTATTGTCGGGCAAATTGTGTGAAGATTTACTGGTGAACTGATTGAAGGAAGGAGGGAAAAGATTTAATGTTTTTGGTAAAAGGAGCTAGGGGAAAGGAGTTTACCACAAATTAACGTATTTTCTTTCTTTTTGGGGTTCCGTACCTCAAAAGGAAAAAACGGAACCCTCATAGGATCACTCGTGTGTCTGTCTGTCTGTCATAGCCAATTTGCTCCGAATCTAATGGACCGATTAAGTTAAAATTAGGTACACATGTGTATTTCTATGACCCGAACACGAACGTGTAACGTAAATAAATTAATTTTGAATACCTATAGGGGTCACTTTTGGGGGGCAAACAAGCAAAAAAAAAGTTTTGCTAACAGTATCGTGTGATATATCATATGAAAGGACTTGTTGCGAGGATCTAGAACTTTTTATATAATTTTAAAATAAAAACTTTTAAAGATATTTAAGAAATTCCTTATCTCCGAAACTACTGGACTTAAAAATTTGAAAAAAACTACATAGTATAGCTCTTTACTCATAGATTACAGGAAAGCCTATTTATAAGAAGACTTAAAATAACATGGTAAATCAAAATTGTGCGTATAAACTTACATTTGCAGTTGGAATGTATGGGAGAACATGTATTTAAACTACAATGTTAAGTTTGTATTTGGGTTAAATTCATCCCAACTACGGAACCCTTCATTGTGATTTAAAGTTTTCGTTGAGCTCCTTAAGTTCTGAGTTGAGGTATATGGTTATTAATACGAGCACTGACTAGACAGGGCTACTTATACACCGTGAAAGCTGAATCACAGTTTTGCTAGAATAAACATTGTTCAGACCATGGTCTACTACCATACTACACCATCCAATAAAAAAAAACATAATTGATTTTTGAAAAAACACAAAAAAAATACAAAGTTTAAAATGTCAAGATTATTGTTACTCCTTACAACACAGACACCACGCATGGGACACAGCATTATTTACAGGGAAATGTACCTCCATAAACGAAATTTAGTAGTAGATAATCTTGACATTTTAAACTTTGCCTTTTTGTGTTTTTTCCAAAAATAATTTATGTTTTTTATTATTGGGTGCTGTAGAATGGTAATAGACCATGGTCTGAATAAAGTTTGTTCTAGCAAAACTGTGATTCAAATTTCATGGTGTATATCAGTGAGGTTATTTCCTCAATAGACTATCTCAGACTCTAATCTGTATGGTCCTCAATGGCCTGACCTCTAGATCCTCTCTAGATCTCTGATCCTCTAGACTTTAAAAGAGATTGCGACCTCTGAGTTTGTTTCAGTCTTTCTTCTCAGAGTAGTCGAATAAGAAATACCAAACCTTAGTGTTTTTTAACCAATTCACAGAAACAAATATAATTTTATCATTTTGTCCTTTTTTCATTATGATTTTATTAAGGTAGGGTCTTCCAGGCTCCTAGGAATGCGCCACCGTCGGATTCCCAGGTAATGATGGGAGAAGTTCACATCGGCGTCGAGTCAACGATGAAGTATCTGGGACTCGTCCTCGACAGACGGTGGAACTTCGTGGAGCATTTCCGACGATTGGCTCCCAGACTGGAGCAGGCCGGGGCTGCTTTGAAGCGGCTCCTGTCCAATCTAGGGGGTACAAACGCCTCCTGCCGGAGGCTATACGCGGGGGTCGTGCGGTCCATGGCCATTTACGGGGCGCCGGTGTGGGCGCGTTCATTGAGGCTGCGGCCAGCCTTTTTTATGGCATTTGAAATATGTTGCACAATCCGCCTAATGATGTAAGCCTTACATGAAGAAGCACTTACTTGGAAATGGAAACCAAGGATCCATGAAAATTGTAATCGAGGCGTGAGTATCCCTCCTTTTGCGTAGAACTGACAAAGAATTTGTTAGTAGCAGAGGCTTCCATCGAAAGAAGAATCTATCAGCCAAATTTCTAATAAAAATACGCTTTCTCATTTTGCTTTTCGCTTTAACAACTGAGCCCGCTTGGTCCACTCTCCCCACAGAGAGAAAACCTGTATCCCAACAGTGAGGAACGTTATAGGCTGATTATGCTTATCAATTTGCTATCCAATCTAATCCTTTGACAAGATTCTGAAGTGCTGTTTCAGAAATTTTGTTTTGCTGGCGGTGTGTCCATGTAGTATTTTATTTATTTTAAAATAACAAAGTTAGAAGTGCATTTATTTTTCACTATATTCACATCAGTGGTGTTCTTCAGACAAGTTTGATGCGTAGTACTCGCAACTGGTGTGCGTGTATGACCAGATGTATAAACGTAAACGAAGCAAAAGGAGTATGTTAGGAGTGGTGTTCTATAGTTTCTGTCTACCCCCATAGGAAGAAGGCGTGAGTTTATATTTGTGTGTGTAATTCACATCAAAACCCAACTAAAAGACTTCAACACTTTATCACCGCTCAAAAATTCCCAAGAGATTACGACCTCCTTCCGACGACCAGCTATTTATAATCTTTCAGTTTAAAGACTCACCGCTTATACTGAATTTTGAAACAAACTCGTCGCATATAAACTCATATAAATGACATTCCTTGTGGCCTGAACGTGGAACAAGAATTATAGCTTCACGTCCTATTTGATGAATTCAGGCATACGAATAACCAACCAGTTTAAAATGACCCATCCTCGCACTTATGTTTACCGTCAACTCTACTTTAATGTAAGACGTGTTATACTTTGTGGATAGGGGGTTGCAAGTAATCAGATAAACCCGGACAGTCCTATTAGAACAGCAGCATTTTTTCTTACTGTAATGTTTACTGCATTGTAAGACCAGTGTCCAGACAGAGACGGAAAAATATTGATGATAGATGGAGAGGGAGAGGAACGCCAAAGAAAAGAAGGATTGATTGTGTGAGGAATGATATGCAAGAGAAGGGAGTGAATGATGGTTTGACTGTTGACGGGGAGAATAGACGAATAAAAAAAGTGTGGCACTCGGGGACTGCCGCGGTAAAGCTATTGCATAGCATTTGTATCCTCCATACTTCCTATTTGTCAACGCTACACTTGGGATGATGACGTGATGACATAAAACAAAAATTACGTTCCCATGAACATCACGTTGTCATGGGAACCGTCATTAGTACATGGTAGGCGGAGTGGGGTGTGTTAGGTTTATTTTCGTTACGGAATTTCTTGATTCGGTCGCCGCACTCAAAGCCCGCGGTAAAAGCTATGCAATAGCTTAAAAAACACAACTGCTCTGCCAAAAAACGAACTAAAAACTAAATAAAAAACAAGTTGTATTACGTAATCTGAATACCTATACAAAGCGAAAGGTCACTCATTTACTCACTGACTAAAAAGATAAATAAAATTGTAATTGTTATCGGGGATCGTCGTCGTATCGTTGTGTGAAACACTTTTTAATCTAAGAAGTCCTCTGACAGCAATGAAATATTTTTGAATATGGAGCTATTCAGCTGCTTTTTTATTAAAAAAAAATAATATATATAGCCTATGTCACTTGGGATAATGTAAGGATTCTAACTATACCTTATACATCCAAATAAGTTCATACATCCAAATAATTTCAAGCATTTAAAAGTTATGGTGGAACAAAGAAACTCATATACATACATACATGAACCCTGCAAATATAACACTTCTTTTTGGGCAGAGACGTGTTAAAAGTAGTGCGCCAACCCCACGTAACATGGGACAAGGGCAGGAAGGTGATAATGAAGGACCAGTGCTCAACAGTGCAACGGATGCACCGTGAATACCACATAATATTATGTGACATATTATATAACACGTCACTGGTGCTGTCTTCCAACAATGAGGGTTTTCATGTAAATTAACGCCACCAGTTGGAGTCACTTTGACAAGAAGTCTTCCATTTCAACAGTGAGTATAAAATGTATGATGATGTTTATCATTCGTTTCATTCATTTGTTCATCATTCAGTCACGAATAAAGAAAATATAGGCGTTTTGATACTTTTGACAGGTACTCAGACCTCATGTCTCAGTGCTGCCACCTGGTAAGCGTCATTTCAGAAAACCCTTATTTAAGGTGTGAGTGTCTGTTACCACTCTACATACTTTACTTCTATTATAAAATATGCAAAACATATCTGGCAATAACAACATTCTGATTTTACAAAACCGTTATCTAACTCATGTACGTTATGTTCTAAATGTTTTTCCATTGAACATACGATGAGAAGCTGGTGTGTGGTGTTCAGAAAATATTTGATGTTATCGGGCTTATTTATTGAATGTAAAAAAAAAAAAACGAACAAAATGTCAAAAAAGCTATGTTAATGATGTGATTTCGTCCTGGTGAAATGTTTAACAGAAGATCACATTCCCACTGAAATCTGAACGTTTGGTAACACTATTAGCGGGTCTTGCAAACTTGGGCGACAAATCGCGAAGTTAAGAGCGCGAGCTTAAACAAAGGAGTTTGAATCTTATCCTCAGGCACAAAAGATTTAAACTCCATAATTAATGAAATTATTAACACGTGTACTAATAAATTAAACTGCAAGATGAGTTGTTATATTATTTTAGAAAAGCAAATGGAATGGCGTGAATATACAACAGATATTCGAGTTTGCAAAACAAATAATTTGTACGGATTAGAAATATCTGGTACGGAATGGGAAGCTAAGGGTGTCGCGAATGTAGAATTGATGTTAACTAATTTGCGAGTATCTGGATATGTGTTATTACGTTCTTGTCGTTTTCTTATACACAACTTACTTTACAAATAAAGATAAGCTATTTATGTAGACTTCAAGAATTTTACTCAACAGAATGTTCTTCGCCATTTTCCTTTCATTTTCACTCATATTTTTTCTCGTCTTTCGATGAAACTTTTTGCTTGGTTGCGGTCAACTATACAGGGGCAAGGTGGAGGCCAGTACAATTAAAAAAAAAAAAAGGATTTATTGATTCCTTACAATTACAAAATACATTAATAATAATAAAAAAAACATCTCATTTCGATTATAATAAAACATAAATTATTGTTTACTTAATATAGGTAATATCACATTTAGTACAGTGGAAAACTAATTAGATCAAAATTTGTATAATATTAGTTTAAATGTGAAGAAAAATGTCAAAAATAAATAATTGAATAAATTATACATTGAAACCTACCAGTATACCTATCGTCAATTACAAGACACAGTCCAAATTCAAGATTATCAAACTACTGTTTTCTTTCTTGAAAATCAAGCAATTTAAATAATTTAATAGAGCATTGAGCTTTGCATTTTGACATTAATTGATTTGTCATTTTATTTAATGTTTTAATTTAAATTTTTGCTTCTGACATAACTTCACTTATTTAATTCATTGTCCTATTTAATTTTATTTTTATTTTTCTGTGTGCGTTTTGACATTAATTGATCTGTGACTCAAATTGTGACATTTATTTTATAAAATTGACAAATATGTGTATTGTTTTTAATATGGGTCTTGGACCTGAAATAAATGTTTTTTTTTTAAATTATTTTATAAATCATTTCATCACCACTGCTCTCTCAAAACGGTAAAGGAAAACATCGTGAGGAAACCGGCATGTCATGGGTGTAGAACCAAAAATTCGAAAACATGTGATTTCTATCAACCCGCACTGGGATCGCGTGGTGGATTACGGCCCACTCCCTCTCACAGACCTCCTGTATCCCAGCAGTGGGAATATTATGGGCTGATTATAATATATTATATATTAGAGCATTAAATGCATATTTATGTAAGTACGTTATTCAGTATACAACTACATCCCTTGAAGAGACTCTTTTATCAGACTAGTCGCCAGCCATCTTAAACCCAAGCTCGAAGATTCCCGAGAATTCCCGAAGCTTCTCCGAAGTCGCACTAAGCTACAGTTAGTTAGTTTTTAATTAAGATTGAGAGTAATCTACCGATTGTCCAGTGAACCGGTTAAAGTCATCAGCGAGTAACTGAAAAGTCCTCGAAAAGAAAATTATCGGAAATACTGTTTTACTTTACCGTATTTCAGTTTCTTTCATTTTGTTTTATTAACAGTACCTACAAGAATATTACTTAGGCGGCCCCTACACCTACAGTAGTATTGTGCAATATCACGAATTGTGCAATGTTTTTGACAGAGGATTGTGGAATAATTGCACAAACTTATTAGGTGTTATTATTAGGTGTAGGGGTCACCTTAAGTACCTTAATAATAGATAGATGATAATGACGTCACAATACTATACTAGAGTAAGCTCTGTGCCTTAACACCTGTGTAAACCATTAGTAATTTAAGCAAATACCTAAGTGATGTGTATTAGATATGAGGATAGGGGAAAACCTACATGTATGCAAACATTTGAACAGTACAAATGGCAGTCTTATCGCTAAAAGTGATTTCTTGTAGTCAACATCCGTAATGGACAAAAATCATGTAAAGAAAGATAAGGTGGCGGCTGGGCGCTTTGTAATAGGAGTCCAAAATCAGGGCAATTGATCCCTATTTTTATTTTTACCATGATAATGACCATTATCACCAACGTTGCTAAACTTGGTTCTCAATTGATCGAAGGATGGTTTTTTTGAGTCGTTCGAAGTTCAACAGGAACTTCGAAGAACGTTCGAAGTTCCACTCTCTGATTAGCCAAAATTAAACAATAATTTTACTATCCTATTGAATGTTTAAATGTATGTTTGTGTTTTTGTTACTTACGCAAAAATAGTTGAACGGATTTGGATGAAATTTGGCATACAGATAGTTTATAACTTGTATTAACATGTAGGCTACTTTTTATTCCGATAGTAAGTTCCCGTGGGATAATTTCCGACATCCACGCGGGCGAAGCCGCTGGCAAAAGTTAGTTTTTTTTCGTAATGAATTTTGACAACAGATCAAACTGAATAGTTTTGTGAAAAAGATCGATTTTGTAAATGTATAAAGGCATAGTTTTTCCTTAACCTTCCCTACTAAGGTAAAACTATTAGCTATTGGAGTTATTTCATTTCATTTTCAAATATCTTTATTTATCATCGGTACAATAATCAAAAATGCACTTATCCTAAGACACATTAACTTATTATAATTAATACACTTATTAGAGTAACGAACGCTCAAAGTCCAAAACCAATCAATAAATACTCTCCCACAAACTCTAAACATCCAAGCTCTTCAAAACATACAGTAGACAATTAATACCTTCATTTAGTAGCAGCGACAATTCTGCCGGTGACAGGACATGCATCATATCTCTTAGTTTGTTTGTCTGTCTGTGTTGTTAAAATATACGAGTTCTTGCACTCCAGCTTGCACATAAATCAACACTGCCTAGCAGCTTATTAATTTTATGATGTTGCTTTGCTGGATGTGCCTGGGAAATGTACGCCCGGTGCGATAATTATTCATCCAACTGAACAAAATTTTCGGGTGGATGGATCCTTAAATTTCGGCACTGTGTGTACAGTCTTTTTCTTAGTGTATTGATGGCAAAAATAACATTAAAAAATATAAAATATGTAAAAAAAAACCTGTCCGTTCCGAAAGGGCCTCATAGGTAGGTACTGCAATAACATTACTTAAAAGTAATAAAAAATCGAATTATAAAATAAAAACATAACATAACATCACGCCTTGTTTCCCCGAAGGGTTGGGCAGAGGTGTACCTGTAGTAGGTACACCCACATTTCTAAAAATAAAAAAGTCATTGCTATTTAAAAATCACATTTTTTGTACCAACATTACCCCAAATTCTTTAAAAATAAGCAAATTTTCAACAGGGGTCACAAGTTATTGTGACTTGTAGACATCCGCTAAACGATAGCCGCCCGTGCCCCATTGTATAATAACCCGTTAGAATACAAACATTTTTTTTTTTAATTTCTGGAAATTTCCACATAAATAGACTCTCAGTACGATAGCTAACGACACCGATCGGACAGGGTTTTTTTACATGTTGTATGTGCTTAGCTTTTTTTAAAAAAAATTGGCCCAAAACTTAGCAATGCGAACACCGTTCGCTGACGCAGTCGTCAGGTCCTCACTTGTGCAGGTGACAGGGCATGCAGTGCAAGATGGGAGGTAGGCCATTGTCTGTGGAGAGACACCGCATACACACCGGAGATCTGAGCCGGCGAAGTATCCCCACTTGTGGAGGTTGTCCTTACAGTTGTGTGTACAGTGATATTATTGCTTTTAGCTGCTCTTACGCTGAATTACAGCATGTATCAGAAAAGGGTGGTCATATTTAAGGGTGTGGTGCAGACTATCAAACTGAACAACTTTCTCCATAGGACCAGCATGGGACGCTTTTGGAACATCTCTATCTTCTTCTTCTTCGTTTCGGTTTTGACAGAGCGGTCATGGTCACAATGAACTGTGTCCAATCGCAGGTGTAGTTGTTGCCCAGCTCACGATCTCCCTCCATCTGGTTCTGTTACATGCCAGTCTGGCGCATTCATTAACAGGACCTCCAACCGCGGATTTTATTAGATCGGTCCACCTCATCGGCGACCTCCCGCGTGGCCTATTACCTTCCACTCTGCCATACACCACTAGACGCTCTATGGAGTCATTATTCCGCCTGGAGACATGACCAACATCTCTATACGTAGTGATAAAAGGAATTCTTGGCGTCAGAACCACTAATGATGTTGAATGATCAATGAGATTCTTGTAAGTGCATTTTAAAGCTTTCCAACGGGCTTCTGTTAAAAACTTTAATCTAACTTTTGAGTACCTACCACAATACACACTAGATCCTTCAAAAATGGTTGTCTACGGGTTTTGTGAAAGTAAATTAGTTAAATCCAGGCACCATCTAGTTTATTGAACATTGAGCTGTAAAATTGTCAAAGACAGAGAAATGGGTAAGTATATCATTAAATTTAATTTACAAACTGATATGGCTCCCTGTATTTTTACTGCTGATATTTTATATAAACATAACGGTGTGCTTGGATTATGGTTAAGTCTCAGTCCACAAACTCCTCTGTTGTTACTTGACACTTCTCAATTTTTTTTTTAAGTTTAAGGCCAGCTATTAGCTGGGCAGCGATATTTTTTAGCGCACTGTCTCCAACAGAGGGCATTCCAGCGCGTCAAGAAAACACACTGTTCGATTTTAACTCTCGGCGCTAAGCAGAGCGTTGAAAATAAAGAGCGCGAAAAAAAATGGCCGAGATATATCTTGGAGAGTCGTATCCAGTGGTTATATGATTTGTAACGGGAATAATATAAGCTTGTATCTGAGGTGCAATTGTTGAGGCTTGCACTCTGAGGAAGACGAAAGATTTCAGGTAGGTACACTCGGCGAGAATTTGTCAATTTCGCAACTTGAATTTACAGAGTTATTTTCTGAATTCTCTGCGATGAATTCCTGTTTTTTTAAAAACCAAGGTTTTTTAAAATTGTGACGATCTTCAGAAAGGTCAGGTGCGTAGTACGCGCTACCAGCGTCGGTGTATGACCAGATGTATGAACGTAAACGAAACAAAAGGATTATGTGAGGATCGTAGCAGGTGGGGTTCTGTAGTTTCTGCCTACCCCCATGGGAAGAAGGCGCGAGTTTATGTATGTATGTATGTGACAGTAAAAACCTACTGCTGCTGATGACGTCACATCTCATTAATCTGTTTTAAATTGATCTTACATAAGCAATCAATCTGCCTAGCCTTTTCCCAACTATGTTGGGGTCGGCTTCCAGTCTAACAGGATACAGCTAAATACCAGTATTTTACATGGAGCGTCTGCCTATCTGACCTTCGCAACCCAGAAACTGGGTAAAACGATACCCCTTGGTAAGACTGTTTGTCAGACTTTCGAGCTTCTGACGACCCGTAACGACTGTCAACGATCTACGAATGATAGCCAGGACCAACGGCTTAACGTGCTTTCCGAGGTATGGACGAGTCTCGGTATGTAAAGATGGTCACTCATGCATGGATCAACCCCGGCAAGCGTAGCTTAACCTGATGGATCAACCCGTGTGGCTGTTATTATTTAACCACGAGTTCCTCCTTGATCTTACTTAAATAACAATACAAAAAAATGAATAGCTTCCTCTGACCTCAGGGTTACATAGATACCTAGATGAATTTAGAGATATTTAGAGAAAATTGTAGTTGTTATAAACAATTACTGTAATTCCAAAAAAAAAACCTTATAATAACACTTCCAGTCAATGAAAGTGTCAGCAAAACAGACCATGGTCTAATTATAAAACAAGTCGAATCAACTGAATCTCCTTTCTGCCGACTGTACAAAGGAGAACTCTATTTGTACCCGCCTCGCAAAGACGGTAGGAGAGTACATACCTAGGTACTATTAAAAACTTGTTTTGCGCAAAACGTTATGAATTGTGACCAAAATAGGAAGTCGGTGCGTTGACAAAAACAAAATAAAGATAATCTTTTTGTTTATTTGTTCAAGCTGGTCCTTTTCCATACTAAACAACTAATTGGAACCATGCACCTAAATTCTAATTAATGGATAATTATGGGTACATTTTTTGAATCTATGCGAAAACGTTTGGTAATTTTAGTTCTAAGTACATATAAACAACACTGCAGTGGTGCAGTGGTGGCCCAGTGGTAACGGCCGCGACTTACGAGTTGTAGGTCGTAGGTTCGAACCCAGATAGGCGCTTTACTTTGTGTAAATTATTTCATCACCACTGCTCTCAAAACGGTGAAGTAAAACATCGTGAGGAAACCGGCATGTCCTGGAACCAAAAATTCGAAGACATGTGACATCTACCAACCCGCACTGGGCCCGCGTGGTAGATTACGGCCCACTCCCTCTCACAGAGAGGAGGCCTGTGTCCCAGCAGTGGGAACATTTATAGGCTGATGATGATGATGATGATAAACAACACTTGCTACGAGTAGGTACAAACGGAAATCATGTTTTAAACTCACCCTGAATACCATACCGGCTGTATAACGTTCGGTGATTGAAACTTTTTCTTCCGACTTACACAGTACAGTCAACGAACACATGCAATTTCTTTTTTTTTTCCCTTTACTGTCCCGCTGCTAGGCGAAGTTCTCCTCGAAAGAGTTTAGGTCATCGCTCTAGCGTTTCTTAGGCCGGCCTCGGTGACTACGCCTGTCTTCAGGCACACACTGCGTGACGACCCCGGCCCATCTGTCCTGATGCATCCTATACGTGTGACCCGCCCAGTCCTATTTAAACCTTGCAGTCTTATCGCCAACATCGGCGATGCCTTCGAGCGTATTACTGTGTTGTGAATTCGATCCGATAATTTTATGTTCAAAATGCATCGCTCTTTGGCAAACCTTAAGTTTGGACTTCTGAGCCTCAGTTAAAGACCAAGTCTGAGTGCCATAGGTTAGAATAGACAGGATACAGATGTGTCGAAGCTCGTCGACATACATAATAACGATACATAAAAGTTTATGAAACTGTTACATATCAGGGAAGTAAGGCCTAGTTATGTGCATCTTCATACTCTACTTTATCTAAACTCAAGCAATTTCGTCATCATCATCATCATCTGCCTAGCCTTGTCCCAATTATGTTGGGGTCAGCTTCCAGTCGACCACCACAACCCATTTATTGGGTAATACGATACCCCTTGGTAGACCGGATGTCACACTTTCATGCTTCTGACGACCCGTAACGACTGATCCACGAATGACAGCCGGGACAAAAAATAAAATTCATCAAAAACACAATAACAATATCGTAAATATGGCGATTGGCGCCCAAATACAACACTTTACCCTGGGGGTTCGCGCCATAGCAACTGATCAGCTGTTGCGATGAAGCGCCGCCATTTTACGGCAATAAGCGCAAGCGGTTGGCGAGTTTAAATTAAGCATATTATTCACAAATGACTTATGACATAAATAATGCAGATTTTTTTTGTTGTTATTATTAATAGAAAAGATTTGTATTTTTATATGTTTGTATTTTTGTTTGTAATGAATAAACTCAAAAACTTCTAAACTTCTTCACCAGTAGAATGCTATATTATCACTGAGTAACATAGGCTATCATCCTTAATATTATAAATGCGAAAGTAAGTTTGTTTGTTACGTCTTCACGCTAAAACGGCTGAACGGATTTGGATGAAATTTGGCATATGGGGAGACCATGACCTAGGTTAGGACATAGGATACTTTTTATCCCGATATCTCCACGGGTCCAAGACTTATGATGGTGAAACCGCGGAGCCCAGCTTGTAATAAATAATAATATAATTTCTATAAAGATATCACGCGGGCGTAGCCGCTACTAAAAGCTAGTAGGTATTTTATTAAGGTAACAAGAAACACCTTCTGTGATTGTTTCAAGGATAAACAGCAAGGCATTTTCATTTCACAAGCCTTTTCTAAAAGGCTGAAAACGTGAGCAATATACACTTAAAAATATTACCCACTATCAAAAAGATCTGGCAATTTATTTTCACAGCTTAATAATACCCCTCCAAACTATATTATTTGGTGACAAAGGCCTTCCTTTGTGTAAACGCAATAAAGATAAAATTTAAGGGGGTTTTCCGTTAGAAATTACTTAGGTAAGGGATAGTTTAGACACAATTGAATGACGAACAAAAGGAGAATGGATTCAAAACAGATGGTTCGAGTGAGGCTTGATTGCTGTGTAAGATGGTACTTGAGTATATGCGAGGATATTGTTTGTGTACTGTGGTTGGTGACTGAGGAGAAGTTACACGTGTCTGTGGGAAATAATATAGATTATAATTTGACCGAGATTGCTGTTGCGCGTATTAGGTATATGCACGAGAGGGCTGCTCATTCGTCAACGCTCAGGGCATCCTACTGCTCATTCGTCAACGCTGCCGCCTCGCCGCGCATACCTAAGGTGCGGAACAGAGGTCTCGGTCAAACTATAGCATAATTTTAATTTAATAAAAGCACATGGACAACCAAAAAAGAACCACATTTCAAATCATAGTCAGAACATTACTTAATTTTCCTTTAATTTACATACTGAGCTGCCACAATCAAACAAAAGGAATTACAAATTAGGACTTATGCACACGTTTATACGTGTTATCCTTTTTCACAGACTGTAGGTGAATACTTAATTGTAAATAGTTGTTGACTCGTTGAGAACTGCACGCAGACTGAGCTCGATCAACTCTTTTTTTAAATGACATCTTGCAAGTCAACCTAGGAGGTTGGCGGCTGCTTAACCGGACTTTTCTGTGGCCTCAATAAATTAAGGCCTCCAGCCAGGACATAAAACTTTGAAACTAAGTGACTACTCGCTATGGGCACCACCCTTTTTTTTTGGTGAGAAATTATCATATAACTTCGGGTCTTTGGGTGGAGCGGGAGGGCGTGTCAGACTCTTACTGACTAAAACCCACCCGTGTTCCTTCGGTTGCCCTGTTGCCGTGAGCCACGATTTCCCTATCGGTTTTCTTCGAACCCCCTGCAGGTGGGTATGGACCTCGGCTTAGTGAGTCGCTGGTGGAGGACAGCAGGGGACAGGCTGGATCGTTCGTTTACTGAGAGGCTCGCCGTCAGGTGGCGGACGTGACGTCAAAACCACAGAACAGTGAATAAAACGCTGTCGATAACAGGTCTGTTTCTGGAAATGCCGGTAGAAGCCTGAAGGGATTTTATAGACGATGAGAAGCATCGATATGCTTGTCATTATGACAATTTGTTGTATTATATTGTTTAGTCTGGTGCTTATTTTATAGAAACAACGTCTTCGTGTTGTAGTATTTATTATTCAAACGAACAGTACATCTTAACATGACGGGATGACAGACAAGGGGAGAGAGCAGTCATTGGCTCATAGAGTATAACTCTTAGTGTTGCTATATGTAACATCTTCCCTTTTTTGAAAAGAAGAATAAGCCTAAAGGAAGAATTCAGGGCTTTGTGGTAAGTCCTTTTCAATTATTTTTTAGCTTGACTTAAATCACTAATATTCAAGGCCATGAATTCTTTTACAGTTTCTGAACGGAACGTATCTTTATGAAAAAATTATAATACTTGTCAAAGTGACAGTTGACATTAATACTAATATGACACATTGTCACCGACTGTAAACAACAATAATTAGAATGTAATCTACACATCTAAGCTAATTATACAGAAAAGAAGTTGACATGAAAGTTTAATTATCTTATGACTAATTACGATAACGTTGTGGGGTTTTAACAATACGCCCAGAACGCGTCGTTTTCTGAGAAACAGGATTAGTGTTAGGAACGTGAACATTTTCATTTATTTCGTTACTAATTTCTATTTTGTTTTCAGGTACAATTTCAGGAGAAGAAGCTGAGGGTTTCAAGATGTGTTCGCGATTTCTACGAAAAAATCCTTCTGGAGACTTAATGATATAACTACGAGGCTCGCTTCCGGCTTGTGAAATTCTACCTGGGATCCAAACACCGTGTGGTTTGTGTTTAAAATATATCTCATCACCTGTATGTAAATTAGACAAAGGTTTGGTATGTTTATTATAATAAAGTGATGAATACTCTTTCTGTTTTTCAATACTAGACTTTAGTACATCAATATCAACCAGTGTTGGTCTTAACTGGGAATCAATAACAGGTATTTTAGATCGCAAATATCTAGACATACAAAGTTGTGAAGGTGAAAATCCTGACTTTTTTGGTGTGTTTCTGTACATAAGTAATGCTATATAGGGATCAGTATTATCTGACTTACATTTCTTAAATATATGTTTGATTGTGCCAATGGTTCTTTCAACCATACCATTTGAACGACTTAAATATGGACTTGATGTAATAAATTGAATATTCCAGTCTTTAGCGAAGGTCTGGAATTCTTTGGAATTGAACGGGGGACCATTATCTGAAATCATGATTTCTGGTATACCATGTCTTGCAAAAATTGATTTTAAGTGTGTTATAATGACTTTAGCATTTGAACTATCATTTAATAATGCTAATTCTACATATTTTGAGAAATAATCAACTACAATTAGGTATTTTTTATTGTCTAAATCAAAAAGATCTATACCTACTTTGTTCCATGGTAAAAGTTTATAGTCATGGTGTATAATAGGCTGTTTAGAGTTATTTCTGCGGTAAGTAAGACATGTTTGGCATTGATTAATGTATTTTTCGATATCATTATTCATTTGTGGCCAAAAGACTGTAGCTTTTGCTAGACGTATAGAACTATTAATTCCTAGATGTCCTTCATGTGTTAATTTTAAAACATATTCAACTAATATCAACTTCAAGATCTAATAGTGTATTATCAGGAAGGGGTGCACGAGATAAGGTGTCTGCAATATAAAGGTAACGACCTGGTTTATACACAACATTGAGATCATATGGCTGTAAGCGTAGCATGATTCTCTGTAATCTAGCAGGAATATCATACAATGCTTTTTTAAATAATGTTATGAGTGGTTTATGGTCTGTTTCCACTGTTGTTTTCCTACCATATATGTACTGGTGGAATTTTGTGCAACCGAATAATATAGAAAGAAGTTCTTTTTCTATTTGTGCATAGTTTTGTTGACATTTTGTTAAAGATGCTGAAGCATAAGCTATTGGTTGTTTTTCATGTAAGAGAACTGCACCTAAAGCATCTTTTGATGCGTCTACTGACAAGATAATATCTTTGTTTGCATCATAATAAGTTAAGACTGGAGCACTGCTGATAAGTATTTTTATTTTATTATATTCAGCTTCATGCTGCTCTGACCAAGACCATAAATTATTTTTGGACAAAAGTGTTCTAAGAAGACTTGTTTCTTTGGACAAATGAGGAATGTAGGGACTAAGGTAGTTAACCATACCCATAAATCTTTGCAGATCATTTAGACATGTTGGACTTGGCATTTGACAAATTGCCTGGACTTTAGATGGGTCGACTTTGACTCCGTGTTGACTAAAAATATGTCCTAAGTATTTGACTTCGGTAGTACAAATTACTGACTTCTCTTTGTTGAATTTAATGTTTATTTCATGGGCCCTATCTAAGACTTTTTGAAGTGTCTGATTGTGTTCCTCAAGAGTTCTGCCATATATCAGGAAATCATCCATCATTATTTTAATATTGTCTATATCTTTGAATCTATTAACCATTTCTCTATGGAAAATCTCTGGTGCGGCATTAATACCAAATGGTAGACGTGTATATCTATAACGTCCATAAGGAGTTATGAATGTGCATAGCTTGGAAGCGGTCTCTGAGAGACTCAGCATCCAGAAGCCTTTATTGGCATCTAAAGTTGTAAAAAACTTTGCGCCTGTAAGATCTGACTTTATTTCATCGAGAGTAGGGAACTGATAATGTGATCGCAAAATTGACTTGTTAAGCTTACGGGGATCGATGCATAATCTTAGTGTGCCATTCTTTTTGGTGGTTATGACAATAGAACTCACCCATTCTGTTGGTTCTTCGACTCGACATATGACTCCACTTTTTTCAAGGTCATTTAATTCCTTTTTCAGTTGTTTCTGAAGTTGAAAGGGTATTCGACGACATGCATCTATTGATGGGCTAGCATCTGGTTTGAGTTTAAGATCACATTGAAAATCTTTAATGCAACCTAACCCTTGGAAAAGATCATTATTTGAGGTTATAATGTTTTCACATGGATTGTGAGAAATTACATCCACATTATAAACTCTTTTCACAAGTTTTAAGACTTTACAAGTATCCCTGCCTAGAATATTTTGACTGTTAAGGTCCACAACATGGAAATTAACATTGTATGTTTGTTTATTATGGATTACTTGTAGACTACACTGACCTATGGTGGGAATAGTCTCACCACTATATGTTGATAATTTATGTAAGCTTTTATTTAAGATATCAGTTGAAAATCCTAATTTACTGAATGTATTTGATGACAAAATGTTAGTATCAGCTCCAGTGTCTATAAGAAAGCTGATGTTATGATTATTAATTGACAGATTTGTTCTCCATGACTCTGTGTTAACATTATTTATGTGAATAGTGTTTAGAAATAAATCACTATTTGTATCATTGACATTATGTTCTGACTGGACTAATTTTATATTTTTATGATGACAAGCATGTGCATAATGATTATATTTACCACAATTGTTACATTTGACTCCTTTAGCTGGGCATTTGAAACGATGGACTTGTAAGCACCTACTGCACGTTTTTTGTGCCGGACTGGATACCCGCTGACTTGATTGTGGTCTGGACTTAGACGTTTGTCTGCTCCTTCTGCTGGCTTCTGACCTGTCTATTCCTTGTGTTGGTACTGTACGCTGTTTTGATCTGTAATTATTACTTGGGGTCGACTGTACATGTCCAATACATGAAGATTCCTCCAAAGTCCTTGCTTGCTGTCTTGTTGTTTCCATCTGCTTGGCCAACTGCACCGTTTGATCTAGTGACTCCGGTTTCTGTACAAGAATCCGTTCTTTAATGTACTGGTTTTTTGGATTGAGATTCCAGCTAAATATGTCTCTGACAAGACTATCTTCCAATTTATCAAAACCGCACTGTCTTCCTATATTTCTAAGATCCGTGACATATTCGTCTATGGATTCTTCGGGACTTTGTCGTCTATTGAAGAGCTTGTGACGTTCCATGGTCACATTGATTTGTGGTATGAAATGATTCGTAAATCTTTCAGTCAGTTCTTGAAATTTAATGGTATCAATGTCCACGTTAAAAGAATAGAAAATGGTTAAAGCATCTGTACCAATGAAATGTAGTAGAATTGCTACCTTCCGACGATCGTCTTCATTTTCTAAGTTATTAGCTCTCAAGTAGATTTTAAGTTGAGTGTACCAGTTCTTCCAGGTTAATGGCATGTTAGTATTTCGTAGATCTAGAGGTTTTAGTGAGCCTGCGCCAACGAATGGTGATTGAGTCGCAATAATTGCGCTCTTTTGTACGCCATCTTGTCGCATTGTCTGTTGTTCGGCCATGATTTAAGTAAATCTAGAGTAATCTCGTACCTCGTATAAGCCGTGTTGAAGTCTTCAGTAACTTTCTTCTGACACCATATTATATTGTTTAGTCTGGTGCTTATTTTATAGAAACAACGTCTTCGTGTTGTAGTATTTATTATTCAAACGAACAGTACATCTTAACATGACGGGATGACAGACAAGGGGAGAGAGCAGTCATTGGCTCATAGAGTATAACTCTTAGTGTTGCTATATGTAACAGTTGTTGTTCCAAATAAAACCTTTTTTTATAGCTTTAATCTTATTACGCAATTATGGATCCTGTTTCGTATAGAAGCTTTCTTATTTCTCTCTCTGGTCAGGAACGTGGGATAAGTTGGCTTACTACCATCATTGATGGCTCAGGTATAGAGTGACGCCACTAGAAGTTTCTATTTTCATCATCTTAATTACATATAGTCACCTACTACCAATGCGATCTAATACCCTATAAAATTCAGCAATTTTGGTGTCGGAAATCCAACGCTCATTTTATCAACATCTTGTAAAAGATTTATAGGTAACGATTCCAAAAAAATCAATAAAACAATTCGATTTCTTAAAAATGTATTTATTTTTCATTTTATTGTGCTCTTCAATATTTAGTAAACGGACATTCTGTCCATGAATTTTAATTACATAAGTGTTGCAACTCTCGATACTATACAAAATGAAACAATAAAATTGAATAAAAATAAATAGTTATTACTTAAATTAAATAAGAAAACAGAAATAAAAACAAAAACAACATTTTTGACGACCGAATAATATTTTCCACTTACAATACAAACGAAATGCTTGGTTTTACGATAGGGAAGAAACGTTAAAGTAGAAATTTAAAGCAGAATGAAAGACTAAATAAAATTGATGCTAAACAAAAAGCAGCCAACTTTGAATACTTTTAAGAGCTGTAAAAACAAATCGACGGATAGGAATTCGATACATTAACTTTAGCACCAAATGACAAAATCAGATAGGACAATCCCTTCAAAGAAAATCTGTGTGATATATTCGAATGAAAAGTGGTACCTTTAATATGATATGATTATAAAATTCAACTTACTATTCTTAAATAATTCATTTAACTACAATTTTGTACATTATCTACAAATTCAGAAATTCATTTACATCATCCTTTCATAGTTTTTACACGTGATCAATCATTAACTTGATAGGTTTCACAATTATTGTGATAATTTAAGGACTAGTTCGAAACTTACTAGGACGAAACCGCTATAGCTACCTAAAATTATGGTCACGTGAATTTTGTACAAAACCATCGCTATACCAGCTAATAAAAATAACGATTTCATCAAAATATCGTATCGCTAAAATCTAGAGGGACACACCTTCTACCAAGCAATAAATTTTGTACAATTGTGTAGAAAAGTAGTCCCTAAGACGTTTAAGGTTCATAAATATTCGACAGTAACTAATATTCAACGATTAAGTTCACCGTCTCGGAAGGCATGAGAGAATTGAGGCCGCTGAATAAGTTAGGCCAAGAAAGACAAAGTAATACTACTAAATGCAAAATTGATTACATTAACTGTGATTCTTCACCATTCACTTCATCACTGGAACAGTTATGGCACGACTGTCATATGAGTAGCCGCGAACACGACATGTCTGTTCATGACATCGGTATCTCTGCAGACAATCGGTGTCTGGAGGATGCCCTCGTACCACAAGTCCCGCACGTATTATTACTATAGCCGGAATCGGAACCGAATGAGGAATCACCACTTGGAGGCTTCGGTGAAGCCCGGGGTCCTCTCCAACAGGCAATTCCTGGCAGCTCGCCACCAGGCCAGGCACCTCCCGCACTCATTGGCAGAGGACCTTGCGGCCTCGCACCAACCGTCCCAACTTGAGGATACAATCTCAAGAGAGCATCCAGAAGAACTCCTTCGTGAAACTCCGTAGGATCAGGCGGTCCGGGTGGATGGATATGGCGCTGCTGCATTCTATGTTGTGCCCGTCGTCTCTCCAGAGACTTGGGTCTTCTGTCCATTCGTTGTTGTCTTGGCCGATGGGGGAGCGACTGAGGAGCTGGTGGTCTCGAGCAGGTCCGACATGGCGCTGCTTCTCCGACGAGGCTAAGTTCGTCTTCGGCGAAGTGGTCGTCACTGTGGAGGGAGTCGTCTGATCTGTGGGGCAGCTCCTCGTAAAGTGGGGCCCCACAGGTGTCGCCGCCACAGCTGTTCCCGCCTCGCCAGGTACCGCCGGAGCCGCAGACGAACACTCGGCTCGGGCAGTTCGGTCTTTTCGTTTCCACCATCTGTGAAGAGTAAATTGAGTTTAATTAATGTTTTCGCAACGACAAAGAAATTCTTGGAAGATTGATTTGTAGCGACATTGAACAAAACAATTTCAATTCAAATTATTTTCGAGAATAATTCTGAAATATATTTAGTTAGTTAGAAATAAAATAGCCCGTTTCTAACATTACAATAACCCTTGCTAATTACTTTTTACATACCAGACCTTTAACTTCGCACTAAAATACTGTGAACTATCTCACAAGACAGACAGATTAATTAAACAATTAGCAAAAGTTAACGAAAAACTAATATTTAAAGCAATAATAATTTCTTTGAAGCTTAGACTTCAAAGTAGTCATACAAATCTTTTCAAAGTAGATTATAACGAAAAGCCCTAACATTATTCATTTGAAAGTCAATTATAAACATCGCGAGTTAAATAATATCTAGGCTGAGGTATAGACTCATAAAGGCCAAACGGAAACTTTTGACGTTTGAATTTAACTGGATCTCAAAAGTTAAGGTTAATTCTCAAAATTTTATAGCTAACGTGCACTAAGTTTATTAGTGAATGTTTAGACGAAATTAAGTTTGTTGGTTGACAGATGTTAGGTGAAACTGTACTACGTCCCAACAGTCGTGTTAGTCGTGGTAAATTAATGTGGACAGCTTTCGTCGGTGTTGAATATAGCGTGAAACTTTTACACTATTAATGGTCTAAAGTCTACAAGGTTTTCGGGATTGTTCTCGTTTCGTTGTAGACTAATATACTTTAACAAACCTAAGTACGGTATTGTTATACTCGTGAGATAGAATTTGCTGGACTTTTGTCTTTTGAATTTGATATTACGTTCTGTCCAACTTTAAATTTTAGAAAATATAAGTAGATTTATTCTAGAATATAAGATTAAGAATTATTTGTTTGCAGAAAATACAGGGTGGTACCTACAGAAATGTTAAAATATTTGAGCTCAAAGAAATAAAGTCACACTATGTTAGAAACACATATATTCAATCGCCTATCATCAATGTCAACAGCTTGAAAAGGGTACACTTAACCAAATAATGAGTCCAATGAATATGGACGGGACAAATGGAGTTACTAACACTGAGTGACGCGAACCATTTCATTACTTCATCCACAAAGATATGTCAGGTCATCTACTAGATTAACTTTGAAGGCCCTTAGACCCTCGTCTTGAGCTGAAGGCATACAGTTTACGGTCTGGAAATTTTTAGTTTCGGCTCTGTCAATATCGGGTGCCCAAAAGTAGTGCTTTCGAGAAAATCGTGCGTTGGGTTCGTAATGAGACAATTTTCTAGGTTTTAGTCGTTACAGTTTATTTTTTTTTGTAAAATTGTTTTTGAGAGATTCTTTGCCTTTGCAGGTTCCATTAATAAGGTAAAATACTATTTATAATAACAGTTACGTCTATACAGTGTGATTCTACATAATGTGCACATATCGTGCAATATACAATTTATGCTTAATTTTAAAGACAGAAAAAATATTAAAAAAAATTCTAAATAATTTTTATATTCTTTTTATGATATAAAAAAAAAATTGTAACAAAACTGTGTAACTTTTAAACTGAATCAGCTATCGCGATAAAACAAACTCTATAATGATTGGAAGTAAGTAGGCCTCCACATAAAATTAAAATTGAGAAAAAAATACTAGCCTCAATTGAAAATAAACATGTTTTTTTAGCAAAAATCAGTATTTTTTTCATAAATTTTTACAATACTTGTAAAATTTATAAATAAGATGCCCAAGAGAAAAAAAAAAAATTTTTGATACAAAAAAATTTAAAAAAAAATGCATTTTTTCCGTCGATAAAATTAAGCATAGATTCCCTCATTTCGATATGTGCACATTATGAAGACTCACACTGTATAATAACTTCTAACTTTTGTTATGTTCCATTTTCATTAATACTTTTGCTAGAAGTGTCATTAATTGTTTTACTCTCATTATCCCACTGCTGGGAAAAACCTTTCCTATTCTCTAAGCTGCCAAGGATAAATCTTTGTTGAAGGGGTATAGTGACACTATTTTGGTAATCTTCAAATAGAAATTTGCTATTTACTATCGAAATAAAAATAGACGTCGATGTCTAATCCTCAATCCACTGAAACAAAATGTTTCGATGCTCGAGCTGTTTTCTCGGCCCGAGATATTTTATTTATAAAATTGATTCTGCTGAAGTGATTGACTAGCAATCACTTATTTCCGAACACTATTTCTTAACTAAAACAACTCCATTTATTCACTTGTAGCTGTGCTGTGCTTCTTAGAAAAATAATCAGAAATTCACATATTATATGACACTAAGAGCCGAGTAGTTGTTTAAGGTATTGAATTATGTTTTATCTTACAGTTGCGATTTATCCTACACATACTATTAAATGAGCAATATTTATATAGTATAAATGTTATGTAATCACGTTCTCGAAAACGGCTCAAACGATTTCGATGAAAGTTGTAATATAGGGCTATACGGGGGCGAAAAATCGATCTAGTTAAGTCTCATTACTGGGAAAATTCATTTCCTCTATTTTCACCAGAACAGAGCCAGGACAACCTGTACCCTAATTGCGTAATACAGCACAATCACAATTTGTTTCGATTTGATACAGATTTCTAATCCATTGCTTCATAAGTTAGAAAAAAAATCTGTTCAACAACGTAAATAACGCAATGAATGTTGTTGAAATGTCAAAATGAAACAAATTTCGCGAAATTGTTTACGAAAATAAGTTACGCAATAAGGATACAGGTACTGCAGACGTGAATCGTGTATTTGCTTACGAGTGATTTCAAAACAAACCTATTTATGAAGCTAGACACACCTCTGAGAATAAATTACAGTGCCTCTAATCCTAGATCTACTATACCTTTACATACTTCGGCTGTGCATTGTCTGTCAGTCAGTCGGTAAGTCACAGAACTGCTTTATGGATGTATAAAGATCTTTCCAGGTGGTTAAAAGCTTCCTTATCATTTTCTTTGGAATTTTTAAACGGTCTTCGGTTAGAATTTCTGCCTCATCATTCCTATTAACAAATTCAGACGGTATTTAAGATATCCTACCTCCAACTGTGGTTCCAGTTCAGGTCTGTGCGGTAGGGGTGGCCTCCTAGGCATGTCCTGCAGGTCTTCGTATAAGGGTGCTGGTGGTGGTGCCCTACGCTGAGAGCCACTGCTCTGCGTGGGGGCCGATGACTTCGATGGAAGCAGGTTGGTGACTTTCCGTTTGTGTCTGTGGAAGAAAATGTTCTATTAGTTTGTTGTCATAGATATTTTTGCGTCTTCTTGTAATTGGTATGACTTTGTTCTGATAAAAAAAATTAAATGTTTTATTTGTTATTTATTCTTTTCTAGCTTTTGCCCGCAAGTTCTTCTGCGATTCAGGATGAAAGTACCCTACATCCTTTTCCAGGTCATGGTCTACCAATGTGCCAAATTTCAGCCAAATCCGTTCAGCCGTTTTAGCGTGAAAGCGTAACAAACAAACAATCTCACTTTCGCATTTATATTATTAGGTGCAGTGGTGGCATGTCAAAACATGGAGATTTCTATGTTATATCTAGGTGAAATATTATTGTACACATAAACTGCTTTAAATAATAGTAAAATCAGCATCAAAATCCATTGTGTACTTTGGAAGATGTAAGCAGTCGCACAGACAGACATGATAAATAAAAAATAAAATAAAATACTTAATTTCAGACCTTGATCCATATGATGTTAGTAATACACACTACTTATAAGCTATGTTAGTAACAAACGAAAAACAACATTTAATTCATATATCTGCTGCACTCACCAGACGCACCGGGTATATACATGTACACGTACCCAATGCGCCATAATGGTGTAGCACGGCTTATCATTAATGACCTTCAGATGAAAAGCAACTTTATACTATGTAAACATAAACATAAAACAATAATTTGTTATCTGTCATTTGTTATCTATTGCATTTATGAACACTGTAGATTCTAATGGAATACCACAGTACTTATAACAAAAGATAATTATGGTTTATCGGTCAAAGATAACTAAATTACATAATGGGAAAATGTAGAATAGAGTCATAATGTTGTTATTTTGATCTCATCGTAAACAACTTTGGTGTCGATTACATAGTCTTTTGTTAGTAAGTTCCAGCACTTTTCGACCATGTTGTAATTTTCCCAAATAATGTTGTTGTTTACTAAGAATATTTATATGTTTAATAGGTATTTTGTACCGACCTTTTTTTCTCTTTTTTATGTTACGTGTTTATCAGTGAAAACTTGTAAATGGCCTTCAATTTTATATTATTTAAGAACACTGTGTAAGTCAACTGTAAGTTTCCCGAATAGAATAAAATAAAATAAATATATTAGTATTAGTACCTGGGCGACCGAGCTCTGCTCTGGTGAAAATAGAGAATGTTCATTTAATAGTATAGGAAAGTTTATACTAATTCCATGCTGCCATGTCATTATTCTAAGGTAGCCATCTTGTTCTAAACTTTAGGCGACCGAGCTCTGTTCGAGTGAAAATTCATGTACTATATATACAGATATTGCTCAGTTAATAGTATAGGATAGGATGTCACCACTTTCAAAACGATCCTTTATAAATAGAGGGATGCTCTACGTTCTATAAATTCTCCCTATCTGTTTAATTGAAATAACCGCCTCTGTCGTCTAGTGGTTAGACCACCTGTCTCAGACCCAGAGGTCCTGGGTTTGATTCCCAGTGGGGCTAAAATTTTCTGATAGGTTTGGTTGGTGTTAGGGCTTGTTCTAAGTCCGCCTGGCTAGCTACCACCATCTTATCTAAGTCTATCGCCACAATAACAATGTTAACAGCATTGTTGTGTTTCGGCAGTTAGAGGTAAGATAGCCAGTTCCTCTGTGGTTGAAGATTCCGGGTGAAGCTCGCTTCCACCTTCGGTTTGATCATCACTTACCATCAGGTGAGATGCAGGCTAAGAGCTTCCCCGTTGTAGGTAAATAAAAAAAAAAATATCTTGGATGGGTGTTCAATAGATCCCTCAATGATGGATGGTGTTTTATGGATGACCCGAAAGTCTGACAACCAGTCTTACCAAGGGGTATCGTAGTGCCCAGTTATCTGATAGGCAGTCGCTCCATGTAAAATACTGGTATTCAGATACATCCGGTTAGACTTGAAGCCGACCCCAACATAGTTGGAAAAAAGGCTAGGCAGATTAATTGGATGTTCAATGGATGTCCCGGATGAAGTCAAAATAAAAATAGTAGTATAAAATACTCAGTTATTTTAATAAACAAGATTATCTACAATGATACGGCAACCGGCTGTGAGGTTTATTGTGTATGGTATCACAAAAAATGTCTATTAATATACGTCTGAAGTACTATTATTATATTTTGCGGTACAAAATATAATAATACCGACTTCAAAACTATACATAAATTATATTTCAATAAAGTTAGGAGCCGTGGACGTAAAAGGTTGTGGTATTCAATTGAATAGGTGTAATGTACCTTTTAGAGCTAATTGAACAAAATGATTTTATTATGAAGCACTTACGAAGTGATTGAAATTAGATTGCTAAAGTAATTGATGTTAAAATCAATTCATTACTAAGTGTGACATTTAGAAGAACAATTGAGTATTTTGAATTTTGGCATTTATGTATTCTGGATCAATCAATCTGCCTAGCCTTTTCCTAACTATGTTGGGGTCGGCTTGCAGTCTAACCGGATGCAGCTGAATACCAATATTTTACATGGAGCGACTACCTATCTGACCTCCACAACCCAGTAACTAGGTTGTCAGACTTTCGGGCTTCTGACTACCCATAACGACTGTCAAAGTTCCACGAATGACAGCCGGGACCAATGGTTTAACGTGCTTTCCGAGGCACGGAGGAGTCTCGGTATGTAGAAATGGTCACCCATCCACGGATGAACTCCGGCAAGCATAGCTTAACCTGATGGATCGATCCGTGCGGCTTTTATTTACTTAGCTACAAGCTCTTCCTCATTATTCTGAATACTACTCTCAAACTAGTCTTATGAAAATCTATGATTTTAACGTTTTTATCATCTTTAGTTAACTTTATTTCTTTCTTTGTACATGGTGCTTCTAAAGTCAGTAATTTCAAAAACTATAGCATCTCCTATAAAAACTTCAAAGAGTGTCTTTAAAATATTTAAAGCTAAGTGCTACTTTGCTATCTGTTAACTAGCTACGCCCCACGGTTTCACCCGCATAAGTCTCGAGCCCGTGAGAATATTGGGATAAAACTATCCTATATCCTAAATCCAGGTAATGGTTTACCTATGTGCCAAATTTCATCCAAATATGTTTAGCCGTTTTAGCGTGAAAGCGTAACAAACAAACTCACTTTCGCATTTATAATATGACTTAAGATCTCACAAACTAGTTTTATGAAAATATTTTAACGTTTTCATCATTTCTAAGAAACTTAATTTCTTTATTTTTACAGGGTGCTTCTAAAGTCAGTAATTTCAAAAACTAAAGCATCTAATATAAAAACTTCAAAGAGTGTCTTTAAAATATTTAATGCTAAGTCGGTATTCTGTCTACTTTATTTACAATTTACACAGTCGACCGCGTCTCGGTGGATAGGATACATTGACATTGAGCTGGTCTTGCATAGTACCACAGATTAATACAAATAGTTTACTCCGCAAAATCAATTAAATAACAACTGACTCCCAAAAAAAACACTGCATCGTGAAAAATAACTTTAATTTCGGAAGTCGGTGTCTTTGGTCTTGAATTTTCGTTTTTTGCAACCGACTTCCGAAATTAAAGTTATTTTCCACAATGTAGTGTTTTTTTTGGAAAGTGGTTGTTTTTTTTTTGTTGTAAAAAACGTTTTTATTTTTCACACAAATTCGAATACCACTACCTGCTATGTAAATAACAGTGACAGGAACTTATTATAACATCATTATATCATCCATATAGACTAAATGGGAAAAATACGTATTATTGAAACTAGCTCAAAAAGTACCCAAGCAAAGTTAATAAAATTTATATGGGGCCACCTCTGAAGTATGACCTACCAAACAAAAAAGAATCATCAAAATCAATTCATAATTGGCGGAGTAATCGCGTAACAAACAGATCCTTCTCCTTTTTTTAAATCGGTTAAGGGCGGCCGACCCGTCATACTTTTCATACAAACGCTCGTACGTCATTATGGCGTCGTAACACATCTTTCTTTGAAATTTTTAAACTAATAGGTGTCTCGTGCACTATTTCTAGGTTTCTATGAAACCAAAAAATAAAAATTTCGAGAAATAAATTCAGTACAAACCTCCGAAAATCTGCATTTTTGCACAATTTTTACCTGAACTTTGGCCATTCATAATGTACTCATAAATTGTACTTGTGTGTACTTTTACGTAAAGAAAACATCTGCATAGAAACATTGCACATGTAATGGAGATTCTAAATGACAAACATTTATTTTACAAACTAGTAAAGCTTACTCAAAAAAACGTATTTCCTGAAACAAGTTTCCGCAGACTATTTTTCGTACAATGTTATCGCGTTCTCACTTGCTTGTTAGCAGTTTTCACTTGCGCTAGATGAAACAACATGCTTTTCGATCATGCTTGCGTTGACGATAGATGGATCGGGAAGGGCCCACTTAAAAGCGATTCTTGTTACGACACAATACAGTGCAGTTCAGGTCGCACAGCGCTAATTACCTATAGTTATATTCACCTAGAAGTTGCCTCTCTTACTATCGCGTCACTCTTATATCTTCTGACTACGTTACACTTACTGAATTGGCCCGACAAGTCGAGCCCGCCGCATACTTGTAGCTTAAATGCGGACTGAACGATCTGCATTGTTCTGTAGTAGCACGGAGTTTCAAAATAATAAGAGACCGTGACGTGCGGCCTACTGTACTTTAAATGTTAACTTTTATTCGTAATCAAATGAAATTGATTATTCTGTAAATAGGATATCGGTATCACTTTTACACGTCATATTAAAAAAATATTAAAATAAGCTATATGAGTTCGGCGTTTCCTATCTGACTACTCTGAGAAGAAAGGCAAAAACAAACTCAAAGGTCACAGTCTCTTTTAAAGTCCAAATATAATCTTGGTCAGGCCATATGAGGACTATGTAGATTAGTGTTTGAAATGGTCTTTTGAGGAAAGAACTACACAGATTTGAGTGGACCTGTCCGGTCAGTGCAAGCCTTTGTCAGTAAACGTAGAGCTCAACTCGACGAACAATACCAAAGAAAGGACATTTGGGTAGGCCACATAAACTACTCAAACTGCCAGACCATAATTAAAACTAGCAAATAAAAAAATTATAATATCCACATAGTCCTCACATTCACAATATTAATATATTACTTTACAAAGTAATTTTGTAATTTTTTATACAATTTTCAACAATGTCAATGTGTGTATAAAACTAGTAATATCCGTAGTAAAGTAATATACCTATTATCAATAGAATATTAGTTCCACACCGGTTCTGTTGTAGCTTTCAATTATTACAAAAGAATAGGAACTTATTATAAGCACATTAGATATGGTAACTTCATGTTCTAATATTTGTGGAAAAAAACTTGGCAAGTGTGTGTAAACGACTTTCCATGGGTTCTGTATGATTAAATACAGGTTAAAAAAATCGTTTTCAAATTTTTATATACAAAAATCATCAGTGATCCTTGCAGTAATTACTTACTTATGCATGATTACTATTTAAAAAAATAAAAAAATAAATGGTGTTTTAATTCAAGCTTAATACCCATAAATACAAAAAAGAATAAATAAGTAGAAAAAAAAAAACAGTAAAAACATTTAAAAATATTAGTGGATTTCTACAGGGAGTTTTCTCTGTCACAAAGTACTTTTAGGTTATGATTATTCTATAAAATTAAAAAATACAAAAGACATGAATATATTTAGTAACCTGTTCCGCTTAGCTATTTCTAAAGAGCTATAAAAAACTCTGACAGAAATCGACACGTGTTTCACCTCTCAACGAGGCATCCTCAGAATGACGATTGACTTGATTGTCTGTGTAGAAATAGCTAAGCGGAACAGGTTACTAAATATATCCACGTCTATTGTATTTTATAATGGATTTCCGCAAGGTCACGCCTGAATCAATTAACTATCTGAAAGTTTATGAAACTGTTGCATAATAAGGGGTATTAAAACATGAGTGTGTTTAAAAACCGTGCCGTAGGCGAGGTTTTTAACAGTATCACACGAGTGTTTTAACACCTAGTTATGTGCAGTTTCATACACTAATTTATCTACTCTCATACATTGCGATTGAACCTAATACTAAATAAAAGATCAAAATTAAAATCAAGAATTTTAAAAATCCCACGTAATTCAGTATTACAAAACAAATTAATGTCGTCTGCAGCAGCACATCACCGCACATGCGCTGCAGCGGGTGCTGCTGTCCCCCGCTTAAACGTACCATTACAAAAATTGATGGAAACTTCATGGTGATATTAACTTCTTGGATTAGCCCTGTATCGTAATAGAAAAAAAAATGTTTTATAGCATTATTTTGTTAGAGAAAAAGTGTTATAATATGATTCTATTTTTAAATTTCGGTACTGTGTTTATAAAGTATGTCAATATAAACTCGTTTTGAAGTTTATCGTTCGAATATTACGCTATGAGAGTAGATCAAATTATTAAATCACCTACATTTATTATAAAAATATAAAATTGAGACCTCATCCCCAATCCTTTTACGTTTTTTATTACGGATGTTTAATTTCAGGTAGCGGTTTTTAAGTACCGATGATTTTATTATTCGAAGGACTAATCGTAGGGTAGTTATGATTGGTATAATTGGAATAAAGTACGGTCCACTTGATTGAGATGTTGCGGTAAAAAAATGGCATATGCTTCCTTTTTTTGCGGTTTACCTTTTTTGTTGTTATTTGCTTTGTGATTTCAAGATGGTGTTAGTCTCAGAAATATTAAAAGCTTTTGAATTATGAGGAGGATGTGTGGTTATTGTTGATATTAATTTCACAGATTATTATTGTGTTTAATTCGATTTTATGAATAGCTTCATGCAATACGCTTATACTTTGTATAAGAGATTTGAGCTTAACCATCTGAGTTACCCACATATACGAATATGAGAAGAAAAAAAAAGTGTGTTTGTGTCAGCTCCGACGTATGATTGTCTTTGAATATGCAATAGGCAAAAGGGGTAAATAAAAGCATGTCTTAAAAAAAAAACCTACCTACATGTATACACATACGGTATTTCTATTTTCTTAGTGTTCCTCGGGAATCATCGCATTTCCGAATACAAACGAATGCTAATTTCCATGTCCATCAATTATTAGATTTATCTTGTATAATAATTTGAATTCAGAACTAAGTACTTTATTGTTGTTTTGTTTTGATTGTCATGTGAACTATACAGAGCTATAAAACTGTCTTCTTATCTGTCGTGCCTGCGACTTTAGCAGCTTTCCCACCAGTTTTATAATAAATTATATTAGGTTAAAAGAGTATTAACAATTCTATATACTTCCAAGTTGATTGAGGGCGTCCAGTCTACACCGAGAGCAACGGGCAACTGATAGAAATCAGACTACTGACGATACACGAGGTTTGCCGAGGGACAAGAACATAGTTGTACTGTACATGATTTCAAAGTGAAAAATGTACAAGGTACTTACGTTGCGCAGAAAAACGTAACGCTTTTGAGTTAACGCTTGTATAAATTTCACTGCTCATAAAATTTCCATACCGGCGGGCCATATATGAAAAACGATTTTAAGGAGTAAACTCCAATAAACTCAAACCTATAACAGTTTACCTACACTAAATTGCATGTTTTTTGTGTAACCAGGATTTAAAACAAAACACTAACGCAAACAAATCCAATTCCACTAAACCAGCTTAACACACATTAAGCTCTCAGAACCCTCCAAAACCGCTCAAAAAGTCATAAAATTAAAAACCAAATCCAAACAATAAACTCTACGTAATACTTTATAACTTGTTTTTTTTTTGTGTACAAATGGCGTCTGTTGCATACGACATGTCGGTGCGACAAAGACGCAAACGCTCGACAAGTCGTGTCGACCACCCACTGAATGCAACCCGCGGATATTGTAGTCGGAGAAAAGAGGAATGGCCAGTGACAATTTTTCGGTTGGGTGCACCTGTTGTCTTGTTTTGTTTGAAACATTCGAGATTTTTTGGCTCTTTCAGAGATACAATGAGTTCTGGGTTTACATAATCTTTGTAATAGAATTATTATTTTACTGAAATTGTGTAATTAATTATTTAGGGATTAAAATATTATAATACTCTATTTATAATTAACTCCGTTATTTTACGATAAATACAAAGCAAAGTAATCTATTTACCATTTACATTAAAAAACACCGGCTAAGTGCGAGTCGGAATCGCGCACGAAGGGTTCCGTACCAGTATCTATAAAAACGGCAAAAAAATAATTGCTGTTGTATGGAAGCCCCCTTAAATATTTATTTTATTCTGTTTTTTAGCATTTGTTGTTATAGCGGCAATAGAAATACATCATTTGTGAAAATTTGAACTGTCTTACTATCACGGTTCAAGAGACATAGCCTGGTAACAGACGGACAGACAGACAGACGGACGGACAGCGGAATCTTAGTAATTAGGGTCCCGTTTTACCCTTTGGGTACGGAACCCTAAAAATAACTATACAGAGCAGTCATTTAAAAAATATGACACAATAACTGTCGTTATTTAGCTGTTATTTGTCTAATGCTATATTAAATGGAGTATAGTTAGGTCAGCTGTCTACCGAGGATGTTCCAGTCATCTAGCTTGGAAAAGAGAGAGCGTATAGAAGTATTGAACACATTGCTCTTCTTGGTGACATAGCAAACAACATTTACTTATATTATAAAGCCAGTTGGTTTAACAGTCCAATCCATTTCAAGCAGACTACAGTACACCCAACGAAATCCACGTCGCATACCTTATCTGTTATCTCATTTTTTAAAGATAAAACTATTCTAGCTTCCTTAAAACATTAATCCAAACTAATCTCTATAATCATCCAGATAAAGTGGGTAATCCATTGAACTTCTACATTGACATATGACTTATATAAACTAGTGGTGGGAAGCGAAACTTTCTGTCGCCCATCGATAAAGTCAATAAGATAAATCAAGTTAATACCGACGGACAGTTACCAGTAAATACAAATAATTTGATTTCATGTCGCGATTCTATCGATATCGATGAAAAGGCTGTAATTAATGTACACTAGGTTAATCGATTGTTTAATTCCGTTCAGATTAGACCAATTTATGGGAATCGATTAGGTTATTTGAATCTGATTTTAATCGATTAGGAATGTTTGTTTTTATTCCTGTTTCGTCTGGTTCTAATAAAGTGGATGGTTAATATTTTAAATATTTATAAGAAAATGCAGGAAGTTTGGGCTGGTTTTCGAGTTTAACGTATGTTAAAGGAAATGGCTTAATGATGCTCATAAGAACGGAATAAATATAATTAAATACCAGTTACTGTATGTAGTTTCTAAATTAATTAAATATCGGAAGATATAAATGACGCCTATACTAAAATATGGTAAACACTAAATAAAGCTCGAATTCTTTAAATTTTAATAGACTCCGGAACCGGGTAAACCGAAGAAAGGAAAACCTCCTCAGGTGGAGAAGACGTTTGTGAGATGAACGTAGATTTCTATTGTGGTTGTCGCAAATCTACTGAAAGTGCGGGGCTAGATAACTAGGGGAAGAGGGAGAGTCAAGAATTGAAAACAAGGTGGTCAGCGCCCTTTGCTCTCTGCGCTGGCGTATGGGCAACCACTTTAGAAGCGACCGATGCGCAGAGACAAGACCATATTTACGCAGATTGAAAACGAATCGAATGCAGTTATTGAGAAGATGGTCAAGTTTGTCGAGGAGATCTGCATTCAGGTCAAATTTCGTGGAAATAACATTGTTTTTTTCTTCTCTACATTTCCCAACCAGCCTCAACCTCTATAAGTCAGAAAGGCCGCACCTGTATCTTTATAAGCTAGAAACCCGAGTTACCGATAAACCTCCATAAGCGAAAAAGAGACTGCGGTCCCCTGAACTCTCGCTTATCCAGGTTCGACAGTGTTTATCAATTTACAAATTAAACAAACTAAAATGTAATTTGGGATTGACAGACACATTTCAAACCGCTAAGGACTTCAACATATTCTATTTTTCGCAAATAGTCCCATCATACATTTACGAGCTACCTAAAAATATATCTGAAAAAAAAAAAAAGTGGCTGAGCATTGCCATTTGCGATATTAAATTTTGTCTCTTTAATATCTCAAAATGAACGTTTTTATCCATTTGTACATACAAATGTTTGAGGCCTTTTTCGATCGTGAATATTAGAATCAGTCCTGACTTTAGTGGTGTGCTTAGTTGGTACCTATACAATATTTACATAAGAGGAAAGGCCGAAAGTATTTGATAATGTATTTATTTGCGTCAGTTTTAAAATTAATGAGAATACATTAAATCAAAAGATAGGTAGGTAGTTAGGTATAAAAGTTTTAAACTAACTTTTCGATGTGTTCTAATTATCATAATAAATAAAAGATATTACAGATCATATTAATATTTGACGAAAAAAGCTGCAGTTTTGTGGAATTCTGACTTGTTTTCAGTAAATTTTTCAAGTTTTTCGGTAAATTATGATAACTTTGACTATGAGACAGTTTTGTTGACCGTTTTATTGTTTTGTGAGCGATATCACTGTTTCCTGTCTAAAATACAGTCTGCGCGCAGTCTTGAACTACACACTGTTAGTTTCTATACATTTAATCTTCATATTTTACATTATGACACAGAAATATACTTGTATAACAAAATCAAAATCAAAATCAAAATATTTTATTTCACATAAACCTACAAGGGCACTTATGAAACGTCAGAAGCTAGGTGCACGGTTCCAATTGGTCGCTTCCTATGGAGAAGAGCCGGCAAGAAACTCCACGGTTACTCTTTTCAAAATAAATTGTTTCTACAATGTTTTCAAATTACAGTGTTAATAGGTATGGGAGGACAGTGTAGGCCTATCCACAAGTACGAGGTACTTAGTAAAATAGAAAATGGTCCACAAGTCTACAGCCTACAACGTTTTCACATTCACAAAATCTAAAAGAAAAGAATCTATATAAAAGACAAACAAAAATAATAAAAATAAGGACCTATTTAAACCAAATGACATGATTGCCTAGTGGCATGATACAGCTGTAGTCAGCTGTAACAAATCTAATTTGATTCAAAAAAAAAAAAAAACAGAAAATTGTAGGTATATTATGTCAAATACTGAAAAGATTATGTCAATGAAGTAGGTAAAAAAAAAAAAAAGTAAAATAAAATAATCATCGTAATTTAGGAGCAGTTAATAGACATTTACATTGTTATACCGTTAATGAGGTACCAGGGAAGCCAACATATAACATCACGCCTTGTTTCCCCGAAGGGTTGGGCAGAGGTGTCCCTGTAGCAGGTACACCCACATTTCACCAGTTATATTTAAGTCCCATGTAATAGGGGGCGAGCCTATTGCCATCAACTGGGCACAAATCCAGACTCCGAGCTGCTACTGAGAAATTTCAGATAGAAAAACCCAATAACACTTTGCCCGACCCGGGAATCGAACCCAGGACCTCATGCTCAGCAGTAGCGCTTGCGACCACTAGACCAATGAGGCGATACTTGTACAAGTATATAAAAAAGGGGAAGAGCTCATTGGACATCAGAAAATTCGTCTGCATCGCTGTCAATCGCAAAAGTGCCCAAAAGGCTGGCAGCATTTGCCCTGTTGAATTAAATTGAATCAACATATACCTAGATAAAAATTGAAAAACATACCCTATCTTTCAAATTAATCGGCTCACTCGCACCAACTCTGTTACAACCCGCACTCGCCTAATCACACTACTGCTAAATCGATGTAGACTTAGCGTTTTGTCGACAACCACAGGTGTCGCGTTACTCGATCCGTTTACTGACACGTAACTAAGTCTATACGACGTGTTATGAGGTTGATGGACGTATACCTCAAGTCGTAAGGACGTGTTCATCGCGTGACAGGTGTGATCCGTGACGCTTGACGCGTGAAATGACGTAACGTGCTTGTCACGCGTTTTTGTTTTTAATTTTTTTTTCGTAAGTTGAATTGAATTTTATTTTTTTGGGACGTAACGTCTGCTGTACCTGTATTTTTTGTTACAAGTAATTATTTTAATTTTCGTATTGTAATTTTTTGATGGTCAGTCTTTGATAGTGTTAATAAAAAAAAATCTATTAAATGATACGTTAAACACCTTTCATAAATATGTTTTTAGGGTAGGTAAGCATCGTTTCTTTATGTGAATAAACAAAAGTGTTAATGACAAGTATGTGGATTTTACAAAGAGGTACAAAGTAAAGCAGTAGGAGGTGTGCTGCATGTTAAATATTTCAGAATATTATGAGTATGACGTAATGAAATGCAGTGTCATGTTCTTGTTACAGATCACACAAGGCAAGCTTATGGCAAAATACTACAGTAATTTTATATAATATAATAATAGTATTTATCTACTCTCATAGCGTAATATTCGAATTATGAACTTCAAAACGAGTTTATATTGACATACTTTATAAACAGAATACCGAAATTTAAAAATAGAATCATATTATAACGCTTTTTCTCTAACAAAATAATACTATAAAACAATTTTTTTTCTATTACGATACAGCGCTAATCCAAGAAGTTAATATCACACAAAGAGTTTCCATCAACTTTTGGTGGGGGACAGCAGCACCCGCTGTAGCGCATGTGCGGTGATGTGCTGGTGCAGGCGACATTCATTTGTTTTGTAGTACTTACTGAATTTTAGTACTTCGTGAAATTTAAAAATGTATTCTTGATCTTTTATTTAGTATTTGTTTCAATCCCAATGTTTGAGAGTAGATAAAGTAGTTTATGAAACTGTTGCATAATGAGGGGTATTAAAACATGAGTGTGTGTTTAAAAACCGAGCCGTAGGCGAGGTTTTTAATAGTATCACACGAATGTTTTAATACCTAGTTATGTGCAGTACTATTATTTTAAAGGGGATAGAAACTTTGAAATAATTCAACCATTTACTGCTTCTTAAGTATTGGAATATATTTAATTGATCCTCTAAAAACTTGTTTGCGCTTCTAATAAAGCACGCTTTTTTAATAATTGAGCCTCTTTATAACTTTTTGGCCTTTTCACACACCAAACGGGATAGGTTAGGTTGGGTTGGAACTGAGACTAACCACGCGCGAGCCATATTGGTCGGTAACTAAGCTAGGGCACCCCGACCAACTGTGACTAAACGCACTAGATCCAAAATGGCCGCAGTTTCTTAGCTATTTAGAATTTATAGAACCACAGAATATGAATTGTTATTTGAGGTTCACATGAAGAGGCAATCATATAAATTAGAGTGATCAATAAAAGTTAATTGATACAGGCGTGACCTTGCGGAAATCCATTATAAAATACAATAGACGTGGATATATTTAGTAACCTGTTCCGCTTAGCTATTTCTAAAGAGCTATAAAAATCCCTGAAGGAAATCGACACGTGTTTCACCTCTCAACGAGGCATCTTCAGGATGACGATTGACTTGTCGCGAACCCGAAAATGGCGTGTTGCCACACCGAGTGCTGAACGCAGAGAATGCAATAATATTTTTAGAGACGCAAAATGGGAATTATTAGAGTTTATTCCTAGATTTATCAGTCATTACAAATCTATACACGAATTTTACATCACCGCTTTCGTACAAGATACCTCTCTATGTTAAGTTGTGGTTACTCCTATACATGTACACATTGTAAACACAACAGGACCTAGGTACTCTCCCCTAAACATACTCGTATATACAAGTATCTACAGTACACGTTAATGTAATTAGATTCACGTCAAAGTCACCACACAAAGGAGAAACTATTGCTAACTGGTATCTTCAAGCTTTAACCCCGAGTGTGGTAGGTTGAATTAACGGTTCTGGTTAGAGTTTTTGAATATTTACTCCTACAACAGGCACGACCTAGTGTGGAGTCAATTAATATTAAAATTATGTTTTACTAAAAAAAAGAAAGAAACATATTTTATTTGGGACACGCACAGGAAACTTGATTACTTACACACACTTGATATGAACGGGATTTACTTGTATTAGTTTTAAGGAACTATAAGAATATTTTATTTAGTTTAAAAACGATTTTTTTTTAGGCTTATAACTGTGAAGTTCTAAACCTAAGTCAGATGAAGGGTAAGATTCATCAAGTTTTATAATTTTACATTTCTACTTACTTGATTACATCGTCTTCACATAATTATAATTACCTATGTAATTAATATTTTTTTATATTTTTTATTGAAGAACTTTCTACGCAGTTTCTTGTCCATTCTTCTCTATACGAGCGAAACGGCAATTCTTCTTTTTTTTTTCTTGCAATTTGTGACGTTCAAAAGTACATGATCTAATTCAAATATACGATTTGACTTTGACTGTAACTACTATAATTTAATGTATTTTTCCTACTTAGAGTTTTTATACTTTCATGTTTGAAGTTAAAGTTACATACTATTTTGTCACACTAATGTAAAACATAACTCTGTCTTTGCTGTCACGCGGGTAAAAAGGAAAACATTACTGTAACTTGACCGATGTAAAATGCCCGACCACTGCCATCGATTGTAAGGCGAACGGAGGTGAACTTTCTACCTAAGCGTATCTACTAGTCTTACATGTTAACAAATCTTATCTCTGACACCATGAAATCCCATCAGGTAGTATCCCAACATTGATGGGGGTCCAATTAGAGCAACATCCGTTGATAACAGTTCACTGAACACGCGTTTGGTGGCGCCTGAGAGGTGTGAGAGTGCCCTTACTTGGACATTATTACGTGTCGATTGGAAATTGATAGGAATTTGACGTGTCATTGCTATAAATGGGTTTATGTTGAGATTTTTGGTCAAATTGGACACTTATTATCATAAAATTATGTTGCCCAAAATGGAATTAAATATTATTATTGTATTTTCTTTTTTCTAAGGGAACATATTCAAATAATTGCTTTTGTAACTTAATTTTGCGTCAGAATAAAAAGGAACGTAGATAAAAATTAAGTGCATGAGAACTAATTCAAAACATTAATAGAATAGACACTGAAATTCAGAATAATAAATTAATGCAGTCATTAAGGAATGGTATGTAGAGCTTTTCCAGCCACACTAATGGACTTAGTAGCTCGTAAATATACAGTTTTTATTGCCGACTGCTTTAATAAACTGCTTGAGTAATCAGGAAGATTAATGCAACGCTTATTTCACTTCCCTTTACAGGGGTAAGGATATTATTTTATTTATATTTATACAAAGAGCGCTGTTGAAGACGACTATTTGAATGCAAGTTTTTTTTTCGGGTTTAGAATGTAAAATAAGAAAACGTCAAAATTATGACAGCACCAATCTCTATCAAATTACAACCACCCGCCATCAAATTCACACACATAATTGGTGAACAAGAGGTGTCAAAATTCTACAGGGGGTTGGAAGCGTTGAACTGAGTCGCAGCTTAAACAAAAGAAGATTAAGTTACCTTTAAGTTCCTTGCGTGATACTGACAACGTAGTCTGTAGGCACTTAGCCAAGTGTGAGTTCAAAGTAGCATCACTTGTTCCACGGTTAGCAAAGAGACTTCGTTAAGTGTATTAGTGAAGGTGAATATTTGCACTGGATGTCGCTTTCAAGGAGAATTTTCCCGAGAGAAAATTCCGAAAACCGTATAACGCTTTTAAAGGTACTGAAAATAGGATTTTGCGCTAGAGACAATGGGGAAAGTAAACGCGATGTGAGATTTCCTTTTAAATTCAGTAAAGAGAATTGGCAAACCACATATTTTGAAAGCCAATAGACTGGTGGAGATTTTGGAGACGGCTTTTATATACCTACAGTGGAAAATAAGGAAAGATTTCAGTAGAATAATCATATCAGGAAAACGGGAGCAAACAAATTCGATATAGATGAAAAAAGACAACTTGCAGTACCTACAGACATCATCGTCATCATCATCTGTCTTGCCTTTTTCCCTACTATATTGGAGTCAGATTTCAGTTTAACCGTAGATAGAATACTCTTTATTATGTACATCTTAAAAAACAGAAATAAATGTAGAAATTTTACATGGAATGACACAATGGGCGGTATTATAGCTAAAAGCGATTTTTTTCAGACAACCTTTGGATGGATTACAGGGAGAAGGAGAAATAATATGGTGTCCCATTTACATATACAATAGATATATACATAAAGCATATACTTATCTATATAAATATAAATTTCAGGAGGGGCTTGTGGCTAAGTAATAACAGCTGCACGGGTCGATCGATCAGGTTAAGCTACGCTTGCCGCGGTTGGTCCGTGGATGTGTGACCATCTTTACATACCAAGTCCCCTCCGTGCCTCGGAAAGCACGTTAAGCCGTTGGTCCCGGCTGTCATTTGTAGATCTTTGACAGTCGTTACGGGTAGTTAGAAGCCCAAAAAGTCTGACAACCGTCTTACCAAGGGGTATCGTGTTACCTAGTCACTAGGTTGTGGAGGTCAGATAGGCAGTCGCTCCATGTAAAATACTGGTATTCAGCTGCATCCGGTTAGACTGGAAGCCGACCCCAACATAGTTGGGAAAAGGCTAGGCAGATGATGATAGACCGTATACAGCTAAATAGATATTTGAGACTAGTTGCGCCCCGCGGTTTCACCCGCATAAGTCTCAATCCTTTGGAAATATCGGGATAAAAAGTATTCTATATGGTAATTCAGGTTATATACTATTTGTATGCCAAATTTCATCCAAATCTGGTAAGTAGTTTTTGACGTAGACGTGTAGGGTGGGTCTAGGAAAAGATGGATTTACCATCTTTTCCTAGACCCACCCTACACGTCTCCCCCGGGTGGTGCTAAACGAGCAACAACACCGAGCTTCGGGCGGCGGTTAAATAACCCGTCCAAGATCAAAGCGATGGAGACAGGAAATGGTCTCCTCACCCGCTGCTCTGTTGAGTCAATCTGCAGAATCGGGGACATTGGCTTAGCCGCCCGTGTCGAGAGGTAGAAAGCCTCAATAAAAATTCACCCCAATCCTACGGTGGAGACCGCGCCAAGAGGATGCATGGCTGGGGGATGTCAGTCTCGAGCGCCAACCTTGGTGAACCTGGCGAACACCATTGTATTAGCCTTCTCACAGGAATGGCGTCACCCTGTGTAGCGACCGTGGACGATAGGGTTATCGTCCATACTCGTGGGAATCAAATGAAATGACTGATAATAAAACCCAAAAAACTTATACCCAACAACTTTTTCACAAAGGACTCCTGGAAACTAGACCAAGGTCCTTGTCATTCAGCGGATGCATAAGCACGGATAAGCAGGCCGAAAGTCAGGAAAGTAATGTAAATACTTCTCAATTAAGCCACACGGAAAACAATACTTCAACAACCACCCAGGCAAGTCAAAGGGACTCTTTTGGACACCAGAAAAAAGAATCCTCAAATCAAGAGTGGCAGCAAGACAAAGTACCTAACAATAAACGCAGAAGGCTCGATAGCCCCACAGAAGGTCAAAATAAACAAACATCGACCAAACGGATTAACTACACAATCCCTGTGCAAAACACATTTGACATTCTCAGCGATGAAGATCCTATAGCTGTAAAAGAACACAAAGAATACATACCGAAGCCTGAACCAATTTTTGTGACTGGCATAGTGGATATAACACCCCTAAGAGATCTCTTAAGTAAAATGATTGAAAAGAACAAGTATACCATGACTACACTTAAATCAGGACACATAATCAAGCTAATGCCTGCAGACATTGAAACTTACAAAACAATAAGAGATAAACTCATCGAAAAGGACATCAACCACTACACCTACAAACTCAAGAGCGAAAGGGCGTACAGAGTAGTGATTAGAGGTCTGCACGCCTCAGAAAATATTGATATGATCAAAGAAGATCTACAAGCAAATGGACATGAAGTTCGTCAAATAGTGAATGTGTTGCATCGAACTACAAAAGAAAAACTTCCCCTCTATTACATAGACCTAGAGCCACGAGCCAATAATAAAGATATTTTCAATGTTAAGTACATCAACCACGTTAAAGTAACGATTGAAACACCATATAAGAAAAAAGAGGTGTTGCAGTGTAAGAGATGTCAAAGATTTGGGCACTCGAAAAATCAATGCTTCAGACCCTTCAGATGCGTTAAATGTGGAAACGACCACCCAACGTCATCGTGCACTAAATCCCCGCAGACAGATGCTACCTGCGCTAACTGCCAAGGGAAACACCCGGCAAGCTATAAGGGCTGCAATAAATACAAACAGTACAAAGAGAAGATACTAAAAATTAAGCCTGCCATCAAACCATTCAAATACACACCTGTGACTAAAGAACAAAGACCCAGCACTAGCGAAAGTGTTAAATCGACGTATCTCCCAAGAACCAGCTATGCTGAGCTTCTAAAAAACAAAAGCGACAAGCCTGCAACACAATCTAAAGTTTCCTCGGTGGAAACTAGCCAACACGATATCACCAGCCTATTGGACATAATGTTCAATAGATTTCAAGCAATCATGAAAAACATGATGGACAGCATGATGGATCAAATGATCAAATTAATCACCCGCCTGGCTCCACCGAGGGCCTAAATATCCGCATCATCACCTGGAATGCCAATGGGCTGACCGACAGACGGCAAGAGCTTGAGTTGTTCATGAATGTTGAGAAAATCGATGTCGCACTTATATCGGAAACAAGACTCACCCAAAGATCACACGTAAAATTTGAAAACTACATAATCTATCGGACAGATCACCCTTCTGGTAACTCCCACGGCGGGACTGCAGTAATTGTCAAAAATAACATTAAACATTATCCGCTTGAGCCTTACAAAAGGGAGGAAATACAGGCTACATCAATTAACACAAGAACAATGACACAACACTCTCTGCAATCTACTGCCCACCTAGACATAAAATAGGGGCTGACGTATTCAAGCAATTCTTCAATCAACTGGGTTCAGTTTTTATCTGTGGAGGAGACTGGAATTCCAAACACACATATTGGGGATCAAGACTAATTAACCCAAGGGGCAGACAACTACATAAAGTCACACTAGACCTAAATCTAGAATGTGTCTCTCACGGAGAGCCAACATACTGGCCCACAGATCACAATAAAATACCAGATCTGCTAGATTTCTACATAACAAAGAACCTTGGGCGCAACTACTTACAGATTGAAAAATGTGAGGATCTGTCATCAGATCATACTCCAGTCATTTTAAATGTGTTCAAACAAGCTGTTCTACTAGAGTCACCCCACTATGTCCACAGCAAAAACACCAACTGGGACCTATATAGAGAAATTGTAACAAGTAATTTAAACCTAAACACCAAATTGAAAACAGGTGATGACATCGATACCATTATCGAAACGTTCAACAGCATAATACACCTGGCGGCCAATGGTTCTACGCCTATAAATAGAAAAAAAAAGGCAAAAGAAACAGAACTTCCAAGGAACATTATGGAGAAGGTCAACGAACGGCGAGAAATGAGGAAAGAATGGCACAGAACTAGATATCCTATAGACAAAACTAAGTTTAACAAAGCAACAAAAGAGCTGAAAGATATAATCAAGGAATACGAGAACCTTTGCCTACAAAGACACTTATCTTACCTAACCCCACATAAGGATACTAATTACTCGTTATGGCGTGCGACCAAGAAACTTAAGCGACCAAAAGAACATATCCCGCCATTGCGAAGACAGGACAGAAGTTGGGCTAGATCTGAAACTGAAAAAGCAACTGCGCTTGCCGAGCACCTGGAAAAGGTTTTTACTCCGTTACCTTGCACTGATATCAATAGAGACGAGGAAATTACAGACTACCTGCAGTCGCCAAATCAATTATGCTTCCCCCTAAAGGCAGTAAGTCCTACTGAATTAATCCGTGAGATTAAAGCTCTTCCATCAAAGAAAGCACCGGGCTATGATCTATTAGACTCCGTACTGCTAAACAACCTTCCTAACAAAGGTATCATGTTCTTAGTGATGGTCTTCAATGCCTGCCTGAGACTCTCCCACTACCCATTTCAGTGGAAACTTGCTCAGGTTGTTATGATACCTAAACCTGGTAAACCGTCAGAAGAAGCCTCGTCCTATCGACCAATTAGCCTACTGCCTTTGGTTGGCAAGTTGTTTGAAAAAATTATCCTCAATCGAATGCGCCCTCATCTAAATACCATCCTTCCTGGGCATCAATTCGGATTCAGACAGCAGCATGGCACCATTGAGCAGGTACATAGGTTGACAAATACCATCAGCAACACACTGGAAAACAAAAAATATTGCTCGGCTGTCTTCCTGGATATCAGCCAGGCCTTTGACAGGGTCTGGCATGCCGGGCTCCTGTTTAAGTTAAAAAAACATCTGCCCCACTCCTTCTTTCTCATACTGAAAAGTTACCTGGACAAGCGCTGTTTTGAGGTAAAACTTAACGACATCACATCAGATTTGTATGAAATCAAGTCTGGTGTTCCACAGGGGAGCATCTTGGGGCCCGTACTTTATCTCATATTTACAGCCGACATACCAACAGATGACAACACCTTTATCGCCACATATGCTGACGACACTGCAATACTGTCAGTACATACAAACCCAGATATTGCCTCAGCGAACCTTCAGAAACACATATGTGAAATTGAGGAATTGCTAAAGATATGGCGTATAAAGGCGAATGAAAACAAATCTGTTCAGGTCACTTTTACTCTAAGGAAAGGAAACTGTCCCCCAATTACACTAAACGGTGAACAAATCCCACACGAAGATAGTGCAAAATACCTTGGCTTGCACCTAGACAGAAGGTTGACTTGGCAGAAACATATCTGGAGTAAAAGGAAAACCCTAGACATAAAGCTGAGAAGCATGTACTGGCTGATTGGTAGAAAGTCTCAGTTAACCAATGAAAGCAAAATGCTGATATACAAAACTATATTGAAGCCTGTTTGGACATATGGAGTGGAGCTCTGGGGAACAGCAAGCAACAGTAATATCGACATCCTGGAAAGGTTTCAGACTAAAGCCTTGAGATTCATGTTCAACATCCCTAAATGCATACAGAATAAATACATCCTGCAAGATCTGAAGCTCAAAACTGTAAAGCAAGAGATCGCTGCCCGTAGCACAAACTACCAGAAAAAGCTCACCAAACACGTCAACTCACTGGCTGCTGATTTGTCGGGGTCCGGAAGTATTGTATACACAAGACTTAAGAGGAACAGTGTTCCAAGTTTAATAAAAAGATTCTCAGCGGAATGAGTGAGAATGGTCAATGGACAATTCCTCACTGCTACAAAGACCAAATGCAGAAGAAATTCAAACAAAGGAGCAGCTAAATGTCTTTGATAGATTGCTGTGATGAGCAGGATACATAATAAAAAAAAAAAAAAAAAAAAAAAAAGGAGTTTTTGCGTGAAAGAGTAATAAACATCCATCCACCCTCACAAACTTTCACATTAATAATATTATTATATTATTTATATAAAAGTAGGAAGTAGGGCGCAACGGGCCTTATCAGAAGGCTAAAAGTCACCCAAAGGGCAATGGAGAGGGCTATGCTTGGAGTTTCCCTACGTGATCGAATCAGAAATGAGGAGATCCGCAGGAGAACCAAGGTAACCGACATAGCGCGAAGAATTGCCAAACTTAGGTGGCAATGGGCAGGGCACATTGCTCGCAGAACGGATGGCCGATGGGGTCGAAAGGTTCTGGAGTGGCGACTACGTACCGGAAGACGTAGCGTTGGAAGACCTTCCACAAGATGGACCGATGACCTTGTGAAGGCCGCAGGTATCCGCTGGATGCGGAAAGCACAGAATCGGTCGAAGTGACGGTGCTTGGGGAAGGCCTATGTCCAGCAGTGGACGTCTTTCGGCTGAAATGATGATGATGATGAGGAAGTAGGCTATGTAAGTTAGGATAAAGCGACTGCCTAGTACCTACTAATTAATAATGTGTACTAAATAAAACTACATAAAGCAAGATAGACATCCCAAACAAACTCAGCTTAAAATTATCAGATAATATTCCTTATTCATCTTCAATATACATCAACTAGAAGCCAGTGTTTCGCCCCAAGGATGTCAAAGGTCTTACAAGCTGACAAGTGTCATAAACCTAATTTCGTTATTATAATCTTAGACCTAGATCTCGGTGGGTATGTACTAAGTTTCTCAAGTTGATTAGAGGGGCTTAGTTAGTGCCCTTAGTAAGACCCTGTTTGTATTATGATGACGGACTTGAAAGTTTTTGATTCAGTTTAGTTGTAAATAAATGAATTAGAATAACAAGCCTTGTGGCCGTTGGAATTTCCAATAATATTCTAATGGGGATATTTGGTTGTGTGTATTAATTCCGGGACATTTTGGGGATTTTACATTTATAAACGCTAATAATAAAAGTTAAAAAAAAAATTGTGGCACTCCGGCAGTGCGGACAGAAGTGAAAACTTGTAATAAAATTGGCACCATGGTAATCAACGCGTTGATGTCTTTTACTTCACGGTGTCGGTAAATTTCGTCACAGTGTCGCAAAATCAATGGTTTAGTCTCATCTCAAAAATGCCCAACGCGCCTAAAGAAGTTTTCACTTAAAATTACATTCATTTAAAATGGTGTCCCTCTAACGTCAAAAATATAAGGCAAGCAAAAAGATCAGTATTTTTAAAACTATGTATTTCATATTCCTGTAAAAATACTAGCTTGTAACATATTGAAACTTTTTTTAAACTAACCCACACTATTAGTAACATTTTGAAGTAAAATACAGCGGTTACAATTTTCGCAAACACTATTACGGCACATATTTTGTCAAGTCGGGAAAGTTTGAAAGAGGAAATTGGCAAATCGAAGTTCGTCCGAATATTTTCTCAGTAAGTCTGTTGGACTTACTAAGAAAATATTCTAAATTGCTTTTGATATTTACATAAAAAGTTTTGTTTTGTTCTGCTGTGTTTGCTCTGTATTATTTTAGGTGTGTTATCTGAATAGTTTTGTAAGGAAATGAAGACCTGTACCCTAATTGCGTAACTTATTTTCGTAAACAATTTTGCCTAATTTGTTTCTTTTTGACAGTTCAACAACATTCATTGCGTTATTTACGTTGTTGAGCAGATTTTTTTCCAACATATGAAGCAATGGATAAGCAATCTGTTTCAAATCGAAACAGATTGTGATTGTGTTGTATTACGCAATTAGGGTACAGGAGTCCATAACTTTTAGTATCCTCAAAGAACTAATTTTCTGACTTGAGACTGATCATAGTCTTGTCTTTGATTTATATCAGTTATTCTTTGTCTAAGATAGTTTACTACTATATAATTGATACTGAAAACGGGCTTTCCTAAAAATCGGTATTACTTAATGGAGTTATTAACATTACATAGCATCACGCCTATGAAGGGTTAGTAGGCAGATCCAGATTCCGAGCTGCTACTAAGAAATTCCAGACGTAAAAACCCAATAATAGTTTGCCCGACCCGGGTATTGAACCTAAAACCTCATGCGCTTGCGATCACTAGACCAATGAGGAATTATTAAATCTATAGGTATTTCGAATTACTTTTAGGGTTCCGTACTCAAAGTGTAAAACGGGACCCTATTGCTAAGACTCTGCTGTCCGTCCGTCTGTCTGTCTGTCCGTCTATCACCAGGCAGTATTTCATGAAACGTGATAGTTAGACAGTTGAAATTTTCACAGATGATGTATTTCTGTTGCCGCTATAACAAAAAATACAATTTTTTAAATAAAATAAATATTTAAGGGGGCTTCCATACAACAAACGTGATTTCTTTGCTCGATATTGATAACGGCAACAGGTAGAAGCTTGAAATATTCACAGAATATTTAGTTATATATTCACTTTAAAAATAAATAATTATAAAACAAAAAAACAAATATTTAATGGGGACAACAGACATGATTTTTTTGCCGTTTTATAGATAATGGTACGGAACCCAACGTGCACGAGTTCGACTCGCATTTGGTGGGTTTTTTATAACTTTTTTGAACCACACACAAAACTGCTGTTTCAAGTTTGTTAATTAACATAAAAATAAGTTGTAAACAAAACAAAATATTTACTTTTTAAACCAAACGTTCGAACAATGGTGGACTGGTGGTAGAAACCAACTGCTTTGAATATAGCGTGTCATTGCATTGGGACACAGGTGCGAGGAGTTTGGTTAGCAAAATAGCTTATGATAATTGATTTCATTCATTCAAAATGTTTTAAAAATTATTATCACTTATATTACTCACTTGGCGCTCGTGGCAAAATAATTAGTTAAGCTACGCTTGTCGGGGTTGGTCCGTGGATAGGAGATCATCTTTACATACCGAGACTCCTCCGTACCACGGAAAGCACGTTAATCCGTTGGTCCCGGCTGTCATCATTCGTGGATCTTTAACAGTCATTACGGGTCATCGGAAGCCCGAAAGTCTTACCAAGGGGTATCGTATTACCCAGTTACTGGGTTGTGGAGGTCAGATAGGCAGTCGCTCCATGTAAAATACTAGTATTCAGCTGCATCCGGTTAGTCTGGAAACCGACCCCAACATAGTTGGGAAAAGGCTAGGCAGTTTGATTGGTCTATTGGCGTTAACAAAGTATGATCAGTATCAGTCGAAAGACATCCTCTGAAGGAGTGTTGCAATGATATAGCAGCACTTTCTAAATCGAATAGATTTTTAATTTATTAAGTAAAACAGAAACAAATAAACTAAAGCCTACAGCTTTGACGAAATACAAATGTTGTTTTCATAATCTTGCATCCGACACCATGATTTTTTATTATTGAAGAATACTTCAATTAAAAAAATATAGCATCAAACACATCGACCCGACTTTAACGTTCCCTAATATCATAATATTAAAATAAAAATAATCGATGTATTTGAATCAGCTGAATCTCGTGATCACGCATCTCTCTAATATTTTGCTGCCTATACTCCACAGCGGTGTGTCCAAATCACGATGCGTGAAATGCACCCAAGCTATTCAAATCAGCGCAAGCCACAAAAACAGAATTGAGATATTATGCAAATACCTGATTGTATGCAGATGGTCGATAATAGCCTGCACTTAGAAATCGACGTTCAATTCTCCATAATGAGTGAGACAATAGGCTTAATAAAGTCGTTGACTATACAAGGCTTTGATCAAGATAGTGCCGGTAATTGGCTTGTGAGGTGGGCGTGTTTAAGAAATTGCATGGCATGTGGATATTGTTCACAAAAAATGTTATGGTCTACTGGTTATTTGGGGTTAGAGGTATAAATATATAACGTTTTTCGTTACATAATTTACATATCATGTGAGTTTCGTAAACGTTGCATGGGATATTTCGTAATTATTTTGTTTTTTGCTGGATATAGGTGGGCCCTAATATCGGCATGGCCGAACTTGGGTGTATGATTGAGAGAACACAAAACACTATATTATTTGAGTTCCTCGGGCGTGACTTTAATGATGTTAAACCTTTAGTTATAAGTTCGAAATACCCAGACAAAGAAGTGGATGTTTTAGAATTTAGGCGTATTTTATTCATGTGTATTTTCCGTTCGTACATTGTCTAATCAGTAAACAATTTATGACACATAAAAAAAATAGTTCCATTAAAAAGAAACAATCTGTCTAACCTTTTTCCCAACTATGTTGGGGTCGGCTTCCAGTCTAACTGGATGCAGCTGAAAACCAGTATTTTACATGGAGCGACTGCCTATTTATTTCTATTTCTTGGTTAGACTGGTTGTCAGACTCTCGAGCTTCCGAAAACCCGTAACGACTGTCAAAGATTCACGAATGACAGCCGGGACAAACGGCTTAGTGTGCTTTCCGAGGCACGGAGGGGTCTTGGTATGTAAAGATGGTCCCCATCCACGGACCAACCCTGGCAAGCGTAGCTTAACCTGATGGATCGATCTGTGCGGCTGTTATTACTTAGCTACGAGCTCCTCCTCCTAATAGTTCCATTAAATGAATTTAATAAAAGCAGCTGCGGTTGAAATCAATTGTATGCATATTAAAACTCATTTTATTAATGAAAATATTAAAACAAAATCCAGGCTTGGAATAAAAATCTAAAACAAAAATTACCTTCATTTATTTCTCTAACAAAGGTAATTTAATTGCTCATTGAATTAAAAAAATAATTACCACCGCCAAATTGCAAGCCAACAACTTTCTCTAACTGCAAGAAACAAAACGACCAAATAGCATTTTTTACTTTAAAAAATAAACGTTCCAGCCACTAGACTGCTAAGCCTTTATATCCCAGGTCGGCTCTTGTAGAGAGGCTCTAAACAAAGAGCCGTAAATAGTGCATTGTTCTAGAGCCCCAGCCAGAGAGCCCCTAACAAGTTTGTGGGGTTTTCAAGATCACAATTTTTATTCTAAAGGGGTTGTTAAGTTCGCATTTTAAAGTAAGCTTTAAGGTTTTTTCTAAGGAATCATGTTTTGTTTTTTAGCTTTCTCTGTGATGCGGTCTGAGGTTCTTTGTGTTTTTAGTAGAGATCCAGGACCTAGGAGTGTTGACCTAAAAAGGTTACTGGGGTGCTGGAGTGGTAAGTGGATAAACCAAGTACTGACAACCTAGTTTATTTCTAGCCGGGGTTGGTTTAGCAGAAAGTTATTTTTATCTAAGACTTGCTTTTGTCCGCGGCTTCGCACGCGTGGTGGTCGGAAATTATTCTACCTATTTTACCCCCTTAGGGGATGATTTTCTAAAAACACTGGAACACGAGGTTTTTAATTTTTAATCTGAATGTTAAATACCAATTTTCATGATTTAAACTACAAAAATGACGATTTTCCATACAAACTGTCATCCCCAATTTTACTCCCTTCGGGGTTGAATTTCGAAAAATTCTTCCTCATTCCTTGTCTACATTATGAAGGAAACCTCTGTGCAACATTTCAGCTTTCTAGATCCAAAGTTTGAGATGGGCGTTGATGAGTCAGTCAGTCAGGACTTTTCTTTTTATATATATAAATATATAGAAGATATTTATGGATTCATTTTCAGTAGCCCTAAATCTCATTTAAACTTATGCGTATTAAATAAGTTTTAGCTTTGATAATACTGGAGTGCTTGCATTTAGTACCTATGTATGAAACCTTAATTAAACGTAATTTTTGTAGAGTTGAAAGATACGTTTTATGTACCGTTAAATTAAGCATTTAAAAGAAAGGAATAAATAAATACGAGTAACAAAATTCACTTAACATTTCCACGCGAAAAGGCCGCATCCTAATTTAAAATTCCCGGAGCCCTCTTGCTAATATACAATTAAACCTTTCCCAGCATTAATTCGCAAAAAGACAACAGGCTGATGTCTCAATCGCGTTTATTTCAATTACAAATCAGCTTGAATATTCATATGCCGAAAGCTATAAGTGTGTCTAGAACGTGCGCAAGAGTCGGCCCGCCCTCGACGCTGATTGGCCGGCCAATTTTGAATTGGCCAATCGCGTTCGCGCGGGAAACACTACGTGTAATTTTGGCATAATTAGTCACGCATTGGAGTAGTAAGGTTGTGCTTTCCGCAAAAAAATATTCATATGTTTGTTGGCTGACATGATCTATTGTTTGGGACCGCGCTAGTTTATGTTGTATTGTTTCTACAGTAATTGTTATATTGTTTTGAAGACATTGAGATATCTAGAGAAGTCATCGGTGCACGAGGCTCGTTTGTTTTCTGTTACGATAGAATGAATTTGTTTGCAATCCATTACGCCATTTGTTTTGTCGCTAAGGGCAACTATTGATATATTTTAGCCCTACAACTCAAGGCACATACAAAGTAAAAAATCTCGGATCGGTTTATTTTGTTTTTACCATAACTGTCTTTTTGTTGTAACATAACATAACATCACGACCATTATCTCAGAAGGCTGGGGCAGAGGTGTACCTAATAGTACACCCACATTTTGCCAGTTATGTTTATGTCCCATGTAATAGGGGGCAACCTATTACCATCAACCGGGCACAAATCCAAACCTCCAGATCCCTTCCTTCAGATCTTTTTTGTTGTGTCATCCTTAAATCCGTCTAAGCCACACCATATGGTGCTAACCATGCCAAATTTGTATCGAAAACAAATAGACATAAAATAGTCTTGATAGGATATGTCCATAAAATTCATGAAACAAACAGACATAACTTTAAAACTTCTAGAAAATGCCAGTTAAAATTTTAGTACTAAAGTTATCCTAGATACTAATATTCAGGTAGACAAGTTGGATAATAAAAACCTCACAGAGTATGAAGATTGCTATAAGTTTAACTTGCTAGTCTGTTGCCGGCGGTAAATAATTTCCTGGAGTCAACTCTTTTAACTTATACGAGAAAAGGTGAGGTTTTAAAGAAAACTATCTTAGAAATTGCGAAACTATTTTTATCTTAGTAATTATGATGGTTTTCGTTATTTATTCTTTGGCAATTTTCTGCGATGGGTACCTAAATTTGAAAACATCACTCATAATAAAATCTTTTACGAATTAAGACCTGTTAGTTCTATTGTATCATTAAGAGACAAATTAACAAGTGTCTCAACTCAATTTGAGTCCTTTATTAAATTAGGACAGCTAAAATGTAGTTCATTAGTATTTGAGAGGTGCTAGATTGAGCTCTCTCAAACACTCAATGATGAATTCCTTACAATTCTGTTTTTCATACAAAATTATTAAATAAAGTACCCAATCCACTATCAAAGCCCTCACTATCAAAAAGAAAACCGAAAATCAATAGTTCACGCAGTAAATCACACAAGACCCAATATAATTCGTGTTAACTTACAGAACTAACGTTATCTCCGTTCAGATTACACAGAGGGCGCTGTGACCGCGGGGCTACCGATTTAGCCATGTAATATTGACGTTTCACATGATTTATGAACAATAAACACGGGCAACCATATTGTTCTAAAATAGGTTGGTCTCATATGCTAGGCGGTTGCGATGTGATATTATTTGTGTTAGTTTTGACTTTGAATTTAGAATTGGTTTGTGATTGAGTTTGCAGCGCTAAGAGTTGAGACTCTAGGCGTGTTTTAAACAATCCTAGGAAGTCTTTCCTAGGGTTGCTTAAAACACGCCTAGGATCATCTACCAAGTGGTAATTTTCTACCGTGGGAGAAAACAAGTCTCTCTGGAGATATTGCCATCGGCATTGCACAGGGACGTCGACGAAATCACTTCAGATTAATGTGCTAAGGACAGGCACTGTGTTGTTGAAGTGAAAACTTCTTTAGGCGCGTTGGGCATTTTTGAGATGGGACTAAACCATTGATTTCGCAACACTGTGACGACACCAGCTTTTGACCATTAAAAAGACATCAACGCGTTGATTACCGCGGTGCCGATTTTTTTCAAGTTATCACTTCTGTCGGCACTCCCGGAGTGATACTGTTTTTTTTATGATCGGTAGAACCCCAATATAGTCCGCAGCCTTACTTATGGCGACGGAGAATGTCCATGAAGATTACGACACGAAGAAAGAAGAAATTGTGTTAAAAGAGCAACGAGTGGGGTACGAACTGACAACCTCTGACTTACTAGTCAACAATAGCAAAGAGTCTAAACTAAAATCTGAACACATGAACCCTATAATCACGACACATTACTCAACGAACAGTCACGAATACCCACGAAATACCCCGAACACTTCCGAGTAGTTCCGAGCGAGTTCTGCTCCGCTAACTACAGAAGGCGGCGACTTGATTACAGATTCGTTGCGAGTCTGCCCACCCTCTTATTTGCGTGAGTATACGTGTGTTATAGTGCTGATGTGTTCCGGTGTACGATTGCTTTATTTCGTTGTGTTTAGTGAGTTGTGGCATGATGTGGAGGAATTGTTTTAGAGGTAACAAAGATGGAGACTTTTATTTGGGAGTCAATTCTTATTTCTTTTCTTTCAAATTCAAATTCAAAAGTCATTTATTCAAACTAGGCTGAGAATCAGTACTTTTCAAACGTCAATATTACATAAGACAGTCCCCCAAAAACGCCCACCCTTCACCACTTTCTAGTGCCTTTAGCTGGGAAGAAGAAGTGGCGCAACAAACTCCCTAGCAGCACAGCTGTCTTTGAACTTAAAGATACATAATTTCCTGTAATCCCTGAAGAGGTAAACATGAATATATAAATAATCCACCAACATTTACCCAGTTATATGATAAACGTGAGAGTTATTGCCGATTACCAGGCAAAAATCTAGCGCTCGAGCTGCTACTGAAAACTTCTCATGTAGTAATAGCACTTTGCCCGTTCTAGGGATCGAACCCAGGTTGCTCAGCAGCCCCGCTGCAATCACTAGACCAGATGGTAAATTTTTGAAGTGAAAACTTCTTTAGGCGCGTTGGGCATTTTTGACATAAGAAAAAAACAGTTGAATTCGCGCCACCGTTACCGACACCTCATTTTTGTAAACGCGATTGTGCTCTTTATTTATATTACGTTACGGATCAATTTTCTATGCAAGTATTTTTACTTTAAATGTTTTGGAAGTATTTTTTTAAATTGTTCCAAGTTTTCACTTCGGTCGACACTCCCGGAATGCCACTGTTTTTTTCTTTTGTCCTCCTTTCTGCCATCCTTTTCTTCTACAAGCACGCTGCGTGTGTCAACTTTGATTTTTTTGTTTTCGTTTATACGAAAAATATGTTAATTTTGTTACCTAGTTTTAAACGCTCCTTTTATAATACTGTTTGTTTTTCCTGTGCGTGTCCCAAATATAATATATTTCTTCCTTTTATTTTGTCAGTTGTATTCAAAAGTAAGTATTTCAAAATTATCGCTCACATCTTATACATAGCTTCATCATACAGGACAAAATCCTAACAGTCAACTCACAGCTTTGCTATCTATTCCGGGCTCACTTCCCGGTTGTGTCATTATTTGATAGATTTCGCTCGCTCCTCAAGATTGCGTGTTTCATTCTACGTGGGCGTAAATCTTTCATCCTTGTCTTATACCCTGTGAGCGAGAGAGAGGACGTAGGTGGACAATTAAGCCGTTACAGAAAGTGGGACGTTTATTATTGTTTCTACTTTGTTGTGTTATTTATTTTGAAATGTTTATTGGAAGGTGGAGGTGATTTCGTATTAAAGTAAAAGCTGTTGGAGGAATGTTGAACAAAATGGAAACAGGAATTGTTGTAGGAGAAATAGATAATTGCTATTGGTAAGAATTTAATCGATTCCTTCTTTGAACAAAAAGCATAATATATTTCGAAGTCTGTAATAAACTAATAAGTTTATGTGAAGTTTTTAACCGACTTCAAAAAAAAGGATGAGGTTCTCAATTCGTCGGGATATTTTTTTTTTAATTTTTTTTTTTTATGTATGTTCCCCGATTACTCGAAGACGGCTGGACCGATTTGAAAAAATCTTTTTTTGTTTGAAAGGGTATACTTTCAAGTTGGTCCCATTGTCATTTGGTCATGATCTGATGATGGGATCTTGGAGAAATCGAGGGAACTCTTCAAATATTAAAGGCACATCTATAGCGATTTGGGTATTTTTGATGAACAGTTGACATAAGGCTATTGTAACTTAGATAAATTACAAACCAACCCACTAAAAAGTGAAAAAAAAAACTTTTTTACAAAAAACACAACCGACTTCTAAACTACAAAGTGAAAAATAACTTAATTTTGGAAGTCGGTGTCAAAAAATTAAAATAATGATCTGATCTAAAGACACCGACTTCCGAAATTAAGTTATTTTTCACTTTGTAGTTTAGAAGTCGGTTGTGTTTTTTGTAAAAAAGTTTTTTATATAGATAATTGGATGATTTTTTTATATTTTGTAATTTTGTGACTACTGATCCTTCGCTGGTCAAAATAAACATTTTTATTTATTTTCTTTCATTTCAAATTACATTTTTTTAAATGTAAATAAAATGATATAAAAAAAACCACGTGACGAGACAGCTGTCAAGTAACCGACTAAACGTAATACCTGTCACTTCAGTTGTCTTGCTATATCACAGCTGTACTCTTCAATTTAGCAACGTTATAATTCGTTGACGTTAGAGTTTGGGTTCTTTACAATAGACAGATTACAAAATATTATACTAGTAATAAATATCTAACAAAAACAGTGGCACTCCGGAAGTGCCGACAGAAGTGAAAATTTGAAAAATTTTACTGTGCAGGATATACTGAGGTGTCGGTAACGGTAACGGTAACAATGTCGCGAGTTCAATTGTTTTTTCCCATCTTAAAAATTCCCAACGCGCCTAAAGAAGGTTTTACTTTAAAAAAATATATGAAAATAGTGTTCCGCCGGTGTCGGGAGCAGGGTCCGAGCTACTGGTGGTTAGGGCTTCAGAGACAGGAACCTTCTCAGTTCTCAAGATGCGAGCCGTATCGAGGAGTACTGCCTTCTGAATCAGATCGTTGATCCAACCGCCTAGCAAAAGTCTCGACCAACATCTCTCGAGGCTTTTGGCCATGAGGCAATTGGCCGTTACGACAATCGACACAATGACAACCGGGCTTATTATTATTCTATACTTTTCTTATTTCCTTCTTTACTTTTGTAACTTTTTTGTCAATAAAATTGCTTCGCTAGACCACTAACCTTAACTTTGTATCCCTTATCCAAAACAAAAAACAATAAAATCCTTTACACTGTTACTTTTATAACACCAATGACCCTTATAATCTCTTCAACATCTAATTAACAGAACATAACTTGAGACAGCTACCTTCTCAACGCGTTGGGTTTCTAAATCCAACCGCCCGTCGTCCGTCAGTCTAACGCGCTGACAAGGATATTGTGACACCAACGATTATTTTATTATTTGGCTTTTTAATTTCCGAGATCTGGCGGGTGTTAACTTTAAATTAGTTTTAGATGTGGATCTGATTTAGCACTTTAATTGTAAAGCTGTCTAGAGGAATTAAGTAGACAGTGTCATGTGCTAATTAAATTCGTGCTGATTTAGCCTCTATTATGCGTTAGCAAAAACTAATACCTAAAGTTGTCAAGCAAAAAATTGTGGTTCAATCTTAATCGATCTGTCTTCGAGTTCTTCTTTACTACTGGGTTAGATTTGAGAGTCTTTAACAAGAGGACGAAAAATAATAAAAAAACTTCAGAGGTGTCAAGGGACACCCGGATGGAACGAAGTTCCTTTCGATTAATTAGTGAAGGAATTGTAATAAAATTTTATTTTTTATTTCTTATGGACAAAAAACCTGTATACACTCAACAAAAATAATTGTCGCGACACCACACTGTTCAATGCGAAATAGAAAGACGAAACGAAAATATCTGGCTTGTTTTCTATGAGAGAGAGAGAGAGAGAGAGAGAGAGAGAGACAGAGAAACACGCGCACGCCGCACGGCTTACAACTATAGCAAAAAGTGTCGTTACAACTTTTGGTCTTAATTTTTTCCGTCTAGCCCCCTTTCGCAACGCGCGATAAGGAACTTCGTTCCAAAAAGTCACACTGATTTCATTTGACATCGGTGAGATTTTGAGAGGGGGAGTTATGTTACTAATCTATATCCGTTCTTCTCCATAGGTACCCACTACGATTTGGAATGGGCAACTAGCTTCATTTTTCTGACTGACCGACCCCTTGACAATTCAAAAGTACCTGTAATTGGTTTATTTGAAATAAATGCTTTGAGTTTTATACTATGCAGCTGTTCATTAATCTGAGATGAGCCAGTGAGTCACCCCTTACAATGACCATGTGTCTCAATCCTGGATGGCTTTACGCTGAATTGTCACCGCATCGTGGAAAAAAAGCTTTTAGTTTATAATCTTGTCTCAATCACAATACGATCACTGATTAGGGATATTGCTAATTCCACTACTTGTATCATTATCATTACAACAGGGGTTAAAAATAGAGAAATTCTATTTAGTTCGTCAGTCAAATAATAATGAAATATTAGACACGTATTTTTTTGCTTTATCATAATAATAAAAAATTACTTAGATAAAACGCATTAAAGTTGGGGAGTGGGGGTCGCTACGTCACAAGTAAGTATAAAATCTACATACTTGTGACGTCATGGCACATTTTAACTCAATGTATCGCCGTAATCTTTTGAATAAGTAAAAAAATAAAAAAATACGTGTCCAATATTAAAAAAAAAAAAAATCTGCCTGACGGAAAAAAAAAGGATTGTGTGGTTTTATGAAACCACGGTAAAAGTGAAACTTCTATAGGCGCCGCCATATTGGCCTTGGCTGCTCTGACGAGCACCTTTCACTTTATTCCTACTCCGCGGCCGACCGTCACGCGACGTGTAACACGCAGACGAAAAAGTTTGAGACGATGTAATAAAAGTTTCACTTTAAAAAATGTAGTTATCATTCCTATTGTTCTTAACTATTCTCCTAAATATTTGGTACCTTCATTCGCTACTACTGCAGCTCTGTAACCCAATGACAAAGAATATGTTAAACCCGCTACCACACGAGCTCAACAATTGCCCCACGCAACAATAAGTCGTCACCTTAATCATAAGGTGACAGCCACTCTAATCAACTTTCTCGAGCCATTGCCTCCCCACATATGTGACGACGGCTCCAACGATTAAACTGTCGCAGTCATTGTTGACACGTTTGAATTAAATCTGTTTCTATTGTAGATTCATAACTTTGGTGGCTGATTAGGTGTCTTTTAAGAACAGATTTTGGAGGTTAAAGAATGAAAGTTTAGCTACCAATGGTACTATGGTAGCAGACAGTATAGACTCTCAATATAGTCTAGTCCATTGTAAATTAAAACAGAGGCTGTTTCTTATCTACAACCTCATCAAAATCGCAAATGTTTTTATCAACAACCTTTTCGAGTGAACATTTGATTTTCAATTTCAGCACAGTATTTCTATTCTCTTTCTTAGAACGTAATTACTCAAATGTTTATCTACACCCATGCTATAAAACCTCTATAAAAGTTTCTGAAACAGTTAGCTTATTGGCAACATTATAACAGCCAGTGTCATAGTAACCATTACATCATCCAAACGAGTGTTATAATGTTGTACTAAATTTCATTATGCAACTCGTTTCAATGTTCAAATGGGGGACAGCAGCACCCGCTGCACGCATGTGTGTGTGATGTGCTGCTACAGGCGATATACATACGTGGACTTGTACTGAATTTCTTGGGAATTGTTTTATTCTTGATCTTGAATTTACAAACACCCAATGGTTTCTGAAACTTTTATAGAGGATTCATATTATGGGTGTAGATAAAGTCTTGTATGCAACTGTTATAATTAGGTATTAAAACACTCATGTGATACTACTAACTACATTCGTGTTTTAATACCCCTTATTATACAACAGTTGCATAAATAACTATTACATCAATGATACAAATGCGTCTTATCAGAAGTGTCTCATCATCATTAGAGACAATAACGGCTTACGTTTTTCAAGCAGAACGTACTGAATTGTGGACAATGTTGGAAAAGAAACTAGTAAATCCCGATAAAGTTAACGTGACTATATCCATACATAGATTATCAGCCTATAATGTTCCCACTGCTGGAAAATAGGCCTACTCTCTGTGAGAGGGAGTGGACCATGGTCATAATACACCGCGCGGTTCCAGTGCGGGTTGGTGGATACCAAATGTCTTCGAATTTTTAGTTCGAAAACATGCCTGTTTCCTCACGATGTTTTAGTTCACCGTTTTGAGAGCAGTGGTGATGATATAATACAAAGTAAAGTACTTGTCTGAGTTGGAGCCCACGACTTACAACCCGTAAGTCACCCATACCACCGAGCTACCACTACTCTTAGCGGTTGATACTGCTCTTACATCCGTACATATACAAAGTATTTCTTAAGAGGCCGGCGACACAGCTCGCAACTACAAATCGAGATGTTTGCAAAATTCAATTCCAAGCACGTTGCGCTAGTGTGAGTGCCTGTCGGAGCGATATACACCTACAGTGAGCAATACTACCACGCACACATTGACAATTATTGCTTGACGCGATAGTATTACTAGCTTTCGAAAATTTATGATAAATGTGTTCCGTAATACAAAAAATTATGAACGAAAACTTAATGTATTTGTATTTTTTTCGATAATTTGTAACTTGACAACATAAACTATGCTTCTGCGGAAACAATATTACAAATATTATTGTTTATAATACAGAAAAACAATATGAAAACATGTCATTTACGCTGTAAAAATGTACGAAATGCAATTCGCTTACACTTCATTTAAAGGTAAGTTTTTGGATATGAAAAGACGTAGAAGCAGAAGTAGAAGATAGTATTTATCTAGAAATACTATCTCAATCCGAATATCAACATAATATGGTGGAAATATGCTCAAATTGCAAATGATTTATGTACTACGTTTGTATGGACAATTCATGCGTCGCCGCATTCTTAAGTGATAATTTTAAAAACACTTACTTCCAAACAAGGATGGCACCGATGAGGACCCCGACTACCAGGACTATAGAGCACAGCGCGATCACCGCCGACGTCTGTAGTGATGGCCCGCTGTGGTTGTATGCGTCTATCTTCTGGAAATCAAAGAAAATAATACGTTAGAAGGGTTTTATGACTAGAGCGTGAATAGAGGGGGTTAAGAGTTTTTTTTTTACTATGTTCTCTCGCAGTTTTGACCACATGTCTTGACTGCTTAACCGGACTTTTCTGTAGGTGCTTTAAGCTCCTACACTTAGAGACTCCAGCCAGGAAAAAAAAACTATTCTAAATTAAAATTAAGTGAATGCTCGCTAAGGGCACCCCCTGTGGGGTATGAACCTCGGCTTAGGGCGTCGCTGGAAGACAGCATGAAGGGACAGGCTGGATCAAAATGGGGTTAAGAGTAAGGGTTCTGAATGTCGTATAGTAACAATTTCTGTCTTTAATTTTGATTGATGAATGACTGTTAGAATCTTAAAGAAAAGTCTTATTCAAGGTTTTTAACCCCTTAACCTGAAAGAACTACTTTAGGTTTTGATGCGTCATTATTTCATTTAAAAAAAAAATGGATGAATGGATTTATTTTGATGTTAATATTTAATTTGAAAAATTACACTCTACTACACTAGTTAACGCTACACGGATGGATAGCTAAACTTATGGAGAAAAACGATTGCAGATAACATACGTTTTTTCATATTATAAATGCGAAAGTGAGTTTCTTTGTTACGCTTTCACGCTAAAACGGCAAAATGTATTTGGATGAAATTTGACACATAGGTAGTTTATGACCTGGGTTAGGACATTGGATTGTTTTTATCCCGATATTCCTGCGGGATCGAGACTTATGCGGGTAAAACCACGGGGCGCAGCTAGTGTTAATATAATTCACATGCACACACAATCAATCACTCGCTATTGTACTACGTTGACTACTTTTAATAAGTGATAAAATGGGGGGACCTGAAGTTCTAAAATACAGACCCTGGCTTAGTTTAGACTCTGTACCTATCCCACAATAGTTATTTATGATATAAGTGCGGAAATCATCTTACGCACGTGTATCATACAACGTTTTACTATGCCTTGTGCGAGGAAATTAAAAAAAAACGAGCGAACCTTACAATAGTCGTATAATTATGATGTGTAACATCTGACAACTTGACTGACGTTACATTAATAATATAAATAATATTCTTCATCATCATCATCGCCATCGCCATCGCCATCGTCATGACTTTGACTTTGGCTTTGACTTTGACTTTGATTTCGACTTCGACTTTTACCATTGTCATCGTCATTGCCATCGCCACCATCATCATCATCATCATCTAATTTGGAAAACTTTTCTCAAATAATAAAAACTCTTTACGTCGCGTCGAGCTGACGACAGAGTAAAAAATAAAAAAAAAATAGAAAAGTAAAAAGCACTAGTCAAAAAAACCGGCCAAGTGCGAGTCGTACTCGCCCATAAAGGGTTCCGTAGCAGCAAGTAACATTGAATGAAAGGTAAATTGCGGTTTACGATTTATGACGTATTAAAAAAAAACTAGTTGTTAGATCTCGTTCAAACCAATTTTCGGTGGAAGTTTACATGGTAATGTACATCATATATTTTTTTTAGTTTTATCATTCTCTTATTTTAGAAGTTACAGGGGGGGGGGGACACACATTTTACCACTTTGGAAGTGTCTCTCGCGCAAACTATTCAGTTTAGAAAAAAATGATATTAGAAACCTCAATATCATTTTTAAAGACCTATCCATAGATACCCCACACGTATGGGATTGATGAAAAATTTTTTTTTGAGTTTCAGTTCTAAGTATGGGGAACTCCATAATTATTTGTTTTTTTTCTATTTTTATGTGAAAATCTTAATGCGGTTCACAGAATACATCTACTTACCAAGTTTCAACAGCGTAGCTCTTATAGTTTCGGAAAAAAGTGGCTGTGACATACGGACGGACAGACAGACAGTCAGACAGACAGACATGACGAATCTATAAGGGTTCCGTTTTTGCCATTTGGCAACGGAACCCTAAAAAGTGACACTTTCCGCACAGTTTGGCTGCTTGGAAAACCCTCTTTTCGAGCACATGCATTGTAAAAGTATTTTTTTTTTCAAAATTTCTGTCAACTTAACACAGCTAGTACCTATAAGAATGTTTTTTATGAAGATAAAATAAACATTATTTATTATTATTAATGCAGGGCAATGTAAATGTCTTTTCCCAGATTTATGTCGAGACCTATTTTTGAAATAACCAGATGCGGTTACATATTATTATCATCGGAGCCCGTCCTCAATTAATGTCAATCAAAATTTAAACCGTGTACTGGGCACTTTATTTTGCACAGTACATTTAAAATAATTTCGTCGTAAACGGGATTTATTTGTTTAATCAAAATTGACAGTATTGTTACATGGAAACTATTAACAAAATAATTGATTTTGGTAAATTGTACATGTATAAAGTCATTAATGTTTATTTGGGGATATATACTATCGAGATGAATCTTTCATTATGCAATCATTGGAGTTTCACCGCTAGTTTTTGGAAAAACTAAGGGAACTGATCGCATTTTAACACTTTTATCTTTAATATATTAATTAGAATTGATAAGATAAACGATCAGTTATGAACTTATGAACCAAGTCACATAGTATATTATACAATGGTTACGGAAACATCGTACTTAATAATTATAATATCATTTAATAAATGTGAAAGTTTGTGTTTAGATGTTTATTACTCAATCGTGCAAAAACGGCTGAACAGATTTATATGAAATTTGGCACACAGATAGTTTATAACCTGGATTAATACATAGGATATTTTATTTCCCAATATTCCCACGAGATCGAGATTTATGCGAGTGAAACTGCAGGGCGCTGCTAGCAAGTAATAATTATCTATTACAAGAAAAACACGAAATAATACTACAAATACTATTCATAAAATATCAATCAGGGAGAGTGTATCAATAATGAAAATAAGTGACTCCACAAACGACACTGGATCCTTTCCAAGAGACGTAAAGAATCACAGTTAATTTGTGTTATAAGCAAAAAATGTACATTTGCCAAATGTATTTGGCGTTCTCAGAGATATCGAGAATTTCGCGGATCATTTCGCTAATTTTGTCCCTTTTACTGGAATGGAATGAGAATATATGGTTGTGCCAATGATAACTAAAAATATATTCTCATGTAAGCTTATGCTTTTCGAGAAATAACAGTACTAAATAATTACAAGGTAATGGCATAAAAAGGTGGGACTAGGATGAATTTTTAGAAGATGGAGAGGAATCATACGGTCTACCTATTAAAATAACATTATCCAGGAGAGTAGCTTTTGATAAACAGGACATATTATACAGGGTGTTTGGCAGAACGTTGAACATACGAAAATGGTGGAGTCATCTGCTACTTACTCAGCCCTAATTTATTTGACCTTTGTTTTTTTTTTAATGCTGGTTGAAATTAAGATTTAAGTATTTTTTACATCTTTCTGTAAGTTTGAGGACCATAACTTTTTTTCTAGATAACATCTGAATAAAAAAATAATTTTATAAAAATCTGTCAACATTAAAGAAGCAGATGACCCCACCTATCCATCATTTTCGTATGTTCAACGTTCTGCCAAACATCCTGTATATGTTCTTTCATGGTTGGAATAAAACAATTTTTATTTAAAAGAGTGTCCGTAGAGTTTCTTGCCCGTTCTTCTCCATAGGTACTACCTACCTACTACGCTTTGGAATGGGCTTCATATTTCTGACTGACCGATTCCTTGACAATTCAAAAGTGCCTGTAAATGATTTAGTAAAATAAATGGTTTGAGTTTGAACAGAAATACCGCAGTGTTGATTATAAATGATAATATTATGCTCATTTAAAACATCTAGCAAGTTAGCATTGAAATATGAAAAACTTAAAATGCTGTAGTTAATACGATTGCCTATCATCCAAATAATCGTGACCATAAGTCAACGTAAATTAGGTACAACTCAACAACAATGAAAATGGTGTGAACATATGATTGAAATAATTTAAAATGAACTTTATCATACCAAAAACATCTGACAATCGGCTTAACCTTTTGCCTTCAAAGGATGAAACCGCAATATTTAATTCATATCACTAAAATCTCATACTTAGCATGCATATAGCAGAACCGCACTAAACAACATTAACGAAATTAAATTTTCAGCTTATCTCAAAATGATTTCATATGCATTATAATAAAAAAACACTTTAGATTTTAATTTTATATTCTCTACAAGTTACGGCTTAATGTGGATTTTATTTCTTTTAGTGCTTAACGTGAGCGCCATATTGTTTCGGATAGTGATGTGCCAACGGGAAAAGTAGACAAAAGATGAAATAATTATTTTAATAAAATGTATATGTGTATACTTCGTAAAATATGTAATTTTTTTTTTGAGTGATGTGAAAAGTTGATCATTATTTCAGAATGTGTGTTGATTTTTGTTAGGTAGTTAAATTATAGTTATGTCAATCAATCTGCCTAGCCTTTTCCCTACTATGTTGGGGTCGGCTTCCAGTCTAACCAGATGCAGTTGATTAACAGTATTTCAAATGGAGCGACTGCCTATCTAACCTTCACAACCCTAGGGTAAGACTGGTTGTCAGACTTTCAGGCTTATGAGGACCCGTAACGACTGTCAAAAGGCCACGAATGGCAGCCGGAATCAACGGTTTAACGTGCTTTCCGAGGCACGGAGGAGTCTCAGTATGTAAAGATGGTCACCCATCCACGGACCAACCCCGGCAAGCGTAGCTTAACCTGATGGATCGATCCATCATCATCATCAGTTCCACTGCTGGGACACAGGCCTCCTCTCAGTGAGAGGGAGTGGGCCGTAATCCATCACGCGGGCCCAGTGCGGGTTGGTAGATGTCACATGTCTTCGAATTCTCGGTTCTAGGACATGCAGGGCAACCAAAGGAACACGGGTGGATTTTAGTCAGTAAGAGTCTGACACGTCCTCCCGCTCCGCCCAGAGCGGGAGAAGTTATTTGATAAATTCCAACCCAAAAAAAAAAAAATGGACATGCCGGTTTCCTCACGATGTTTTCCTTCACGGTTTTTGAGAGCAGTGGTGATGAAATAATTTACACAAAGTAAAGCGCCTGTCTGGACCATACCAAGACCCCCTCCGTGCCTCGGAAAGCACGTTAAGCCGTTGGTCCCGGCTGTCATTTGTAGATCTTTGACAGTCGTTACGGGTAGTTAGAAGCCCAAAAAGTCTGACAACCAGTCTTGCCAAGGGGTATCGTGTTACCCAGGAACTGGGTTGTGGAGGTCAGATAGGCAGTCGCTCCATGTAAAATACGGTATTCAGCTGCATCCGGTTAGACTGGAAGCCGACCCCAACATAGTTGGGAAAAGGCTAGGCAGATGATGATGAAAGCGCCTGTCTGGGTTCGAACCTACGACCTACAACTCGTAAGTCGCAACTGTTACCACTGGGCCACCACTGCTCTCATGGATCGACCCATGCGGCTGTTATTACTTAGCCACGCTTATTCTACATGTATAAACAAAGGAATAAATGTTCTGCCCCAAAAACTAACACATAATGTAAACTAATTAAGGTTTTTTAAAATAATAAACGTATCATTCACGTACACGCAAGGTAGGCGTTACCAAACGTACTTACTAAAATTGAAAAACGCGACAGACAAATTGAAAAAATCAACTGATGCAGCATATGGCATAATTTGAATTCACATAATTAACTGTAGGCGTTATTCCGAGGGTAGCAAGGTTTATAGGGGAGCCTGGTAGGCGGGTTAGGTATTAATTTTTTGGTGCAATAAGCGTCACGCAACTGATAAATGATTTGAAAAAAAGGTAATTTTGACACAATGGCTTTTTTCTTTTTTGAAAACCCTAGGTGTTTTTTGTTTGAAGTAATTGCATTGTTTTGTTATGTTATGTTCAGTGATCGGAATAGGCTTCTATATAATTATATATCATTTTTTTGTTGACTTAAAAAAATTGTGCATGTTGCATAAAAAAGTAAAATATATAGTTATTGACTAAACGTAATGTATTCAATTATTTACAAATAAATATAATTCGAACACATGAATTAAAGTTAAATTATTTATTTCGGGATTTTACACGAAAATCCCGAAAATTTGATAATTGCAAGGTTCATTAAAAATAGCCTTTACACATCTTAAATAAAGCTTATTTTCAACTTACTGAAGATTATTCCCGAATCCCGGGAAAAAAAATATAGTCGTAAGGAAGTCTCCACTTTCTGTGTCTGTTCGCCGAAGTTTAGGCAAATATAGTCAGCCTATTCCGATCACTGGTTATGTTGCATTATTCTTATTTTAAATGATTAATTGATTCAATTGGACGAGGAAACAAAGTAATAAAGAATATTACTAAATATCCTTAAAAAAAAAATGCGCTTAATTGCGGCACCGTACATGTGATGGAAGTGAAACTTAAAAATAAAGAATAAGAGAGATTTAGTGTTAGAGAGAGAGAGGGTTATATCTTTCTTCTCTCTTATGTAACGAAATGTGCCTAAACGTGACGTGTCCTTGAAATTTCACTCTCAATAATTCTCGTCGCGCCGCCTAAGAAGTTTCTTTTCAAAGAGTATTTGGAACATTTATTCACAGAAATCACTTAAGTAAAGAGTGCATAAATAAGAGAAGAGTAAGTCCGTAAAAACATCTTGAAAACATGTAAAAGAAAACTCGAAATAAAACGCCAAAAAAATACAGACACCAATAGAACTCGCATAATTCACCTCACTGTCACTCGATTAACATTCTTTACTTACATTCACGAAACCACGCATGAAGATGCTTTATCAAAGGAATTGAGGACTCAAAACCCTTCACACTCCTCGAAACTTGACTTTTATTTATTTTTCTTCAAAAGAAAAAGGTGAAATGGTTCACGTTTTTCCGTTAACTCGCTTTCGGCACAGAAAAGATAGGTACAGAAGGTCAATTTCATACAAAAATAAACGCACGCACACACACACGCTTCACATATAGCAAGTGCAAGCGTACTCGCAACTGGAATTTATTTGAGATAGACTGAGGCCCGTTGTACGCACTCGATTTTCTTACCCTGAAAACTTACGGTTTATTCGCCGTGTGTAAGCACGGTAGTCAGTGTTGTATGGATCACTATGGACGCTTGTTGATAGATACGTTTTTATCTACGGCACGGTATAAACGCAGTGTATACCGTAAAGAAACCGTGCCATGTACAAAGGACCTGAGATCGCCGGACGTACGCGTCTATGCTGCCCCGATAGAAAAAAAGACGCATCTAACATTTTTTCCAGATTTAAGTTAAAATCAAATCAAATCAAAATCAAATCAGTTTATTGCAAACATGTTGTACAGAGGTTGGAATAAGGTTAATTAGTTTCAAACATGCACCCTGTAAGGGCACTGCAAAACAAAACAAAATAAAATAAAATTAATAAATTACATTTTATTACATTACAAAACATGCTTCAAATCAAAAGAATAGAATAATTATTGTTATTTGTTACTGTAGTTATCGAATTATATTATATTATTTATTATGAGTAATAATATAATTAATAAGAATAAATTAAATCAAAACATTAAATTTATTTATGCAAAATAAATTAAATATGTTGGTATGAATACAAACAATCGTCAATGGTCAGCTATTTATGTCATTATTTTTTTTATTTATTAAAAAAATTAAATTAAATTAAACCTTTTCTTCTTTCATTGCCGGGACCAGAAAAAAAAGGCGCATCTGCCTGATATATAACTCAAATCTGGAAAAAAATTTGGATACGTCTTTTTTCTATCGGGAGCAGTATGCGTGTTGCGACTGTGTTTGCTTTTGTATGGAGCTGGCCTTCTGTATCATATATTTTGAGCTTTCGGGTTCTCGTAATGTTATTTTTCTGTGGAGCGCTGATTTATTTTTCGATACACAATATACTACTCTTGAGGACTGAGTGACTGTGTCGGACGTTAGTTGAATTGCCTATTATGTTGTACGGGTAAAGACTCGATGAAATAGTTTTTGGTACCAAATAAAAGAGCTGTAAAATTGAGTGGTTATTGAGCGAAAAATATCTAGTGAATTTATTTAATACATAGGTATTATCATTTTGGTTTTTTTATGATTACGTACACGAAGGCTGCCGAACGGAACCCTTTTACTAAGCCTCCGCTGTCTGTCTGTCTGTCAGCGGGCTGTATCTCATGAACCGTAATAGGTAGAAAGTTGGAACTTTCACAGATTGTGTATTTCTATTGCCGCTATAACAAAAAACCTATCTTTATTTTATTTTGGGAACCTTAAAAATATGCAGTGTTAAATATTGTACGGTGGTACGGAACCCTTCGTGTGAGAAACTGACTCACACTTGGCCGGTTAAAAAAAACAGTGGTAGGTACTCCGGGAGTGCCGACAGAAGTGAAAAACTTGAAAAAAAAAACACGACACCGCGGTAATCAACGCGTTGATGTCTTTTTAATGGTTCTTTTGAGCATTAAAAATACGTCAACGCTGGTGTCGTCACAGTGTCGCGGAATCAATGGTTTAGTCCCATCTCAAAAAAACCCAACGCGTCTAAAGAAGTTTGCACTTAAAAAAAATGCCAATAAGATTTCAGATCGATGGGCTTTAGAATTATACCATCACAAAGAAAAATGTTTCATGAACAATCTATTATGTATCTATAGTGATTTGTTAGTATCAATTTGATATTTTCAGATTTCAGTTGGATTTAGTTTCTTTAAACATTACTTCATGACTTTTAGACTGCAACTGATTCATGTTTACTAAAAATAAATTATGACAGACCGGACAAAAGTAAAGTAATAAATTCACTCAATTAAATTGAAACAGCCCAAAACAATACAATTAATTCCGTAAAAACAACTAATCTTGCCACAATGTATTTAGTTTTACTGTCCAGGTTAATAAGACCCTAATAAACGAGTTTTAATAACAATATTTCAATGCAATTTCAATATATCATAATAGGGTTGAAAAGGTCAACTTAGCTGGTTAGTGTTATATCAGTGAGATCTGTATGGGGTTGGAATAATAATGTTTTTCTGTAGTTGTAATAACACTTCATACGCTACGATTAAAAGGGGCATGGGCGAGTTTATTGAGGGTTCAGTTGAGATCGATTTTTTGGTATTTTTAGAACTTTATTAGCTTCTACGTAATATTGAATCGTGACAAAACCAATCGACCACTTAGGCAGATGTTTTTGTTTTACGATTAGGGAATTTATTTTTGAAGTGAAAGCTTTTTTAGGTGCGTTGGGCATTTTTGAGATGGGAAAAAAACAATTGAACTCGTGAAACCGTTACCGACACCTCATTTTTGTAAACGCGATTGTGCTCTTTATTAATATTACGTTACAGATCAATGTTCTATGCAAGTATTTTTACTTTAAAGGTTTTGGAAGTTTTTTTAACGCGATTGTGCTCTTTATTTAAATATGGTTACGGACCAATGTTCTATACAAGTATTTTTCTTCCACCAAGGCGATCTTGTTCAAGTTTTCACTTCTGTCGGCACTCCCGGAGTTCCACTGTTTTTAAACCAAATTGACAATCAACTTAAATTGCTTGTATATCACAACTGTCATTCTGTTGTATGAAATGGCTTTAACACAGCATTTGACACAGTTGTGTCAATTTGAAAACAATTTATTTCCCAGCCTCTTTCTTTTACAATTAGGTAACGTGCTGTACGTTACTACTAGTAGAATTAAATAATAGTTGGTCGCAAATTACTTAATTTAAAATTACTTTGATTTTGAAAGAGATTTTAGCAATACAGGATGATGCAAAGTGTAGAGTAGACTGAGTGGTCAAATAGACCAAAATACAAATTTCAAATTCTTCACAACCAATCCGTAAAAAAAATTCTACGATCTATTAATATTCTGCGCAGGGAACCACATTACAACAATATTTATGTCATTACCTATAAACGTATAAAACATAACTCATTGTTCCGACCGCCTCAGAGAAGGGAAGAATAGCACGATTATTTATTTGTATTAATTGGATAGATCATATCGAAGCCGTATGTATTATTCATTTTACATCCCTGCCCTATATTGTGTTTACAATTTTGTTTTACTTAATTGAATTTACGTAGAATACCGGAGTAAAGTGCGGGATTGAATAAAATGATGGATGATGAGCTTTTTTCGTGTTTGGAATAATATGACGTGTGGGTGGTGATTGAGTTAAGAACTTTTGAATATCGTATCTTAACAGGAAAAAAGTCCATTAAAATTAGTCAAATTTCCTTCGGGGTCGTTTGTTGTAAGCTTTTGTAGTGGCATCTACATTGCTACATGTAAACTATGCATCAAAGACAGGTCTTTACACAAAATCCTGATGTCATACAAAATCCTGCATCGCGCAATTAGAGTTTACCGCGCGAGTGACATATACAGTGTGATTCTTTATAATGTGCACATATTGAAATGTGGGAATCTATGCTTAATTTTATTGACAGCTTTTTTTTATTAAAAAAAAATTAGCTTCAGCATATTATTGATAAATTTTATAACTATAATAAAAATACAGATTTTTGCTAAAAAACATGTTTATTTTCAATTGAGGGTTGTTTTTTTTTCTCAATTTTCATTTTATGAAGACGCCTAATTATTTCCAATCATTATGAAGTTTGTTTCATCGCGATAGATGATTCGGTTTAAAAGTTACACCGTTTTGTTACATATTTCTTAGAATCCCAAAAAATATATTGAAAAAAAAAAAAGGCGTTAAAATTAAGCATAGACACCCTCATTTCGATATGTGCATATTATGAAGAATCACACTGTATATTGCTTCCCAACTTCAACCGTTGGGCAGCTACCCGCCAGACATGACACCCATCTGGTCGGAGGATCATCCCTTTTCTATAGAGAATGAGTGAACTTTACACTCTGTTCCTCATGCCTCTAAACTTTTAAGGCCAGATTTGTATTCAGTGGGTAATTGAAGATTATTGAAGAGGACTTGATGAGTCATCAAAACAAAAAATCTACTTCTCAAAAACGTAAAAAGTTGTAAAAAAACTGTTTCCTTAAAAGATGAATCTAAATTTAGAAAAAAGTCGAACAAGCAAAAATATACAGAAACCATATCAGATGATAAAGTTGATCAAATGCGAGCAAAGATGAACGGGCCCGGAGTCAGCGGTCATAGGCATAAAAACTTTATGACTAGGGTTGCCATAGAACAAAATTGCTCAAGATATCCCAGGTATAAGGTTAAGGTAATCCGTCAAGCTAAATCAAAGGTTAAGACCCCAATTTTCCAGCTAAGGACGCACCTACCCCAGATTTTTAGTACCACTAAATTTTGGAGACCTTCCATAATGTCGGTTCCTACTACGAATTTTCGTCTTTTTTGGGATGTTTTGAAGTTTGGGTGGTTTGCCAGCCCTATTTTAGACTGATAACAATCTAAGCGCATGTCCCCAGAATGCATTAAGTCTGAAAAAGGGTCGTCCATTTGTCAAAATGTGGCACTATCGGTACGGGAATCCGTCATCGGGACTGGGACAATATATTGGGCATATCTCACGGAATCTTACAAACAATATCTTGGTAAAAAAATCTGGTAAGCGTGAGCTGAGGTAAGTGTCACGGATCTATCGGTTTTCGGTATTTGGTTTTGATATTGGACTGATGTAATCATTGTTTGTTCTCTGTATTTGTCGTACGGCAATTTATTATAGATTTCCTGATAAATGGTAGAAAAGTTTAAATGTGAGTGGCTGTACGTAGGGGAGACTGGGTACGGTTGCAGCAGGGTACGGTTAAACCAGCGCTAATAACTCGTAAACTATTAGCAATGTGGTGAGGGGTACAAGGAGAGAGAGACGCGGCCGGCGAGTCCGGACATGAATCACAGTGACGCGTTGCACTTCGCGCGCTCTGTACGTTTCCAGGGGACCCTATTATATTTTTTCGACAAAAAGTAAGTATTTTCTATTGTTTACTTTTTCAAATTACTTTGTTGATATTAGCATTTGCATTTTGAGTGATTTTCTGTTTTATTGTTAGATTTTGAAGGTTCGAAAACCGTGATTCGTTTTTGTTTATGTTGTTTTGTTTCGACGCTATGTTTGTTTTATTAGCAGTTGAGGGGTATGGGGACGGATGAAGCAATTATTGTGGGTACGATTGAAACAATGATAACCGTTGCTTTTTTCAGTCTAGATGCTCAGACAACGTATCAAAAAAACTTTAAGAGGCGAGTGTGATATAACTCAGTACGAAAATGCGTATGACGAAGTCAAAAAAGGGACTTCTTTACGAAAAGCTGCAGAGATGTACGGAGTTCACCATTCTTCTCTTCTGCGATACAAGAAAAAAAGAGATGCAGCGATCGAAGAAGGTAACCAGGTTGTTGTTAGTATGGGGTATGTAGCCCACAACCGAGTATTTACCCCTGACCAGGAATTTAAACTGTCAAAATATTTGATCCGCTGTGCGGATTCTTGTTACTTAGTTTGTTAGTTTAAACAGGAGCAGAAGAGCTCTTTTTATATTCGAAACAATTATTAAGACTGATAGAAATGGTGCCATACTAGAATTTAACTATTTCTTGTTGATTATGAATAAAGAAACTGATTTTTATTACTTATTTGTTTATGTTTCAACTGACCCCCATCGCTGTTTCAACCGCCCCTGGTATGGGTACGGTTGAAACAGTGGCACATTATTTTATTAAACTTTTACTATCTAGTAAATATGGCAGATGAGCCTCTAATTCTGAGATGTATTTGAAGACAAAAGTCTATTCTTTCATTTTAAGTGTTTTGTTGTTTGTTATGTTTCAAAATGGCTGTGCTACGAGCGTTCAAAGCAAAATTGTTTCAACTGTACCCAGTCTCCCCTACCTACAGAATAAGTGTTTTATGAAAAAATAACCTTACGTTGTGATTATTTTTGTACCGAAATTTCGCAAGAAACCTCTCTACATGGATTTAATGAAACTATTTTACAGTTTTTTAAACGTAACAGAAATACCAATAGCAAACACGACAACAACGAAAAAAACACCCAAAAGGGCTTTGCTTAACCAACGCGGGACCCCAGAGATCTCCAAAATTATATTCAGAAAGCGAGCTCTGTTTATCGGCTTGTCTATCTAGCGACGGTAGCCGATTCGTCAATGCCCCTTCTTTAATTAATAAAAGAGTCTTTCTTTTGAGAGAGGAAAAAAATGAATGAAAACCTTAATTAATTTGGGTCGGCCGAAGTTTCGTAAGTTATGATCATCGGTCGCCCCTTAAGATTTGCAATGGTAAGGCATTTTTTAGTATTTTTTTGGTAGGGATATTGAAATAAAACTGGTTGGATAAAATATTGGGGGAAGTTTGTTTTGCTTAATGAAAAGTGTTGGTGTTTCAGAAAACATATTTGATTAAGAATAGGATTAAGGAATCTTTTTTAAAGAAATTTCTCGTCGACTGGTCGACACTTCACGTGACCAGAGGGCAGGCTCGTTCTTTGGTCAAAGAATTAGCATTGCCATTCAACGTGGCAATGCTGGCAGTCTTCTGGGCACGTTTCCGGATGACAGCGATGCGGACGAATACTTCGACGCCTAAGTGTCGTTTTGTTTTTATTTTTATTTATACAGATAGTTAGTTAGTCTTTTAATTTAGTACCTAGTGTAAAAAGTTAGTTATGTTAAAAACTGTAAAGTTATATCAATGATTATTTGATTAAATAAATTAATACCAATAAAAAAAAGGAAAGGTTGATTTTGAGCAAATCAGCAAATAAAAAGCTTTAGAGTATTTCATTCAAGGAAGGCCTCCTACAAGGTGGACCGATGATCTTGTGAGGCCGCAAGAATCCGCTGAATACGAAAAGCACAGAACCGGTCCAAGTGGCGGTGCTTGGGGCAGGCCTATGTCCAGCAGTGGACGTCTTTCGGTTGAAATAATAATGATGGTCAGGTGTAAAGAATATGAGATGCTCATCTCATTTTAACCTGTAAAGAGTCCTGCGGTACATTGACACTAATTTTCAAACAGAGACCACACAATACTAAACCATTGAAAAACGACACACAAAGAAAAATTAACTCATTATTTAAAAACAAGTTTAAACCCACAAAAAAGAAAAAGGTTCGAAGTACATATTTAAATAATAACTTGTCTGGATTTACATACGGCCTTTTTGAGCGAGACGTAGGCACAGTTCGTATAATATGCGCATACTTAAGAAGTGCTGTCTCATCTAGAACAATTAGTGATGTACCTCCTTTGTTTTAGGGCTTGGATCCTTTACGTACTTAACTTCTCAAAGAGTTAAGGCTAGAACGGATTAAGTTGAGAGAGTAAGACTTTGTGGTGATTTTGCTCAATCTGAAGGCCAATCCTCGTTACTCGAAGCCTTCAAAATCTAGTCAGAATCTCATCTCAGCGACAATCAATGTCAAAAACTTGTCAAAAATCAAAAAATGTAAATTAAAATCATTTGACAGACTGAGTTTAGAATGCGAACGTTCTTCAGAATACCGGAATTGCCTCTCTGATTTTTGCAATAGTGAGATACTGAGATAGTGAATTTTTGGGGACTTTAGCAGTCTTATAAATCATTAGTAGTGCTGTAAATGTTTCTTCACTCAAGACGAATTGAGGACCTCATTATTTCTTGCAGAAGGTTATAAATATAATTTTTGTGTTTTTCTTCTTTTTGTGTGGTTAGTGACTAACCTGGTGTCAAAGTTTTAAATCCGCCCAAGGGCTTCTGACTTGGCTTCATGTGCCGGCGAGAAATATCTCTCAGGCGATGTTTTCCTTCACCGTTTTTGAAGCAAGTGATAATTATACAATACGCACATGAATCCGAAAAGTCAAGAGGTGCATGCCTTGGGTTCGAACTCTTGACCTATGACTTTGCAATCTGACGGTCACACCAGTAGACTATTACTGCCACTACCTACTTTTGTGTTAAGTCAACTTTGTGATGATGACATGGTTTGTGAAAATTTGCACATCTTGTTGAGTATTTCAAGGAATTTAACAATTCAGATCTAGACAGTAACATGCTGTAATCGTACTTCCCCATAATAATAACTATTCAAATATTGAAACAGTTTAATAGTTAATACTACCTCACGCTATCCGGACATGTCAATATGTACTAGCCTGTCCGTTTATGTGTAATTAAGCAGACTGTTTGCAGATTATATTATGCTGCCTGGTTGATCTAGTGGTCACAAGTACTACTGCAGAGCATGAGGGCTTGGGTTCAATTCCCAGGTCAGGCAAAGTGTAATTGGGTATCTCCATCAGGAATTTCTTAGTACCAAACCGGAGTTAGGAAGTTGTTGGTGTGATACCCCCTTGCCTCTGAAAGCACGTAAAGCCTATTAGAAAAAAGCCACTAGAATAGATAGCCGTGCTAGCCGCAAGCTATGAAATAATAGATTGTTTGCCTAGGGCATAGAATAGAGAGCATAGCGAGGGATTCTAAAGTAGAAGCCTTAGCGCAGCGAGGGATTCAAAGTAAGTCACTCGAGCTTAAAATAGTGTTGCTCCCGAGTTTGACACTCTACTTTTTATCACCCTCTATGAAAAAATATGTAAGTGCAACTTATGAAAAAGAACCTACGTTTATTTATTTCATTCTCACTACTTGAAAGACACACATTTTTTTATAAAACTAAGTAAAATCCGAATTTGAGTAAACAATTACGAACGAAGGCGGAATGCACTTCGCGCGTTTTTTATAAAACATTACTTACAAACTTTTTTATTTGACTCGTGCGCGGTTTACTTTATCATACAGTCTGTTACTGTTACTTGTACATACAATGTTCGTGATTGATCTCTTTGGTGATTGGAACTTTTACAAACAATATCCACATTCCAAATTCAAATCAATTTTAGTCTCTAGGGATTAAAAAGCTATTTTGGTCCCTGTTTACGACGAAAAAACTAGCTCTTTTTTTGAATAGATGTGATCAAAAACCTTCAGATTTTCGTGATTATTTTCTTGATTTAATGAGTCAATTGCAACTGTTTTCTTTTCAATACTATATTGTGCATGGTTTTTTTACTTAAACTACTTAAAACTCACACGATATTAGTTACAAGGCGGATGCTGCCACTCACCCACCTGATTAACCCACTCAAGCGACTTTTGACACCTACAGGAAGTAAAGGGGTGGTCCATCTGTTGCAACAGAAAAACGTAGGAATTTTTCAAAATAACCAATTTGTACAAAAATGGTTAAAGGTAAAGATTATCCCACACTGCTAAATACTTTCCGATAAACTTAGACCACCCGAAGATTCTGCGAAGGGTGACGAATACCAAAGAAATTTGTCTGACTTCAACTTTATTTTCCTTGTAAAATTAGTGTCGATATTTAAATGATAATAAACGCCCATGTAACACCTTAAACTAAAGCAATCATTGAAAATTGAACCTTACAGAAAAGTTGATAAGTTCGAATTTTAGTTTTAAAGTGCATCCTATCCAAGATTTGCAAACGTACGTGGATTCGTCAAGAGGTTTTCTCGCTCGAGGAAATTACAACCATATTTGGCGCAGCATAAAGCTCATTATTCTTCACTGATAATATGAAGTCTAGGGCCTACGTCTGGTCTAAATTAGGCATTTATAAAGTGGTTGACATCTTTATAATTTTGTCGATGGAGCTAACCACAGAATTGAGACGTTGCTGCTCCGATTCAAAGAAAATGGTGTCTTAATAAAAAAACCTTTTGTTTTAGGTGTCGCCAATAACGAAGCTTATTAAAAAAATATTTATAATACCTTCGGCGGTAGGTAAGCGACCGCAAATTTCAAGCGTGGTAGGTTAAGCAGTTTCATCGATTTTATTTCTTTTTGATTAGTATCGATAAGAATTCGGATCTGGACACCCGGTGAGGGGTGTCAGTTTTTATCGATAACTAATTATGTGGAGTTGTTGATGTCTTAATCATGTTGGAGGTAGGTCTAACCGCAAAATGTAGCGCGGTAGGTGATTTTGCTGAGTGGTGACGCGATGTTAGATGAGTCAGAGAGGTAAGGAAGTTTATTCATAAATGATTGAACTTTATAAAATGTGACTGTACAGGAAAACGTTATTGTTTATTGTTAATTTGACACAGGTAAGGGTTGCTGTAGAGCATTCGTGGCCCAGTGGTAACGACCACGACTTACGAGTTGTAGGTCGTAGGTTTAAACCCAGCCACGTGCTTTATTTTATGTAAATTATTTCATCACTTGTGTTCTCAAAAAGAAAAGCATCGCGAGGAAACCGGCATGACCTATAACTAAAAATGCGAAGACATGTGACATCTACCAACTCGCACTGGGCCCGCGTGGTGGATTACCTTGCATATGCTTGCACTGACTGGACAGGTCCACTCAAATTTGTGTGGTTCTTTCCTCAAAAGACCTTTTCAGACACTAATCTACATGGTCCTCATATGACCTGACCAAGATTATGTCTGGACTTTAAAAGAGACTGCGACCTCTGAGTTTGTTTTGGCCTTTCTTCTCAGAGTAGTCAGATAGGAAACGCCGAACTCATCTAGCTTATTTTTAATAATTTTTTTATATGACGTGTAAAAGTGATTCCGATATCCTATTTACAGAATAAACAATTTCATTTCATTACGGCCCACTCCCTCTCATAAAGAGGAGGCCTGTGTCCCAGCAGTGGGAACATTATAGGCTGAAGCCTGTTATGCTAAAGAGTTACTGATACAGTCAACATCTTCAAAATGATGCCTGAGAAGGCAAGAGATTCCTAGAAGGCTTTCTTTAATATGCCAATAAGATAACTCTTACAAACTTGTTTATTGTAACATAATATATTATGACAAATAGATTAAATATATTGATGTTGTTCATATGTCATAACTGGAACTAAAAGAGAAAATATTATAAATAGAAATATCTTATTACGAAAATATATAAACAGTTTGGTAAAGTTATCATCGTACCTTATTACATTGTCCTTGAATGTCTGGGTATCTTTAGCAACTCATATAATATTATCAAATTAACAACATAACATCACGCTTGTATATCCCCGAAGGTTTAGGCAGAGGTGTACTTATATTCGTGGAAGCTCCAACAGCATCCTAAAGGTTATTGTGGAGAGGCCAGACTGACCTTTTCTGATGCACTGGTCCCGTAGACATAGCTGCAGGCCCAGTGCTGAGGAAAGATATTTGAATTGATATTGATATAGAAGATAAGTTATGCTCATGTTTTAGTTTAATTTTAATTTAATTTTGACATAATTTTGATTTTATTTTAATTTGATTTTGAATTGATTTTAATATTATTTTAATTCTGATTTGATTTTGATTTAATTTTGTTTTGAATGTAATTTAATTTAATTTTGATTTAATTTCTGGTTTTGATTGTAACATTGTTTTTTATTTTTTATTTTAATGCTACTAACACAAATATTTTACTAAGTTCTTATACTAATACAATATATGTTTTCCGAAATAAATGATTTGAATTTGAATTACACTCATATTTCGCCAGTTATGTTTAAGTCCCATGTAATAGGGGGCAAGCCTATTGCTATCAACCACGCACAAATCAAGTCTCCGGGCTGCATAATAAAGAATATTCTATCTACTGAGAAATTCGAAATTGTAAATCCCAATAACACCTTTCCCGACCCGGTAACCAGGGCCTCGGCTAAGGCGGCGAATCGGCCGCCCCCACCACCTTCTGAATCTCCTCCGGCCGACGCCGGATGGCAAGTAGCCGGGGAGAAGAAGAAGGCTGGTAAGGCGGCAAGGGCGGCCAAAAGGAAGGCGAGGCGGCAGCGGCGCAAGGAGCGAAGCGTCGCGGCTAGGCTCCGCGCCCCGAAGTCCGCAGCTGTAGTGATTACACTACAGCCGGAAGCGGCAAAGAAGGGCGTGTCCTACCAGCACGTGCTCGCCAAGGTGGATGCGGCGGTGGATCTGAAGGAGACCGCCAATGGCGTCCGGCTTAAGATCACCGCGACCGGGGCCAGGATGCTGGAGATCCCCGGTGCGAACAGCGGTCCGGCAGCGGACGCTCTGGCCAATAGGCTCAGGGCGACCCTGAATCCGGACGAGGCCCGAGTGTCCAGGCCCACCAAACGCGCTGATTTGCGCATCCGGGGCCTGGACGACTGCGTGACGGTGGAAAAGGTGGTGGCCGCGGTCGCCAGGACTGGGGGGTGCTCTGCCGAGGAGGTGAGGGCGGGCACCATCCACCCTGACTCCACGGGGATGCGAGCCGTTACGGTGAGCTGCCCCGTGTCCGCGGCCAAGCTGATAGCCGGGGAGGGCCGAAGGCTTCTGGTGGGTTGGGTCTCCGCGCAGGTCAAACTGCTGGAGCCCAGACCTCTGAGGTGCTTCCGTTGCCGGGTGGGCGACCACGTGGGAGCGAAGTGCACCTCGGAGGTAGACTGCAGCGACCACTGCTTCCGCTGTGGTCAGCCTGGTCATAAGGCCGGCTCGTGCAACGCCGCGCCGCACTGCGTTGTATGTGCGGCGGCTGGCAAGCCGGCCGATCACCGGGCTGGGAGCAAGGCCTGCGCTCCACCCGCCAAAGCCAGAGGCAGGGGCAAGCCCTCCGCCACCGCCGTCACCGCCGCAGCCGCCGCCACTACTGCCGCCGCCGCTGCCGCCTCCACTGTCGTCGTCGCCGCCATTGCCGCCGCGGCGGTGCCCTCAGAGGGGGCTAGGGAGGGGGTTGAAATGGAGTGTCAATAACGGCCCCATTACGCCTCCTCCAGGCGAACATCAACCACTGCGCTGCCGCTCAGGATCTGTTGCTCCAGAGCATGGCGCAGTGGTCGATTAACATCGCCGTGGTCGCTGAGCCGTACTTTGTCCCGCCCAGGGATGACTGGGTGGAGGACCTGAGCGGCTCAGTGACCCTCATTTCGTCGGCCGCCGCTGGTACCCCGTCCCTCGAGTCTGTCAAGAGAGGACGGGGTTGCGTGGCAGCACGGTTCGGGGAGATTGTCGTGGTAGGGGTATACTTCTCCCCGAACCGAACTCTTGCCGAGTTCCACAACTCCCTCGTGGAGTTGAGAGTCGTCGTCGTCGGGTTCGGTTCCCTCCCCGTGTTCGTCCTCGGGGACTTCAATGCCAAAAATCTGGCTTGGGGTTCCCGCTTTACGGACACACGGGGTAGGATGGTGGAGGACTGGGCTCTGGAGACGGGCCTGGTCGTCCTAAACCGGGGTTCTGTCCCCACGTGTGTGCGGATGCGGGGCGAATCAGTGGTGGACATTTCGTTCGCCAGCCCCGCTCTGTCGCCGCGTGTAATCGACTGGCGCGTCATAGAGGAGGTGGAGACCTATTCCGATCACCGGTACATCCGGTTTGACGTCTCCGCCCAGACCTCGAGCGCGCCGGTCCGACAGGTCCGACAGGCCCCGAGTGGTCCGCGGTGGGCGCTGAAGCAGATGGACCGGGAGCTTCTCCTGGAAGCCTCGATCGTGCAGGCCTGGGTGTCATCACCGGACAGGCCTGCCGACATCAACGACGAGGCGGAGTGGTTCCGGGAGGCCATGTCCAATATATGCGACGTGGCAATGCCCCGGGTCCATCCTGGACGTGCTTCGCGCCAGCTGTACTGGTGGTCGCAAGAGCTGGAAGCTCTGCGCAGGGCGTGCGTAGCTGCGCGACGCCGGTACGCCAGGCACCGCAGGCTCCGTATCCGCCCTCCGGATACGGAAGCCATTGAGGCGGAGCTGTACGAGAGGTACAGAGCGGCGAAGACCGCCCTCCAAGCGGAGATCCTGCGGGCCAGGACACTGGCCCGCGAGGAGTTGCTGGAGTCTCTGAACAGAGACCCGTGGGGACGCCCATATAAGATGGTGCGGGAGAAGCTCCGCCCATGGGCTCCCCCGCTGACGCAGAGTCTCCGGCCCCAGCTTGTGGAGGACGTGGTGAGCGCTCTGTTCCCTTCAAGAGGGGAACATACGCCCCCGCCCATGGCTCCGCCTATTGCGGTGCCCGATGCGGACCACACCGCCGACGACGACGACGATGCTCCGGAGGTGACCGAGGTAGAGATGAGAGTGGCGGTACGCAAGATGAGTGCGAAGAATACCGCCCCAGGACCCGACGGCATTCCCGGAAAAGCCTGGGTCCTGGCCATGGGGACTCTCGGGCCTCGACTAAGGGGGCTCCTATGCGCATGCATGGAGAGGGGCCAGTTCCCACTTTGTTGGAAGACTGGGAAACTGGTCCTCATTAGGAAGCCGGGGCGCCCGGCGGACTCTCCGTCCGCCTATCGGCCCATTGTGCTGCTCGACGAGGTGGGCAAGCTCTTTGAAAGAGTCATTGCAGACCGCCTCGTCGGGCAGCTGGTGCGAGTGGGGCCGGATCTGGCGGAGAGCCAATTCGGTTTCCGCAGGGGGCGCTCTACGGTGGACGCCATCATGCGCGTGCGAGCCCTCACGACGGGGGATGCTGTGGCCCGGGGTGGGGTCGTCTTGGCGGTGTCTCTAGACATCGCCAATGCCTTTAACACCCTGCCCTGGAGTTGCATCAGGGAGGCACTTCGGTATCACCGGATGCCGACCTACCTCTGTCGTGTGGTCGAGGCCTATTTGACGGACAGGGCTGTCATCTACCCCGGTCACCAAGGAGAGTGGAACCGGCGAGAGATGTCGTGCGGTGTCCCACAGGGTTCGGTCCTGGGGCCGCATCTGTGGGACATCGGATACGACTGGGTGCTGCGCGCCGATCTCCCTACTGGCGTCAGCGTCGTCTGTTACGCTGACGACACGCTGGTCCTGGCGCAGGGGAGGTCGTACCAGGCGGCGGCCGACTTAGCGACACGCGGGGTTGCGACAATCGTCGAAAGAATCCGGCAGCTGGGACTCGAGGTGGCCCTGCACAAGTCCGAGGCCATGGGTTTCTATGGTCCTCGTAGTGCGCCACCGCCGGGTTCCCAGGTAATGGCGGGAGGGGTTCACATCGGCGTCGAGTCGACGATGAAGTATCTGGGACTCGTCCTCGACAGCCGGTGGAACTTCGTGGAGCATTTCCGACGTTTGGCTCCCAGACTGGACCGGGCCGGGGCTGCCTTGAGGCGGCTCCTGCCCAATCTGGGAGGTCCAAACGCCTCCTGCCGGAGGCTCTACGCGGGGGTCGTGCGGTCCATGGCCCTTTACGGGGCGCCGGTGTGGGCGCCTTCATTGAGGCGGCAGCCAGCCCGCCGGCTTAACGCGTCCCAAAGGGTCATGGCCATCCGGCTGGCCCGAGGATACCGCACGGTCTCCTGCGAGGCGGCGAGCCTCCTTGCCGGAGTACCGCCATGGGATCTGGAGGCAAAGGTCCTCGCGCACATTTGGGAGTGGCGCGAGGAGGCGAAACGCCGGGGCTTAACACCGATGCCGCAAGAAGTTGCGGCGCAGCGGACGGAGCTCCGGCGGGATCTCATGGCGGAATGGAGAGTGCGATTGTCGCAACCCAGCGCTGGGCACGCCGCAATTGCGGCGATAAGACCCCTCTTTGAGGAGTGGCTAGAGAGGCGCCACGGCGTCCTCACCTTCCGCCTGACACAGGTGCTCACCGGACATGGCTGTTTCGGGAGGTACCTGTTCAGGATAAAGCGGGAGGAAACGCCCGGGTGTCATCACTGTGTGGATCGCCCGGAGGACACGGTGGAGCATACGGTGGAGGTCTGCCCGGCTTGGGCAGAGCATCGCCGTGTCCTCGAGGAAGCGATCGGCGGCGGTGATCTCTCGCGTCCGGCCCTGATTCGGGCCATGCTACGGAGCGAGAGGAAATGGCAGGCCGTCACCTCGTTCTGCGAAGCAGTAATGCTCGCGAAGGAGGAGACGGAGCGCGTGAGGGAAAGGCAAATTTCGCGCCCTCGCGCCCCTAACCGCCGCAGCAGGAGACGCCCTGGGCGTCGGGAGTCACGAGAGGATTTCCGGCCACCGTAGGCGCGGGCTTGCGGACGGTGAGCAATGGGTAGCTCGCCGTCCGATAAGGACCAAGCCCGGGTCGACGGCGCGTTGTGTTCCACGCGCGCCTCAAAGAGATGTCAGCAGAATTGACGGGGTCCGCTAGGGCCAATGCCTGCCGGGGGTTCGAAGAAAACCGATAGGGAAATCGTGGCCCCCTGGCAACACGGCAACTGAAGGAACACGGGTGGGTTTTAGTCAGTAAGAGTCTGACACGCCCTCCCGCTCCGCCCAGAGCGGGAGAAGTTATTTGATGATTTCCCACCCAAAAAAAAAAAAAAAAAAAAGGAATCGAAACCGAGGTAGAAACTAGATAATTCGACTGTTATAACGTCTTATTTATATAATAAACAAATAAGGCTCGTTATCACTATATTTATAACATCAATTTCATTTAATATTACTGACAACATTAATAAAATAATTTAGTAGCTTATGCGAGATGTTACGATGTATCAGGGCTATAAAATAAATTTATATTAAATCCGTGGTATTTTGGTATTACCGCGATAAATTTACGCTGATCTGGTGATCAAAATATACTGAGTATAATGCTAATCGTCAGCTGGTTTAGAGAAGTGGTACGAATACCGTTCAATACATATATGTACTTTCTGAGTTATCTTGGACATTACTGATATCGGTGAAAGAAAACATCTTGAGGAAACCTGCGGGGTAATTGCGTGACACATTTACAGTCGCAATGGCTTTCATTTTGACAGTTCAACAACATTCATTGCGTTATTTCCGTTGCTGAGCAGACAAATTTTTCGAAAATATGAAGCAATGGATTAGCAATATCCTTCAAAATCATTCAAATTGTGATTGGAAGTGTGTAACGCTGGACTTATCTATACTTATACTTATAATATATTTAATATTATTAATTATAATGTTAAAATATATAATATTATTTATTATAATTATAATATATTTAATATTATTATAATTATAAAATACATAATATTACAATATGTATTATTAATATTTAATTTAAAATTATAAAGAGGTAAAATTTGTTTGTTTGTTTGTAGGGGGTTAATCTCCGGAACTACCAATCGGATTTGTAATATGCTTTTTTCATTGGATAGCCCAATTCTGGTGGAAGGTTATAGGCACAAGGACAAAGTCGCGGGCAGAATCTAGTAGTTAATATAAGTCTGAAATAGCAAACCCGTCTTGAGCAAGCATTGTGATGAATGCTCATTGCTTCTCTGTATGAGGAGATGCCTTTGTCCTGCAAAGGGACACAAATTGGCTGGTATTCTTATTATTCTAGACTGTTTTTGGAAAGGATGGGTTTGCATGGCATGTCAAATGGTAATTTTAATATATGATCTGTTGTCTATTCAATAATAATTGATTGTTCACCTGCTGGTGAAGCATCCTAAAGAATCCTCAACAGTAATAAGTTTTGGTGCTCCACAATTTAATACGATTTGAAAACATTATTTAATGAAAAAAAAAAAAAAACAGTGCCACTCTAGGAGTGCCGACTAAAGTGAAAACTTGAACAATTTAAAAAAATACTTCCAAAACCTTTAAAGTAAAAATACTTGTATAGAACATTGATTCGTAACGTGACAGAAATAAAGAGCACAATTGCGTTTACAAAAACTTTTTACAAAAAAAAAAAACAACCGACTTCCAAAAAACACTACAAAGTGAAAAATAACTTTAATTTCGGAAGTCGGTGTCTTTGGTTTTGAATTTTCGTTTTTTTTCACCGACTTCCGAAATTAAAGTTATTTTTCACTTTGTAGTGTTTTTTGGAAGTCGGTTGTTTTTTTGTAAAAAGTTTTTATTTTTCACTTTTTAGCTGTGGTATCTACCTCACACAAATTTGAAAACCACTACCTGCTATGTAAATAAGAGTGACAGGAACTTATCATATCATCCACATACTAAGTGGGAAAAAAGTACGTATTATTGAAGCTAACTCAAAAACTATCAAAGCAAAGACAATACAATTTATATGGGACCAACTCGAAAGCATACCCTTTCAAACAAAAAAAATAATTTTCAAAATCGGTCCACAATTGACGGAGAAATCGGTGGACATACATAAAAAAAAACAAACATTCGCGACGAACATAATATAACCTCCTCCTTTTTGGAAGTCGGTTAAAAATGAGATGTCGGTAACGGTGTCGCGAGTTCAATTGTTTTTTCCCATCTCAAAAAATGCCCAACGCGCCTAAAGAAGTTTTCACTTCAAAATATAGAGAAAGGACCATGTTAAAAATTAATCGTGTACGCACGAACGATCAAGAACATGGTGAACACGAACATCAAAGACTTTGTTCGCATGTGCGTACCACTAACGAACATCAAACACTATGTTCGTCAAAAACGTTCGTGGCGATCTAATTTCAAATCCATGGCTATTAAAGAGAGCGGGGCGGTTTAGCGCGAACTGTGTTCGTATGATGTTCGTGTTCACTTTGGTAATTAACGTACGAACCAAACGGTCCGTGTTTGGTGTTCGTGTGCACCATCTTTTGCGTACACGCCTTTAGGCATTACTTGAATTCATGTTCATGTTAACAAACGGCAAAAAGCTATAATAACAGTACAAGAAACAGTTAATTACGACACAACCCATCTTAAGTTAATACGAATCATCAAATATTCAAACTTAATCCAAACGTAAACAAAGATTAGCATACAAGAACGTATAAACCACACAGAACACCTAATTTTCAAGTCATTACCGTACCGCTATTTAAAACAGAGGCCCTAGCATGAACGTGCGACGAAACCTAAAGTAAATTTGAGCGATTTTTGAATTGAACATACAACTATCCTTTGACATTGCGGTTAAACTTTTTGCAACAAGCACAATGAGTCAATCAATGTGCCTAGCCAACTTTACCAACTATTTTGGGGTCAGCTTCCAGTCTGACCGGATGCAGTTGAATGCCAGTGTTTTACATGGACCGACTGCCTATATGACCTCCACAACCAAGTGACTGGGTAATACGATACTCCTTGGTAAGACTGGTTGTCAGACTTTCGAGCTTCTGACGACCCGTAACGACTGTCAAGTACAATGAGTATCACCCATAGATATTATGAATAAAGTCTTAAAACTAAGTAAATATCATGTGCGAAATGAGTATTTTCAAGTTTAAAATCGTTATTTATGTTACGATTACTCCGCGCGTTCGTGCTAGGCCCACAGAAAAGAAAAGTAAAGAAAAAGCTAACATTGTAGTGACAGATGCGACTATGCGACTATCAGGGCAAGATTCACAGATCGCATTTTGATCTGTACTTTAAAGAAAGAAAGAAAATTTTTTTGTAATTTTTAAATTATAGCCTATGTTACTCAGTGATAGTAGAGCATTCTGTACCAGTCAACTAAGTTATGGAGGGTAGACAGAGTATATGTATAAGAATAAGGATTTATATGGGATAGTACTTTACTTGTGTACTTACTACTGTACTTACTGTTTATTTTATTTTCTTACCTATTTATTATTTACAAATTGCTGAACCTGACTTGATTTCCGTTCGCCTTTTTCGGGTGACCACTAAAAATTAGCGCTGTGCTGTGGGTCCCCCATAGCACAGCATCATGCTCAGTAGAAGTCTTCTTGTCACAGTCATGACGTGCAGCTGTCGACTATTTCTGTTTTATACTCATGTTTGCATATTATGTACTAAATCATATCTATTTTGTTTTCTGCTTACCTACTCGTGTCTTTGTGTGCACGTGTTTCTGTGACAAATAAATTTATTTTTCTTTCTTTCTTTACTTATCAAAGTATAGTCAAAGCGCGGTCTGTGAGTCTCGCCCTCAGAATGTAAGGTTAGTGTTTCGAAACGGATACAGTTAAGTTGCCGGCAGATTCGGAGTTTTCTAACAATGTTTACTGACAAACTTACAAAGATGTGTTCTGAGAATTTTAATTTCTACTGTTCTTGGAAAAGACAAAGGGATTATGAAATCTTTTGCTGGAAGATAAAGTATACTTTGAGAAGTCTTGTGTTTAGGAGAGAATTGCTATTGACTGAATTAACTTAATAAACACTTAAGTAGTTTTACATGTTGTAAGTTACAATACAAAAGATCGGTCAAAATCATTCTTTTGGTACCGAAATCTAAATTTTTAATGGATAATTTCCTTCACAAATTTTACCTCAAAACATGAACATTGTTGATAATGTAGACACACTTTTAATAACATATTTACAGAGTAAGCTATAATTTAATTGATACAAATACAAATTCAAAAACAAAATTCGTTTGAAGAAATTAATCAAGATTCGTCACAACTAATCCTAAGATGAAACACCATTTACTATTTCATTAGTACCCACATTATGACAAATATTTACTAACTTGATAAGACGAGACAAAGCTAAACGCAAGATCAGATTAGATAAAATATATACCGTCTAACGTTAGGAATATTCGTATTATATATTCAAGATTAAAGAGGGAATTTTTAAAGACCTCTATGTTAATCCGGGTCGCTTAGGCCATTTTTATTAACCCCACAGATAAGGATTAATTAAAAATGGTGTATTAAGAGGTCTGACTACTTAATTGTGGAACAAAGTGTGAAGATAAGGTTAGATAGTGACGTTTTGTTGGAACTAAACATGCTAGAATTACCCTAGTATTTTTGAAGGAATAACTTCTTTAGGCGCGTTGGGCATTTTTTGAGATGGGAAAAGACAATTGAACTCGCGACACTGTTACTGTTACCGACACCTCATTAAAAGTATTTCCTGCACAGTAAAATTGTTCAAGTTTTCATTTCTGTCGGCACTCTTGGAGTGCCACTGTTTTTTTATTTTTTATTTACAGACTGTTTCTTTAGAGATACAGACTTGAAAACGTACGAATTACGTCTTACTTGAAACTTCATTTGTTTTACCAACTTTCTTTGTAAGACTGCCTGTTCATTGGAGCGGAGCGAGGCAGCGGAGAAATGTGCCATTATTAACCAATAGAATCTAAACTCCGCTTCAGAGCTCCGCTCCGATTGGTTACTTAAATTGGTACATTTCTCCACTCACACACAGGCAGCCTTAAGCATAGGAAAGCGGTTCCGTCATATTCACAAAACAGATAAACTATTATCTGTTCTGTGGTCATACGCCGGCCGTCATGAAATCTGTTATTGTCACCAGTATTTTGATATTAATGTGTCAACAAACGCTTTCTATTTGGACAACCGTTAATGTGTGACCAATTTCCGAGTTTCACAAAATCAACTTAAACATTCGATGATATCAAAAGTAAGTCTTATTCTACTGGAAAAATGAAAACACTTACTGGTTCCGTGTCACAAGTCTCCAAATCCGGAATAGGATCGTCCCCGCAGTAATATTCCGCTTGCAGGAACGGTGGTCGAGGAGGTGGTGGCAACAGGAACTCCGGCGGAGGGCCAAGACAGTCGCACTCCGTCAGATCCGTGGGCTCGATCTCCCACATCGCGTAATCTAACTTAACACTACTCACAACCTTCTCACTGATATCACTATCACTTAAATAACCACTAGTATCACGTTTGTCGCGTTTCACTTCATTTGAAGTCCTCTCTTTAATTAAATTCGCTATGTAAAGTTCGTCGTCCACGTCGCTCCATACGTTTTTTCTAACCTCCTCATCTTCCAAAGTGTCTTCTAAAGAATCATATAGTGGCGCTATAACACTATCGGCGACTCTGTCTGTGTAGTCTGAGTTTTTCTTTTCTCCAACTGTACTTCCAAGAACATCTTGGTCACCTTTCTCACTGTCAGCATTCAAGTCACGCGCTTGCTTATATTTGTCGTTTCTATTGAAAACATTTTGATATGTCCAAACAGCGTACGATGACGCTTTAATTGGACTCCTGTTGTATCTTTCGGCCATACGCAGTCTTCTTTCAAGTTATCTGCAACAACAAAAACATATTTATTTATAAACGAACGCTTAAATCGAAATGCCATTACTGGCTAAACCAATTTTGTATCTGACGGACAACGTATCGATTTTACAGTGCTATCAAACTACTTATTATTTAATAGAAGAGCTAACACCTCATTTTGTTTAACAAAGCAACCGCAATTAGAACCTACCATTGGTGTGAGTACAATGGGAGAGGGACTGGTATCGATATCATCGGGTGCTCCGTTCTCTGGTTATTTTAATTTATTTTTTATCGCATCAAATTGGATGGACGGGTTTCTAGCTATGCACTCGGTATTCCGCCGCTATCACGATGTACCCGTCAGTGAGGCGGTTTCGAAAGTTTAAAGTTCATCGTTTTTTGATATTTAATTTTGATCAAACTGCGGTTGAGTGTAGGCGAATAATTGGGTTTTGATTTCTTATTTTGTTGAACAAAAAGTTGAGTAGCGACATTGTACAAAGAGGGAAAGTATCAAACGTAATTTATTACTAACATGGGTTTGGCTTCCGTAACAAATTAATGGTTGACGTCAATATTAATTGCATCCATAAACTATTCATTAAATACGTGAGTTTATGTAAAAGTACTAACATAAAACACACCTACCGAAAAAAACCACTTACAATACCATATTTACATAGCCAACCCATTCATTGTAACCCTTAACAGGAAGAAACAATATTTTTCCACAAACATTTCCGCGCTCGTTCAAATGTTTTTCGATAGAGATGTGCCTTGAGTACGCAATTATGCATGCGTAAGGCGTTTCTGAGGAGGTACCGCAAGATTGCGAGGTCTAGGGTCAACAGCGTCAGATAAACCGAAGGTTCCAGCGAATAAAATATTGAGAGGTGTTATGGCATACAAAACGGGGTTTTAGATGCGATTTATGAATGTTTAAAGTACCGTTTGAATGGAAATCTTGAAAGTGAATAATATAACCATTCTTTCGGTGATTGACACTGATTCTCTTTAAGTACTTTTATTTCTTTTGTAAGTTCATTAATGATTTTTCGATTAAAGACAGTATTATCTTTATGTTCCATGTCCAAGTTTTATTGTACAGTTAATTAATAAAGTATTTTCGTAGTATTGTACTTATTATTGTTGGCTGTTTTCTATTCATCATGTAGTTATTTAGCTTAAGTTGGATATCATGAAGACAAAGCTACATCTAATTTGTTTCTCAGTATAGCAATTATACTGTTGTATTCTTTGGTTAACTGCGCCTTTTATTTAAATATCTTTTACGTACTCTCATTACATTCCATAACAGTACAATTATAAGCAGCAATGAATATGAGAACGTCATCTTCACACCTTACCTGTCCATTATACATTATAACATCATTTTCTTTTTGCATATTCATTGCAGTCTATCAATGTACAGCATTGAAGGCGTAATCTCCGATACTCCACGTCTCATTAACATTTGGCGCGGTCAGTGGCCACTCGATAGCTGTCAGTGGAACTTTGACAGCGATACAATACTCGACAAGAGCCCTTAAGGAACTTAACGAACCCATTCTATGGATTTTCTCACGTGAATTATTATTGCTAGTGGATAACGGTCTGCGAGGGGTCGCATGTGTGTCGATCGATCGCGTAGAGTGGATGAGTGTAATAAATAGCATAGCAGTGGGTTATGAGTTTTAAATGCTTGCATTTGATCTGGTTTTCAGTCCGATTAATATTTCTATGAGTAAATAAATAATATGAGAGAATCCGGGAATGTTTTTGTCAAAGAAATACTTAGTTGGAAAGAAAATCCATAATATAGAGCCATCAAAAGGACAATTAAGTCAAAAATAAATCATTTAATTATTAAAGAAAGCAGCATTTCTCTGAATTTTGTACTTATCTAATACAATACATAAGTATGACCACAAATAAATCGAAGCAATGATTCAGCCAAGCCATGCAATAAATAAAATTATTGAAGACTATGCATGTGCTGTGTTTTACTTTAAGCCTTTTATCAACCCAACCCTTTGTTCTCATAATTATCACCAAGAACATGAATTCTTGTGAAAGAACAATATCATCCCACACAAAAGATATTCAGCAAAATGCATCAAGTTCAGGAAAACACAATAAGTTTGAGCAGTAATTCGTAAACTTGGCCATTTATCATGAGCGTTGTAATAGCCTACTGCCCACACTAGGAAGGTTTATTACTCTTGAGAATCATAATAAATCCATCGAATTTCAAGCTTCGCCCCAAGATAAGTAGCATTCATTGGTTTTATTTATACTTGTGGTTGATTTTCTTTATAAGGTAAGTAATTTAAGTCACTTCATTGGTTAAGTGCTTTTTGTGGTGGCATTGCTTTGGCAGCTCGAATAGTAGAATTGAGATTAGCTTTCAACCATTCAACTCTTGTGGGTGTTTGATTGTTATTAGGAATTTGTAATTTATCCCGAGAATTGACGGCAGCATCAGCGTGTGTAGTGGCTATTACATTGCAATTACCAATCATGTTAGTATGACAATTGATCTCTAGATTATTGCATGTATAAGCGGGTACATTGCACAAGTAAACGGGCACGACCTTTACGCCCGAAGGATTTTATTTAGGTAATTCTGTTTACCTACGTTTTTATTTCTGCTTGAGTAATAGTTTTCAATGTTTTATTCGTATATTGGCGTGTGCTAGCTGACATATGGCAAATAATTTAAGAGCGTTTATAAAAAAGGGGGCAACGTCGCAAATAGGTTTCAAATGTTTCGCTGTTTTGATTAATTTGACGATTTTACTGTATGGAAATAAGAAATACGATATTGAAATGCCATAATTGATATCGTAACACCGAATATTCAGTTTTAAATGTAAAAAAATATTTGAAAAGTTTCCAAATGTCTTTTTACTTCTAAAATGGTTACAATTGATTCAGTGTTATAATTGAAATTCATTATTAATATTCTAGTTCACTATACTCCATTTGAAATAAGATTAGACATTTAACTAAACATTTTTTACAGTCCGTTCAACCGATTTTGACTTCTATTGCGTTGGTAACATGACGAATGGCAGCTGCAGTAAACAGTTGGTTTGTAACCACTTTTATTGCTTTTAATGCCATCCTTATGCCTACGCAATAGAAGTCAAAATCGGTTGAACGGACTGTAAATAAGGTTTGTTTAAATGTCTAATCTTATTTCAAACGGAGTATAGTTAGCCATATTTCTCATTTCCATACAGTATTATTGCCAAATTAATCAAAACAGCGACATATTTGACAGCTATTTGCGACGTTGCCAACTTTTTGGATGAACGCTCATAATTCAATATTTTATGTTTCGTCATGGTAACTACTTTGCAATTTGCATACAGTTCTTCCCAGCGAAAGCACTAGAAAGTAGTGAAGGGCGGGCGTTTTGGGGAACTGTCTAATGTAATTTTGACATTGAAAAAGTGCTGTTGCTCGGCCTAATTTGAATAAGTAACTTTTGGTTTTGATTATTGAAGCCAAAGATTTACTAATAACTACTAACTAGGTACTACATTTTTACGGCTATACCTGAATAAGATTTGAATAAAATCTTAGATTATGGAATTTCAAATTTTGGACTCATTGATAGCTGGCCGTCCCATTCTTTTTGACAGCGGATCAGAAGATCTAACGGTAACATTACGTGTTAGGTCCCAAGGTCGATTCCACGCAATTGCAATTATTACGGTACTGACTACTCTACTTATTTTTGCTTTAACTCAATGTTTGAATGATAAAGGCGTTAAGGTAACTGTTTAAAGTACAGTTATCGATAGGAAATAAATCAAAGTGCCAATTGAGAGTTGAGCTGTAATGTAAATGAGCATGTGAAGAGTTAGAGGCCTAGTCAAGATGGTCTGTTTTAGTGTGTTTATTGTCAGAATTAAATGCTTACATTGTGTAACACTGACAATGTGTACAGGAAGCTAAAACTGTTCACATTATAATGGATGATGTAAACAACCTGTTTTTCCAAACATTTATGATCAATTGAAAACTGGTAGTACAATTCTTTGTGTCCAAATATAAAATGAAATATATTCAAACGTTGGTAAAGCCGTCATGTTATGCCCAAGATTTAAAAGAACTTACCACTCAGCGTGCGCCATTTCCCGTGGGACAGACAACGTCTGTGTTTTTAAGACTTGGTATAATCCAAACCAGTTTGGGTTATAACATGAATGAATAAATGTAAAGGATGAAAAACGATTTTATATGTAATGTAGTTAGTATTCTTTCATCTAGATTTGAATAGTCTGTGTCTACTCTCTTATCGTCTTGACAATATCATCGACTTTTACTGTCTTCTGCTTACCCGCCACAGTTAAGACAAACGATATTTACACTAGTGCCCATTTTCACTAAAACTAGACGTTTTAATGAATGCCACTGTTGGAATGACAACGCTCGCTTCAGCGCTGAAAGTTGAAATGACAACTACAGCGCTTTTATTTAAGGAGACGATAACTGACTTTTAATGATTTTATACTGAAGATCACGTCTAAACGAGTAGTGTTAATGATTACAAAAAGAAAATTGTTAAATTAGAGCATTTTCTTAATAACATAATATAGGAATATTTTAGATTATGTTTAAATTACATAGTGAAATTAATTTGTAAAGTTATGTCTAACGCGGATAAAAAACTGAGAATCACGCAAAATCTATCAAGCATATTTTTCTGAAACCTTCACCAATTTAAAGATAATTTAATTATAGATCTTTTAGTAAATGTATTTTATTAAAATACATTTTGTTTTATGTATAATAAATTAATAATGCATCTAATTTGGGACAGCGGTCCTTGATGGGCGAGTCCTATTTATTAGCTAGACGTACGACGCGTTGCGTGAGCTCAGTACAGAACATGCAAGCTAACCACTCAAAGTTACTGGCATTTAACTGCGTCTTAAGCGTCGCCTAGTGTTAGTGAAAACGGCCACTATACTAACATTTGTTGTATATAAACTTACTCTAAGCTGTCTCCGTAGTACTACTTTGTCTATTTACCTAACATCTCTGTATGTTGACCGACAAAAGAGCAATAGGACGTTCTAATAGACGTTTCCGTTACTTTAATAATAATGTAAACGGAAAATCTTCTGTAAGACCGATTTCAAGATGTTTTTTGTGGTGTTAAAATAAGCAAATTGAAGTACTATTTGGAGTGGTATTCAAGTAATTGATTTTTGTATCAACTTCCGGGATGCTTGTGGTGTAATGACTGGTTGTGTTTCGACACTTCACGTAGACACCGACCTCACAATACAATTTAAATATAAAGAAAATATGCAGGGTTATTAGTTATATATCGGCAATCCAATAAAGTGATGTACGAGAGGACATTTACAACCAAATTACCCCTTTTGACTCCTATGCAAATTTTAATGTCAACAATTTTCGAGTCATTTGACATTTTATAATTTTATTTCATTCATTTCACACACGGATGATCCCTCCTACATCCCCTTAATGAATTGGCGACAAAATAATATAACCAATAACCCTATAGGCGTCGATTCCCGGTCCCGAAGATTTTAGTTATATCATAGAGAACTTAAAGTAGGAAAACTTACAATATTTTGGATAAAGGACTCGTAATGCAGGTGAAAGATAAATTCTAAAATAGTAGAGTAAAAATTAATTCAAACGTGCGTACGAACAGAAAGCTTACAATTAAATCTTCGACTTTGTTTTTAGAGATATGAGAAAGTAAGAAAAGTATGAAGGATATCCTTATCTTACCACCCAAGACGACAACCGTTTAAAAAACAAACGTAGACAAATGAGTCACTTTGGCATTCCTACATGATGACTTGGCTCTTTACTATTGCTGGCATTTTAACCATTACTTCGTCAGAAAGTAAATAGCTGATACAAAATCTCAGCATTGTCTGAAGAATAAATAAAAAAAATTGTTTCATGATCTTCATTAACAATTTAGTTCATCCCTTCTTCCAACTCATTAGCATCGTCCTATTGTAATGTCCAATTTCCAGACATTGACATTAAGGTCTTGGTATATGAAGCTAAGCACAACAACTGTCTTCAACCAGCTTGCAACGTGTCGTAAGATACTTCGGCCACATTGCTCGTAGAGGTACCAATAAAATGGAATGTCTAATGGTGACTGGAATAAAAACTTTTTACAAAAAAAAAAAAACAACTGGCAAAAAAAAAACACTACAAAGTGAAAAATAACTTTAATTTCGGAAGTCGGTGTCTTTGGTTTTGAATTTTCGTTTTTTGCCACCGACTTCCGAAATTAAAGTTATTTTTCACTTTGTAGTGTTTTTTTAAGCTATTGCATAGCTTTTATCGCGGGCTTTGAGCGCGGCGACCGAATCAAGAAATTCCGTAACGAAAAAAACCTAACACCCCCCACTCCGCCTACCATGTAATGACGTGATGTTGTCATGGGAACGTAATTTTTGTTTTATGTCATCACGTCATCATCCCAAGTGTAGCGTTGACAAATACTGCCCTGCTAAGCCCAAAGGCGGTATCTCTGAGATACGCCCTTTTCGTTTTTTTTTGTACCATTCAATAGCTTTAACAATTTCCCATCTAATGGTATAAGCGAAATAGCGCTATATAACTTAAAACATTTAAAAAAACCACTAAGAAGTTTTTTATATCTCCATTTTTCCATACATTACAATTTACAAAAAGTCAATTTTCTCAAAACTTACTCCGGTTGAGATACCGCCTTTGTGCTTAGCAGGGCAGAATAGGAAGTATGAAGGTTACAAATGCTACGAGTATGCAATAGCTATACCGCGGCAGTCCCCGAGTGCCACACGTAATTTTTGGAAGTCGGTTGTTTTTTTTTTTTGTAAAAAGTTTTTATTTTTCACTTTTTAATTGTGGTATTTATAGCACAAAAATTCGAATACCACTACTTACTATCTAAATAACAGCGAGAGGAACTTAACATATCATCCACATACTAAGTGGGAAAAATTACGTATTATTGAAGCTAACTCAAAAACTACCCAAGCAAAGTTATTAAAATTTATATAAAACTACTTCTGAAGTATTACCTACCAAACAAAAAAGAATCATTTAAATCAATTCATAATTGGCCGAGTTATCGCGTAACAAACATACAAAAAAAAAGTAAAAAAAAAAACATACAGTTGAATTAAGAACCTCCTCCTTTTGGAAGTCGGTTAAAAATAGAGGGCAAAAAACGTAGAGGCCGAAGCTCAAAAATGTGGTCAGATTAAATATCCAAGCACTTGACGATACCTATCAGCGCCGCACTCCACCAGGCCACTAATCGTAACAGATGCAAAAAGACTTGACAATTTGATACGGAGTCACGATTCTCAGCAGTGAGAGAGCGATTAAAAAAAAGATGTGAAGTAACAACCAAATTTTTCATCCCTTCTGCAAAATTGTCAACTCAGTTAACTTCACAACTATCCAAGAACTACAAATTCCTTACACTCAAACCCTCAAACTAATGGAATTTCAAAGTTAACTGGAATATAATTACTTATTAATAATACGTGTCGGTTAAACTCCGATCGTAATAATGGAAGTAGAACCTACATCTCAAGAAACAAACATTGTAATTGGAATTGGTCCTATTTATAGTCGCGTAGGGTGGAAGGTACTGTTGTCTGTAGTCAGCGAAATAGTAATAATGCCGATTGTTACGCCCCCTCAGCATGTTAACGCGGGCCAATGTCTGAGAATTACATCCATCGTACCACTTGTATTCAAGAGCTTTGGAAGTAGTTTCGTCACTTGTGGAGATACAGACGTGATTGTGATTATTTGTGATGGAATTACAAATATATAGCAATATAGTTGCAGATTAGTTAATTTAATTATTACACATACATATTACACATTTATTGTAAGTTAGTAGTGGAGGCGTGATTTGTATGAAAATAGGTATTGCCTCAGCGGAGAGATAAAAAGATTGGGTCAGTAACAGCTCGGCCCGAGTCAACTGGGCTTGAATATATAACGTTTTTACTTTACTTTACTTTTTACCAGTTATTTCACTCTCGATTACGTTGATTTTTACGGTCAGACAGAATATCAATATTTTAAAATAAATCTTATCGAATTTAAAAAAAAATCCGCAGGTTTTTTTTTTTATTTACAAACAAAGCAAGGAAATATAATTATTAACAACACCTATTTCAATTATTTATTTATTTTTTATTTATTTATAATATTTAAACTACACACACTATCTTTACAGGATGACCCCAATACAATAGTGGTTTGCAAACACACCACAAATAAATTGAAAAAAACAAAAACTTACGGCTAATACTCAAAAATTTAAACTTTTAAATTCAGAATTTAAAAGTTATTATGATATAAGTAGCCTAAGTTTATTCGTTATTTAAAATTGTTTGGACTAAAAAACAAGCGTTTCTTTGCACATGACACACATCCTTTATCTGATGACAATAGAAAAGTTTTCTATCTCACTCTTCCACATCAAATTTACAATAATCTAGAACATAGAGAGAAGAATGCGATCTCTACGATTTTGATTTCTGCTTATATGAATAAGTATTTAAATAAATAAAAACAATTTTTTTGCAGAACAAGTTCATAGCATTCAATTTAATTTAATATAATAATATTTATCACATTTATTAATAAAAATAAATAAATAAATTTTATCATTAAAGTAAAAAAAAAAACGATGTTTTTAGAGGTCTATACTTTCCATGCCGACGGGATACCCCACTTTTTTTGCGTTTTGACCACGTTGTATCTGGTAATTTTATTTGGGCCGAGGTGTCACTGACCCAAAAGATTAGCAAGACTTGAATCGAAAGTATTTTACTGAATCAACATTCTCAAGAAGAATCATTCATTGCACTTCATATTGTTTAACTCACTGTAGTGATAATTAAACCAATAAATAAAAAGCTTGACTTTATTTAACATTACTTTAAGCTGGACTTTACAGTAATCACAAAGAATTGTTTCCAATTAACCCAATTCGATGAAATTACAAAAACGCACGAATCCCAATACACAGTTACATTATACGATGCTAATGGAACTGCAAATATTTCACCATTTTCACAGCGAACAATTGGTCCATCGACCGTACATACGAATGTAATAACATTATCCGTCGTATGTTCGTGATCGGTTAATTAGTTTCCTCTTATGAAGATTTGTTGTCTGTATCTACGTAGTTTTCATTATGTAGACACCAGATAACCCAACTGTATTAAAATAAACGAATTCCAACTTTATTTGCAAGGGATAAGGTTTGAAATACTTCGCGAAGTGAGAAATGGGAGCTTGAAAAGTAAAATGCGTGCGATTTTGGACTATATAGTAATGGAGTTAGGTTTGAAATTAATGTTTTGTGGAGTCTCGTAAACAAATAAATTAGCGTCTATATTTGACTAATCCAATTTAGTGAATAACAAGTAAAATGATAACAGATAACGGTAGTTTTGTCGGTAATATGTTGAAATAGAAAGTAATGGTAGAAATATGTCTCATTCATAAACGTAATAAATATTTGAGATCAGACGAAATCAAGGATAACTTTGTGTAACTACGCAATAGAGCGAAAGAACTCAAAGATTGATCAATCAAGGTTTAATAGTTAGTGATTCTAGGAATAGTTATAATTGCTTCGTACACTAGTTTGACTATTGAAATTAGGTTATAAGTTATAACAAAATAATTATATACTTTATAAAATAACAAGCGATATCGAAATAATCATGAGGTAAATAAAAATAAGCCCTCAATTTTTAACTTTTAACAAGCAGATATAAATAAATAAAGATTGAACCCGTCAACAGTATTAATAACATCACAAACAATGCTTTAAAATAAAGACGAAAACCACTTAAAAATAAAAAATAAACTTTCACCAAATCACACAAAAACCTTAACCATGAACATAAAGGCAAAGAGGGGCCGCCATCTTGGTGGTCCTTTCACAAAAAAGGCTGTATTTTCTCAGCGTAACCCGCTCCATGTCCGGCAGTTAGCACTAGCGTAAAGCCAAGCCAGTTGAGGGTAGGAAGAACAGGACCGACCATTAGCCCGGCTAACGCTAACGCAAACATGTTAGTAAATAATATAACCCTGGAGCGTGTTTCCATTGGATGAGACGTTAATCTTCGTTAAGTTTTTGAAGGACAAAGGTGAAACACTTAAAGACATAGACAATGGTGCCGATTCCCTTGTTCACAAACTAAACTAAATTTAAGTTCAGTGCATCTTTTTCTTTCTATTTCATTAAGAAAAGGACAGAAGATAAATTTTAGTTTAGTCCTGTCAAATTAATTAGCGCTTGACGTAAATTGACGTAATTTTAGTCGGCAAGTTTTTAAACACGTCTAAACTTGTATGGAGAGTGACAGGCGCTGATTAATTTGACAGGACTAAACTAAAATTTATCTTCTGTCCTTTTCTTAATTAAATAGAAAGAAAAAGATGCACTGAACTTAAATTTAGTTTAGTTTGTGAACAAGGGAATCGGTACCAGTGTCTCAAGGATTTACTCGTCGAGCAAGTAGATTAAAATAAATAAACTTGAGTTGTTTACACAAATCCTAAATAGTCTACAATAGTCCAGTACTAGTCTAGAGATTTTGCCTAGTAAAATTAGATTCATTGGAAAACCAAGAACCTATAGGTACATATTATTTATATTTATTTTATTATTTTTTGCTGTATTGGAATGCACATCAGACTGTGAAATGTCTTTTAGAAGTATGAGGAACAGGGTGTAAAGTTCACTCATGCTCTTTAGAAAAGGTAGGATCCTCCGGAATTATTCCGATCTGTCACCCTGCTTTGTCCCCTTAGGCCCTATTTTTTTCCCGATCTGTCCCCCAAGGCTTAGGGGACAGATCGGGAAAAAAAAAGTTTGATCTATCTCCTTGTTAGCAACGAGGGGACAGTTCGAACTTTATTCACTCCTATCTATCCCCCTATTAGTGATAGAGGGACAAATGAAACTTTTTATTCCTGTTTATCCCCCATAGAATTTAATTTAATATGGCGACAGATGTGAGTGAATAAAGATTCTCACTATAATTTTTGAAGACCTATCCAAAGATACACGAATGGGTTTGATGAAAAAAAAAATTGAGTTTCAGTTAGTATGGAGAACCCCCAAAATTTATTGTTTTTTTTTTCTATTTTTGTGTGAAAATCTTAATACGGTTCACAGAATACATCTACTTACCTAGTTTCAACAGCATACCTAGTTCTTATAGCTTCGGAAAAAAGTGGCTGTGTCAGCCTTAAACAGTTGCATCAAGACAATCATCTCATCCGTCATTTGAACAGTGGAAACAAGCTAAGAGGCTAAAACGTCGGTTTATGTGATTCCTTGGTCTGTTAACGTTGTGTTAATAGTAGTTATTGATGTTTAATGGATTTTGTTGCCTTGCTTGCGTTGTTCAGACGGATTATGGCCGCTCACTTACGTTGTGACCAGACTGGAGGCCTTGTCTTGTGGATTAGGTTACGGAGGGAGTGTAAATCTACCTTTATTAGTAGTTTAGGTTGAATAATAGATGAATAGGGAAATAATTTTTGTGCATAGTCCATGTAGCGGACTTGATTTCTTTTGAACTATGGACTGGGTTCTGATGCAGAAAGTATCACAAACCAACTCGATTATAAACATTTATTTATTTATAGTTAATTAAAACGGCACAACACCAATTACATTAATTAACATAGAAACAATTACAATCTTGATATAAATTTAATTTAAATCTAACATGGAACAGTGGACTCCCTAGCATACTTTCTCTCACAGAACACCAGACATATACGCATAATTTTACTCCATTCATCCGCAAACACATCACATTCAGGGTTGGCAATCAGAAGGGCATTTAGCATCTTTAGGGTACGACAGACTCGGCTCTGGCTACAGTTTTGCATGACAGTTGCGCAAACAAATTGTGTCGGCGGCTCTGACGGTATCCAATGTATTTGTCGGGCACAAATAATCGGCAGAAAAAGCCATGGAGCTCTGGACAGTCGATACGTCCCCGTAAGGTCTTACAGGCTACCGTGAGCTGATCAAGACCTCTTCTTACCTCCAACGAGTTAAAGCCTAACATCCCTAAAAGATAGTTGGTAGAGTACATGTACGGAAATAAATGGTATAACCTTTGGAAGAGGCATCTTAGGAATGTTTTCTGAACCTAAACATAAGAATACTACATAATAATCTCAACAGCCAATGAACAATTTCAAAAATGTTTCAATTTCAAAATATCTCAAAATAAAATCTTTAACACAGTGCAATGAACCGCAAAATAGATTTGATACACATCCCACAAAAAAAAGCGGCCAAGTGCGAGTCGGACTCGCCCATGAAGGGTTCCGTAGCAGCAAGTAACATTGAATGAAAGGTAAATTGAGGTTTACGATTTATGACGTATTAAAAAAAACTACTTACTAGATCTCGTTCAAACCAATTTTTGGTGGAAGTTTACATGGTAATGTATATCATATATTTTTTTAGTTTTATCATTCTCTTATTTTGGAAGTTACAGGGGGGGACACACATTTTACCACTTTGGAAGTGTCTCTTGCACAAACTATTCAGTTTATAAAAAATGATAGAAACCTCAATATAATTTTTGAAGACCTATCCATAGATACACGAATGAGTTTGATGAAAAAAAAATTTTGCGTTTCAGTTAGTATGGAGAACCCCCAAAATTTATTGTTTTTTTTCTATTTTTGTATGAAAATCTTATTACGGTTCACAGAATACATCTACTTACCAAGTTTCAACAGCATACCTAGTTCTTATAGTTTCGGAAAAAAGTGGCTGTGACATACGGACGGACAGACAGACAGACATGACGAATCCATAAGGAACCCTAAAAAGAGTCAAAAACACAACAGAAATATACCACCAGAATACCCTACTTATCATAAACACGTTCATAGAGAGAATAACCTCGTAACCTAATTTCCGTCACCCCGAATGAGATGAACATTCCTATTGTTGCTACTTTCCAACTCCAAGTACGTATCTGTTACTAGTAAGCATTTGCCAAGAGACTTGCCAAAGTTGGGATTCGTTACGAACCTAACATACCCCCTTAGAGGGGGGTTGGCAACAATTCGATGCGCATATTGAGTTCCCCATTTTGTTTGAGGGCAGGGCGTTCGCCAAATATATTGGTATCTCTCCAGTTTTTATATTTCGTTGGAAACTCTTTTATTTATAGCAGCGAGCATTGTTCGTGACTTGAAGATGTTGTGTTTAAAGGTAAGTTATTGTTCGTTCGTGTGAGAGGAGTTTTTTTTTTTGGAGGAAAACGTTGCTGATTTGTTTGTTACCGATATTTGAATGGTTTAGTTTTTGGCAATTTCAATTTCTTTGGAATTTATTTTTATTTTAGCTTTACCGGTATTGTCCGAGCGGTGGGATCTCCCCCTGTTACAGAGGTGGATGCAGCTTCATAGTAACGCGTCCCCGGGGTCGTATTATGTAATTTATGTTGTTATCGTTTTGGATGACATTTGTTTGTATTTATTTCAATTTTATATTATGTTTTGATTGGGGCTTGTGGCTAAGTAATAACAGCTGCACGGGTCGATCGATCAGGTTAAGCTACGCTTACTGCGGTTGGTCCGTGGATGGGTGACCATCTTTACATACCAAGTCCCCTCCGTGCCTCGGAAAGCACGTTAAGCCGTTGGTCCCGGCTGTCATTCGTAGATCTTTGACAGTCGTTACGGGTAGTTAGAGAAGCCCAAAAGTCTGACAACCAGTCTTACCAAGGGGTATCGTGTTACCTAGTCACTAGGTTGTGGAGGTCAGATAGGCAGTCGCTCCATGTAAAATACTGGTATTCAGCTGCATCCGGTTAGACTGGAAGCCGACCCCAACATAGTTGGGAAAAGGCTAGGCAGATGTTGATTGTTTCGATTGACATTTGTATTTATTTGAAAATGACATGTATATGTTTTTTAATTTTTATTTTACTTGAATGTTTGAGGATTATTTTATTGTGTGTGTAATTTTTATATCAATTTTATGTTTTAATTTAATGTATGTAATGTTTTTTATGGACTTTGTCTTAAAATAAATTTACCAGAATAGAGGATTTAAGCCAGATTAAACGTCACTCGGTAAAAAAACAAGCGCAAGGCTATGCGTGTTTATGGACATTTCAAATTGTGGACTTTTCCATGGTGATCTTCTTCTTTCCATGTTAGTGACTAACCTGTTTTCATAGTTTTTTTTTAAAGCCACCCAAGGGCCTCTGACTTGCCTTTATATGCCATTGAGACATATCTCTCAGGCATTTTTCGGTTTCCTCTCGATGGTGATTTAAATGAAAAAGATGAAAGGAATTCTTGTAAGTTTTTAACTTACCAATCTGTCTTTATTATGAAAGTTTAAGTCTTATTTCTAACTAAAAATACCAGAGTAAATACAAAGGTATTTCGTGAAGCATTTATTCCATCATTATTATCCATTATTGCGTTCGGAAACATTCCTGAAAACATCAAAGTGAAGCTGTTCCAAAGCCGGCCGTTCATTGGCAGACAAATCTGTTACTTCTTTTTCTTAACAAGTAACTTATCTTTGACTAAAATACGAGGAAAAGATGTTATTTCCCTGCTTTTTTTTAAGTTAATTTTAACATGGCATGTATTTTTTTTACATTTCGCTGTCCCCGGCGAATAAAATTGTAATGTGCTACTACGATAGTTTTAAGGTTATTGCATATTTGATATTTAGAGGTCCAATTATACTCTGTCAATTTTTGAAGGTTGTTTCAAAAGTTACAAGATTTAAAGGTGTATTGTAATGATTGTGAAATCACTTTTCTTTTTATATTTGAACAATTCCGCTATACAACGTGCCGCCACAATGGCGACATTAATTTAACATACGGGTAAGGCTAGTGGCCAGTAATCATAAAAATATAATACGAAAAAATAATTCGTTAATTGAAAAATTAAAAATTTCAAACGCTCGCCGACATAGGGCTCTCCCTTTCCTTCAATTCGCCTTTTCTTTGCACGTTTTTCGTTTTATTTTCATTGATGCGATGTTATGATCCGTGATCCCGGTAAATTACCTCTGCGCTATTGTTATTAAGTACAGGTTGTACCAAGATGCTATTTTAGAAAATTGAAAATAAATAAATAATAACGTTTAATGTAATTAAAATATTTTCATGAAAAGAAAACGTTAATCCATATACGTATGTTAAATTAATGTCACCATGAAAGCGCCACGCTGTATATATTAGTTAATAAGATTTTCACAAAAAAACAGTTTTTTATTTTTCCTGTAAAATTTGTATTTTACGATTACCATTTTATTTGCCGGGGACAGCGATTTCATTGTTTATAACGTTTACCAGAAGTCAGGAAGTTACACAGTGGACCAATTAATTTGATTTAAGAAAAAAACTTTTTACAAAAAAAAAACAACCGACTTAAAAAAAAACACTACAAAGTGAAAAATAACTTTAATTTCGGAAGTCGGTGTCTTTGGTTTTTAATTTTCGTTCTTTGTCACCGACTTCCGAAATTAAAACTATTTTTCACTTTGTAGTGTTTTTTTTTAAGTCGGTTGTTTTTTTTTGTAAAAAGTTTTTATTTTTCACTTTTTAGTTGTGATATCTACCCCACACAAATTCGAATACCACTACCTGCTATGTAAATAACAGTGACAGGAAGTTATCATAATATCATCCACATACTAAGTGAGGAAAAAATACGTATTATTGAAGCTAACTCAAAAACTACCCAAGCAAAGTTAATAAAATTTATATGGGACCACCTCTGAAGTATGATCTACTAAACAAAAAAAGAACCATCAAAATCAATTCATAATTGACAGAGTAATCGCGTAACAAACATACAAAAAAAAAAAACAACATACAGTCGAATTGAGAACCTCCTCCTTTTGGAAGTCGGTTAAAAAGTAAAAAAATAATAATATGCAGACCTTTTGAAATAATGACTAGAATAAAATATGATTACATTATTTTTAACCAGTTTCTTATAGAAAACCAATCCTAATGCTATTCTTTTTACCAGATATATTTTCTTTTTCTTCCATTTCAGAACTAAAATCTTCTATTTGCCGTCACGAAGCCGCTCGTTCGTGCATATCTTTGCCAAGCTTCCGATATTTTCTGCTTCAACGCCACCCGACAGATTCTAAGGAAACTATTTATGTAAGTAAATACGGCTCTATTAACGTTGTTTATTAAGACGTGAAGTAGTAAATATTACTAAGTAGAGCAGTTTTCCATGCGTGCGATTGTGCGTGGGCTGAGAATTCAATGGTGCTATTTTAATTAATTTGACTGTTTATTGTGTTATTTAACCGTCAGGTTGAATTTTTATTGGATTGTTAATAAACTGAATTTAATTGTAAATACCTGTTCTATTTTTAAAACGCATTTTATTTTAGAAAAAAAATATATTCTGTCGTCTATTACCACTAACAAAAATCTAACCTGCTTTGTTAATTTTTTTTTTTTTTGGTAGTAAACATTAAACTCAAGTACGACCATCCAATCTTTTCTCATCATACCTTTTAAACAAACTAATTTAAATCTACATCGTCCTACAAGGAAGTCACGTTATCGTCGGATAGGCCTCACGAGTTGACGACACGCCAGCACGGCGGTGCAGCGCTGCAGCGCTTGAGTCGCTGACAGTCTAAAAACTGAAACGGCTTAATTAAGACCTCGGCGAGGCCAATTTATAACGAATAGACGTACGTGATTTAGAGGTTACGTCTTTAAATGGAACGGTATTTTCTTGGATTTATTCTGTAGATGTCACTTAGTTTTCTTGACTGTTTTTAAATGAGTTTACACGCTATTTATACAGTTTTTATGGCCATATAATTTTTTGTTTGTATATACCGAACAATAAATATATTATGTTATTTTTATTATTACCTGGCATTCAGCTGCATCCAGTTAGACTGGAAGCCGACTCCAACATAGTAGGGAAAAGGCAAGACAGATTGATTGATATACCGAACAATAAATACAGATAATATTAATAGATTAAATATTTCATTTATAAAAAATAAAGTCGGTTAACAAAATTTTTGATAAAGTAAAACTTTTAAAACAATTTTTATTATTTGGAAAGTCTGTTAACTTATATAAGTAGCCCATTTATTTTCAACGAAAAGTGTCATCTAACAAGGCACTTCCCATCCAAATACGTAGATAGATAGACCCCTTAAGCCGTGGCGTGCGTGCAATGCCACTCTAAAAACTGATGTGACTTAATTAAAGAGCTGAACGTCGCCAATTTACAAGGAATCCCGCACGTGATTGCAGACTTGAGAAGCTATCCGATATCGCAATGCTAATAAAATACGATCTAGCTACTATTTGGATATGTTATAAGTATAGAGCACTGTTATAAGTGTGAGCAGTTTTATTAACCGACTTCCAAAAAGGAGGAGGTTATATGTTCGTCGCGAGGTTGTATGTTTGTTTTTTTTTTTTGTTTTTTTTTTTATGTATGTCCACCGATTTCTTCGTCAATTGTAGACCGATTTTGAAAATTATTTTTTTGTTTGAAAGGGTGTACTCTCGAATTGGTCCCATATAAATTTTATTAACTATGCTTGGATAGTTTTTGAGTTAGCTAAAAAATACGTATTTTTTTCCCACTTATTATGTAGATGATATGATAAGTTTCTGTCACTTTCAAACTTTCAATTTCGGAAGTCGGTGGCAAAAAACGAAAATACAAAACCCAAGACACCGACTTCAGCAATTAAAGTTATTTTTCACTTTGTAGTGTTTTTTTTGGAGGTCGGTTGTTTTTTTTTGTAAAAAGTTTTTTGAAATACTATACGACATTATTTTTATTGCTAAACTGAGAACTGTCGCGGAGATCTAAGTTGAAATAAACAAAAAATATTATAGTACGTTGACATAACAATATTTATTAACTGATAAAAGTAGTTTTATGACAATGAAAGGAAACTAAAACACAATGAAATTTAATTTCCATTTGACAAGCCACAAAGCTATAATTTAAAGCAGCAAAATAAACACATTAATTACTGTAATAAGGTTTTAAGACAGTACAAATTAACATATTCGCCTGCGAAACACAAAGTAAAGTAAAGTAATATGCAAATATATGGTAAGTCTGCAACGTATGGTAAGTATGCCTTTGAAACTTCTACGCCTGTTGTCATAATCATAATTGCACGTACGTGTGTTCGATTCGAGTGGCGATGGCGTTCCCGAAATTCCGAACGTGAGTGCATTTTCGGAATTGGCTCGCATTTTCCTGATTAGTTTTCGTGGAAAGCTGTTGTTGGTAAACGGGTGACTGTAAATGTAATTATTTTTAAAACTGTAAAGCTTTTAATACATTCTGTTTTATTTTTCCTTCTTTTTTGAGTCGATGACAAAAGTAAAAGTATTTTATTATTTACGATAAGTTGGGCCCAGTAAGTGGCTATGGACACTCCCATATATCGGGAATTATTTCATCAGGAGCACCGCATTTACACTCCCCAGGAGCACCTCCGAAAAAGACGCCGAAAAAGACGTCTCGTACTACAACTTTTCAGAGATTATTTTTAGTGTATAAATCAGTTTTTTGTAATTTTTCATAAAACAAACCCCACATAAATATCCCACAAAAAAACAGTCCACTCAGCATATTTTCGTTAAAAACTCCATAAAAAATACCACACTCCACTAGCTGAAACAACTACATGCAAATTCACTTTACCTATCTAAATATTGCCGGTTCTACACATTCGTTGCCCTGGCACTAGTATTTATGTTGTCAATAAAACTCAGCGAGTCGCCAGGGAGTCCTGAGACATAAACATGAATGAAAATAGTCTAGTGGTGTTTTTGTCCAACATGATTCTCGCTTGGCGCACTGTGCAAGTTTGAAGTGGTGTAACGTCTGTATGTCGGTGCCCCGAAAGTTGGAGTGAGATAGTTCAAAACGCAGACAGTGTTTTGTCTAGATGGGTTAAATTGGGATTTCCGGAATATAGCTGCTGAAGTCTCGGGCTTCGAGAGAAAAGCTGTACTAGGTATACAGGGTGGTAGGGACATCGACGCGAAAACTGTTACCATGGATTCAGTACATGATTCTGAACCACCCTGCGTTGAAATTTTTCGTTGGTTACAAAAAAAAATCTGCTGTTTCATAGAAAAGTGTAATTAATACCTACACAGTCAAAATGTATGAAACAGCTGATTTTTTTTTTAATAACCGACGAAAAATTTCAACACAGGGGTGTTCAGAATCATGTACTGAATCCATGGTTTCAGTTTTCGCGTCGATGTCCCTGCCACCCCGTATTAAAAAAAACTTATTAAACGTTGTTTTGCAGTCTACTTTTTAGTTTTTGCGCGGCTTGATTCAGAAAGCAGTACTCGTAGACATGGCATGCATAGTGAGGAGGTTCCTCTCTCTAGACCGGCAGCTTGAACCTTGTTTCTGATGCCGATGGGCCACAATTTTTATATATTTTTAAATGTTTTTATAAATACATTTAAAATGTAATTAATATATTATTTAAAATACAATAAAGGAATATTATTATAAAAATAATGTTTTGATTTTGCACGTCTGTTACTAGTTAATTGATTCAGGTGTGACCTTGCGGAAATCCACTATAAAATACAATATATTTAGTATATTGTATTTTTAGTAGACTTAGATATATTTAGTAAACTATTCCGCTTAACTATTTCTAAAGAGTCATAAAACACCCTGTAAGAAATCGACACGCGTTTCACCTCTCAACGAGGCATCCTCAGGATGACGATTGACTTGTCGCGAACCCGAACACGGCGGCGGCGCGGCATAGCAACACACCGTTTTCGGGTTTGTCTATTGTATTTTTCGTCAGTTACTGCATACCACTAAAACTATACATCATAGTATACTATTTAGATGGATTTACTGCGTTGTTGGTCTAGTGGTCAACAATACTGCTGAGCATGAGGTCCTAGGTTCAATTCCCAGGTCGGAGAAAGTGTTAGTGTGTTTTTCCATCAGAAATTTCTTAGTAGCAGCCCGGAGTTTGGATTTGAGCCCGGTTGATGGCAACAGACTCGCCCCCTATTACATGTGACTTAAACATAACTGGCGAAATGTGGGTGTACTATTAGGTAGGTACCTACACCTCTGCCTAACTCTTCGGGGTTTACAGGCGTGATATTATGTTATGTTACTTAGATGAAAAAGCAAATCCTATACACGCGTATGTCATTGATAACAGCGTTTATTCTGAAAATGTGCAACGTCGCAAATCGATGTCAAATATTTCGCTTTTTTGATTAATTTGGCAATATTACTGTCTGGAAATATAAAATATGGCTAACTAGTGAACTAAAATATTGATTATGAAATGCAATAATTAATATCGTAACACCGAATATTTAGTTTTAGATGTAAAAGAAGTATTTTGATACTTTCCAAATGTCTTTTTACACCTAAATCTGTTACAACATCAAATTCAGTGTTATAATTGCAATTAATTATTAATATTCTAATTCACTAGTTAGCGATACATAGAGTAATATTGCCAAATTAATCAAAACAGTTAAATATTTGACAGCTATTGGCGACGTTGCCAACTAGAACGAACGCTCTTAAGAGGCCTGCGAACACGGCTCGCAACTACAAATCGAGATGTTTGCAAAATTCAATTCCAAGCACGTTGCGCTAGTGTAAGTGCTTGTCGGAACGATATACACCTACAGTGAGCAATACTACTACGCACTCATTGACAATTATTGCTTGACGCGATAGCACTACTAGCTTTCGAAAATTTATGATAAATTTGGATGTGATAATTTGTAACTTGATAATATAAGCTTAACCAAATATTTTTGTTAATAGTACAGAAAAAAAAATATGACGACATGTCATTAACGCTGTAAAAATGTGCGAAATTAAATTGGTTTAATCTACATTTTAGAAAAGTTTTTTGGAAAAAAAAAGATAAATGAGCCTAGATAAACATTGTCTAAATCCAAATAACAACATAATATGGTGGAAATATGCCCAAATTGCAAATGGTTTAGGTATTACGTTAATATGGACAATTCATGCGTCGCCGCGTTCTTAAATGTTAACAAGTATTGTAAGTAGGTATTAGAATAACAGCCAAACCAATCAACTATGGTTATCATTACTGCCCATCCCCTTCAATTAAAAGGGGATGGGCGGTTTCTCATAGAACATGTTCGAGATGACACGCAGCCGATACACTCACAGTACATCGGAAATATTATTATTCCATTATTACAAAGTGAAATTAATTATTATATTCTGGAGGTATTATTAACTATATAAGGTCCTATTAAAATAGATGGACAAACTTTTAGAAATTATTCAGACCACCAAAATAAGGACAATGGTAAAAAAATAAATAATAAAAACGCATTAGATACTACTTTACAAGAAATAAAATCAGCTAACGAAAATACACCAAAAATAGATAGAATATTCTTTATTATGTACACCATAAAAATTACAGACATAAAAGAAATGAAAAAAAAAAAAATTGAATTTAAATATTATATTATATTTTTTAGCATATTTTAATTTAATTTGATGAATTTAATTGAATTGAATGTTATGTTGGTTAATTATTTTTGGTCAAAATAAAATCACTTTAATCAGTGTTTTTTTTGTTTGGATATCTTTAGTTAGACGTACGTGACGCTGTGTTAAAATTTGTCCATCTATTTGAATGGGACCTTACCTATACAATATCTGATTGTGACACCGTGTGTAGATCTTTGACAGTCGTTACGGGTAGTCCAAAAGTATGACAACCAGTCTTACCAGGGGGTATTGTGTTACCCAGTGACTGGGCTGTGGAGGTCAGATAGGCAGTCATTCCATGTAAAATCCTAGTATTGCTGCATTCGGTTAGACTGGAAGCCAACCCCAACATAGTTGGGAAAACTTCGGGAAAAGGCTAGACAGATTAATAGATTTCATTATTATACACAGTGCGCCAAAAACTAGCCACACATAGAAAAAAACAAAACCAACAAATCACAAAACTATGAGCTACAACTTTACTCGCAAAGCAACGTTTCCATTGTACAGATAGCAACTAAATTTATTATACGGTGTACAAATAAACTGCGAATATGTTAACAAGGTATGAAACAAACGATGCAAAAACAAGACTCAAGCGTTCATATTTATAGAGAATGAAATTGGCGCCCGGAGCCCTATTTTAGCTACAGCCCTTTAATTTATCGTTGACTTTGCAGTTCTGTAAGTAAAATTGGTTGCACATTTTAATACCCGTAATTGGTATCGGATGAACGGTTCTGGATTGACGGTTTTTTTTCTGACGGTACAAAAAGTTAATGATTTAGTACTGGTTTTTGCTTTTAAATGTGTATTTAGAGTTTTTTGTTTGAGTAATGATTGTTAAGTTAGCATTTCTGGTTTAAATTTATGTCGTTAGGTTTTTATTGATATTAGGAAAAACTATGTTTTTGTTTGAAAAACGTTTAGAACATAAATAAATCTTACTCTAAAAACCGGCCAAGTGCATGTGCAGCACGCACAATGCAGGGTTTCATCCCAAGAACAAACTTAACTTTGTAGTTGAAAAATATTTTCTTTCATACGGAATGTATGGGAGAATATGTTTTTACAACCGTAAATCTAAGTTGGTCGATTATTACTCGTTATCTTGTAAAGCCTATTTAGTTGTGATAGTTTTCCTTTTAAATTCGTTATATAAACTACTGCCGTGAATTTTTTCACATATCTAAAACCAACCATTTAGCTGGCAGGGGGGGGGGGGCACTTGACTCTAACAAAAATTTGCACTTTAAAGCTTAATATTTCGCAAACGGATTTCTGAATTCATAAATGGTTTTAACACACTCACAATGTTTTTGAAAGACCTTTCCAACGATATCCCATACTAAGGGATAGAAAAAAAAAACTTCCCCACTTTACGTGTAGCGGAGGTACCATAAAAAAAAAAACATAATTTTATTTTACCACTTTGTCAGCATGATTAATATGTATACCCATGCCAAATTAGAACTTTCTAGTACTAACAGTCTCGGAGCTACACCGCGGACAGACAGACAGACAAACGGACCGACAGACAGACGGACATGACGAAACTATAAGGGTTCCTTGTTTACTACGGAACCCTAAAAGACTGCCGTGTTTCAGTGTTTACTTTTAATAAAAGCAATTCACCTCATTTTCCTCTCCAGTACACCCACATTTCTGTGAATTACGAGAGTACCAAACATTTTTTAAATAAAAATAATAACAGGCCAATTCTTATGCACAAACTAAAAAAGTAAAAAAAACCTTTACCCATTCTTCTATAGATATTCATAGAAGCATGTTCAAAGAGCTCACTGCAAATGTAAAAACGTTCTACTTGCACTTCTTACCTTATCTCTCCTTTTACAAACAATTTGAACCAACATTTACAATATTCAATATCGTTACTGTTTCTAAATAGCTATAAATTATGGCACCAATGGATTTTATCCGTAAATACAGCATGTGACAGAAAGGTGTGGTCATATTCGAGGTTGTGGTACGCGGACCTTCAAACTGAACCACTTTCTATGTTATCGGACCAACATCGTAATCTCTAAAAATAATCAGCTGTGTCTACTAGATTTTAGAGGAATGAGGAACAGAGTTTAAAGTTCACTCATCCTCTATAGAAAAGGGAGGATACTCCGACCAGACGGGTGTCGTTTCTGGCGGGCAACTGCCTAACGATTGATGTCGGGGAAGTTATATGTATGGTGTTCGCGCGGCAAACTCTTATTGCGAGATGCAGGATTTGTGTGACGTCATGATTTTTTGTGACGTCAGGATTTTATGTGACGTCAGGATTTTGTGTGACGTCAGGCTTTTGTGTGACCTCAAGATTTTTTGTGACGTCGGGATTTTGTGTGACATCAGGATTTTGTGTTACGTCAGGCTTTTGTGTAACGTCAGGATTTTGTGTGATGTCCGGATTTTGTGTGACGTCAGGTCTTTGATGTGTAGTTCGCATATGGCGATGTAGTTGCTGCCACAAGGTATTGAAGTTTTTATGGGACAGTTGATAATATTTTCGCGATTATGATGTTGGTTCCATGAAGAAAGTTGTTCAGTTTGATGGTTTGTACTGTATTCTTTTAAATATGACCACAACTTTCTGATACAAGCTGTATACTAAAAATCACATATTCCCGCCCACGGTGCAAGACAAATCAACTCGTTTATTTTAGAACTCCGGGCAGTATGACACATTGTAATGAAATAAAAGACAATCGCCTGCCTTTGATGCTAGTAAATGAACAAAAAGCGTGCCGAACGCTTTTGTGAGAGCTTGCATTAATATATTTGACAATTATAGTTGCATAGTGGGGCAGCTTTCTGTGATGATGGACAAAATTGTTAAAGTACCTACATATTTATTTATGTGGGGTTTTTTGTGATTTTAATTACCAGATAATTATTGAATCTGCGAACAAAAGCTTTTGAATATGAATCTGATTTTAAAAACACAAATCTATTTTAAATACAATTTCATTAATTCATTATGCACTTCATTTACTTACGATCACTCCGATTTATTCATTTAACAGCTTATTATGAGAACACACGATAATCCCACTGAATGCACATAAATTACACGTTTGGTAGGTAATTAAATACCAATATTCATATTCCACTTCGAAGGAAATACATGCAAAACAAAAGTGTATCTGTGTAAAATAATTTCTCAACGGTAATTTATATCACGAAATTGGGTTAATTAGATAGGTACACAGGTGATGTGTACATATTAATTTGTAAATTTTAATTAATTCTCGTTAAGGCACGGCACGCGTAAGATGTATAAAAGATCACTCACGGCGCGTTTTGGACAAAATTACCGAAATTTTCCTTAAGGTGTTAATGACAAATTTATGATCTTATCATGAAAGCTACGTAATTTGAATGAAATTAGAAAATACAAGAAAATAAAATAATACAAACTAATTTTTTTAGTATAATTTGTACTTAGCAGCTGTTGTCAAAGTCTCCTTTTATATTGAATACCTAGACTACTAGTCACGTTATCCATTTTAATCATGTTTTTATCATGCCTAGGTTTTGTTATACCCGTCGAGCCGTGAAGTCCAACAAAAAATTTAGGATCCGCAAACTCAAACACTGCTGATGATTTAAGATCTAGGCAAATCTAGCACTACATTTTTTGTCCAGATTTCGTTGAGTTGAACCACTGGGCCATTAAGTGCTACCAAAAAAACCAGTTCGTGATCTAAAATTCGGTAGGAACTCGAAAGCACGCGCTAAATTCATCTAAAAAATGTAAATGAAAACAGAGTTTTTGTTCGTGAGAAATATCAACATGGGATTGACAAAAACTAGCGTTTTGAAGTTCAAAGTCCGTTCTCGATTACGTTGTCAAGCACATCGCCTGTTAACTTGGTCACAGATTTTCTACGCACGTACGTTCCTGATCGAGTTCGTGATTCCGTTGAGAAAAAAAGTGAGATTAGGGATAATAGTAGTCACTATTTGTGTTCTCATTTTCACGGCTTGATTGTATTTCGTTGGTGTGAGATGACTTATTCTGTATATTCATGTTTATGTCTCGTGCGAGGCAAAAAGTAGTCGTCACGGTATTTTTTTACGCGTCAGTAGTCAAATGTTTGTATAGCTTATAGATGTAAGGCCCGTTTAAAACGACAAAAACCGTTTAAAACTGAAATAAACCATTTTTTCGATTTAAAACGGTTCATGTTGATAACTATGTTTTTCTTAATTATAACTAAATTTTCTTGATTTTACCGATGTAAGGATATAACGGAATACGTAATATAAACTGTGTAATTTTTTTTAAATGTGTGACATACTGATATTGGAATGCTTAGCGGGTTTAGTTCTAGTTGGTCCGTTCGACCAAGCATTGGTATTACCTACCTAAGTTATAAAAACTCTATTGATAAGACAAAAACTCTGTGTTTTTTCATTGTTTTCAAACGATATAAATAATCAATTCGATTCGGTTTAAAACCAAACGACACTCGCCTATCCTACACACACATGCACAATCACGCGCGCTTGTTGTAGGCGAGTTTTCAACCGTTTAAAACGATTTATTTGGGGTTTAAAACGGCAACCTTTAATTTAAAACGTTTTAAATCGGTTTTTTTATATCTGTAGTATAGCTGACTACGAATTTGGAACAAATATTAAAAAAATCGAGACTTTAAAAAATATGATCGAAGTCAGCTCTTACTCATAAATGGTTGTACAAGTAATAAAATTGCTACATTAAATTACAATTCAGTCAAGTTTATGAGAACAGTACAAAAATCTTGGGCACCAACTTATTCTCGTCTTTTTCCTTCAAGGACCACAGGGCAAACAGCATATTTCATGAAAAAAAACATTTGCGCAAAATCCAAACAAAGACATTTAAAATAATCGTTCTCAAAAGATAATACGTTTACTGAATGCACATTTGGGTATAAAAAACAGATGATTGTCCCTTCATTACTGCGGCAATAATTCACACCAACGCGAAAAGTTTTGGACACAAAATTGAAAAAGAGATCGCGTGTGTGGCCCAAGTTTGACGATTGTAGCGGTTTGAGAATTATAAAAAGTTTTAAATCATTATAATTCTCCTGCCCTTTATCCTTTTTATCCCAATTTATTTGTGGTCGACGCAACATATATTTTTGAAGTGAAAACTTCTTTAGACGCGTTGGGCATTTTTTGAGATGGGAAAAACAATTGAACTCGCGACACCGTTACCGACACCTCATTTTTGTAAACGCGATTATGCTCTTTATTTATATTACGTTACGGATCAATGTTCTATGCAAGTATTTTACTTAAGTTTTCACGGCACTCCCGGAATGGCACTGTTTTTCTTCCATACATACTTCTCTATGAGTCGTCATCTCTCTTTCCAGCCATATTATCTTGCAACACTTTTAAATTTTAAATCTACACTAATATTATAAAGAGAAAAGATTTGTATTTTATTTGTAATGCATAAACTCAAAAACTACTGGACCGATTTTAAAAATTAATTCGCCATAGATTGCTCTAATATCACTGAGTAACATCCTAACGCATTAACTAATATTATAAATGCGAAAGTGAGTTTTGTTTGTTTGTTTCACGCTTTCAAGCTAAAACGGTTGAACGGATTTAGATGTGATTTGGCACATGGGTAGACCATGATCTGGACTAGGACACTTTTTATCCCGATATTCCCACGGAATCGAGACTTATGCGGGTGAAACCGTAGAACGTAGCTATTGTTATTATAAAATCAACCTTCGTTTATAACTTGGGTCACACGCGCGTCGAGGTAAAGTTTTTACCCCACAACATGCCTACAGATTTCCCAGTTTAAATCGCTCTGGTCGGTTATGCGGCAAAAACAAGTCGCTCGAATAGCTCGTAAATTTCGCCAGGGGGCGCTTTTGGCTTTTTCTTGGACTTCAAAATCGAATTTACTGGTGGAGTATGGGAAACTATATTGGGGACAAAGTTGAGATTGTGGTATAGTTGAAGCTATACCATATCGTCGCTGAGCGTGCAAGACCGCGGAAGAGCAGTTTGTAAATACCGCGTAACAGCAAAAGTCGCAAAATTGACATATCGTGCCAACAGATCCTTTAAGCTTATTCGCATATACTAGATCTCACATGAGTTGAATTAGCCGATAAGAAGCCTCGTTTTTGCCATCGAAACAATACCGCGTACTAGTAACATGCCTGAAGTTGGCAGCAATTCCGCGTATTTACCAATACCAAATCAAAGAAGAAGCCACAACACGATCAGTGCGTGCTCCCGAAAATAATTACTTTGTAGTAAATAGCTACCATGTAAGTGTTTTTATGTTGTTTATGACTTAAAAGTTACAACATACGCGTCATTTTTCACAGATTATTTAACCATATTATTAAATGATGATCCCAAGAATGTGGTCATATTCACAGATGGCTGTACAGCCCAAAACCGAAACAATGTTGTATCGAATGCGTTGTTGCGATTAGCTATGACGAAGAACATAATTATAACACAGAAATATTTGGAGAAAGAACATACACAGATGGAGGTGGATTCGATTTACTCCGTGATTGAGAGGAAGTTGAACAATCGGGAAATCTTTTTACCCTCACAATACGCCATTATCACAAAGGAGGCCAAAAGTAAACCATGTCCTTACGAAGTTATTACACCTGATTACACATTTTTTAAAGAATTCAGTGTTAAAGATTACCAGATCTATGAATCAATAAGACCTGTACCCTAATTGCGTAATACAACACAACCACAATCTGTTTCGATTTGAAACAGATTGCTAATCCATTGCTTCATAAGTTGGAAAAAAAATCTGCTCAACAACGTAAATAACGCAATGAATGTTGTTGAACTGTCAATATGAAACAAATTAGGCAAAATTGTTTACGCAATTAGGGTACTGGTCGTGGGGCGGGTGATCACAGTGTTTTTTAAATAAGAGCATTGAGGTATAATCCAAATGGCACAATAGACTATAAGCTTCGCTTTGCAGATGACTTTATTCCTTTGCCTAGAAGACCAAAGAAAGTATCATCTTTGATTGACAGCGTGCCTTCACTTTATGAATCAGGACAATCAATTACAGGAGCTTAACTATGCGTTCGCACGTGCGAAACTTCACAACAAAACATGTTTAAATCTCTAGTGCCTGTCAAACTTTGTATGGAAAATTGACAGAAAATAGAGATTCCAACATGTTTCGTTGTAAATGTTTCGCCAGTGCGAACGCACAGTAAGAGTGTCACACCAGCACGCGTAGCATGACCACCGTAGAAACGAGTTTTATCGACGGAAGAGTAGACAAAATGACAGATAAACAATCACAATCTGTCATTTTGTCTATTCTCCCGTCGACAAAACTCGTTTCTACGGTGGTCATGCCACGCGTGCAGGAGATTGTCATAGTTTTTATGACAATTTAGCATATAAGTAATGTTAACCTGTTATAACAAAGATTTTAAATGCTATGATTATTTGATAATTAATTCTAAGCTACCAAACTGATTATGTCTTGTTATGTTCATTTTAATGTTGTTAATTACCTTTAACATATATTTAAGAATAAAAAGTGTTAAGATTATGAAAAATGTAGAGTAAAATTACCTTTTAAATACAAAAAATTTAAGCAAAGACGGAATTCTGTGATTTTAATGAGAACCTAGGAGACTGTTAATTCTTTGTTGTGATTAATTATAGAAATATTGTCATAATATAATAAATAAGTGATTACTTTCTTATTTTTATTTATTAATGAAAAGTTAACATCTTTTCTAAGAAAATGTTTGTTTTAGAAGTTATTTTTTTGTCATTTTGTCATAATAAATTCAATACTTTAAGAAAATGTTTCATTTGAAATCCGCGTATCTACTAAAAGTATACTACATTTTCAGTTATTTATCACTACAAAACCGCGTAAATAACTTTATACGGAATCTAAGCAAGCTATTGGTAAATTTACGTCATATTACTATAAAATAAGTCGCAAAGAAATAGTAAACAAGTTCAGTCGTAAAAATATATTTGAATGACCAAGATATTAAGTTTTTTCTTCTTCCTGTAAAATCGTGAAAACGCAGATACGCGGTATTTACAAACTGCTCTTACGCGGTCTTGCACGCTCACCGACGATATGATAATTTATATTGTTTTATGGAAAACGCTTGTAATAATACGGTGAATATGCTGATTAGTTCTTTAATCTTAATTCTGGTAAAGGTGGTGTAACATAAAAATAACTATTACATGAGAAAAAATCTGTAACAGACGGAAAAAAAATGATCTTACCTTAAAAACACACAAAATGAATCCTATATTTTGGCGACGAGTAAACTCTGAAAAGCAATAAAACTATACTAGGTAAAGTTAGATTTTTAAGTTTCTGACCTAGCCTAGAGCTAACCATTTCCATGGAGACAATAACTAACAGTCCCAGCCTACACAGTTGTAACATATATTACTAAGTAATGGCATACATTGTGCAATTTCAAGCCATAAACACCGTATTGTTTGTTCAGACTATCTGCACGCGTGCGCCGAACGGAAATATGCATGATTTGTGACCCACTGTTCTGTCCAACGATGTATCTGGTGTCAAATTAACCGCTAAACTGTAACTGGGCCCCTATGTATGTTTGGATCATTACTTGGTGGCATCGGTTTCTTTTTGTCGAAAGAAAAATCGAGAATTCTGAAATTGAATCGTCAGGAGAATTGAAACAGTAGGCGATACAAAACAAGTTTCATAAATCATTTTTTTCTACTTTCTAGAAAAACTTATGAGAAATATAAGGAGCTTAGTAATGTAACAATTTCAAAGAATTATTTTTCAAATGTTTTTGTTTAGAAAAACATTAAGAAGCTGTTTCAAGTCTAACACTGAATATTTACTTGCCAAGGATTTATATAAATACATAAACTCAAGCTTTTTTCCCATGGGGGTAGGCAAAGACTACAAAACGTCACCTGCAACGATTCTTATACTGACTCCTTTTGCTTCGTTTATGTCCTTAGGTACATCTTGTCAGACATATGGCATGAATTTCATTTATTCTATAATTTTGTATGGTAACGGATTTGTAAACCAAACATCAAAATCTGAAGTGAATTTAGTTAACTCGCGAACAGTATCTTTTCGTCAGATTCTGTTAGAACAATTTCCATGAAGATTTCATAGAAATTGTTGTACTAGAGTAGCGTCCCGCTGTCACGTCGCGCCTGATGTGTGAGATTAATTAAATTAATTAATTTCGTCGTGATGAATACTTGGTGTTCATATTCACTTTTCGGTAGTTTGACTGACAGGCAATTTACAACTGCCTATCACGTCAACACATCATTTTGGAATAGTTTTCGGCCGATAATGCGTTATGGAGGGAAGCTGAAACTCTGAAACCAGGTGTGATTACGTGGAAATGTGGATGAATTTTGATCCGTAAGTGGATTTCAATAGGCTACGTTGATTGAGTACTTAAACGTTTTAATTTTTCATGATCTTAATTTTAATGTTGGAACGTTCCAGTGTAGACTTGTGGACCATTTTCTATTTTACTAAGTACCTGGTACTTGTTGATAGGCCTACACTGTCCTCCCATACCTATTAACACTGTAATTTGAAAACATTGTAGAAACAATTTATTTTGAAAAGAGTAACCGTGGAGTTTCTTGCCGGCTCTTCTCCATAGGAAGCGACCAATTGGAACCGTGCACCTAGCTTCTGACGTTTCATAAGTGCCATTATGTGAAATAAAATAGTTTGATTTTGATTTTTGATTTTGTACAAAAATTCAAATTAAGAGTGATAGCGAGCGCTGGACGCAAAATCCAGCCCAAGCAGAGGCAGAGCAGTCTTTGCGTCAAGCACTCGGTGTAGCAACACGTCGTGTTCGGGTTCGCGACAAGTCAATCGTCATCCTTTTTTTTTTTTTTTTTGGGTGGGATATCATCAAATAACTTCTCCCGCTCTGGGCGGAGCGGGAGGGCGTGTCAGACTCTTACTGACTAAAACCCACCCGTGTTCCTTCAGTTGCCGTGTTGCCAGGGGGCCACGATTTCCCTATCGGTTTTCTTCGAACCCCCGGCAGGCATTGGCCCTAGCGGACCCCGTCAATTCTGCTGACATCTCTTTGAGGCGCGCGTGGAACACAACGCGCCGTCGACCCGGGCTTGGTCCTTATCGGACGGCGAGCTACCCATTGCTCACCGTCCGCAAGCCCGCGCCTACGGTGGCCGGAAATCTTCACGTGATTCCCGACGCCCAGGGCGTCTCCTGCTGCGGCGGTTAGGGGCGCGAGGGCGCGAAATTTGCCTCTCCCTCACGCGCTCCGTCTCCTCCTTCGCGAGCATTACTGCTTCGCAGAACGAGGTGACGGCCTGCCATTTCCTCTCGCTCCGTAGCATGGCCCGAATCAGGGCCGGACGCGAGAGATCACCGCCGCCGATCGCTTCCACGAGGACACGGCGATGCTCTGCCCAGGCCGGGCAGACCTCCACCGTATGCTCCACCGTGTCCTCCGGGCGATCCAGGCAGTGATGACACCCGGGCGTTTCCTCCCGCTTTATCCTGAACAGGTACCTCCCGAAACAGCCGTGTCCGGTGAGCACCTGTGTCAGGCGGAAGGTGAGGACGCCGTGGCGCCTCTCTAGCCACTCCTCAAAGAGGGGTCTTATCGCCGCAATTGTGGCGTGCCCAGCGCTGGGTTGCGACAATCGCACTCTCCATTCCGCCATGAGATCCCGCCGGAGCTCTGTCCGCTGTGCCGCGACTTCTTGCGGCATCGGAGTTAAGCCCCGGCGTTTCGCCTCCTCGCGCCACTCCCAAATGTGCGCGAGGACCTTTGCCTCCAGATCCCATGGCGGTACTCCGGCAAGGAGGCTCGCCGCCTCGCAGGAGACCGTGCGGTATCCTCGGGCCAGCCGGATGGCCATGACCCTTTGGGACGCGTTAAGCCGGCGGGCTGGCTGCCGCCTCAAAAGTCAATCGTCATCCTGAGGATGCCTCGTTGAGAAGTGAATGAAACACGTGTCGATTTCTTTCAGGCTTTTATATGGTTCTTTAAAAATAGTTTAGTGGAACAGGTTACTAAATATATCAACGTCAATTTTATTTTTACATTTTCAAAATAACCTTACTTGGATGAGGAATTAGTGATCTCAGTTTATTATACAGACAGATACACATTATATACTTAATTATACGTAATTCCTTGATATATTACCAATGAGAAATATTGCCTTTCCTTTCAAGGAAATTTAACACGTAATCCGATCTCAGTACAGGGCAAAATCGTAGGTATAAGATACTTCTACTAGATCACGACGTAAAGAAAAATATTGTTTCTAAAAATATTAACTTTTTCCCACTGGATTACAAGTATTACAGAGTCCCGCCTTAAGGCCGCGGATTTCCTCAATATTACTCAGTTCCTAGAATGGCGATGAAGGTCGTATGTTTTGATGAGATGTACCCTATACGAGGTTTGCTTAGATGGAAATATCGGCACTTACCGTGACCATGAAAAAAATGAAGCTGGAAGGTTGAAATGAGGTTGGAAGGGTAGAGCCAAAATTGGTAGTAGAAGGTTGTTGAAAATATTGAAGTAGAAGCCCGTTACGTTACATTTTTTGGGATGTTTAGTAAAAATTTATTTCTGGAAGAAACAAACCTTTTTATTTGGGAATAGTTATAAGAAGATGGATGGCCAAACGTTATGATAAGGCTGTTAGTAGACGGTAATAATCAAGTGGTTTATTATATTCCTATTTGTCCAGATTTTTGTGTGTCTAAAACGATTTAAAGCGTTGATGTCATGCAGTTGTTTCGACCCAAAAACGTAAATAAAACTGTCCATTTGATAACCTTCTCCTTCTTGAAGTCGGTTAAACATACTTTACCTACTCAACTCCTTGGAACCACGTTAACACACCTAAAAGGATCCAGTATACTTTTAAACCATCATCATCTGCCTAGCCTTTTCCCAACTATGTTAGGGTCGGCTTCCAGTCTAACCGGATGCAGCTGAATACCAGTATTTTACATGGAGCGACTGCCTATCTGACCTCCACAACCTAGTTACTAGGTAACACGATACCCCTTGGTAAGACTGGTTGTCAGACTTTTATGGGCTTCTACAAAGAAAAGAAAGAAAAGATCGAAGGAAAGATCTACAAATGACAGCCGGGACCAACGGCTTAACGTGCTTTCCGAGGCGCGGAGGGGTCTTAGTATGTAAAGATGGTCACCCATCCACAGACCAACCGCGGCAAGCGTAGCTTAACCTGATCGATCGACCTGTGCAGCTGTTGTTACTTAGCCACAAGCCCCTACACCTAGTATACTTTTAAACCATCAATTGGTACAAATAAAAAAGTCACAACCCACAACCGAACTATTACCAAACTTTCCGTTTTCCCTTGCCAATAAAAGGAAGACGATACGTCGAAATTGCCACAAAAAACTACTATAGTTAAATTGGAGTTGTCGTCGTATCAATTCGAAGTTCTCGAACTCACTTTTGAGTTCGAAAAGGCTCCTATCAACATTCCTCATAGCCAGTTCAAAAACCGAAGGCGCTAAACGCAAGTTTTTCCACCGACATTTTTGTAGGGATGGAAAAATGTGTCTCTTGAAACTTATCGATAGTTCATGAGATGATTCTTTTTCTAAGTGATCAAACCATTAGTTTGCTACGGACTTATTTTACATTTATAACCGACTTCAAAAAAAAGGAAGAGGTTGTCAATTCGTCGGGATTTTTTTTTAATGTATGTTCCGAGATTACTCGAAGACGGCTGGACCGATTTGAAAAATTCTTTTTTTGTTTGAAAGAGTATACTTTCAAGTTAGTCCCATTGCCATTTGGTCACGATCTGATGATGGGATCTTTGAGAAATCGAGGGAACTCTTCAAATATTAAAGGCACATCTAGCGATTTGGGTATTTTTGATGAGCAGTTGACATAAAGCTATTGTAACTTAGATAAATTACAAACCAACCCAATAAAAAGTAAAAAAAAAAACTTTTTTACAAAAAACACAACCGACTTTCAAACTACAAAGTGAAAAATAACTTTAATTTCGGAAGTCGGTGTCAAAAAATTAAAATACTGATCTGATTCAAAGACACCGACTTCCGAAATTAAAGTTATTTTTCACTTTGTAGTTTGGAAGTCGGTTGTGTTTTTTGTAAAAAAGTTTTTAGTTTGTAAACAAGCAATCTGTTTTGTTAACAAAAATACTAACATCTTACTGTGACATAAAGTGACACAAAAATAAATTAACGATATACTTTATTTTAAGTTAAAAAAATCAACAAATAAGTCGTACCTATTTTCGTTCTAACTATTGTTCTTATCGATAACTTAACAATTTCTACTGACGTCCCGTCCCTACGCTAAAGTATCGCAGATCGTAAATCTCCGTTTTTCCTCGTCGACTGAGGGTCGACAAGGATTGTGCAGACCTCCAAGGAGTTAGAAGTCACACCTGGCACTCTGAGCCAGAATTTTATTAATGGTGGAATGTGCACTCCCAATTCCGGTTGAAATCTGCATTAGCAAAAGAATTATGTCGCAGCGATAAATCTGAAGAAAATTTTGAATTTTTAAGTTATTCGATCTCTGTGAGTTATGGTGGTAGAAACAAGTTGAGGGAAAAGTTTTCCTGTTCTGAGTTGTTGGTGAAAGTTCATTGAACCTTAGCACGGGTACAAAGTTTATTTTGATTTTTTTTTCCAGTTTCAAGAGTAGGTATTTTCACACTTTCATACAAAATTTACATTAAAAAAATTAATCAATTTCAAATATAAACTTTACCTTCCACTCTTCTTCAGTATTTAAGAATATGAAACCCTTTTTGTTATACATAATAATCTTACTATATCCTACTTAATTAATATTATAAATGTGAAAGTTTGTGAGGATAGATGGATCGGTGTTTGTTACTCGTTCACGCAAAAACTACTGAACGGATTTGGATGAAATTGGGCACACAGATAGTTTATAACCTGGATTGACACATAAAATAATTTTTATCTCGATATTCCCACGGAATCGAGACTTATGCGGGTGAAACCGCGGGCCGGTATTATTATTATTATATTTGGTGTTTGTGTATAATGTACAGATAAATAGACTTTATTAGGAAAAATAGGAAGAGATTCGTTTCTATTCAGCACCCTAATTACGTAACACAATTTCTACACAATCCGAAGGAATTTGAAGGAAATTCATCTGTTTGAAAAATTCGTCTACTCGACAACGCTACGAACGGACTCGATAACGCAATGAATGTTGTTGAACTGTCAAATGTATGACATTGACATTATAAGTGCGTTACGCAATTACTCTGCGGATTTTCTCTAAATCCTTACGCACTTCTCACCCTAATCACACCCGTATACAGGTCGTTCATCATTTGTCTGTAACAACTCATCAATCGGAATCGCAGTTATTCGAACGAATACAATTTAGAGAAAAAAATCCTTTGTCTCCGGCACAAAGCAATAACTGTGTAATTTGTCACTGCTCCCATCCACAGTTTGATTTCTTTAGTAGGGGATTAGATTGATTGATTAGCCATTCTAGCTTCCTCCTTCGTAGGCACCAAACTATCTTAAATGACTGTAAGATTAAGATTGGCTGTGTTCCCAAAGATATCTGGGTCGCGGTGTATACTCGATGGCACTGCCAAGAAAAAATGTGTAATAAAATTACGGAGTAGAAGAGAATTTTAAACGTTGAAGGTTTATATTAATTAAAAGAGGGGCTTGTGGCTAAGTTACAACAGCTGCACGGGTCGATCGATCAGGTTAAGCTACGCTTGCCGCGGTTGGACTGTGGATAGGTGACCATCTTTACATACCAAGACCCTGCGTGCCTCGGAAAGCACGTTAAGCCGTTGGTCCCGGCTGTCATTTGTAGATCTTTGACAGTCGTTACGGGTAGTTAGAAGCCCAAAAAGTCTGACAGCCAGTCTTACCAAGAGGTATCGTGTTACCTAGTTACTAGGTTGTGGAGGTCAGATAGGCAGTCGCTCCATGTAAAATACTGATATTCAGCTGCATCCGGTTAGACTGGAAGCCGACTCCAACATAGTTGGGAAAAGGCTATGGCAGATGATGAAGGTAAATATTAATTTTAATTTTCAAATTTTTGGGGTATTTAAATGGGAAGAATTTGTGATAGTATTTTTATTGGACGTATTGGAAAATGAGTGTCATTAAAATTTTTATGTGAACAGAACGTTCGCGCCGAAAGAAGTAGTCGATTCATTATCAGGTAAAATAAAATGAAAAAATATTACTTTAGGCAAAGAGGATTATTTTATAAAACTGGTACGATCTTCTTAACTACCCTTCAAACCTTAAATGTATCCCTCCATAATCCTTAACACCGTGAGACCACATAAATTCACAAGTCTTGCTAAGAGACGGTAAAAGGTGCACGCCAAGTAATTACATAGCCATAGCCCTTAAACACATACTAGAAACAAAAACGGAATGGGCAATAACTTCACGTGTAAATAGCTTACTTTTACGACTGTTAAAATATCTTCACATTCATTCCTTGCAAGGTGTGGGCACACTTGGAGGTGTATTAACACTTGGTATTTAAGAAATACTTGCGAATTCTCTGTAATACATACCAGCTAGAAATAAATCTTTTTATGAAAGAGGCCGTGAGAGGGTAATAAAATCATCCACAATCAATCTGCCTAGCCTTTTCCCAACTATGTTGGGGTCGGCTTCCAGTCTAACTGGATGCAACTGAATACCAGTATTTTACATGGAGCGACTGCCCATCTGACCTCCACAACCCAGTAACTGGTCAAATCAAATCCAATCAAATCTTTTTATTGTGGGCATAGGTTATTCAGACAGATGTTAGGTAAAATACAATCATTATAGGTATCAACATGCAGTTAAAAATAAAATCTTAGGCATCACATAACAAGTAAATCTTAGAAAATAACAATTTATGGTGACATATTGTAGTAGGCACTAATTATTTAGAAAATCTTGGATCGTGTAGTAAGCTTTGTCAATTAAAAAATTACGCAATTTATGTTTAAATAGTGGCAGTTCCTTGGTGCTTAAAATGTCTACAGGTATCTTGTTGTAAATTTTAGATGCCATTCCAAAAAATCTTTTGCTCATGAGCAGTTCTTTGTGGTATACTAGATATTTTCAGTAGGTATATATCTTGGTTGTCAGACTTTCGGACTTCTGACGACCTGTAACGACTGTCAAAGATGACAGCCGGGACCAACGGCTTAACGTGCTTTCCGAGGCACGGAGGAGTCTCGATATGTAAAGATGGTCACCCATCCACGGACCAACCCCGGCAAGTGTAGCTTAACCTGATGGATCGACCTGTATGGCTGTATGTGTAAAATCATCTATAAAAAAAAAATGTTAATAGAAATTAGATAGTAATTTTTTTACGGATTCTAGTTTTTCGTCACTTTAACTACCTCATTATCATTCTCGTGTCTTTATTCCCAATTTATTTGAGGTTGACGCAACGTGTCTTTTTAACCGACTTCAAAAAGGAGGATGATTCGATTTTTGTGATTAATTTTTTGTTTGGTAGGCTTGAGTACTTTTTGATTTAGCTTCAATAATACTTATTTTTCCCAATTAGTCTTTATGGATGATGTAATGATTACATTGCATGTAGTGGTATTCGAATTTGTGTGGGGTAGATACTACAACTATAAAGTGAAAAATAAAAACAATTTACAAAAAAAAAAAAACTTCTAAAAAAATACTACAAAGTGAAAAATTACTTTAATTGCGGAAGTCGGTGTCTTTGATTTTTAATTTTCGTTTTTTACCGCTGACTTCCAAAATTAAAGTTATTTTTTACTTATTATTGTTTTTTTTAGAAGTCGGTTGTTTTTTTTTTGTAGAAAGTTTTTTCTTCCATACTTTTCTATTCGTCCTCATCTCGGTAGTCACCCCCTTTCTATCCATATCATCTTCCACACAGTCCATCCATCGTTTCTTTGGTCTTCCCCTACTCTTATAAACATCCACATTCATACTCAAAACTTTCCTCCGCATTACATGCTCATAACATGACAGCCGATTTCCACATAACTTTTCAGTAACCGGTGCCACTTTCAGACCTATAAAAAATCAGAAAATGATGCTCAACTAAACATTTTAACTATAATAACATCGTTAAAACCACAGGTAGGTAATCAAGGAGATAATAAAGTTAATAACAGAAAGAAGAAAGGAAAGATAAAAGATTAAAATCACGTGCAAGATTCAATTGAAGGCAAAGTTGTAACAACTTTAAGTTTGCAAAGTGATAACATTTCTATTACGGACCGAGCTGATAACGGAGTCGGACCAATTAGTGAGATTGACGCTTTGGTTACTAACACTTTGATTCCAGAACTTAACTTTGATTATATCTTGGAGTGGTGGTCTAATTTATTAGAATAAAGCTCCAATTTTGGATTGAAAGAGAGTGATATACTAATTAATGAATGAGAATAACTTTCATGCATGTAATAGAAACAGGAATTAAAAATTATTCTTAGAACATAATTAAGTTACCCAACGCAATAACCACAATTTGAAGAGAACATTTCTTTTTTGTACAAGGAAACATTCTGAGGTACAAATACTTGGAACCCAGCCAGCAATTATTAACCTTACCTTCTCGCTACAAACTAACTATAGGTATCCGCAAGTACATCGTAAGTTATCTCATAAGCCACTATTAAACCTAGTACAATATTTGTCCTATCCTAGTCGTAATCGACATCCAACAGAGCAAATAAACTGAGGTAGTATTAATCACTCCGCCACGATTACATTTTAATATAAACCTAGAGCAAACAACGCCAACGAAAATGAGGAAACTGTTAAATCTATCCATAAAGCAATCACGAGGTTTGATATTCTACAGCGAAAAGGACAAGTAAAAATGAATCTTAATCACAAGTATCATGGAATAAAAGCCTTCTAAGCCCCGCAAAATCCGACGATGGCCTGCAAAAAGGGAAGACAACGTAGGTTAATTTGAATCCCCGCGTTTGTAAGCCGAACAATAATTGGATTTGGACGTCCAAGTTGACAGTTCATTTCGTTGTTTCGTCCCCTGACATGTACCGTTAAGATTATGAAAAGTTATTATTTCAGAAGAACCCTCCCTTGACTAATTTGGATAAGAGCCAATTATAGAAATGCCCAACTTTTTCCTTTTTGAAACTGAGTTAGGTGTAACGCAATTTTGCAAGGCAGATTTATGTTGTAATTTTCTTCAGAGGGGGGGACAAACGCTTTGAGTAAGTTAACTTAAGCATCGTCTAATTAGGTACTTTTAATTCAAATTGGATCAACTCTCGACTCAGAGACGTAACTTTCTCGTGAATCGCGCTCGGCAAAACATTGCCGACATAAAACAATCACAGCGAGACGTGTAATTATGTAATTATTCAGGACAAATTAAAGTTCGGGGGAAGGGTGACTTGTCAAGTGCGCAAAAACGGTAGACAGGCGAACAACAGCGGTTTTTGTTTCGGCAATAACAAGGGAAGACAAAAACAGTAGCATCAAAATGTATGACACTCAACCGGCGTTCGTCTCGCCAGTTTTTGCACAAGTATAAAAACTTTGAAGGGATTGTAATGCTTGGACTTAAGGGCCTTAAGTGATTTTCGTCGTATTTAGTTGAAGAGTTTGCTCAACTTTTTCCTTGGGCTTAATTGTTTCGTTATCTATATTTTAGTATAGGAAAGTTTTGTTTCCCTATTGTTCATTCTTAATGTTAAACAAAACTCTCCTACTTTCCTCATTCTAACTACTATCAGACGTAGCATTGTCTGACCTATCAGCCGTATGTGTGATATTGATGACTTAAGGAAATTGAATAAATGTCTACAACCATTAGCTTTTATCAAAATCAATGGCTACATCGAATCGTATTGTAGTGAACACGCTACATCAGCAACGAATGATTTATGGGCTAACAAATAAAGTGTTGAAGCGACAAATGACTAATGTTGATTTTTTATCTACAACTTATACATCAATATCCAAAATAATACAGATAGCTGTAACGAAACAAATCTTTAATAAAACCAAGATGAAAATGTTCAGCGAAAAATAAAAAGCTTAAAGATATTAAAACAAGCCAACCAGATTAAAATAAAAGCGTTCAAGCAACGAATCTTATTTTAGAGCTCTCGGGAAGTGAAAAGTTGCTACGGAAATAATCCAATCACAAGCAATAAAGAAGGGCAAAGGGAAATTAATACCAATGCTGGCGACAAAGTTGATCTTGTTCGTCTTGACAGATGTCTGCGAGATGAAATATTGTGTCGACAAGATGACTGGAGACAGTTGGAGACTTGTGAGAGACTTAATTCAAACAACTACTATAATACGTAGCAAGGTGAATTCGTTTGTAGACACTTTTTGTATAATGAGATGTTGGATTTGTATACGAGCGACATACTAAACGAAAAGTAGCTGTCAGTAGCCGGTGAATGACACTAAAACGGATTGCAAGTTGCAAGTTATTTTGCGCAAAATAAAGCCGTTACGTAATTTACTGCTTCAGTATTTTATGCTCATTTTAATATCTTAGAGGCAATGTTACCCTTCCACAAAGATAAAGATAGACGGTCTTTGGTGACGCTTCGGGCCATAAAATTAATTTAAAAATTAGGTTCCGGCGCTAAAAAAGTCGTTACCGTAAATATCTAAATTTTCAATTAGGCACCTCAATATTCATTAAAAAGATACCAAAGTAATTTTAAACACGAAGATCTTATTATTTCTACGATTAGAAAATAGACATTAAGAGAACCGGCTGGCAAAACACACATCAACTGTTTATTAGACCAAAAGATCACGTTGAGCCAGTTATATGGCCACCCAAGATGAACAATGTTTCCGAAGGTATTCCCATATCATAAAATCTTTCTTTTTATCGAGTACAAGTTCGTTTAGGTGTAAAGAAATGAGATAGATTTTACACCCACTCGGTTAGCTTCGATTGTTTTACGATGCCTAATCAAATACTAAGTGCATATTTGCTTCAGATATTGCAAAATTTACGAGCTTAGTACCTGAGTGTTTATCGAGGACATTAAAGGCTTCGCTTCGATTCGTTTTATTGTTTATTTCTATTAGTGGTTGGACATGGCATAATACATTTAACGGGAGTGCGCTTATATAAATGTTTTCTGTAAGTGTTACTGTTGTAGTGTCAAGAGTTTGCGTAAAACAGAAACATCTATCCTATCTTTTGCTTCTTCTGTTGGCAGCGAGGTTTAAATTGAGTCAGATTAAGATGGCATCAGTCTTATTTAAGCGCAAACGTTATATGTAATAGTGATTTAACATCCTGTTTTCCCCACAAATAAGTCCAATTAACATCATACTAGAGAATTTTCTAAATATAAATTCGCGTTGCTTGGACATTCGTTGTAAAACGTCTTACTTGATATGTTTATTTAATATATACGAATAATTCTCCGTGAATTATGCGCGTGGGCAGGAAGACGGTGTTAGATCGGATATTTATTGTGATACTGCTCATCTATGAGGGATTTATTGAAGGTGGGATGCTGGAGTTTGGGGATAGCTTGTAATGTGGTGATAAATATCGACGGGGATTGCCGTTGATGACAGCGAACGCTGCTGTGGAAGGTCTTTAGACATGTCAAGCTTGTCTTGAGACCATTTGACACTGGTATAAAAAAGATAAGTAAGGAATGAATAATCTGCTTGTCTGATGGTGAAGATTTTGTGGAAGAAACATGGTTTTTGTTTTAAAATGTTCAGGTAAGCTATAAAAGGCATAATAATTTATACAGAAAACATGATAAAGATAGATAAGAAAGCATTTAATGTGTAATAAACGAAATCAAAATTACAAATACACAAGAATGAAGTAAAACATCATTCCAATCTCAATAGAAATGAAAAGTAGTTAATTATAAAACTAGTAGCATTATTGACGCGAACATTAGTCTAACTAAACCAGTCGGACTTCAAAGAAGGTCAATAAAACTTTGCAGCAGACATTTATTACTGATTCCAGCTACTTAATATCTGAAATGCCATAAAACATTACTGGACAAGCAATATCAATTAAAACAGTGCGTTGGTTTGAGGCAAGGTCTAAGAAAGGAATGTTTATTAAATTGAAGAAGGGTTTTTGAGTAAAATGAAGGAAGAATTTTACTGAGAATTGTTCTCGGATAGATATTTGGGTAGAATTTGGAATATTAGTAAAGGTATACCGTTCTTCTTTAATCTTGGAAAGCTTTATGTAACAGCTTCTTATTACTTATCAAAGTAGGTATTGATTATGCAAATGATACTATGATTAATAGCCTAGCAGATAAAGATAAAGTTCTGCAGTAAAATAAAGCTTTCTTCGAAACAAATGTACAAGGGGCAAGTGTCACGTCGAACCACTTTTAAGACTATCTTAGTTTCATTCGGAATAGCTCCACAAAGACATGTTCAATGCTCAGAACACGATCACATAAAATGGCCAGTAAACTTTCAGACACCATGTCACACATAAAACAGAACAGTAAAATTTTTACAACTCCAGAAACATGAAAAGGGATTAAATTTATTTGCTGAAGCAAATTCCATTAAAGTATTTGTTGAAACAATTAAATTGGATTCCGATTCTGATTTATTCGAATACTTTTGAGATTGAATTGAGTGGAGTTTAGATTTGTAGATTACTTGATTGATGAACAATTGTATTTCTATTGATGCTTTGTTTTGAGATATAGATGCATATTCTACTGAATGCAAATGTAGTATTTGTAGATATTCAAATCTAAACCGAAATCATGTTTAATATTGCTTTGTTCTAAATTGGTGATAAAACTTACCGTCGGCATTTTTATTATGCCTGTCCAACTATTCCCTAGAGAGAGATTCGCTTTCAGTTAAGATTTTATTAGATAGATATAAAAATATAATGAAAAAGTCTTGCTCAATTAAGATTATTTATGTTGTTACTCCTATAATAATAATTTTGACGTGTTTTATTTTATTTATTTCTTTTGAAAATATTTTAGCTTGTATTATAGCTTTGTAATAAGCTTACTTATAGGATTCCACACAACTTCACGTTCATCATCGTCTGTATAGGCATTTGTGTCAATCACTAAAATGCTAATCGCCAGAATTATTTTGTTTTCTCCAGATAGGCTGTTTGGTAAGTACTGTCCATGTAGGACATTTTAGTCAGCCAAACTAAAGTGTCCAGTCAACTTTTAGGTTCCTCTTTAGCACTATTTTTACTACGAACAAAATAGACCATAAAAAAACTGTGTAATTTCCCACTACCAAAATCTTATCCACAAAAACCAATTACGGTAATTACCAAAGAACCAATTCGTCGCTCGAATAAATCGCAAAACCCAACTTAGCTCCCCGACAATTAGCAGAACACACAGTAATTAGCAGCAACAGCGTGACAACGGAATTTAGAAACATTATTAAGCCCGTATTGATCAGCGACAATACAAGTTGTGTTTTACCTACATCAATTTTATTCCCAAAACTACAACACTAAAATACACTCTACAACAGAACAGATAAAGTCCAAAATCGGATCATGTTCTAAGCTTTGTGTCCTTTATAGTGACGTATTGACAGAATGAGGACAAAACTAACGACGGAACAGCAAATATTGGTTGCTCAATTAGACAAATGAAATTCAATGAGGGACTAGTAATGACACATGTGACACATACCCGATCGTAATGAGGGTAGATTTTAGTGTTGCTGATTTTGGTTCAAAGAACATAATTGTTGCTTTGTATTAAATAGGCAATACCGTCAGTGGCTTGTCCTATATTGTCAGCTTAATAATTCTAATGAATCGGACTGAATCCAAAGAAGTAAAGCCTAATTCTGTCAATACCTCAAATTATTAGTGTTAAAATAAAAATTATTAAAAGTATGACAAAAATTTCAACTATAGTCAATGATTTGAAACAATAATTAAAAGCAGAAACAGCTTCCACTACTTAAAATTTCATTAATTTCAATTTTACCTTCTCACCGCTCCACCAACTAGTCAGCTCTTACAAATTCAAGGGTACACACTAATTCTAAACACGTTGAGGAAACAAACATGCCTGAATACGAGGGTGTTATGACATGTGTCAGCTGCGACCGTGTCGGGCCACATTAACAATGTAAAGCGATGAAATATTCTCCACTGTTTTCTATAGAACCATTTTATTCTGAAACAGAATGTGCGAACAGTAGGATTTGTGGATTTTTGACATGTTTTTGGGTTATGTTAACTTTGGTCTTAAATTAAATAAATCAAGAGTGGTTACTCTACATCATTATTAAATTTTCGCCACAATGTAAATCATTGTCTTTCATGATTGAAAACAGAGTGCAAATTAGACAATGGTGCCGATTCCCTTGCTTACAAACTAAACTAAATTTAAGTTCAGTGCATCTTTTTCTTTCCATTTCTTTAAGAAAAGGACAGAAGATATATTTTAGTTTAGTCCTGTCAAATTAATCAGCGCTTGACGTAAATTGACGTAATTTTAGTAGGCAAGTTTTTAATCACGTCTAAACTTGTATGGAGTAGTAACAGGCGCTCATTAATTTGACAGGACTAAACTAAAATTTATCTTCTGTCCTTTTCTTAATTAAATAGAAAGAAGAAAATGCACTGAACTTAAATTTAGTTTAGTTTGTAAACAAGGGAATCGGCACCATTGTTAATTAGAACAGTTGCAATATACATAAATTATTATTAGTTCATGCATAGGTACTTCAAAAACACTGATGTTATGAAATAAACTTTACAGTCTACACCACAAAAACAACCCAGTTAATCAATACCCAATAATTTACGAAACCAACGAAAAATAAACATTTATCCACGTTCCGTATCATAAAACAGGCGAAGGATATGAAGTCATAATTCAAAATTACAACAGGCCAGCATAGAGACGGCTAACTTTATTTAGTCATTACCAATTTCTGAGCCTCATTACCTGTTCTCTTTTATGGAACCGACCGAACTACGGCCGCTGCCCACATTTACGAAAAAAAAAAACGACAGATGGAAAGGTACAGAATATAGAGAACGGACATTACGAATTATCTTAATTTTGATATGGGCTACAAAGGAGTGTTAACTCGCGACATATGTGTTGTAACGGTTGGGGCTTAGATACCATTTATATCATCGTTTTTTTCGAGAATTTGACCGTGACCAGCTGATAATGTAATATTTTGATTTAGAGGATTAGCTTTGTATTTTAATTAGGATCTGTCAAGAAATGTGGTATTTATTAAGAACACGATATCTTAATTAGATTAAATCTGTTAGTGATTAGCATAAATGTCTAATTAGTGTTTATTTATGATCATTTACTTTTAGCTTTGTTTCTATTTACTTTAACTTTTGTTAACATTTCTATTGCACCTTTATTGATTTACTTTTTTTCTGCTGTAGGTAAGTACTTAGATTAATATGATACCACCAGCGTTATTCATTATAAATTTTGTAATCATTTAGTTGCTTATCCAATAAAAACTTGCCCCCGTAATCTCGCCCCCTTATCTAAGCAACACTATTGACAGTTGAAAAATTAAAAACTGTAACAAAACGTAACGACATACGGTGGTCATCGATAAAAGTGTCTCTCACAAGGGCAGGGGCACCCAACGTTTCTGAGGATGTCACAAAAAAATAAACAGGTAGAGGTACCAAAGCCTTCGTTAGCGGTACGGATACACAAAGCGAAAAAACTGATACGAATCTATATATAATTTCTAAGAAGTCACAGGGGACTTGATGCGTTGAAATTTTTGGTCACCGACGAATAATTTATCCTTTACTGTTCACACCACGGGTCGTTAGAATGAGTTGTCAAGACTATTTGACGGTTTCTAGATTACCGATAAAGTGAATTATAGTTTGTTTTATATGCAAGAATTCGGAGATACGGAGGAGTGGACGCCAATGGGCCGTGTAAGCACTTAAATTTTGATGAAGTTTGTTTGAACTACTGGTTTTGCTTATGTTAAATTTGGTTGTGTGAGAACGTAGGCGACGTAAGTACCTACCAAAGAGTTGCTTCATAAGACTGACATTAAATTTTGTTTCTTTTGGTTTCATTTTTTGTTTCTCTATCTCTATTACTACAGTAGCATCATCAACTATGCTAAGCGTTTTCCATCAAAATACTGTTCTCAATGTTTGGCTCATTGTCAATTGATACAAAGGAGATACAGATATGCTTAATCTTATAATGTATTTCTATACATGTCACCCAAACAGATTTTATGGCTTTATCATAGAATCGCAAATGTTCCAATATAATGTGGCAAAAATTCCAACATTTTCGCTCGACCGGCACTATCAAAAGATTCTACAGATATATTTCCAGAAACTTTTGTCCACTTCCAACTACAAATCGGTTCCTTTAAAACCGAGGGATGTATCCAATAAATTGAGATGTCTCCCTATTTTACTAGCGTTCAAGTTATTATCACCTTTTTTTTGGTTCAGGTAAAATCTCGCCCATGGCATGTGGTTGAGATTGAGTTTCTTACAAAAATGATTGATGGAGTTTCAAATTAGTAAATCGACGGTATCTGTATAAAAACGGCCTGGAAGTGTTGATGATCTGTTTAAATATGATACACGTCAGATGATTATGTTGATAATGATATTACTAGTAGATGGAGCAGAAAGTAATGATGCTGTAAAGGTTTTTGCTGGAAATCTTTATGGAGCCTTCTTCTGTGAGGAAAAAAGAGGGATATTCATAACTCGCTGTATTACCAACCGAACCAATAATAAGATTGATTTTTAAATTAAAATCATATCCGGTGTAGGTTTTACTATTGCCATGTATACATTTTCTCAATAACTGTATCTGACAATATTTTAAGTTACACATTGAGTTAAACAGACAAATTGTGCCATACATTATTTACAATTCCATTTCCAATGACATTTATACTTATTCAATTTTGAAAATGAATATAAAAAGAAAGTTTCGATAAATATCTTGTTTTACGATACCAAAAATGTAAAATACCTAGAGATTTTACGAATGGAAGCTGGAGTAGAGACAATGATCAACACAAAAGAGACTTGACAGCGGGAACCTTCTCTTTGGAGATAAATTAAATGGTTTTATTCCTATTGTTAGTATTTTACGATACGAGAGAATCAAGTACAGACGAAGCAACATTTCTGCGGTTATAGTCTGCTCGTTATATAGTAGGAAAGACATCAGATCAGCCTTTATTAGGATTTTTCCTTTTACGGCTTCAGTAGCACTTCGGATGGTTGTAAATTGTAATACTAGATTCAATGGTACTGCTGCAAGTTACCGGTAGCAATAAATAAATTTTACTGTCAATAATTTCGGATTAAAAGGATCATAAAACAGTGAAGTTTTGAGTACTCATTTCGTACCTTGATGATCGGTTTATAAGCATTATAGGCTCAAATAATTGCCAACATTCCTGAACTCTTACATTGTCTGAGGCTATAAAATATTTATACTTTTTGATTATTTCAGTTCAAAACTATAACTTTTTGTTGCTTCAGAGTTCCTCGAAAATAGCTCGTCTGTGCGAATTTAAGCACTGCCAGACTTTCATTATCCCGCGTTTCAATTTTAAGCATTCATTGTATTTTAGACATACTCATCCATTTTACTATTATGCCTAGAATTATCGTATATAGTCAGGGTTTTCCTCTTAAATCATTTTCTGACGAAACAATGGGTTTTTGTTAAGACTTCAGTGAAATGTTCTAGTGAAAGGTATGTAAGGTGTTTCAACATTTAAAACGGCAAAGTTAATTTTATGAGCCTTGTGGGTGTGGAGATACGAGTTCCAAGGTTTTATACTTTGAGGTGTAAATGAATTTTAAAAAGTTTGCCTTGGTGACAGAGGTTTTGCTTTGTATGGAGCTTTTGTATAAATTCCAAAAAAAAAATGAACTTTTGTCAGTTTGAAGAGAAAACATGATCGAACAAAACACAGAAGTTTATACAGGGTGAGAGCAATTTTAAAAGGAATGCCTAAGTTTGTCGCAGTTATTACTGGTATTGCCTCAGTTTATCCAATGACGATGAATCTAATCTTCCTTTTTCACATATCTACAGTGTGATTATTTATAATGTACACATATCGAAATGAGGGAATTTATGCTTAATTTTATCGATGGAAAAAATATAAAAAAATATTTTTGGTTTTTTTAGTTTTTTCATAATAAAAAAAAAACGTAATAAAACTTTTTTGCTCTTTGGCATCTTATTGATAAATTTTACAATTACAGCAAAAATTGATGAAAAAAATACCGATTTTTGCTAAAAAAAACATGTTACACTTTTCACAATTTTTATTTCATGAGGACGTCTAATTACTACTTCCAATCATTATGGAGTTTGTTTTATTGCGATAGATGATTTAGTTTAAAAGTTACACCGTTTTGTTACATTTTTTTTTTAAATCCATAAAAAGTATTAAAAAATATTTAGATTTTTTTAAATATTTTTTCTGTCGCTAAAATTAAGCATAGATGGGCCTCATTTCGATATGTGCACATTATAAAGAATCACACTGTTTAAAGGAAAAAAGCTCTACAGAGTAAATCAAAGAAGTAATCATGTGCACCACCGTGTACACCGTGGAGTTGTGGACCGTGTGTCCACTTTAGGATGATTCTTCGGTCAAATTCAATTTAAGAAACTTTTCGTTTCTTTTTTAAATCAATTTAAAGGTGTCCAACATTCCTGCATGACCAAATAAAAACCGAAGCACATCAACAGCAGCTAACACGATCTACCCCAACATATGTCGGCTAATGAATCAATTCCGACTACAATAAAAACGTACAATACTTTTAATCTCGGCTAAAGCCCCTTAAACGAAGCCCTTAAAAAAGATAATAAAATGGTAGCAAAACTGTTTTCTTACAGTCATCCTGACAAGTGGCGATGGTAAACAGGGTTTATGGTTTCGAGGGGTGAATTTTACTATTCATTTTTAGGGTTCCGTGGACTTCTAAACAGTATTATGGCTCGCGTATAATGTTAACTATAATATAAATCAACTTTGTTGAGTTTCTTTCAGTTCAATCATCGGTGTGACTCTGTTACAGTCTGACCTTTGTTTTGTAAGACTGGAAGCTATAAATTCCTGCTGTAGGTATCCACATTGTTTTGAATCAATTTCCCTTTGCCTTTCATTTCCATTCATTTGCCTTTCATTTGATAAAAAACCATCAGCAGTCTCTTTCAACACTGCGGTTTCGTATTCTTAGCCTACCACCATATCACTATCAACAGCCTCATCTTTCTCATTTACTTTACTAACGTTCTTCAAAGTGACTAAAGTATCTTCTAACCGCCATGCTGCTTCATTTTCTTTGTCATAATATAAGGAACCGTTTACCAAAACAACAGTCGTGCTAGCCAAGTTTTTTTAGTGCCTGTCGTAAACAGGGCGCTATTGAAACGTTCCCAGCTTGTTTAGCAACATATGCTAGGCGCCACGCTCCTAAAATAATAATGCTTAACGCCACGGTATAGTGCGGATTTTTTTCGGTTGAACAGAACATTTTGTTTTTGTATAAAGCTTGTGTTTCGGAGAACATAGAAATTCACGCAGATTAAAAAAAAAATCGTTATAATATTTTTTGTGTTTTCCTTTCCTGCTAATAAGGTTGCCTGTTTCAAGCTATTGGGTGTTCAGATATTTCGATTAAAGATAGATAGAATATTCTTTATTATGTACACCATAAAAATTACAGACATTCATTTAGAAATTTTACATTGGGTGACACAATGGGCGGTCTTCAAAAAAAATCTTCAAAGCTTCAAATAAAAATTAAATCTGATCGTCTATCTATCCTATTGATATCTATAGAGCTCAAAGCCGATTTCTATTGATATTGTATTAATACCCGGTTAATAGATTTGAATAGACTGCTACTATTTGTTAAACATTTCGATAATAATAATGAACTATTAACGTATAATAATAGTGTGAAACATATCCAAAAACACCCCATGTAAATTGCATTATGACCGAATTAACTAAATCAAATTCAATGCAATATTCACTTTATTGTAATATTTATAATTTTGCACAAATACATGCACAAATCGTTCTATTGTGCGCGAAACTTTTACTAGCATACAATGGAATGTGACCCTTACTGTAGTTACATAAGGTTGTTAATTTGACCCTAAGATTTGAATAGCGACAAGTTTCACACAATAGAAATTATTACCGCAGGGTACGTTATACCATCTGTCGTATTTTTGTTTATAGTTATGAACTTTAATGATATTTTAGTGTTGAATAAAATATGGCTGTCAATGAAGCTATTGTGTTAATAAACGCTAAAACTCTCGAGTCTATTGACTGGGTGGAGTTTTTGAATATTAAAATGTTTGTTCAATAACATTTTACTACTCTTTAAAAACTTCTGCAGTACTGATCACATTGTAGTGTTTGGTCATATTTAGATATTTCATTGAAAAGTTTGGAACATGCTTGGATACATAACTAAAATTCAATTTACAAAACTTCCCTTTGATTCATTGTTCCGATTTATTTTTAGCTGGAACCTATGTCAATACCTCTATTTTTGTGTAAGGAGATTAAAATATAGCACAATAGTCTGCCTGGACAATAGTTGGATAACCTACTGTGTTGGCTTAAACCAACCTCTGGTTTAGTCCCTAGCTAACGGTCGTAAACCTTTATCATGGTTGAGCAATTGGCTATGAGGAAAAGCTTCAAAATCATTACCGAAGAAAGAAACAATTCACATTACATCTATAACATTATTTCTCTCCATTCCCAACCCAAAAGCAACTTCACAAATCTCTTTCCTATCTTCAAGCTTCCAACTATTCGTCGAACTGAATAAAACATGGCATGTGTGGCGAACAAAACGTAACAAAAATTTATAACGCGTCAAATCTTAAAGATGGCTTCCTTCGAATAGAGATGTATAAAATTAATTGTGTTTAACATCTGCCGACCTATTGTCCCTTTTTTTGGTGGAAACGGTCAGGTTGGTTTGGTGGTTTTTATGTTCATTTTTGGGCTACTACTTTTGGCAAGTTTTTTGTGTTAAACAGCATGTTGTAGATTAAGTAATTATGATTGCCCCGCTGGTTTCATGGTTGCAAGCGCAACTGCTGGGCGTCCCCACGCTCAGTAGTCGTGCTACCCCAATAACACTTTGCATGACCCGGATTTTGCTTGACCCGGGATTTGCATGACCTGTATTCGAACCCAGGACCCTCCTCCTGGGTTCGAACTCCGAGGCATGCAAGTGTTATTGGGTTTTTCTATTAAGAATTTCTCAGTAGCAGCTCAGAGTTTAGAAGTTGGTGGTATGGAGCCCCCGTGCCTCGGATAAGACGTAGAGCTCCAGTCATGTTGGACTATGAGAGTAAGGGAGCAGATAGTGGACCTGTGATTGCGCACACACTTGTGCACTATAATATTTCCTGCGCAATTGGCTAATCTCCGTTGAGATTAGCTACCGTGGCCGAAATTCAGTCGAGAGGGTGTTTTTTTAAATTGGAAATATTGTAGTAAAAATAAAGATCTTGTGCTGAAAACATACCATACTATGTATGAATCTTTGCTTTCTGTATATTCAGTTAGTTTTCCATATACAACAACACAATACAACATCGTGAGGATGCCTGAGAGATATTTCTCGACGGCATTTGAAGCCAAGTCAGAGGCCCATGGGTGGCTTTAAAACTCTGACACCAGGTTAGTCACTAACAACACGAATAGAAGAAGAAAAAGTTAGTATTCTGTGCAGCAAAGAATTCCTTAGAGAGATTAAATATTTTGCAGACAATTTGAATGCGTCTTTCAAAAGAATACATGCTTCTTTCCTGGAGTAAAAAACTTTCTTCTTCCAAAACAACCATTAACACCTGTAGACCGTATATAACATTTTCCTCTAAATAGGATTAAATCTTTGCTACCGAAATCATAAAAGCTGCAAACTTCCTTGCTTCAACGTTGTGTGCCCCAATTTCTTAGTTACATGTTATTTTTCGTGCAAAAATGTCTAAACAGCTTAAAGTTTGCGTTTTCGGTCTCCATTACACGTTTCAACCAGATTTTTTACATTTTCACAGCAGAATTTCTCAAAGAAATGAAATGCTGTTTATTTCTGTAGATCCTTTAAGACACTTACACGGTAAATTTTTTGGTCAATATTTTAAAACTAGATGGATCTGGTATTTCCCAGCTGACTGATTTCTGAGAAAAAATGCCGAAAAAAAGTCAGATGACCGCCAAATCTCATTTAAAGTCCATACATTATAATATTACATATTAGGATTTCATGCGTGTCTAATAAAACCTTAGTCAAATAGTACTTTTTGCTGATTAGAAGATATTTCTAAGTATAATAAACACTAAGCCGATGGAACGAGCTGTAATTTTTATGCACCACATAATAATACATGATAAGGTATGTTTTGTTTATTTGACGTTCCGTTATCATTGTTTTGTTGCTTTATCAATATATTCGTTAAATTTAACTTCTGTGTCTTTAAGTTTTATCCTTGTATTATTCCCATCAATATTATGATGTCTGTCTTCAATGTCAATAACAATTTAGAGCTTTCCGTATTCGGTCTTTATTACATGTTTCAAGCAGATTTTCAACATTTTCGCTTAAGAATCTCTCAAAGTCCTAACAGCGTAGACTAACAGTACTTTTTGCTGTATTAGAAGGTATTTTCGCGCTAGGTATAATAAACACTAAGCCTGTAGAACGAACTGTAAAATTTTATGCACAATTTCGCTAACACATGCTAAGGTGCGGCTAAAAGCCAAGCTTCCTTTCACGTGAGTCGAAAATACCGAGAAAGGTTTTAATATTTCGAGTGAAGCCACATACTTTCCCATTTCATTAGGAATTGTAATCACTTTTTACTTTACCGTTGTAAAAGAGGTTCGTTTTTTTACATCTTCTATATTTTGGTACTTATCAAATTGGTACTGGACTAAAATTTTGTCACAGCGTTATAAATTCCATACATTGTAAATGCAAGGTAACCGACATACCCCGAAGAATGGGCAGCACATAATTGCTCGCAGAATAGATGGCCGATGGGGTCGAAAGGTTCTGGAGTGTCAACTACGTACCGAACGACGTAGCGTTGGAAGACAAGATTACAAGGTGGACTGATGACCTGATGAAGGCTGCAGGAATCCGCTGGATGTCAGAAGCAGAGAACCAGTCGAAGTGGCAGTGCTTGGGGGAGGTGTATGTCCAGCAATAGACGTCTTTCGGCTAAAATGATGATGATGATTGTAAATGCGAAAGTAACTCTGCCTGTTTGTCTGTTTCTTTTTCATTCCTAAACCAAATTAAACCGATCGTTATGAAATTTAATAAATAGGTGACTTGGTATCTGGAGAAGGACACAAGCTACTTCTTTTTCGTGTGGTTAGTGTGACTAACCTGGTGTCAGAGTTTGTAAGCCACCCATGGACCTCTGACTTGGTCCTCGGTAAGCTATTTTTCATACAAATAAAGTCCCGGGCTACAGCTATTAACTTAAAATTATGTCTTTTCACGTCAACTTCATTAAAAAGCACATTAAAATCCCGCCAAGATTTTAATTATATCAACTCATTCTCCCGTCTCTTTGTATGTTACCTCCATAATTATCTCTCCGTGTTTACACCAAACAATGTATCAGATTCGCTCATTACCATACGGGAAATCGATACCTACTATCGTAATTATCGAAAACAATGTTCGCTCTTGTCGCACAGATACGATCGTAAACTACCCGATAAGCAACTCAAAATCCAATGCTTATATTACATTTCAATTACCATATAAAATGTTCTTACAACCGCGGAGCAAGACCCATTGCGTCTGTACTGATAATCATCTAATCAGAGATCATTCAATAACTTTTATTCCAAGCCGATCAGATCTACAGCTGCAAAATAAATTCTACGTTAACTTCGTTACTGTAGAGTTTAAAATACAGTGGAGATACAACCAGAAACTTCAAATCGAATCCAGAGTGTTATCTCAAGTTCGTTCCGTTTCCAATGTGTCACTGCTTGAAGAAGATAAGCAATCGAATTTGACATTTATCTCTATCAAAGTAAAGTTCGTTTTAGTTTGATTCCGTAGGGGTTGAAATGACGTTCGTATTTTGATAGGGATGTGGAAAATGTCTACGGATTCGAAATTCGAAACGCAAAGCGATGTCAATGTCGAGACGCTGCTGCTCCGGAGAGATGTCAGTTAAAAAAAGATGCAGTACGCTCGGATATACCTAAGTGTACTTTGATATTTTTATTTTTTATGGCTCTCAGTCATAATTATCAGTGATTTTTCGTGTCTTGTATCCGATTCTACTATTGAAGGTTCATTTGTGACGATAAAATATCTGTTATTAAAAACAAAAGATGCAATAAGTTAATTCAAATGATGATGGATTTTTAATTAATACTAGATACGGTTGATATTATTCGCTTGTTATAGACTTAATATCAATTAGAATAACAATAAAACTAAAGTCTCTAAGTAAGTATTGTATTCAGTGCTATACAAAAGCTACCCAAAAACACTTGTTCAACAAGAGCCCGTCACTAATTCAAAACAAAATTCCCATAAAATAAAAGAATAATGAAAAAGAACATTATGTTACATTCAAAGATTTATTACAACATCGTTACCACAATAAAGCTCCCATTGTTTAATTCGTAATTAAAAGGACTACAGATCAACGTCATCAACAGTCCCTTGATACCAATAAAAACATTGTAGGAAACTTTACAACATAATTACCTACATCTGTTAAACCTCACAGACGCGATTTACAATGCACCTTTGTGTCGTAATAAATTTTAGTGGAATAAAACTTTTGCGGTCGAAGATGAAGAAAAAAAAGGTTTATAAGAAAACAAAGGGCAGAATGAATTAAACAACATAATAAGATTGAACACCTGCGGATATAACGTCTTCATTAAAAATGAAATAGGGACGTGAAACAGGTGCCATGATTGGTGCTCCAAAATCCGCTATGTCTGTTGATCCAACGTTCCGATATATCTGTATCGTTTTGTTTCCTTTATCATTATTATCTTTATAAAGTTTAACTTCTGTTTCGTTTTCGTAATGTATTTTTTTTACTTTCTAGTTTAGTTTTTTTTTCATTGTTATTATTAATTGTTGTCTCTATTATATCAATAATTTATTTGATGTGACATTGTGTTTCATGACTGTATCTTTTATGTTATATATTTTAACTTTTCAGTTTAACTTTATGTTCATCAATATGTTTGCCTCTAACTACCTAGACGACATAACACAGAATCTTTGTTTGTCTAAAATAGTTTCGTTGCTTTATCAATATTATCTTTAGAAAGTTAAACTTCTTTATCTAGTAATTAATTTTATTTTAAATTTCCATTCTTACATTATAGTCGTCACTCGATATCCGTGTCGTCACCACTATTGTCATGTCTGCCTTCAATATCAATAACTATTTCAAATACCACTTCATTACTTTTATGAACATTTTCTTCAGCAATGATGATTTCTAAGACACTATCAGAAAAGTTACCTGAACGTATAAAAATATGGACACCATCTCGATACAAGCTCGATTCCAATTCGCCGTCTACGCCGATCTAGGAAAGTGATGACGTAGTATTCGTAAACGATGTAGTGGGATGCTCGTTACTAGTTTATGTGCGAAAGGTGCCGTCTTGGTACTTGTACTTTACGTTATGTTAGCTTTTTAAGGGAATACAACTTTAATATCTACAAGTAACATGGCTTGTCTACATACATGAAGTACTTAGAGAATTTTATGCACTGTGTATTATCGGCATTAAATATTTGAAATGACTTTGTTCGTATTTTCAAAATAAACGAGTACCGTTCAATTTAACTATCAATTTAATAATAATAGTACATACTAACAATCTGCAATGTGCAAGAAAATTATGTCGAATTGAGCAATCATAATTGAAAATGTCTCTAATCAAAAGGTTTTTATCACCACCTAAATTTTTTTAAGGCAAAGATTAATAGGTTTGTAACTGGTTTAGCCATATAACATAATTATATGCTGTTAAATCTCTTCTTTTTTCAAATTCGAATGGACTATTAGCAAGTAATTATGGACCATATAATTTATGTTCATAATTAGCATTTCCTAGTATACACACGTTTATTGGTTGCGCTATTAGTAAAAATATTCTACGGTGAATTTTGACTGGTACTATTATTTGTTTTATAATTGGAAGTATCTATGAATATGGTAGAAACCAAAATACTAACAAGTCTTCATTAGAAGCGGAACACAAAAAATTGAGACTTGATTAAAATTTATTGATGCATAACCTACAGTAGAAATTACTTGTAGAACGAAAATGCTTCCTAAGCGCTTGAAAATGAAAACTATTTGCGGTTGACGAAAGATATATTTACATATAATCAACTCCCTAAATCTATTTAAATCTCTTAGATTCGTACACTTGAAAACTAGAATCAAATATTCCTGAGCTTAAGAACAGTCTGCACACAAACTTTACTTAGTAACCGTTTCAAAATCAATGCATCTAAGAAGAGTCAAAACAAATTTAATCCAGTTCTCTCATTTCAAAATACATCTCGTATTACCAAGAAGCCATCGGCGGTAATTACTTCGCTGCTGTTGACAGGGATGCCAGGAAAGACGCAAGATGCCGACCCGAGTGACCTATACGTCAGGCGGACCTAGAAACATCTGTTAGGAAGTTAATTTAACGTGGAACTAAGTGGGAGGATCGATTTTGATTGAAAAAAGATGGTCCTCTTGGGTTGGATTTCTAAATCTAGACAAAGATTTAATTTTCCATTTTGTTTGTATTTTCAATTGCAATGCTATTGCAATTTTATGTATTTCTCTCTCTCACTACAAAACCCCAATCTATTCTGTAGTTTATAATAATTGTAAATTGACTTACATCTAACCCTTTAAGGTCGTCGTCCATTTCGATATTATAATATGCTATTATATTACTATAACCGAAAATTCGAAAATAATCTATTCTTCTATTTACAATCACAGCCGGTGATTATTATTCCCGCCCCTGACAGGGACGTGATTGGCGGGAACTTCCAAGATGGCGACCTGCCTGACCCTTACGTCAAGCACGAGACATCTGTTTTAACATGTCCGACTGGCGCGTAATAAGCGCGCTTGAATTTAGAACATTTTTATTTTTTTGGAAGAATTTTTGGCGGTGTTGCAAGGTTCGGGAATTTCTTTTGAAGTTCCTAATAGTAGTTGATTGTTGAAATTTTTCGGACAAATTAAAGGATTCACACAGTAAAAATGTATGGGAATGTATTAGTTCCTGCTATTTAGGTATGTGTATGTATTTATTTATAAAGCATAGGCCTCTAAAGAATACCAATACCACTAAACGAAAGAAGTGGTTATTATAGAAGATCATAATAATAATTAAATAGTATTTCCTACAGTCTAGCTAAAGTGATTAGCAGAATATGCTGTAATACTAGCAAAATATGTTCACCCAAATGTCTCTTTGCTTGCAACACTGTCGGTAGGATGCAAAGACTCATGGGACACTTTTTTTACCTAAGAATTAGTTCCCAGAAACTTAAGAGGTTTACGATGATGTGCTGTCACCAAATTTTTTGTTCACATAATTGATATAGCTAAACTATCCGCCCACAGTGGTGACATTTCGTCGTAAACTAGAAAAACTTTTAGCAGTACGATTGATCTGATGCTAGAGACAAAAAACTTTGAGGCAAAAATATTTTAGGGATTTGAATTAAGTCATTTACTTTTGGCAATTTATTATTTCATACAGTAAAGCTTCTCAAAAAAACATAACTAATTAAGATTGAGATTTTAATTAAGGATAGAAAATAATACAGTGAATCACTCCACAAATCCAGTAACTTGTTTCATCAAACCGTAATCACAAGTTTATTCAAACTTGGATCCCGGTAATTGACCAGAAACTGTCAGATAAGAAAAATGTACATAATCTTTTATAAAAATCTTAAAGCAACCCATAAAGTTAATACAAAAGTATAATGGAGGGAGCAGACGACGCTTAATTTCCGCTCGCCTACTGTCTTTGCCCGAAACTCAAGATGTATTCGAGAAACTTCGATTGTTCATCATCCTGTAAGCTTGTTTTCGCGCAAAAATATTTTGTGTACGACCCACATTAGAGCAAGAATAATTATGAAAAGAATTTTCGCGTTCTTTTTTCGAAAAAGGAATTGTTTTCGGCCAAGTATTTCGGACGTTTTGCGCGCTGGGGTGCGAAGTAATTTAGGTTAACTAGCAATTTCCCGCGGCTCCGTTCACACGTTCTGCGGATAATTATTAGGTCACATTATATCCTTGCTGATGAAACCTATATGAAACTATCTAGACAAGGATCTAAAAGGATGTGTTGGTAAGTCACTTTAAAAAAATTGTTTAGTAATGCCGCTATATTAGTATTTTGCAAATACAATAAAGATGAGCTTAATAAACGGAAACTCTAGAGCTAACAAGCTTAAATAATAGATGGAACCCTTGGGTATGATAATCAATAATATCGCTTTGTACTTAGGTAGGTAAATTAGTTACTGAAGCCCAACTAATATTATGTACTACTAGTAACTGGTAAATCAAATTGAGTATAATATTGTTAACGTGTTACGCACATAAGTTATGTTATACAGGTTTATCAGAAAGGTGTTGTCAAATTTAAGAGTGTGATGGTACAGACCACCAAATTAAACAAATTTCTCCATGGGACCAACAACTAGGGTTGCCAGTACTGCCGTCATAATGAAAAAGGGCACATCTAAGATTTTATAAATATGAAGAAAATCGAGTTTAAAATTTTTATTGGTCTTTAAAACGTGGCTCAATTGTGCCTGTTGAGCTTACGGTATTTTTGTTTATCTTATTTCTAAAATTGTACAAAAAATATTGGCAGTTGGGCCTTTTTTTTCTGATTCCGAATATGTATATAACTAAATTTCGGAAAAAAATGTTAGTTGTGCCCTTTTTCCTTATGATGGCAGAGTACTCTAATTGCATAACTTATTTTCGTAAACAATTTTGCCTAATTTGTTTCATTTTGACAGTTCAACAACATTCATTGCGTTATTTACGTTGTTGAGCAGATTTTTTTTCCAACTTATGAAGCAATGGATTAGCAATCTGTTTCAAATCGAAACAGATTGTGATTGTGTTGTATTACGCGATTAGGGCCCAGGTGTCCAGCTTCTAGCTTTTTACAATCGTGTCCGGCCAAATATACACAAGTCCGGTCTGTCCAGCTTTTGTTAGGCTTTTGGTCAACCCCGTCCTGACAAAATATACCTGATTATTGATTGTTTTCATTACATTCAATTCAATGAAGAAAGCTATTATTGATTGTTAAGAAGTTACAAATAATTTTGGTAAGAACAAAATGTGGTTCGGATCATAATTAAGAGTAGAGTAAGTCTCAAATGAATCAGCATCATCAGCCTATAAATGATCCCACTGCTGGGACACAGGCCTCCTCTCTGTGAGAGGGAGTGGGCCGTAATCCACCACGCGGGCCCAGTGCGGGTTGGTAGATGTCACATGTCTTCGAATGTTTGGTTCTAGGACATGCCGGTTTCCTCACGATGTTTTCCTTCACCGTTTTGAGAGCAGTGGTGATGAAATAATTTACACAAAGTAAAGCGCCTGTCTGGGTTCGAACCTACGACCTACAACTCGTAAGTCGCGGCCGTTACCACTGGGCCACCACTGCTCTCTAATGCTCTCAAATGAATAACAGTAATAAATACACAAATAAAAGTTTTTCTTTTAAAAACCGGGTGTGTCAGGCTTTCAGGGAAAAATATCTGGCTAAATATGAATTGCTGTCTGGCTTTTCTATTTTTGGGCCTGGCAACCCCACCCACATCGTAATCGCAAAAAAATAATCCGTCGTACCATACATTTGGATCGAGTAGGTATTGAAATTTAGAATGGGGCAGTTGATTATTTGAGAAGTTGTTAAGTTTGATTGTATGTTCTCCACACCCTTAAAGACCACACTCTTCTGATACACCCAGTATATAATGCATAATTAAATAGGTAGGTACTATCGAAGAAACGCATATCTGTACACTGTAAGGACTATTCTTGCTTGCAGCGCTCGCCCGCTACAGTAACGCTTACCTACGAAAAAAAAGGGTCGTGTACACGAGATTTTATTTTCAAATTAGTTTCATATGCGTTACCCCGATAGTACCTATGGAAATCATTCAAAAACCAATAAGACAGAATACTGACTTGATTGTAAATTAAGTTTCAACATGCGCAAAAACTGAACATGATGGAAATACTATAAATATAAAAAAAAAAGCTGCTGTAAGAAATAAAGTTGAAGTAAATACCTATCTCATAAAAGATAAAGATCAAGACAATCACAAAACTACTATAAAAGAACTTCTAGGCAGTGAAAAACAAACAATTTTACAACACACTTTAATACTCCCTCCCACTCGTATTACAGACTCCCATTAAAACCCGCAAATTTAACGTTCAAAAACGTATGAATAAAAATACGTTAGATGAGAATACAAAATTTTATGGCCTGTAAAATAAGCTGGGTGGAAAAAATTGGATTTATGATAATTTCGCTGGCTACTAATAAAAATTTGGGCAAGTCTGGCCTCTTGTTATGGGTGAATGTTTTTCTCTTACGAGGGGCACTTTCGATATAATGTAAACTTTGTATTATTGTAGACAATACTTATCTTCTTATATAATATATATAAATTACGTGTCACGTTGTTTGTCCGCGATGGACTCCTGAACTACTTAACCGATTTTAATCAAATTTGCACACCGTATGCAGTTTGATCCAACTTGAAAGATAGGATAGGTAGGGCAGGTAGGGCAGGTAGGGCAGGTAGGGCAGGTAGGGCAGGTAGGGCAGGTAGGGCAGGTAGGGCAGGTAGGGCAGGTAGGGCAGGTAGGGCAGGTAGGGCAGGTAGGGCAGGTAGGGCAGGTAGGGCAGGTAGGGCAGGTAGGGCAGGTAGGGCAGGTAGGGCAGGTAGGGCAGGTAGGGCAGGTAGGGCAGGTAGGGCAGGTAGGGTAGGTAGGGTAGTAAGTGATAAAGATGGTCTACCCCAAACATTTATATGGCAAAACAACGTTTGCAGGGTCAGCTAGTATGCTTTATTTTGTAACCTACCTATTACTGAACCTCAGTCACATGATCCGCGATAGGCAGAATAAGTGGTCTAAAGCTGTGACGGAATGGCAAATTAGAGATGGGTCGAAAAGAAGTAGAGGAAGACAACGTAAACGCTGGGACGACGACATAGTGGACACAGCTGGTGCCCTATGGACTAGAGACACACGAGACCGTGTTAAATGAAGGAGCCTGGGGGAGGCCTATGCGTCAAAGAATGCGCTGATCAACGAAGACACCGAAGTGCAATAGTTATGTTTGCTTAATTTATTTTATATTGTAATTAGTTTTAGTTATCAGTATATAAAGGCTTATATTATATTACTGAACCTGACTTGATTTCCGTAATTCTTTTTCGGGTGGCCACTAAAAATCAGTGCTGTGCTGTGGGTCCCCCAGCACAGCATCATGCTGAGTGGAAGCCTTCTTATCACAGTCATGTCGTGCAACTGCCGACTAATTTCTATTTTATGCTCGTGATTTATTATGTACTTTTTTGTTGTTTTCTGTTTACTCTTGTCTTTTTTGTATGTACGTGTTTCTGTGACAAATAAACCTATTTCTTTTTCTTTCTTTCTTTCTTTCTATATTGATCAAATTCGTCGAAGAGGAAATTATTTTCATAATCACGATTCTTCTTTTTCGTGTGTTTAGCGACTAACCTGGTGTCAAAGTTTTTATGCCACCAATGGGACTTTGCCTTAGCTTCACATGCCGTCGAATTAATATCTCTTAGGCATGCCGGTTTCCTCACGATGTTTTCCTTCCCCGTTCATGAAGCAAGTGATAATTATACAACACGCACATTAATCCGAACTGTCAGAGGTGCGTTGCCTTGGGTTCGAACTCGAGACCTATGACTTGGCAGTCCGATGGTCACACCACTAGCCTATCACAGGTATAGTCATAGCCTGGCGGTCAGCCTAGTGGCCACCATAGTTATAATCATGATAACTATTGTCTATTCTGTAAAATGTACAGAATATATCAAATGTCACTGTGAAAACTTAACTAAAGTGAGTTTGAAGTGAACTGTCATTCCACTAAAGAATACAATAATATTTTACAGAATAGCTGATATCAACATCGAGTTGAAAAGCTCAGCATTACAGCAAAGGGATAATAATAAAGATATGAGAAGAAGGTAGTTTAAACAAAGTTAATTTTGTGTTATGGCAATAGCTAAAAATACTGTTGTACTTACGGTATGCAAAAGTGAAAGAAAAATTAATAATTAAAATTGTCGTTTAAAACCTTTCATCTTTAACAATTGTTACATCGCTGCCGGAGAATATTACTAAACGTACTTCACTAGTAACGCTATTATAAACTCTGTAGTTTGTGGTGATCTCTTAAATAAATGAACGTTATAAATTATTTTCCCTTGCTTCATTTAATAAAATATAACAGGTTATGGGCCCAGATTGAATTGAAAGATCCAGAAACGAGTTTGAATCGTATTTTGTAAAAGATACAAAGGACGTATTATTTCCAACAAATTTTTATAGACTCGGTGATACTGTTTTGGATGTATATAAACCCATTTACAATATAAATACTATTCTTCAAACGTTTCTTTAGTCGGAAAAGTCCTATAAAACCGGCGTATAATTAACTGTTGATTGTAGAAAATAAACCAAATTGTCTTATTATATTAATTGCCTGTTTTATTTAATATAATGAGTCGCTTATTACTTTTTAATACTGGCTCTCAAGTGCCATAAAACAAATAATTTTATTCGGACTAACGAACCTGTTAACGATGTATCTCGAAATGCGACGGCATCTGAAAAGAGAATGGACAACAATTAAAGTATTTTCCTTAAAAAGACATCATTATGAATTTTTGGACAGTCAACATACTTGAAAATTGTTGCTGTAAAAATTTATCTGTGTTAGAAATGTTTGGTCTAAACCCAAGAATTTTTGGGACTACTCCCAAATTATTTGGTTTTTAACTTGTATTCTTATAAGCAAATAATTTATCATGAGTATGACTGTTCATAGGTAATAAGAAGACAAATAATTCTCAAAGATTAGATAGTACTGTTTTAGGTACTAGGTAGGTTACTATAGTAAAATAATAGTCAGATCTTCAACTTTTTGCTTTTCCTAAGTCCCTAGCAATTGGCTGTTCTATAACATGTGCATAACTTTATACTGGCTCAATGATTTAAAGAAGAATTGGTTCATCTTTAAATTCCTCCTGCGTGCAAATACATAGAAGCAATGCCGTATTTCCAAAGCTTCAACCATAACATTATTTCAAAGCGTTGAGCCTGACCACAATTGCGTACAAGTTATTGGTGATAGCTAAACCATAGTTGAACTCACTGTAACTAACCACAATTCTCCGTTTAACCCCTCTAACGTTTACAATTTGTTGGACGAATGTTGTGATCTCTACGGGTGAAACAATCTAGGTTTCTACTTGAATTGGCTCTGAATTATTCAAGTTTATGAAAGTTGGTTAAGTGATGCAGTCTAAAAATAAAATAATAATTCAAAATATTTTATTTCACATAAACCTACAAGGCCACTTATTAAACAGAAACTCGGTTCCAATTGATTGTTGCTTTTGGAAAAGACCCGGCAAAAAACTCCACCGTTACTCTTTTAAAAATAATTGGCTTTTACAATGTTTGCAAAAAAACACAATATGTATGTGAGGACAGTGTAGGTCTTTCAACAAGTACCAGGTCAACAAAGCTACAGTCCACTAAAAAATCCATTATCCTATTGGCATGTATCCTATTCATTGATTCTTTTGTATTATTAATACGCAAGTGATTATTTCTATAATATATAGCTAGTCTTCTGCTACAATTCTGGAATAGATATTAATTTAGCCAAGCATATCATATAATATCGATACGTAATTATGTGTCTTATATTGATTTATATTTTCATTCAGAGTAACATCAGTTTCTGCCTAATTATGAAGATAAAAGAGAAAAATTACTCCACCAACCGAAAATATGGTTGGAACCAATGACACAGCATCTTCCATGATTAGTAATAGACAAAACCATCCTCTAATGATACCCACTTGGATTCCCTTCACACGTTATTCCCATTACCTGGAAGATGCCCGTGAATATATATGTTTCCGTTATATGTTTCCGTCTCGTTCTATATCGTAATTTCTAATATTTTTGTCTTCTTCTTTGAATAAGGCTTTGCCGCAAAGATCTTGTTTAACAATGTTCATGTGAAGATTAAGTGTCAGTAATACCATTTTTAGGAGTAAAGTTATTTAGTTGCAAGTTTTAGCATTTTTAATATCTACTATGGACTTTGTAAAAATCACGAAGTGATTAATTTTCATGGTTTTATATCACTTTGAATCCTCAAATCTTATCATTTTAAATTAAAGCCTGCTTTCCGAGTTTAATTTAAAATTATGAGAATAATGAAATACTGAAGTAAAAGATTTTCGCATATTTCTAACCAAAATGGAATTTATTGTTGAATCTTTGAAAACATTTTCCGAACCATGATAAAAATAATTGTTTCATTACTTACAATTTAAATTATGACTAATAATCCAAAACACACACTATCCATTCCAAATCACTACAAAACCAAATACTATTTAAATTCAAAAACTTTCATTCATAAATCGTCACTTAAACTTAATACACGAACTCGAACCACAAACAAAACACACTTAACAGCAAAACCGAGCGTACGTCTATCCGCGACGAGGTTTCATCGCTTACTGCTGGCGTTCTCGCTTCTCGCCGGTGCGCTAACAACAAAACGCACACTACTGCAAGTGTCTATGGTACACAAGACTTGCGTACGTGTTGGTGCATCACCTACAACGGCTACAACTTATACTTCTGACCAAAGACTTTGGCGTGCCCATCTCTGAATTAAGCAATTATGGTTAATTTCGAGGCTCCCCATATTATGTTGAGTCGTGTCGGCGAGAGAAATGTGTTATTTCGTATCATAATTTGTGTGAAGGCATCCGCTTGAGCAGCTGTGAATTATATGCTGTACGTGTAATATATTCGTTATTTTTTCTATTTATTATTTAATTCGTTAGACGGTTATATTGAAAAGATATAGCGGTTAAAAACTACGTGGATAAAACTGTTCTGTGCTAACGAAGGATGCTTGTTTGGAGTTAATTGCAGTCTATACATGTTTTTAATCTCTCGTTTTTTCTACTTCTGCAAGGTTGAAATTATATGTTTGTGGGTTGCTTCCAATTTACGTGTAGCTAGTTTTTTATTCGGTTTAAATATTACGTTGACGTTAGAGCAGCAGTTTGTTTCTTGCATCTTAGTGACCTGTTTTACTCCGTCAACTCACTGAGGAGCCGTTTCAAAGAACGTGTCAACTCTTTTGTGATAAAAATGAGTATTTTGTTAATGGAGGGTTATGAAACGTTTTTTTTTTCGTTGTTTATTTTTGTGTAATGTAATTTCCATTTAAGCTCAAGATAAATCTAAAAGTTAATCGAAACAAATGAAATATCAGATTGCATTCAATAATAGACACATTGTGTCTTACAAAGCAATCAAATAAAATCAAAAACCATCAAGAATCCTCTCAATCATCAATCATTCGATCGTTCAATCGTTCATTCGAAACCGTTGTCAATTCGAATTTAAATTTTTCGACGTTGAAATTTTATAATAAAAAGAATATTAACACTCCAACGGCCGGTACAAATTTTAAATCATAAATGGTGTGATTAATGTTCCCTGGGTTTGTTCCAATGACACTTTACGTCAACGTTGCCTAATTTGATTGGACGTTTTGGTATATATTACAAGACAAGGCGGGGCCTATTGGGTGTAATTAAAAATCATAGATTGTTATCACGCCAACCAGCCAAGTTTCCGGTGGGTTATAATTGTTCGGAATTCAGTTTTGGAATTAAATAAGTGTGTGTTGTGTGAACGTGGGGTGAAAGTGCGTGTTTTGAATTAAGAATAATTGCATTTGCAGTGAATGTGGGGACAGGAAATGCATTTTTTTTTTCATTATTATAATGCGTACAGAATAACGAAAGTCAAACTGTCAACAGGCCGTATAGTTTCAGACCAAAAACTTTCGATAAAATTACTGTTATACACCTTAGATTTTTTAAAATTATTTCTTAAATATTTATTATCTTTGTCATAAACAATTAAACCTAACCCCGTTGCATAAATTGTTGTTATACGTGGCAAGTGAAATTACGTGGCGCAGAACCCAAGTTATTACCCAACTTTAGAAAATTTAACATGACGTACATATATTTTAACAATGTTCCTTCAACGTTAATGTATGTTACACCACCAACAGTGCGAATAAAATTACAAGTACAAGCCAAGTTTAAACGGGAGCCCTTATTGCGCCTTATAAAATAAAAGCCTTGATAATAATATTTTCTTTTTATCTCCAAGATTTTCTGGCCCATTGCGGTGTCTCGTTTGGAAAAAAATTGGAGATGGTTTGAGTTTGAGTTCCTAGAAGAATTACAAGTGAATCTTGGTTTTTATAGAATTGACCTCATCCGATTTTCGGTTTTATTGCTATCTAGGCTAGGAGCGGCTCGTAGCTAAATAATAACAGCCGCACGGGTCGATCAGTCTGGTTAAGCTATGCTTGCCGCGGTTAGTCCGTGGATGGGTGATCATCTTTACATACTGATAGCTCGTTAAGCCGTTGGTCCCGGCTGTTATTTGTGGAGTTTTGACAGTCCTTACGGGTCGTCAGAAACCCGAAAGTCTGACAAGCAGTCTTATCAAGGGGTATCGTATTACCCAGTAACTGAGTTGTGGACGTCAGATAGGCAATTACTCCCTGTAAGATACTAGTATTCAGCTGCATCCGGTTAGACTGGAAGCTGACCCTAAAAATAGTAGGAAAATGGGTAGGCAGATGATGATTCCATCTGGCTAGTATTTTGTCAAAATTAAATGTGGATTTGATCCACTTGTATGTTATGATGACTATTTTAAATTGCTTTATTATGCTATTTTCAATTTACTTTTCTACTTCCTTCTATTGAGTGCATATTAACTGACCAACTTAATAGTCATGAACTCACGACCTTCCTTTTTTATCTGAGTTAGGTTAGGTTAGACGACGGTTAGGTTATGACGACAGCCATTTTTATTTCCTTCCTATGCTGGTGCATTATGAAAGTTCGCAAATTGATGTAAAAAAATTCGGGTATTAGTTAATTCGTTTGTAGTTCTGTAGTCCACTAAAATATTGATAATGAATTGCAGTGACCAACTTGGTGTCAGAGTTTTAAAGCCGCCCATGGATCCCAGACTTGGCTTCAAATGCCGTCGAGAAATATCTCTCAGGCATGCCGGTTTCCTCGCGATGATTTCCTTCACCGTTTTTGAAGCAAGTGATAATTATACAATACACACATGAATCCGAAAAGTCACAGGTGCGTGCCTTGGGTTCGATCTCGCAGGCAGTCCAACGGTCACACCACTAGGCTATCACTGCTCTATTGCAATAATAACATTGAATTAGGTTTCTATTTTTATCCCAACATCACATGAAAAAATAATAACAAAAATGGCACTACCCTAATTCTCCCAAAAACAGTGCAGACTAACGTTATTAACAAAACCCATCACGACGTCAGTTCTAACATTAAACATAGTAACGTGGGTGTAATATAATACATTCATGTCATAAGTCACAACACTGCCTTATCATGTCTTGATGAATTATCACTATGCTCCACGGTACTCGGTTTTGGGGGTTCAAGTTATGAGCGATGTGAATTTTGAAACTTATCTTTCCCTACCTTTGAACTTCTGGTATTGTTGGATGGAAGTTCATTATCATAACATAACATCACGTATGTATTCCCAGAAGGGTTAGGCAGAGGTGTACCTATTAGTGCACTCACATTTCGCCAGTTATGTTTAAGTCCCACGTTATAGCGAGCCTATTGCTTTTAACCAAACACAAATCCAGACTAATCGGTGATCTCTCGCGACCGGCCCTGGTCCAGGCCATGTTACGGAGCGAGAGGGCATGGGAGGCCGTCATTTCCTTCTGCGAAGCAGTAATGCTCGCGAAGGAGGAGGCGGAACGCGTGAGAGAGAGGCAAATTTCGCGCCTTCACGCCCCTGACCGCCGCAGGAGACGCTCTGGGTGTTGGGAGTCACAGGCCGATTCCCGGCCACCGTAAGCGCGGGCTTGCGGACGGTGAGCAATGAGTAGCTCACCGTCCGATAAAGACCAGGCCCGGGACGACGGCGCGTTGTGTTCCACGCGCGACTCAAAGAGATGTCAGCACAACTGACGGGGTCCGCTAGGGCCAATGTCTGCCGAGGTCGCGGGAATGTCTGAAAGGGATACCGTGGCCCCCGGCAACATGGCAACTGAAGGAACACGGGAGGGTTTTAGTCAGTAAGAGTCTGACACGCCCTCCCGCTCCGCCCAGAGCGGGAGAAGTTATTTGATAATATCCTTACCAAAAAAAAGGTAGCTACTGGGAAATTCTAGATAGAAAAACCCAATAACACATTTCTCAACTCAGGAATTCAACCCAAAACCAACTCATGTATTCGCTATATCTAACAGCATAACCCGTGCAGTTTCTCTAAACGGCACTGGAGAACTAATATGACTGAATTTCTGTCTCTCTATACATTAACTGTATAGTCCCACGGGACAACGTTTGATATGTAAATTTTGATGCTCAGGTAATATTAGTCAATGGTATATTGGTTTCACCTGCTAAGCTCGCTTTGGGGTACACAGGCTTCGTTTAATTAATATGTGCTGGGATTTTGATTACCGCTGGTTCGGAAAGGGGTAGTCAATGATGGATCGGGTAAAAGATTTCTCAATAACTGAATATTCCTGTGATTTTGATGGCAATTTCAGTAGAATAGCAAAGGACTGGAATGCCAATTTTATCTGGAATAAATTAAAGCCACTTGATGCTGAACTTCATACAAATTTACTCAGAACAATTCATTTTATGTACAATCTATTAGAAACATTAGTTTCAAGTCCAATTTTAAGTGCTCAGTATTATTAGAATAGAAACTCAACAATTGAATACTAACACTAAACCGAAACATTAAAGCTCAAATTCAATTAACTCAAGACACGAGAATTCCTCCGTAAAAACGAACGTTACAAAATTAGAATAGCATGCTTTAAGTTAATTTATAGAACCGGCAACACTTAATTGAATTAATGTTTCAATTTGATTAATTGAAACCAATTTTGGCTTTTACAACTGAAATAAATCGCGACAGGCATTCATAATTTTGGTTTAAAATTCTGTATCGTGTTTTAAAACGGAAATGTCTTAATACAATGTTTGTGTAATTTGTATTATGTTTGATCAAGTTTTGTATATTGAAGTTTAAGCTTATGATAATTAAAATAAGGATGAACTTTTGTAAATATTGGTAATTTTATTTATCTCCTCCTTCGTCTGTCGATGGTATGACACATAACACATTATTAGCTTATAATGTTCCCAGTATTCCCACTAGTGGGATACAGGCCTCTCTGTGAGATAGTGGGGCGTAATCCACCACAAGGACCGGCTGCGGGTTGGTATATGTCACATGTCTTCGAATTTTTGGTTCTAGGACATGCCGGTTTCCTTCACCGTTTTGTTGCACGATGGCATGACAGTGTGTTAACTTTGGATGGCTCAAAACTTCGCCAATTCCACGGCGTTGACGTTGGCACCGCAGATGTCACTATGGCTGCATTTTTTGGAGCACAGAGGGCTGGTTAGGGGGTGAGCCATAGTTTGCGCCACAGCTCCACATCCATACCCTATTGCCATATCATCGAGGTAGCCCCACTTTACAAGGTTGTAGTTCCATCTTCCACTCGGTTACACTCGGTTTTGAAGATGGTTCAGCGACTTTCATTTTATTTATTGCAGCTTTAGTTAGCTAAGTGTTTCCAATAATGTTTATAAATATCGTTAGCAGTCGGTATAGTTGACGTGTCAAGGACAGGGTGTTATGAAATAGGATAAAGTCATGATTCCTCATCATCTGTTTTACCTTTTTCCTACTATGTTGGGGTTGGCTTCTAGTCTAACCGGATGCAGCTGAATACCAATATTTTTAGATGGAGCGACTGCCTATCTGAGCTCCACAACCCAGTTCTTCTAGTCAACTTGTTTATTTTTTTGTCATCTTGATATTTCTTCTGCTCTTTTGCTTTCAAAGGTTATATTTGAAGGATATAGCAAATGCTCAAATTGGAGTATTTATAGATTGAAAATCCACAGCAATGTCCGTCATTTTCAGAATATCTATTGAAAATGATTGTTTTCGGGAAATTAATTTCGAATTTTCATAATGACCATCACACAAATCCTAAATAACATGATTTAATATGCAAATCTGAACACAAAATTTGTACTAATTTAGTAGAGTCTATTAACGTTCAAAATAGTTAGTGTTACATTGCGCAATTTGCGTTTGTTAGAATGCAAATTGTAATAATGAGGACGGAAATGGGTGTCGTTCATAATTAATATCGTATTGGATGTTGAGTTTTTTACTAGATGTGAACTAGAGCGGTGAAGCGAGGCAGTTTGTTTAAAGAATTAAATATTCATCATCACCATTATTTCAGCCAAAAGACGTCCACTGCTGAACATAGGCCTTCCCCAAGCACCGCCACTTCGACAGATTTTGTGCTTTCCGCATCCAGCGGATTCCTGCGGCCTTCACAAGGTCATCGGTCCATCTTGTGGGAGGCTTTCCAATGCTACATCTTCCGGTACGTGGTCGCCACTCCAGAACCTTTCGACCCCATTGGCCATCCGTTCTGCGAGCAATGTGCCCTACCCATTGCCACTTAAGTTTGGCAATTCTTCGGGCTAAGTCGGTTACCTTTGTTCTCCTGCGGATCTCTTCATTTCTGATTCGATCACGTAAGGAAACACGAAGCATAGCCCTCTCCATTGCCCTTTGGGTGACTTTAAGCCTTCTGATAAGGCCCATTGTGAGCGAACACGTTTCAATTAAATAATATCAATAATTCGAATTAGTTAGAGACGTGAACAATTTCCTTAGAAAAAAAGAAATCCTAGTTTGGCTTGAAAGCTAAAGCTAATGATGATACGGAAAACATTATCAGTAATCTAACTTAGTGAACAGACTAAGACAACACACATTCACACACCTTCATTTACACACCCATCACACATCTCACCACACACATGCTACCCCAATCTTTTCAAACAGAATATTTTTTTTAGAACGACATATATATTTTTTTTTGTTTATTAACTTTTTGCTTTTTTATAATTATTTTATTTAAATTTTCTTCTAATTATTGTAATAAATTTAGTATAAATTTTAAGTAAGTAAGTAAGTATTTATTTGCATAAAACATGGTTTACATGGTGTTACAATAATTTTTTATAAAGATCTTACATGTTTTGCCAGAATTGTACTTAGCATGCATATGTTCACTTAATACTAACATGAGAATTTGTTATCCATAAATTATTTAAGACTATAGAAATTTTTCAAGGTTAACCAGTCTAGTTGTATCTAGTCTAGCCTTCTTATGCTGATCCATGTAACTGGAGTAACTTCGACTCCTGTCATACAGGATGTCCTAGTTCAGGAGACCTCATTGATGTAACGTGTACTGAAATTTGGAAATAAATTACTATTACTATTAATCAGAGAGAGAGGTTGTGTGTTCAAATCCGAGGAAGTACTAAAGTGACAATTTATGTGAACTTTCTGAGTTTATCTTGGACATTACTGACATCGATGAAGGAAAACATTTGTGGGGAAACTTGGACATATAGTTAATATAAGCAAGCGTGGTGATCAATGCTCGTTCCTTTTCAGTATGTTATGAGGCCTTTGTCCTGCAGTGGGATACTAACAGGCTGGTATTACTATATTATCAATGATAATTAATGTGTGTAGAACGTACAGAAAATCAGGATTAGCATTGGAATTTATTAGCAGTCTTTTTCGTGTAACCACTGAAAATCAGCGCTGTGCTGTGGCCCCCAGCATCATGCTGAGTGGAAGCCTTCTTGTGACAGTCATGATATACCAGCAGCTGCCAACTATTTCTGTTTTGTGGTCGTGATTATTTAGATCAATTTTGTTTTATTTTTCTGTTACTGTACTATTCGAGTTAATTATGTTTTTGTATTTTTGTGTTATTTTTGTATTGGGTTTTTCTATCTGAAATTTCTCAGTAGCAGCTCGGAGTCTGGATTTGTGCTCGGTTGATGGCAATAGGCTCGCCCCCTATTACATGGGACTTGAACATAACTGGCGAAATGTGGGTCTACCTGCTACAGGGACACCTCTGCCCAACCCTTCGGGGATGTATGTATGTGTATATTTTTGTATGCACACATGTTTTTGTGACAAATACATTTTTTTTTTCTTTCTAAGCCTCTTTTGGGAGTTGGCAGCAAAACTTCTAGAAGGTGGATTATGGTCTGTGGTTTTATTTAATACCTTAGACTACAGATATAACTGTTGCAATTGCACACTTTACTGCGTCATTTAATCTTGACAGGTAGTTCATTTATCGTGTCCTGTACCTGACATGGTAAATCTTGATAATTGCATTGCAGATAACTTCTATTCATCATAATTCAATAACAAACTTAATTGAACCACTACATAATTACCTTTATCGAACAATAAACCTGTCTTATTATAAATTACTGCAATTTCATGTAAATTGTTCACACAATCACGGTAATTATTATTTGCAAAGTCAAACACTGCATGTTACAAATTAAAATATATCTGATATTTTTGTTACGCTGTGTTTAAATTAATTGGATAGCTAATTAAATATTGTTTTAGGCACTATTTTTGATTTATTATTACAATTTATTTTAATCTGCAGTGTATTTTGCATCAATTCAAAATAAACTACTAATAATTTAAATGGGGTTCATTTAAATTATTAGTAATTTATTTCACCCTCTCTCCTAGTGACTTTAAAGTTTTATTTATTAATGGGAATTTTCCGCGCTGTGGGCTACATTATTACTTAACTTACTTTTGTTTTTCTGTTTGTGGTTTTACATAATATAGCTGTTTGTTGTTCCTATTTAATAAAACATAAATAAAAAGCCTGATTTTATTTTTCATGTTATAGATACTAAATACCCACGATAGTGATTGCGTATAGTCGCATTTGTAAATTAATGCAAATCATTGAATACTTTGGATATTAATCCAATAAAAACAAAAATACATAAACGCACCCACAAAGTTGGAACAGCATCATTGGAAAAAGCAATATTGAATTACAAACTCTATGGAAGTTTTTTTTGCATCTACGTTTATATATTTTTTTTTTTATAATTTTAAAACCTGTTTAACATACCCATCTTCATATTTAAATATTTCTACATCGAGAATCCATTTTGCCTGCGAACTCTATTTTCGAAATTCGAATTTCAAATCTACAATTCGAATGTAATTCCAAATGTCATCGTCGACAATACATTCATTTGGGGTGACATTCTCGCATTTAGTACCGACGCGATATTCGGAGGAAAAAAAAACAATAAGTGCGTTGTACCACGAGACACAGTAAGTGTAATTTATGTGGCTGGCTCTAGATATAATCTTACAGAATCCTGTGTACAGGCAGTTCCTCTTGAGTTATTTCGTTGTTGACCCGATAATTCCGTGGAATGTTACTTAAGCAAACATCGGGGTTTTCCTTGTTTTGTGTTTAAGCCATTGCATTAAATTGTTTTCATATTTATTTATTAGGCTATGGGACTATTATTTTACTCTTAGCTGAAATATTCACAGGTATTGTTTTGTATTATATTCTGAGATCTTAAAGCGTCAACACTAAAGTAAAACATTTGCTAAATTGCATTGATAATTTTCTTACTATTTATTCTAAAAAGATTAGATCTATCTCACCTCCATTGTTTCTTGACAATCCTCTGAGGACACTTGAAGACACAATGGTCTGAATAGAAATCTCTAAATCAACACCAAGTTCCAAACAAGGTACTTTTACTACACTTTCGATAGTACTTCAACCCACCCTTATACTAAAAGAAAGCTTGAACGACAACCGGCGTCACTCAGTAGCTATACCTCCATTCCCTTTTTTGCTTCCCTTTTATTCCTCTTTTTTGTCGTACTTCACTTGTTGGTTTTGTTAAGAATGTAAAGGAATTGACGTCTCCATCGCGATTCGTCACGCTTTACCGTCGACGCTATGACGATGCGATTTTTTCCGCCATTAAAACGAATATAAACCGCTTATTAAAAGATTTAAAACCTTATTCTATGGTGTTAAAGTTGGGTTTTCATTGGTAATGATAGTAGTATGGTATAGCTTAAAATATACAAGAGAAGTAGCATGAAGACCTCTCATAGGGAGACGTGATGACTTAATTTCATACGTCCATTTGGTATGGGTGCAAGTTTTGCATACGTTTTTTGTAGCCTTGAGCGTTTTCTAGTGATTGTAGTCATGTACAAAATGTACTAGGTACCAAGCAAAAAACTGATTGAATAATTCCAAGTCGATTTTCGCTCGCAAATTGCTTATTTCGCAGCCATGTTTTTAATTTTGGTAGTTGGATAGTTATTAAGTTTTTTGTTGTTATGACAGAAATTCGTTATTAAAGTTGTAAGAACTTCGAAATGTGTTTCGAGTTTGTAAAGCTCAACTTTTTAATTGGCAACGCTCAAATCATATCAGAAATAAAATTAGAGATCTTGATAAAGACAAAATTTTATTAAAAGTTAAAGGTTTTACGTTGAACAGTTATAAAAGTTTTGTTTTTTTATATTTTAATCTGAATTTATTTTATCACGAACATCTTTTCTTAAACGCTTGGTCCCGATTAAAAGTCGTGACGTCATCATTAAGTTGAGACTCATCAGGGATCCAGCTTAGCCCTTCGTATTTATCTTAGTAACTTAACAATTTCATAGTATTTGCGTTCGTTACACAACATTTACATTTCGTTTGCTTAGTTGGATAACTTGTTTTAACTTTAAGATAGGGCTGGTTGACGTCCTTTTAAATGAAACTTGTTCAAGCGAGCCAAAGTTGGCAACAAAATCTCGTATGAAGAAGGTATTTGATTGAATTTATCTGACAAAGTTTTTTATTTTAGGTTAAAAAATATATAAAATATAAACGGAAAACACAGACCAAATGCAACAAAACACTATTTCTAATCTTGACTCATGTTTTTCAACTAAAAAGCTAGTTCTAAAGTAACATACAAAGTTGTGGCAACCCTGTGTGAAACAGATGGATGTGAATTGAGACGTTAGTCCGTCTTGCAACCTGTAGGGTCCGATGTTTTATTTCTTTTAGTCCTCAACTATAATGGCTCTTTTTCCTTCACCTTTTTAGGTTTAAAAGTTTAACTTTGTATGAGAATACTCGTTAATTTGTTGTTGCAGCCATCCTGCAAATGTTGCGAATGTTTTGAAGTAAAATATACTTATTTTAAAACAAACGTAGGGAACTAAATTGAGGACGACATAATAGGCCAGAAGAATTATTGGAGTAGGCATTGCAAGCGATGAAATGATACAATCAGGTGAATAAATAGAAGCATCTACTTTGACACTAATCATGTAGTGTCAAGGTAAATGGTTCAACAAGTGTACGATTAGGTTGAAAATACGATTACGTCTTACAGCCAATTACTGTTCTTGCAGTATGGTAAACACATAAACGAAAATAAAGAACCTAATCACACACTTGATAATAATATCAAACACAGCAAATATCTAGTCAATCCAAGCAAGGATAAAGCGACACTCTAAAATAAAGTAGACGAATAGAATAAGCTACCCAAAGTAACAAAAGAAGAGAGCAGAACAAACAAAGAACACGAAAAAACTTCAGATAACCTAAAACAAACCGTTGTTCTACAAAACACTAAAACAAAACTTGACTTAACTAGTGTTCACAATATTCGGGACAACCTTGTTATCGAACAACATGGGTGATTAACAATTCTACAGCGAATCGATGTGTTGGGTGCGCGCCAACTGAGACTTTGATTTAGATGTTACGATAAAAATTTCGGAGTGTGTCGATTAGTTTTTTGGGATGGTTCCTGATATCCTGATGCCTTTATTTTTTACTGTCTGCAAATATCAATACCTACTATATCGAGTTTCAGATTTCAATTTTAGCTGAACCTTATATCGCTTGCTACAATGTTTTTATTTTCAGAAGATATTAGACAATAGATGCATCGGAATCCAAGGTATTAATGGCTACTTACTGTTTAATATTTAAAGCTGAATTGTCTGCTGTCTAACTTAATTCATTAAATCCAGTAGGCACAAAGATACACATCAAGCTATACGATTCCAGTAAAAGCTGATCTCGCATTTCAGAAGACGAATTTTCCGCTGCTTATTATTTGATTTCAATCAAGCGTATCTTGCGTATGTAACTTCCACTTTCCTAGACACGGATATCGATATCGGATATCTAAGTTCCTAGGTGATATTTAATGAGCTTTTTACTTCATTCATCTTCAATAATCACTCTCACTTAGTTTCCAAAACATGCGTAAAATAAAAAGGTTTTCCAAGCCCTCCGACAAACAAACGACTTTTTGCTAAGCGTTGCATATCGTTTTCATTAAACCAAAAGCAAAAAAATATCGGTCAAGTGCGTTTGGTAACCAAATTTGGGCAGGTTCCATTTATTTTTTTGTTAAAAACAGCTGCAATGTCAACTTTTAACGAAAAGACGTAATTTTCATTTCCTGGGACCACACGCGCCTTTTGGAATATCGATCACAATTTGTTCATTTATAAAGAAGTGCTTTTGTTTTTTATATCCACCAAGTATTTCTGTCAATGCAGGAAACACAAAAAAATGTGAATTTATGATATATAATATCATGAAGATTGGTTTGCTGTATGCTAGTACCTACTCGGTTTATTTTTCTCTGTAGCACATGACATAAAAGTTGTACGTACCACCCTCATTATCATACCGTATCATTTTCAGAGCACCCTCACAAAAAATAAAACCATAACTAACCTTCACAGAAAACAAACACAAACAAATCATATAGGAGTTAGCTATCTTATCGCGGAACCCTAAACATGAAGGGACGTTCGCGCCGCGGGCTCAGCACGTATATAATAATTATTGTTAGACAAGCATCGCATTCAAAAACGTCGACAAATCAACACACATGCACACGCAAACACAAAAACACACACATTTATATATAACATACACACATACTTATCCACCCCACACGCACAAATTCAAATTTCGAATACAAAGCGGCGCGTACGCATAAACCTTTTTACTCACACTAAGATAAACTTTATTCGCGTTATTAAGCCCTGTTACACACACGCGTTTTAACATCATAATTACGAGCGCCAGTGGCGTGCGTCGAGATGTAACGAGCTTAAGCAAAATGGCCGCCAATTTTTATTTTTATAGCAAAGGTGTAGGCTTAATGAGTTGATGTTTGAATGATGGATACGGATATTGAAATTATGTGTTGGATTCACGCTTAGCTATCATTTGTGGGAGATGAAACGGGTTGTGTTCATGATAGGTGTGTTACCCGTCACTACTTGTACTACACTGAGTATTTAATTTTATGTTGTGTTGCTTGATAATGTTAGGTACGTTTCAATAATAATCTTGCTGACCGCAACTTCGTTTCTCACATTTATATTTCTTTAAGAACACCAATTATACATTTACAAGGTGATCTGTACTTCGACGTACGTCCATTCTTCGTTGGCTACGTCGAAAGCTTTGTTAACGTATTATTCACTAGCAAATAAAATAGCACTGATGGCATTTTAATTAGAGTTTAGAGAAAAGTGATATTTAATGACGAATTTTGGGGAATTTTTTGAAACACAATTCTTGGATTTTCTCGAATCCCATAGATTTTCACCTTGGCTATAATATATATACTTAAGCGTTGCTAAGGAGTCACACTAACCCTTCAAAATCGATTCCTCCGTAGAGCTACCGGCTCCCCTTGGTTTGTGAGGAACGAGAGCCTCCATATCGATCTTAAAATCCCTACCATCCATCAGTTCCTCAAACGCGCTTCGAAGCGTTTCTTTGAGTCCGCGGCCAAACATCGCAACCCTCTGGTTGTCGAGGCCGCCAATTATGTCCCCAGTAAAATCAGTCATGTTCGCCGACCAAGGCATATTCTTACCGACCCAGACGACACGACTACCATCCATCAGGAGTCTAGTAGGGAAACGAGTACGTTAGGACACAAGTACAGACGCTTTCCGTCATTCCGACCTCGCCGTCGAGGTCCTTTGCGATCACGACCGCCGCGCCCCCGAGTAAATACTCCTCCCCGACCCTTGCTCGAAAACGAAGTGCCAGCAGTTGTAGCAGCTGAGCACGTAGCTTTAAATTCCCCGATTAATAATCATGATCAAAACTTTGATCCAGCCCGTCCCATCTTTGATGTCCTCCCTCCGGTAAACGCCCTAAGCCGAGGCTCGTACCCCACAGGGGGTGCCCTTAGCGAGCGTTCACCTAGTTTATAAGTTTAGTTTGTAAGTCCCTGGCTGGAGGCTTTGAGTGTAGCAGCTTAAGGCACCCACAGGTTTGCTCGGTTAAATAGTCATGGCCTCAGAGGCCAGCTATGAGATGCCCAACAGAAAAAAAAAAAAAAGGAGTCACACTATCATATTCTGCAAGGAATACGTCGAATTACAGGATTTAATAATTTAAAGTATGACTGTTGACTCATAGAAGTGGTATTGTGCAAGGCTTTTGACAAGCTTCATTGGTAGCTGTTGTAGAGGTACCTACTTTTGTGTGCTTTTCTGTGTAATTAAGTAATAGACTTTTGCGTTTAAAGTTAAGCTAAATTTATCATCAGTAAAGTCTTTGTCAATGCTCCCATTAATCAATTCAAATGTAACTTCCGCAATGATGACCCCACCGTTAATATAGCCTACCTTTATGAATAAAAGTACTAAGATTAAACTCTTGATACCCCAATTATCCCAAACAAGACAGACAAAAATAATCAGTCAAGCCTCGAGGTTCTTACCTATATGATAATGAAGCTACAGAATTAAGTTCGTTTGGCCACGACGGTAGCAGGAAACATTTAAGCATGACTTAGTAAGTGATTATCATTTATTAGTAAACTAGGCGCAGTAACTTAGAATAAGTAAGGCGAATGCTTGGAGAAATGGTAATTTTTTGAATAAATAAGAGTAGTTGGACAATGTAGCTGGGGAGTGTATTAAAATAACTTTTTTTGGGTACAGCGTGCCGAACGTCATTGGTAACAATACCTCTTATTCTATAGAAACTCCAAACTACGTTAGACAAAGTATTACCTTTTTTCTTAATGAAAATAATTTATTTTAATAATCTTATACACGCACATGCACCTAATGAAATATTATAATTGCATGATATCGGTAGAAAGGAGTTTTCCTTTCTACCGATAGAAAATTCTAAATCTGAATTGATAACAATCTTGTGAATATCTGGCTAGCACAAAATGCATGTAGAGGTCAGTAAACAGGTGGCTTGTGGCTAAGTAATAACAGCCGCACAGGTCTATCGATCAGGCTAAGCTACGCTTGCTGCGGTTAGTCTTTGGATAGGTGACCATCCATTACTTACCAAGACCCGTCCGTGCCTCGAACAGCACGTTAAGCCGTTGGTCCCGGCTGTCATTCGTGGATCTTTGACAGTCGTTACGGGTCGTCAGAAGCCCGAAAGTCTGACAACCAGTCTTAGTTTACAAGGGGTATCGTGTTACCCAGTAACTAGGTTGTGGAGGTTACATAGGCAATCGCTCCATGTAAAATACTGGTATTCAGCTGCATCCGGTTAGACTGGTAGCCGACCCCAACATGCTTGAGAAAAGGCTAGGCAGATGATGTCATGAAATGTGTAAAAATTGTAGGTTAACCTATTAATAAACAAATAAATAGACAGGTAGCTAGCTGCAATAGTATATATCCTGGAGGTATCTACAAGATACTAAAATTTATTTTGCACATGAAAAGCTTCGAAAAATTGCAACATTTTGCAAAAGAACATAAAATGATACTTTAAAAATTCTTGCCATGAATTTTCCCCTCCAAACAAAAAAAAAACTTTTGGAAACGAACCAACCAGTCAAAACAACGAAGACGAATCGGGTAGTAAACACAAAACAGTAAAAAATAAACAAGAAATTTTCTTAGAAAACGCCCCGATCCCTGATAACGTCAACGAAGAAAAATAACAAGAATTAAGCACTACTAAAAGAGTTGTCGACCAAATTAAGACAAGCAAGAAAAATAACGTACAAATAGACAATCAAGATTGTAGGAAGAATGAGTGAGTAATTATTAAAACAAGATTATTATCGGAATCGCTAAGTCTTGTCCAAAACGGGTTCCTCCTAGATTAATAACGCGCGTCAGTCATTAACGCTATACATAGTAATTGCCTGGCACTATTATGATGAATTGTCCAGTTTTTGTGGGTAGATTCTCACCGGCTACTTTTTAACGCTTCGAGGGATTTTGGTACATTAACGTGGGTACATTAGAAGCGATTAGGCTAGGAATTTTCTATGTACTCTTTTGTGGATGGGAAAAGAAAGGTGTGTTTGACGTTTTCTCTTTAGTTTTGTGGCTTGATGATCTTTGTTATGTCATAATTATTCCACAGATAATAATGACACTGGCAGCTCTTAAACGTGGCTTATTTTCTGATCACGTTTAGTTTGATAGGTGAAATTCACCCTTAGTTTCATATTTGGAACTATTTTTATTTCAAAACAAAACAGGGCCGTAGCAAGACTTGAATTTAAGATAGGGCAGCTTTTGTTACAGGTAGGGTGGAAATAAAAATGTTGATCTGTTCTGGTTAATAAATTTTTGACTTTCTTGACTGATATTTGTAATATGTGAGTCAGATGCTTAATTGTCGGGGGTGATATACAGATAAAAATAAAAAAGTAATTTATTCTGACATACATTATTGTTTCTCCAATCATGGCCAAACATACCTACTCAATATAAAGTCTTTCCTTAAAACAACTGAATTCGAATAAGATTCAGAATAAAGAATTATTTTATTGTGATTGTAAGATGCCGTGTTTAATTCAGAATTGTTTCAATGTCATAACTTAGCTGCACAGTACTTTGCTTATAATTAGTTGATATTTAGAATAGTTGTTTTTTTTTAAAGAATTCCATGGGCATTGCCCCACAATGTCCCTCCTTCGCTACGGCCCTGAAATTTTTTATGGCCAACAAAAAATCAACTCATAGCTTCTTTGCTGTGAGTTGGTTTTTTGTTTAATTTGCTACACCTCTTGGTGTAATCCATGTCAGTGAAAATGAGCTCATAATTACTAAAAATGCACTAAATGTTCCAAAACCCACAATCATACCAAAAACGATTAATTACAACGTCTTCATTTTCTTTTTCGACCCTTTTTACCAACAAACAGTACTTCAAACAATATGATAATGTGGTGAGTAAAAATATCCTTTTCGTTGTAGCTAATTCGTTTACGAATGCCGACGAAGTCACAAAAGAACTTAAGTCCTGTCTTATTTAAATTAGGCTCTAAAATAAATACAACAACGCTAGGCTACTTTAGGTGTTAAACACACTGAGAGCGAAGCGGACGCGATTTCACGCGGCAAATGTACAAAGACGTGTCCCGTTTTATGAGTGCTACGGTTTGTCCACAGAGGGTGATCAGCAATGCCTCCATGAGCATCTAATGCTTTACTTAAATAAACAAGTACGCTCTCTATAGGTCTCGATTTCACGCGGCAACTGCCGTTCGTTCCTAGTCCCCGTTTTAAATAAATTAGTGACCTACAACTGCACTCGCTGTATTTAGAGCAACAATGTACAAGTTAACTTTTCGCGTGTTTATTTTTCTGCCCGCACAAATATACAACGTGAATTTATTTCCGTATCTATAGAGGTAAAAAAAATTATTAAATAAAAAAAAAAACATGTTGAACCTGTTGAAATTTTTCACAATACTGACAGATAAAGTGATGAGACCCAAATACGTTCTTTCAAAAAAGTTGATAAATATGACGGTAATAAACACAAAGCAGGCTCTACCAACATATAGGTAAATATTGAGACATTAAATAGGTCTCTTCTTGGTCGCGTACTTCATTACTAAAGATCGTGTCTCTGAGAGGCTTTCGTGGCTTTATATTTGATATTCTTCCACTTCGTTCGGATCTCCGCTTCTCTCAGGGTGATCGTAACAGAGAGTCCAGTGAAGGCATTTACTTGGTCTGACATTAAATAGGTACCTATAATGAAAATGTCATGAATGAGAGTAAAATGCCACCAACACAATTAACCCAAAAGCAGTCCTCTCAGTGTGCAAGACCCTTAAAAGGTTTTTACAATCTGTGCCTCCGCTCGCGAACGCTCTCAACCAAATTGTATTATTTTGCATTTATTTTTGACAAAGCATACTTTAGACTGAAGTCGGTGGATTTCTTTAAAATTTTAATTAGTATACTTCAAATTTTATTCCTTTGTATTTGTAGGCGGTGTCTTCAAAGTCTAGACTGTCTCAGAAAATAATACAGAAACAGGAAGACAGTGGTTTTGTTTTGTCTGTGCCTCTCCTTCGGGTGTTTACAGGAAAATGTTTCAGTCTCTTTGTTGAAAAGGTTTTGGCATCTTTTAAGAAGCTTGCTTAGGAATATCTATTTTCACGGTAAAAATCCGAGTCTATTCTTATAAGCCTTTTCTTCGTAGAAAATCTTTGTATTAATATAATTTAATGAATCTAACACATTTAGTGAAATTTATTCTCCGACATTGATTACTAACAGTCTCACATTAGATTCGATTATAATATCTACAGTTCTATTACCTTGTTCAAAAGCCAGCCATAATTTTCTAAAACCACTCTAATATGCAAGAATCTCCATTAATCTCTAAAACCATACGTTTCCACGATTAATCACGAGACCATGTGAATATGTCTCTGGTAAATTTTCATAAAATAATCATCTGAACACGTTTCAACACAAAATTAGTAGTAAATCGCCACACTATCGCGACTCAATTACCAAAAACTCATTTTAAATGTCGTTTCAAACGATTATTAATCGATTCAAACTACATTTTATCCATTCGATTTGAATTGATTTTCGATTCCGTTAGCAAAGGTGTAAAATATATTTTTATAATCTTTAACGTATATATCTTTTTGTTATTTATTATTTACATCAATTAACCCTTGTACGTGGGTAATATTAACATATTAATATGATTCGAGATCGTAAATTATAGTCGTTTCAATATGCTCGACTGTTTTTGTAGTTAGAAATTGAGACTGATTCAATTAATAATTTTGACGTTGTGTTTAGTTCGTAGTTTTTTGTTCATCAACCTTTTTTGGTTTAAGTAGATCTTTAAGTAGATGATTACCTTGTGTTGTTTCTTTATGTAAGTAATTGTTAGGTATCGCTACATAATTAACCATCAATGATTAATGATAAGTATTTTTATCATTTTTTTATTTGGACATCAGTGTGGCTATTATCAGATAAATAGTACCTACAAATATTGAACAACAGCTGCTTAAAAAAATAAGCAAGCTAAGTTCTTGACCTTCCTATTAATGACTAAAACACATCAAATAAATTGTTTCTTTGATCATATAAAGATACCTACTCTATATATTACACTGGAACTATACATTACACCGGAACCAAACTTTGCATCCCAAGAAACCATACAAACTCCACATTCATTCCCTTTTGAAGTTCAATCACCTTCACCTTACACGAAAGAAGTTGTGCAACTAACTATTCAGAAATTTCTATTGAATACACTTTTTCTATTAAATAATATTCTCACGATTTATACACTAGCTAATTTAGTTGGAGTAATTAACACGTTTATTAATAATGTGCAACAAACCATGTTCTATAGGAGTGTAGAAAGTTACAATTAAATTTTTAGACTTTATAATTTCTTAAAAAATAGAATGACGGAGTTGTGGTTGAGCACTTATAACAAGAATTCCAAGACTATTCTCAAAAAGTCTCTTCATAAAGGCTATCATACTCATTTAGAAAGAAAAGACTGTTAATATTTATCTACTACTTTATCTCTATGTAGTGGCTGTAGCAAGCGAATTCGCTCTTTCTTTTCTTTCATCGTTTACACATTTAACATGTCTTTAACAACCTTAACCGCCACATCCTCAGGACTTTTACTTATTGTCCAACCGTGAAAATACTTATTTGGCCCAACAATAAACGAACCCTTAAGTTCACACCAGTCCTTGACTGTCCGAGCCAAAATAACTCCATACAAAGCCGCCGACTGGGCTCGGTTCTCCGAAACGCTTCGTACAATTTGTCCTGCTCGTTCGCCTGATATCTAAATTAGTTCTATCTTTTTTTGTTTTGTCTCTGACGGCTCAATTAATGACGTGAAATCTCAAAGGTTTTATTCGCTGATGCTTCATTTCAACGCGAAATGAAGTGCGGCTGCTGCGCTGTTTGTTTTGGATGGGTTAGCATGTGATGTGTTTATTAATTCAGTATGATAGTTACTAGAATTTGTATCTTTAACTACGTGAGTAGTGGTTAGGGAATTTGGTTTTGTTAAACCTCTAACATTGTTTTAATAATTACAAACTATAATTTTGGTTTTGTTATTATTTGGGTGTACTATAAGTACACCTCTGTCCAACCCTTCGGGGAAATACAGGTGTGAGGTTTTGTTATTTGTAAACTAATATATTATTATAAAACTATTTACTTCAAAACCACTAGACGTTTATAAATATTCTTTAAGATCTTTATTGGTTCCAGACGTTATAATTTACAAAAGCTCATTTAATAAATGAGAACCCAAGAGGTTCTTGAAAAGTGGAATCTTGAAAGAGTCTAATCAAAAGAAGTAATATTTCATACTATTTACAAGCCTATTCAACCATTACTTGGGTTCGCAGGCAAAAACACAACTTTCTGCCTCAGTACGTTTCAGCAAAATGAACGAAAGTAGCTGGACAGAACTTATTACCGTACTGAATACAGTTCACTAAAATGTCACATACGTTAAAGCTAGGTCATAACTTCACAAGCTATGCAAATATACGAATATTTATCTGAGCATAATATAAAGCTGTAATAACCCTAGAAAAGACTACACTATCTCAAAAACCACGTCCGTATCGAACCTGGATGAGCCTACTTCATCATATAACTATGCAATAAAAGAACCTAGTATAGGATTTAAATCGAACCTATCGACAGAATCACCAGTTTCTTGGTTTGTTTGGTACTTTTTACGGGTAAACTATCGGACTTGTTTCGATAAGAAAACAGGCAGCTTTAAATATTACAAAAAAAAAAAATTAGGCTCCTTCTCATCCCTAAATCCCTAAAAACTTCACACATTAACGGTCGTTGAGTCATCCAAGGTTTCAGAAAAAAAAAAAATTACCAAGTTGCATGATTATTGTACAATGCAATAAGTGATTCTCCAATAGAATTTTACGTACTTGTTCAACAGCCAATGTGTTTTTGTACCCATTCAATAAACACGGCGATATAAAACAGTTTCTATGTCTGGAACGTGATTACGCATGAATGTGACGCCATAATCTTAATCCGCCGTATAAGCAGCCGTTTGGTTGTAAAAATAAATGTTTACTAGTGTCGCGTCTAGTTAATGTTTTTATTGGTCCTTTAAAGTTATTATCAATTTAGTATTGCCTTCGTTATATGTGCCATTGAAGGCTTATACAGTGTGAGTCTTCATAATGTGCACGAATCGAAATGAGGGAATCTATGCTTAATTTTAACGACAGAAGAAATATTTTAAAAAATCTAGTTATTTTTTTAATACTTTTTATGGAATTATAAATAAAAAATTGTAACAAAACTGTGTAACTTTTAAACTGAATCAGCTTTTGCAATGAAACAAACTCCATAATGATTGGAAGTAAGTAGGTGTCCACATAAAATTAAAATTGAGAAAAAAACTACCCTCAATTGAAAATAAACATATTTTTTTAGTAAAAATCTGTATTTTTTTCATCAATTTTTACAACAATTGTAAAATTTATAAATAAGATGCCCAAGAGAATAGAAAAAAAAAACAAAAAAAAATATTTTGACCATTTTTTCCGTCGATAAAATTAAGCATAGATTCCCTCATTTAGATATGTGCACATTATGAAGACTCACACTGTATAACTATTGCCTGACTGTGGCGTTTCCACATTTGTTTCAAATGTTACCATTCCTATCTGGTCTTCCTTTGATATTCCTTATTTTAATATAATTATGCCACTTCTATTACATATACACTCAAATGCATACAATTTCCTGTTACACAATATCCATCTAACTGCAAACCAATTCCCGGAATTAACTAAAACATTTAATACTACATTAGCAATATCCCGTTTTGAATTCGCGTGACCAATAAATTGAGTGAAACCGGTAACTATAGGATATTAGTATCTATTACAGAAATAGATAGCTTGCAATGCCTAGGTATGGCGACTTCGGCGTAAATCTTGATCAGAGACACGCACCTGTTAATGTTATGGTAATAGGAGGAACGTGGGTGTGATTTGAAACTGAATAGCGTTTCCTAGAAGATGATAATTGTATCTTAGTAAGTAAAACTAATAGTACACCTTCAAAGGAATAGAAGATCCAAATATTATAGGTACCCTATTTAGCCCATGTTTTCAAAACGTAAAGTCACTTTGATTGGGCAGTTATTTTAGTTTTTTTACACGAAAGAAGATGTAGAAACTACACCCAATACAACACAAAAGCATTAAAAAAAACATTTATTTTCATTTTGGGACAGCTAGATCCAAAGGTTAGTATAGAAAAAACTTATAATCTATTGTTAGTACTTAAATACAATTCCAAAGAACAACACTCATTACATACATTCTATATAGGTACCTACAAATGCCCCTGATGATGCCATTGATGGATCTGAATTCAGATATTAATGAGATTTGAGGTGATTCAAGATATTTTTGATCAATTTTAATCATTATGTCAACTACTTGTGGTATTTACTTTACTTTTAAACTGCATATTGCAATAATTTAACCATCATAATTAATTAATCCTTTTAAGTTTTCATTTCATATTTATCATGAAAACATAATAATAATTAATATTACATACTTCGAAATTTTGGCAGCTGCAGTTCTGACAAGCATATTAAAGTTTTTCTTTAATAAAATTTGTAATTACGCTGTGTACATTAAATTCAATTAGCGATCGTGTTTAAACGTTTTGCAGCTGTGCTTTTAGAGTTTATCGATGTTCGAGTATTTGTTAATTAAGCTTTTAATGTACTACTTCCTATCGGAATACAATCAAGTGAAGAATTACTCAGGTTATGTTGAAATGCGTAAAATTGTAGAACATTTATCTGTGATCATTCGTGACGATACAGTTTAAAGAACTGATGAAAGAGGAAGAAGAACAGAAAAAATAAGAAACAACTTAGTATATCAACAATATCCTACTTTAAATTCAGAATCCAATAAAATCCTTATCAAATTTTAATACGAAACCAATTACACTATCGCACAAAATGTCTTTTTACACCACCATTTACGACTGACGGAAACTGTCAAATAAAATGAGAGGCTGATATTACAATCACTGGCAACACCTAGCTCTAATAAAATTGATACCAGTATTAAAACAAATAGATAACGTGTACGAGAGCAACGTCGACATTAATGTGCCTTGTCAGTTTATGAGGTAGATGCATTAATATATATTAATCATTTGGGAGCCACTAATAAAGGTGAGCCGGAAATGTCTACAAAATATTGAGTTACAACTTGATTTCTTTTGGTGTTTATTTATAGTGTCGATGATTAGAAAGGTTTGGGAGATGGAAGAAAGAATCAGAGCAATATTCTTGGTGATAATATGTATCTAGTACTAAAAATACCAAAATGTTGCAGGGATGTTTTGTTTTGTTTATTATTCAAGAATCGTAACATTTATGCTTATGCGTTTAGTGAGTTTCTAATAATATTCTTCATAGCTTTGAATTTTAAAGTAAGGCAAAAGCCTGCATATATCTACAACTAATCTTACTGAATTCTTCTTATTATTTCGAAGATGATGATGTTGTTACAATACACAAGAGAGTCGTGCGAAGAAATAAATACTACGCAAGAACAACCTTTGAAAACGTAAAACGATAAAAAGTAATTCTGATACAATATATGACCCTTTAGTACGCCTTCAGGCAGAAATTAAAGATGGCGATGATAACTGACGATGAATATTTATTCAGTATTTCGACTTACTGATTATAAAATCACATTCTTTGCCGACTTAATAAACAATTGGTATCGATAACATGCTCAAATCGAATTAATGAGCCGGTAAAAGAAAGTACAATGACACTCATTTTCATATAAATGCAATTTGTCGGTTGAAGATATTTACTTAATCGCTTATATATTATACATATCTAGTCTCACCTCATCTGTTTCGAACCTGTCATTTATTAACGCAAAGATAGTTAATATTTGTTTTTAATGGCATTTCTTTTGATTCATAATTAAACTATACATTTTCTAGATATTTTACGTTTAAAAATTGTTACAATGCAAATTTATATTGTTCCTACACTAAAGGGAAATCAGCGAAACAATGCTCATATTCATAAAATGAAACCTTAGTAAGAACGTTATGAAAATTCAGTGCTGGACACAAGATCCGACACTGGTGATATAAAAAATTAATAAAACTCTGCTTATATGATAAAGACAACTGCGATCCTCACATAAATAAGCGTCGGTCTCATCTTACAACGACTTGGCGACGTGTAAAATATTGTTATCGATAATAAAACTACAATAATTCAAAGAGCAGAACGACTTTATACTGAATCTTGTCACGTATTGAGAAATTTGAGAACAACATGTAAAATAATCTCGAACGATATAAAATAAGATCGCTTTTATGAATAAATTATAGCAATGTAAAGTATGATAAACGATGGTAAGGATCGTAATGAAACGGCATGAGGTGTACAACCTACCACGTAAGTTAGAAACGATGAATTTGAATCTTAACATACTGTTAATAAAGTTGCTAATGAACAATGCTCTATGAATGATGATGGAACTTGCGTGGATGGATATACGCCTCACATCAAGCGCAGCGGGTGGTTCCGACAAGTAAACTAGTATCTCGCAGGGAGGGTAACGTAATAATCTTAGTATTAACGACCAAGATAACAAGGCACTTATTAGCTGAGGAAGTTGGAACAATGAATTTCTAGATAGAGGTCAAGATTAAATAGTCGTTGCCATTAATACCTATGTTCATTGAACACTCACGATTCAAATGATTATGTTGTTACGAATAATTAAATTTCTGACGTTTTTAGATCAGGTCATTGGGTTGTTGAAGAACGTCTTACTAGCAGAGTGCTAGTTATTATTAAATTGAGTTATGAATTTTAATAAAGTTATTATCTTGGACTTGAAGTATATGATCTTTTGTTTTTACTGTAGCGTGTTCTTGTAGCAAGTCATTATTAATTTCTGTTGAGTTTATAGCTTCTACTTAATTTTTATGATGCTTCATTTTACGTTTGTCTTAAAATAACTAGATAACTTGATTATAATGGTAGTGATGGAATAAAAATATACTTGAAAATGTAAATGTAACGGATATCATCTTGAGATACAGAATAAATGATAAAATAATCTTGAGATTAAGGTACAAAAAATGTGATATGAAACCCGAGCTTGCCTTGGTGTGGCATTAAATTGCCTTAACGAACATGACAGCACAAGCTGACATTGTAATAATATTAATTGTATTAATTATAATCAGATAAATAAACACAAAGTGTTCTATAACAGCAACATTAAATGTCAATGGGCGGATAACTAACAAGTTTGTTTTTATTGGCAAATTGATTATTTATTTATACCATAAACTAAAAAAACCTGCACATTTTTCTAAGATCCCTCTGTCACCAAAAAAAAAAAACAAGTTTTGCTAATTAAGAGAACAGTTTTTTTCTTTAGGTATAATTTATGTTCCCACTTGTCCTCGTATTTAGCTTTGTAACTTGTATCAAAGTGTGCCAAAACCTGATGGTGAACCTGCATAACAGCCTAAACCCAGTCCCTTATTAAAACACAACTTAACTAGATGAAACAATTCAAAAAAATCAATTCACGAGATATGATTTCAATTGAAAAACACGTAGAATTCTCGTCTCACAAAGCATGCAGGTATTATTATGAACATAAAGCCCGGAGGTTGGAGACAGGTGACAAAAACTGTTATGAATGCCGGACTGAACTTGGTTTTTGCGTCGAACCCGTCCTGAATGCACGGCCCACACTTAAGAATGCAGTAGCACTGAGCTGATGGGATGTAAGACGAGCGACCGAGATTTGGCCAGGGAAACAGCGATTGGTTGACAACTTTCGTTTTACAGGAAAATGATTACTTTGCTGCTATCGCATCATTTATCATTTAGTACAGATAGTGCCATCCACGAAGACGCGCCCCACTCCGCGATTACTGTACTGTAAGCTGTACTCTATCTATAACTGGTTTGTGGAGATCAGAAAGGCAGTCACTCCATATAAAATACTGGTATTCACCTGCATCTAGTTTGTTATTTATTATAGTATTGGTGGCTCGTAACCTCTAAAACTTTACTTCAGTGGTCATTTCCGTAAACTAAGGTTTATCGGTTGGAAAACTCCACCTTACATAAATAAGTCAGCGCTGGTTTATCTATGTGGTCTTAATTTGAAACTTGGTTAAATGCATTTAGTTGTTCAAGTATCTTACCATCATCCTGTTCATCTAAGCTACTTCTAAAATTAGTTTGGTGGTGCATGAGCTGTAATTACTAACTAATAATTTCACTTCACGAATAGTTCCATCATCATTGACTCATATTTCCAATACACGTTCAAATATTTTAGCAGCCTTTTCTTTCCATATCATCGTATTTTGTATCTCATAACTCGCTAAGCTCATGTCTTTATGGCTCTACCTTCGGTGTAACGTTACATAACTGCGCAGTTACACTCACAACACTGTTGCCGCTATCGCCATCAGCCTTATGAACTGTATTTTCTTTTATAATTTAACAAAATAATTATCTTCAAGTATTTCATATTTAGACAGAGAGAGGTGGAAAGAGAGTAGAGAGGCCTTTGCCCAGCAGTGGGACAATAACGGCTATGTAATGTAATGTAATTTCATATTTTAGTTAGATGTGCTTTACATCTTTATCAGTTTCGTTATTTTTGTTATTGATGGATTTTTAGTAGTAGTTTACGTACAATTTCATCTTCTTCAACATTTTTTACGACAGTTTTGCTTCCGTGGTTACGTCAGATATAATAATATTGATGTGAAATATCTACATAGCGATGCAGTGTACTTCTATGGGAATAGCTGCAGTGTCTATCTCTATATTAGTGACATAATGATCATCATACTTCATCAATCTGGGATGATTGAAAAGGTCAGAAGCCAAATGGACAGTTAATGATGAAAATGATGACTGTCAAACTTAATATACCTACTCATCTACTACAACCCTAAACGCAGTCAGAGTCCTACCAAAAAAAACTGCAAGTAATCGTACGATATTGAACAACTATATTATTTCCTGCTTTAATCGTTTATGAATAAAGAACGAACATTAATCTTGTAAGCAAACATCCAATATGATTATTATCTCAAATCATCGGGTCGGTATCTCCGTATGAGATCTGATTGTACACACAATATGCTTAATTGCATCGTACGGTGTAAGCCTGATGGTAATCGTACGTTCATTTTTAAATAAAACTCTTTATGTGCATGTGAGCTTGTAAATGTACTTATATATCGGTACCAAAGTGTGTGCTTGGTGATTATGGCAATAGGTATAGTAAATAAACGAAATACAGTGCACCAAGCTTATTTACATCAATGTCAAGCAATTACTATACACATAATCAGATAAAAAATATATTAAAATGACTAACTACACAAATTGAAGAAAAAATATATTATAACCCTTTGATATTGTAATGCTTTTCAACAACTCAAAAAATGACAAGCCCTAATGATTTTACGTTGCCGTCAAAACAAAATGTATGCCTTATTTTTAGGAAGTCGCAATTAGCTCATCAGTGCATTCAAAATAAACCAACCCTTTGAAGTTAAGTGTTTACTATCCCATCAAAAAGCACCCCTCGTTTACGACTGGCAGTCAAAATAAATTCTCACATATCACCGAAAACATTTTCAAAATCATCCACATTTGTTCCCAATTATATCGTTGATGTACACACTGTGAATCGTACGGATGTCAGTCTGTCTCGTAATTAATATCTCCTGAACGCTCTTTCAACACATGTGGGTTTACGGATTTATTGCATAACTTAGTTTTTTTGCTGCCTAGCTCCTTGTCTTCGATGATGCATGGGGTTCATATCCTTTGGAAGTTTTGCTAAATGTGATCCGTATTTGAAAGTTATTTGTTACTGTTGTGCAGACAGGTTTATTTTGGTGAAAGACACTGTTGTTTGGTGTCAAGTTAAGATTAGGGTGACTATTATAATACGAAATTAATTATCAATAAATTAAAAGTGCCTCACAGATTTAAAATACTATTCCAACTTTCGATCATCAGTCTATTTGCAATAATTGTTCTTTTTAGGGTTCCGTACTTCAAAAGGAAAAACGGAACCCTTATAGGATGAGGTACGGAACCCTTATAGGATCACTCGTGTGTCTGTCTGTCTTTCCGTCTGTCACAGCCAATTTTCTCCGAATCTAATCGACCGATTAAGTTGAAATTTGGTACACATATGTATTTCTGTGATCCCAAACACGGACGTATAACGTAAATAAATGAATATTGAATATGAGGGTCACTTTTGGGGGAAAAATAAGATAGTTAAAAAAAAATAATTGGCAAACTGTACCGTGAGACACATTAATGAAATGATAGGGCTTGTTGCGAGGATCCCAATTTTTAATATAAATACATTCAAAGATATTTAAGAAAACAGATGCATATTAACCATTTCCCCCATTAATTATGTCCGAAACACCTAGCTTAAAATTTTGAAAAAACTGCAGAGAATGGTTCTTTACTCATAGATTACGTGAAAACGAAAGGGTGGGTGGACTATGTAGACAGTCCTGTTTAGACGCTACCAATGGACCAAATTCAAAGATACAACTAAATAAGACATCTAAGTGCTTATCAAGTGGTCCTCGAGCAGATTGTCGGCAACCATGGTGTTTTATGTTAACTATATAACAGGCTTTATCAGCAATTTTATGGGGAATTGATAAGAGATAACGCAGACCCTCTTTAGGAAGTGCTCTAATAGAGATGTTGGTGAAAGAACATAAACTGGCTGTTTGAGAAGGGATAAAATTGGAGTAATTAAAAATTAACGAGGATTTAATTTATTATCCAATTCTTAATTCATTAGGGTATAATAAGAAATTCACTAAAGGGCATCTACACTACAGTTTTACTATACATAGTTTATTTTTTTAATAAAAAGTCCTTCAATAAAGGACACTACAAAAAAGAACGCATGCAAAATAAAATCAAATGAATTCATTTTCCATAAACGCCCTCAACCCAACCCATAGAGAAATTCAACCCTAATGTCCATTTTTAATTACAAAAAGGCCCGCATATAATATCCCCACACAAACACAGACAGAAAACAAACAACCTTTTTTAGGCCGGCGACAGAACCAACGTTATCAACGCGGTGTTAGGCCGCCGACACACTCGGCCAGATAATGGCCAACCCGGTCAATATTTGAAAACCCATCAGTGACAACGACGAAATGACTTCTTCACTTTACTAAGACAATTTTAAAGCAAACCAAAATAACACGAAATTGAACTCTACAGCTTCGACAATAAAGTCGATACTGTTAATGATGATAGTCATCTATGTGTGCGTGTTTGACTACTTGATCCATTAGGTATCGCTTTGAGTATTAAAAATAAAAAGATGACGTAGGAAATGTCTCTGGTAATGATTTCGTTCGAGTCGATATAATAGATTTTATGTAAGTAGTTTAAGTAGATGCTCAAGAAGAATTTAGTGTAAGAGTACTTTTCAAAGTAAATGAGCTTTGTAATACTGGTGAATTAACTTTTGATCTCAATAAAAAAGTTGTTAAAAGAATAGTCAATAACTTTGTTAAGCTTTAATGAGGATAACTACTTAAACTCAAACTTAATATAGAAGTGATAAAAATTCATGATGCATGTTGCATAACTTGTGATAGTCAACTTTAGGTTTTATTTCATTACAACCCAAAAGTCACAATAGATTTCGAAATGAACTCGAAGCTACACATACTCGTAATTGATTAATTTCAGCTTAACCTGATGCTACATACAGTGAAAATAATAACCCTTTTAAAGATACAAAGAAAATTCACAAGAAACTTAAATCCAATCAAAATCTATCACCTCTTATAAAATTAGAAAGACTTTAAACAACCAAGCACAGACTTGCACGTCCCAAAAGTAAAAAGCACAATAAATTTAAAAACAAAACAGGCAGAGTAAATAAAGATTAAAGTATTTAATCAGTTTGTTCTCGTTGTTTTAAAAGTTTCGACATGACTTATATCTTGTGAACTTTTGGTTAAATTAACGTTAAGAGAAATAAGGGGAATTTAAGAAAGGAAAACAAATTAAAGTCCTGAAACTTTGACCACAAATAAGAAAGCTAACATATTATTTTGTAGTCTGATTTTTGGAGCAAAGGAAATGGGAGTGGATGGTTGGTTAGTGACGGTGAAATAGAGATATTTAACGAGAGATTCCAAGAATTTGATCGATACTATATTCATACGTAATGACGAAAGCAAAATATTAAAACCTGAAATGAATATAGACTTAGATAACACAAAGATTGACAAAATAGTTACTGTAATAAAAAAAAATAACCAAAATCGGGCTCTCTTTAACACAAAGATATACTCACAAAATTCCATACACGACAAGACACCAACTTACCTGTTGAAGACAAAGTTAAAAATGACATTTAAAAACGACATTTAAAAACAATTATAAAAAAGCATCAGCTCCTATCGGTACATTAAAAATTGACAGTGCATTAGTATTTATAGGATTTTAAGCGTAGGTGTGGGATCAAAGAAAACATTATGCGTTTCTTATACGAAGATAGTGACGTTATAGACGCCTATTCCATACGGTAAAGATTACAATTTTATTTACTACTCAAAAACGTTTGATAATCTATGTCTTAATTAACTAAGCGAGAGAGAACCCCGTACCATGACAGACATACGTTCCACCTTTGAGTTTAACGACAAGAATTCACCATTTGAAAATACACTTTAGGAAGATATAAATTGAGTTGAATTTTCAGTGTAGAGGCTAAGGATGATAAATCGTGATCAACTATCGTTTAAAGTTCATTAGTAGCGGCCCCTTTACATGTGTTGCGCCGGCAACCAATATCCATTTGCTTCGGGCTGATTTGATTAGAGCTTATTTTTATAAATAACACCACAACATGCTTTATTGTGATGCATGTTTAAATTAAAATTCTTTCATACAGCCTCCTTCGTCGTAAAATCGACATTAAAACTGTAGAGGAAAAAGATAAATTTTATTTTAATAAGATCCTTTATCTGGATGATCGGGCTCATAAATCTCATCGAGATCCGTCCAATTCAAAATTTAATACTGTAACATAAAACAAACAGATTGACAAAGTACTAGTTGTAATCCTTAAGGAAATTTATTAAGAAGTATTCGTATCAATCACAAAACGTAATCCTGTTCGGTCGTAAACAATCTTTGTGAGCTCAGGTCTTAATGAAAGCGGAGCGAGGAAATTGTTTGTTGTCGATTATTAAGCAATTATGGGTAGACTTTGTATTACTGGTTGTTAGTTTAGTAATGGACTGTCAATACACAATCTGTCATCTATCATCATCATTCTCCTACTATTAGTCCTATTTATTTATTTTCAATATTTATTTTTCTTCCATACTTTTCTTCTAGTCCTAATCTCGATAGTCCCCTTTCTTAGCCATTATCATCTTGCACAACGTCCACCCATCGTTTCTTTGGTATTTCCCTACTCTTATAGCCATCCACATTTATACTCAAAACATTCCTCACGACATTTTTCTCATTCCTCCGGAAGGCACGAATACAACATTTCAAATTCTTGTAACAAGGGCTGAAAATGTCACATTCATTGTTAGATGAGAGAATAATAGTTGATGTCAGTTTAAAAATCTCTACGCTTGTTTCAACTAGAACCGCAATATATAATCACCTGTGTGTTGATTTGTCGGCGGTTGTGTGTTGTTTGGCAATATGAGTGTCCAGAAAAACAAATCCATACTGTCAAGCGTTTTCACAGACTTCCCGCTCTCATTGCCACATAGCCTTCACTAACAAAAACACTTTACGAGCCGTCACCTCGTTTATTACTAAAACCGTCACAGTATAACAGAATTTAGGATATAGTGCAGTGAATTGATAGTACTGTTCGTACTTACGATCACTTAGTTAAGTGATAGACAAAATACAGTACTCGAATCGAGCGTAAATTTATGTCACATCAACCATTAGGAAGACACGCTTCAGTATTAGTGACAGAAGTGGAGGTTGCCACTCTACAATGCCAAGCTTGATCTAAACTACATAGCATAATGAGCCAATAATGTTCCCACTGCTGGGACACAGGCCTTGTCTCTGTGAGAGGGAGAGGGCTGAAATCTACCACGGCCCAGTGCGGGTTGTTAGATGTCACATGTCTTCGAATTTTTGGTTCTAGGACATGCCGGTTCCCTCACGATGTTTTTCTTCAACGTTTTGAGAGCATTGATGATGAACTTATTTACACAAAGTAAAGCGCCTGCCTAGATATGACGTACAAGTCGTAAGTCAGGTCCCATTACCACTGGGAACATTATAAGCTAATTATGCTTATGCATATGGATGCTCGTGGTAAAAATATTAGCTAATAAGAACGATGGCAGCAGGGCTCATTGTCCAGGAAACTCCGAGTGTACGTTTAAGTACCGTCACTGATGGATACAGAAAGAATTGACGAGGTACAAATTGAATTTGCAGTTAACTGCTGAACTTGAAGTTGTCCCATTTCAATTTGAATTACGGGAAGCGTCCTTATGCCCTTTATAAACAATCAATTCATGAAGAACATGTCGTGGGGAAGGTAAGAGTAGGAAAAGACTAAAGAAGCGATGTTATTTTAGGAATTTTCATTCAAATTGTCTGCAAAATATTAAATGTCTACTTGGAATTCCTTGCTTCCTTGCTTGCTTGGAACTTCTTCTCTTCGTGTGGTTAGTGACTAACCTGGTGTAAGAGTTTTAAAGCCACCCATGGGCCTCTGACTTGGCTCCCATGCCGTCGAGAAATATCTCTCAGGCATGGGCGTTTCCTCACGATTTTTTCCTTCACCGTTTTAGAAGCAAGTTAGAGTGAGTGAGTTTAGTTTTGGAATTAAATAACATAATTCACTTGTTAGAGTGTCCCAAGTGATGTGCATATTGGTACAAGCACTTATGAAGTTGTAATAAACACCACTGATCATTGCTGCTATTAATATGGCAACTTACTGGGCCAAACAAATGTAAAACCGGCCAAGTGCACACGAAGGGTTTTGTACCATCGTATAATATATTTGGCAAAAAAACACCGTAATAAAACACGTTTCTTGTATCGGGACCCCTTTAATTTTTAACTTTATTTTATTTTTAGTATTTTTTGTAATACGGACAATAGAAATACACAATCTCTGAAAATTTTAACTATCTATCTCATGTCTCATGTCTATGTTCATGAGATACAGCTCGCTAACAGACGACGGATGGACGGACAGCGGAGGCTTCGTAATAGGGTTCCGTTTGGTAGGTACCCTTCGGGTACGGAACTCAAAAAAGTGCCATCGACTCGATAAGAAGAAGAAAAAACAATGAATGGATTGTGTGAAAGATAATAATAGAACTAGAAAAAGAGTGACTACACTGAGATGACGACTAACAGATATTGGAAGAAGTAAACTTACATGACAGACAATAAGTTGGGGCAAGTCAGGGGAATGAATGATGTTTTAGTGGCATGAAGAACAGGGTGTAAAGTTCACTCATCCACCATAGAAAAAGGAGGATCCTCCGACCAGACGGGTGTTGTGTCTGGCGGGCAACTGCCCATCGGTTTAAAGTTGAAATCTTGTATCTATGTCGATGGCTCGGTAAACTCTAACTGCGCGATGCAGGATTTGTGTGACGTCATGTCTTTGATGCGTAGTTCGTATGTGGCGGTGTAACCGCTACAATGTGTACCTACATCTTGTCGATTTTCTATCTTTAGGACAAAATCATGAAAAGAGAAAGAGTACCTAATCAATTCAGGTAAAGAGTAGTAACTACATTTCGTATTGACACACCGTAATGAATGAATATGACATTGAATTATATTATTAAAAATGCATATAAATTAATTGTCTTTTTTTTTTAATTGGTGTCAATAAAATCAAATTTAAATTTTATTGTTGCATATTATTTCAAAGTTGAAAAATCACTGTAACATATGTTGCATGGAATAAAAGGCTTTTTATTTTATATTATAGAAAGATTGCAATTCAAGTACATAAAACAACAGAATTCGAATGTACCAGTAGCTCGTAACTTATAAGGAAGTTTTTTTAAAGGACATTCACCATATAAAAGAGTCTTATTTAGTAACTCTTGTACTGAAGTATGTGCCATTTTTATTCATTATTGTTCTATAATATACTCATTCGTAATAACCATTAAAGACTTAATACGTTAATCTCACGGATATCAACATTCACTTTATAAATATTTCCCAATATACTCGTACATTACTTGTATGTACAGTCACGAGCATAAATGCCTTGCACGAAACATGATCCAAAAGCAATTCTCTCCTGAAGTAACGATTGCAACTTTGACAAAAGACCTATTTCATAATAGTATGATTTCGACAGTTAGTCATCACTGAAAGGCCGATTCCGTAACTCAAAGATCCGATGTAGAACAAAGGTTCGAGACGTATGACTATGTAGCGGTTTTAAAATGGAGTTGAGGAGGACACTTGACTAGACGTGGTGATGGCAGGTGGGGCAGAGTCAAAATGGAATGGTTGCCGAGAAACAGTAGCAGAACGGGTGCACGACCTACAGAAGATAGTGGGGAAAACCTGGATGAGAGATAAGATGAGATGAGATGGTACAGACCAGGAAAGCATGGCACAAAAGGGAGAAGGCTTATTAGTGCATGGAACAAGGCTGCCAACGACGACGATGATGATCCAACTATCAACACTTTAGGAGAAATTGCTTTTGAATCTGGCGTAAGTATAAAGTATTTATGCTAGTGAGTGTACAAGAGTATGCGCAAGCGCATAAGTGTTCGTTAACGTTTGACAGTTAAGTTTGAGTTGTTGACGTTGATGCATCGCGTTAACGGCATAGTGCGATTTGGTTTCTATACAAATAATGCATCTATTATCGTATTGTAAATTGTTTTGTTAGAATTAGTCAAAAAAAAAAAATGAAGTATATAGTACTATCTTTTTCAACAGGCAATGCTTGAAGGAGAAGGAAAAATTGAGAGTTAATTGAAAATGGAATGAAATTGCCCCATGGTGTAGTTTGAAAACTGCATTCATTTTTATGGCATATTATATCTCTAATAAAGCTTCCAGACATGGTATTATAAGGACTAAGACCTTATACACAGGCAGACAAATAGTAAGTAGCAAATAGAAACATACAAAAATCAAAATAAGAAGTTATTCGACCACCCTTGAGTGAAATCACGTGCAACAGCTAGTAAGTAGTAGTTTTACAAATAAATAGCAAATAATCAAAGGACATTCATGAAGAAGGTCATGGTCTATCCATGTGGCAAATTTCATCCAATACTCAATACTCAATTCTTTATTGCATTCCATATGTATTACATAGATGGTATAACAAAGTAAAACATCAATATGGACCCTGTCAGGCATAGCAAAATTTAAAGAGAGGAAGAGGGCTAAGTAGCAATTCAATATTATTATAAATTATTAGATGTGTTTAATTGGATGTATAATTATGTATATTTTGTATATTATTAGGTTTGTGTATAGGTATAGTATATTAAGGATTTTAATTTTAAATATTGCATAAGAATAATATAGGTCATTATTATTTAAATTCTTAGAAGTGTTTTCATTATTAATTATGTTATTATTTATGTATTCATATTTATATTTGATTGCCTATATTCCTTATTATATTATATTTCATAATGTTTGGTGTATGAGAGAAAGAATAATTTTATTTTGCAATCGATTTGTCATCTAAAAACTCCTTTACTGAGTAGTATGACTTGGATTCCAGAAATTTATTCAATTTATTAATAAATATATTTGTTTTGCTTACTTCTCTAATGTCATTTGGCAATTTACTATACATTTTTATAGACATAACTAAAGGGCTGGTTGAGTGCATTTTGAGACGGGATTGAGGTATGTTTATTTTGTTTTTGTTGTGTCGAAAGGTGTACAGTACACCTCAAAACTCCGTAAGTATGCTAAGGATTATATTGCGATACAGTCAGTGCGTGTGCATGTGCGTGTATGAGTGATGTCTCAACATTCCACTGATAACACACACTAATGAATTGTCGTCACACAGTAACGTGAAATCTGTATATATAAAATGATAAACTGACTGACTGACTGACTGACTGACTGGGTGATATATCAACACACAGCCCAAACCACTGGTCCTAGAGACATGAAACTTGGAGGGTGTGTTCTTTGTGATGAGTAAGTATCCACTAAGAAAGGATTTTTGGGAATTCCACCCCTAAAGGGGTAAAATAGGGGATTGAAGTTTATATGAAAATCCGTCAGTTTTGATCTTAAAATTTTGCGTTTAGGCTGACAATTGAAAATTAATTTATAGGTATCTCAGCATTTTTGATAATTCTACCCCCGAAGGGTTAAAAAAGGGGATGAAGTTGAAAAGTCCTTAATTTTCGAATTTAAATCACTAAATTTGCTATCTACGCTTATTGTTAGAAGCTATCGCAACGGTGTTGTTAGAATTTAAATTCAAAAGGGGGATAAAATTTTGTTTTTAATTAAAGTTCCTTATTTTTTTAAGTTAAAATCTATATCTATAAAAGGAAAAGGTGACTGACTGACTGATCTATCAACGCACAGCTCAAACCACTGAACGGATTGGGCTGAAATTTGGCACACAGATAGATAATATGACGTAGGTATCCACTAAGAAAGGGTTTTTGGAAAATTGATCTTTAAGGGGGTGAAAAGGGGGGATTTTGTATGTATGAATTTTTTTATTCCTTAAGTTAATAAACTTGAAACTTGTCACGAATACTTATCTATATAAATTATAAAGTTTGCCATTTTTGTTTTTCTAAACTACTCCCTAAGGGAGGATTGGGGGGTGTCAAAGTTTGTATGGAAGAATTATAACGCGCGGTCTGATTAACTCGAAACTCAGTATTTATACTTAAGACTGAAAACAAATAAAAATGTATATCAAAGTTTTTTGAAAATCTACCCCTGACGGGGTGAAAAGGGGTATTTATTTTTACAGGGGAGGATTTTACTGTTTGGTTTGATTAACTTGAAAATTGGTATAAATAATCTATGTCAAATAATGGAAATGTCACAATAGACTTTTTCAAAAAATATTATCACGCTATTTGCTATGGGGGATGAGCAATATTGCATTATGTTCGTATTCTTCTATGGTTTACCGCAAACTGTAAAAAGACTATCCAAAAGGTTATAATTTTGCAGATAATTACGGATTTAACCGTTTAAAACATTATCATCACGCTATACCTTTATGGAGCTAAGTAGTCAATCATAACATTATACAGGGTGGATGTTGATATGGGGCAATAACGGCAGGTACCTTAACCGTTGTCGCTACAAGAAAACGGTCTTAGGAGACTGTCCTTAACTTTTTGAAACATTTTGATCTGCATTCATAGATTTTGAAAAAATTGTACAGTCAGCAAGAACATGAGCAATTTTCACAAAAACTTTTTTGATGCCTGTAGATCCTATTTCTTATTACTAGGGTTAAAAAACCATATCGGGCCAACTGAGGTTTGAGTACGAGAAAATTCAGAAATTGCAAAAAACTTTCCATACATTTCGTAGGAAATGAGCCTGAGAGGAGATAGAACAACACGAAATATTATCCGTAACGATCAAAATCCGTAGTGCGCGCATAGCCTAAGTTTTTAATACCTATCTATTTCAACTTGATACCTCCACGCGTTTCTGAGAAAAAGTGTCTTGACAGGCAACGATGTCATCCTTTAAGGGTTTCCATTTTTTATTTTGAGGTACGGAATAATAAAACAGATTTATTATCTATCTATTTGTTACCTTTTAATGCCGTAACGGCTGAACAGATTTCGATGAATGGTATACGGATAGGCCATGACCTGGGTTAGGACATTTGATAAGTACTCTGAATATCGGTAGTACGTTCCTGTGGGATATTTTCCGACCTTTACGCGTGCGAAGCCGCGGGCAAAAGCTAGTAACATTATATTTAAAAAAAATCTGGATGTTTTTCCAAATCCGTACAGCCGTTTTAACGTGAAAGCCTAACACATAAATAAACTCACTTTCGCATATATATCAATTACAGTTAGGATATCAAGAGTGGCCCACAAACGGATTGAATCTATGAATAATATTTCATGTCAAAGAGATGAATACTTGAAGTACGGAATTGAAATACATTAACACTTGTGAATAATTTAAAGCTGGTTTTAGTTAATATCAAACGTTGATTTTGAAGTCAAAAGGTAGAGTAGAGATAGAAATTCTAAAATGTCATAAATTGTAATTCCGATCCGTTTGGAATGTATTTTATCAGAGAAATAGGTATTATAATTATTTTATACGATACTGTAAAAAGTTTTCATAAAATACAAAATCCTAGGAATAACATGACGCCTGTATTCCCATAAGGGTTAGGCTGAGGTGCATCTATAGTACACACGGCTACACATCAAGCTATACATTGTCAGTATAAGCTGACCTCTCATTGCAAAGAAATCCTACAGAATGCGAGATCAGCTTAAACTGGAAATATATTTATTTATTTAAGGATTACCAACGAGTTACATTACATTTTCTTTTACAATAATAAAAACTTGTTTATTATATATTATCCTGTAATGCACACTCAATAATTACAGGTAAGCTTACACATTATCGATTATATGTGCTCTGAATACATAATTAAATTAAATTAAAAATACAAATAAAAAAAGGAAATAATATCATCTGCCTAGCCTTTTCCCAATTATGTTGGGGTCGGCTTCCAGTCTAACCGGATGCAGCTGAATACCAGTATTTTACATGGAGCGACTGCCTATCTGACCTCCACAACCTAGTTACTAGGTAACACGATACCCCTTGGTAAGACTGGTTGTCAGACTTTTGGGCTTCTAACTACCCGTAACGATTGTCAAAGATCTACAAATGACAGCCGAGACCAACGGCTTAACGTGCTTTCCGAGGCACGGAGTCTCGGTATGTAAAGATGGTCACCCATCCACGGACCAACCGCGACAAGCGTAGCTTAACCTGATCGATCGACCCATGCGGCTGTTATTACTTTGCCACGAGCCCCTAAAAAAGGAAATAATATACATGCTATTTATTATAAAAGTTTAAACTTACACAAATACAATACAGTACAACCAAGCATTAATTTGATTTTCAACATTATGTCTGAATTAATTAATATAAAAAAAAATTACAGCTTGATATGTAGCCGTGTGTACACCCACATTTTGCCAGTTATGTTTTTAAGTTCCACGTAATAGTGTGTGAGCAAATCGTCGGGATTCCCCAATGTTGCGGAGGTGGATACAGCTCCACGCTGAAGTTTAATTGTACTTATGTTATTCTGTGTCTGTACCTACTAACAATAGATGTTAAGTAAAATTGTTACGAATCTAATGGATTCTGTCTAATTTAAAAGATTTATATTCTAACTCTTCTCTATTCTAATAGGGGGTGAGCCTATTGCCATCAATCGGGCACCGATCGTGACTCCTGGCTACTACTGAGTAATTCCTGATGGAAAAACCCACTAACACTTTGCCCGACCTGGGAAAAGAACCCAGGACATCATTCTCGGGGTGCGTACAGAAAACCTCCACGCGTGACTGATACCTGCTGGTCCCTTACGGATACGTTCGGGGGGAAGAGCAGTTGTCAGGCCGGTGCACCCTGGGCATGAACAATATACTCTTCGGAAAAGGTTTGGGAGTTTTTCGGAGAGGGTATTGTTTGTGGCTAATTTCTGTGGGCGGGGGAGCAGCATGCTCCTCGACGTTCTTCCGCTTGTCTCTCTGATTTGCAGAGGGCACAGTGGGGGAACGAAGGAGGCGGGTCGCTCCTGATCGATCGACGTTCGTCGATTGACACTGGACGTGACCCCAGCCGCTGCGGTGCAGGCGCACCAAAGCGGCTATCGTTTCTCCCTCAAGAGCGATCTTGAGGGAGAACTTTCGGCGGGTTCGCTGAGCCAGGTTATCTGGACAGCGGACGGAGGCATGTATAATGCCGCCGCCGGGGGCTTGGCTTAACCGCCCGGCCCAGAGGAAGGACACCTCTAAGATAAAAAACCACCTAATCCTAAGTTTAGAAGCGCGGCGAGAGGATGAGTGGCTGGTGGGGGACCAGTCGTTAGCGTTTCACCTGTAGATACCTGCCGAACTCTACAGTATGTAGGCTTACCTAGGCAAGAGGCTCTGCCTAGGTGGACATTTATTTCCTCACCACTCGTGGGAACTATATGGATTTAATTAATAAAAACAAAAACACCAAAGAAGTTAACGTGCCAAAATTGGCGGAGAAAGAACCGCTTGCCGGCGACGGCAACAAGAGCCGAGGAGGCTCCAGTCCCTCAGGGGACCAGAGTATGTCCGACCAGGACGTAGGACGTGGGGGCTCCAAATTCTGGGGCAAAAGATCGCGCGGGTCGGAGCGCACAGGATCGGCGGGGCAATCCTCGGGCGAGGAAAGCCTCCCGATCGCGAAAGTGCCGACAGTCAGGAGAGGCCGAGGACGAGCGGTAGCCGGAGCAGCTTCCGCTTCGGGCGGGGCAATCGGGGTCGCCTCAAGCGGCCTGATACGCCGCTCATTAGGTCGGAGAGCGAAACCGGGGTCTCGTCATCCGAGGCCTCAACGGAGGAGTCGGAGGTGGTGGTCGCCGCCTCACAGGTGGGCACGAAGGCGCGGCCTGACGCCGCGAAGAGTGCTCAGGGTGGGGTGGTCGCCACCGAACAGGCCGCCGAAATGGCCCGTCCGCTCCGGGAGCGGGCCAAAAACAAGCCGGACCACTGTGGTGGTAAGCCGGACGCCGCTGGCGGCTCCAATTCGGAGCGAGCGGCCAAGTTCGCGGAGGAGGTAGCGGCCGTGATCAGTGAGGTGGCTTTGAAGAGGACGAAGTCCTCTAGAGGCAAGGCTGTATCCGCGGCCACTGCCTCTATCATGGCGGCAGCGGAGGCCCTCCAACCCGGGCCTCCGTCGGACGGTATGTCGCAAATGCGGGCGGAGATCGCCCGCTTGACAGCCGCCATGGAGCTTCTCCAAAAGGAGAATGCGGAGCTCCGAGCGGACTTGGCCGGGCTCCGAGGAGCCGGCCCCCGAGAGGTGCCGCAGGAAGGGGAGCGGCATGGGCAGGGACGGCCCGTGTCTGCAGAGGACCGGATCCTCAACCTGGTGCGGCAGGAAATGGCTGCTCTACGGAGCAAGTTTTCCACGTTGGAGGCCATTGTCCTGCGCCCCCCGTTGGCGGCAAGCCAGCCGGCCCCGGGCCAGCTAAGGGCGTTGTCGTACGCCGCCACTGCAGCTGCCACAGCCGGTCCAGCCTCGTCGGGGCCGACCAAAGGTGGGGCGGCTGCACAGGCGGCGAAGGCCCCAGCCAAGGCGGCGGGGGTCCCGGCCAAGGCGTCGGGGGCACCGGCCAAAGCGGCGAGTGCCCCAGTCAAGGCGGCAGGGGCCCCGGCCAGGGTAACCGGGGCCTCGGCTAAGGCGGCGAATCGGCCGCCCCCACCACCTTCTGAATCTCCTCCGGCCGACGCCGGATGGCAAGTAGCCGGGGAGAAGAAGAAGGCTGGCAAGGCGGCAAGGGCGGCCAAAAGGAAGGCGAGGCGGCAGCGGCGCAAGGAGCGAAGCGTCGCGGCTAGGCTCCGCGCCCCGAAGTCCGCAGCTGTAGTGATTACACTACAGCCGGAAGCGGCAAAGAAGGGCGTGTCCTACCAGCACGTGCTCGCCAAGGTGGATGCGGCGGTGGATCTGAAGGAGAACGCCAATGGCGTTCGGCTGAAGATCACCGCGACTGGGGCCAGGATGCTGGAGATCCCCGGTGCGAACAGCGGCCCGGCAGCGGACGCTCTGGCCAATAGGCTCAGGGCGACCCTGAATCCGGATGAGGCCCGAGTGTCCAGGCCCACCAAACGCGCTGACTTGCGCTCCAGAGCATGGCGCAGTGGTCGATTAACATCGCCGTGGTCGCTGAGCCGTACTTTGTCCCGCCCAGGGATGACTGGGTGGAGGACCTGAGCGGCTCAGTGACCCTTATTTCGTCGGCCGCCGCTGGTACCCCGTCCCTCGAGTCTGTCAAGAGAGGACGGGGTTGCGTGGCAGCACGGTTCGGGGAGATTGTCGTGGTAGGGGTATACTTCTCCCCGAACCGAACTCTTGCCGAGTTCCACAACTCCCTCGTGGAGTTGAGAGTCGTCGTCGTCGGGTTCGGTTCCCTCCCCGTGTTCGTCCTCGGGGACTTCAATGCCAAAAATCTGGCTTGGGGTTCCCGCTTTACGGACACACGGGGTAGGATGGTGGAGGACTGGGCTCTGGAGACGGGCCTGGTCGTCCTAAACCGGGGTTCTGTCCCCACGTGTGTGCGGATGCGGGGCGAATCAGTGGTGGACATTTCGTTCGCCAGCCCCGCTCTGTCACCGCGTGTAATAGACTGGCGCGTCATAGAGGAGGTGGAGACCTATTCCGATCACCGGTACATCCGGTTTGACGTCTCCGCCCAGACCTCGAGCGCGCCGGTCCGACAGGCCCCGAGTGGTCCGCGGTGGGCGCTGAAGCAGATGGACCGGGAGCTTCTCCTGGAAGCCTCGATCGTGCAGGCCTGGGTGTCATCACCGGACAGGCCTGCCGACATCAACGACGAGGCGGAGTGGTTCCGGGAGGCCATGTCCAATATATGCGACGTGGCAATGCCCCGGGTCCATCCTGGACGTGCTTCGCGCCAGCTGTACTGGTGGTCGCAAGAGCTGGAAGCTCTGCGCAGGGCGTGCGTAGCTGCGCGACGCCGGTACGCCAGGCACCGCAGGCTCCGTATCCGCCCTCCGGATACGGAAGCCATTGAGGCGGAGCTGTACGAGGGGTACAGAGCGGCGAAGACTGCCCTCCAAGCGGAGATCCTGCGGGCCAGGACACTGGCCCGCGAGGAGTTGCTGGAGTCTCTGAACAGAGACCCGTGGGGACGCCCATATAAAATGGTGCGGGAGAAGCTCCGCCCATGGGCTCCCCCGCTGACGCAGAGTCTCCGGCCCCAGCTTGTGGAGGACGTGGTGAGCGCTCTGTTCCCTTCAAGAGGGGAACATACGCCCCCGCCCATGGCTCCGCCTATTGCGGTGCCCGATGCGGACCACACCGCCGACGACGACGACGATGCTCCGGAGGTGACCGAGGTAGAGATGAGAGTGGCGGTACGCAAGATGAGTGCGAAGAATACCGCCCCAGGACCCGACGGCATTCCCGGAAAAGCCTGGGTCCTGGCCATGGGGACTCTCGGGCCTCGACTAAGGGGGCTCCTATGCGCATGCATGGAGAGGGGCCAGTTCCCACTTTGTTGGAAGACTGGGAAACTGGTCCTCATTAGGAAGCCGGGGCGCCCGGCGGACTCTCCGTCCACCTATCGGCCCATTGTGCTGCTCGACGAGGTGGGCAAGCTCTTCGAAAGAGTCATTGCAGACCGCCTCGTCGGGCAGCTGGTGCGAGTGGGGCCGGATCTGGCGGAGAGCCAATTCGGTTTCCGCAGGGGGCGCTCTACGGTGGACGCCATCATGCGCGTGCGAGCCCTCACGACGGGGGATGCTGTGGCCCGGGGTGGGGTCGTCTTGGCGGTGTCTCTAGACATCGCCAATGCCTTTAACACCCTGCCCTGGAGTTGCATCAGGGAGGCACTTCGGTATCACCGGATGCCGACCTACCTCTGTCGTGTGGTCGAGGCCTATTTGACGGACAGGGCTGTCATCTACCCCGGTCACCAAGGAGAGTGGAACCGGCGAGAGATGTCGTGCGGTGTCCCACAGGGATCGGTCCTGGGGCCGCATCTGTGGGACATCGGATACGACTGGGTGCTGCGCGCCGATCTCCCTACTGGCGTCAGCGTCGTCTGTTACGCTGACGACACGCTGGTCCTGGCGCAGGGGAGGTCGTACCAGGCGGCGGCCGACTTAGCGACACGCGGGGTTGCGACAATCGTCGACAGAATCCGGCAGCTGGGACTCGAGGTGGCCCTGCACAAGTCCGAGGCCATGGGTTTCTATGGTCCTCGTAGTGCGCCACCGCCGGGTTCCCAGGTAATGGCGGGAGGGGTTCACATCGGCGTCGAGTCGACGATGAAGTATCTGGGACTCGTCCTCGACAGCCGGTGGAACTTCGTGGAGCATTTCCGACGTTTAGCTCCCCGACTGGACCGGGCCGGGGCTGCCTTGAAGCGGCTCCTGCCCAATCTGGGAGGTCCAAACGCCTCCTGCCGGAGGCTCTACGCGGGGGTCGTGCGGTCCATGGCCCTTTACGGGGCGCCGGTGTGGGCGCCTTCATTGAGGCGGCAGCCAGCCCGCCGGCTTAACGCGTCCCAAAGGGTCATGGCCATCCGGCTGGCCCGAGGATACCACACGGTCTCCTGCGAGGCGGCGAGCCTCCTTGCCGGAGTACCGCCATGGGATCTGGAGGCAAAGGTCCTCGCGCACATTTGGGAGTGGCGCGAGGAGGCGAAACGCCGGGGCTTAACTCCGATGCCGCAAGAAGTCGCGGCACAGCGGACAGAGCTCCGGCGGGATCTCATGGCGGAATGGAGAGTGCGATTGTCGCAACCCAGCGCTGGGCACGCCGCAATTGCGGCGATAAGACCCCTCTTTGAGGAGTGGCTAGAGAGGCGCCACGGCGTCCTCACCTTCCGCCTGACACAGGTGCTCACCGGACACGGCTGTTTCGGGAGGTACCTGTTCAGGATAAAGCGGGAGGAAACGCCCGGGTGTCATCACTGTGTGGATCGCCCGGAGGACACGGTGGACCATACGGTGGAGGTCTGCCCGGCTTGGGCAGAGCATCGCCGTGTCCTCGTGGAAGCGATCGGCGGCGGTGATCTCTCGCGTCCGGCCCTGATTCGGGCCATGCTACGGAGCGAGAGGAAATGGCAGGCCGTCACCTCGTTCTGCGAAGCAGTAATGCTCGCGAAGGAGGAGACGGAGCGCGTGAGGGAGAGGCAAATTTCTCGCCCTCGCGCCCCTAACCGCCGCAGCAGGAGACGCCCTGGGCGTCGGGAATCACGCTAAGATTTTCGGCCACCGTAGGCGCGGGCTTGCGGACGGTGAGCAATGGGTAGCTCGCCGTCCGATAAGGACCAAGCCCGGGTCGACGGCGCGTTGTGTTCCACGCGCGCCTCAAAGAGATGTCAGCAGAATTGACGGGGTCCGCTAGGGCCAATGCCTGCCGGGGGTTCGAAGAAAACCGATAGGGAAATCGTGGCCCCCTGGCAACACGGCAACTGAAGGAACATGGGTGGGTTTTAGTCAGTAAGAGTCTGACACGCCCTTCCGCTCCGCCCAGAGCGGGAGAAGTTATTTGATGATTCCCCACCCAAAAAAAAAAAAAAAAAAAGGACATCATTCTCAGCAGGTAGAACTTGCGACCACTAGACCAACGAGGAGAGAGGAGGTCAGTGTAATAAATATGTTACTACAAAACCAACTTGAACTCTGAAGACTGACTCTCTCTGACTCTTGAAGTCTGTCAAAGGAACTACTAATCCCTTTAGTAAACAAATTAATTGCTTTGCTTCGAACAGATTTTTATTACCAAACACATCCTTTAAGTTGACTAAGAGCTTTCTAAAGTGCAAAAGCCACAAAAAAAAAGTGGTGGCGCTCCAGGAGAGCTGATCGAAGTAAAAACTTGAACAAGATCACCTTGGTGGAAGAAAAATACTTGTATAGAATATCGGTCCATAACCTTATCTAAATAAAGAGCACAATCGCGTTTATAAAAAATAATACTTCCGAAACTTTTAAAATAAAAATACTTATATAGAACATTGATCCGTAACTTAATATTAACAAAGAGTACAATCGCGTTTACAAAACCTTTAAAGTAAAAATATTTGCATATAACATTGATCCGTAATGTAATATAAATAAAGAGCACAATCGCATTTACAAAAATGAGGTGTCGTCATGGTGTTGCGAAATTAATGGTTTAGTCCCATCTCAAAATGCCCAACGCGCCTAAAGAAGTTTTCACTTCAAAAATTTTGGTTTTACAAAGCTATAAGTAATTATACTATAAGTAAACATTCAGTCAGGTAAATTACCAAGGGATATCGTGCTAACCAGTAACTGTATTATGAAGGTCAGAAAGGCAGTCGCTCCTTGTAAAATACTGGTATTTAGCAGTATTCGGTTAGACTGGAAGCCGATCCCAACACACATAGTTGGGAAAAGGCTAGGCAGATTGATTGACAGAAAAATTTATTGTTAAGGAAATTGATACCCCAGGTCAATTTGCCGTTTTATATAGCTATTTAATTTTCCAGTTTTCATTTGAAGATACGGACAATTTAAGTACAAACTTAAATTCAGAGAAATTCATTATTATGGAAATAGACTATAAAGTCAATTTACTTTATAATTTTTCTGACTTAACACGGTCGTACCTTCTACCAACAATGATCGGTAAGTCTATATTTTATAGTTAGATAACAATATAAGATATACAGGTATCAGTCAATCGTCTAACCGAAATTCTTGGTGAACTAAACTCGAATGAATCTTTAAAAATAGACACACGAACTTTGTAGATAAGGAATGACATCCGACTCACGACTATTTAGGAATCCGAGATTCAAACTGACTGTGACGCTGATGTGACAAGGTCAGTTTAAAAAGTCTTCATCCAGCGGGTCAAGTTGTAACAGTGGGTACTACGCTTTATGTCTATTTTGTGGCGTATCTATCGATTAAGATCTATTTGTAAGTCTCTTGATAGATAGTAATATTGTGCTGCTATCTTATTGTAAAAATATGTTATTCTTCTGGGGGCCTAACACCAGCTCATAAACAGTATTATTTTAATATTACTTCAGTGGGAGAAAGAGATGGAGCTATACGACCTGTAGAGCTTCATCTCTTTCCCACACTGAAGTAATATTAAAATAAAACTGCTTTATGAGCTGGTGGTAGGCCCCCTGAGCGTGGCTCAGTAGTAACGGCCCCGAATTGTAGGTCGTGGGTTCGAACCCAAGCAGGCGCTTTACTTTGTGTAAATAATTTCATCACTACTACTCTGAAAACCGTGAAGGAAAACATTGTGAGGAAACCGGCATGTCCTAGAACCAAAAATTCGAAGACATGTGACATCTACCAACCCGCATTGGGCCCGCGTGGTAGATCACCGTGAGAACACCGTGTACTAATCGGCGAGTTTTATCAACCACACGCAAGGTGTTCCGTGCTAAACCGGCCTGCGCAGGCAAAACTGTGGTGAAGCTTGAGCGTGTGGTAGGCCCATTAGGGCAAAAGTCAGTGCGATACTGATTACAACTTTTACAAAGAAATGGGCTGTTGTTACTATAACGAAATGGGCAGCAACATCTTCCTTTATCTATACTTAATATTATGAAGAGGCAAAATGTGTTTGTTTTTTTGTTTGTAAGGGGGCTTCGCAGGCTCGCAGAGGAAGTCGCAGGCAGAAAATAGTTAATAAAATAAAATTATAGAATAGCAAGATAAATGAACATGAACAAATCATACAGAGATCATAACCTGAAAGGCTGATAATGTTGATAGAAAAAAAATATTATTATTAAAAAAATTGGACTCGTAAAATGTACAGTGTCAAAATGTTATCCTAATTTTAACGTCTACAGACTAAACAGTAAAGATTACCTACCAGTTTACAGGTTGTAAATTTTATATCCTAAACTTACCTACTCTACACAGTCATCTAAAACTTACAATGTGTCAAAATGTTTCCTTATTTTAACCCCAAATACAAAGATAATTTTGCTACAACTGTAAGGGTTTATTGGTTGATTCGCACGAATTTACTCGCTCGAAACGGGCGAATCGACACTTTTAAATAATATCGTTGCTCAGAAAGCCGTTAAGCTTAAGTGGAACTGGGCCGGACATGTCTGCCGTATTTCAGATGACAAATGGGCTAAGAGAACCATTGATTGGGTCCCACTAAACGCACGACGACATCGCGGCATGCCAAGACGAAGATGGCGGGGCGAGCTTGACTCCTACCGAAAGGACTGGCCGACACTAGCAATAGACAGAATTGTGTGGAAAAGGGAGAGGGAGGCCTTTGCCCTGCAGTGGGACAATACAGGTTAGTTAGATTAGATTATTTTTATTTGAGGCGAATCGCACAAAGTTAATTTATGTGTGGGCGAATCGACAACTCCAGAATTACGTATAAGGCAAATAAATTAACTTTGTGCGAATCGCCTCAAGAAAAAATGATATTATTTAGAAGTTTCGATTCACCCGTTTCAGGCGATTAATTTATGCGAATCAACCAATAAGCAGCTGCAAAAACAACACTATAAATAAACACACAACATGTAACTATGTATCTTAGTTAATGTATCTTACTTTGATACAGAGTAGGGTGAAAGAGCTAATTACGGGCACTCAGAAACCTGTTGATTAAAGTTGGGTCTTACTTGTTTTATATAACTCTGAGAATTCTGAAGTATATGTACATGTTAGGTCTGTAACTGATATTGTAGATTGTAAACTAAACAGATACTACAGGAAGATAGACTAGGTATAAACATGATAATCACAAGAGTTAGACCCTTTCCCGATGGCAAAAACTACAACAAATACTTACAAAAAAAACAGTGGCACTCCGGGAGTGCCGACAGAAGTGAAAACTTGAACAAGGTCGCCTTGGTGGAAGAAAAATACTTGCATAAAACATTGAATTTAATCCGTAAAATAATATAAATAAAGAGCACAATCGCGTTTATAAAAATGAGGTGTCGGTAACGGTGTCACGAGTTCAATTGTTTTTTTCCCATCTCAGAAATGCCCAACGCGCCTAAAGAAGTTTTATCTTTAAAAAAAATTATAGTATCAGCCATTTGTGTCCCACTGTAGGGCAAAGACCTCCATTCCCTACTTCCACATAATTATTTTTAAAAAAAATCTTCGGCGAGGCTTATATTCGTCAGAGAATTTTAACACTGCGGTGTAGAAAATTGCAGTTTTAGTTCAGCGCCATCTCTTGACCGATAGTGGAACTAATGTAATTTTTGTTGATGATTTCTGAAAAAGTGAGCTATTTAGAGACATTGTTTTATTTTTCCTATAATCTTTACAAATACTTCTATCACATAGAATAATTTCAGATTTTTCTCTATGCAAACTTCGGAGATAAGAGGGGGGGAATTTTGACAGACGGACAGACAGACTGAGTCGCACCATAAGAGTTCCTTTTTACCATTTTGGTACGGAACCCTAAAAAAGTAAAATAAATAAATATGTTTTAGTCTTGGGTATGAATAAAAAGCCCGAAAACCCGAAAATAAAGAATAATAGTAAAGCAAATTCTAGGATAAATAGAACCACCATAAAGCGCAATTATACAGTACATAACAATCTGAATTGTAAGACCTTTGTTGAAAACCTTCACCAAATAAATCTCAATTGAACAGAACTTAATGAAATATTCAAATATTATTCATGACCCAATAAACGGCGGCTTTTGTCCTATTTTTATGGAAATATCTAATTATAAAGTGAGCAAAAGGCTGTGGAGAAACTAAATGATTTTTGATCGTGAGTTTTTATCGCCACATATATCTGCAATATCAAAATATATAGCAATAGATAACAGATTTGCTGCCATCCCAGAAAGAAAGGAAAAATAGAAATCATTATCATCATCATTTCAGCCGAAAGACGTTCACTGCTGGACATAGGCCTCCCCCAAGCACCGCCACTTCCACCGGTTCTGTGCTTCCTGCATCACACGGTTTCTACAACTTGAACTTTACAAAGCATTGAGATTTCTTTATTATAATGTAAATACACGTAAACCTTCCGGAATAAATTCTCTGAATGATGTCAAAAACTGCATCAAAATCCATTGTGGAGTTTAGAAGAACAACACAGTCACGGACAGACACGAAAAGTGACATTGTTGTATACAATTTATAAATAGATTATAGTTGATATAGAAGAGAAATCACAAACAGAACAATCTGATCTTATTATCCAAAAGTAATACCATCGAAAACCTAAACATACCACAACATACCAACATATACCAAAAATGTTTGTCACATCTATCAATTTCCGCAAAAGAAGAAATCGAGTCGCTTGATGGATCGGCAGATAGCCCATTAGAAAAATTGCTCGTCCCGTTTCTGACGGTTGTTAAAAAGAAAAAAAATAAACGATACAGAGGAGCAACAAAATGAAGAAATTAACTGGGAATCGGTGAAACAGAGTTGAGATAACTTAATCGTGGGCTTGAAACCGGTTCGCTGAGGTCAAGTCGGGTTGTTTGTAATGCCGAACCACGGTGATTGTTTTCATGGGAGTATCGTAAAACACTCTTGTTTCTTTGTGATTTTTCTGACGTTAATTATTGTGTGAATGTTTGTGGGATCCTTTTTAGGATTCAGCACTTTGAGAGTTTTAATTTTTAGTGTGTTATCAAATTTGACTGGAATTATTCAATACGCACATGAATCCGAAAATTCTGAGGTGAGTGCCTTGGGTTCGATTGGTATTATTAATATTAAAAGTTGTCACTAAAAGTGTTTTGAAATTGTCTCTTAGATAATAAGGAGAATTTCAAATATCAATACAAGAAGTAATGACAAGTATTTCGCCATGTAGTGGTAGAAAATAAATAAATTTTAAAATATAGTCAAAAATATACAGCCCTTTTTTCACTAAATTTGCTGAAGCAAAATTAAAGGAAAGGCAAAAGCTCCCATTGATAAGCATAATACAGTGCTAATACCAAAATTTATTAAAAAGCTCAAGACTTTATCGTAAAAAGACCTAGTCAAGGTGATACCAAGTGCGTTTGAAGAACACACAAAATACGTGAGAAGCCTAATAGATTAACGCCAAGCGATTTTGGACCTTTCACTTTAGATTTTGAATTATGTTTCTTTAAATTGGTTTCTGAAAATAGACTTAGATAAAACTATTAATCTTTTACGTGGTGTAAGTTTTGGGATGAAAAGAAAACAAAAAATGGCCGCTGGGTGTTGTCTAGCTCAGTTTTTGTATCACTCATGTAATTCAATAACGTATTTATTGGTGTTGGCGAAGCTTTTTTGGAGATTGATTCCAAGATAAACATTTTATTTTGTGTTTTCTTTTATAAGATAAATCCATCATCAAGATGATCAATCATTCATATTTTGTTTCAATAATCAAGAAAATCTTTTGCAGTCCCAGATACTTAAGACAAGAAACAAAATGCATGTATTTACTATAAGTAGGTATGTTAGATAGATTGTCAATTATAATGTCTATATAAATCGTATTGAGAGCATACAGAAAACGTTTTTAAGGCACATTCAGTATCGGTCTAAAACGTTTTCAACGAATTATACCTACCGTTGCAAAAAATTTCATATCCTTCCACTTTACGAAAGGCGAAAAATTTCAGATCTTGTGTTTCTTTTCAAGATTGCCAATGGAACAACTGGTGTTACAGAGTTGTTACACAAAATCGAGCTGCGAGTGCCGTCTGTGTTCTTGCGTAGACCTCATTTATTGCACACCCCAGTGGTAGCCACTACGTACAGACGGAACTCGTACATGATGAGAGCCAGTCGCATGTACAACGCAACCTGCCAGGAAGCTGATATCGACATTTTCAATACTAGTGTTGCTAAATTAAAGAAAATTTTATCTGATGGCTTCTTCGAGCGTAAATAGTCTTTTTCTGTTTTTGTTGTGTATAGTCTTATTGTCAATTTTTTTTGTTGTGTTCATATAATTTAGGTTTAAACTACATGTGAAAACTTGTAATTGGCCATATTTTGTTCACAACTATTACTTATTGTGTCTGTTTAGCTGTAAGTTTTCCAAAAAATAAAATAAATAAATAAAGATAGATAGATAGATAAATCGTTTATTTAGTGCACACAAAAGACAGCACAACATACAATAGCACGATAAAATAATAACTAATTAGCTATTAGGAAATAGCCGCAAGGTGACAATATACAAACAAATAAATAAATAAAAGGAAGAAAACAAGACATTATGATGACAGTATTGGCTATGACACAATGTAAAATAATGGGTCAATGAACATAAAGAGTGCGGTGTGCATCTCAAGGTTCCACCAAATGATAGTGCAGCTCAGCATGTGCCAGGCAAATATACCCTACGCTTCCTTTTTACAATGGTTCAAAACAGCTTTGACCAATGAAGAACACTATACGATAAATATGAAGACTATCATGAATCTAAACATGAAGAATTTATTCTTAACCTTCTATCAACAAGTGAGGTAGAAAAGGAATCAACATTCAATGTTCTAGCAACATTAGTCAAAGGTGCAAAATGATACATGAGCCATGAATTATGTTTCCTAGCAGGGCGATAAGTCGGCAGCGTGCTCTCACAGACTCGAAGCGATATTGGGTCGCCACTCGCTCACACTGCATCACGAGCCGTGTTTGGACCAAGGTATGAGCTGAGATGATAAAATTTGTTTTGTTTTACAGGAGTGTTGGGGATTTGACAGAAACTTACACTTACAGTATGTCTTACAGAAATTAATTTTATACTAAATTGACCATCAACTTAAATAATGTCAGTATATTCAATCCACAACTGTCATTCCTTCACAGACAATTTTATAAACAATACATTTTTCTGACTGTATTTTTCTTCTGTTTCTGTTTCTTTAAAAACTGTTAATATATTTTAAAGAGGCTGCTGAAAGTAAAGCTAGTGCAACACACATGAAACCTACGTCAATTTGCCGTATTATAGCCATTTCTTACGACTGTCAAAGAATGACAGTTGTGATAAGAATATACGGACAATTTAAGTTGGTAGTCATCAACAGCTAATTTCCCTAAGTTTACTTAAATGCTTATCCAGTTTTTCAATACAATCTACTAAGAATAATACAGTAAAACATTTAAAATAAAACCAAGCATCATATAATGAATTTATCATCATCATCATTTCAGCCGAAAGACGTCCACTGCTGGACAGAGACCTCCTCTACGCATCGCCACTTCGACCGGTTCTGTGCTTCCCGAATCCAGTGGATTCCTGCGGCCTTCACAAGGCCATCGTTTTACCTTTTCGTCAAAATGAATTTATAGTACCATTGAAATCAAATGTTTATTCTGTCTTCCATCCCGCTCTTTCCTTATGACCCATACCACACCGAGTTGAGACGAATTATTATTTTTATAGTCCGCGGTTCTCAGATAGATTGCTCGTGATTTGAGGCTTTTACTGACTCGAAGTCGGCAACTTTATTAACTTCAAAAATATGGATTCTGAATCATTCTGTTCACATTTTAGTGATATTAAGTTTTTATTTTTAAAGTTGTTTAATGGAGTTCTAAGAGGAAAAGGAGTCATCAATATTGAACGGTTTTGAATTGATGTTTATTTTTTCGCTTGCTTTGGTGTATATCTTTATGCCTTGTATCTTTCGCAGTAAGATGGTTATAGCCGTGATATAGTTATATCCCTAGGGATATAGTTTTATATCGTAATATAGTAATATGAAAGCGGTTCAGGTATCTTACTAGGAATATAACTATTAGGGCACTCCGACCAAGTAAATTAGGTTAGAACTGTGACCAACTACGCGCGAGCCGAGCGAGTGAAGCGAGCGCTGTTGCCGCAGGGGCCGGCGAACGCTACGTCGAAATTGGTTTTAATTGTAAAACTGGCCAAGTGCGAGTCGGAACACACAAAGGGCTCGGATCCGTACCGTATCGAGCAATAACACAAAAAAACACGTTTCTTGTATGGAGACCCCCTATAATTATTACCTTGCTTAATTTTTTTATTATTCTCTGTTGTAGCGGCAATAGAAATACACAATCTGTGAACAACTGTCTATCTATTACGGTTTGTGAGAGACAGCCCGCTGACAGACAGACGGACGGACAGACAGACGGACGGACGGACAGCGGAGGCTTAGTAATAGAGTTCCGCTTTGCACCCTTCAGGTACGGAATCCTTAAAACAACACCGAAACGTAACCTTTTTATACATGGGTTCAATTACAACTTATCATATCACAGATGTTCGGTTTTCATAGTAGCTCATTTTCTCTACTGACTTTAATATAATTATGCCTCCTTTCTACTTCTTACCAGTCAGCTACCTGGAGGCTTTTTTTTTATCCTTCTCATATCATTACATTTCAAGCCCCTGCAACACCTATCTCCAACTACCCACTTCGATAACTTCCTGACACAATTCCACCCACCTACCTACCTATCAAAAATATTGAGGTAGTCCTAACCTAATTAATAACCATAAAAACATTGACTGATCACCACGACATTGTGACGCCTACTATCACCACAAAATAGAAATATACAGAAGGTTAGATACAACGAGCGACAACTGTCGCACGCACACATTGATACGTACGTACGGAGATCTCAAACAAATGCCAGTCGCGAGTGCGATTGCATTCGCTGTACCTATGTGAAGCACGTCTAAGGCAGTTGTCTCACCGCCGCCGGCGAGGAAGCGACTAACTATCGCCTATTTTATCGCTCAGGAAACGTACAATAGATATACATTTTGTGTAAACAAAAGAGATGCATATATTAATAGTTGATCGCTAACTGTTCACACCGCCGGCGAGGACTCGCTCCACTAGTTTGTCGCTGAGCGACAAGATCTATCAAAGATAATACTCGCTCTGCGATACTTGCTTGGCGGTCAGAACTCACGCCGAGAGATCAAACAACCTTAATTTCACCCCGAGCGAGTGTTTATCGCCCGTCACACTCGGATACTCGCTGATAGCCCAGCGGAAAAACTATCGGAACTTCACACTCACTGCTCGCCTACTCGTTTTCAGTTGCTAGCTCTACTCGCTACTCGTTAATCGCCGACGGTTGGACAACTGCCTAAGATACCTGTCACACCACCGACGATAAAGTGACTAGCTATCAACGATTTTCTCGATCAGGAAACGTACAAAAGATCGTAAGTCCCGTGTAAGTAAAAGAGATAGGTACATTTATATTAATAGTTGATCGGATCGCTGACTATTCACGCCGCCCGCCGGCGAGTACTTGTTTGTTGCAGTGACAAGAGTTATCAAAGTGGGAGTACTCGCTCAGCGACGCTCGTTTGTCGAGCGGAATACTTTGGTGAGAGACTCACGCTTAGTATATACGCATAACAGCGAGTAATCGCTCGTCGCCGTCGCGCATTCGCTGCTCGTTGCTCGCCAACTCTTTTTTAATTGTTAGCTGTACTCGTTTCTCGTTAATCGCTGGCGGTGGGACAGGTGCCTTTGGTCTATTCAAATCCTTGTTCCCAATTGATGTTATTTCCACTTAAACAAATATCAAATTTATGACAGTGTCAATTAAGTTGATTTTAAAATTAATGGTACTATTGAAAATGTCATAAGTTATGTTGAAGTTGTTGCATATACTGAACTTTATGTGTAGGTTTTAAAGTAAATTTTACAAAAACTCTTACATGTATTTGTTTACTGATTTGAAAATTTAATTAATAATTGAATTAATATTTGAATTTATTTAATTTTTTTGGCTAAATACTAACAGCCGCTCAGGTCGATCTGTCAGGTTAAGCTACGCTTGCCGGGGTTGGTCCGTAGATGGGTGACCATTTTCTACATACCAAGACTCCTCCGTGCCTCGGAAAGCACGCTAAGCCGTTGGTCCCAGCTGTCATTCGTGGATCTTTGACAGTTGTTACGGGTCGTCAGAAGCCCGAAAGTCTGACAACCAGTCTTACCAAGGGGTATCGCATTACCCAGTCACTGGGTTGTGGAGGTTAGATAGGCAGTCGCTCCAAGTAAAATACTAGTATTCAGCTGCATCCGGTTAAACTGGAAGCCGACCCCAATATAGTTGGGAAAAGGCTAGGCAGATTGAATTGCGAACGCAGATTATGAGGTTACACTCGATAAATGGAGGCGACCTTCTGTAAATATCTCTTCTGTGTTGACACCACGACGCCTTCTTATCAGAATGTCACAAGTAGCTTGTAACTTCACTTATCATTTTGTAAATAAGGGTAGACAAGACTTATTAGCAGGAAGGATGTTATTGGAGGGAACGAAGATGGATTGTGAGTTTTATCATTTTGTTTGATGGTGGTGACGTGTTATGATATTCTGAGTGTGTTTTGTTTATTTCTGGGATGTGATTTCGATTTATTTTATTATTTTATTTTTCTTCCTTTATTTCATTAAAATACTTATAAATTACATTTTTAAATATTAGAATATAAAAAATATAGAAACATTGAAAAATATAAAAAATAGTAGCCCACCGGTATCGGGAACAGGGTCCAAGCTACCGGGGGTCAGGGCTCCTGAGAGAAGAACCTCCTAACAATACGCGCCGTGTCCAGGAGTACCGCTTTCTGGATCAAGCCCTTGATCCAGCTGCCTAACGAGGAATATTCTTTTTCTTATTATTATGATTGTAGTTTTGTTCTAGAATAGTATCTGGTATGACTTGTAATACACTTGCGTGCAAAAAAATAAGCCCACCTTGTGCTCTCTATTTGAGAGACGATATTATCTCAAAAACATTAATGAATATTTTATTTTTTAAAGTGAAACTTTTATTACGTCGTCTCAAACTTTTTCGTCTGTGTGTTGCATGTCGCGTGACGGTCGGCCGCGGAGTAGGGATAAAGTGAAAGGCGCTCGTCAGAGCAGCCAAGGCCAATATGGCGGCGCCTATAAAAGTTTCACTTTTACCGTGGTTTCATAAAACCACACAATCCTTTTTTAAATTGTGTGAATGTAGGTCACAGAATGATTATTTACACATGAGCATTTTATAATAGCAATATTCTTGAAAAGATCGACTAGATTCTTCATCTTGTCTTCTATCACTCACTGTTGTTCGGAAAAACTGCGTGACTTTTACTGACAGTGAAGTTGACAAAAGCTTTATTTTGTTGATTCATTTCAGTTTATTGATCATTTAACATGAGTTTTTAACCGACTTCAACAAAAGGGAGGTTCTTTAGTCGACCCTTATGTTTGTAAGTTTGCAATTTTCTGAAAAACGAATGAATCAGTTTTGAATATTCTTTCACTAACGCAACCTACATATTTTCAGGAAGGTTTCAGTATACAATATACATATTAGGTTATTGTCAATAAAACTTGTTATCTAGTTTCAAATCGAAGAGTACGCGGTGGCTCTATTTTTTTGCACGCAAGTGTAGATGAAGGCAGCAGGAAATGAAAAGATGAGATAGATGTTCTTATCTGGATTTCTGTGTCCAACGTACCTCCCCGAAGGTATAGGGCAGAGGTGTACCCACATTTCGCCAGTTATATTTAAGTCCCATATAATAGGGGTCGAGCCTATTGCCATCAACCGGACACAAATCCAGACTCCGGGCTACTACTGAGAAATTCCAGATGGTAAAACCCAATAACATTTTGCCCGACCCGGGAATCGCACCCAGAACGTCTTGCTCATCAGTAGTTCTTGCTACCACTAGACCAACGATTGCCGACCAATTACCACTAATTATTCTTCTGCTTCTTTTTAACCGACTTCAAAAAATGGAGGAGGTTCGTTCTCAGTTCGTCAGGATATTTTTTTTTTATGTTTGTTCCCCGATTACTCGAAGACGGCTGGACCGATTTGAAAAATTATTTTTTTGTTTGAAAGGGTATACCTACTTCCAAGTTGGTCTCATTGTCATTTGGTCATGATCTGATGATGGAATCTTGGAGAAATCGAGGGAACTCTTCAAATATTATAGGCACATCTATAGCGATTTGGATATTTTTGATAAGCAGTTGACATTAGGCTATTGTAACTTAGATAAATTGCAAACCAACCCACTAAAAAGTGAAAAAAAAAAACTTTTTTACAAAAAATACAACCGGCTTCCAAACTAAAAAGTGAAAAATAACTTTAATTTCGGAAGTTGGTGTCTTCAGATCAGTATTTTAGTTTTTTGACACCGACTTCCGAAATTAAAGTTATTTTTCACTTTATAGTTTGGAAGTCGGTTGTATTTTTATAAAAAAGTATTTTTTATATTCAGTTCCTCAGTACTGAAGATCATGGCCTATCTTGTTCATGCTTTGTCGAGGTTTTTACGATTTATTGTCATTTCAACGATAATTTATCAGTAGTGATAGCCTAATGGTGTTCGTACTCAAGGCCTCTGACTTTTCGGATTCATGTGCTTAGGTATTGGTGCCGATTCCCTTGTTCACAAACTAAACTAAATTTAAGTTCAGTGCATCTTTTTCTTTCTATTTCATTAAGAAATGGACAGAAGATAAATTTTAGTTTAGTCCTGTCAAATTAATCAGCGCCTGTCACTACTCCATACAAGTTTAGACGTGATTAAAAACTTGCCTACTAAAATAACGTCAATTTACGTCAAGCGCTGATTAATTTGACAGGACTAAACTAAAATTTATCTTCTGTCCTTTTCTTAATGATATAGAAAGAAAAGGATGCACTGAACTTTTTAGTTTAGTTTGTGAACAAAAGAATCGGCACCATTGTATAATTATCACTTGCTTAAAAAACGGTAAAGGAAAACATCGCGAGGAAACGGGCCTGAGAGATATTTCTCGACGGCATGTGAACCCAAGTCAGAGGCCCATGGGTGGCTTTAAAACTCTGATACCAGGTCAGTCATTAACCACACGAAAACGAAGAACGATAAGTTATACGTTCTATGAAAATGAAAAATGAAGACATAATTATCACCGACCAAAACCACACAGTATAATCAGCAATTTTCTTCAAGCGTACTACGAAACATGTAAAAATGTATGTACCTACCTATACATACCAAAGAAAAACAATTACAACTCCACTCATTCTTGCACCAACATTCCGGACTAGTGTGGAACATAAATACTAAAACTCGATATCGATGAATAACAAAATCCGTTAATTAAGTCATTTTGCGGTGAGACTTTAAACGTTCCCTACCTTAGTAATTATGGAAAAGTATTCAGGGACTTATACAGGTACCAGGACTAAAGTAATTAGTGCTATATTTATATACCTTCGGTTCCAATTGAGACCAGTTCTTACGATAATTACTGTTAAACGCGTTTGAAAACGCTTAGGGATGTAACTTAGAATTGTCGATGGTTTTTTAATTAGTTTTCTGCGTTTTTATGTGACTTAATTGCTTAATCGAGTTGCTTGCTGGATAGATACCGTTTTATTTACGGTGGGTCAAAAAATTGATTGCTTTTTCTTAGTTGATTGCAGCTGTGTAGTAATAATGATAACCTAAATGCACTTTTGATTGTTGTATCAATCAAAATTATGCTTCAAATGATAACATGTTACTTCACAAAAAAGACAAAAGACCGTAAAAATATCAGGGCAATAAGCTCAATCCATTTTGCTAACAGAAACAAGATGAAAACAAGTTACCACATATAATCGTTACCACAAAAGCATATCAAATAAAATGTACAATAAAAATAAACGTCAACAATACTATCGCACTCGAACACGTTTAATCGTCACCCAATTTGGTCGGCCACTCTACAAAATAAATACAAAATTTTCTCACAACTCCATCTGAAAGTAAACGACAGTTGTCACGCACTTAACAGAAATAAAGTGCTTGGATAACGCGCGAATTACCCATTTCGTCGTCCCGAGAGCCGACGATAAAAAATATCGATGTAAATTTTCCCATCCCTAGGCGCTATTTAGACTCTAATTTTCATGTCGAGAGAAACAAAAGTACGAAATGTGTTAGCCGCCTTTCTTTTTCCCACTGATCTGGGAATTAAATTGAGACGCATTTTTTGCAGCTTTTATTCAATGCAAGGCTTGAGAAGATCGTGGGAAGGGTTAATTAAAAGTATTTGCTTCGTAGACGATTGCTAAGAGCCGATTACTTTCTGGAATATTCTCTTTATTTTGGTATCTGACCAGGAGAATATAATTTGTTGGACCTTTTTTTATAAAAAAATTAGTATGTAGGTAACAAAAAAACAATGCTAATTACGTAAAACACTTTCTTTCACATTCCGAAGGATTTTTAAAATAAATTTCTAATCCACTGGTTCATATATGTTTTAAAAAATCGTCTGCTTGACAACGTAAATAACGCAATGAGTGTTATCGAACTGTCAAAATGAAAGGCATTTCAATTGTTAGTGTGTTACGCAATTACTGCGCAAAGTGCCCATATTTATAAAAATCGAGTGCCTTCCCGCATAATGCTTCTGTTAACGAAATCAATAGGTACTCGAAACTTTCATCACGCACACATTAAATTGGTTTAACCAATCCATTTAAAGTACATACAAAAACATTAATTATTTAAACAGATTGTTTGTTTTATTAACCATTCATTGAACGAAACAATTAATGTATTTTCGCAAATAAATTCTACTATTTACTGTTCAAAGATACGGAACAAAAATGGTGGTTGACCAAACTTTTAGCTTGCAATTTAAAATGGCCGCTAAAATGGCCGCCATTTTAAATTGCAAACTGTGAAGTTTGTACAAATAATTAAAGCGAATTTAGATTTAAATTGATAGAATAATGAACGTTGAACAATGCTTGTTATTTAACTATTTGCTACTGAAACTTATTCAGTTTTAAACTAACTAATTGTTTGAATCGTTAGTTAATTTAAGGTATTTTTCGGGCTCGTAATAATTATTAAATTTAGACTGAGATAACTTTATGAAGAACAAATAGGTACAGATATTAAGTAGATATAAATAGATAGATAGAATATAGTTTTTTGTATAAACAAAACCTACTTGAATATTTACTTTGTAAAGTTTTATATTATTTTAATTATTGTGAACGTGAAGACGTTGTGGTTGTGGGACATTGTTTTTTTTTCTCAGTTAGTTTTAATCAGGGTCTGGCAGTTTGAGTAGGTAATTTACGCAGCCTACCCTAATATCCTTTCTTTGGTACTGTTCGTCGAATCGTGGAACTCCTTTAGTTCTAAGTTGAGCTACACGACTAATGACAAATGCGTGCATAGACTGGACAGCTCCACTTAATCTGTGTGCATGGTTCTTTCCTCAAAAGACCATTTCAGAAACTACATGGTATTCACATAATCTGACCAAGAATATGTCTGGACTTTAAAAGAGATTGTGACCTCTGATTTTGTTTCGGCCTTTCTTCTCAAAGTAGTCAGATAGGAAACGCTGACCTCATCTAGTTTTTAACCGACTTCCAAAAGGAGGAGGTCCTCAATTCGACTGTATGTTTTTTTTTTTGTATGTTTGTTACGCGACTACTCCGTCAATTATGAATTGATTTTGATGATACTTTTTTTGTTTGGTAGATCATACTTCAGAGGTGGTCCCATATACATTTTATTAACTTTACTTGGGTAGTTTTTGAGTTAGCTTCAATAATACGTATTTTTACCTCACTTAGTATGTGGATGATATTATGATAATATCACAACTACAAAGTGAAAAATAACTTTAATTTCGGAAGTCGGTGACAAAGAACGAAAATTCAAAACCAAAGACACCGACTTCCGAAATTAAAATTATTTTTCACTTTGTAGTGTTTTTTTGAAGTAGGTTGTTTTTTAAAATAAGATTGACGTGAAAAAGTGTCTGTATAAACCTACTTACAGAAATAACATCGTTTATCATTTATTCTGCACGAAAATTAGGTACAAGAAATAATAGAGAGCAGATTTTTTATGCACTTTTACACTTTATTTATTACTAGCGACCCGCCCCGGCTTCGCACGGGTATAAACCGGGTTATATACAATATAAACCTTCCTCTTCAATCACTCTATCTATTAAAAAAACCGCATCAAAATCCGTTGCGTAGTTTTAAAGATTTAAGCATACATAGGGATATAGGGACAGAGAAAGCGACTTTGTTTTATACTATGTAGAGATTTATTTATTTAACAGTTTATGTGCACACAGATAAGAAGAAAGGAACAGAAAAATACGTACAAAGCACTTTATGAGCTTTCATCACAAAACTCATGAACGCCATGTGAAGCCGAACAGGAATGTTGGATCCTGTGCTATTCAGGTCATCGAATACCCGACAAATAGTTTATAGAAAGCCATATCCGTTTCTGATCAATGGCGCCCATGATGTCACATTATTTGAACAGCTTGCAGTGAGGACGACAAATATTGATTGTTTGATACATTTTAGTGGGCTCAAATATCCGTGGAAAACCGTTGAGTGTGGTTGAAATATGTTTCGATCTTTATTTAATCGTTTGTATTAACATGCTGTTCAAAATTCAAAGAATCATTGTATTATATAAAAAGATGTAATTGTAACTTTCAAAACTATATTTTGTAGGGAATGTTATAGTAAATGTGCTCTAGATTCTATTTTCATATTTTAGAGAATGAAACGGCATTTTATTAAGTAAATACGAACCGTCGATGCGAGTATACTTACTGCAAATGCAACTAGTGTTTATTTTTAAAGACAAAAAACGTGCCGTCGAAATGCATTGCATGGAACGCGCGTATAAAAAGCATGTATTTTACTAACAAAACTTTCTAAGGACATCCGATCCAACTTCACTAAATAATTTCCCCAGCATCATCCCTCTACATACCTACATACACATATAATTCCTCCTGTCTTGTCCAACGTACTTAAGTCTGACCTTTCCCAAAGTATTCCATTCCATCAGATTGAGCACCGAGGGTAGCTATTGACAGTTTTATCTGATCAACTATCAGTTCGGAACGGTTCCCTTTCGAATTCTTATTTGAGGAACGGTTTAACCCTATCTCTGAACTGTTTCGACGATTACGGAATATATTTTCATGTTAAAGTAGTTTTATTTTTTGGGAAGGATTTTGAGCATCCTCTTTGATAAATCACTAGCTTCTTCCCGCAGCTTCGTCCGCGTGGAAGCCAACTATACTATAAAATTATATTATATGGCACTCGGAAATAATGTAGCTTTCTATCAGTGAAAGAATTTTAGAAATCGAATGAGTGATTTCGGTGTTTACCTCCTATATTCAAACTTACAAACTTTTCCCAGTTTCTAATTTAAGAGTAGAATAATATGCATTTGATTTGACATATCTAATGTGGTTGTTTTTCTCTCGTTTTTGCACGAACTAGGTATATTATGAGAATAACACTTCATCATTTGCCTAGCCTTTTCCTAAGCTATATTGGGGTCGGCCAGTCTAACTACTAAATTAACAACTAGCTTCAACTTTCTTACTAACTGACCGACTCTTTGACAATTCAAAAGTGCCTGTAATTGGTTTAATTGAAATACAGTCAAACCTGGGTAAGTGAGAACTGGGTAAGCGAGAAAACTTTATAAATGAGAGTAATTGCCAGGTCCCGGTATTTTAATCGTCTAAACCCTCTTTAAGTAAGAAATAGAAACCTCTATAAGAGTAAGTCGTTTTATACTCGTGGACCTCTGTAATTGAGACTGCTACTTGCCTGTACCTCTGTAAGCGACTGTCGAGTGTAATTTAACATTTGTGCTATTTATGACTCATTCTTAAATTTTGTGGAATAAACATTTTTTTTTATCCTCTCTACCTTTCCCAACCAGCCTGAACCTCTATAAGTGAAAAAGGCCGCTCCTGTACCTCTATAAGCTTGAAACTTGAGTTACTGAGAAACCTCCGTAAGCGAAAAAGAGATCGCGATTCCTTGAACTCTCGCTTATCTAGGTTCGACTGTAAATGGTTTGAGTTTAACCGGATGTAGCTGAATACCAGTATTTTACATGCCTACCTAAGACTGCCTGTCAGACAACCATAACCCTGCAGTTACTGGGTTACACGATATTTTTTCATAAGACTGGTTGACAGACTTTTGGGCTTCCGACTACTCGACTGTCAAAGATTTAAGACAACGTGCCGAGAGATGGAAGGGTCTCGGTATGCAAAGAAGTCACCCACGAACCAACCTCGGCAGGCGTAGCTTATCCTTTGATCGACCTGTGCGGATGTTATTATTTGGGTGGCCTGTTATTATGTCGAAAATAACAGCTAAAGTCTTGGTAAAAATGTCAGTTTGCAAAATAATAGCGGAAGGGGACTGCCCAGGATGCGCTGGACGTAGGATTAAGTGATTATAAGAATAAACTAAATACTCCTTTTTTGGGTGGGAAATTATCAAATAACTTCTCCCGCTCTGGGCGGAGCGAGATGGCGTGTTAGACTCTTACTGACTAAAACCCACCCGTGTACCTTCGGTTGCCCTGTTGCCGGGGGCCACGATCTCCCTTTCGATTTTCTTCGCAATCCCGGAAGGCATCGACCCTAGACCTACTAAATAAATACATTCGTTTTCCGACTAAAAAGTATGCCAAGATTATTAGCCGATAATTTTTCCTTTGCTATCTCCTCTAGGAAATTTTCCTTTGTTTTCATATTTCAGTGTCTTCACAAAGATTCTATCTATACTTTGAATAAAATTAGACTCGTTCCCGGGAAATCTACGCATATTAAGTACGCATAATTCCTTGGAATTGTTCTAGATTTTATATAAAATATCTTAGAACTACTGACACGAGTGGGTGATAATGGTAGGAAATAAAAGTTTACTGTTAACGTTTTTCTTTTAAATGACAATGACTATAGGTACCTACTTGTTTATTTAAATATATAATTCAAATACTAGGTTTAGCTAACATATTTATTTGTATAGTATAAGTGTTAATTAAGAAAAAACTTATAATAATCTCAATAATATTTCTGAAATACCATAGATTGTTTTTTTTTGGGTGGGAATTTATCAAATAACTTCTCCCGCTTTGGGTGTAGCGGGAGGGCGTGTCAGGCTCTTACTGACTAAAACCCACCCGTGTTCATTCAGTTGCCATGTTGCCGGGGTCCACGATTTCCCTTTCGGCCCTTATTCGCAGCCCCGGCAGGCATTGGCCCTAGTAGACCCCGTTAATTCTGCTGACATCTCTTTAAGACGCGCGTGGAACACAACGCGCCGTCGACTCAGGCTTGGTCCTTATCGGACGGCGAGCTACCCATTGCTCACCGTCCGCAAGCCCGCGCCTACGGTGGCCGGAAATCTGCCTGCGATTCCCGATGCCCAGGGCGTCTCCTCCTTTATTATTTAGGCTAGAATTATATCAACGACGACCCATCTCTGACTGTACTTGACTGAAATCATAATAGCCTTACCTTTAAAATAAATATTTATAGTAACTATAAAGTCACACAGCATGTAGAGTAAATTGATTTACGTATATCCCGAAAAGCAAATTCCCCATAGACGGAGAGTCGGAGACGGAGATCTTCTCCTTTAAAGGGCTGATTTTACTGAAGTCAGATATCTACTATCTGTGAAATTAAATTGACATCAGACAGTTTTTGTAAGGTAGAACTGTCAAAAATTCAAAATGTATACGGCTACGCAGCATATCTAGTGTAGACAGGGGCGGATCTACTTAAAGGCTTTTTGGGCTGCAGCCCAGGGCCCCGCGAATACAGAGGGCCCCCAACCGAACTGAAACCAATAGACGATATTGTCAATAATAAAAATTATCTCTTGCAGTAATTTTTTTTGGCTAATTTATGAAAAAAAAATTGTTGATGTTTTCCCAAACTGCAATACCATCTTAAAGATTTTTTTAACGATGCCGATCACTAGCTGTGAAGCGGAGCGTTCTTTCTCCAGGATGTCGTATATAGAAAACAAATACAGGACAACAATGTCGAGCTATCGACTAAATCATTTATCAGTTCTTTCGATAAATTGCGATTTAACAAAGGACCTACAGTGCGATGACCAAATAAAAGAATTTGCAGCACAAAAATGCAGAAAGGTTGCTTTATAATTTATATAACATAACCATTCATAACCTGTCAATTTATTTTGCAATAAATAATGTTTTAATAAATGAATAAAATATTTTGTTTTCCTACTTTCTTCCTGTACTTAACATATTATATTACATTGCATATACCTACATCACTACAGAAAACAGTTTCTTGTCAAAATGGCAATTAGTTGGGTAATTAGGTAGCCTAAGCAGTATTAGCCCAGGGCCCCACAAATTCAAGATCCGCCCCTGAATGTAGATTTCAGTACTAATATTTCTGTATTTACATTGTTGCACACATACAAAATTGGTATACTTTTAGCAATATTTAACAAACTATTAATTGGGCACTCAATAAAATAACGTTATAGACTTAGACTTCTTGAAGACAACTTTTGGGTTCCGAGGATCGAATCGAACTAACTTAGAAGCTAATCGACGCTCCAAACATCATGTTTCCATTCCGTTGCATTAAAAAACCAGGACTTTTACGGTGACTAATGAGATACTTTTAAACTTCATGATTACACTGATACAAAAATCATTTGAGGCAAATCATATACTTTAAATTTTTTATGTAGAAATCACTACCAGTCTTATTAATATTTGGAAATCATGACACTAGGAGTAAAAGTTTGGTCGAATTCGTCCTAAGAAGTGTAAACCTTATAACACACCTAACCGTCTGTAAAGTAACAATAGAGCAACGATCCTAAATGTCATATTTGACCGAAGCAAATTGTCAAGGCGGAGTGAATGACAATTTTTTGGTCCCATTCAGTCCCTACTCACCCGAGGACACTTTGATGCACGATCTATTTCTGTAGACAAACGACAGTCCCAGGTAGGTAGCATTTGTTTGGGATGCTTGTATAGTAGCTGTATTTGATTTTAAAAGGGATTTGTTGCAATGAAAATAAACTAAGTAGGTGATATAAATAAGCGTATTTGTTGTTATTTTATCTTTAATCTCCTTTCATATTTGTTTCTAGATAAGTTTTTTGGCAGACGCTTCTTCCGTATAAAGTTATTCAAGTGTTTCCGTTTAAACTATATTATGGACAACATAAGAAAAGGAAAAGATGTAAAATCATATTTTCTAGCTTTTGCTCTATTTTGGACTAATATTATCATTATGATCTGGCATTTGTCATAATTTCTCCAAAATGATGATCAATGATCATAATCAAACATTTTGGTGCCATTTGGTTTCAGCATTTTCTCAAGCTCTCAAAGGAAACAGCGTGAGGAAATTTCGTCATCGTAACCGAAAATTCGAAGACATGTGACAACATCTACCCATACCGGGCGCACGTGTGGAATATGCCCTCTCCCTCTCCCAAAGAGGAGGCCTAGATTTGTCTCAGCAGTGGAAACATTATAGGCTGATTAATATATTCTCAAGGCCTGCTCCTTTTTCTCAGATAATATTTAAAATCTTTCTTTATCTATCTTTCCTATAAAGTTTATCATAGAAACAGATATCTATTTTGAAACAAACTGTTCTAGTTGGCACAGACTCAATTGTTTATCTATCCTGACACTAAAGGCGAACATAGAGATTAATTTTGTAAATGAAACAAGAAATTAATTCTTGTCTGCAGGCAGGACATTAGTGTCAACACCACTTTCTTCTGGTTTTATATGTGTCATGTCAGAAGTATTGAAAAGGAAACTTTTTGATGTAGGTTAGCAACTGACGTAAAAGAAAAGGCGTGGAATGTTATCCTTATGACAAAAAATATTAAAATTGCAGATGCAGAAAACAAAAAAAAATGGATAGCTTAATAAGTCGAAGTTGTCTGTTCACTCATTAGTTTATTTTTACAATATTATCATAGATGAAGAATTTTTTATTATTCAGAACCCAAATGTTAGAGCTATGTTAGTAATTAAGTGTCAAAACAATGCACAGTTATGTTTAACAATGAAGTTAAATAAAATCACTTAGTTCTTTTCAGACCATTACAAAAGGGGAAAAGAAAGAAACTCATTCTATTTCCGTAAAACCAGACCACCGGAATAACGACCACTACACAGGCGAACCAACCATCAATGTACTAAATAAGTAAATTGCTTAATTCGCGACTCTTGTTAAGAAGTGAAACGCCTAATTAGTTTTGTTTAACTCAGCAATTTGACTTGAGAGGTACTTTAATTGAAAACGTTTTGATTATTGATTTTCTAATTATTTCCTTTGGTGTTGTAAAGGCTGTTCGATTTGATGATGGAAGTGGTATTGATCTAATTATGAAATGAGGAGGAGATGAAGAGTTACTAGATTCTGTTGAACACATTACAGATCTTATCAAAATAACCTCTAATGAAATGAGCAATCAAGGAAGTTCATGTACCTATAATGATATTAGTAGGTACTACAGTTTCTAAAGTACTCTTTGAATGTTGTAAATGTTTAAATAAATTCAATTATAACACATCTATAGAACGATGCAGGAGAACATTCTCTACGGATGATGTTACTTTTTAAAATTCCTAACACTGTTATCTCAAAACCTTAACAAGACAGGGGGCCATTAGAAGCGTCTGTTATGAAACCACTTGAATGAATAAAAAATATCTTAAATAATAAATCATACTCAAATAGGTACTGGTTAGTTCAAGTAGCTAGCAGGTGGCCGAATTTTGACTAGTAAGCGGCCCCTTGATCTTTGAAGTTTTAGATTAAAATATGATCTCAATGGTGGGCAAGTATTTTTTTAATCTGTTCTAGGAGGCAAAATTAATGCAGAATGTTACAGCTGGTAATCCGTCTTTGCCAGTTATGTCGATCTACGGAAGGACAGAGGTACTAGTATTCCAATAGGGAAATCTCTATTTATGAATGATAACACTATTTTATCAAACCACAGTTCGCAATTGCTTTCATGTATCTATTGTTTTGGCACAAATAATTGTGGCTGAATTTAAATAACCACAACGTATAATTGATGATAAATAACTTGAAGTAATTTTGCTTGCCAATAATCTTATTTCCAATCCCATTGATTGTGGTTTTGAAGATGTATTAAAATCCACTTTATAAAATGGCGGCAGTAAAATCAAAGATGAATTCAAAGAATTTATGTGTTTCTTTTGTAACACTATTAAGTTTGTAACAGTTAAACGTGGGTGTCTAATACTTAATAAAAATGATGAATGAACATTTACAATCGTAATCGGATATCAGCTTTATTATTATTCAACAGAACGGGAGGATAGAACATTAAAATTCAATGATTTGCGATAAATCTATGATTTGATATAATAGAAATTAAAATTGACGTCTCAATAAGTTGAAATGACAGGCAAGTGAATTAAGTTTATAAGTTTGAAATCAAATATCTGTTAATTTAATCACATTCCTATTATATTAAAGTCAAAGACAGAAATTGGATTTGATAGAGATTAGAATAATGTTGAAAAATTATATTGATGAATCAAAAAGCCAATGTACCTATGTGTGGTTTGTCTGTAGATCAAAATATTTCTAGGTGTGGTGTTAATATCAAGATGGTTCTAAGATGAATTCTTTAATGGTGGCGTGTCTTACGAATGATGGAAACAATACCTAATAATGGTGCTAACGGAATGTTCCCATAATTATATCTTCAATAAGTTGGCAGGAGTTGCCTTGAACTGGTTATACCGCAAGAAACACTGTCTGCTGTATTAAGTACTAATTTTGTGAGCAATCATTTTATTATAAAGACGTACGTATAAAATATGACTCCAATTATCGTTTACTAACTTATTGCCGACGTATGATTGACAATCGCAACAATAAAATACAAATAACACAAACGCAAAATTGAAAATCCAACCCCTGACATATTTGTTAAAAAAAAGTATAAACCAATTGATACAAATCCATCAAAAAGGAAACATCACCTGGCCCCACACAAAAAGCTATCCAAAGGAAGCGCTATACAAAACGAAGCAAGTCCAACATGGCACCATTCACATCGGCCATTGTTGGCCATCACAGAAGAAACTTTATTTGCTGTCATTTATATTTTTATGCGAAATCTTTGCATTACGACGAATGTCCCGGGGACTTCCGGGCTATTATGAACGGAGAATCATGGGACAATGGCGGTAGGACTTGCGTTAAGGTAACTAACCGCAACATCGAAGGTACCCGGCCCATTTGTTGTGAAAGCGGCGAATGAAATATTATTGGGTCACTAGAAACTAATTTGCGAAGTTCCTGCGGGAACGGTTTTGATTGTGACGCATGTGCTTCCTGAGTTTTTGTGATGTACGGGTCATTAATTTTGGCAATTTCATAACTAACTTTTTTCATAAATGTTGTAAAAGAATATTTTCATATTTTATTTATGCACCTATTAAGTTGCTTGTAATTGCACATAGAGAGTGGACGAAGAAGTACGATGTTGCACTGCTATCTAAATCATTCTCCATTATAGCTGGCTGGCTTAGTTTCAAAAGCTATAAATTAAACAAACTGTCATTCAAAAACTGATTAAAATCTGTGAAATGTAAATTTAATTTGGCTGATACTAAATTATCTATTCGCGAAATTGATAATGATCATAAGCTATTCGAGCTTATCCTCTAAACCCTAATTGATTTATAATTCACACGGGATAATTAGCGACTATAGAATTTATCTCTAAACAAAGCATTTCGAGCAGGAAATAGAAGCAACGAATGTTCTAGATGATTTGATAGTAAAATTCAACGAAGATCATAATAATAAAGATAATCGGGGCCGTAGAGACAGTGGTTATGGCGACGATAAAGAAAACTTAATTGAAACGCTTCCACATGTTCTTAATAACGATGTTAAACAGGAATACGTTACAGAATTAAAAAGAGATGGTTATCAAAAATTTACTATTATGAACACCAGAACTATTAACCATAAAACGTAACGTGATACTATAAATATTCTCGATGATGAAACTTTTTATTAAAGTTATAATCAGATTTTTAAATATCATGAACTCTAGATCACATAATAAATATCTTGTGTCCTCTTCTATAACTAAATAAGATAATTTAAAATACTCCTTCTCACCTCTTTAAGATTAAACTTGATTAATGGCCAATTTCCAATATTCCCTAACATTCGTTTTTATAATCAACAGTTACCTATTATGGACCCTTCTATAACGCTTGGTCAACCCCAAGATTTTATTTGTAAGCAGTTTCTAAAGCCATTTTTAAAACCAGTTTCTGACCAGGCTGAGTTACAGCTATATCGGCTTCAACCCCTCTAAAACATATCCCTTCGAGACAAATTTTATTGAGCATACAAACGAAATAATGACAGTATTATTTCTTGTACCTATCAAAAAAAGGTTTACTGAAATCAGATATTACTATAGTCAAGATTTTAGTCAAAACAAAATCAGCGTGCTTTTGTTAGCAATCCACTCCAGTCGGTGTCATATTCAAGAGGGTTGAAAATACGGTTGGCAAAAATGCGTCTCTTGATGAAAATGAACCTAAAATATTTACCCAAGTATCAAAGACACGATGAATATTGATTTGTTTGATCGTTTAAGTATCTTTAGTGAGCTTCGGAAAATAAATAAAATAGCTTTTACTACAAACTGGTGATACGGCTTAAAATAGCAATTGATTCTTGTAACTTATTTGAATCAAACATTGATACGATCAGAAAATAAAGTTTTAAATAAATCTTCTATTCATATACGTTTGATGTTATAGGAATCAATTCAATCATCATCCTAACCGTTACGAAACATTAATATTACGAATAGTTCTCTGCCGACTCTCCAACGAAATATCCCGCGAAAATAGGACAAAAGATAGTGTGTCGTCGGCATATAAACAGCATTATACCACGGAATCGAGTTACATGTGTCGAGTCATTTACGCCCCCCATTATGACGGCCATAGAATGAACCCCTTTGTACCTTCTATTCATATCGAGAAAATGTATGAATTTTTTACTACTAAATACGCAGCCTAAGGCTGGAGATTTTGGCTCCCAAAATTTCTCATCTTGAATAAGAAATTCACGTGTATGAGGGTACGATTATCAGTATTTTGGGATTACAATCTTCTCTTAAGTATGAAACTGTTTGAGGATCGCAGTTATGTTGATTTTCACCTACATTATAATGCTGCGGTCTATCTTGGTCGCCATTATTCTTTGTTTATTTTGTTTTTATTATATTAAACACATACAATGTTTTATCTTTTAATTTTTATTATTTTTATCGCCATATGCACTGTTGCAACTGTTGTCAACAAGAATAACTTAATGTGTTCTTCTAAAAATACTTTGATCAGTTAATTGCAATAGTGTTGCAGATCATTTATCATCATTTCTTCCATCGTTAACATCCATTTTATGACTCATTGTACTAATACTTTGGTGTGATAATATCAGAGATTTAATAATCTACTGTTTGGTTTAGCTTCTTAATAGTTGAATTTAGTTCATAAGGCCAAAGGTTTGTAAAAATGGGAATATAAGAGATGAATCGTCTTCTAATCTACTTCACTTACGGATTTTACATAAGCACAATTATTAGATTTTTTCTAACCTACAGTGTGTCTGATGACAAGCACAGTTTGACAATATAAATGCTATACAGATAGTCAAAGAGAGCGTTTTTGAGAGAAATCGCACGGTTGCAGGTAAAAGAAACAGACGTCAAAAGATGTGATAAGATATCTCAAGTAATATCAAATCTATGGGCGATGAAACAAACTGTGATATAAGTAAACAAACATGAGTTATGACTCAAACTTCTTAACAGACGGTTAGATAAGTCAGAAGTACGTAGATCGAGACAAAACAATCTTACACGTCTAATAAAGGCAGACAGTTGTCATCATGCGGGACAATAATCAGATTGGGTCAGACGTTGCAAAGTGGCGTGTGAACTTTGTACATACAAAGCTTGTCAATAGAAACGGGTTGGTGGTTTGTTTTATAATAGTTGATGGGAGTAAAATTAAGGATGAAGAAATAGAAGGAAAAAATTAAACTATAGTATAAGCTGATCCGACTCATCCTCAGTAGGTAATTGATAGTAGGTATTCTTAATTAAATACATTATGTAACAAAAATTGAATTTAAAGACACAGCTAAGAGTATTTTGATTAAGACATCAAATTAGAATCTAGAAATTGTTTGTCACAATGTTTTACAATCACTAACTAATTCGAAAGCAATTTTTATACAAATTACAAAAAATATCGCTTTTTTTACTATGGGCTTCTTAAAGATATGGCGAGCCTTAAACGATATTGCACAATATCAAGAATTGCGCAATGTTTTTGACCGTTTATGGTTAATATTGAAGATTGCGCAATGATTGAACAAAAGTTTGAGCGAGTTTAATATTTATTGCCCCATATTTTAATAGCATCGTGCAGGTTAAGTATTGTGCAGGTCTTGTTCACGCCAAAACATTTAAGCTAACCCATTAATGTTTTTGCGTGAAAATAATGGATCGTTTGAGTGCAAAGGCTGATTCAATGATATTATACGGCACAAACTTATACGGTGAAGGAAAACATCGTGAGGAAACTGGCATGTCCTAGAACCAAAAATTCGAAGACATGTGACATCTAGCAACCCGCACTGGGCCCGCGTGGTAGATTAGGGCCCACTACCTGTTACCGAGAGGAAGCCTGTATTCTAGCAGTGGAAACTTTATAGGCTGATTATGCTTATTGTAGGTATAGGGGCCACCTTAGAGATTTTAATAAACAATTTTAAGAAACTCCCCATAATGATAAGAGCTATGATTATAACAGTTAAGTACCTACTTAACCTCGCCCATGTTTAAATAAATTTTAAGAATACTCTTAGTGACAAACTTTTATACGAATATTATAAAGATATAAATTCTGTTTGTTTGTGTATCCCTCGTTTTACAGATAATCTTCAAAACTACTGGCCTGATTTGAATAATACTTCTGGGTTGAGGTTTTTATTCTAAAAGCTGAGGTTTATAATATAAGTGTAGGATTTGGGAATTATTTTTATGGGTTTATTTGCTTAAAGATTATGAGACAGTGTCACCTGCATTTATGTTTTAATAGAGCTTATTTACACTGGCTATAACTAAGATATTTTTTATAAATGGAGCCACATATCCCAGCTCGGCTCAGTTATCGACGAGAATTGCCTCCTATACACATTTAGAGCAGTTTTTTATTTTATTTTTATGTGCACCTTTGTTCATAATTTTGTTTACCTACTGTATTGGTTCAAACAGTAATAGGTTAAGTCTATGGTATTATAAGAGGTTATGAGTTCCAATCCCATCCATTACACTATTGGCCTGAAACCAAAGGGCCTTGGTTTGGCCTTATCCACTCTGAATAAAGTATAAAATAAACTAAGAAGGATAACAAAAACAGGAGTAAACACAAACCACGCTGCTATCAATCTTGAAAAAAATCTCCAGCACATTCACTCAAAAAATACTGCAGATATACACACATAACTATCATAAACAATCCATCAATAACATTTCTCCCATCCCCATATTCTCATTTCACCCGACAGAGGGTAGCCCGATCCGACAAAAGGCAAACATAGGGCAAAATAAACAAACATGCTGATCCCAGGCATCAAATTACGAGATATTGTACTCTCGACGAATGTGCTTTTATCCTACCATAGGCTATAATAGTTTTGGTCTCAAATGACGACATATCTTTTAAAAAGATTGCAGTGATATCTTTGCGAAATCATATTTCCTTTGAGCGATGGAGTAATCCGTGACAGGTTAGTCCCGACTGTCCTGAGAGTCTTTGACAACTGAGGATCGAGTAGAAGTCAAGAGCTCTGCCAAAGTAATGTCAAAGTGGTAAAAAATGTTCCATTACATGTCAATGTTAGAAATCATAGAAAGTCAGTGACCCCCTTACGAGAAGGAAAGCGACAATCAGTACTTATAAACTTCAGATTTACCATACATTCTGGTAAATTATCAACTATTGATAATTTACCACTAACAGAAATCAAAATCTAAAAATCATAGGACGTAATTTTAAGCAGTTGGCATTAAAGATTTAAATCTGGAATACTAATTTTCATTTCTCACATCTGGCAGATAATTTCACAAACACTGTTCCATTCTACGAATTATCTGGTACGCAGTGCTTATCCATAACAGAATAATGTTTATTTTTTCCGGTATTACATGACAGAAAGTCAGTAACCACCTTACGAGAAGGAAAGTGACAATCAGTACTTATAAACTTCAGATTTACCATACATTCTTCGAAGAAGTTTGGCATAACTTTACTTCGCGTTTATTAATAAGAGGGTAGGATTTAGTTTTAAACTATTGATAATTCAGTACTAACAGAAATCAAAATCTTAAAATGATAGGACTTAAGCAGTTGGTACACTGACATCATTAAAAATTTAAATCTGGAATACTCATTTTCAATTTCAGATCTGCCGGATAATTTCACAAACGCTGTTCCATTCTACGAATTATTTGGTACGCAGTACTTATCCAGAATAGAATATTTTTTATTGTCTCCAGTATTACAGCTAGTAGTAATGGTACATACATAAAACTATTTAAGCGCTATTTGAGCGCAAGTAAAATAAGCGTTAGCATTATGCTTAGGTCCTCTAGCGGGTTGCAAAGTACTGGTTTTCAGCTTAAACCCTTGACTCCTGTTTACAAATAAAAAAAGGTTACATTAGAACAGGTACAGAAGCAATGAATCAGGCCCGTAATCTCCTATAAGTGGCTGTAAAAGTCTGTAATCTACACCACAACACTTAGCCAAATGTTTGAACTGGAAGCTAGCCATTATATACTTCGGAAACGCTAGAAAGACGAGCGACTATGAGATACTGAATAAACACAAATAGAAGGCAGTGTGCTGAAATAAATATCGATATGAGAAAAAGATGGATGCCACAGAGGATCAAATAAAAACCGGTTAAGAGCGAATCGAACTTGCGCACCGAGGGTTCCGTACCTACCCCTACCCTATTATACTGCAATAATAAAATTGGTATCATTTTTACTAGGGTTCCGTTGCCAAATGGCAAAAAACGGAACCCTTATAGATTCGTCATGTCTGTCTGTCTGTCCGTCCGTATGTCACAGCCACTTTTTTCCGAAACTATAAGAGCTATGCTGTTGAAACTTGGTAAGTAGATGTATTCTGTGAACCGCATTAAGATTTTCACACAAAAATAGAAAAAAAACAAATAATTTTGGAGTTCCCCATACTTAGAACTGAAACTCAAAAAAAAAAAATTCATCAATCCCATACGTGTGGGATATCTATGGATAGGTCTTCAAAAATGATATTGAGGTTTCTAATTTCATTTTTTTCTAAACTGAATAGTTTGCGCGAGAGACATTTCCAAAGTGGTAAAATGTGTGTCCCCCCCTGTAACTTCTAAAATAAGGGAATGATAAAACTAAAAAAAACATATGATGAACATTACTATGTAAACTTCCACCGAAAATTGGTTTGAACGAGATCTAGCAAGTAGTTTTTTTTTTATTACGTCATAAATCGTAAACCGCAATTTACCTTTCATTCAATGTTACTTGCTGCTACGGAACCCTTCATAGGCGAGTACGACTCGCACTTGGCCGCTTTTTAGTAAAAATATATGGGCAAATTTAGATTTTCGCGAAAACTTGTAAGTACCAAAATTTATCAAAATTTTCACCTTTTTTATTTTTCTCATTTTTTCCTTTATCTATGCTATAAGATGTTGCTTCGTACCAAATTTCAAGATTCAGAGTTCACGGGAAGTACCCTGTAGGTTTTGATTCCTTTGCGAGTGTCGAACATTTGCAGCATAAACGGCTGTATCTTTTGATTGCGTTAGCTTAGAAGTTTGATTTTTTCACAGCTCCAAGGGACAGTAAACTTAAGTATTTGATATGAATTTCAGCTTGATACCTCCACACGTTCCTGAGGAAAAGGCTCTTGACAGACAGACAGACGGACAACAAAGTGATCCTATAAGGGTTCTGTTTTTTCCTTTTGAGGTACGGAACCCTAAAAATAAAGTAAAGAGAAAGGATTCGCAGTTGTCAACCCAAAGTGAAGATATTTGTATAAATCACATTGATTTGATATGTTCAGTTACGTCACGTCGTGGGTAATTTACATACCCAAGGTGAACGAAATTTAATTAACTTTTAATAATCGTTTTTAAACTGGCAACTCCTCGACTAAAACTTTAAAAAAAGGTACAATCTTTGGACTTATTTTACATAAAAGTAAGATGACATTTATCTCGTATTTTATTTCAGGCTTCTATAGTAGAATAACATGTTTCTTTTAGCTTCATAATATAATATTCCTTACCAAACATAAGTTTTTCCTCCAGAGGACACTGCCGTTAAATCTGAAAAAAGAAAAAAAAAACGTTTAAATTTTTATAAGTGTAGTGTTTTTTCTAAGTTTTTAACTCGCTAAAACTTTAATGCACAAATAGTTTTTAGAATTCAAAGCCTCAGGTAGTCGAAAGTTTTTTAAAAGACCCTTTAGATCCTTTTGGGGTTAAATTCGCTTTCACGGTAAATCGGTTCGCTGAATAAAAAAATCCTTTGAACTGGAAGAAAAAATATTTTTTCGATTATTCGTGACCTGTGTTTCGTTCAAAAAGATTTAACAGAATAAAAAAGAAATGGGGATAGGAGTATGGTTTTTTTAGTGGATTAAGGTTTATATTAAGTTATCAAATGGGATGTAAGATTTTTTTTGGGTGTCAGCAAAAAGGTAATTTTTAAAGACTTTCCTTCCTCAGTAAGTAAGTAGGCAGGAAGTTTTTGGGTTTTGTATTATTTAAACAGGGTGAAACAAATTCCGTCACATAGCCGTCATCTATGTATTCTGTACATTAAAATAAGTAAAATTGCACAAAAATAATTACTGGAAAATGACATTTATTTTGGGTGCGATAAATCGCTGTTTACGGTAGCGCTCAATATAACGCACTTTTTCATGTAGGTCATCTCGTAGCTAACCTCTGAGGTCATGACTACCTAAACGGGCTATCCTGTAGCTGCCTTAAGCTACTAACTTAAAGCCTCCAGCCAGGGGACCAAGGTTATGCACGCAAGATATTGTGCTTATGGGTACGTGCAACGGTACAGGGGTCGCGGAGGTAGTTAAGGTAGGTATAACATTTAAACGATGATCTTCAATATCTCCGTGAACAAAAGATTCCCGGTGTGGTCCAATACAAAAAAAAACTACAATGACAGGAAGAACAAGTGACTATCGGCTTTGTTAAACGTCTTATTATATGTATATGTCACCGTAAGATTGTGAGCACTGTAAAATACTGGTACTCAGCTGCAACCGGTTAGACTGGAAGCCGACCCCAACATAGTTGTGAAAAGGCGAGGCGGATTGATTGGGTATATATGTCACCGTATAATTATAAACTTCGTTAGTTTATAATCTATCGGTATTATTTCCGTTAGATCATAATCTGTCGAAAAATTGTGAACTGGGTGAAATGGGTTAGGTTAGGTTAGAACTGTGACCAACCGCGCGCGAGCGGTGCCGTGGCAGCGGTCGGCGAGCGCTACTTCCAAGTTGCTCGCAGCCACGCAGGCTATTTAATATTAGCGTAAGGTGCATTACGTCACAAACAACTTGGTTACCAGTTCACAATTTGACAGTTTTTCATGGATACGTTATAAACTATCGAAAAATTATACCCAATCAATCCGCCTCGCCTTTTCACAACTATGTTGGGGTCGGCTTCCAGTCTAACCGGTTACAGCTGAATACCAGTATTTTACATGGAGCGACTGCCATTCTGATCTCCACAACCCAGTTACTGGGTAACACGATACCTCTTGGTAAGACTGGTTGTCAGTTTCGAGCTTCTGATGATCCGTAACGACTGTCAAAGATCCACGAATGACAGCCTGGACCAACGGCTTAACGTGCTTTCCGAGGCACGGAGGAGTTTCGGTATGTAAAGATGGTCACCCATCTACGGCCCAACCCCGGTAAGCGTAGCTTACCCTGATGGATCGTCCCGTGCGTCTGTTATTACTTAGCCACGAGCTCCTGTTAAGCTCGTCACATTGAAGATAATTATATATTGTAGCGTTTAAAAATCATTTAAGGTAAAATATATAATTATCATCTTCACCGTACCATTAAATAGTACGGTGAGTGATATGTCGAAGATAATAGATATTTTATTATAAATTCAAAGTGTGTGACGAACTGACGACCTTTATGTTGTAAATAATTCCATTTTCATTGACGTTATTGTACGTGCTTATGATATTTATTTAGTTCTAAAATACATTTAGGGTTATCTGATTACGGAGTACCTTTCTCTTACATTTCATTTTAGTTAAGAAAATAGAATTGCGAGAACTAAAATTACTCTGAAATAAAGTTCTTTGATAATATTTGTTTTCTTATAGTAAAATAAAGAACATTATTATGATTGAAATCACAGATCTTTCATTAAAAATACATTTATTTTGAGCGTGAAAAGTGAATTGATGTTTTCAAAGAGAAATCAAATCAAACGTAAATCTAAATCTTAAAATGTATTTTCAAGATGTAAGAAAGACTTTCTTAAGCCGATTAGTTAATATTTCAAGGGTTAAATTTATTTCACAATGCAATAACTGAAATAATATTTGTTTTACAGAAAAGATAAATTCAAAATACATACGTCATCATAACATTACGCCTGCATTCACCGAAGGATTAGGTAGAGGTGTAGGTACCTATGTTCATGTGGTACACTGACATTTTGCCAGTTTTTTTTAAACCCCATGTAATAAGGGACGAGCATATACAGTCTTCATAATGTGCACATATCGAAATGAGGGAATCTATGCTTAATTTTATCGACCAAAAAAAAAAAAAAATTACAAAATTTTTTTTTTGTTCCCTTTGGCGTCTTATTGAGAAATTTTATGATTATTGTTCAAATTTATGGAAAAAAAAAACAGATTTTTATTTTTTTTCAATTCAAGGTAGTTTTTTTCCACAATTTTAATTTTATGAGAACGCTTAATTACTTCCAATCATTATGGAGCTTGTTTCATCGTGATAGATTTAGTTTAGATGTTACGCCGTTTTATTGCAATTTTTTTATAAATTCGTTAAAAAAATAAAACTTGGATTTTTCTAAATAAGTTTTTTGTGGACAAGCATAGATTCCCTCATTTCGATATGTGCACATTATAAAGACTCACACAGTATAATATTATAAATTAGTTACTTTTCGTGTCTGTCTGTGTGACCGCGTAATTCTTCTAAATTACGCAACGGATTAAGACGCAGTTTTCACCGTCATTTATAGATTTTTTCCAGAAGGTTTATGTTTAATACATTAATATTAAACTTAAGTACATATAATTAGGAAATCTCTGTTTTGTCATAGCATGGGCGAGTCGCTAGTACATACATATTTGTTTTTTGACCACAAATAAATATTTACTTTTTCAACGTCGCGTCGAAAGTTTATAAAAGCTAAAATGTGCTCTTTTAACCACTTCTTTATATTTATTTTTAAAGTGAAACTTTTATTACATCGTCTCAAACTTTTTCGTCTGTGTGTTGTATGTCGCGTGACGGTCGGCCGCGGAGTAGGGATAAAGTGAAAGGCGCTCGTCAGAGCAGCCAAGGCCAATATAGCGGCGCCTATAGAAGTTTCACTTTTACCGTGATTTCATAAAACCACACAATCCTTTCTTTTTTTTAAATGTTTGTCCCAATAAAAATTTCAGTAAAAAATAAAAGTAAAATCTTTTCCTACAATGCATAATTATTATCTTTACAAGGGCCAGTTCAAGTAGAGTTCAGTTTTAATAAATTCATTACGGAACCATTGGTATAAATCATACGGTAACATTAGGCTGCTTGCGCACTAGACTGTAACGATCATGGCGACATTAATGGCTGCAGTGTTGTGTTGCGGTCAGTATTAATTTTGGAGCTGTGTTTAGTTATGTTGGGAGCTGAAGATGTGGTGTAAGGATTTATTTTGGATATAAGAGGTAAGTAAACTGCAAGTGATGAGGTGGACTGATCAAATAAAATTCGCAGTTGGAGGCCATGTTAATGAATGCGCCAGACTGTCATGTAACAGAACCAGATGGAGGGAGATCGTGAGGCGGGCAACGACTACACCTGCGATTGGACACAGTTCATTGTGACCACAACCGCTCTGTCAAGAGCGAAACGAAAAAAAAGAAGAAACTGTAGATAGCATTATTTTTTACATGTCTTGTTTTTCATTGCGATAAAATTACACAGAACGGCGTAATCAAACGACTTTAGATTTTAATAATCTAAGTATCAATATATCGTAAACGTTTTGCTTGGTTTTCATTAAAAGGTAAATAATGCTGGTCTATAAGAATGTTTTCTTGTTAGACAAATCGTCTAACAAGAATTTGAAACAAGATATCGACGCTAGAAAGGCATATTGTATGAACGACCACCTTGGTCAAAATTGAGTTATTTATATCGTTGGAATCGGCAGATTTTTCTCTTTCGAATGGTCTAGGTTTCATTTAAATCTGAGCACTTTTGTGGTCGTTAATACAACGGTGATTTCAGTCATTTTCGTATTGAATTTTGTTTTAAATCCAACCATTTTCGTCATTTGTTTCATAAACCATACATATCGTTAGTAAGTTGGCCATAATTCATTTAGCTTATTTTGTTTAATTAAAGATTTAATCTTATGACACTTTACCAAATCATTTTTTTCATTGTTTTTTCAATAAACCGTTTTACTAGTTGGCCACTTTATTAAATCATGAAAATAAAACAATTTATTTGTGCATAATTTTTTGTTTATTGTTCGTTAAAACACTGTACCTTTCTACTAATTACAATAATTTGGACGTTAAGCGCATTTTGTCGTCAATGTTTAATAACAAGTTGGTCGATCATACATTTTTACCTGGCACAATTTTGATGTATCGTAAGCATTTAAGCTACATTAATTTAAGCAAAGTTTTTTATTTTAGTAAGTTAAGCTTACTTAAAAAATAGTTTTTTGTGTGAAATAGTGGTAGATAAGCTGTACTCCGGGAGCACATTTTATGCGCGCGAACTGGTGCGAATAAGGTCTGAACGTTGTGATGGCACTTCAGTCAACCAAGCACTGTCGATGTCGGTGATCACGCACGAACTGCCCGCTTTACTCGAAAATTGTTTTCTCTTAAATACACCAACAGTCAGACATCAATTTATAGCGGCGTCCGAACGATGCAAGAGGATATTAAGAAACGTTAGATCCATTAGACTAAGAAGGACATTAATGTTTAAACAATATTTAGCTGACTGTGAACAGGTAAGTGTAATATTAAAGTACCTACCAAATCAAAATGCATGAACTGAGAACTAATTATTACCATACCTACCTACATTTAATACCCGTATTTGTTTTTACTTTAGGACGAAAACGTAGTAGCAGACGAATCGAATATTATTGAGGAAACCAGCAATCAAGTATGTTACATTTATATCTGGGAGTGGCGCGAGGAGGCGAAACGCCGCGAGAAATCACGGCACAGCGGCAGAGCTCCGGCGGGATCTCATGGCGTCATAGAGAGTGTTATTGTCGCAACCCAGTGCTGGACACGCCACAATTGCAGCGATAAGTCGCCTATATAAAGAGTGGCTAGAGAGGCGCCACGGAGTCCTCACCTTTCGCCTGACGCAGGTCCTCACCGGACACGGATGTTTCGGGAAGTTCCTGTTCCGGATAAGGTGGGAGGAAACGCCCGGGTGTCACCATGGTGTGGATCGGATCGCCCGGAGGACACGGTGGAGCATACGGTGGAGGTCTGCCCGGCTTGGGCGGAGCACCGCCGTGTCCTCGTGGACGTGATCGGCGGCGGTGATCTCTCGCATCTGGCCTTTGTCCTGACCATGGTACGGAGCGAGAGTAACGCTCGCGAAGGAGGAGGCGTGAGGGAGAACGCGTGAGGGAGAGGCAAACTTCGCGCCTTCACGCCCCTAGTCGCTACAGGAGATACCCTGGGCGTCGTAAATCCCAGACCGATTCCCGGCCACCGTAGGCGAGCGCGGGCTTGCGGACGGTGAGCAATGGGTAGCTCGTCATTCGATAAGGACCAGACCCGGGTCGACGGCGCATTGTGTTCCACGTGCGCCTCAAAGAGATGTCAGCACAACTGACGGGGTCCGCTAGGGCTGATGCCTGCCGGGGTCGCGGGAAAGTCCGAAAGGGATATCGTGGCCTCTGGCAACTTACAGGCAACTGCAGGAACACGGCTGGGTTTTAGTCAGTAAGACATGCTCTCCCGCTCCGCCCAGAACGGAAGAAGTTATTTGATAATTTCCCACCAAAAAAAAAGTATGTTACATTTTAGAAAAAGGATTTAGATAATATTTTTATAAATAAAATACAGCATAAATGACACAGCAGCTACTAAAAAAGTTGAAGTTATTGGTAAGAATAGGTGTCCAGGAGATAATTTGTATAAAAACAGACTTCCTATTACTAAATACAAATTATGCTAATTTGGTAAAGCTTTGTAAAATCTTTGCTATCATAAGGTAGTACACACGTAGGTATCATGAGGACTATCTTAATTTGAAAACTTGCAACGTTAAAGAATTGTTGCCAGATTTGTAGAAGACGTCGACGATTGAAGTTAGGTAAATAGTAAATACTAAAATGGGATATTTACCATGTACATTATCGCATGTGAATGACCATTATACAATTTTATAAGTTAGGTATTTCACCAAAATTTGATTTATTAAAAAAAATCGTGATTTTTTTTTCGCAATTGAACACAGTGTGTTATTCAAGTACCTTTTTGTTAAATGGTTTTACTTTTTATTACACTACCTAGTAGGTACCTATAAGAGTCTACTAGGCACATACTAGTTATGTTTAATATTGTTGTATCTGTATAATTTTCATAAAACTGATTGATGTCAAAGTTGAGTGGTTTTTTGTTTAATAAAATTAATGTAAAAAGTTGCTTTATGTTTTGTTACTACATGTCATATGAACATCTGTATAATTTTTATTAGACTGATTGATCTCAAAAAGTACGTAGTATTTTTATTTAATTATAAATGTGAATCTCGTTTTTGATTTAGTTTTTTTAAGTTATAAACAAGTTGTTTTATGTTTTTGTTGTTATTTATCAACTGTTTAACTTTGTGAAGTGTGCTGTTGTGTAATTGCAATTGTTATACTTCTTTATTTTGTATTTTATTTTTACCTGCCGCTAAAAACTAAAGTAATATTGGGATATAATACCTTGATCCTAACCGTAACTAAGATTAATGAGTAACATTAGATTTTTTGGTTTTCCGTGGTTGACTAACTCGGCCTGTTAAAACATTTTATTGGAATATTAAAGTTTACCGAATAGAACATAAGATACTTTAGTTGTAGGTTGTATGCAGCTATTCGATCGTTAAAACATTTTTTACAGGACTTCTAATGTTGGAATTGTGACTTAAGTCAATTTTACCTGACCAAGATTATTCACAATCTTGTATTATCTCCTAAAAATAGATCAAAAAGGCATAAAAAAATATTTTGAGTTACTAATTAAATAATAAACATATTAAATAATAACTATTTTGAATTTCAACAAAAATACTCCAGTTGTTAATTTATTATGATTTTTTTTGTGAAAAGTAAAACTTCAAATCCATTTATTGAACAGTTTAAGCAATGGTCGTTAATACAATTTGCCTTTCTAGCGTCGATATATTGAACAAATATACCTTATGATCATTACATACAATAATTCTGTTCCATTATTTAAATTGTCTGGTAAATAATGCCAATCTAAATACTATGAAACAAATCTAAAGTAATATTATACTTATATTTCATTTATTGCGGATCGCACATAAAAGTAAGTCCACACAATTCATATAGTATTAGTAACAACGACTGAAAAACTACGTTAATAAAACTAATAAACTAATTTTACAACAATTAATAACTATGTGGCTCAATACATATTGGCACGTGCCACCGCACCCAGTGTTTAATAAAGGGGCTGTCCACCTTGTTCTACAGACGCCAGCACATCAGGCTACTACAATCTGTCAAATTTATTTGATAGATTTTCAACTTTATCGCTGAACTTTAAGGTTCAAAATTTGACAGTTTCAGGTAGCTTGATGTGCTGGCGTCTGTACAATGTTTTACTCATCATATTCTATTTCATCATTTACAGGAAAACATCCGGAGAAAAACACACGAATTTTGCCCAATTACACTGCAGTGCACAAGATCCCTAAACAAAAAGTGTACCAAGGAAGAGATCACGACCGCCCCTCCGCCATCACAAAACGTGATACACCAACAGACTAACAGAAGAGCGGTCACGATGGTTTATTAGCTGATCCCTGTTTATAAATCGACAGTTTAAATATTTATTACTGATATTATTGTAGATAGCTCTATCAATGGTGGCGTTGTTATACCGACACGAATTTTTATGACGAACAAATATGAAAGTGACAATTTGTAGGTTAGAGTTATATCATCTGCCTAGCCTTTTACCAACTATGTTGGGGTCGGCTTCCAGTCTAACCGGATGCAGCTGAATACCAGTATTTTACATGGAGAGACTGCCTATCTGAACTCCACAACCTAGTTACTAGGTAACACGATACCCCTTGTTAAGACTGGTTGTCAGACTTTTTGGGCTTCTAACTACCAGTAACGACTGTCAAAGATCTACAAATGACACCCAGGACCAACGGCTTAACGTGCTTTCCGAGGCACGGAGGGGTCTTGGTATGTTAAGATGGTCACCCATCCACAGACCAACCGCGGCAAGCGTAGCTTAACCTGATCGATCGACCCGTGCAGCTGTTGTTACTTAGCCACAAGCCCCTGTAGGTTAGAGTTATAGCTGGTGTAAAATTACTACATTAAGCAGTGTTTTCCCAACGTTGTGGGCACTGACAAGAGAGCAAAAGGTCATAAGCTCGATCTCCGTTGTAAGTTCGACGCGTATCCTTTTGGATCGTAGCAGGTGACATTCTATATTTTCTGCTTACCCCCATGGGAAGAAGGCGTGAGTTTATGTATATGTGTATGAATCCACTCCTAGCCCAATGGTAATAATCTAAAAATCGGATTTTACTTATGTTTGTTGGTTCACAGATTAAACTTTATCGTAAGGCAGTTGTCCCACCAGCAGCGACGAGGAAGCGACTAACTATCAGCTATTTTCTCGCTGAAGAATAGAAATATATTCCGTGTAAACAAAAGAGATGCACATATAAATAGTTGATCACTGACTGTTCACACGGCCGGTGAAGACTACCTCCACTAGTTTATCGCTGAGCGACAAGAGCTATCAAAGATAATACTCACTCAGCGATACTTGCTCAGCGATACCTGCTCAGCGATGTTCGCTTGACGGTCAGAACTTACGTCGAGAAACCAAACAGCGGTAATTTAGCCCCGAGCGAGTGGGTCGAGTAATTGCCCGTCACACTCGGACACTCGCTGATAACCCAGCGACAAAACTATCAGAACTACACACTCGCTGCTCGCTGCTCGCCAACTCATTAATCGCCGGTGCCAGTGGGACAACTGCTTAATAATAATATTTAATAATATTTTTTTTTTTTTATTTCGGAACAGAGTCCATAGTGTGTTAGTAACATAATATAAAAATAACTTACTATCTAGTGTTAGTACCAATCACCCTCTGCACAAACTGTTTTACAATTGGAGAGCTAAAGCTCTCCGCTACAGTTCTCAGGATGCTGTTGTGACTGTCTCTCACTCTTCTCAGTAGTGAAGCAGTTTTTTTGCGAACAATCGCATGGAAACCGTCAGTACGGGCTTGCGCAAACATATCCGAAGCGCTGCAGTAGCGAGGAAGTCTCAACAACATCCTGAAACCATTGTTGTACTGGACGCGCAGGACATCCAGCGACCTTTTGGTGTAATTGACCCATAGATTGCTCGTGTACAGACTCTGGCAATAAGCCTTGAAAATAGTGATTTTTACTAGGTCCGTACATCGAGCAAATCTACGGGTCAACATGTTGCACCGGACGGCGAGTGCCCTGCGCTCCCTCTCTATATCGACATGGTCCTTCAGGTCAGCGGAAAGAAAGTGACCTAAGTATTTAAAAGAGCATACCCTTTTAATTACTGACCCGTTTATTAGTAGCTCGGGTCCCACTTCACGGCGTTTGCCGCCAACCTCAAAGACCATGTACTCACACTTTTTGACATTATAAGTTAATCCATGTGCGGCAGTGTAGGCTTCACAAGTCTTAAGCAACTCTCCGATTGCCCCCGCAGACGGACCCAGCAGCACCATGTCATCAGCATAGCTGATGTTGTTAATGCTAACTCCATCAACACTGCATCCGACACGCATGTTGCTGAGTCCCTCTATGAGGTCATCTACGTAGAGGTTGAAGAGCCTGGGAGACGTCAGACCTCCTTGTCTCACACCACAGTCCAACCTATACGGTTCGGAGAGCGAACCGTCCCACTTCACATGATTGGTCTGATTACCATACCAATGCTGCAATAGTCCACATATTTCCGCGGGTATACCCCTGCTTACCATCTTTTCCCAGAGCACATCATACGAGACAAGATCGAAGGTTAATGTATCGTGGTGTATCATAATCTGTCTTTCGAGCCAACATCTGTATTTTCATTATTGATAATCAAGTTGGCTTTTGACCACTATCACCTGATGGTAAGCGATGATGTGTCTGACGATGGAGCACGCTTGTCTAGAAGTAACCTAGTCACTCTCGAATTGAAGACCCCCAAAGACAAAATTTTAGATTCAACACTTTATCATGACCATTCGTTAATCAGTTACAATCACAACAACAAAATGCATTTATATTGCTATAATTTACGTCCAACCAAAAAACCTTTCTTGTCCATATCCACTTGACTCCGGAAACGCATTCATAAAATCAAAAGATTATTCTGTTACGGTACTGTGTAACAAGTGGCCAACATTAGTCACGTCCGAAGAATAACGGTGTAACAATGTCTTAGAAAGACGAGAAATACTGACCACTTGCTGAGAGATTTCTGTATAGCTCATTGTCTTTGTAACATCGGACAAGTCTCTATGGCTCTTTAGAATACCAACTTCGAATTGCGTTCGCGAAACTCCAATCAATAAAACATCAACCTTATTTTTTACTGTTTAAGATTTAATATCGTGTTGTTGTGTTATTTGGGTAGTATATGCAAGGTTGTCAGAAACACTTGTACATGTCATAGTTGTCTGTTAATTTGGAATGTTGAATAACTTTTTTTTTACAATGCGCTGAAAGTTTTGGAGTGCTCATACAAAAAGGTTTGTTATTTCTGTGTTGATTGCTGTTTTGTCTTCGGTTTTTTCGGCTAAACTGTTTGTAAGAATGACTGTTTATTATGTTGAATAGTGCAACCTTTTAGTTCGATGTTTTGGGATCTGAACAGGGTTTGATGGACGTATTATAAATTATTGATGGATACGAAACGATTGGGGTTGTAGTTTTTGATTGAGTGATTGTGTATTTTTTCAATTTGTTGTTCTAAAAAAAAAACAATGGAAATGGCAGTCATTATTATTAATGAATGCATCTGTATTTTTATTATTATTGCGATTTAAATGATAGAATATATTTTATCAAAACAGTGTCACAATAGAAATAAAATATTGCAACGGTGATAATATTTAAGAGTCACTTAAAAATCACTGCAATAATAAATCATAATCATAGTTTGACATTCCATCGCTTACAAGCCTGTTAGCTAATTAATAATGACCCTTATTCCGATGCAATAAATTTATAGAATGGTAAGCATAGATTATCGCCAAATGCCGTAGGCGATATCAGTAATACTATACGCGATAGCTGCTTGAAGATTCGTATAATAACAGCTCATAATATTAGAAACGATAAGAAAATATCTTTAGGCTAATTCTTGTGTCGATTGAACCGAGATACTTGGTGAAATTGTGACGAACATAATATACGTTTTTGTATGGAAGACTAGCTTCTGCCCACGACTTCGTCCACGTGAAATTTCTTGTTTTAACATAAGAAAGAAAGAAAGAAATATATTTTATTTGGGACACGCATAGGAAATACAGACAACAATATCTATCTGCCTAGCCTTTTCTCAACTATTTTGGGGTCGGCTTCCAGTCTAACCGGATGCAGCTGAATACATACAACATGATACTGACCTGCAAATTGCAAAAAATGTAAGAAAATTTGAATTTCGCGGTCTACCCTGACGCTTTTTCGCCTTAATGTGAATAAATAAGAATTCCCTGTCAGAAAAAAATCATTTAATAAGTGTAGCACAGTTTTTGTAAGTTTCAACTATTTTCCAAAATCGAATCACTACACATTTTTCACAAACAAAACTTCAAACAAAATTAATAAACCCTTACAAAAACTATAAAAATAACTAACTCAAAACGTAACCCTTACAAATTCAGGTACATAAAATGTGTTTTCCAATCACGTACATCTGTACATATATTAGATACAAATCTATGGGCCCAAAACTTTGTATCGAATACTAATAAGCTGTTGGAAAGGCCAGGCTTCAAAGGATATCTGCGGCCGCAGAGTTAAGCCGGTTTAAAGTTTTCAGTTTGGCTCGGATCATTAACGTGTTTGGTGTAGAATTTATTTGTTTTGTTATAAAGGTTTTAGAATAAAATGAAATGAAAAAAATTGTGAAATTAATTTAAAAAAATGTCTGACAACGTGAACAACTCTTTTTATTCGATTTTCAAATTAATTTCAGACGTAACATCATGCCTGTAATCTCCGAAGGGTAAGGCAGAGCACCTACATTTTGCCAGTTATTGTTTAAATCCCATGTAACAGGGGGCGAGCCTATTGCCATCATCCGGGCACAAATCCAGACTCCGGGCTGCTACTGAGAAATTTCAGGTTGAAAAACCTAATAATACTTTGCCCAACCCGGGAATCGAAGCCAGGACCTCATGCTCAGTAGTAGCGCTTGCTACTAAACCAACGAGGCAGTTGTATTTTTAAATGAATGTCATTACGTTTATTAATTAGTGATTTGCGTAGTGAAATAAGTGTGCTTGTGCCACAGGACCGGATCAAAGTGAATAGCATAATGGCCATAGGCCCTTTGCCTAGCATTAGTAGGTATATGAATGCCTTTTTTCATCCTGATTTGCTCGATTGGAATCATATTCATCATAGTAAAATTAATAAGCTTCTGCCCGCGATTTTGTTCGCGTAGAAGTCGATGAAATACAACCCATGTTACTCGCTGATAATGTAGCTTTCTGTAGGGGACAGTTTTTTTTTAAATACAATAGACGTGGATATGTTTAGTAACCTGTTCCGCTTAGCTATTTCTAAAGAGCCATAAAAAAACTCCTGAAATAAATCGACACGTGTTTCACCTCTCAACGAGGCATCCTCAGGATGACGATGGACTTGTTGCGAACTCGAACACGGCGTGTTGGCACACCGAGCGCTGAGTGCAAACTCAAGCAACACGCCGTGTTCGAGTTCGCAACAAGTCCATCGTCATCCTGAGGATGCCTCGTTGAGAGGTGAAACATGTGTCGATTTATTTCAGGAGTTTTTTATGGCTCTTTAGAAATAGCTAAGCGGAACAGGTTACTAAACATATCTACGTCTATTGTATTTTATAATGGATTTCCGCAAGGTCACGCCTGAATCAATTAACTATCTAGTTTTTTTTTAGTTTTTCCATTACAAACAAACACACAAAAATCTAATCTTTTCTCATATAATATTAGTTTAGATACAACAATGTACTACCATAGTTCCGTGTATCGATTCATCGATAAAATTCGCAAAAACCTTAAACACAGCACTAAACAATCATTTCCGTCCTCGTCATTCGCCGCGATCCTTCAAATAATTCCCAGACAATCTTCCACTACAGAATCAATTGGCCTGTAGTAATGAAGACATTACTGTCTGTTTCATCGACTACCGACACTCGATCGTAGATAATCGCTACACGATCGCTGGTACCGTTCGCGGAATGACGCGGCCATTTTGATAATCGTTTTTCGGGTTCCGTACCCAAAGGATGCCAACGGAATCCTATTACTAAGGTTCTGCTGTCCGTCTATCCGTCGCGTCGGTCCGTCCGCCTGTCTTTCACAAGGCTGCATCTTTTGAACCGTAATAGGTAGACACAGTGTTTAATACTATGACCGCTTTAACAATAAATGTAAAAATAAAATAAAGTTAAAAATTACAGGATGTCCCCATACAAGAAATTTGTTTTTCCGGCGGTTTTTGCTCGATATTAATCATGGAAAACATCGTACGGTGAAACGGAACCCTTCGTGTGCATACCCGTCCCGCACATGGTCGCTTTTTTGTAGAAAGTTGTGACTGGCTATTAGTTGTTATTAGTTATTGTTATTTTTTGTCACTTTTTTGGTGATAGAGTAATCATTGAAGCATTATTGGAGTTTTTATGAAGGACTGTCATTTCAGATTGTAATACTACGCCTACATTGTCGCGATGTATGAGCAGTGGTGGCCCAGTGGTAACGGCCGCGACTTACGAATTGTAGGTCGTAGGTTCGAACCCAGACAGGCGCTTTACTTTGTGTAAATTATTTCATCACCACTGCTCTCAAAACGGTGAAGGAAAACATCGTGAGGAAACCGACATGAACCGAAAATTCGAAGACATGTTACATCTACCAACCCGCACTGGGCTCGCGTGGCGGATTGCGGCCCACTCCCTCTCACAGAGAGGAGGTCTGTGTCCCAGCAGTGGGAACATTTATAGGCTGATGATGATGATGATGATTGTCGCGATAACACGAACTACACTTCGCGCGCTCTCTCTCGCACACCGCTCGACGTCTCGCTGTACAATAGAGAGCGCACGAAGAGTAGTTTGCGTTATGGCGACAGTGTAGCCGTAGCATAAATATAAATAAAATAATTAGAAAATTCAGAATATTACCTACTGGAAATTTTGTTTGTTTACTGTCGCAATTCTGAGCTTGTGGCTAAGTTACAACAGCTGCACGTGTCGATCGATCAGGTTAAGCTATGCTTACCGCGGTTGGTCTATGGATGGGTGACCATCTTTACATACCAAGACCCCTCCGTGCCTCGAAAAGCACGTTAAGCCGTTGGTCCCGGCTGTCATTTGTAGATCTTTGACAGTCGTTACGGGTAGTTAGAAGCCCAAAAAGTCTGACAACCAGTCTTACCAAGGGGTATCGTGTTACCTAGTTACTAGGTTGTGGAGGTCAGATAGGCAGTCGCTCCATGTAAAATACTGGTATTCAGCTGCATCCGGTTAGACTGGAAGCCGACCCCAACATGGTAGGGAAAAGGCTAGGCAGATGATGACTGTCGCAATTCTGTCGTGGGAAAAAAGATCATATTATATAAATCTACATATCCTAACCAGTAAAGTTCGTACGTGCTAGTTATAGGATTCTTATAAGGTAAATTGGAACTACCTTATTGGGATGCACGTAGTAGACGATGGGTTATCAACTTATTTAAATTCATACAGTACTTGAACAAGGTTCAAGTATATTTTACAGTTACAGTAAGATTCAATAAATTGATCAATAAGAAATACCTTTATAAAATTATCAAGTTATCGAAAATATTAGATACATGAGTCTGAGTTTTAAAAAACTTGTAATATAATATAATATATAGGTCCTGGGTTCGATTCCCGGGTCGGGCAAAGTGTTATTGGGTTTTTCTATCTGAAATTTCTCAGTAGCAGCTCGGAGTCTGGATTTGTGCCCGGTTGATGGCAATAGGCTCGCCCCCTATTACATGGGACTTAAAACATAACTGGCGAAATGTGGGTGTTCCTGCTACAGGGACACCTCTGCCCAACCCTTCGGGGAAACAAGGCGTGATGTTATGTTATGTTCATGTAATATAAAAAATTGTAATAATTGAAATAAAACTGCTTTACTTGAAAAATATGTTAGGTTGATTTGCACAGTGGCAAAGTTGAGAGAGAGAAGAGATACTTAGTGTATAATTTTATTTTCAATAGGTACTAAATAACCGCTGGCCTAATAATATATTTATATTTTTGCCATTGATTCGAAAAGAAGAAGAAAACCACTGGATATAATATAACGAACATTACAATATCAAAACTAGTTAATTGATACAGCCTGACTTTGCGGTAATCCATTATAAAATACAATAGACGTGGATATATTTAGTAACCTGTTCCGCTTAGCTATTTCTAAAGAGCCATAAAAAACTCCTGAAATAAATCGACACGTGTTTCACCTCTCAACGAGGTATCCTCAGGATGACGATGGACTTGTTGCAAACTCGAACACGGCCTGTTACCACACCGAGCACTAACACTCTTGTCTTGTGTTGTCTGCACTCAGTGCTCGGTTTCAGGAGTTTTTTATGGCTCTTTAGAAATAGATAAGCGGAACAGGTTACTAAATATATTCACGTCTATTGTATTTTTTAATATCAAAACTGTAACACAAAAACCCAACTAATCAATCTAACGCCTCCAATAAATCCAAGACTCATCAAAAACAATTTAACAAACATAGAACCTCCAACCAAGAGTATCAAAATGCACTTAGAAGCCTCTCAAAGCATTCTTCATTCGAAAAGTATGTTAAGCACATATACAGACGAAACTAGGCCTATTAATAAGCCGTCAGTATTGTAAAAGAAATTAGACAATTCATTAATACTCATTGTCATGTATGAGTCAGCAGTCGGGAAGCTATGCAACATCTTGTCCCAAATACCGTATTTCAAGATGAAAGTCTTTGGACAGTATGTATTGCCGGTGATGACAGTGATACCTACACGGTTGCTGACAATCATGAAAGTTCGAAGAATGCTCGAAGTCACCCAAAGGACAATGGAGAGGACTATAATATATTATTATGCTTCAAGTTTCAAGAGGATATTTCGAAGATAACCAAGTTAACCGACATAGCCCAAAGAATTAATAAACTTAGTGGTGGTGAGACTGGTGAGCGGGATACATTAGTTGCAGAAAAGATGACCGATGTAGGCCTTCCACAAAGGGGTGAAGGGCGCGAGAATCAAGCACAGGATATTTTGTAACGATGCTTGAGAGAGGCTTATGTTCATCAGATGAACTCTTTTGGTTGATGATGATGAGTAACAATTATGGTAGGTAATAACTGAAGGTACTAACAGACTCATGCACTTGGTATTTCCTCCGTTTTGTACGAGTATTTTGGTACTCATTACCGTCTGCGGTTTTCAAAATTACACTCATTGTTAGTTTAGTTAGTCACTTTTTTATTTGAATGAAGTGAAGTGTAATCATTTAAATGAGTGATGCGGTTTTTCGGAAATTCTTTAACATACGGTTAACGATGTGTCAAGTTATTATTAATCATAGTCTTGTGTCATTGCTAACGAGTTTTTGTTGCTAAGATTCTTGGAACAAATTAGAAGTTTTGTTCCGTAAGAATACAATAATATATTTTTGAATAGCGGTAATTCGTGCAATATTTTTAAGTGATTCTAAATGTATAGTTTTCAGGAACAATTTTGATAGGTTCAGCAGGATATCAAAAGTGACATCAAACGAAATGTTAGGACACATTTATAGATAAACAAATGACGCCATTTGGATTCAAACCAGACATGGCATCGTTAAATCGTGTGTAATTTCCAATTCAAACTCATTCATTCCTCACTACCCAGTGCTGGCTAGTCTTACATATAATATACAATACGAGAAATTAGAAATCAGATCAACATTAGGAGAACATTCAATCATAAAATTGGACTAAACGAACAATTCTATTAGGTACGTGAGCTTTGTATAGTAAATCAGATTATTTTGCTAGCATTACATTCTCTCAAAAGTCCTCTTAGGTTTAGTGTTACAAATTAAAGCTGGTTTTAGTATCCTTTCTCATTTCTAGACTATTTTTCAGTTCAATATTACTAACATTTTGCTTCAGTATTATTAACTAATTGCATGGCATTATTTTAATATTAAATCTATGTGATTGCCAGCCTAGTGCCAATATATAGAAAACCTTTTTGAAAACGTAAGGTACTTCTCAAATTAAACGTTTCAAAACCAAACTGAACAGTTAACAGGTCAATTGAAGAACTCAAAATACGTCAAGTCAAATGCAAATTAAGTTATCCTTAACCTTTTTCAATTCACAGAGCGTTAACTCCGTCCAAACGAAGTCTTATCAAGTTAGTATTTAAGCTAAAGATTTATTCAAAACAGTACAGCCGTTTACTGACGCATCTTTCATATAAATGAGGAAGAATTCTATGATTCTAACAGAGGTTCCTGTTGGAATATTGGTTTTCGGTTTATTTTATTTGAATCTTTTGTTTGAGCAAATATAGCTTCAAAACATACTTTCCTTACTATTTTAGGATGTTTCGGGTCTAGTTTTTATTATATTGATAAATTAAAGTCACATTTTGGTCTCTGTTTATTAAATTATTATTTTCCTTACACAGAATTCCATTTCTTCTACTCCATAAATCAAAACTCTTTATTCATTTCATTTACCATAAAATCCATTCTAATTACAAACCCATTCTTTTCTAGCTCCTACATTTTTTCAATCACCCTGATTACCATATGAATATTCCCGACTAGCAACTAAAAAACATTAGTCACATCCCCGGTTTTCAAAGCTGCTCAGATTATTTCTACCGCACCGCCTTTGGAAATAGCCGTTTAGTATTCAAAGAGCACATGCTTCATAATTCCCTTGCTGCTTAATACGGCCCCATACTCGACCACCGCGATTCAAAACCAGATTTGAAGACCTTCCCCACCTCTCTTTTATATATAGAATTTTTGTTGAATAGGTAAGCGGGTATAGCTAACGAGGGGTCATGTTGTGTTGGATGTTTTATCTCATACTTGCCCTCATCTCTTTGTTTCACGAAAACGTGATATAAAAGATTAACTTATTAGTATTCGAGGGAGGGCTGAGATCGGTCGGCTCAGATGGTGTGTGAAACGGTTTGAACTTAGCGGTATGACTAAGTCCTATTTGGGTCTGTGTCAATATGTTTTGGCTATTCAAATTTTGTGGGTTGTTCATTGTTGTTTCTCTGATTCGAATCGCAAAATGTTTATTCTATATTTTTGTTTTTGATAGCTTTAACATTAACTTACCTCTGTTGTCTAAATTAAGAAAACTTTTTATAAAAGTCAAGGCTGCCTATTCACTTCGAGAACTCTTGAGTTATGTTATTATCAGAGATTCTAACGTTCTAAAAAAAACTTCTTTTTTTACTTTTCCTAGAATCAGATAAATTGAAAAGTTTTCTTAGATGCTCAGGATTATCTGTTAAAATCTTGATAATGTTTGGCTCGTTTTTTGCTGTTAAGTATAATATTTTGTAGAATAAAGATTACTTAGACATTTTCGATTATTATTTAGTATAGGATTTTAATGTACAGTTACACCACAATCCACCTCAGTATTGATCAGTTCATGTTAATTGCTATGAACATTTAATTCCTTGCACCAACAACTTGGACAATGAATACAAAAGAATCAAAAGCATTCACATACAAGAGTTGGATTTCATTTTTAATTAAATTAACACCTACAAGCTAAAGATGAATGTACGAACACGGAATTTATGAAAATGGTTTCCGAAGAATCTTACATACAGAAGATTCTTATACAATCCTTTGTATATCCGGCTGTAGGTAAGCACAGTTTATACTTAGAAGTTACATCTGCATTCCGCTCAGATATTTACATATTACTACAAGAAGCCTCTTGGAGACTGGTTAAAATCTCTAATAAGCTTTAATTTATGCTGTAAGTTGACGATGAGTGAAACTGCTGAAAAAACTTAATATAAATGTAAATTAGTTTGCCCAGTTTTTTTAACACGTTGCTCACCCAACCTTCCAATATTGTCCCAGATTGTTCACCCTCCAATAATGTATCCACCTTAATAGGTTCCTAAACTTTGCCATCATAAATAAAACGTGCTTCGGAACTTCGATCTAATGAAAGAAATAAAGTACTTTAATTGCATCTTAAAGATGGACGAGAAATTGCCGGGGCTCTCGAATATTACTCTGAGTCCAATAATTTCCAATCCATTAGTCTTTTCAGACTCTTATTAATTCTTGAAAGGTAATTTGGGAGTACTCAAAATTGTATTGTGGAAGTTTAACTTTGTATTTGGAATGGTTTTTGTTCAATTTGATTTCTGGGAATCTGGAAAGGGAAATAAAACGTTTATCTAAATGTACCAGCTGCGAGTCATCCGGTGTAAATTATGGGAAATAATTGGGACGATTAAGATTTTTTTCCTGCGTAAATGACTTCATTTGCCATGTGATCGGATGAAATATAGTTTTGTGATGTTAATAGTGGATAAGTACGGATAGTTGCTGGCTCATGGTTTTTAAATTGGTTGGTAGTTTTACACTACGTACTTAATGACATGTCACCGGAGTACCTTTAGGAATTGCGAGTTTTTGTTGATTCAATGGTATCATATTTTTTTAATGTTTAGAACTATTATAAGATGATGGCAGGACAAGTTGGACAAAACAAACGACCTGTGGTCCACATTAGCACTGGATCGCAAGCACTGGAAGTTGGGGAGAGGCTTTTGCCCATTGCCCAGCAGTGGAATGTATTATATTTATACAAATATAGGTATTTATCATATTAAATATATTTGTGTGTGTATTATAAGTTTATAACTTATTTATGTACTTGTGTACCTATTTTATTTATAATTAATAATGTTATCTTTTAATATTCTTTATTATTATATTCTCCTCTCAATCAGGGCACCTGTCGTCTTATCTCTTCACCACCCTTGATTGACTGGTAGAGAATGCTTCAGGCATTAAGACCGCTTTTGTTCCTTATTGTATGCGAGAAGTTTAAATAAATAAATAAATTCAAACTAACAGTAAGAGTGACTAATATTTATAATGATGACGAAGTTATTTTTTCAAAATCAGATCCGAAAAAGTTGTAAAAAATATTAACTACAATACAGTGTTATTGGTGCCTTACGGGCACTTAAAACACAAGTTTATACAAAAGCACTAGTAATAAGAAAACATATTCCCACAAAGAGGACAATTTTCATAATAAAAACACAGTTACAAAAAAAAAATAAGACTCCATTCATATTTCATCAAATAACGCACATAAAAGTAGAAACAACAGCTTGGATAAAAAATAATCTCAATTTATGCGAGGCAAACTGCCAAAGTTTAAAATTACGAGCATAGTAAGCCTATATTTTGAGGTAATCAGAACAGCAGCAGAAGTTTGCCTGTAAAGTATCATAGGCGTCTGGGTGTGTGCCCAGAAAATAAGCGTCGGAAATGGAGCGAGCCGAAATATGTAGTTATTTTTATTTTTCTCAACTAAGTTTGTTTGATATACCTGAAGTAGGCACAGTTATGTAACTTGAATTTCCTGCTACTTAAAAGTTTGTAGATTTTTTTGTGTGAACGCTAGGCAGAACTAATGAATAAGAAAATATGTAGATGACATATTTTTAGACTCCATAGCGGACCTTATGATCACAATCACTCATCGTCAGCCTGTCATAAAGGTTTTTATTAGTAACGAATAGTATCAAAACCTGTGAGTTCCCAAAACTGTTTTGGTTTACCGACCAATTTCGCGCACAAAAACGCGAAAACACAGCTACACCTATTCACTTTATATGCAAAACTACCTTTCTCGTCCGAGGCACCGCAAATTTCACGTCTCCAGTGAAAAGCAACCAGATATGGCCGAATCAGGAACGTTGATGGCGCAGCAAAACACCATGAATAATTTGATAGTCTAGGCTCGCGTGGAGTCATGACTAAACATAGCATGTCTGCTGCTGTAATAGGAATAGTTCCGAATATGCCCCGAGTAGGTTTTTTAGTTTTAAAAGTTTCTGTGTATGTGTGCAGAAAGTTGTATCTTTTATTTTTCTCTATGTTCGTTTCAAGATTATTTTGAGCCGGAATGAATCTTGGAATTCGGCGGTTCGTTTGATATATACAACCAACGTGTAACGTTAAATGCGCAAAACTTGAAAATAGTTTGATCAGAATAACGAGCTGAATCAATTGAACCACTTTTGAATATAGGTCACATTTTTCAAAAAATCTTCATTAAAAACGTTGCCGTGTCTATTTATTAATCGGTCAAGCTATCACATCCGTAAACCCGCCAAAATAGGTAAACAAACATAAATTTTTGTCGACCAATTTAAATGTTCTCATACGCGGGATAATAATAGCTTTTATTTCAATGCAAATACGAATATTACGAACTAAAACAGCACATAAAACCTTTAAATAATTTTTAATAATTTTTTTCTCTCTGATATAGGTAAATTGAATATCAGTTAGGGTGTCTGAGGTTTTGCGCATTTAACGTTGTATATATTTGATGAGTACCTGCACATTGTTTATTTACTGAACAAACTCACGTGGTTAAGATTTTGTTGATTGCGTTCAGTTTCATTGGTGAAAGTCACCCTCAATGTTCATAATGATTTCAAATTAGTTTAGTATCGAAGCAGTTTCAAAATTATTTAGAATCCACTGAGTGATCACCGGATTGGTCCATTTAAAAATTAAGTAGCATGGCTATCCATTGGTAGAATACGTAGATTTTAGTAACCATTTTTGATAAACCTAAATTGGAACGTTTTCGAATATTTTCGTCGTTTTGCCAGTATCTCGAAGTTCTAAATACCTATAAATACATGGACAAATTTCAACTTCAAAATAGTTTCTCGAATTTTGAAACAAGTTACCAAGTCTAGTTCACTCAAACAAGTGCATAGCACGTAATAGTTATTTATGCAACTGTTGTATAATAAGGGATTTATTACACGAGACGAAGCCGAGTGTGATAATAGTATCACATATTATAACAGTTGCATACAAGATTTTTTCTATACCCATGATAATTATGAATCCTCTATAAGAGTTTCTGAAACCATTGGGTGTTTGTAATTCAAGATCAAGAATAAAGAAATTCCCACAAAATTCAGTACAACTGCATGTATGAATGTCACCTGCAGCAGCACATCACACACACATGCGTGCAACGGGTGCTGCTGTCCCCCGTTTGAACGTTGAAACAAGTTGCGTAATAAAATTTAGTACAACATTATAACACTCGTTTGGATGATATTATGGTTACTATGACACTGGCTGTTTTAATGTTGCCAATAAGCTAACTGTTTCAGAAACTTTAATAGCATGGGTGTAGATAAAATATTTTATCTGAACAAGCTTTTAGTCGCTAGAAGTCTTCAACCAAGACAAAACAAAATGTTCCTCGGAAGAAAAACAAGCGCGAAAATAAATAAAATCCAACCAAATTAGAGCGCTCCCCGTATATTTCTTCCGCAGTAAACAACATTAAGTTAATCTCACAGTTTCTTTATTATTTCAAACGCTCACTTTCAGGAAGTAATGCTTGGCTGGAAAATAATAGCAGCCAGATAGCCTTAGTACGTGATCCAGTTTAGTTCAATAAGGAATTGAAAGTTCACGATTTTTCCTTTACGGGTTGGGCAGAATTTGGAGTAGTGTTAATCAATGAAGCCATGTTTGTCGTGGGTTCAAATTTTATCTTTATAGATATCGATTTTAAATTGATTTGAGACAAGAAATACATTGCTGTGAAATAAGATAATGTGGTACAATGACTGTCAAATATGAATGGCTAATCTCTTCACCACGACATTTTACATTAAACTATAATTATTACTGGCACAAGTAACTGATCATAGCCTAGTTGTGTGACCGTTGGACTGCCAAGTCATAAGGTCTCGAGTTCGAACCCATGGCACGCACCTCTGACTTTTTGGATTTATGTGCGTATTGTATAATGATCACTTGCTTCATAAACGGTAAAGGAAATCATCGTGAGGAAACCGGCATGCCTGAGAGATACGTATTTCTCGACGGCATGTGAAGCCAAGTCAGAGGCCTATGGGCGGCTTTAAAATTCTGCCTCCAGGTTAGTCACTAACCACTCCAAAAGAAGAAGACCGTCACAAATTATGGAAAGAAACAAATTCAAAAACAAATATCTCAGCAAACTCTTGGAGATAAACACAAAATTCAAGATATTGTTGGACTTTAAGGTAGGTACGAATAGGTACCTGATAGGTATTGATCGCACTATAGTATTTTACTTGATTTAATTTTAGTAACAATTAACCATAACAGAGGTAGCAAACATCTCAAAACTCCAATTCAAATGTAAATAATATTGCGCCTAAACCCAATTCGATTTTAATCTATTATAGTGATGTTATAACATCGATACCATTTTATGGCAAAGATTATCAAAACAGATAATTTTTAATACCTATTTTACATGAACAAAACGATGACTCCTCAATTTGGAAGCTTAGCTCTAACATTACGAAAGTTTTATTCGAAACAACTGGTTTTGAGAACGAATAATTAGGTACAACCATTTTAGATAGAGCTCTGTTGTTTCTTTGAACTTTATAAGAATGTAATTTTTTAATACTCCTATCTAAATCGAGCAGTGGTGGCCCAGTGGTAACGGCCGCGACTTACGAGTTGTAGGTCGTAGGTTCGAACCCACACAGGCGCTTTACTTTGTGTAAATTATTTCATCACCACTGCTCTCAAAACGGTGAAGGAAAACATCGTGAGGAAACCGGCATGTCCTAGAACCGAAAATTCGAAGACAAGTGACATCTACCAACCCGCACTGGGCCCGCGTGGTGGATTACAGCCCACTTCCTCTCACAGAGAGGAGGCCTGTGTCCAAGCAGTGGGAACATTTATAGGCTGATGATGATGTTGATGAAATCGAGCAAAATATGTGTAAAGAAACTTTACCTTGAATTTCTAGGCAAACAATGAATAAAGGGCTCTTTATTTTCCAGAAACGAGGATGACAAAAATATGATAGGAATTAAAATTTCTTAGCATCATACGATACAAAAAGTAACTAAAGTAGCTGACCAAGTGCTAACAAAGTTATGATTGGAGCATCAACACCAGAAAACAACAAGCGTTTAATTATAAGAAAGATCTTTTTTCAGCAGTTGCCATGCAGTACAGTCAATAAACCAATAGCGGAGTATCAAATTAAATTGGACAAGTTATGGTCATTATCAGTAAAATCTCTAATTGAAACTTGATATCTAGTTTATTTTGCCTCCTAAATATTTAACTTGTTTACGTGGGCTAAGAATTTTTCGGAGTTATGGACTCAACGTGATTTTATATTAGTATAATTTACGACTTGTAAATTTTTAAGTTTTACAGCTATAAACAGAAGTACTAATACGAACGATAGTGGTTATGCAAATAAATTCTTGGAATGCCAAAGCTTTGTTGGAAGTAAATATTTATTTATCGCTAATTAATGAGCTGAAGATAAGTGAGTCTGAGAATTTTTATGACATTTTTCCGGTGGTAGCTGATAAGGGTGTCATAAAAGACTAAGTTAAAGAAGTGGTGTTTGGAGATATTTTTGGACACAATTGTGGTAAAATATTAAATGTCAAAACTAGTGATGATACGGGTAGAACCTGGCACAAAAGCGTAGAGATAGGCACAAACTTGGATTGGCCCAGCCAGTGGTTGAAATCGGGATGTGGATTATGAGAATGATGATGCTGATACCTATAGTAAAAGCTGTATATGAAATTGATAATAAATAATGAACAAAGATTAATGAACAGTAAATAATTATTGAGACAGGTATCTTCAATAGAGGTAAAGTTAAATTATCAAAGAATTTATCGTAACCCAGCTATGACACAGATAATTTCTAGCTCAAATACCTCATAATACCGAATTTCAATCACGTTCCCAAAAACTTGAATGTACCAACACACTTCCGACCCAATTCTATAATATAGCAGATAAATGTTAATGCGGGAGCTATCTGATTGCCGTATCATTTGGGTCGTATTGAAAATTCATAACTTACCGAAAGCGGTGAAGGGCCCAGCGTTTTAGATAAGGATGTGTGCAATTTACTTTACGTCGTCGTTCAAGGAAATTCTAGTGAGGGGCTGCTTTTAAAAGTATTTCGAGATATTTTTGAAAGGCTCGAAATTGTCTTTGATGTTTGTGAGCAACTTTTAAATAGAGAAAATTTCCGATCAGTGTGAGATTATGTTAACTGTTTTGAAATAAAACTGATACTAAAAATAAGCCAACTGCAAAAAAAAAAAATACAATAAGAAATAGTAAGTTTTTGTATCGCAAAACAAAGGGATTTTCATTGAGTCTTTTCTTCAGTTTTTACACCTAACCAAGATTTTTATTTTCTACTTAATTATGATGGTTTTTTTTCCAATTATCTATTGTCCCACAAACAATAGATAACAAAATTTTACTCAAACACAATTCAATAATACCCAATTTTCTCTAATCTACTCGAGTATTCCATACGTCACGTCACTATTAAAACTCGAGGGTTGGAGTGGTTGTAACAAAGGTTTATCGAAACGTTAGCTACGTTTTCGCTTTATCGAATCTTCACATTACGTCGGATCGTGTGAGTAAATAACAATGAGTATTATATTACCTTTTTCTATTTAGTTTATTGTGTTGGTTTATTTATTAGCAATTTGCTTTGGATTGAGCGTTTCGATAAGGTTTAGTTTAAAGTAGATTAGTACGTAAGTTTAATCGCTGGGTATAAAAAAACCTATACGGAAGACGATAAAATTGTTTTTATTGCAGTCACGTACGGACAAGTACCTAGACGTATCTTTATTTTCTTTCTGAGGAATGACATACTCATTGATTCTATCTTCAAAATACAAAAACTCTTCTTATAGATTTTATTCGTCGGTAGATTTAATATTATTTCAGATGCTTTACTGTCTCAGATACAATACTTTACTGTTGCAGAGTACTTAGCAAAATGGCTTCTGTTCCATTCAAAAATTACCAAACCACACCCTAAACTCGAAACACATCAGAATTCCAGAAACACAATCCGCCTAATGAAGTCAATTTGCATGTTGCCGTTTAACATGTTACGGAAAACCATAAAATTAGACATGTTCAGTCCACAATGCGGCAACAAGCGATAACATGCTGATGCAATCTCCCACATCGGCTGAGCCTCGTTGGCGATAGCTAAAGACAAAGAGCTGAGAAGATTCTAGAAGCCCCAAAATTATATTCTCTAGTGACAAGTCATTTTTGGATTTAAGTACAGAAAGTTAATTTACAACATCATCTTTATGTATAATACTTACTTTATTGTCATTGCTTACAGTAACATACTTATTATGATATGATTTTGCCACTGCCATTACATTTTTTTCTAAATGATTTAGACTAGCCACTACAATCAAATCAAGTTCCGCTTTTGCACTTTCTACAATTTTTTCTCTTCATTTCGTTTTTATCTCATCAACAAAATCTCTATCAATATTGAAAATCTAATTCCCAACCATCTTCACGTTATATGAGTCGAAAGCCTTATCAAATTCCACAAAATCTTACACAGCATTTTCTATCGTGTTTCCAGCTACTATGTTTCTGTGTTCGCTTCCTAATGCATCAGCCGTAACCGGATAGATTTTATGCAAATACGAGGCAGTAATTGCACAGTAACTCGTGTGCTCATTCATTAGGGGAACTTACGATATCTGAGCTTGAATAAGTTTAAGGGTAACTTTTACTAAGCTTAGCAGTTTGCTAAATTGTTTTAGTGATCGTGGAAGATTTTATTAGATCAAATAACTTTTCTGAGAAGTTTCCTTAGTTATTTTTCTAGAGAAAATTATGATTTGTTTTCTGTTGATTGTAGATCGTTTGTATTATTACAAGTATCTATAGTCTAGTGCCATTAAATATTTAGTATTAACTGTCGATTTCCCAATTCGTCCAAGAAAAAATTAGGATTTGGAAATATTACGTCCTCTTATCTTTTTACTATTTTCACTTTACCAAATTCAGTGCTTAATCTAATATCAGATGAGTCAGTAATACTTACGTTTAATTCTACCATGAACGCAAATAAACACAATAATAACATTTGCTGATTTAAAACCAACAATCTAATTCACACACAACGATTACAAAATCACCTGTTTTGTTAAATCAATTGTATCGACAATTCGATCCTGTAATTACGCCCGCATTGGTTCTATAACAGTTACAGCTACCCACATTTGACAGCCATCGGATGTTCGCCAAACTAGACTGATTGATCACGTTTTAGATTTTGATTTGACTGCGGGTTTTAACATGAAAGTGATGCATGATGAAAAATGAGTTTCGGAGTTAAAAGTGCACTAAAAGCTGGTGGAAATATGTATATGTATTCGAGCGTGGAGCGCACTGAAACATTTTGTTTGCATTTTTTATTTGCTTGTCATGAACTTACATGGGCGCGGCTGTTTCATTGATATAAAAGCCTCTATATTGTACTGATATACCAAAAATACTGTAACACTATTTTATAACTACATTTAAAATTCAATTCAGGTGCTATAGTTGAATCCTCCTCATGTCATAATTTTATTTCCTCTTCTCTACTGCTCATGCTCAAGTTTTTCTAAGAAATCCTTCCCAGGTCATTCTATCAGTCTCTAAACTATAATGATGTCGGTACACTCAACATTTACATTTGCTTGACCTATTTCGGTTTATCTCTTTTAACTTTGCAGGAACTAGACATCATAAATATACAACAACCCTTTGATATCCAGAGATGCGCATAAAACAAACTAATAGCGATATTATAATAAAAATGCCTGTACGATATACGTGTATCCTTTATTCCAATATACCGATATTCCGATACTGAGAACGTTCTTCCTTACATTGCTTCACATCTATGTATTTTGCATAAGAATAGACGCGATATTTATACAAAAAAATAACGAGTTTTTTAGGAAAGTTATCAGTTAGTATATTAGTTGTAGTAGTATTTTGTTAACTAGCTTTTGTGTTCCTAGGTTTACAAGGTTCTTTTTCTTTTATTTTGTATAAGATTTTTATTTTAATAATATAATATAAATTGACTTATGAGAAAAAAAGTTGCTTGCCAGATATAATTATAATTATCTTTCGGTATATCTTCAGGAACAAGCAAAGCATTTATACCTTATATTTATTTAGTAAGGAAAAGAAGCAAACAATTAATAACCCTCAATCTAGCGAACATAGTATCTCAAACAAAGGAGAAAACGAATAAAAACAGTCCACCGGAAAATAGAAACCCTAAGCCTTAAGAAGTCCTAGCTTTAGTGCAAAGGACTGATTCGCAAATAGATAAGTATCTTGTTGAAAAGATAACGCAAGATTAGGAAAGCAATCTCCCAGATTATTTTAAAAGTATAGTAACAAAATGGAAGCTAACTAATTATGTTAAGGAAGATATTTGTATAAAACCAAATTAGGGTTAATTATGTCGTTTACTTTCTAATGGTGATTGGAAAACTGAATATACGCAAATATAATTAAACAAATCGAACACTTAAAGCAAAACATTAATTAACTAGTGTTATCCAATTTTGTTGCTAATTTACATAACGAAATCTTATTATTGATATACCTATCTAAAATGTTTAAAATGTCATGGAATAGATAAATCGACTGTATTTAGCTCTAAATAAAAAATAACACTGAATTTTTTGAAGTCCCTAATAAAAGGTGTTAATAATCAAGAATTTAAGATCGTTACAATACTTAGGAGAATAACAATACTACGCAACGATCAAGAACAGAACCGAGATAATGATTAGGAACTGATGTTTAAACCGAAAACGGTTTTGAAGAACTAACAACAAAAACGAAAGAAGCAAATTAGCAGGTATCGGATCCGAAACTCGTTAAAGACGCACCCAACATTCTAATTACAAAACACACTACAAACACGCTCAATTCAGGCCATCTAAACATTAAACCAAAAAACGGCTATAGAAGAAAAAGTATCGTAACTAAAAACCCAAATTAAAGGGTCCGGTTTTATAAACATCCAGCAGGAAGCTTCAATTAACACTGATTCATTAGAGTGTGGTTTAATGAAAAGATCCACTATACAACGTGAAAGGAACAGAAGGAACTACTCTACAGCATGCATCAGAAATGTGTGGTCAATACGTAACATGGTACAAACCATCAAACTAAACAACTTTTTGCATAGGACCAACATGAAAAAATCAATCTGTCTAGCCCTTACCCTAATATGTTTGGATCGGCTTCCAGTCTAATCGGATGCAGATGAATACCAGTATTTTCATGAAGCGACTGCCTATCTGACCTTCACAACCCAGTAACAGGATAATACGGTGCCCCTTGGTTAGACTGGTAGACAAAATTATCAGCTGTACCCATACATTTGGGTCAAGTAGGCTGATAACTTTTTGGCGATTACGATGTAGGCTTAATTGAGAAAATTGTACAGTTTAAATATGACCATATATTTTTATTACACGCTGTATAGTGCTAACACACTTCCCGTACTAAATTGTTTTAGTGTCCCATTCAATAATAAGTGATTTTTAGAGCGACAATGCACAATAGACTTGGAGTATCACTGTTGCTTCTATTGGCCCTTCTGGTGCTTTGTTGACGCTATTGTTAGTTTAATAGCGACAATAAGTTTTGTCGGTTTTTGTCTCTTTGAAGTTGATACGGAATATTATGTTGAAAAAGGGTGTGATTTTTTGGATAAGATTTTTATAAAAATACCGTCAAACGAACATTTATCTATTGAAAAGTGACTGATATAATAGGTAGCAGAACTTAATATGTGGTAAATATAGACCAAAATTATCCGCGGTTTTCAAAAGTGACAACGTGTTTTGACTATGTTACACAAGTGTTGTTAAAACCTAATTTTCAATAGTTGTTTCTATTGTTCTCAGAGATAGTCTAGACTAAAGATAATTTATGTCTAACAGCATTAGTGATTATCTAGAGAAGTGATTATCTATAAGACCGTATTTCTACATTAAGATCCACTGATCCACTTGTCTCAAAGCTAACCAATTGGATTAAATCTCAAACGTTGAATCCCAAACTTACCAAGGTTATAATATAATAGTTCTTAACTTGCTAACTTAACATTAACTTAACCTTGAGCTATTCATGCGTCTCAAGTATAATGTCTTGTACCACTCTAGCCTATAATTTGTAGGGAGCAAATAATTACTATAATTCTAGATTTCAAACAACTATCTTAAGTACTAGCCTTGTGGCAGCCTTAGCTTAATCATCGACATGGTTGTCATCGTGTATTTTCATTATCCTTCTCCTTAAATCTCTATCAGCTGCTATCTCAGTAATCATCCCATTTCTAGCCACATCATCAGCATCAAATTGAATTGACATCATTTCAATACATGTGATACTTCACGTGGCTAGAGAGCTTGCTCGTTCTTTGGCCAAAGAATTAGCATTGCCATATGCTGCCAGTATTCTGGGTACGTTTTCGGATGACAGCGATGTGGACTTTGACTCCTAAGTGTCTTTTTGTTTTTGTATTTATTTTTATAATTAGTTAGTTATTTAATTTAATGTAAATAATTGTGTTAAATTATTGTATACAAGTCTTTCGACACTAGTACGATTCTCATCCTTGTTAAAATTCTGTTTTCTTAATTTTAGTCATTACTCTTACACTATCAGAAATAGGTGATTATTATTCTCCAAAACCAGTGTTAGTTAAATTATGTATAACTTCCACAAGGATCACCTCATCTAGTTAACTTTCCTTTCGAAATAGAGATGGCGACATATAAATAAAATAAATTGGTCGTTAGCCAGCGCAATAAGACCACACGGTCCAACTACATTACATAAAGTATTTTTAATTAGCTTAATTAAGTGATAATTAACTGAAAAGTTTGTTAACGAATGTTTTAAAAGTATCTCAGGGTTCTTACTCACCTCATTTGGGATTCAAATTGATGTTAAAGTAAGATTTATTGTAAACGTCTTTTCTTATGCATATTTATTGTTTATTTCGGAGGCTGAGGCTGATGGCGCCAGAATAGAACATTAGTAATAATAATCTTTCCTTTTACCTATAATATCTTTGTAATTTGAGCTGAAGCCTTGAACGAAATGTCAAAAAATATTTAAATCGAAACAAAATCTTGTGATATAATTATATTTTATTCATCGAACTAAAATATGACTCAAAATTCGTTTCCAAAATTACCTCCACCATATTGCGTTACGAAAAAAGCTCCCCATTCAAAAAGCCATAAATCAATAGCGCTCATTAAAATCGTCATCGGCTGTCTGCACCATAAAATATTCCCATGCGTTTCAAAAAACACAAACAAACTAGCATAACATTTATGCATTTTTTAAAATAAATTAATATTTTCATGTGTGTCCTCTAGCAGAGTAAACGAAATGCAAGTACTTGGTGCAATTCAAATTGAATCGTTCATTTAGTTTATTAATTGAGTTGGTATCAATGAAAGTGTAACGTCTCCATGAAGTAAAATCCTGTACTATTAAATGAGCAATATTTATATATATTTGTAATCACGTCCTCGAAAATGGCTTTAATGATTTCGGTGAAAGTTGCAGTATAAGTAGGAGTTTACGGGGGTGAAAATTCCATCTAGTCTCATATCTGGGAAAATTCGTTTTCTCTATTTTCACCGGAGCAGAGTTCGGTCGGCCAGGTACTCGTACTATCATTAATACGTGAACCAAAAACAAATGAATGTAGGTACCTACACTTTTTGAGTTCATTTATTTTGATGTTTATAATAAAACTGTCAAGTCTGCCAACACATTTTCCCTTTTTAAATATTCCTGTCAAACCTGGTGTAACATGTTTTTGAAAACTGATACCTTTTTAATTTAATATTGCGACATCGCCATATTAGTGTCAGTCTCAGTCAGACCATCGTTTCCAGAAGTTATTTTAAAAGTTCCGGCCATAAACGTTTTACACACACTCAAATAATCCGCCACTGATGTATGTTTACGTACAATTTCGAAAACATTTATCCAATCCGGCGTTTTAACTTTGAAAGTTTCTAATTTTAGGCCTTTGATCCCCTTGTGATCATTTCAGTTTACTTATAAGGAATTTTAATGCATATTGGGCGGAGATAGGTTAGTCGAAATCAAGGATTGTTTATCGTTATTGTTATTTGGATCAGTGTTGATTTTATTTGCATTCCTTTTTGTTAATGGTAATAGAAACGGTATTGTACTTTGATTGATGAAAGGTTTGCCTTATTCTAATTTGATTATGATTACTATATTGTAAAGCCGTGCCCAATACAGTTGAAAAACCGGCCGAGTGCGTTTTCGACCACGCACAGTGAAAGATTCCGTATATGGGCTGAATTTATCCCAAAAACAAACTTAACTTTGTAGTTGAAAACATGTTCTCCCTTACATCGATATACGTCACGGTCAATTCTCAAACTGCAAATGTAAGTTTGTAATCGCAAAAAAATCAAACTACTAAGCTAAACCACTTGTGCTGTGAGACCTTGCTTCGTGCCAAATTTCATAATTCCAGATCAACGGGAAGTACCCTGTAGGTTCAGATTTATTTGCGAGTATCAAAATATGTCATTTAAGCGGCCGTATTTTTTTATTGCGTTGATATAGAAGCTTGATTTTTTTAGAGGTCTAAGGGACCATAGACTTACGTATTTGATATTAATTTCAACTTGATACCTCCACGCGTTCCTGAGAAAAAGGGTCTTGAGAGAGTGACGGACGCACAACGAAGTGATCCTATAAGAACCTGTTTTTTCCTTTTGAGGTACGGAACCTTAAAAAGGCTAGACAGTTTATGATGATGCCTGTATTGATGTACTCCAGCATAAAGTATAGATAAACGATTTAAAACGACATTCAAACATAAACGAAATACGAAAGTTGTTCGACGTAATGGATGAAAGCCTGTTTGCAGACAAACAAATTTCAAATACGTCATAACTATCGACTAAAACATCAACACAGCCCAACTATTTATTGCCAACGATCAATTAAACGATATCAAAGCAAAACAACCAACAAAGCGACATTATTTTTATCGCCGAAACTCACAAACATATTATTTTTAACGATTAAGGAGTTATTTTTATGTCACGAGACGAAGCATCTAAAAGTTGCTTCCAGACAGATATTCCCCGCCCGACAGATCAAACTTCCGCTCAAGAACATCAGAAAACAGATCATGGCTGTGATTTATGACACAAATATTGAACAAAATTTGTCGTAAAGCACACTTTATTGCTCTGTGCCTCTATTCGAAATTTCCCTGGTATTATATTTCAATCCTGATTAAATTATGGTGGCAATAAACAATTTTAAAGAGAAATCCTGACGCAACCGTAAGCAATTATGGTCGTGAATGAACGATATATTATACATATTGATTTACAATTTAGATTTAATGGGTCGGATTAAGTTAGATATAAAATTGAGTGATGCCAGAGAGTCCTTTGAATGGTTGAGTTATTTTAAATTGAAAGGAATTGAAATGTAAAACCAAGTTATGAAAATAAAGTTGTTTTATTAAAGGCGAACGTAAGCGATAATAAAAAGCTACTGTTTGTGAAATAGTGTAAATGGTTTTGATAAGTTATTGTTATTGTTTGTAAAAAAATATAATACAATTCGAACGGCAAACAATAGCAATATTGTGGAGTTCAATATTGTTTCGATTCATGAGGCCTAAATCAATAGGGCATAAGTTTCTACTGCATTTAACACAAACTACTGGGTCTGTTCAAGTTGCGAGTCTATGTTTGAATTCTATGCAAGCGTAATAATCAGCCTTATTATCGCTTAGCATCATGTGAAATAGAAGTCAAACGCGGGATAACTTTACTGATATCTTAAAAACTTTGCTCCCTTCTAGATCACAACGGATTACAAAATTAAATTAAAACGAACCAAAAAAATACGACGTACACAAATTGCGAATAATAAAACTGGGATGACGTCATAAAATATAAACGACACTTCTTGGTTCGGTACATATTTTATTAAAAAACTTTCGCTATACCGACACCGCAGGCGTTACAAGTTCTTGAGATGCCGATCTCACTCTATATTGAAACATTTTACACACAAATTCTTCGGGAGGGCAGTGTGAATGTTCCCAACTTGTCCACTAAGGGACGTAAATCCACGAAATTGAGTAGGAGGATTTTTTTGTGCTGAAGCCACGAAAATGTTGAACTTTTGCATTTATTTTTGGGTTTCTTGAAATATTACACCAATTGTTTTGAGGCTTGGCTAAATACAAAAACCAAATCTATTAAAAAGGGAAGTAGGTATTGATTTCTTTATGTTTATTGATGAACTAACGTCTACGAAAATGAATTCTCAAAAGATCTATATAGTGTCAGATAAAGCAAGTACTTGATAACAAATGATAATGACATCGTGCCTAAAATACTATACAATATTCGTGGTGTTAAATCAGTGAATAACAAATGAAGAAGAAAATGCACCATCAATATTTAAATTAAGGGAGCTCAGAACAAAAAGACGTCCATTTATATTTAATAAACCCACAAGGAAGTTGGAACCAAGTCCATCGAGAGACATAAAGCTTCCAAATTAAAAAACGGAGAATATAACTCTCGATGTTGATTCGCTAAATATGATGAAAACTTTTAAGTAACGTCGTTTGAAACTTCCAAACTCGGAAATTACTCGTCCATCTTCGAGGTATATGATGATAGCGCTGTTGAAGAAGAGGATGCCATTGGCCTATGTCGAAGGTTCGATTTTGATTGTGGTTTTAACATTATAACAAGAATCAAATTGATTAAGGCAAGAATTACTGCAATATATATAACTAGCTGCATCCCGCGGTTTTACCCGCATAAGTCTCGATTCTGTAGGAATATTGGGATTAAAAATATCCTATATATTAATCCAGGTTATAAGCTATCTGTGTGCCAAATTTCATCTAAATCCGTTGAGTCGTTTTTGCGTGAAAGAGTAACAAACATCCATCAATTCTCATAAACTTTCACATTTATAATAGTAAGATAGGATGATTAGGATAAGATAGTAGGATTGGATAATAATCAGTCTTTATCAACATTGGTTATAAAAGCAGCTCTTGATGTGACAGATGTGATCAAACAACGTTTTGAGTTTGAAGATTTTGAAATTATAGGTTTAACAATTCAGGCAGGCCTGTAATTTCAAAATGTCAAATCTATCAAAACCAGTCGAGGTAAAGATATTGTAAATCGATTTTTGAGTATTTAGTTAAATGTTATAAGTACAACTTAAGACTAAAATACTCTACAAAGACATCGCCGAATAAGATGATGAAATATTCAAAAAAATATTTACATTCACTCTTGAAGGAGAATATTTTAGCAGTAATGTCTTAATTTTCTTATCATCAGAAGGAAAGACGAAGTTGTCTGACAATTGGAACAACGCTGAGTAATCATACATACGTCAGCAGTGTCTTAACACAGAATAGATATATAGGTACAGAATGTTAGGTCCATAAAACGGACGGTGCTAAAGGCACTAAGGAGTGGTGAAGAGTGGGTGTTTTTGGGGACTGTCTATGTAATTTTGACGTTCGAAAGGTGCTGATTGTTAGCCTAGTTTGAAGACTTTTGAATTTGAACGATCGAAAACGCACACATAGACACGCTTCACGTACAGTAAAAACAAACGAACTTGCGACTAACATTCGGTTGAGATTTTTGAGGTAGATTGAGATCGCCATACGTGCTTACGCTTCTAACCATATTAAAATCCTTGTTTCCAATTGATGTTATTTCCACTTTAACAAATATCAACTTTATATTAGTGTAAAATTAAGATAATTTCAAAATAATTAGTACATACTATTGAAAAGTATTTAATAAATAGAAGTTGTAGCTTAACCTGAACTTTATTTGTGGGAATTAAAGCTGTCCTTCCAAAAACACACATTTGTTAAATTTTTTGGAAACTAAATTGCAAATACACGATCACAGACCAAATTAAAAACCAAGACATAGTGCTGCAACTAATTCAGTAAAGCATGCCAAAACTACACCTCCTCTCTGCATACACGCTAACACGCACACATTTACAATAAAATTACACCACAAGTGCATACATGTTTACGAAACAGGCCTCACGTCACCGTTGACAGCGCTGTCTTGGTTTCTTGTATGGTCTGGGTGCAGGATATAGGTACTTCTATCGCACATCGTGTGGTTGCGACCTTCTGTACTTATTATTCTGTGGTCTTAGTTAACTTTACTTTTAAGATCGCTTTCGCATCTTCCAACTTTGTTTAAGAAATGCGAAATAAGATTATTATCGTCTCAAATTTTTCTTTCCTGTAAATTATGTGGTTGGATTACGTTTTTTTCTGTTATATATTTTGGGGTGCTTTGACAGGCATATAATAATTGGGGTTTTCATTTTGCATTTGGGGGATTTGTATCATTATATTCAGTTTATCTTTTAAGCGTGATATATCTAGTACAGCTGGTAGGTCTTAAGAACGTGTGAGAAACATAACATCACGCCCGTGTTCCCCAAAAGGTTAGGCAAAAATGTAAGTATGCACCCATATTTCGCCAGTTATGTTTAAATCCCATGTAATAGGGGGCGAGCCTATTGCCATCAACCGGGCACAAATCCAGACTCCAGGCTGCAACTGGGGAAAGGCCCAATATCAATTTCCCCGACCAGAGAATCGTACCCAGGACTTCGAGCTCAGCAGTAGCGCTTGCAACAACTAGACCAATGAGGCAGTCGTGACGCAGACGCAGACGTAGAAGTTTTTTTTTTTTAAGTGAAAACTTCTTTTGGCGCGTTGGGTATTTTTGAGACTAAATAAATAAACCATTGATTTCGCGACACCATGACGACACTTCATTTTTGTAAACGCGATTGTGCTCTTTATATTACGTTACGGATCAATGTTCTATGCAAGTATTTTTACTTTAAAGGTTTTACAAACGCGATTATGCTCATTATTTATATTACCTTACGAATCAATGTTCTATGCAAGTATTTTTCTTCCACCAAGGCGACCTTGTTCAAGTTTTCACTCCTGTTGGCACTGCCGGAGTGCCACCACTTTTTTTTTTAAGATATTGGATATAAATTCATAAGGGGAAAAATTTACAATACGTACCGATAGATCATAAGATCCATTGCCATTGATATAGCTGACAATAACATTGAGTATTGTGGAGTTTCAACATTACCTATGACTCTGTATATCCCATCGAGATAATCGTTATGATATTTCATTCAATTTCTAACACTTTAAGTAAAGATACTTGAATGAGTTAGTCACAGTCCTAAGCTAGTCGTACTAGAACTATTACTTTGCGGTATTTATGCCTTAATTGAAAGGTGGCACAGCCTACGCATACTCGCACTATCTTTAATGAATGGGTCTCGCCAGGATTTCCTTCTTTGTGTTGACTTTAACGTTGTAATTAACGTTTGTAAACATAGAGTAGTTAACTTGAAGTCCTTAAAGCAATCTCTTAAGGCTCCATTTACAATACCCTTTTTATTGATAAATAATTTCTATAGATTTTTGTGTCACTATACTTAACAGCACAGAATCGGTTGAAGTGGCGGTGCTTGGGAGAGGCCTATGTCCAGCTGTGGACGTCTTTCGGCTGAAATGATGATAGCAAACGTAAATCAATCTGCCTAGCCTTTTCCAAACTATGTTGGGGTCGGCTTCCAGTCTAACTTCAGCTGAATATCGGTATTTTACATCAGCGGTCGGCAACACGCGGCCCGCGGACATCTTACATGCGGCCCATGAATTTGTATATCAGTTACCTATTTAGGTACTTTGTAGTTTTAATTTCTGAATGATTTACGGTGATTATTTTTCTAACTATAAAGCCCAAACATATAAACATAATGTAAGTAGTACAAATTAAATTCCGTGTTTTAACAATTTTAATAGCATTTTTATTTTTTCTCTGGGATATGCCCAATTATACGTAGGTATATTGGGCTTTTAGGATTAATATCACAAGTGCGGCCCACCTTTAGTTTATTTTGCCACCTTGTGGCCCTTGCCTGCCAAAAGGTTGCCGACCGCTGTTTTACATGGAACGACTGCGTATCCGACCTTCACAACCCAGTAACCGGGTAATACGATACCCTTGGTAAGACTGATTGTCAGACTTTCGGACTTCTGACGACCCGTAACGACTTTCAAAGAGCCACGAATGACAGCCGGGACCAACGGTTTAACGTGCTTTCCGAGGCACAGAGGAGTCTCGGTATGTAAAGATGGTCATCCATCCACGGACCAACCCCGGCAAGCGTAGCAAAACCTGATGGATCGAAACGTGCGGCTGATACAATTTAAAATTAACCTAGGATCTTTCCTATTTCTAGCCTTATTTGGGCAGATAGTGAATAGTCATCAATGTCAAAATTAGCAAAATAGTAAACAAATGAAATCTTTTTAAAGGTACCAGTGATGAGATAATATTGTTTAACTAAGCTAAAATTGGAGCTACCGGCCATTTTGCCCAATAAAATTTCTATTAACAATCATAATGTTAGAACGGTTATAACCACACAAACACGGCTATTCAGTTTTGTGTAGTACTCAATGTAAGGAGGGTCCCCTTGGCCTAATATACTTACGCCAAGAGTGGATTGAAATTGACAGCAAAGAGCCAGTTCAACCAAACTGTGTTTGACACTTAGTGATTGGGGTATCATCACTATAACACATATAATATATCGAAGGTGTAATCCGATAAGATGGGGCCTTTATAACAGGTATATATTAGTCCTTAAATGATGACGAGTTAGGTGAATTGGCGTGGGATGCCCTTCAGCTAGAATAGGTGAACGGATGACCTTCAAAGGCGACGGGGGTAGACTATTTCCTGAAATAGTAGGCTATAGGGCTGTAGGCTGTAGGGTATAATAACCGTACGGGTCGATCCAACAGGTTAAGCTACGCTTGCCGGGGTTAGTCCGTGGATGGGTGACCATCTTTACATACCGAGACTCCTCCGTACCTCGGAAAGCACGTTAAGCCGTTGGTCCCGGCTGTCATTTGTAGATCTTTGACAGTTATTATGGGTCGTCAGAAGCCCGAAAGTCAGACAACCAGTCTTACCAAGGGGTATCGTGTTACCCAGTACCTAACTGGGTTGTGGAGGTCAGATAGGCAGTCGCTCCATGTAAAATACTGGTATTCAGCTGCATCCGGTTCGACTGGAAGCCGACCCCAACATAGTTGGGAAAAGGCTAGGCAGATGATGAGTAGGCTTACTGTGTATCGTACACCCACATTTCGTAACTTAGTCATTATAACCCATGTAGGTGTAGGGGCCAACCGTTTTCCTTAACACGAATCCACCTTTTAGGCTACTAAGAATTTTTTAAGTAACACTTTCCACAACTCATAAGTAGAAGGAACACATTGTGTGTGGGGTCCTGAGGATCAACACAAGCAATGGACTAAGTCCATAATACCTCAGCTCAAATTCTCATATCAATACTCATACAAACAATACCTCAGTTCCAAGGCGCCGATAGTTTAGGTAATTTCTCTTTACAATGAAAAAAAAAAAACGATAATTATTAAAAAAAAATTAAACATAGTGTCTGACTATCTGCATTATATTTAGTTCAGTTATCACACAAAGTTTCATGATCTAATTTGGAGCATTTTTTGGCTACTTATGGTTTATTGTTCGGTTTGAAGGTAATGGTTGTAATTTTTTTCAGTCGATTTGTTTTTAAATCTTGTTTTCGTCAAACATACCTAGTACTAAATCTTGTTTTCGTCAAACATACCTAGTAGTATCAATCCCCAACATTACTATATATTTAGTTCGAAATTAATGCTGCAGTATTTCGATTTAACGGAGGACCATGCTGAGCAATTTGAGGTATTTCTATATAAGCTTTTCGGTAGCTTTTATCAGTTCCATACATTTTTTACTTTTTCATCGTCCATCGTTATCGCTGAATGCATGCATATCCAGGCTCTCTAGTCTGCTCTCTTTACTTTCGACTTCTACACCAAAAAGGCAGCCAAAAAACTAAAAAGTAACTCTCAGATAAATCCATTTAATTCGCTCATTGACTCTCGTTGTTAACCTAAACAATGGCGCCAAAATAATCAGCTATCTCTAACCGTCTAAACACCCAAACTAGTTTTAATCGTCCCTTTCTCGCATTACCGGGCAAGCTTCAGTAATCATGAGTTAAATCTTCCTAATGACTGGCCGGCCTCATTCGAGGTTCGCATCATTATCCTGGCTAGGGTTATCACACCTTCAAACTTCGGTGAGGCATTTCAATGGTGTTTCAAAATGGAGGTCGCGTGATTTCATGATGATAATAATGTGACATTGTGTAGATGTATAAAATTAGCTTCGGGCGGACCTTTTCTTAATCCAAATTAACTGTGTTTTGAAGCTTTGATACGGATGCTGTCAAGATTTTTTTGAAGTTTTCTGGAAATTGCAATATGTTTGTAGGTAGTAACTGACACTCAAACGTTCCTATTCTGTTCTCACCCCACTGTGAACATTTCCATATCATATTTTCACCAGGACCAACCTTCTCGGTTTCGAGTCTTTGCTCCGCCTTGCTGAATTCACACAAACGCTTCTGCACATTCAGGGGATGCGATGGGTGACTCTAACTGATTTAGTGCATATTCTGATTTATATTCAAAATACAGTAATTTACATATATTAAGTATGAAAGTTCGCCAACCCTGTTTTATGCTATCTCTTTAAAGTGACGATGCTATGTCGTCGTTTTATCTGCAATGTGAACTTCTAGGCTGACGTGGTCTCAGTACAGATATCTTAGTGCGATGAGAATTCAATTTGCGGTTGTTTTAAATTAGATCGATGGGCGGTGGTAGTAGAGAGCTGTAAGTTTATAAGAGTAAGTATTTAATTTGATTACTTATCGTGGTTTGTGGTGACTACGGAAATTAATTAATTTAGAACCCTTAAAATATTGTGGAATAATATCCCAAGTTTCATTATTTTATTAGACTCAACATTTTGTTCGTTTTTATCATACATACTGTCAAATATTTTGCACTCAGTTATATTTTACTTTCATACCTACATTTCATTATAAAATAGTAGGTAAAGCGAAAATTTAATATCACCCTTCTCTCCAGGAGTAATATAATATGCACGATATTTACCTACCTCATCTTTTACCCTGTCTTCTTTCTCTTTCTACATAAGCTTTCTCATTTCAATTTCAACTTCCACCAACCGCTCACAAATAAGAAACTTATCTTCAATCAGATCGACTCAACATTTGCCAAGACTTCGAAAAACCATCACATCATCGAAACACGAGAGCAATATTTCAGCTAGTATCGGATTTAAATTCCCGACTGGCACGCATAATCGCTGGATCTGACCAACTTTGAAGTAACTAACTTAATGTTATTCAAAACGTGTCGCTACATTTATCCTAACAGGGAGATCGGGCACGACTTACTGACAGTCAACTCCTTATAAATCTTATATGCTGCATATAAACTTGATAATGTCCCGAGCAAGGTCTAAAAAGTTTTTGAGGATTTTGATGGGAGTGGGGTGTCACGTTTGGGTGGGCCATTATTTAACTTATTTGATTTTGTGACTAAGCTAGCTATCGATAATGGTAACATTTTTCATCGTCATAGTCCCCACCCGAAATAAGGTAACATACAAGTACAATTTCGCTTTTTTTTTATGTACAATTTAAAAGACCTCCGACTCAAACAGGTCCTCATTTCTCTTTCTTACTCCATCACCACACCCTGTTCATCGTCTATCTATAACCTATTCATTGAATCCATTCCAATGAGCCCAAACACGATACCTGTGCTGTAAGTTGGTAAGGGAGTTGGGTATCCTGCAAATTTCAGGTGATGCTGCAGCATCAGTTCAAGGTTACTATGTTCTTCTAATATAATTGAAGTAACAGAATACCAAATTTCAAATCGATCAGACCTGTGGAAGATACTCACATCCATTCATGAACTAGAAAAGAGCTGATAATCTTCAAACGACTGAACCGATTTTGATAAAACATGTCTAACAACCATCGCTAGAAAACCAGCTTTCCAATATATAAAAAGAACGCCTTCAAATCGGTTCGGTTCAACCGTTTAAGAGCTATGGTGCCACAGACACACACATAGCGGTCAAACTTATAACACCCCTCTTTTTGCGTCGGGGATTAAAAAATATAATTTAACAATACAGGGTGTATCTGAAAGGTATGGTCAAATTTAAGGGTGTCTTTAAACTGAACAACTTTCTCCATGGGACTAACACTCGTAATTGAGAAAATATTATCCGCTGTCACATACATTTTGGTCGAGGTAGCAAGCTTTGTACGTAACCGCTGATATTTTTCTGCTCGATATCGATGTTGGTCCCATAGAGAAAGTTATTCAGTTTGATAATCTGTACCACACCTTTCTGATCCACCCTGTATATTTGATTCTGCAAGATCGTATATCTAACAATAAATTAAAACATAAAGAAGAAGTAAATGAAAAAATAAAAATGAAAAAGTGTTTATTCACAACAATACTTGTTTTTACCCGAATACGGCAAAGCCAAAAGGAAGGGTTATGATTTTAGCAGTCTATGTATGTATGTTTGTATGTATGTATGTATGTTTGTTTTTACGTGTGTTCCACCGTAGCGCCTAAACTACTAAATCGATTTTCATGAATGAGGTATCAATAGATTCGTAATAATGGTCCGGGTAACATAGGCAATATAATTTTTCCCTAAATTTAATTTGGTGGACTTAACAGGTAAATTTCTAACCTCGAAAAAAATTAAAATGGGATGATCATGGCATCTTTGGTATCAAAAGAAAGGTCTTGACGAGCATATTACAAATATGTATATAATATTATATTTTCAAAGTAAATAAATATGTTTAAATCGTTAAAAACAAGCAAAAGTGAGACTGCGCTACGTAGTATCGCAAGATGTTACCAACGTGCAGTTAATCAAATCTTAATAAATAGTTACGATTTGTAATTCCACTCTTATGAAGAAAAACAAGTACAACAAAATAAATATATTTTGGATTTCTTCGAAGCTCGATATCGATATATGGTGTTGGCGTCGAAATAAATCGCTCTATGGTTTCGTCCAAAGCACTATGCACTGCTATTGGAATTTAAAATAGGTTAATTACTGAACTATTGTATTACTCTTGTTTACGTTTATCAATGTAAAAACGGAAAAGTATAAAATAAAAAAAATAAAGTTTAATAAAAAACTGTAACCCGACTACGGGAAAATAAAAATGATCTAAAAAGTACGAAACAAGCAAATATTTCAGACAGAAATCAAGACATAGGTACAAAAATGGTCAAGGTAAAGCCGTCGTCGCATGCCATTATAATTTTGTAAGTGTTCCTGGCACCAACATGGTATACAGGCATGCGACGACGGCTTTACCTTGACCATTTTTGTACCTATGTCTTGATTTCTGTCTGAAATATTTGCTTGTTTCGTACTTTTTAGATCATTTTTATTTTCCCGTAGTCGGGTTACAGTTTTTTATTAAACTTTATTTTTTTATTATATATTAAATTTCCTTTGCCAAACTGCACAGCAGTTTTCTGTTGGCAGACGTAGCTCCTTCTTAGCACATTTTTTTTTTTCAAATATTCACTACTTATGCATTTTATTTTGAAAAGAGGTTAACAATGAGATGTTTATTGGATACTACTGCTAGGTGTACATTTTCCAGGAAAATTCAAAAGTTCGTTAAAGCCAGTAAAACCTTAAAACGTATCATAATAACCATCCATTTGCACCTCAACGTGAACCCACAAAGATATAAATAAAAATATTCCTTTCAATGAAACACGGAAGCCCACAATGAACAGACTTTTTTATTTCACATTTCTCATCTTCGGAACTCTAATGATCTTAAATGAAAAGGAGCCGATATAACATTCATTTTTAGGGTTCCTTTCCGCCGAGCGTACGTCTGCCACAGGGCTGTATGTAGGTAGACATTTGAATTTGACATTTGGAGGCTAAGCAATAATAGCCACACAGATCAATCCATCAGATTAAGCTACGCTTGCCGAGGTTGGACCATGAATAACCATCTTTACATACCGAGACTCCTCCGTGCCTTCGAAATCACGTTAAGCCTTTGGTCCCGACTGTCATTCGTAGATCTTTGACGGCCGTTACGGGTCGTAAGAAGCCTGAAAGTCTGACAACCAGTCTTACCAAAGGGTATCGTATTACTCAGGTGGGTTGTGGAGGTCAGATAGGTAGTCGCTCCATGTAAAATACTGGTATTCAGCTGCATCCAGACTTCCAAGACTGGAAGCCGACCCCAACTTAGTTGGGAAAAGGCTAGACAGATTGAGGCAGGTAGACATTTGAAATTTTCTCAGACTGTATATTACTATGGCAACAAACAATAAAAATAATAAAATGTTATACACATCATACAAGAAACGTGTTTCTTTTAAAACAATTTAAAGAATATGTTTTGTTTGATATTGTAGTGTGGCACGGAACCCTTCGTGTGCGAGTCCAACTCGCACTTACCCGTTTTTACCAGTATCCTGTGAATGTTTCATCTCAATATGGCCGATCTATTATTTATACTCCAATGCTTTTGAATAAAATATAGAGAATTCTTTTAAGGTCAGATTTGGGAGCACCTGTGGCTTCAGGATCGAATGCTTCAAAAAGATGGAGTGGTTTCGAAATAAAACATGAAGTATAAGAGTTTTCAAAGAGCCTCTGGCTGCGGATATTCGGAAAATGCTTTGATGTTTGGTCAAACTTCAGCATTTTTGAACGTGGTTTAAACGTAACAATATCTACTCGTGAAACGAATATTCTCATTTCCTATTGTTCATTTTTCTTTTTGTACAATCGTAAAAAATAATTTTGGAATATCGATTTATATTTTGGAAAAGAGAGAAAATTACCTTGTCTTAGGGAACTCGCGTAATAGACGGCCACGACCACGACCAGTGGTCGCAGCAATCAGGTAAACTATATAGAAACCGATACGAATCGCGCACTTGGTCGCAACGGCCAACTAGCCGCAGACCGTCCAATACACTAGACGGCTACAACTGGCCGGAGTCGTGGCCGCCTAGCCCGCGAGATCAAGACCTGTATTGACACTTTCGACACTAACTACTTTTTATTTTCTGTGCTTTGGTAGCTGGTTCAGTTTTCATCGACACATAAAGAGCTCTTTTATTGACATTAGTAAGGTTATAGGCCTAGATGTCGTCCTACCTTTATAAAATACTGATATATATTCAGCTTCATTTGATTAGACTGCAAGCCTAGCTAAAACGCCAGCCTTTCTCTGATAATGATAAGTGACAGGTTTCAATACTAGGTATAATTTAAACTACGATGAAGCAAGTTCTGCTATGAAATCCACCAGTCAATAATAAATTCTAATCGTGAACATAATGTGCTTCGAATGGCAAAGATGACGCCATCTTGCGCTTTGCACACGAAACTGCAATGCAACCAAAATACGATTGAAACATGGCATTGATAAAAGACAATGGGAATTTTCTTAATACCTAAATAGTTGTAAATCCAAAACCCACGTTGATAGTATGATTAAACTATACTAGATTGCAATAAAATTTATAGTTTTTGAAGTGAAAACTTCTTTAGGCGCGTTGGGCATTTTTGAGATGGGAAAAACCATTGAACTCGCGACACCGTTACCGACACCTCATTTTTGTAAACGCGATTGTGCTCTTTATTTATATGACGTTACAGATCAATATTCTATAGTATAGTATTTTTACTTTAAAGGTTTTGGAAGTATTTTTTTTGTAAACGCGATTGTATTTTTCTTCCACCAAGGCAATCTTGTTCAAGTTTTCACTTCTGTTGGCACTCCTGGAGTGCCACTGTTTTTTTTTATAGAAATAAATGAAAATTATTTCTATCTATCTTGTATCTTTGATGTTTTTTTTTTCAAAAATTATTAATTGTGACTCGCAAAGGAAATCATAAATAAAAATAAAACACACTCATAAAACATAAATAAAAATAAAAAAACAAAGTAAAATAAAAATAAAATACGAGGTCAAAAGGCTCCCATCTCAGCATGATACTGCGAAATTTAAAAATAAATGTCACATCGCTGGTATTCTAATAGGGCTAATCATCAAAGATCATTCTTTGAATTTTGATCTTGATTTGATAAGCGCTTTTGAAAATCCAAGGCTTTTTTAGATTTCTAAAAGCTGCCTTTATGTAAACGCGCGGGTTTCGCTCTCCATGGTTATGATTTTTCCCGAGTATCTAGATTTCTCGATAGTGTTTACATATTCCAGTATTGGCACGTTTGCGTTGAAAGGACTTTCTTTGAAAGCGGTGAAAGCGAGTATAGTTTGCGCCTTAGCTTTCTGCGCCTATGTAGATAGATATTTATCCACAATCTAACTGTGCTACTGTGCTTCGTGGGCTACGACTTTTATTATTCGTAGTTCGTGGGTCTACGCGTACGTAAAGGTTCTTGAAGTGAAAACTTCTTTAGGCGCGTTGAGCATTTTTGAGACTAAACCATTGATTTCGCGACACTGTAACAACACCTCATTTTTAGGGTTCCGTAGTATATAAGGAACCCTTATAGTTTCGTCATGTCCGTCTGTCTGTCTGTCTGTCCGCGGTCTAGCTCCGAGACCCTTAGTACTAGAAAGCTGTAATTTGGCACAAGTATACATATTAATTATGCCAACAAAGTGGTAAAACAAAATTATGAAAAACATTTTTTTTTTAGGGTACCTCCCATACACGTAAAGTGATGATGTTTTTTTTTATTTTTTTATCCCACCATGTGTGATATCATTCGAAAGGTCTTTCAAAAACATTGCGAGTATGTTAAAACTATTTTTGAATTCAGAGATCCGTTTGCGAAATATTAAGCTTTAAGGTGAAAATTTTTGTAAGAGTCAAGTATCCCCCCCTATAGCTAAATGGTTGGTTTCACATATGTGAAAAAATTCACAACAGTAGCTTATATAACGAATTTAAAAGATAAACTATCACAGCTGAGTAGGCTTTACAAGTTAACGAGTAATATTTGACCAACTTAACTTTGCAGTTGCAAAAATATGTTTTCCCATACATTCCGTATGGGAGAACATATTTTTCAACTACAAAGTTAAGTTTGTTTTTGGGATAAATTCATCCCAACTACGGAACCCTTCATTGTGCGTGGTCCGACACGCACTTGGCCGGTTTTTGTAAACAGGATTGTACTCTTTATTTATATTAAGTTACGGATCAATGTTCTATGCAAGTATTTTACTTTAAAGGTTTTGTAAACGCGATTGTGCTCTTTATTTTAGATAAGGTTACGGACCAATGTTCTATACAGGTTTTTTTTTCACCAAGGCGATCTTGTTCAAGTTTTCACTTCTGTCGGCACTCACGGAGTGCCACTGTTTTTGTTTTTCCTAGAAATTAATTATTTTCCCAGAAAAAACATTACGTAACCATAAATGTAACTTACAGCTCTAATTAACACTTTTACATACAATAAAACATGAACACAAAAATAAACCGTTATTCATTAATAAGTCACTTCACTGTCCATTCGTTCGTACGAATGTGGATCCACGCGAGACACAGTGGCTTTTTAATTGTTTCTGTAATTACGGCATACGAAAGGCTGTCACAAATTGTATAGTCACAAAGTCAATAATTTTATAGCCATCGAATTACCTTATCATAAACACAATCTCATTGTTTGAAAAAAGGTACAATGACATGCTAATGATCCTCAAAAATCCCAAAAAGATTCAACCTCACTAAATTAAACCATCACTATAATGCCAAACGAACATTCTCAACCTACTACCGCGTACCAAGCCAGAAGATCCAAAAAACGTTAGCCTAACAAAACGATATAATGGCATCGCAATCGTGCCACATCCATCAAACTCTCAAGTCGGTCAGGTATGCTGTGCGGAGTACACACTGATGCACTTATCTGATGCAAGAAAGAAAGAAATAAAGAAAGTACTTGAGACAGTAACAGGTAAAGTAGACTTCATTTTATTAAGAAGGTAAAACGTAATTACAAGAAGTAAAGTAGAGAGAGAGACAAGTAAAGAGAAATAACCAATAAAATCATTTACCACTCTAGAGATGATGGTAGAGTATTCTTATTTTTTTGGCCTGGTTGTTTTTAACATTGAATAATACATGAGAAAAGAAAATATTGTAATCACTTTTATCAATCACCCATAAAATAGTACAGTAATACAATATTCCCACAATTACTAATCCAGTCTTTAACCACGCAAATCAAATTCCAAAGAATAACACTCAGAAATAAGCATTGTAGATATACTGGCATAAAACTGCCAAGTTGTAGAAATTAACTGAGGAGAACTTTCCCGCCTTGAACAAGCTAAAACTCAGAAGGAAACGAAGCAATTTATCGGTCGATGGTCTAATTGCAAATAAATCTTTATAAGACCAACTACAAGTAGAAAGCATGTACGTAATCGATATTTAACTTTAGTACTTGATATCGTTTTGTGAGAGGTCCATTTAGTAGCCATGTCAATTTTTGCTCATGATTCCTTTGGAGAATAAATTATTCGAAGAGAACTTTGCCTATGATTGGGATGTTAGGTACAGGTACAAAAGAAATAGGTTAATAGGATATTATATTGTATTTTTTATAACCCAATCGTTTGTTAGTTAATTTACTACATGAAATTTATGCAAAAAAGGTTATATTTTCACGAAAGCACAAATCCAATCATTCCCCAAAAAAAGAATCTTAGAACTCTGATTTCAATTGCTAATATAATTATATTGGCAATGACTATACTGAACAAATATTCCTAACGATTATTCTACAATATCCAAAAATCATACGTAATTTCTTTTGAAAGAGCTGAATTATTTGCGGTACGACCTTCAACTCGTGTGTACTCAGCGCTATGTCTAACCAAAGAGAGCGAACACTCCGATCAATGTAAAAGTATTTGGAGCAAGCGTTATCAAGTGCTATCATAGTATTCTTCTTTTTTCTAATTATAATGCGGAAGAAGAGTGATAAGTAGTTAGAATTTTAAAAGGGTAAATCGATGTGTTGTGATTCATGTAGATTACAGCATAATCAGCCTATAATATTCACACTATTGGGAAACAGGCCGCCCTGCTCAATTCGAGAGGGAGTGGGCTGTAATGTACCACGCGGGCCCAGTGGGGGTTGGTAGATGTCACATGTCTTCGAGTTTTTGATTCTAGGACATGCCGGTTTCCTAAGAATAATTTCCTTCATCGTTTTGAGAGCAATGGTAGATGATGAAATTATTTACACAAAGTAAAGCACCTGCTTGGGTCCGAACCCATGACCTACAACTCGTAAGTCAGGGCCGTTACCACCCGGCCACTACTGTTCTCACTAAGCCACCACTATTTTCACTGAGCCACTACTGTTCTCACTGAGCCACCACTATTCTCACTGAGTCATCACAAGACATAGATTGATTGGCTGAAAAAGAGATGCTGAACCGATCCCAAATAAACTGGAATAAGGGAAGGCGGATGAGGAGGATGATGAAGCGGATGATGATGAGGATGCAAGATAAACACATTCACCCACCCAAATTTTGAAATCAAACTAAAACGTTCACACTGATAAAAATATCAACGACAATGCAATATTTGACAGCAATAAATAAAAAATAGAATTGGACGTCAGAATCCTTAAATTGAGTTCCTCTCTAGAAATTGTATTATTAATATTCCAGTCTAAGAGGTTCAATGTTCATAACAAGAACCAATTTCCTTTTAGTACCTTATTCCATTCTTAAATGCACAATTATATCCAAGAATTCAGAGCATTGTAAATAAACCTTCCGGCAGTTTTACAATATTACACCAAAAGTTTTATGTAAACATAAAATGAAAATACGCAAACGCTAGGTCAAATAACAGGCAGTGCGAAAACAAGTATTGGCAACGCTTAAAACCATGTATGGCAACATCGTGCTGTTCTAAGCAGTCGTTGGAAAAATCGAATAAGGGAAACGGAGTACTTTTACCTGGCACTTTTACGAAAGCTAGTTCTCTTGAAAATACTGTTACTGTGCTCTGAGCTATCACTGTCGTTAGTGTCTTTCCAATACTTAGTAGTTAGGTACAATATTGTTTTCACAGAAATGCAAAGTGATACTTTACAATTATGTTAGTTTCATCAGCTTTCTGGGGGTAGGTTATATTTTTAGAATCTGCTGCAATACTAAAACAATGATCTGCAAATTGAAGACTATCCTTAACTCTCCAAAGACCATTACCAAAAAGTTTAAATCTGGCTGTATCTAGTCTGTTGTTGTATTATTGTGGTCCATACAAAGTATTAATTTCTTGACTGGATAATAATTTCAAAAATTCTCACCGTTTTCGCGATATCTTACGACTAAGACCAAGAGTGATTGAATTAATATTCATAACTTGTATTTTCACTTCGGCGGATACAATAAATATCCAGAGTATCTTACTAATTGCTGTCTATGGATAAAATAATTTCCCTTTAATAAATTTCATTGGAAGTTAAATTTCCGAAATAAGTATCTCCAACGTAAATTACAATTTTAGCCGCCCAAGCTTGAATTTCCAGAAAGTTTTGTGTCAAAGATAAATTCAAAGTAATCAGGGAGAGTGTTAGTCATTCAAGATATTTATAGAAAATGAAATTTGAGAGGAAAAATATTGGTTGGTAATTGAGAAACTTACTTAATACTTTATATTTAATACATATCCTATACTATTAAACGAGCAATATTTGTACTCACGTTCTCGAAATCGGCTCTAACGATTTCGATTAAAGTTGCAATATAGGAGTTTACGGGGGCGAAAAATCGATCTAGCTATGTCTTATATCTGGGAAAATTACTTTTCTCCGTATTTTCACCCGAGCAGAGCTCGGTCGCCCAAAGTTCAGAACAAGATAATGAATAATGACGTGACAATAATTACATTAGAATAATGACATGGCAGCATGGATTAAGTAGGTTACTATACATGGATTAGTATGAACTTTCCTAGACTATTAAATGAGCATTCTCTATTTTCACCAGAGCTTAGCTCAGTCGCCCATGTACTAATATGAATACTAATAATATATCATCATCATCATCATCAGCCTATAAATGTTCCCACTGCTGGGACACAGGCCTCCTCTCTGTGAGAGGGAGTGGGCCGTAATCCACCACGCGGGCCCAGTGCGGGTTGGTAGATGTCACATGTCTTCGAATTTTCGGTTCTAGGACATGCCGGTTTCCTCACGATGTTTTCCTTCACCGTTTTGAGAGCAGTGGTGATGAAATAATTTACACAAAGTAAAGCGCCTGTCCTAATAATATATACTTACATATAATAATATGAAACAGACTTTGCTATAAAAAAGACGTTTGCAATAGAAGACATAACATCTAGATATAATCAGCTGCTAATTTTCCCGCGCAAGTCGTGTTAATTATAAATTCAATTCACCATGTGTGCAAAACCTGGTTTTTAATTAGTTCCTTGGAGCTAATTACGTCTTGTTGATAATAATTAAGCGTGAATTTGAAAAATTGAAAACGAAAATAGAATCTAATAGGAGGCTTATTAGAAGACAGTATTAAAAAGATAGTAAATAAGATGTGATAAGTCTATTTTTATAATAATATCTACTTTAGAGAGTACAGAATAATAAAAGTTACCCATAGAAACACTATTTCAAAGCAAAATAAATTTTTCATTTACTCACATGTGAAAATAATTCCTCGAATTTTTTGCAAATTAAGTCCACCAATATAAATGTTTGATTTTTTTGCAAACCTTTTCCTTCGTCACTTTATTTTTATGTTCAGTAAGTATCAAAGAACTGTCATCGATCGTTACTGTCTCAATTATAACTGTAAAAATAAAATGGTCAATTTGATGGTCTCACGAATACTCACGATGCGTGGGTTGAGATCTGTTCGACTGTACTTGTTGTATTTTTGTTTATACAATCATTATTATAGTTTATGTTTTCGGGTTTTTGTTTTACTTTAAAACGATGGTCTCCAACATTCTTTCTATTACTTCCTAGATAGTTTTCTTCAACTATTATATAGTGGGTAATTGGTCTGCAAAACTTTCATGGAACGAGTCTAATGAAAGCCAACTTTTCAAACCAGCTCTTTTTAATAATGTTGAGTTTTAGAACAAAAAGTTTTAAAAAGAATGACTCGTTTTCAATTTGAATAGCGAATAAAAGTTTAGTGGCCACCGAATGAGCCGGAGTTAGTTTTATGTTTTCATTCATACTCATTTTATGATTACTTAAGCTATGAACTTCAATTAGAAATCCATTGACTAAACTCAAATTATCTATTGTTACATTAACGCGTGCAGTATTTTCTTGCCCCCCGAAATGATTATCAACGCTTGCTTGTACATAAACAAAAAAAAAAGTGATTTCCTAACAAAAAAGCTCAAACTCAATCACAAACAATACTCCATTGTTATAATGAATTGTTTTGTTGCTTGTTCAACATAAAACCGCCTGATCATTGTTATCTTTTATTCCACCCACATGGTTTTTAAAATAAATTAAATCAATTAGTTGTTCAATTGTTTCCTCATTATCTATTACAAACATTACTTTCAATCTATTTTAACATTTAACAGTTGCTTCAATTCCTTCAACACTACAGACTAATCATCGTAAAGTTTTATGCTTTCAAAGCATCGTTTCCCCGGTAATATCATGTTCCACTGAACGTTAAAGTCATAATCATAACATTTCGCTGAAACTAAATCATCGCACGTTTCCGTTACCGTTTGTAATACATGTTCCATTAAAGCGACGTCGGCAGACGGCAACATAGCTTTAATAACGTCTGTCATACACATGTTTACTTTTGCCAATCAAACAGATCTAACTGCATTAGCCACATCCGCCAACCGTGAGTATTGCAACATCGTAACTGACCATCAAACGACACAACACTTGCACAATATACTCCGCTGTCGTCCACACTTAGTCTCACAACACTAGGAATCCTTCCATTCAGGGTTTGTGAGGCGCACTATCTAGGAACAAACATCCCTATACAAACAAGCCGGACCGTTGCGATGTTTCGAACGCGGGAACGGCGGCCGGCAGCGATGCACCTCCTCCGACGGCCGGTAAGCGACTGGCTGAAATCATGTTTAGCTGTGAGCCACACCGGCTATTGCATCCGAGCACAAACGACAACGGCCGAATGTAATTTTGAGGTGTAAACGGGATAGGTGAGAGATTGTAGGGAGTAGAGAGAGACGGACGCACAGGTGGGGTGGGAAATGGCTGCATCAGAGTGTAGGGGTTTTGTCTATGCAGGTTGGAGATTTAGAGTGCATTCGACCGAGAGGCGCCGACGACTGGAGACGCCTAGGGCGTCAGAAACCCTATCATTTTGTACCATTAATGGATTGATGTCTTCACTGGCCCGAATTGCGGCCAATTTTATTTAATTGATGAAGACGATAAAGCAATTTTATGATAAATTGGTTTGGAATTGAGATAATTGTTTTATGTGGGCTGTAACTAGCTGGAGTGTGGTACAATTTTGGTTTATTTGACTGATGAAAAAAACATTATCTGGCAATATTAGTGAGTGTTCATTTTATTGTTTAATGGTCTCTTTTGATAATCATCTGGGAATAAAAAGACAATAATGGAGTATCACTAGTAAAGTTTGCCGCCACAACTGAGATGCTATTAATGGGAAATTGATTACCGATAACCTGGAGACCATAAACTTATGACCTGTCTGTGACCACAAAAATAATAAGCCTTTTGGCAACGATCGCTCCTGTAACTGCTTTATAATGCAATCTGATATTGTTACAGTATTTTCTACCACAGCCTACAAAAGCGTATATTTTCAGGAAATTAGACCACTAGAAGATCAAAATCAATGTAGAGCATCCGCTCTACATTGATTTTGATCTTCTAGTGGTCTTTAGATTAAAGTTTAGGAAGGAGGTTAAGTCCTAAAGAGTCAAAACACCTTTCTGATAAATGCTGTATATGCAACGATGCACTCTTAACACTAGCTTTAAAAAAAACTGATTTATCTCAAATCCTCTGAACCAAGGACTTACCGACAATTTTTTTCTCCTTTGTTTAGGTTTTTATAGAGTATTTTGATCTAGACATAACAACATGACTATTATTTTTGTTACAGGTCTTAATATTATTTGAACATGACCTACTTACATTTCCAATAGTCCTCTGCTTATCCGTTTCAGAATGCCTACAAGTGCGTATGATATTCAGGTAGCGCGAGTGATTTGCATGGACGTGGCTCGTATAGATTTTACGTAAAAGTGTGAAACTAGTGCCAGGGTAGACGACCGTGTTGACGTGTTCTCTGATACGTGTACTATGTTCGAGTGGGGTGCTAATAAATTGGGTTTGGGTGGCCTAATAAGTGTGTAATGTGTTGTTCATTAGTTTTGAATATTGCATTTTGAATGCAATGTATTCATTGATATGACAATGTGGAAAATCGATCGTAAAAAGATGCAAGGATTTGGTAAAAGGAGACTCAGAGTTGTTCAGAAAAAGTTAGGCAGCAAGGTTTTTTTAGTGAGTAAACTTAAGAACTATGTTAGTTTATTTTATTCTTGTTTAAATTTATTTCATCTCATGGGAGATGGCACTGCAGTAATTGATGCATTGAAGGCTTACGAGATGAAATGATTACACTCAATAGAAATCACAAGAAAAAATAGTTTGCCATAATAGGGTACCTACAACGCTAAAAGGTTCTTCTGGTGCGTGGCCAAAATCGGAACCAAGACCGCTATCTTGGTACATCAATACAATTTCTGTGTCAATTTCACAAATGTATACCAACAACGCCCTCCTGTCAATGTCATTCAGACGCCAAATGGATCCAGCAGGGCAGTATGTGGACCCGAGCCTATCGTACCCATCCCCTTCAATCAAATACGCAGATAGCTACAGGAGTTGACCCACATACAAGCAGGGAACTGATGGACCTCGACACTGGACTACAGGCAATCCAAGGAAGCCATGCCATCCTTGGATAGCAGGCTAACCAGGCGTTTATTACGCCTGGACAGGAACGGCCTACGCCTGGTGACGGGGACCATCATGGGACACTGCTCGTTAAACAAACACTTCCACACAATATAAAGCATAAGAAAGAAAGGAAAAGTATTTATTGAGACTCGCACAGGAAATCAGAAATTAAACTAAACACCTTCCATAAGAACATTAATAAAAATAATTTAAAAAAAAACAAAGTAAAATTAAAATAAAAGCAGAAGGTCCTGTACGAGGCCAAAAGGCTCCTATCCATATGCTGCGACATTTAAAAATAAATAAATGTCGCAGCGCTGGTATTCTGATAGGGCCCGAATATAACGGACGAAATAACGGACAGTCGACTGTGCAGGGCGTGCATGGAGGCTGAGGAAACCGTAGCACACGTGCTCTTTGAATGCACAGGCGTCACCCAGATTAGAACAGAAACCCTCGGGTCACCCAGATCTTACACAAACATTCTTAACAGTCCAGGAGATTTAATAAGCTTCTGGAGGGAGGTGGGCTGGTTGGAATAACAACCAAACGGCCGCCATGACCCACGTACAAGTCCACTTTACGGACTAAGTGCGGAAACCAAACCCTTTAAAGGGGAAGCGTCAGGGTAGCCCGCGAAATTCAAATTTTCTTACGTTTTTTGCATTTTGCAGGTCAGTGTCAGGATTATGTTGAACTTCATAAGTTAGCAAAGGTGTCAAATGTCCTGATTTCATGAAATCATGACATTTGACACCTTTATCTTCTTCTTAATCACTATTGCTGATTGTACTGATTATAATTGAGTAAAGCCATATTTATTACGGCCGCGAATCATATTTTAATCAACATAAAACCTGACACTGACCTGTCAAATGCAAAAAACGTAAGAAAATTTGAATTTCGCGAGCTGCCGTGACGCTTCCCCCTTAACATAGAACATAGACGCCAAATGGACCTTGTAGTATTTCTACTTGGCGATCTTTAACATAATATGACATACATCATCATCATTCTTTTACCCTTATCCCAATTTATTTAAGGTCGTCGCAAAATGTCAATTTCTTCCTTACTTCTCTTTTATTAGTCGTCATCTCGGTAATCAGCCCCTTCCTAGCCATATCATGTTCCACACAGTCCATCCATCGTTTCTTCGGTCTTCTCCTACTCTTATAGCCATTGACATTCATACCCAAAACTTTCCTCGCGACATTTTCCTCATATAGAGTATCTACCTAAACTTGACAGTCAAACTTTTTCACATTCTCCCGTTTCATCTAAAACACCGAATCTTTATATATATAATTCTTCTGTGAGTGTGTATGTCACTGAACTCCTCCTAAACGGCTGAACCGATTTTGATGAAATTTTTGGTGTGTGTTTGAATGAGTACCTGGGTGGTTTAGATTCACAATTGGACCCGGTAGGTGGCGCTGCGATCGAGTTATAGGAAACAGGACAACGTCTGTTCGGTCAGCTAGTTTTTATATATATAATAACTTTATTTCAGATTATCCATTACAGAATCATCCATATTTGTGTTAGTAAGTACTTAGGAACTATGTTAGTAAACCACAAAAATAAAATAAAAGCCATCAAATTGACACATGGAGTGCGATCCAGAGAAGGACCGTCTAACCGGTACGCTATTACTTTTAGAATGCTGTTCGAGCTTGCTCGGATACGGTGCAATATGGAAGCCGCTCTCTTTCTCATGATGGTATGAAAGCCATCAATCTGAGCCTCCATAAACATGCCAGACAGACTACAGCATTTCGGCATCCCCAACAACATCTTAAAAGCGTTATTATATTGTACATGAAGGTCATTGAGTATCCGTTGAGTACAGCTGACCCACAGGGTGCACGAATAAAACGATTGGCAGTATACCCTGAACACTGCATTTTATTCGGGCATCGTTTAAACCTGCAAGCCAGCATGTTCCCGCAGACAGCCAACGCCCTTCGTTCCCTCTAAATGCCCATGTCATCAGCGAGGATTTATTATATTCCTCCAAGCTCTTGTTTTCGATTCTTTCAAGTATTTATAGCTTACCCCTACCACAGCCATTCAAAATAGGTCCACGTTCGAAGCAATTAGCGTTCTTGTCTTTAAGAATATTTACGAGGTGTCTGTCCCGAGATATATCGTAAGTGAAGTGACCATCACCACGATAAACGAGACGGGGTGTTTTGTAAAATATTCTGGCTGTTCGAGAAATAGGTTTATGCATATTAAAAGGTTATTATAAAGTAGTGGTAAATAGGTAGGTAGTACATACTATTACTAAAAGGCGATTCGGTATTTTTGAGATGCTGTTAGCGTTTCAAAAAGTGGTATTTGCCTTTTTGACATGGCACTCGAAAAAGTGAAATGAATATTTTATCTTTGACAGTCTATTGTTATGATATTGCGTAACTTATTTTCGTAAGCAATTATGCCTAATTTGTTTCATTTTGACAGTTCAATAACATTCATTGCGTTATTTACGTTGTTGAGCAGATTTTTTTTTCAGCTTATGAAGCAATGGATTAGCAATCTGTTTCAAATCGAAACAGATTGTGATTGTAGTGTATTACGCAATTAGCGTACAATTTTTTTACGGAAGAATTGCTCGAAAAATTCCATAAATTACGTTCAGCAGCATTGATGATTGCAAACAAAGTGGCTACAGACTTCCTTACCGTGGATTACCATAATCTAAATATCTATTCCACCTGTTTCTTACCTATGACATAGGATAGCTCAAGATAGCGCAAAAGTCCTTATAATAATTTTATTATAAATTTCATATAACCTTATCTAAATCAGTATCATACAACGAGTAATACAGTAACATTATGGCCTATCATTTTGCATCTTCCCATACAATCTTTACCATTAAACAACGGTTTTATTCAACCATCGCGCTTAACAGCTTACAGGGTGAGTAGAACAAGTAAATAATGTAAGAAAAAATGTAACATTACCAAGTGTTGCAATAAAAACTCAATCCTTATGCTCCAAAGTGTTGGACATGGTTGTAATGTTGTATGGTTGCAGTGAGAGCGAAATTTAAAAATACCTTAACTTTTATGGTCACAAGGAGAAAATCTCGGAGCTGCTATTGTATAGCAAAAGTAAAATCATGGAGACCTTTTTGTCTAACCACAAGCAGTTAACTGCAGCGTGTGCAAAGTTTCCCTACACCTGCACTTTAGAGGACATAAAAAACGCCACTGATGTCGCGATTAAGACGCCGATATATGTCAGTGACCTTGACTGGTTAGCTTGCGTGTTCTGTACTGAACTGTAGTCAGTAATAGGACTCGACCATTAAAGAGCGCTGTACCAAATTTAACGCATTACTAATTCATTGTACATAGAACAAAAAGTACTTTAATAAAACACGTATACTGAAAGATTAGTAAATCTTTAAAATGGTGAAAGTTTCAGAAAAATACTCTAGATAGATTTTGCGTGATTCTCAGTTTTTTATCCGCGTTAGACATAACTTTACAAATTAATTTCACTATGTAATATAAACATAATCTAAAATATTCATGTATGAAGTTGTTAAAAATGCTCTAATTTAACATATATTTTTTCCAAATCATTAACACTACTCGTTTAGACGTGATCTTCAGTATAAAATGATTAAAAGTCGTTTATCTTCGCCTTAACGTGGCCGAGTAAAACACACAATTAATTTGACAAGACGTACCATCGATTCGAAAGAAGAAGAATTACTAAAGATTATAGCAAATCTTACCAACAAAAGTTATCAACTTGTGACGAAACTCATCGTTGGTTAGAAAACACAGTTGTTCCACAAACGAAAGGACACCTCTGTGTCCTGTGTGCCCTGATGCCTGCACATTGCAGGAATTGATAGACGCTACTTTTGGCGCGAAATCCGCTAATTTCTAGGCCGACTCAAAATACAGGGTGGTGGTTTAGACACCTGCATCTGTCAAGGGGGTGATTCTACCCGTCATACTTAACAACTTTCACCATGAAACTCATATCCGATACCTACATAAAAAAAACAAATTCCTATCTAACAGTATAAATACTATTTCGATTCATGTATGAATAGGGGGGGTTGGGGGGTATTTTTCTTTGTTCCTCTCAAACAGAACACCTGCCATCCAATCTCTTCACCACCCTTGGTTGACTGGTAGAGAATGTCTAAGGCATTAAGTCTGCCTTTGTATCTTTTTGAGTGTGAAAAGTTTATACAAATAATAGGTTTTTTACGAATTGTATAATGTGTTTCATAGCGAAAGTTGTATAGTATAACAGGTAGAATCACCCCCTTGACGGATGCAGGTCACTAAATCGCCACCCTGTATATTGCCACTGACAAGCTAAGATGTTGGAAAAGAAAGTTAATCTAGCAGAGAAGAACGAGGTTTTTCCAGAAATATTACCAATCATCACTTTGACGTTAATAACTACCAATTACTATGAGGTAAGTACAAGTCTCGGATCACAGAGATCGAACGAGCATCAATATTCGCTAGACCACAGCAATTTATTATTGATCATTCTGAGTAACTTTTCGTCAGTCGTGTCATCAGACAACCTATACCTGATTTTGAACCAATACTATCAGTTCCTAAAACATTGGCCTCGCCTGCTCTATCAAAATTCGACAAATCTTCATCACTGGCACCCCACCTTCCCCGCCCACGTTCCAATACGGAGCTTCGTCGATGTTTGCACGCTCCCCGGTTCGTGGGCGCGATCCTGATTTTATTGCCGAATGCTCTTACTTATGCAGTTCATTTTATATCGCCGTTAAAGTGTGTCTGTCTGTTCGTCTGCCTTGCATGTGCTGCCTGATTGGAAGTGGGAGTTTTTTGGGATGCAGGTGTTATTGAATCACTGTTTTTTGTATGGTAACTGGACTATAATATTATTATAAGGATACTTTTGTAAAAAAAAGCGCCACACCACGCCAACAACTTCTGAAAGGCTAAGGCTAGGTCTTGCGTTTCCGCTAAATGATTATTTAAATTTAATTAGATACCATAATTATACTGTAGTTTATTCATGTTTTATAGGAATCTAGCAGAAATCCGCTGGATGCGAAAAGTACAGAATCGGTCGAAGGGGAGGTGTTTGGGGGAGGCCTATGTCCAGCAGTGGACGTCTTTCGGCTGAAATGATGATGATGATGTTTTATAAGATTGTTTTCTTTTTTGTTTTTTTTTATGGCATCTTGCAGGTTAGCTTAGGAGGTTGTGGAGGACTTTCCTGTGGCTGCCTCAATAAATTCTCAAGCCAGGGCATACAACTTAGAAACTAAGCGAATACACGCTAAGTGCACCCCCTGTGGGGTACGGACCTCGGTTTAGGGCTGGCGGAGGACAGCAATGGACAGGCTGGATCGGATTAAGTTTATAAGATTGTTGAATAAAGGCTATTATTATTATATCTACCCTAGGAGCAGTTGTGGTCCAGTGATAACGGCCCTGACTTAGAAGTTCTAGGTCATGGGTTCGAACCAAGGCAGGTGCTTTTTTACTTTGTGTAAATAATTTCATCAACACTGCTCTCAAAACGGTGAAGGAAAACATCGTGAGGAAACCGGCATGTCCTAGAACCAAAAATTCGTACACATGTGATATTTACCAACCCGCACTGGCCCGCGTAGTGGATTACGGCCCACCCCGTCTCGAAAAGAAAATTATAGGCTGATTATGCTATACCTACCAATATCGAATTAAAAAAACCGGCCAAATGCATGTCGGACCACGCACAATGTAGGGTTCCGTAGTTGGAATGAATTTATCCCAAGAACAAACTTAACTTTGTAGTTGAGAAACATGTTCTCCGATACATTCTGTATGGGAGAACATGTTTTTACAACCGCAAATCTAAGTTGGTCGATTATTACTCGTTAACTTGTAAAGCCTACTCAGCTGTGATAGTTTTCTTTTTAAATTCGTTATATAAGCTACTGTTATTAATTTTTTCACATATGTGAAACAAACCATTTAGCTGGCAGGGGGGGACACTTGACTGTAACAAAAATTTTCACCTTAAAGCTTAATATTTCGCAAACGGATCTCTGAATTCAAAAATAGTTTTAACATACTCACAATGTTTTTGAAAGACCTTTCCAATGATACCACACATGGTGGGATAAAAAATAAAAAAAAAACATCATCACTTTACGTGTATGGGAGGTACCCTAAAAAAATTTTTTTTCATAATTTTGTTTTACCACTTAGTCGGCATAATTGGTGTAAATGTATACCTATGCCAAATTACAGCTTTCTAGTACTAAGGGTCTCGGAGCTAGACCGCGGACAGACAGACAGATAGACAGACAGACAGACAGACGGACATGACGAAACTATAAGGGCTCCTTGTTTACTATGGAACCCTAAAAATCAGGTTAATATTGAGAATTTTCTGGTGGAAAACCCACTAATACAACCGGATCTGAGGATTGAAACAACACTGCCCATAGTTCATGATTGTGACTACTAGAACAACAGGGCAGTCAAATCCAAATGTTTTCTATACGACATAACAATTCAAAATATTTTATTTCACATAAACCTACATGGGCACTCATGAAACGTCAGAAGCAAGGTGCACGGTTCCAATTGGTTGTTTCCTATGGAAAAGAGCCGGCAAGAAACTCCACGGTTACTGTTTTAAAAATAATTGGCGTTTACAATATTTTCAAATAACAGTGTTACTAGGTATGGGAGGACAGTGTAGGTCTTTCAACAGGTACCAGCTACTTAAAAAAATAGAAAATGGTCAACAAATCTACAGTCCACTAAGCTTACAGCGTTCTCACATTCACAAAATAGAAAATAATCTAGATAAAAGATCATCATCTGCCTAGCTTTTTCCCAACTATGTTGGGGTCGGCTTCCAGTCTAACCGGATGCAGCTGAATACCAGTATTTTATATGGAGCGACTGCCTATCTGACCTCCACAACCCAGTAACTGGGTAATATGATACCCCTTGGTAAGACTGGTTGTCAGACTTTCGGTCTTCTGACGACCCGTAACGACCGTCAAAGATCCACGAATGACAGCCGGGATTGGTCACGTTAAGCCGTTGGCGGCTTAACGTGCTTTCCGAGGCACGGAGGAGTCTCGGTATGTAAAGATGGTCACCCATCCAGCGACCAACCCTGGCAAGCGTAGCTTAACCTGAAGGATCGACCAGTGCGGCTGTTATTACTTAGGCACGAGCTCCTCAATCTAGATAAAAGATAAATAAATTAATAAAAATAAAACCACATGAGCTATTACAACTGGAACAAATCAGAATAATTATCATGTCCACAAAAGCCACAAAGAGTTGAAATTAAATTGATACATTGAAACACTTAATACCTACTTAATACCTAATAAAAAATTGATAGGCAAAAGCAGTATATACCTAAGGATCGTTTTTTTTTTTTTCTGTAGGGCATCTCACAGCTGGTTCCGAAAACCGTGGCTGTTTAACCGGTCAATCCTGTGGTTGCCTTAAGCTACTACACTCAAAGCCTCCAGCCAGGGCATACATAAACTAAGCTAAAAAGCTTAGGATGAACGCTCGCTAAGGCACCCCCTGTGGGGTACGAGCCTCGGCTTAGGGCGTTATCCGGAGGGAGGACATCAAAAGATGGGACGGGCTGGATCAAAGGGTTTTGATCATTATTATTAGACGGGGAATTTAAAGCTGCAACAACTGCTGGCACCTCGTTTTCGAGCAAGGGTCGGGGGGGAGTATTATTTACTCGGGGGCGCGGCGGTCGAGATCGCAAAGGACCTCGGCGGCGAGGTCGGAATGACGAGAGGCGTCTGTATTTGTACACTGTACTTGTTTCCCTATTGCTCTCCTGGAGGAGGGTTATGGGGTCATCGGGGTCTACGAGGATATGCCTTGGACGGCGAACATGACTAATTCTACTCGGGACATAACTGGCGGCCTCGACAATCAGAGGGTTGCGATGTTTGGCCGCAGACTCAAAGAAACGCTTGGAAAGGCGTTTTAGAAATTGGTGGACTGTAGGAATCTTTAGGTCGAGGTGGAGTGCCTCGTTCCTAACGAACCAGGGGGAACCTGTGGCCCTACGGAGGAATCTATTTTGGACTGTTTGCATCCTATGGATATGACGGGGTTTTGCATGAGCAAAGACGGCACCCGCATAGGTCATGATTGGTCGAATGCACGCCGTGTAAACGCGCAATTTGCACCTAAGTGACAATTTGCTACGTGCATTCACCAGGTAAAAGAGTCTACCGAGAGCGAAAGTGGCTCGCGAACGAACCATCTTTATGTGCTCTGCGAAGGTCAAATGATGGTCTAGAACAACACCGAGATATTTAGCTCGCTTCTCCCAGGGGATCGGTAAGGATCGTAGCAGGTGGCGTTCAGTAATAGCTGCCTACCCCCATGGGAAGAAGGCCTGAGTTTATGTATGTGTGTGTGTTACTGCTAGTAATACAAACAGTAGAGCATGACGAACAAAGTGTACTAAATATTTCCATTACTTACAAGTATTCCCTAATACCTATTATGTTCGTGACGTAGTACCTACTCCACTATTTGCATGAAAAATATTTTCCATCGTAATAAATGCTCCCTAATAACCGGAAACTGAAATGCAGCATGTAAGTAGAAAAATAAGATCTTTCAAAGCAGAACATTCTCAGAAATTGTTTTCAAATGAAACCTGATTTTCCTAATATTTTATTCAAGAGTTCCATGAATATCACGTGTTTCCGGGATTTATTCTTCGTTCGTCCTGAAGTTTTGTCCCACATTCCAAAAAAATCTTAGTTTGTCCCATAGCACAATTAAAGTAATTTGGGACGAAGCACACTTCGTCCCAAATTACAAGTACATTAAAGGTACAGTCAACAAAAAAATAATATACTTATTTGAAATTTTTGAAACAATAATTTAACCAAGTGACGAATGAGTATCTGAATGCACTGTGCATCACGGGAGCTAGCGTGAATCCCATTTTGCAGATAACGAAAACTAATGCTATTGGCCAAATGAGTCAATACAAGCAAACAAACAAAGGACGCAATAAAAAAGGGGTGGTCATTTTTTTACCTGCTCTTTTGAAAAAAATCCAGTGACGACAGTTGTTTACAAATAACTTGCTCACTAAAAGCGGCTAAAGAGTGTTATTATAAAATAATTCGGGCAAATTTTCTCCCTCGGAGAAACAGAGAGGAACGGTTGTTTTAAAAAGTTGATGTTAAATATTTAATATTAAGTAACCCTTTTTTGCCGATTGTACAAAAAAGTAAATTTAGCATATACAAAAAAAATATGGGCCGAAGAGGGAATAAATATATAATAGGACGAAGCGGGAATAAAAAATTTAAATTATATTTTGGGACGAAGGAAGCATATTGTTTGGGACGAACCAGGATTTTTTATATAGGTAGGACAAAACTCAGTGGGCCAAACGAAGAATAAATCGTTTCCGGAACGGTATTTTAATGATTTTACTTCTCATTTCATGTACGTTTGGACTGGACTCTGGACTGCCTTGTTGGCTTAGTGATCGCAAGCGCTACTGCTGAGTATGAGATCCTGAGTTCGATTCCCGGGTCGGGCAAAGTGTTATTGGGTTTTTTCATCTGGAATTTCTCAGTAGCAGCCCGGAGTCTAGATTTGTGCCCGGTTGATGGCAATAGGCTCGCCCCTTATTACATGGGTTTTAAACATAACTGGCGAAATGTGGGTGTACTATAGGTACACCTCTGCTTAACCCTTCGGGGATTACAGGCGTGATGTTATGTGTGTTAAAACTTAATGTTTTTACGATACCTACTTTTTTCTCGTACAATTTTTTTTTACAATTTGATAAACTGTGATTTTTCTAACGTAACTATAATCTTTTGATCGTAATAATTCCTTCTCATGCTAAAACTCGTTGTGGACGAGTATGTTTACCTAAGACAAACTGTCCAGCTAGGTAGGTCCAACTTCGAGAAAGAGGTCAATCGACGAATCCAACTCGGCTGGGCAGCGTTCGGGAAGCTACGCAATATCTTTTCGTCCCACATACCACAGCGTCTCAAGACGAAAGTCTTTGACCAGTGCGTGTTGCCAGTGATGACCTATGGTACTGAAACGTGGTCGCTCACAATGGCCCATATCAGAAGGCTAAAAGTCACCCAAAGGGCAATGGAGAGGGCTATGTTTGGAGTTTCCCTACGTGATAGAATCAGAAATGAGGAGATCCGTAGGAGAACCAAGGTAACCGAGTTAACCGACATAGCCCGAAGAATTGCCAAACTTAAGTGGCAATGGGTAGGGCACATTGCTCGCAGAACGGATGGCCGATGGGGCCGGAAGGTTCTGGAGTGGCGACCGCGTACCGGAAGACGTAGTGTTGGAAAGTATCCCACAAGATGGACCGATGACCTTGTGAAGGCCGCAAGAATCCGCTGGATGCGAAAAGCACAGAATCGGTCGAAGTGGAGGTGCTTGGGGGAGACCTATGACCAGCAGTGGACGTCTTTCGGCTGAAATGATGATGATGAACTAATTTTAAATAGTGTGTCTAATGTTTAGTTGAATTGTTCTTATAAATGAACTTTCAATCACAAGTAAATATCAACCAGGCCTCTTCATTACTCAATATTATCACGGCATTGTAATTACAGCAACCCCAGGATTTCCACTACCATCCTGTCATAAGTATTGGTACAGTTTTTACGTACAAATGTACTGTATGACACATTGTTACAGCTCCCGTTCGTAACTACCGTCAGTTGTAAACATCATGGCGTCGTGTGTCATAGGAGACAGCGAACCTGGTAGTAAAAACTTTATTATTAGTTCTAGAGATTGTGGCGTGTTAAGTGATGGATTAGATTTCTGGGAAAAGCTTTACTAAGTTGTTAGCCAGAAATTTTGTAGTGTCTTTGTTAGTTTTTGTAGCTGTATTAGATAGAATAATTTGGTGAAAGACAAGATCTGGGAAGGAACTATTTACTAACTCTATTTAGCCCCCCACGCAGTGTAATGTCCAAGTTTAAAAGAATATCGTTACTGTTCATTAACTCTGTTCGTTAAAGGAAGGTTCAATTACAGATAAAGATGTCAAAGCACGTTTACCAGTTTTCATAAGGTTTACCATTGATGCTCAATCAATCGGTACATTGAAACACTTACCTACATAAAAGCATTGTCACTCATAATCTTGCTGCCCTTGTCCCTTGGAGTCATGGTTTTTAAGGTTCGGCGTAACACGTTTTCTTCTTCCATTCTTCCCCATCATGCTATCATTCACTCCCTTCTCTTTCATATCATTCCTCACACAATCTATCCATCTTTTCTTTGGCCTTCCTCTCCCGCTCCATCCATCAACATTTTTATTCATCACTCTTTTAGTCACATGCGTTTCTTCCCTCCTCATCACCTGCTCATACCAAGCCAAATGATATCCTTTCAATATTTCTGTTATGGCGCTATTTTATGCGTACCTCTGTATCTCTCACAGCTGGCAGATAGCAAAGATGGCAACCGTTGTTTCCCGACCAGGCATAAAACTGAATTGATTTAACTCTCTTCTCTCAGTTGCCTTTCAATAACTTTCTCCCAAGTTTTCACACTATGTGATATCCTTATATACCTTTATTCCTCTAACTAAGGCATTGTCACTTGTGAGAACTATTTAATTCCCCTCTGACCTGTATCAATACATGTGTGGAGTTGCAAGATATTCGAAACCGCTGTCATTCTACCACTTAAACCACATCCAGATAATGTCGGAAGTCCGTTGTTTATGGGCTTGACTGTCCACGCATAGGCACGAGCGTGATATTACGACTAAATGGCTATATAACTATTGTTTATATACCGCTTACATAGCTGCGAGTGTCGTGCAGTGGATTCTGAATGGGGGCAGATTTTTGACGTTAATAGCGCAGATAATTCTGCACTGATGTTTATGTTGAAGTTCTTTGTCAGACGGGAGCGGGCAGTTCTGGTGCATTTTTTTTACCTTTATTTTCCCACTGTTGGGCGAAGGTCTCCACCACCAGCTTTCCACTCTTTCCTGTGTATTGCCTTCTTCGGCCAATCTCCCATAAACTATTATGATTAAAACTGAAGCCTAAACCAAACGGCAAGTACAAACGCCTATTTTGGATAAGTACTCTCAGTGGGTATTCAAAATCAAAAAGCTTCTGGTGAAGAAAAACTACTCGGAGTCCAGAAATTTGCAATACGAAGTAAGCAAGTTTATTTTTTTGGGTTGGGAATTATTAAATAACTTCTCCCGTTCTGGGTGGAGCGGGAGGACGTGTCAGATTCCTACTAACTAAAACCCACCCGTGTTCCTTCAGTTGCCTGTATGTTGCCAGGGGCCATGGTATCCCTTTCGGACTGTCTCGCGACCCCGGCAAGCATGGGCCCTAGCGGACCCTGTCAGTTTGTGCTGACATCTCTTGCCCAAATGTAATCCATAGCGATGTGATTTGTTACTAATTGTTTAGGGTATGATGGGACTGTCATACGCATTGCGATTATAAAAGTCCCAAATTAAAATAGAATTTAAAAAAAAAAAACTCTTTGAGGCGCACGTGGAACACAACACGCCATCGACCCGGGCCTGGTCCTTATCGGACGGCGAGCTACCCGTTGCTCACCATCCGCAAGCCCGCACCTACGTATGCCAGGAATCGGCCTGCTATTCCCGGCCTCGGATTATTATTATTTTTATTAATTAATATTTAAATATCTCGGGACCTTAGGGTCCCGGTCTTTTGGAAGGCGTACGAGGGGCCGAAGCCAACTCGCAGAGGCCCATTAGACAATTTTATATGGAATGAGCCACCAACCGAAGATTATCCCTGTATGCACTATGCAAGTGCACCCAAGGACAACTTCCGACTGGTGCAGGACTATTGCAGAACATGAAAACAAAACATATTAGGCTATGGATTTGGGTGGCTATGGTGGATTTGCTACCTTGATATTAATTATTTTCATAAATCATACCTACTGCATAAGAAGATCTATGTAGTACATAGATCATAATTGACCACTAGTGTATTATTTATGTATTCTCTTTCGGAAACTTTTGTTGTTCATCTTATTTGCCTTTGCATGCAAGTCTGCTTCAACATGCTTCTTTGATTTTTAGATCAAGCAGAGTAAATGTAGCGCTTTACATTGGAGCATTCTTTGATCCTACTTGGATAGTTGCCAGATTTCTATAGAATTTAATTCACAAAGCGGCGAAAATTTGGCGACTTCCATAATCTAGAAAGTTGGGCAAAATTAACTTATTTAAAAATGCACTTCTTACTATGTAAACTTTATTATACTTTTATTTAAAGACGGCGTCGAACTGGCTAGTCAGAAAACGTTGGTTTTAAATGAGGTCGAATACACTCATCCTTTAAACAACTTTTAACTCTATGAAAGGTTTCGAAAATAAAATTTAAAATACTGGTATTCAGCTGCATTCGGTTAGACTGAAAGCCGTGCCCAACATAGTTGGTTAGAGGCAAGGCTGATTGATGATCATGATGATAAAAGGTTTTGGGTTGATTCATCATCTGTTACGACGCCTCATTGAGGTGGATAACAATTAAAATTCTATTGTGTCTCGTTAATGACAGTTGAAAAGCTAGCAGACAACTGTAAAAACTTCTATAGCCAGAGCAAATACCTTTTTAGGGTTCCATACCTCAAAAGAAAAAAACAGAACCCCTATAGGATCACTTCGTTGTCCCTCTGTCGACTGACTGACAACGAAGTGATTGACAGACTTCAGATCAAGACCCTATTTCTCGTGGAGGTATCAAGCTGAAATTAATATAAAAACGTAGGTCTGTGGTCCCTTGCAACTCTATAAAAATTAACCTTCTAAGTCGAGGCAATAAAAGATACGGCCATTTATGTGCCTTATTTTGACACTCACAAATATATCAAAACCTACAGGGTACTTCCCGTTGACCTAGAATCATGAAATTTGGCAGGAAGCAAGGTCTCACAGCACATGTAAAGAAAAAGGTCCGAAAATAGTTAATTTGTAGTGTCATCACAAAAAAAAAATGCGCCTTCTAACTTACAATTGCAATTGGAGAATTCACCGTGAAGGATATCGATTTATAGGAGGAAATTTTTCAACTACAATGCTAAGTTTGGTTTGGGTTAAATTCATGCCAACTACAGAACCTATCATTGTATGTGGTCCGAAACGCATATTCATATTCATTTATTTGCGTTCCACAAGGTAAAAACAAAATGTTAACAAAAGGCTTAAAGCTAAGAGCCGTTGTATACCTTGTCAGGGCACAGCAAAAATTATTACTAGATTTAGATACATAGCTATTACTTAAAGTCAAACACTTGGCCAGTTTTTCCTTACGTAATCTATATATTTAGGACACAACTCTACTGAGGTCATCATCCAGCTTTATCACGTGTTCACTATTCGATCCAGTCCTTACAAGATACAGTAGTACTGATTAATTCATGAACCTTTTCAGAGAAACCGACGTGCGTCCCAAAGAAACCACGAAAGCAATAAAGAATTCACAAAAAATATCCAAACAGTTAACTAATTCCTAAGGGACAACACACAATTAGTGATGTATAATGCAATTTATCGATACGAAATGTATTTTTTTTAAATTAGTTTAATAATATCGATAAATTGTAATGGTTTGGCTCAGACTAAAATCTCATTTTATGTGTAATGTATTCGAAGGTCGTCGTGTTGTGACCTCCTCACAATCAGAGGTCGTCTGCAAAAATTCCATGAATAAGCTTTCAAAGTCATCTAAATACAATTTGATGGGCAACAATTATGATGGGAAAATACTGGATGCAAGAAGCACAGACGTCGATTTGGCGACACTTGAGGGAAGCTTATGTCCAGCAGTGGATGTCTTTCGGCTGAAATTATGATGATGAATAGCAATTAGTTGCTGCCACAAAGCCGGTCATACAAGCCAGTACCGTCACAGGCGAAAAGTATTCAAGCTGGCGAGTTGGTGTTGCTCATCGCTATAAAACTTATGAGTAAAAAGCGGGTTTCGAAGCTAGCACTCAGTCACCCAAGTCCACCTGTTGTCTTCCCATCACACCAAGCGTTTGTTAACTTCAACTTATTTGTTAACCCTTTGCCCCTTCAACTTCCGTATTTACGACCTCTAAATCTAAATCAAAATATCGACAACAAACCATCGATTTAGCCCAACCCTACAAATCACTCAGCTCATTTACTGACCTAAACTCTCCGCGATAATGCGAACTAATGAAAGATCTTCGTAATTAGTTACGAGGTATCAATTATTTATACTCGGGGACCGTGGGGCTACATAATAGATAAAGTCCGGGATCCGGGGCCTGAGGGACGGACCCGAATGTTTTGAACAAAACGGAATTATCGGTGACAATCATTGTCACCGATAATCGAATCCGACAAGTCAATAATTATTATTAACTTGGGGGGTTCGATTTTGTGGTGATGGATTGTAAGAGCTGGTCATTTTGTGTAGGTAATCTAAAAAAACCGACCAAGTGCGATTCGGACTCACACATGAAGGGTTCTGTACCACCGTACAATATTTAGCAAATAAACGAACAATATTTTTAGGTATTTGGTCTAAAACTGACAACTTTTATGGTTCCCTATTACTACATTTTTGAAGTTAAAAAAATAAAATAAAAAGTTCTCTACTCGATGAGCTCTAGAAAATGATATGCCAGGGTTAGAATATTTTTTTATTAAAATTAAAAGTTTATTGTTTGGACACCCCTCTTTAATTTTTAACCATATTTAATTTGTACTATTTGTTGTTATAGCAGCAATAGAAATACATAAATTTGTGAAATTTTCAACTGTTTACCTATTACGTTTCATAAGATACAGCTCGCTGACAGATAAACGGACGGACGGACAGCAGAGGCTAGTTATAGGGTTCCGTTTGGCACTCATCAGGTACGGAACACTAAAAAGTTCTGTTACTGTTGTATCTGGCAAATAATACCTGGTAACCTAGCCTTTTTTTTTTTTTGGGTGGGAAATTATCTAATAACTTCTCCCGCTCTGGGCGGAGCGGGAGAGCGTGTCAGACTCTTACTGACTAAAACCCACCCGTGTTCCTTCAGTTGCCGTGTTGCCAGGGGGCCACGATTTCCCTATCGGTTTTCTTCGAACCCCCGGCAGGCATTGGCCCTAGCGGACCCCGTCAATTCTGCTGACATCTCTTTGAGGCGCGCGTGGAACACAACGCGCCGTTGACCCGGGCTTGGTCCTTATCGGACGGCAAGCTGCCCATTGCTCACCGTCCGCAAGCCCGCGCCTACGGTGGCCGGAAATCTTCTTGTGATTCCCGACGCCCAGGGCGTCTCCTCCTGCGTGGTAACCTAGCCTAGCTATTCATGTTGTTGTAAACAATAACAGCCGCACGGGCCAATCGAAGGCTCTTGCCGAGGTCGGTACGTAAATGGATGACGATCCATTACATATCACGACCCTTCCGTGTCTCGGAAAGCACGTTAAACCGTTGGTCCCGGCTGTCATTTGTCATTTGACAGTCGTAGTCGTTACGGGTAATCAAAAGCCCGAAAGTTTGACAACCGGTCTTACCAAGGGGTATCGTATTATACACAGTAACTGGTTTGTGGAGGTCAGATAGGCAGTCGCTCCATGTAAAATGCTGCATCTGGTTAGCCTGGAAGCCGACCCCAACATAGTTGGGAAAAGGCTAGGCAGATTGATTGATCCCTCCTATGTTTATCTTATATCCCCGTTTACCTAAATAATCTAATTTCACAATTTCCATCTACATTTTTCTTTCGCAAAATGGGTTACACCGAGTGGTTACAACATACATGTATGTGTAATGTAGGGGATGAGATAGGATACACATTATTTTTATTTTCTTTATGGTCGTCGTGTGCCATCAAAATTCAGAAGGTATAGTGTCACAAGGATCTTTGGGCTTTTGAATGATAACCACATGGGGCACTGTTGGTAAATATTTGTGATTTTTAGGGTTCCGTACCTCAAAAGGGAAAAAACGGAACCCGTAAAGGATCACTCGTGTGTCTGTCTGTCCGTCTGTAACAGCCAATTTGCTCCGAATCTAATGGACCGATTAAGTTGACATTTGGTACAGATATGTATTTGTTTGACCCAAACACGAACGTGTAATGTAAATAAATAATTTTTATTAGAAAATTAAAAAAAGTTTTTACTATACCGTGTGATATATCAAATGAAAGAACTTGTTGCGAGGATCTCAATTTTTTTAAATTATAATTTTAAAATAAATACATTCAAAGATATTTAAGAAAATGGATGGTATTTAAGAAATGATTTCATTTCATTTCATTTCTTTTCACCATTCGCCCCACTTATCTCCGAAACTACTGAGCCTAAAATTCTGAAAAAAATACAGATAATAGTTTGTTACCCATAGATTACAGAAAAACTTATAAGAAGTCTATGGTCTTAAACTTATATTTGCAGTTGGAATGTATGTAAGAACATGTTTTTCAACCACAATGTTAAGTTTGTATTTGGGATAATTTCATCCCAACTACGGAACCCTCCATTGTGCCTGATCCGACACGCAAAATGCCGGTTTTTAATTAACATAACAATAATAATGGTGGCATTTGTTCTGATTTAGGCCACGCAGACATCTTTTATATGTCACCGTAAGATTGTGAGAACCGTAAGTTTATAATCTATCGGTATTATTTCCGTTAGATAAACTGTCGAAAATTTGTGAACTGGGTGAAATGGGTTAGGTTAAGTTAGTACTGTGACAAACCGCGCGCGAGCTGAGCGAGCGCTACTTCCAAGTTGCTCGCAGCCAGGCAGGCTATTTAATATTAGCGCAAGGTGCGTTACGTCGCAAGCAAGTTTGATACCAGTTCACAATTTGTCAGTTTTTCATGGATACATTATAAACTATAGAAAAATAATGCGTTAAATTGTAAATTATTTGTCGCAGTTCACAATTTTTCGACAGTTTATAATCTAACGGAAATAATACCGATAGATTATAAACTAACAAAGTTCATAATTATACGGTGACATAAAGCCAAAAGAAAACAAAGTTCGTTCTGGTGTAAAGCTACTGTGGGAACAAAATCCTCACGCCCACCATCTCTTCTCACACAGTGGTAGTCGACTCCCGCGCAGATGTATGAATGACGTCATTACACCGTTAAATTTAAAAAATGCCATCCTGTAACTTAGAAAAAATGCCGGTAAGTAATAACATTTCCTTATTATTTGTGGCGTCCGCGTCATAAAAGCGAAATTACACTTTCAGGTAGGTAATGCTGCTCATCCCATGGTATGTCTTTGATTTGCTTGTCCTTAATTTCTTTACAGGCAATTTTGAACTTTATTGTCTTGCAGGCAAGGTTCTTTAACACATTGAATGCCAGCTACGATATATCTCGTAGCCTAAGTTATTCTCAGGTGCCGGGTACGAGATGTTTCGTAGGATTTCTATTGCCATTTCTAAGTAAAGGGTTTATTCTGGCACCACACGGGCGGCAGGAATGTGTGCATTGGCACCTTAAGTAAAACAAAATATGAATACAAAGTAAGATTATTTATTAGAAAAAAATATCAAAGAAATTATTACAATCAGTCTCATTTTTCTGGTAATTCAAATGCAGTCTTATAATTACAATTTTTTAAAGGAACTATAAAGTTTCGCATACATTCTACTAATTTTAACGTAGGTTATAATCATCATAAAATAATTAAAAAAACTTTATTGGGCGTGGTATGTACGAAAACAAGGTGTCACACATAAAGCGGGTCTTTCAGGACAAACTCCGCACACATACCTTGATTCCCTGCGCTTTTTATTCCGTGTACACACACGACAAGGTTTAGTAGGTGCATTCTTTTTCTCTGTGGCAGGGATGAGATCTAAATAGTGAATTTCTTGAGTAGTCGGCCTTGCTGTGGATTGAGGTACATCATTGAGGGGACCGATTAGATGCTTTATGATTTCTTCCCTGAATTTTAGCAACCGCATTTTGGATTCGGGATGTTGAAATCTGTACAGTCTATGGGCGTTTTGAAGGTATATATCGAAAAAATGAATAGCAATTTTTTTATACCATCTGAGGGTTTTTCTCAAACAGGAATAGTACGATGTCATTTGATCGGCACGGTCAATGCCAGACATACCCAGATTATAGTCAGCAATAATATTTGGTTTGATGGCTATTTTACCATTCCTGTTTCGTACACGTATCAAATTGATTTTATGCTTGTTGGAAATAACCATCACTTCCCTTTTATCCTTCCATTTGCAAATCGTTATATCTCCACTACTCATTGCAGCAATTTCTCCTTTTTTCAGTTTTGCTTTTACTACTTCAGAAGGATTACCTTTACGATTAGCTCGTAAAGTGCCACATATATATGTTTTTTTAGCACTCATCTTTCTGGCCAGGTCTACGGAATTATAAAAATTATCTGCATAAACAATATGTCCCTTATCAAAATAGCCATTTAGTAAATCCATGACTACTTCTGTAGAGTGTAAAGACCCAGAACTTGGACGATCTGCTTTACCCCTGTATATACGTATTTTCAAAACTAAACCTGAAGACTCACAGAGTTGGTATAATTTCACTCCATATTTGTGTTTCTTATTTTTTATATACTGGCGGAAAACTAATCGTCCACGCCACAATACCATTGATTCGTCAATGCTCAATGACTGATGGGGTTGATAAATAGTCATCATGATATGATTGAACCAATCCAAAACCGGTGTTATTTTGTGCAGCCGGTCGGTACCTGCCTCTTCGTCATTTTCAGAAAAATGAAGGTATCGCAGCAATATTTGAAAACGGTTACGACTCATTACTTTACGTATAAATGGGAAATTATATAACAAATCTTTACTCCAATAATGGGCAATTGTAGGTGCGGATACAATGCCAAGGTATAATAAAATTCCAATGAACTGACGCATTTCTTTCCGATTAGTTTCCTTCCATTGTAATGATCGAGCATTTTTTTGCACAGGACCAGGAGTACTTTTAGCATAAGCATTTGTCATTTGGACTATGTGATCTACGAAATTATCACTGAAAAATACATCAATAAATTCACCTGGAGTTGAAACTTCTGGAATATTGAATGATGCGTTACCAGTGAAGATAAAATTTTGAGGCCTTGCTGATTGGAATGACCACAGATTCTCAGGATCACAGGAAGGTTGATCTTGAACAGTTGGTATAGTATTTTCTTCAATGGCTTCGGAACTAATGGATGTTGGAGAAGAAGTTTCGCTCTCATCGCTATGTTCTGAAGGAACGTATTCATTTGAACTACCTGCTGAGAAGTCGCCTTCACTCTCCGATTCTTGTAACGCTTGAATAACTTGCTCGTTTTGAATGAAAGTATGCCGTTGATTTCGTCGCCGCGACATTTTGGCGCCAAAGCGTGGAATCACACGTCAAACTAGTGCGGCTCCTGCCGCGTGACTGATCTGAAATCGCTTTGTTGCACAAGAAATACGCATGATAGACAAGGAAGACACATACGAGTTCTCTCGTAGATGGCACCTAATCTAAGCATAACATTGCTGGTGCCAAAGTACGAGACATCCCGTATACGAGATATCTCGTACATTGGCAGCTTTAGTTAACTTCACTAATGAAGACGCCAGCTACGAATTTTCTCGTATGTGCTTACAATGTATGGTGGGAACTGAATACGGCTCCTCCAAAATCTTGGCATTCAATGTGTTAATATTTTTGGGTGGTGAAGTACGAAGTTTGCCAAATTATTGACTCAGTCATTGTCTTCGAAACATAAAGGTGTCAACAAAAAATATTTGCAATATGGTCCAAGATTATTTTACGGAATGGGAATTGTAAATTATTACTTACGTTAATTTATTTATAACCATTACTCTCTTTATTACTTTAATTTAAGTTTTTATTTGCTTTTGTTGTGGTTGATCGGTTGTGTGTCATAATTGAGGGGCTTCATCATCATCATCAGCCTGTTCCCACTACTGGGACACAGGCCTCCTCTCTGTGAGAGGGAGTGGGCCGTAATCCACCACGCGGGCCCAGTGCGGGTTGGTAGATGTCACATGTCTTCGAATTTTCGGTTCTAGGACATGCCGGTTTCCTCACGATGTTTTCCTTCACCGTTTTGAGAGCACTGGTGATGAAATAATTTACAAAAAGTAAAGAGCCTGTCTGGGTTCGAACCTACGACCTACAACTCGTAAGTCGCAGCCGTTACCACTGGGCCACCACTGCTCTCAAAATGGGGCTTGTGGCTAAATAATAACAGACGTACGGGTCAAGTTAAGCTACGCTTGCCGCGGTCGGTTCGTGGATGGGTGACCATCCATTACATATCGAGACTCCTCCATGCCTCAGAAAGCACGTTACGCCGTTGGTCCCGGCTGTAATTCGTAGATCTTTGACAGTCGTTACGTGCAGTACACTGTCGCCAACCGCGTTCCGACAGAGGTGACTTTAGTGGTTTACAGCCGTGTAGATGGTGGTTTACGACAAAATTTCAAACAGCCCTGCCTGTTGCCAACCAAGGTCACCTCTGCCGGGGACGCGGTTGGCAGCCGTGTAGTAGGCATTTTAAAGCCTGACAACAAGTAACGGGGTTGTGGAGGTCAGACATACAGTCGCTCTATGTAAAATACTGGTATTCAGCTGCATCCGGTTAGACTGGAAGCCGACCCTAACATAATTGGGAAAAGGTTAGGCAGATTGATTTGTCGTGGTTAATAATAATTGTGGTTTAAAGAGTTGACCTGCAAAGAAACTTACTTATACAATTTTGAAAGAAAATATGAAAAAAACTTTTTTCCAAAAAACACAACCGACTTCCAAACTACAAAGTGAAAAATAACTTTAATTTCGGAAGTCGGTGTTAAAAAACTAAAATACTGATTCAAAAATTTATAGTTTGGAAGTCGGTTGTGTTTTTTGTAAAAAGTTTTTTTTTTTCACTTTTTACTGGGTTGGTTTGTAATTTATCTAAGTTACAATAGCCTTATGTCAACTGCTCATCAAAAATACCCAAATCGCTATAGATGTGCCTTTAATATTTGAAGAGTTCCGTCGATTTCTCCAAGATCCCATCATCAGATCGTGACCAAATGACAATGGGACCAACTTGAAAGTATACCTACCCTTTCAAACAAAAAATAATTTTTCAAATCGGTCCAGCCGTCTTCGAGTAATCGGGGAATATACACAAAAAAAAAATATCCCGACGAATTGAGAACCTTCTAATTTTTTTTGAAGTCGGTTAAAAAGAAAGGTTCTGTAATTACTGCCATAAGTGTGATGCTTTATTTCTCCTTTCTCCATACCAGGAGTATAACATCGAACATTGTTCTCAAGTAAATAAACACTAAACTTCAGCCATTCACACATCACAGGAACCTAAAATAAATCCCCTACCATTGTCTCCGGTCCGTGCAAAATCGGCCGCGTGCAATTAGAAGCGACGCGTTCTAGAGTTATTGGCATTTAAATCACTGTCGACGGGTTTATTTCTCATCTACGGGACACAGAATAGTTAGGTACAGAAGGCCAGCTCTGTAGAACCAGTGAAAACAGGCGCACGCGCACAGACGCGTACCTAAAGTGATTCAAGGATCTTTTGGCGCTTGATTGACATTGGCGTTGGTGGTAAACATTTGTGGTTTTGACGTGATAACGTCTTATAAATCGATAAACGCCGGCTGCACGCATGTTAAATTGTTAAGTTCCGCCTGAGCCGAGCGTGTAAGCGAGAGCGCGGAACAAACGATAGAGAGGCACGATCGGCCTAAGCGTTCAGCTTGTGACGTTATCACGTGAAATTATCGTCCGTAAACCGACTTTACAGAGAACCGTTTTTTTTTTGTGAAATTGTGGTGAAAGACAAGATGGCGGCGTTAATTCCATTTTTTTCTACGTGCCAAAAGATTCGTGTACATACACTTACAGCGGTGGTGTCAAACGAATTATAGTTGCGAGTGCGCTTGCACTCGTTGAAAGCACATGCGGTAGACGCTTGTCTATGTGTGCGTGCGTTTTCGCTATACTCATGAAGCCGACCTTCTGTTCCCTATTTATTTTGTGTTCGAGAGTTCGATGCGAATTACTAATACAAGTGGTAGGGGACCGGTTTGTATAGATTGATTTATTGAGAACTATTTGTATGAAAACTTCGTAATACGATTATGTGTTGTAATTTGTTGATTGGCACACCGAATTGGATTAGGTTCTGTCTGTTTATAGTCTTTGAAGATGGTATGTTGTGTTTTTGCCTACAGTGTATAAATTTTTGTTTGGCCCTGTTAAGTACGCGGCTGCGGGAGAAGGGGTACACAAGTGAAACACTGGCTAGCTAGCAACGCACTGCTTTATTCCATATTGGTGACTCGAGAGTTGGACTCGCCGATATAGTAGATGGCGCGCAGGTGGCGCGCGCTTAGCACACATTGACACATACATAACAATTCCTCCCTCTAGTCCAAAAACACCGAATACAAATTACATCCTTAGTAGGTATCCATAACATAGTATATATACTCTAGAACTATATAACATCTTACGCTAGAAATACTTTTTAAAACAGATAACGGGGCGATTACGTAACGATCTCTTTTGTGTAACAATTATTGAGTCATCGTTTTGTGTGGTCTGAGTATCGAGTTCAGTCCCTGCTTTGTGGCCCATATCCTCGGAGTTCGAATGTCTCTCTGTTCTTTCAATATCTACGTCGTTCGTACCAGCTTGTTGTTCATCATCATGGGCCTGTTGTGGGTCCTTCTCAGACTCATCCTCATTTGACGACGAAAAAGTACTTTGTGCGCACAATTCCGATTTCCTCCCTCCGGCCGAACTACCCGGCACTGGATCTGGTAAGTGAAATTCCGGCTGGAATATGTACGTTTCTGGAGCAGCTGGCGACAAGGAAAGCGGTGGTGATGATGGAGGCAACGATGATGGCGATTGCGGCGGTGACGGTTGCGGTGCAGGAGGACCAGATGACCCAGGTAAGTTCTCTTTCGTATGTACATTATCCTCATAATTGTTACTTATTCCTTTATAAAGCATCAGCTGATTTATGTGTCGTTTGTGACTTTCTGAACTGTTACTATCTTTAACTAAATATAAAACTTTTCCTATTCTTTTAAGTATGACCCCCTTACACCATGTATAACTTGCTTTATTAACAAACTTTTTGTAAAATATAACATCGTTTTTTTCAAAATATTTTGTTTGATTTTTTCCTTTTTGCTTAGTTTGCATACACTGTTGATTTTTTACAACGTTAGATACAGACGGTGACAAGGGTGCCGATGACTTCGGATCCATCAGATCCAATCGCGACCTCAACTTGTGCCCAAACACCAATTGCGCAGGGGACAACCCCGTAGCAGAGTGAACCGAATTACGATAATCCATAAGATATTTTAGTAATTTCAACGATGTTTCTTTAGCGCTATGAGACGACATAATACAAGACTTTATTCCCTTTTTGATAACCTTAACAAAACTTTCGGCCTGGCCGTTACTAGGTGGGTGATAGACCGGTGACGTCAAATGCGAAACCCCGTTTGCCGCGCAAAACAGTTCAAATTCCCGCGAACAAAAAGCTGTGCCATTATCACTTACTATCGTTTTCGGAATTCCGAACCTTGACATAAAATCACACAGTTTCTCAATCACCGCGGTCGAAGTAGTAGCCGTGTTCATGTTGTAAACTTCCACCCATTTGGTATGTGCATCTACCGTTACCAAATAAACGCAACCTTTAATCGGACCTAGGAAGTCTATGTGTATTCTGTAGAAAGGATAAGGTGGAAATTCCCAGTGAGCCGGCCGCGCACGTGGCGGCGAGGGGCGCAACTGAATACACACATCGCATGAACCTATCATTGTTTCTATAGCCTGGTCAATTCCCGGGAACCAAAATCTTGATCGCGCTTCGGCCTTTGTTTTTACTACGCCTAAATGGGAAGAATGTAATTCTTTAAGAATGATTTTGTATAAGCCCGAAGGAATAACCACTTTGTGGCCTCTCATGACACAACCATTCTCATAGGATAATTGTGATCTACATAAGTAGTACGGCTTTAACCTTATATCGTTAATCTTCGGTGGCCAACCATTCAAAATAAAATCTTTTACTAGCCTTAAAACTATGTCACTACTTGTCTCCTCGCGTAATTTCTCTACTGTCACGGGCATGCTTCCGTCTATAACAAAACAAACATAAGTCGCTCGGTCGTATGATACTTCGCAATCACAACACTTACACTGTTCAGTGCACGCGCACTCGTGAACTGCGCGCGGCAAGCTGGCGCGGGAAAAATAATCCGCGCTGTTATCAGCGCTGCGGACATACTCTATTTTATAGTTATAGCTACTTAAGAACAAGGCGTACCACTGTAACCTATTTGCTGATATTTCTGGTATGCCCTTATGGGACCCAAAAATGGCTAACAGGGGCTTGTGATCCGTTCGAAGAATAAACGATTCCGATCTGCCATACAAATATTGATGAAACCGACGCACGCCGTATATAATGGCGGTTGCTTCCTTTTGTATCTGAGCATATCGCTTTTCAGCAGAGTTTAAGGTACGTGAAACAAATGAAATAGGTTTTTCCACACCGTCTGAACCTACTTGTGAGAGGACTGCTCCTAACCCACTTGGGGAGGCGTCTACGGTTAATATTATCGTCGCGTTCGGGTCAAAATGTGCGAGAACCTGTTCCGATGTCATGGACTTTTTTATTGACCTAAACGCTGAGTCATGAATATCAGTCCATATCCACTCACAACCTTTTTTAAACAGATCGTACAACGGACTGAGAATAGTGGATGCGTTAGGTACGAAATTCCTGTAATAGTTAATTAGTCCCAAAAACGATTGAAGCTGATTGACATTTGTGGGTGCCGGTGCTTCCAACATAGCTTTAATTTTTTCCGGCGCTTTTTTTTAGGCCATCTTTAGTGATAATATAACCTAGATAACTGATTTCGTCTTGAAAAAACTACATTTTCCCTTTTGTAATGTTAACCCTGCTTCTTCTAAGCGCTTTAAAACGAAATTTAGTTTTTGTAAATGCTCCTGCCTATCCTTTCCCGTTATTAAAATATCATCTAGCAGGCACAATACTCCGTCTATACCGGATAACAAACCCTCGATAGCGCGCTGGAAAATAGACGGCGCGCTGGCTAACCCAAACACTAAACGTGTAAATTTATATAGCCCGCGGTTTGTATTGATGCAGGTTAGGTTTTTTGAGTCATCGTCCAAAACCAATTGGTTATAGGCCATAGATAAATCTAGCTTGCTAAATTGTTGACCCCCATGGATCTTTGAAAATAATTCGTTAGTCGTGGGGAGTGGATACTGTTCTACTAGTAACTGTTTATTTATACTAACTGAAAAGTCGGCACACAATCTGACTGTCCCGTTTCGCTTTAGAACTGGAACTATCGGTGAAGCGTATTCTGAATATTCTACGGACTCAAGAATACCTAAACCGACCAATCTGTCGATTTCTTTATCGACCATTGCACGTAACGCAAACGCTACGGGGCGCGCTTTACAAAAAACCGGTTTTGCTCCTTCCTTCAACGTTAGTTTTATTTTGTACTTGTTAAATTTTCCCAATTCATCCGAAAATAACTTCGGGTATTGCAGTTGCAATTCAGAAGTTTCACAAAAGTTGACCGGTATTAACTGTAACCGAAACAATGATAAGAAATCTCGACCAAGAATGGGCGGGCCGCCATCGCGAACCACATACAAGTACATAATATTCGTTCGATCCGTGTAGCGCATCGGTAGACGCAACGTACCTAGGCACACAATTTTCCCTCCGTTATACGTTATGAGCTGTTTACATGTACGTGATAATGGCATCTTTTTAAAATTACTTTTGTAAAACTCCTCCGAAATAACGGTTACCGCGGACCCGCTATCAATTTCGAATTTGAATGGCACGTTATCAATCCAAACGGTTTCTACCATGGGTTCTCCCCTGAATGAACGGATATAATACAGCTTACCGTCATCGTCATCCTCACCCTTGTCACCGCCATCCAGCTGTACGTAATTCACCTTGGGACACATTTTACGCAAGTGGCCTTTTACGTGACACTTTTTACAAACGTAATTTGCAAATCTACAGTCAGCCGATTTATGATTCGTGTAACCACATACACTACATTTCACCTTCACTACACTACTACGACTACCACTTTTTTCTTTATCCGCTATCTTGAAGAGCTGCTGGTCTGCCACAGACGCCTGTGCCAACGCTCCCGCACTAGCCGCGGCGGCAGCGTGCGAACATCGAAGGTTTTCTGCCATCTCCACGACCTTGGCCAGCGAGAGGTCGGCCAGGTCTTTCGTGTACAGCTTCTCCTTCTCTCGTCCTGGCTGCATCCCCATAATGAACTTGTCGCGGAGTGCCTCCTCTACGTTTAGAAAACCGCATTTTTCTGTCAGCCCTCGCAATCTCGCTGCCCATTGCGAATGAGATTCCCCTGCTTGTTGAGACGCTGCGTAGAAGGTGTGACGCTCACCAAACCCGACACATTTGGGAGTAAAATGGTTGTCCAGTAGTGTCAACAGGTCTTCGTAGGGCACATCTTCAACGGCTTTAGGTAAAACTAAATCCGTTGTCAGTTTGTAGGTACCCTCAGTGAGTGCGCTGAGCAAGATCGCCTTTCGTTTTTCACCCGCGGCATCCGTCTTCTCGTTGATGCCATTTGCAATGAAATATTGCGCTATACGCCCTTTGTACGTTTTCCATGTTTGTGTGTTATGGTCGAACGTATGTAGTATTCCAAATTGCATAGAACTAGACATTTTCAACACGCGATAGGTAAAATTCTCGTCGCCAATGTTAAGTACGCGGCTGCGGGAGAAGGGGTACACAAGTGAAACACTGGCTAGCTAGCAACGCACTGCTTTATTCCATATTGGTGACTCGAGAGTTGGACTCGCCGATATAGTAGATGGCGCGCAGGTGGCGCGCGCTTAGCACACATTGACACATACATAACAGGCCCCAAACTTTGACTGCTTGATAATGCCTTCAATATGGCATTAAGAGGAGGTTCTCTAAATTGTATGTTAATATAGGTATTCTGAAAAAGTCACGCATACTATCGAAATGGAACTTTAGTATATGATTTATTGGATTTTTTTCTTTCCATGTACAAGACAGTTATGTTATTGTAACATTTTCGCTCTATTCATTTTTTATTCGAAAATAATGCCTTAGAAAAAAAAAATTTAGATAACTCGACTATTAAGTCTAAAATAAGTATTCACAGTAAGAAAATATAGTTTATTATCCAGCCACAAGATATTTTTTCTCTAGATCAGTTATAACTTTAGTTATAAACGAAATAAGAATTTAGACTTACGCCATTTAGTTCCGTGCTCGAACAAGATCAAAGAGCGCGCGCAATAATCAACTTTATTACTGATGTGTTAGCGTTTAACATATAGTATAGTGGCAGGGTAGATGGGGGCGGAGTTTGCGTTGAAATTGTGTTTAGAGTGCCTGATCTTAAGTCCGCCATATTATTATGTACCGACCTTGTGCATAAAAGTGGGACGAAATAAATACTATAGTATGAATATTAGTTTGTGCAAACCTTATTCTAGTGATGGTTAATTCCCATCTAGGTCAGCATAATAATTATATTTATTTTATAAACAAGCCTTCAAAATGGACAATATTTACATTAAACTCATAACAGTTATGACTGGTTTCGCAACATTGTATCAATTCCTATGAAACTGAGCAGGCGCATCGTCTGATAAGATAAATAAACATAGCGATTAGTTAAAGGATAAGGATTTCCGTTGGTAAGTAACTATGTAACTGTTTATAAACTTTATCATTCTTGAGAATTAAACTTCAATGAATCAAACTTGTGAGCAGTGGTGGCCCAGTATTTCATTACCACTGCTCTCATAACGGTGAAGGTAAACATCGTGAGGAAACCGGCATGTCCTAGAACCGAAAATTCGAAGACATGTGACATCTACCAACCCGCACTGGGCCCGCGTGGTGGATTACGGCCCACTCCCTCTCACAGAGAGGAGGCCTGTGTCCCAGCATTGCGAACATTTATAGGCTGATGATGATGATGATGAATCAAACTTAATATAATAGTCCTCCAGACCGAGTTTCGGCCATGGCGACCAGCTTTCGGCGCGGGAGATATTATCTTATACAAGTGTGCGCAGACACAGGTCTCTCTCTTCCCTCACTCTCATAGTCAGATGGGATGGCAATCTGACACGACCGGAAAGAGGTCAGGTGCTGACCAATGGCTTAACGTGCTTTCTGAGGCACTGGGCTAACACACCGCGCCAACTTCCAACCTCCAAGCACATCAAACTTACAAAGTATACTGAGAACAACGTTTCTTGCCCATTCGTCTCCATACGAATCTACCTTTTGGAAGGGGAAACTAGAATCAATTCTATTTTTAACCGACTTCCAAAAGGAGGTTCTCAATTCGTTGGTTTGTTCTTTTTTTTTGTATGTTTGTTACGCGATTACTCCGCTAATTATAAATTGATTTCGATGATTATTTTTTGTTTGAGAGGCTTCAGAGGTGATCCCACATAAATTTTATTAACTTTGCTTGGGTAGTTTTTGAGTAAGCTTCAATAATACGTATCAGTATGTGGATGATAATTATTATGATAAGTTCCTGTTACTGTTATTAACATAGCAGGTAATGGTAATTTAATTCGTGTGGGGTAGGTACCACAACTAAAAAGTGAAAAAAGTTACAAAAAAAAACACTCCCAAAAAAAAACACTACTAAGTCCAAATAACTTGTGGCAAATAAAAAAATTCAAAACCAAAGACACCTACTTCCGAAATTAAAGTAATTTTTCACTTTGTAGTGTTTTTTTTTTTGGTAGTCGGTTGTTTGCCTTTGAATGGGCTACTTGAAATAAATATTTTGACTTTGACTTTGGTTTAGCCTGAGGTAATTTCTCTATTAGTGGAAAAAATATCAGTCTGTTGTTTGACTCTAGAGCAAGGGTCTGAAAAAAGCTGGTATACAAGACATTGGTATTGATCACTGCTCTTTTTAAAATTCATTAACAGACACTGAACGTTGAATTTTATCCTGGCAGTAGGAAATTTCATGACCGATTAATTAATAAAAACCTTAAAAGACTTAAGCGCTACTGCTGAGCATGAGGTCCTGGGTTCGATTCCCGGGTCGGGCAAAGTGTTATTGGGTTTTTCTATCTGAAATTTCTCAGTAGCAGCTCGAAGTCTGGATTTGTGCCCGGTTGATGGCAATAGGCTCGCCCCCTATTACATGGGACTTAAACATAACTGGCGAAATGTGGGTGTACCTGCTACAGGGACACCTCTGCCCAACCCTTCGGGGAAACAAGGCGTGATGTTATGTAATGTTAAAAGACTCAATATTTTTGTCACTCTGTACCTCAAACTCAAAGTCAAAGCATTTATTTCAATTAAACCATTTACAGGCAATTTTGAATTATCAAAGAGTCGGTCATTTAGTCAGAAAGTTGAAGCTACCGATTCAAAAATGTAGATCTCAATGGAGAAGAACGGGCAAGAAACTCCAAGGACATACATCTACAAAGGAAATCTTCACACTTGCTTCTTAAACCCATTACCACCGCCGCTTTGCACCGCGCAATACCTATTCATACTAACCAAAACCAACCATATCTTTTTCTTCCTAAGTTGGATAATCCAATACCGAGATTCTACACAAAACACCCACAGTTAAGAGAATCATGTGAACTATAAAGAGATTTAAAACCTCAGAGACACCAAAGATATAATATCTGGAGGTGTTCCCGAGAACAGTTGACGAGACGGGCCAGTGAAGACCCTGTTTTTGCGAAATCCCCCACACTGTTAGGGTTGGCACGCTGTTGGATATTTTTAAGCTATCATGGGAAAGTATACGTGCATACCTACCACCTTATTGTATTTACTTGAAACCAGATCCATAGATTATAAACTTCTGCAATGTAAGGGTGGTAACAGACGTGGGTAAGCTCTACTTTTTTTTAAAGCAGGCTTTGCAATCTGTGGTATCTCATTTTACCACTTTATTGAGACTACGTCTTTCTTGGAACCAGTGTTCTGATATAGCCACCAAAAAAAAAAGAGTGGCAATCTTCGATCAATAATTATTGATCGAAGGTGGCAATCATTGCCGGTTCTTTCTGTATATGAAAATGTGTATTTTACCTGCAATAGTACAATCACATACATACATATCTATGTATGTATGTGATTGTACTATTGCAGGTATAGATAGATCATTTATTTGGTGCTCACAAAAGACATAGCATAACATACAAAAGCACGATTAAATAATAACTAATTACATTAATATCTATACATATAATAAAATCGTAGCGAAGTCAAAACTGTACATTGAATATTTTTGAAAAAAAGTAATTGCTACGAGGTCTAGGATCGATTCTAATGCCGAAAATATTTTTTTTAGAATTTTTGTCTGTTTGTCTGTTTGTCTGTTTGTCTGTATGTATGTTCCAGCATGGCGCAAATTCTACCGGACAGATTCTGTTAAAATTTTGCATAGATATTCCCTGTGTGTCTGGTCAAACTATAGGGTATAAACTATCACGCTATTTACTATGGGGGATGAGCAATATTACATTATGTTGTATTTTTATGTTCTAGCATGACGCAAATTCTACCGGATAGATTCTGTTAAAATTTTGCATAGGTGTTCCCTATAAATCTGGTCAAACTATAGAGTATAAATTATCACGCTATTTACTATGGGGGACGAGCAATATTATATTATGTTCGTATTTTTGCAAAAAAACGCGCCAAAATTTTAGGATATTGTAGATGGTTATCGATTAAACTTTTTAAATGATTATCATCACGCTATACCTTTATGGAACTAAGCAGTCAATCATGAAATATATAGGAACGGCTATTTTAGACAAGTTTCTACAAAGCAATTAGCTCAACGGTTGGGCGGTTGCTTTGCAAACATGGGGTTGTAAGTTCGATTCCCACCTACGGTTTTTTTTTTCTTTTTTTTCATTTTGTTATACGATTATTATTTTTTTTGATTATGTACCTATAGTCTATAGATATAATAAAATCGTAGCGAAGTTAATTTTTTTTAAAGAAAGTTATTGCTACGAGGTATGGGATCGATTCTTATGCGGAAAATAAAGTTTTTAGAATGTTTGTCTGTGCCAACTGTAGGGCATAAACTATCACGCTATTTGCTATGGGGGATGAGCAATATTACATCATGTTCGTATTTTTCTCTGCAAATTGTAAAAGGACGCGCCAAAAGGTTGGGATATTGTAGATAGGTAGTTACCGATTTAACTTTTTAAATAATTATCATCACGCTACTTTTTATATAGGAACGGCTATTTTAGCTAACTTTCAACAAAGCGAATAAGTAAGCGGTTGGACGAATAATTTGAAGTCCTGAGGGCCTACCACCAGCTCAAAAGCAGTATTATTTTAATATTACTTTAGTTTACTTCAGTGTGGGAAAGAGAAGAAGCTCTACAGGATGTATAGCTCCATCTCTTTCTCCCACTGAAGTAACATTAAAATAATACTGCTTTATGAGCTGGTGGTAGGCCGCCCGGGGTAGTAAGTTCGATTTACATATGTTTTTTTAAACTCTTTTTGTAAAACGATATTTTTTTTTGGATTGTGTATGTAATAGTTCATAGAATGTATTAATTCACAAAAAATGAAAAACTTCGTAAGCTATGGGAAACTACTAAGTTACAAGTACTTTACAGTCACAAAACATTCAAGGTTGTATTCTGATCATTTTAGAGCAAAAGACTGTAGGAATAAAATGTTTTTTTTACAGATTTTGACAGCAGATTTGTCCAAGCGATTTTAAAATATGTATGTGTGTGGATCTTCTGGAATCGCTGCCACACTGCTTCCTGGTGGCAAAACAGCGCACGTCATGTTTAAGATTCCCATCAATTTAGAGAGCAACGAAAGGCCTGTTTGTGGGGTGTCACGCAACAGTAACAAGGGATGTGTGCTTAGGGGATTGCGCTTCGTCGTATGGGATGAATGCATTATGGCAAAAAGGAAAGCAGTGGAAACTGTAAACAGAACCCTGCGGGATATCCGCAGAAACCAAGATATGATGGGTGGTATCACAGTTTTGACAAAAAAAGTGAATACTTCGTTGAAAAGGTCGACTCTATGGTCGAGAGTTCATAAACTACGCTTGACCATCATCATACGAGCTCGGCTTGGCGGTAATTCAAATGCTCAAGTATTTTCCGATGTTCTTCTAAAAGTTGGTGAAAGCACTCTACCAGAGACTCTTGGTAGAGTAGATCCCACTTTAGAAGATCTTATTCGTCTGATATACGAGGATATCAGTCAAATACTTCGGCGTGTTTCCGTTTTAACTCCGAAGATGATCAAGCTGCAGCGATCAACTACAGTATTCTCTCACAAATTGAAGGGAGTGAAGTGATATACACCTCCATTAATACTGATGATGAAGATGATGCCAAATATCACCCCGTAGAATTTCTCAATTCACAAATGGCAAGTGGACTTCCGGTTCTATATCTGTGTAACGGAAACCAGCTCAAAGTCATGTCTTTGCAGAGAAACGTCATCGAGGTGGAAATTCTAACAGGTTGTGGCGATGGTGAGACAGTGTTTATAGCGCGTATAAAGTACAAATTCCCCATAATTACCAGTTAAAGCGCGTGCAGTTCTCTGGGAGTGTATGCTTTGCGATCAACAAGTCACAGGGGCCGACACTGAAGGCTGAAGGCTGCGGGTGTCGACCTCAGGATAAGCTGCTTCTCACACGGACAACTGTTACGTCGCTTGCTCCCGAGTCACCATTCCTGACTCTCTGTATATTTTGGCTGCTGAGAATAAAACTACAAACGTAGTATACAGGGAAGTTTTATAAAAATATGGCTATTATTGTAGTATATTGTGATGTCTTACGATTTCCATGCGAACGAAGTCGCGGGCAGAAGCTAGTTAAGAAATAGTTATAAGGTATATACAATTTTATAATTTATTAATTGCACATCAAATAAATAATGACCTATCAATTTATTTCTTATTTACATCAAATAAATTATTTCACAAATAAACTAATTGTTTTACAAAACTAGTACAGGCAGATAATTTGAAAATATACATCAACACTACATCAGGTACAATTAAAAAAAAACAAAAAACCCGACTGCAAAAACTCATAACTAAAAAGAGAAAAACAAGCATTATAATTTATTTTAATGCTTGTTTATATTTTCGTGAAACTTTTGTTTGTCCCCCGCCTGCAATATCAAAATCCTATAAATTATAATGCTTGTTTTTCTCTTTCCAGTTATGAGTTTTTGCAGTCGGGTTTTTTGTTTTTTTAAATAATTTGTTTTATTTCAAACTTTTTAGTTTTATTAACATTTAAATATGTATATATATTTGAAATTGACTCATTACTAACTTTTATTTGATACCAATAATGTTGTTTTTTTAAACCTACCCCTCCCTTTTTCCTGTATTTGCAGATGCAATACATAAATATTATATAGCCTATGTCACTCCCACTGTTAAGACGAACCTAACGACACCTCATATGTTAAAATCCATCAAGCCGTTTAGGCTACAAAGCATGCCAAAGAAATAGACATACATACATAGAAACATACATACATACTCTCGAAAAACATTACCCCTCCTTCTGGGGCAGTCGGATAAAAATACGACAATCATAATTATCATAAATACTGACGGCACAGCAAATTAACCAGAGTGTACATACATAATACTCACACTCACTGGTATATAGAATAATATTGTTGCTATTTAATTATATTTTTTTGAGGTGTTATTTTGCTGTGCAATCAGTAATTTTGATTGGAATTCTGATTATTTTTAGATACATTTTTTTTTGTAGTGAAAACTTCTTTAGGCGCGTCGGGCATTTTTGAGATGGGACTAAACCATTGATTTCACGACACCATGACGACACCTCATTTTTGTGAACGCGATTGTGCTCTTTATTTATATTTGATTACGGATCAATGTTCTATGCAAGTATTTTTACTTTAAAGGTTTTGCAAACGCGATTTCGCTCTTTATTTAGAAAAGGTTACGGACCAGTGTTCTATACCTACAAGTATTTTTCTTCCACCACGGCGATCTTGTTCAAGTTTTCACTTTTTTTTTCATTTGCGTTTAAATTACCCATATACAAATAAAATAAAAGAAGAAAACAAGACATTGTGATGACAGTTGGCTATGACACACTTTAAAATAATCAATCAACGAACATACAAAGGAAACACAGCTCTATGTAATTCCGGTCATGTCATGTCATGTCAAGGAAATGGTTTATAGTAGGACATGATGGCAATGGTCGTCAATTATCATCTTCAGATCATATTCTAAGTGCTGACAGACTACTAACTCAATGGAAACGCCTATTTCCTTTAGAAGACTAATATTACTTGCGTGCAACGATATGCGTATGAGCAAACTTTTTTTGGGTGTTCCGACTATTCATAGATTAGCGTTGAAATGATCATAATACGTGAGCATGAGTATGTTTATGTTATCAACTTTGTTGTTAAGACGCAGATATATGACAGTGACCTTGAATGGTTAGGTTGCGTGTTCTGTACTGAGGTCACGCAATGCGTCGTACGTCCAGCTAGTAATAGGACTTGCTCATCAAGGAGCGCTGTCCCAAATTAGATGCATTATTCATTTATTACATGTAAAAAGGTATTTTAATAAAATACGTATACTAAAAGACTGATAATTTAATTATCTTTAAAATGATGAAGTTTTCAGTAAAATACGCTTGATACATTTTACGTCATTATCAGTTTTTTATCCGCGTTAGACATAATTTTACGAATTAATTTGACTATGTAATATAAACATAATCAAAAATATGCCTATATTAAAATATTAGAAAAATACTATAATTTAACATATATTTTTTTCAAATCACTAACACTACTCGTTTATACGTCATCTTCAGTATAAAATCATTAAAAGTTAGTTATCATTCCCTTAAATGTATAGTCTGTCGGTGCACACAGGTTTAGCTAAAAGCAAAACATGGCAAAAGCAAATAGCAAGCAAGCAACGCTGATTGCCAAAAGGTACATTTTTTACCTGGAGAGTGAATGACGCACCAGATATATATGTCTACATTTTAATACTAGCTTTCTATTCAAAAAGTATCGTACCTAGTCCTCTTCCTTGTCACATCTTCCGTCACTTGGAAAACAAAACAATAATGAAACATATCCACAATTAAATAGAGTACAATTTTAATTATTAATCTCAGTGACGTTTACTTTATGTCACTTACTTACTTTATGTCAATCTACGAGTACTTATAAACGATTTTCTTCCGATGGGGGTAGGCAGAAACTACAAAACGCCACCTGCTACGATACTTACATACTCCTTTTGCCTCGTTTACTTTCATACATCTGGTCATGCACGCACGCCGGTTGCGAATACTACGCACCTGGCCTTTCTGAAGAACATCACCGACAAGGTCAGTATAAGTCCTTCTAGGGCGTCCCCGCCCGGCCTTTCCCTTCACATCAGCCAAAAAAAAAGCCAATAAATAATGTTTATTTTACTTTCTAGTAATATTACAATTTATCCTCTATTTCATTATTTATATATAAATTATATTTTTAAATATTAGAATAAAATAATATAAAACTTTTTACAAAAAAAAACAACCGTAAAAAGTTTTTATTTTTCACTTTTTAGTTGTGGTACCTACACCACACATATTCAAATACCACTACCTGCTACCAGTGACAGAAACTTATCATATCATCTACATACCAAGTGGGAAAAAAATACGTATTTTGTAGCTAACTCAAAAACTATCCAAGCAAAGTTAATAAAATTTATATGAGACCAATTCGAGAGCACACCCTTTCAAACAAAAAAAGAATTTTCAAAATCGGTCCACAATTGACGGAGAAATCGGTGGATATACATAAAAAAAAAAAAAAAAAAACATACGCGACGAACATATAACCTCCTCCTTTTTGGAAGTCGGTTAAAAAACATTTTAAAATATAAGTTTTTATTCAAAAAAAATCTAGTAATATTATTGTTACCTTAGAAAGATTAACCTACAACTAGTCAAGTGACAACCGCGTTCAAAGCATTTCGTATTTCTACAACGACATTTTACAGGATTGACGTAAGATTTTCGCTACATTATCATTCTTAATTTTCTCGTCTTCGTTTACTTGGAAAAATTCATGAATGAAATTTAAATCTAAGACTTTGGTGCCGATTCCCTTGTTCACAATCTACACTGAATTTAAGTTCAGTGCATCTTTTTCTTTCTATTTCATTAAGAAAAGGACAGAAGATAAATTTTAGTTTAGTCCTGTCAAATTAATCAGCGCTTGACGTAAATTGACGTAATTTTAGTCGGCAAGTTTTTAATTACGTCTAAACTTGTATGGAGAGTGACAGGCGCTGATTAATTTGACAGGACTAAACTAAAATTTATCCTCTGTCCTTTTCTTAATGTAATAGAAAGAAAAAGATGCACTGAACTTAAATTTAGTTTAGTTCGTGAACAAGGGAATCGGCACCATTGTTGAACTAGTAATAAGAATTGACATAAAGTAAGTCACAATTATTGGAAACTTTTTGTAATTGTGACTTACTTTATGTCAATAAATTATGCTTACGTTACTTTCTTCTTTCTTTTTAATAAAGACATTAACTTACAGCCAGCCCTGGTCCAAGAGGGACATTTAACACTTATTGTGGTAGCGACAACAAAGCGGTGGCCGAACAAAAGGCCAGTTTGGGCTATAAATATCTGGATACGTCGCGCTGGATGTGGCCGAGCTGTACTATCGGATTTATTTATAGGGTTAAATAAAGAAATGGGTGCAAGTGTCTAGTTGTTTAGTAGAGCTTGTTGATCTAACTTTTACCTAGTTTTAGCCTTTTTTACAAAGTTAGTTTTATCTATTTTGTTTACTGTACCTTGCAACAAAGACAACTGTTTATATTCATTCAAAATAAATTAATCACAACCTTGGGATTGAAAGTATAACACAACTGCTACAGCTATGATTTGGTGAGTTACTTTGTAAGTCGAAAAGCAAACTAGGCATCACGTAACTAATTTAAAATACATAATCTAATTTCAATAATTTAACAATTCGATTTTATGAATGACACTGCTATTTAAATATCTTAAGAATGCGGCGACGCATGAATTGTCCATATAAACGTAATACATAAATCATTTGCAATTTGAGCATATTTCCACCATATTATGTTGATATTCGGATTGAGACAGTATTTATATAGGTTCCTACGTCTTTTTATTTCCAAAAACTTACCTTTAAATGAAGTGTAAGTAAATTGCATTTCGTACATTTTTACAGCGTAAATGACATGTTTTTATATTGTTTTTTCTGTATTATAAACAACAATATTTGTAATATTGTTTCCGCAGAAGCATAGTTTATGTTATCAAGTTACAAATTATCCAAAAAAAAATGGAAATACATTAAGTTCTAATTCATAATTTTTTGTATTACAGAACACATCCAAATTTATCATAAATTTTCAAAAGCTAGTAGTACTATCGCGTCAAGCAATAATTGTCAATGTGTGCGTGGTAGTATTGCTCACTGTAGGTGTATATCGCTTCGACAGGCACTCACACTAGCGCAACGTGCTTGGAATTGAATTTTGCAAACATCTCGATTTGTAGTTGCGAGCCGTGTCGCCGGCCTCTTAATATAATTCAAATGTTTCATATTGTAATAACATTAATATATTATTTACGTTTAGAAGTACTCGTAGATATTAATAATAAGACCCACATAAGCTTTCATTCCACGGAGAATCTTTCTAGAATTCCATTTTATTTAACAAAGTTACGAAAATAACGAAGTTATAAAAGTATTTCCATTCACTCTACATCTGTGCCACCTTGATCCCAACAAAAGATTTCCACATTACGCCTGCCGACCTCAAGAAGCCTTATCCGGAAGAGTCCACTTGTAATGTAAATACAGCATTGTGCAGAACTGAGAGGTGTTCCGAAACACTTGGACCGGACCCGATTGTTTAATAATGTCTGTTTTAATTTAGCGGATCTTGTAATTTCGCACGAGAATTTTGTGTAAGAGAAATGATTTGTTGAGCCTTTTTGATGGCTTGGTCAGGAATCAGGTGGAGAACTTTCTGTTATTTTCTTATTATTTTTTAAGTGAAAACTTCTTTAGGCGCGTTGGGCATTTTTGAGATGGGACTATTAATGAATTGACACCACCCATAACCAAACTAATAAATAAATCCTTTGACGAAGGTATCTTTCCGGATAAATTAAAAGAAGCTAAACTACGACCAATGTTTAAAAAAGGCGGCAAGCCTCAAGATCCCTGTTCCTACCGACCAATAGCCCTTCTACCAACTATATCAAAAGTTTTCGAAAAAGCAATGTCCAATAGAATTAACAAGTTTTTGGAAAAATTCAATCTCTTGGACATAAATCAGTTTGGCTTTAGGCAAAAAAGATCGACCACACTCGCGGTATATAATTACGTACAAGAAATATATAATTACATCAATGACAAACAATATGCCATAGGTTTGTTCCTAGACATGACCAAAGCCTATGATAGGGTTTCCCATGACATTTTATTACAAAAATTAAATAGCATAGGACTTAGGGGTACTCCTATAAATGGCTAAAATCTTACCTAAAAAATAGAAAACAGTATGTTGAAATAGAATATTATAACAAAGAAACAAAAGAAATACAAATTGTAAAATCACGGACAAAGATTATTAACCATTCCATTCCACAAGGTAGTGTGTTGGGGTGTATATTATTTATTATATATATAAACGACCTACCTAAAATAATTGACTCGAAGTGTGTTCTATTTGCGGATGACGTATCGCTAGTGTTTAGAAGCACTGAGAACACCGAAACTTTGACCAACATAGAAAATACTTATGCAATAGTTAAATCATGGCTAGAGAAGCACAATCTGCAAATTAATGTTAACAAAAGTAATCTACTACAATTTAGGACATACCAACGAAAGCCACTAAACATAAATAACCTTATTAATAAATTAAATATCCCAGAAAGAGACGATCTAACGCTTCTTGGTTTAACATTGGACAATAATCTAACATGGAAAAAGCATGTCGAACATCTGAAAACTAAATTATCGAAATTTATATACGCATTATGCAAATTAAAAAGTAACACAAATTATGAGACCGCGCTCTCAATATACTATGCCTATGCTTATGCATGGTTTAACTATGGCATAATATTGTGGGGTGAAAGTACTGACTTTAACGATATTTTCATCATGCAAAAGAAATGTATACGCATCCTTATGAACATTAAGCCATGGGAAAGTTGTAAACCACATTTCATAAAAAATAAAATATTAACGTTACCCTCCCTTTACATATTACAAATAGCTACGTTCGTGCAAAAACACAGGAATTACTTTCGATCAAACATAGAAGCAAATCAGAATTATAACCGAAGAAACAAAAACAAATTGATTACACCAACACCAAAATTAAAAATAATGAAAAATAGCCCCAACTATAGAATCGCAACAATTTATAATAAATTACCGAATTACATAAAAGATGACAAGAATATAAATTCATTCTATAGCAAACTTAGATTACTTTTATTAGGGAAATGTTTTTATACAGTAAACGAATTTGTGACGGATAAAACTTTTTAGATGTAGGTACTTAATATTTTTTTATTTATTTTTTATTTTTGTTAGATCCAGCCTGATCAAGGACATAAATATTGTATATTCCAGTGACATTGAATCTGATCTATTTCATTTTGTATTGTATTGTAAAATGACTTTGTATTTGGCCTATTCCTTATTATTATTTTATTCTAGATTGATCCGACTAAATGTGACAATGTGTGTTATTGTGTTTGATTTTATGTTGTTTATTGCTGTTGATATTGATTGAAATCATATCGACGTCTTGACATGTGTTTTTACTTTACTTTTATTTCAGAGTTGATTGTACAGCAAACCATCATTATTCTTTGCGGTGCCCTGACAGGGTTCATGTACAGAGACCGACAGTGGATATTGTAAATGTGTTATGTGCATGAGAGCAAATAAATAAATAAACCATTGATTTCGCGACACTGTAACACAATTTACCGACACCGTGGAGTAAAAGACATCAACGCGTTGATTACTGCGGTGCCAATTTTTTTTCAAGTTTTCTCTTCTGTCTGCACTCCCGGAGTGTCACTGTTTTTTTGTCTATTTATTTTAGAATTGTTTACTTAAACAAACCAAAAATAAATATATGATCACCATCAAAATGGAAATGTTGAGCAAAAATAGCCACGTATTCTTTAGGAAACAAAGTTTAGATACATGTTTTCCGCAACATATTTTAGTGTTGCGGGATACATTGCACATTTTTATTCAAAAAAATAATATTTTCAAAATTTATTATTTTGTGGGAAAACGCATTAAAAGTTTGACATGCATTGCTAGCAACATGCTAATGTTATGAAATTATGGTAAACAAATAGACATATTGCAACATATGAACAATGTTGCACACTTGTTGCCCAACATTGTTTCAAATTAATATGGGACATTAGGAACAAATGTTACCGTCCATAGCCATTTTATTAAATTATAATACTACATAACTTATAAGATTAAAAAACCTCAAGGAGGCCGAATCCAGAACAGTCCACTTGTAATGTAAATACAGCATTGTGCAGAACTGAGAGGTGTTCCGAAACACTTGGACCGGACCTGATTGTTTAATAATGTGTTTTAATTTAGCGGATCTTGTAATTTCGGACAAGGATTTTGTGTACTTGGGACGAGAAAATAATGGATGTAAGTGCTTGATGACTTTGCTAAATGACCAGGTTAAATATGAGTAATGAAAGGACAGCTTGCCAAATTAAAAGAGTAATTTGAAATATTATAAACGTAAATAAAAGAGAAAACATCGAAGCTTAAGAAAACAATTAAAACAACTTTAAAATGTTATTGATCAATGAATTTTCTGTTCAAAATCTACAATGTTTTAAGGCTGCTTGAAACACAACTATTACTGATTGACTACCTGAAAAAAAAAAGGCGTGTGATTGACAGAGACGAAATGATTCCATGTTTTTAAGCTATTGCATAGCTTTTATCGCGGGCTTTGAGTGCGGTGACCGAATCAAGAAATTCCGTAACGTAACGAAAATAAAACCTAACACCCCCCACTCCGCCTACCATTAATGACGGTTCCCATGACAACGTGATGTTGTCATGGGAACGTAATTTTTGTTTTATGTCATCACGTCATAATCCCAAGTGTAGCGTTGACAAATAGGAAGTATGGAGGTTACAAATGCTATGCAATAGCTTTACCGCGGCAGTCCCCGAGTGCCACACGTTTTTTTTTTTCAAAATTGTAATGGAACACTTAAAAGCAAAAAAAGGAAAAGCAATAAAGTTCAATTCCCCACAACACAGGCTTTTAAAAATCTATACTAAATACTTTTCCACATTTCTGCACTGCCACACACACGAACCATAAAAGCTCCATTATCATTTTTAACGCATAATAGAAAACCTGCATACATATGTAAATCTTAGCCAAGGGTGCCGACGTCCAGTAACCCCTGAAATAAATAAGTATTATGTAATCCTGAGTCAGCGTTTTTGAAGCCATTAGAAGAGCCACAATGGGGAGTGGCGATACAAACACGAATAAATCTGAAGAGGAAAGATCATCCTTGTTGAATGAATGATGAATGATTTTAAAACGATCCTGAGATACGGTGACGAAGGAATTTTGGATGTGGTAAGTTGTGGAACTAGGAATGATTTGGATCGCAATGTGATAACGATAGCTTAGCTAATAAAAACCAGCCAAGTGCGTGTCGGACCACGGACAATGAAGGATTCCGTAGTTGGGATGCATTCAAAAACAAACTTAATTTTGTAGTTGATAAACATGTTCTCCCATACAAAATGTATTGGAAAACGAGTTTTTGCAACTGCAAAGTTAAGTTGGTCGATTATTACTAGTTAATTTGTAAAGCCTACTTAGCTGTGATAGTTTTTCTTTTAATTTCGTTAAATAAACTACTACTGTGATTTTTTTCACACATCCAAAACCAACCATTTAGCTGGCAGGGTTAAGACTCTAACAAAAATTAGCACTTTAAAGCTTAATATTTCGCAAACGGATCCCTGAATCCAAAAAAGGTTTTCCCAAACTCACAAAGTTTTTGAAGGACCTTTCCAATAATACCCCACATCATGGGATAAAAAAAAAACATCACCACTACGTGTATGGGAGGTAAGTACCCTAAAAAAAAATGTTTTTCATAATTTTGTTTTACCACTTTGTCGGCGTAATTAATATGTATACTTATGCCAAATTACAGCTTTCTAGTACTAAGGGTCTCGGAGCTAGATCGCGAACAGACAGACGGACATGACGAAACTATAAAGGTTCCTTGTTTACTATGGAACCCTAAAAAGTAACGGGTTACTTTTGAAATACTAGTGCTGTGACATTTTGGCTCATTGTTGGTTTGAGTTTGTAATGCGTTACTTTTGAGTACCGTACCGCCGTGGGCAAGGGACCTTACACTGTTTGTCTACCACACCGTGAACCGGACTTCAACGAGGAACGAGATTACGCGGCCATAGTAAAATACTATAGAAGAAACGCATATCTATACACTGTAAGGACTATTCTTGCTTGGAGCGCTTGGCCGCTATAGTTTAAAAAAAACCCGTCAAGAGCGAGTCGGACTCTCGCACCGAGGGTTCCGTACCTACCCATTATACCACCGTGCCATAATAAAATTGATATCATTTTTAGGATTCTGTACTTCAAAAGGTAAAAAATAGAACCCTTATAAGATTACTCTCTTGTCCGTCTGTCTGTGTGTCACCACCGATGTTCTCAGGAACGGGTGGACCTAGCAAGTTAAAATTTATATCAGATCTGCTACTTAGTAGGGTCTATAGTCCTTATTAGGTGAATAAAAATCAAGGCCAATGCCTGCCGGGGGTTCGAAGAAAACCGATAGGGAAATCGTGGCCCCCGACAACAGGGCAACCGAAGGAACACGGGTGGGTTTTAGTCAGTAAGAGTCTGACACGCCCTCCTGCTCCGCCCAGAGCGGGAGAAGTTATTTGATAATTTCCCACCCAAAAAAAAAAGGTCCTGAACCAACATGATAAAAAGATATGGGCAAATATAGATTTTCGCGAAAACTTGTAAGAACCAAAATTTACCTTAATTTTTAACTTTTTCATTTTTCGAAATTTTCCCTTTACTTGTGCTGTAAGACCTTGCTTTTAACCAAAATTGACAATTCTAGATCAACCGGAAGTACCCTATAGGTTTTGGGTCGAAAACCTATATGGTAGTTCCCGTTGACCTAGAATCACGAAATTTGGCAAAAAGCAAATTAAAGTAAATTATGGTACTTACAAGTTTTCGCGAACATCTAAATTTGCTATATTTTTATCGTGTTGAGTGCTGACTCAGGACCTTGATTTTTATACATTTGATAGGGACTATAAATCTCAGTATCTGGTATAAATTTCAACTTGCTAGGTCCACCCGTTCCTGAGAAACTCGGTGGCGACACACGGACAGACGGACAAGAAAGTTATCTTATAAGGGTTCCGTTTTTTACTTTTTGAGATACGGATCCCGAAAAAGTGTCGTGTACACGGGATTTTGTTTTTAAAATGCTTAGTTATGCGTTACCCCGATGTTACTGTCGCTACTAAGGCGTCGTCATCTTCTCGTTGACGTCCTGTTTATGGTGTGAACAAATGGCCTTAAGGTATCAGCGGCGGTTCTAAGTCGATTAGTCGATTTAGGTCACCCCAAAATACTAATCGTTCTGTGAGCAATGTGCCCTGCCCATTGCCACTTAAGTTTGGCAATTCTTCGGGCTATGTCGGTTACCTTGGTTCTCCTGCGGATCTCTTCATTTCTGATTCGATCACGTAGGGAAACTCCAAACATAGCCCTCTCCATTGCCCTTTGGGTGACAAATTTAAGTGGCAATGGGCAGGGCACATTGCTCGCAGAACGGATGGCCGATGGGGCCGAAATGTTCTGGAGTGGCGACCGCGTACCGGAAGACGTAGCGTTGGAAGGCCTCCCACAAGATGGACCGATGACCTTGTGAAAGCCGCAGGAATCCGCTGGATTCGAAAAGCACAGAATCGGTCGAAATGGAGGTGTTTGGGGGAGGCCTATGTCCAGCAATGGACGTCTTTCGGCTGAAATGATGATGATGATGAAAATACTAATCGATGGTCTTTTCCCGGACAGTTATTACAATTTGACTTCTAAGGACCATCTTTAATCCTACTCAGAGCATAAGTGTCCGATTTAAATGTGAACCTAAAAGACCAGGAATAGAAATAGAATCTATAATTCCTCTATAAAAAGATTTTATTGACCTTTAGTAAATAATACCTTCTCCAGAGCACTCCAATATTTATAAGTACTTCGTAATATTCATTAGATTGTCGAAAATAATAAATCTACAGGTTCGCGGATACCGTATCGAGATGGTGGGCGTAGCCTTTTATATATTTTTTGTTCTTGGATTTTTGGACCACAATGAAATGTACGAAAAATGTCTTCAACCTTTAAGAGGTGAGCCGCATTTTGTGGTTATTTAGAAATCCTTTTTGCAATGATAAGGTTGGGTTTTTTATGAATACTGTTATTTTATGGTCAGTAGATACAGTGCTTTCAGATTGATCTCAATATATTTTCCTTATGTCACCTTATGTGTTTACGGAATCTTATAAATAACTCTATATTTAAAATTATAAACAAAAACAAATACAAACAAAAACTAACAAATACTAACAGCCGCTCGGATCGATCTGTCAGGTTAAGCTACGCTTGCCGGGGTTGGTCCGGGGATGGGTGACCATCTCTACATACCGAGACTCCTCCGTGCCTCGGAAACCACGTTAAGCCGTTGGTCCCGGCTGTCATTCGTGGATCTTTGACAGTCGTTACGGGTCGTCAGAAGCCCGAAAGTCTGACAACCAGTCTTACCAAGGGTATCGTATTACCCAGTTACTGGGTTATGGAGGTCAGATAGGCAGTCGCTCCATGTAAAATACTGGTATTCAGCTGCATCCGGTTAGACTGGAAGCCAACCCCAATATAGTTGGGAAAAGGCTAGGCAGATTGATTGATAAGTTAAAAAAAAAACGTGTGGCGCTCGGGGACTGCCGCGGTAAAGCTATTGCATAGCATTTGTAACCTCCATACTTCCTATTTGTCAACGCTACACTTGGGATGATGATGTGATGACATAAAACAAAAATTACGTTCCCATGACAACATCACGTTGTCATGGGAACGTAGCTCAACAATAGTAGTAGCTTAACAATATTTTTAAGCTATTGCATAGCTTTTATCGCGGGCTTTGAGCGCGGCGACCGAATTAAGAAATTCCGTAACGAAAATAAAACCTAACACCCCCACTCCGCCTACCATGGAATGACGGATGATGACATAAAACAAAAATTACGTTCCAAAAAAGCTATAAAAGCTATGCAATAGCTTAAAAATATTGTTAAGCGAATTGAAAACCAACTTAAATTGTGCAGATATACAAATCCCAACTGTCATTCTGTGACAGTTGTATGGAATGGCTGTAACATGGCAAATTGACGTAGGTTGACAGTTTGTTTAACAAAATTTCTTTGACTGTACGTTAGTAATGCCTCTTTTCATCTGCAGATTTTAATTTGAGATATCTTTAGTGCAATAAGGTGTGCACGAGCAGTTTCTTTAATACTTGGTGTTACCAACTGCTAAAACGGACTAAAAAGGTTTTTTTGAAAATAAAATAATGGGATCCTTTAATACAATAATAATTTTACAGTAAATCCCTGGGATCTTTTGCAAGCCTTCATAAAAAACGATTTTCCGTCCCATTTATTAGCATTCATATTGAAAACTTTTTGCGTTACATTCTCAAATAAAATATAATTTATATTCAGAGTCAATAAATAATAATGTAAACTTATAAATAAATAGAGTAGCCATCACAAGTAGAGCTTATTCTAGTTGAATTTATTTGAATGGGCCGTTCCCGACTATTCGAAGCCGTAAGGGAGCGTTCATATTAAACTATTTTTAACCGACTTCAAAAAAAAGGAGGAGGTTCTCAATTCGTCGGGATTTTTTTTATATTTTTTTTCCCTGATTCCTCGAAGACGGCTGGACCGATTTGAAAAATTCTTTTTTGTTTGAAAGGGTGTACTTTCAAGTTGGTCCCATTGTCATTTGGTCACGATCTGATAATGGAATCTTGGAGAAATCGAGGGAAACCTTCAAATATTAAAGGCACATCTATGGCGATTTGGATATTTTTGATGAGCAGTTGACATAAGGCTATTGTAGCTTAGATAAATAACAAATCGACCTACTAAAAAGTGAAAAAAAAACTTTTTACAAAAAACACAACCGACTTCCAAACTACAAAGCGAAAAATAACTTTAATTTCGGAAGTCGGTGTCAAAAAACTAAAATACTGATCCAAAGACACCGACTTCCGAAATTAAAGTTATTTTTCACTTTGTAGTTTGGAAGTCAGTTGTGTTTTTTGTAATTTTTTTTTTTTTAAAGTGTAAACTTCTTTAGGTGCGTTGGGCATTTTTGAAATAGAAAAACAATTGAACTCGCGACACCGTTACTGACACCTCATTTTTTGTAAACGCAATTGTGCTCTATATTTATAACACATTACGGATCAATGTTCAATGCAAGTATTTTCACTTTAAATGTTTTAGAAGGATTTTTTTTTTTTTTTGTAAACGCGATTGTGCTCTTTATTGAGATAAGGTGAATAGGCTCAATCGGGACTTTATAATGAAAGATTAGTGGACTGTATTAATAGGTGTAATACCATAATTCACATGAACAACATATAGATATATAAGATACAAAGAAATGCCCGTAGTGGAGCGCGTCTGTGAGCTGAGTGGTGTGGCGGGCACGCAGCGGTCGTTGGTAGCGGGTTCGGCACCCCGAGACCCCGCGCTTTCCCCGCAGCGAATCGTGCGCGTATGTGATGCGCCGACATAAGGTTACGGACCAATGTTCTATTACAAGTATTTTTCTTCCACCAAGGTGTGGAACCCGCGGGGAACCCGGCGGGGTCTCGGGGTGCCGAACCCGCTGTGTGGTGTGGAAGAAAAATACTTGTAATAGAATATTGGTCCGTAACCTTATTTCAATAAAGAGCACAATCGCGTTTACAAAAAAAAACTTGTTCAAGTTTTCACTTCTGTCGGTACTCTCGGAGTGCCACAGTTTTATTACAAATAATAATAAATAAAATAATTTTTATTGACACAAATACAGATTTTAAATTTTGTTTGAAGCCGTGTTACAGGAGCCAGTGTCTTCGCCCATTTACGGTTAATTTCATAATGTGCAATAAGCAAAAGAGAAAAGGGAAAAAAAAATAAAAGACAAAATTACAATAGTTATAAAATGGACACATGCTCTTTGTGTGAGTGTGTGTGTGCGTGTGGGGGTGCGTGTGTGTGTGGGGGGTGCATGTGTGTGTGTGTGTGGGTGTGTGAGTGTGTGTGTGCGTGTGTGTATGGGTGAGTGTAGATCATTTTATGAGTACTGATTCTGTAATAGATCTTCCGTCTGGTGATAATCAAGTGTTTGAAGCCATGTGGAGATTTTTAATTTAGTTTCTTTCGTTGTGAACGGATTTATGTTATGTGTATTGTTTAATTTATTGTAAATGTATTTAGCCATGTAAAAGTGTTGTCTTCTAGCGGAAGCGGTTTTACATCTTTCTGGTCTACATACATTAGTATGAGTAATAGTTCTCTTTACTTTGGTGGCATGAATTACCGGCGTTAGTTGGTGTTGATTAATTGTGAGATGAAGAAGGTATACCTGTCTCACGGTAAGTACTTTACAATTTTCATAAAGATCCTTCGTAGGAAACCGGTACGGTCTGAAGGTCATGACCTTTAACAAAGTTCTTTGGGCTCTTTCAAGGTGAATCATAAAGGTTTTACATGCGCCTCCCCAGGCCGTGATACAGTAGGCTATGATTGACTGTGCCAGCGCAGTGTACACCGTGCGGAGTAGCTTAAACTTAGCCACGTGTCGAAGCTTCTTGAATGCCCATACAAGTTTCCTAACACGGGAAGTGGTCAATTCAATGTGTGGACGCCAGCTAAGTCGCTCATCTAGAAGTACACCTAGATATTTCACAGACTTTTTTTGTGAGATTGGAAGACATGGGCATTGGCGGCCATATAAATCATTGCAGGAGTGTGCTTTGATACTTATTTCCATGGGTTTAGTATTGGCGAAAGTAAATTGCAGATAAGAGGTCTTAGAAATATTCAGGGTTAGTAAGTTACTTCCTAGCCAATGGATTATTTTACGTAGGCCCAGCTCCGCTGCTTGTTGTGCCTCCTCCCAACTCTCACCGTGAAATATTAATACGGTATCATCTGCATAACTAAATATTCTGCCTTTATTAAGAGACTGCTGGCACAGGTCGTTCACATAAACCAGGAAAAGACTTGGGGATAGGCAGCTTCCTTGGGGTACACCATAGTCAATTATGGCTTCATTGCTAACCTCTTCACCAATCTTTACTTTTTGTGTTCGGTCTGCAAGAAAGTCAGTAAATATGCTGAGAGCTTTCCCCCTGATACCAGCATGCTCTAACTTCTTTACAAGGGTTGGAATACAGACAGTGTCGAACGCCTTGGCCAGGTCTAGAAAAACACCCAGACATTTCTGTTTTGCATCCACTTTTTCAGTAATGTGGTCAACAAGTTGGTTAACTGCGTCTACGGTGCTTTTCCCGGACCTGAAGCCAAATTGTGAGTCTGATAATATTTTAGAGTGCTCTAAGTATTTTACGAGTCTATGGTTCAGTAGTTTTTCCAAGATTTTTGACAGTGCTGAAAGTACTGAGATAGGTCTATAGTTTTTGACATCGTCTTGACTCCCTCCCTTGTGAACTGGCGTTACTAGAGACTTTTTGAAGATTCGGGGGAAGACTCCCTGCTCGAAACATATCTCAATGAGTTTCGTAAGAGGTGAGATTAGTACATCTTTGCCCAGTTTGATGAGTTTGGCTGGAATAGAGTCCCATCCTGTAGCACAATCAATCCTCAGGTTATTAATCACCGCCTCAACTTCGATCTCGCCTGGGGATAATAAAACCATAGACTCACATGCCGAGGGTGTTTCAAATTTATATGGTGTACTTGGGGAATTTTGGTTTTGCCTAATAGTGTCAGCTAATTGCTTACCGATATTAGCAAAGTAATGATTTACTTCCTCAATTGCGTTGGGTGCATCGGTTGCAGTTAGGAGTTTATCTGCTGATATTTTTTGCCCAGTTCGGTTAGCAATAGTTTTAATAATATTCCATGTTTCTTTATTGTTTTTTGAAGATTCTAAAGCGGATCTGTCGTGACTTAGTTTTATGTTCCTAAGTAACAGATTGCAGAAATTGCGATACCGTTTATATGACCGCTCTATAATTCCGTTTTTTGGATCTGCTAGAAATGTTTTATGGAGATTATCCCTGTGTCGAATACACCGTAATAGGCCAGGTGTAATCCAGGCCTTAAGTACTGTTTTACGGTTTGGGACTTTCTGAAATTGGGAGTGTTGAGATATTGTGGACATTAAACATTCGACAAACCTAGTTGCAGCTTCATTCGCATCGCATTTGTCAGATAGAAATGAGAAGTCTGTATTTTTAAGCTGCTCTACAGCGGCCTCATAATTTGTTTTTGTGACGTATTTAATTGTGTGTTTATTGTTGTTAACGCCCTTACTTAAACATACCATTACTGATGCATGGTCGCTGACTGTGGAGTTTATTACTATGACAGTTGCACAAGTAGATTTATTAATCATCACGTGATCGAGGCAGTTCTGTAATCTTGTCGGATGTGTGTGTCCCGGTAAAAGACCCATTTCAGCAGTCAAATTAAGATAAAGTGAACTATTTCTGTCAGTATTGCTAGGTTTTATGTCAATATTAATATCTCCTATTAAAATTATGTTGCTCGCTTTTAGTTTACTTAAAATGGTTTCTAGGGAATTTAGGAAACGGTCAATACAATATGTCGATGGGGATCTATAGGATGCTAAAATACACGTGTCGGAATCAATTTTTAGTAGGAGAAAGTTGCCACCTATCGGTTCTGGTTCTTCCACTGTACACTGAATACTGCTTTTAACATATATTGTAATACCATCGTTTTGATTTAAGCATTTTTTACTGGCGTATGTCACATAGTTTTCAATTGGAGGAATTGGTTTGTCTTCATTCAGCCAACACTCCGTCAGTATTATAATGTCCATCTCACAGCATAACCTAGCTAATTGAGCCTGAAACCCGTCTAAGTTTTTGTATATGCTTCGGATGTTCTGAGTTATTATTTTTAGCGAATCCTTCGAGGTTTTTATGATGTCGTTACATATATTAGTATCACAGTGATGTGAAGATGCCACCGTGAAGTTATCTATTTGTGATGTGATGTTGGTGTTTGTATTAGCCATTGAGTACCGTTATAATTTCAGTGTTACACATTAATGTGCGGGGTTTCGTTTTAGGCGTGGTATGTATAGTCTTGTAGTAAAACAATGAGAGTGGATCCGTTCAGAGAGGAAGATATATGTGTGCTGATGTATGTATTTTTGTAGTATGGTTGTGTTTTGTGTATTGAGTTGTCATTATAGTATTTGGTTGAATTATGTTTGTGTGTTATACAATAACAGAGCTGGTGCAGATAAAAAACTAAAACATTTACAAATAAGTAAGTGGAACAAGCAACACCGTAGCCCAGTCATTGTTCTAAGTTCGGTTTAAGGTCATCTTCGCCTTTAATGAGCATGTGTTGAGTCCCCTCCCTTTGTCGAAGGAACACTTTTCCAAAAGATGTCCAGCAAAACTTGAAATTATTTTCACTAGCAAATTTCCTTGCTAAAAAGAATAATCGCTGTGACTTCATCGTCAGGCTCTCTGATATATAAATAGGTTTTATGTCACCTGGTATATTTATATGGGAGGTGTTTAATTTTCCCTGAGCATTCCTGCGATTGTAATTGCGCACTTTCTGCAGAATATTTTCCTTTGTAGTCACGGAGGTGAAGTCAACTACAATAGATGATCCACCACTTTTTTTACTCAAACGAAAGATATCCTTAACTTCATACCTTTCTAGCGGGATTTCCAGAAATTTTGCTGTTTCCGATAATACATTACGCAGATCCTCTTTATTTTCTCCTTCCTTTCCTGGTACATTTCTAATTTCTATCTTTGTGACACATAATATTCTTTCTAAATTCTCCACCTTGTCTTCCAGCTGATTTATATAGGCACGGTCAGCTTTCCGGTCTCTTTCAGTATCATCCAACCTTATTTTCATATCGTCGTATTGCTTACTTACAAATTCTATGGATTTTTGCAACTCTGCATTTTGCGCTATAATTTCAGCCATGGATTTTTGAAGCGACGTAAATTTGTTTTCGGTTTGAGCAGTAGACGCTTTTAGTAAATCACGGATCTCCTGCATGAAATCGACAAGCTCATGATCGCATTTACGTTTTGGATTACGTGATGTAACGTTTGACACATCCATGCTACTTAAATTTGGAGCAGAACCGGATAAACTAATAGTTGGATTAATTGTCTTAATAGTTCCGGCGTCGGCGTCGCTAGCGTTAGACGCTGCCGGCGACATGGATGGAGGTGGCGTACGTCTCATATTGTTATTGCTTGCGTAGTAGGTACCTTATAGTGTGCGGCGTATGAGCTGTGCGCGTAGGTCCCAAGAAGCGGCAATTCTGAGTTGTAGGTGAGTCACAGCAGTGCGCGCAGTCGTTGTACAAGCGGGACAGCAATTATGGGTGGCGTACCGTTCTCGCGGAGGTGAAGGCGGGAGCGCGGTTAGCACACACAGCGTACTTTGTGACCGGCGAATATAATCTTGACCCTACGCGAATTTGGCCACTTCCAGTATTCACATACAGGTGACAATTCGGTATTATAGAATGCAAAACTACTTTAAATAATTATTTTATTTTTGGCACACGTCTACTCTCGATCGCAGTCTCGGGTGAAGGACAAAGATACACGAGTATGAAAATCGTCTCGTTTCTAAATAATAACAGCCGCACGGATCGACCGATGGCTTAGCTACGCTTCCCGAGGTCAGTTTGTGGATGGGTAACCATCAGTTACGTATCGATGCCCCTCCGTGCTTCGGAAAGCACGTTGAGCCGTTATTCCCGGTTATCATTTTAGATATTTGACAGTCGTTACGGGTCGTCAGAAGCCCGAAAGTCTGATAACCAGTCTTATCAAGGGGTATCGTAATACCCAGTAACTGGTCTATGGAGGTCAGATAGGCAGTCGCTCCTTGTAAAATACTGGTATTCAGCTGCATCCGAAGCCGACCCCAACATAGTTGGGAAAAGGCTAGGCAGTTGATGGATGACACAAGTATACAAATGTAAGATTAGCAATGAATGTGATCATTAAGATTAAGATTCCAATGGAGTGGACTATAAATAGAACTAAATTGGTCCTAAGTTCTAAGCTAGTCCTAGGCCCTAAAACATACAGGGTGTCAAGGACATCGACGCAAAAATTTAAACCATGGATTCAGTACGTGATTCTGAACACCCCTGCGTTGAAATTTTTCGTCGGTTATAAAAAAATCTGCTGTTTCATTGAAAAGTGCAATACCTACGCGGTCAAAATGTATGGAACAGCTGTTTTTTTTTAATAACCGACGAAAAATTTCAAAAGGCCGGAAGACATCGTGGCCCCCCGGCATCATGGCAACTGAAGGAACACGGGTGGGTTTTAGTCAGTAAGAGTCTGACACGCCCTCCCGCTCCACCCAGAGCGGGAGAAGTTATTTGATACTTTCCCACCCAAAAAAAGGGGGTTCAAAATCATGTACTGAATCCATGGTTTCAGTTTTCGTGTCGATGTCCCTGCCACCCCGTATAACTAAGGTAATCAAATACCTAAACTCTATTATTATAACCTTGTTTCCAATTGATTAAACAAACATCAATATTAAGCAAGTGTAAAAAGTTAATTTTAGAGTGACTAGTACTGTTTAAAAAGTCATAAAAAAAATGAAGTTGTAGCGTAAACTGAACCTTATGTGTAGGCATTACAGTTGTTTTTCCTAAAACTAATGTTTGTTTACATGTTTGGCAAATTAATTCAGAACGTAGACTAGGTATAATATTATAGACCTCAACCAAAATTCTATCAAAGGGTTTGGCTGGATGATTTAAAAGATTCTGTGATCTAATAATAATATATAGAGGTGTAATACGGAGTTGAATTTCATTATTAATACATCCAGCGACATTGTGGCTGATCCAGGTTAAGATGGCGCAATGAGTTTGACGCCTATACAGGCAGGATTGGTCCACACTAGCTAAAGACAAAGAGGAGTGGAAAGGAGAACGGGAGGATTTTGCCCTTCAGTGTGGGACAACACCAGCTGAAAATAATTCCGCAAAAAACTTATGAACCCTATTCATAACATTTGATCACATTTATTGCTGTCGTCTTACGTATAATAATCACTCAAAAAAAAAACTGAGTAGGTACCTATGTATTATTTATTAATTAATTAAAAATCTGTTGTTGTATTTTCTTTTATATTGTTTTTGTATTGTCTTCCTATGGTAAAGTAGCTCTTATTTAACTTTCATTGTAACAAAAAATAAGTTCATTTTAAATCACTTTAAATTAATTCTCCTAATTGGTATGTATTTTTTATCTATGTATAAGCTGTGTACTTCGACCATACTAATAGATATATAAGTTCTTTTATGTAATATGTTATTAGTGAATAAGTCGTTGGAGTACCTATGCAAAAATAAATAAATAAAATATAAAAACTTTTTACAAAAAAAAAACAACCGGCTACCAAAAAAACACTACAAAGCGAAAAATAACTTTAATTTCGGAAGTCGGTGTCTGGTTTTGAATTTTCGTTTTTTGCCACCGACTTCCGAAATTAAAGTTATTTTCACTTTGTAGTCTCTTTTTTGGAAGTCGGTTTTTTTTTTTTGTAAAAAGTTTTTATTTTTCACTTTTTAGTTGTGGTATTTACCCCACACAAATTCGAATACCACTACTTGCTATGTAACTAACAGTGAGAGGAACTTAACATATCATCCACATAATAAGTGGGAAAAAATCCGTATTATTGAAGCTAACTCAAAAACTAACCAAGCAAAGTTATTAAAATTTATATGGGACCACCTCTGAAGTATAACCTACCAAACAAAAACAGAATCATTAAAATCAATTCATAATTGGCCGAGTTATCGCGTAACAAACATACAAAAATAAAAATAAAACATACAGTTGAATTGAGAACCTCCTCCTTTTGGAAGTCGGTTAAAAATAATTCATTCTGAAATAACTTGCTCGTTATTTTTCTAAATCAAAAGCTTTCGTTTCCTCATGAATTATTTTTGTTTATTAACTTTTCACTGTGAAGTACCCTTAGTGGAACAACAGAAATGGGCCCAAAATGCCATTCCGGGTGGCTAACCGGGTTCTATTGGGACGGGTCACTTTATATTAACCATGCGATTTAAACGGGACTCCCAGACCCCAGTCCCACTGAAAAGTTGGCTTTTTGCGGTCTCTCGGACCCCTATAAAGAGTTAAGACCAAATTTGTCGTTTGATATTAATGTACAATTTAAAAGGTTGTTTCGAAAAAGGTGTTTTAATTATTCTGAAATGTTAATGGGGTATTTGCGGCTTTTCTTTTGTGGTTTTGCTTTTAGAACGTTTGCGAGGAGGCTTTGTTTTTAAGCTCTTTTAAAAATTCAAGTACCAAAGGTCTGTAATGTAGGTAGTTAAATTGGCAATATCGGGAATCCTAACTAATAGTACTATAAATTCAAAAGTGAGTTTGTTTGATTCGTTCGCTTTCACGCTAAAACGGCTGAATGGATTTGGATGATATTTGACACATGACTTTATTAGGACCTGGGTAAGATATAAAATCTTACTTTTTATCCCGGCAGTACGTTCCCGTGGGATAATTTGCGACATCCACGCGGGAGAAGCCTCTGGCAAAAGCTAAAATTTATGTTTTGAAGTGAAAACTTCTTTAGGCGCGTTGTGCATTTTTGAGATGCATTTTTGAGGACTAAATCATTGATTTTGCGACACCATGACGATACCTCATTTTTGTAAATGCAATTGTGTTCTTTATTTATATTATGTTACGGACAAGTATTCTGTGCAAATATTTATACTTTAAAGGTTTTGTGAACGCAATTGTGCTCTTTATTTAGATAAGGTTACGGACCAATATTCTATACAAGTATTTTTCTTCCACCAAGGCGATCTTGTTTAAGTTTTCACTTCTGTCGGCACTCCCGGAGTACCAGAACTTTTTTTAACTGTAAAATTTACATGGACATGGTATGGTATACGTGAAATCTCAAAGTCATCATCAATCTCCTGCCCTTATCCACGGATTAATTTGCCCTTATCCACATTTTAGAAATACGAAGCTACAAGCCTACAAGTAGGTATGCGGCGGCGGGTTCGACTTGTCGAATTCAGTGGGCGTAACGTAGCCAGAGGATATAAGAGTTACGCGATAGAACTTCTAGGTGAATATAACTGTCGGTAAATCGCGCTGTGCGACCTGAATTGCACTTTATTGTGTCGTAGCAAGAGTTGCTTATTATTTAAATAATTTTGTAACCATTTGTACTAATCTGTGCCTTATCCCAATTAATTTGGGGTCACTGTAACATATCTTTTTCTTCCATACTTCTCTGTTAGTTGTCATCGCGATATGTCACCTTTCTAGTCATATCATCTTTTACGAGAAATATCAAAGTAATGGTGAGCAAAATGTTTCAACCAGACTATTTTTCCTTCCTGCGTGGTGTAAATTAATGTTAATTTACTTTTATAAAGTTTGTAAATATGTGACCACCATGTATCTATCACATAATTAATTTATATGTCAACGCTTCAGTTTTAATTCTTTTTACATATTGTGGTGTAGTAATTTTATTGTAGGTGCATCGTCATCACATAAATATAATTATTTAACTAAAAGACCTGTATAAATTCAAAAGTCATTTATTCAAACTAGGCTATTCGAAAAGTGCTGATGAGTTCTCATAAGCACTTTTCGAACGTCAAAATTACATAAGATAGTCCCCTAAAACGCCCACCCTTCACCACTTCCTAGTGCCTTTGGCTGGGAAGAAGAAGTGGCGCAACAAACTCCCCAGCAGCACAGCTATTTAAGTTAGAAAAAAATGATTCCATGCAAAATAATTTACATATACAACACAAAACATAATTTAAATAATAAAATAATGGCCACATGTCAGCTAGCACACGCCAATATACCAACCATACATAAAAAAATATTGTAAAACATTTTAAAGAGTAACGGTGAAGTTTCTTGCCCATTCTTGTCCATACGAATACTACCTTTGGAGAATTAATTCCATTTTTTTGTAAAATTTGATATCAAAAGTGCCTTTTGGGGGCCTATTTAAAATAAATGATTTGACTTTGACTTTATCATCTTTTAATCATCTAAACAAAATGACTGGAAGAAAATTATGGAGAAATTCAAATTCAAATTCAAAAGTCATTTATTCAAACTAGGCTGAGAATCAGCACTTTTTAAACGTCAAAATTACATAAGACAGTCCCCCAAAAACGCCCACCCTTCACCACTTCCTAGTGCCTTTAGCTGGAAAGAAGTGGCGCAACAAACTCCCCAGCAGCAAAAACTCCTTTACGCACTAATCCGGAATAATAAGTACCTATTTACAACTTGTACATCGTATATCATACCCACATAGGCATATTTTATCTTTAACGTCATAGGTGGCATTACTTACCGTTCTAAGCTATTACACGTTCTTCGTATACGACCAGGGATTTCCGTCAATTCGGCGATAAAAGTAATCCCTATACACAAAATCTGCATTATACTATATTATTGCATAGTGTACGGTCAACCGCACGTCCGTGAGAAAATAAGAAGATAAAGATAAAATATATTTTATTTTGCAAATATGGGTAGGTACAAGATATGCAATAGGTTCAGCCATATTTAACCAGTAGGCATGCAAAAGTTTGTTTTTTAAAGTGAAACTTTTATTACATCGTCTCAAACTTTTTCGTCTGTGTGTTGCATGTCGCGTGACGGTCGGCCGCGGAGTAGGGATAAAGTGAAAGGCGCTGTCAGAGCAGCCAAGGCCAATATGGCGGCGCCTATAGAAGTTTCACTTTTACCGTGGTTTCATAAAACCACACAATCCTTTTTTTTAATAAATACACTAAACTAAGCTACAACATTTTTACAAACAGAACAAAAAAAACAATACAAAAACTAAACTTAATTCTTATTTTTAAACATTACAAACAGTCAAAGTTGTAAAATGTTTTTCACTCAATTTTTACGTTATAGTATGTTTTGACTGTCAAGAAGCTTCGAAGCTTTTTTAAAATAACGACAGTGGCAATTCTTTATTTTTTTTGGTATTTTATCATAATTACTGGTCGACCAAGCTTCGCTCGGGTGAAAATAGATAAATATATCGTCCAGGTAGGTATACCAACGTTGTATCACATTCCCGAGGCTGTGAAAATAGAGAATACGATTTTTCCCAGATATGAGACCTAGCTATCGATTTTTCCTCCCCATAAACCGCTATATTGCAAATTTCATCGGAAACGTTAGAGCCGTTGTCGAGAACGTGATTACAAACATATATCTACATATATCCAGATATTGCTCATTTAAGACGCAGATATATGACAGTGACCTTGAATGGTTAGCTTGCGTGTTCTGTACTGAGATCACGCAACGCGTCGTACGTTCAGCCAGTAATAGGACTCGCCCATCAAGGAGCGCTGACCCAAATTAGACGCATTATTAATTTATTATACGTAAAACAAAAAGTATTTTAATAAAACACGTATACTAAACGATCAATAATTTAATTATCTTTAAAATGATGAAGTTTTCAGACAAATACGCTTGATAAATTTTGCGTCATTCTCAGTTTTTTATCCGCGTTAGACATAACTTTACAAATTAATTTCATTATGTAATATAAACATAATCAAAAATATGTCTATACTAAAATATTAAAAAAATGCTTTAATTTAACATATATTTTTTCCAAATCACTAACACTACTCGTTTAGACGTCATCTTCAGTATAAAATCATTAAAAGTCAGTTATCGTCCCCTTAATAGTATCCTATAGGATAGGATATAAATGACCGCCATGCAGTAAATGGTTTTCAAGACCAAATTTGGTTTTGCTAGTCATCAGAGAGCTCACGAAAGGAAAAAAGAAAATTAGTCTGGGTCGCTGTCGCCGGATACGGTGAAGAGGACTATATATGTATACTTTTGCGCATTAGTGCTGTCTTAGCGGACTGATGACATATTAGGTATAACTACAAAAACCTTACTTCCGTAACAAAATAAAACCGCTTTTCTTGTTATATTGCTTACTAGCTGCGCCCCGCGGTTTCACCCGCATAAGTCTCGATCCCGTGGGAAAAAAAAAAGTATCCTATGTTCTTTTCCAGGGCATCATCTATATGTGTGCCAAATTTCATCCAAATCCGTTCAGCCGTTTTAGCGTGAAAGCGTAACAAACAAACTTACTTTCGCATTTATAATATTAAGGATTGTACCATGATGTGCACTTGAATGTATGTACATGCAATTTTTATCATACGGTTAAGGGCTGCCGCAAGATTTTTGAAGGGATATAGTCGGGGAGTCGGGGAGTTGCATAGTGCATAGGCAAGGAGTCAAGGAGATACATAGCGTTGCGCTACGTCAAAAATAACACCTTACAGCCAAGCGGTGGACAACGATGACTGGCGCTGCGGGCGGCTGGGGTACAGGGTGTTTGCTTTTCGGAGAAGGTAAAATGTTGTTCAAACGTCGGATATCTATGAGTGAATTTTATTGAATCCTAAAAACGGAGTCAGCTACGTGACCCCGAAATATGCTACGCCGAATAATGCAGCATCGAAAGTATGCAATAACGAACGAATAATATAGAAACAAAACTCACAAGACATTCAAAAATGTAAGCAAGAAGTTGCTTTAAAGACACCGTCCGTTTTGTTCACAGTTTTACGGACACAGAAAATAAAACTGGACTCAAGGACTTGCTTTGCTTTAAGGACATTTTAAGTAAATTGTGCAACTTGAAAGAAAAATCATACAGGATAAAAAAATGTGTCACCTTAACAAAACTGCAAAATGCAAAAAGACTTATACCTATTTAAATTAAAAATTAATCGCAACTGTTCTAAAACCACTAAAACTATGTAAAGATACTCTTTCGAAACACCCTGTACACAGAATGTAAGTTTATAATGTGAAGGAGCAAGCGATCGAGCGATAAAACGAGATATAAGCGATTTTATTCAGTGCCCAGCATTTGATTTATATCTATATTGTGAGATCGAACCATTGAATATAATATAAAATACTACCCGGTATACGGAACCAGTTAGGTACATTTGAGTTTGTGAGGTAGTATAGTAACTATGATTATTTGTTGTTACATGTATACCTACCTAATGTAGTTTGAATGTTCTATTTTAACGTACTTTTTTTTTGGGTGGGAAATTATCAAATAACTTCTCCCACTCTGGGCGGAGCGGGAGGGCGTGTCAGACTCTTACTGACTAAAATCCATCCGTATTTCTTCGGTTGCCCTGTTGCCGGGGGCCACGATTTCCCTATCGGTTTTCTTCGAACCCCCGGCAGGCATTGGCCCTAGCGGACCCCGTCAATTCTGCTGACATCTCTTTGAGGCGCGCGTGGAACACATCGCGCCGTCGACCCGGGCTTGGTCCTTCCTAAACTCCATTTGAAATAAGATTAGACATTTAACTAAACCTATTTTACAGTCCGTTCAACCGATTTTGACTTCTATTGCGATGGTGGCATGACAAATGACAACTGCAGTAAACAGTTGGTATTGTAACTACTTTTTTTGCTTTTAATGCCATCCTTATGCCTACGGTATAGAAGTCAAAATCTGTTGAACGGACTCTAAAAAAGGTTTGTTTAAATATCTAATCTTATTTCAAATGGAGTATAAGTAAATTTGCCGAACGGCAATGGAGAGGACGATATGCTTGGAGTTTCCCTACGTGATCGAATCAGAAATGAAGAGATCCGCAGGAGAACAGAGGTAACCAACACAGCCCGAAGAATTGCCAAACTTAAATGGCACTGGGCAGGGCATTGCTTGCAGAAAAGATACTCAATCAATCTACCTAGCCTTTTCCCAACTATGTTGGGGTCGGCTTCCAGTCTAACCAGATGCAGCTGAATACCAGTATTTACATAGAGCGAATGCCTATCTGACCTTCACAACCCAGTAACTAGGTAATACGATACCCCTTTGTAAGATTGGTTGTCAAACTTTCGGGCTTCTGACGACCCGGTTTTATCCGCACAAGTCTCGATCCCGTATGAATATCGGGATAAAAATATCCTGTGTCCTAATTCAGGTCATGGTCTACCTATGTGCCAAATTTTATCCAAATCTATTCAGCCGTTTTAGCGTGAAAGCGTAACAAAGAAATAAACAAACACACTTTCGCGTTTATAATATTTGTTAGGATTAAGATTATCTTGTATTTTTCATGATAAGTGAATTGTATATTTTTTGAGGGATAAATGCTTTAAATCGTAGATAAATTGCTGGAAAAACCATCAATACGGAAATTCGAATGCTAAAAGAAATATTGTATGAGCGCTTCCTGCGACATTTGTTTTACACCCTACCCAACAAAAGTAATCAAAAGTTTATAATCTATCTTCTAAAAAAACCATTCGAAAGTAATCTCTTCCACATTGATACACAGAAAACATTCGATAAAAACTCGCATGGCATCTTTTTGATTACATTTTTCGGATGCTACCTACCTGAAAAGTTTTTAAACACTTTGATTGGAAATTGCTGCTCGGCCACCATGAAACTTTGCTTTATGGTTACACATAGATTGACAATTGATTTGTTCCGTGACGTCATTTTTGCCTGAAGGCTGAAGTGAGGACAGCTTGGATTGAATGGTTTTCTCTACTCTGTCGCTCTGTGATGTTTTAGTTTGGGATTATACATTGTACTTGAAAAAGGAACATTGTAGTATATTTGGAGTGCGAATGATAACATAACATCACGCCTTTTTTCCCCGAAGGGTTGGGCAGAGGTGGCCCTGTAGCAGTTACACTCACAATTCGCCAGTTATGTTTAAGTCCCATGTAATAGGGGGCGAGCCTATTGCCATCAACCGGGCACAAATCTAGACTCCGGGCTGCTACTGAGAAATTTCAGATAGAAAAACCTAATAACACTTTGCCCGACCCGGGAATCGAACCCAGGACCTCATGCTCAGCAGTAGCACTGGCGACCACTAGACCAACGAGCCAGTCAGTGCGAACGTTCTTGTAAAGATGTAGATTAAGCATAATCAGCCTATAATTTTCCCACTGCTGGGACACAGGCCTCCTCTCTTCGAATGGGAGTGGACTGTAATCCACCACGGGCCCAATCCGGGATGGTAGATGTCACATGTCTTTGAATTTTTGGTTCTACGACATGCCGGTTTCCTCACGATGTTTTCCTTCAACTTTTTGAGAGCAATGGCGATGAAAATGTTTTGCACAAAGTAAAGCGCCTGTCTAGGTTCGAACCCATGACCTACAACTCGGAAGTCGGGGCCGTTATCAGTGGGCTACCACTGCTCTCAATAATAAATGGAAAAATATAATAAAGTGCTACCATTTCATTGCACTATCGACTACAAAGTCGGTCAAATACCTTTCGCAGCCATCGTAGGCGCTGGCTTGTGAACGGTGAGCAATGGGTAGGTCGCCGTCCGATAAGGACCCAGACCTGGGTCGACGGCACGTTGTGTTCCACGCGCGCCTCAAAGAGATGTCAGGAGAAATGACGGGGTCCGATAGGGCCGCAATTTTTTTTTAAATAACCGACGAAAATTTTCAACGTAGGGGAGTTCAGAATCATGTACTGAATCGGGGTAACAGTTTTCGCGTCGATGTCCCGGACACTTCTTTTACCAATACATATTCTAATTGATTTCAACTAGACTTAAAGCCTTTATAGTTGCGATAAAATTAGACCGGCAACTACTATACAATCATTGAAAAGACATCAATTTTAAATCGAATCATCACTGAAATGCCAAAAACAGTCTCATAAATCGCAAGTTCTTTAACAAAACAACATGCCTATATATGAAAGCATCTCCATTACTAACCCCAAGTTCTTTCAAACATCTAAATTTAAACTAACACTGTCCAAATGAAGACATCGCGAAACCCTTAAGGAAGCCGCTGGATGTCCAATTAATTAGAAGGCCGATCGCGATAGCAACTGTTGCTATTAATCAGGAGATCGATCGACATTGATAGCCAGCGCTTGCTACCAGCCACACAATTTGGATGTACTAGGGTAGCAGAAATGGGAAACGGTAGATGAGTTTAACGTAACCTATTTGTTTCACGTTTTGAATACTCCAATCTTATTGGGACTTATATGTTTGAGCCATTTGGGGTTGAAACACTAGGGCCGAGTGCCCACCCAGTTTTTTAAGACATCGCCAAGCAGCTGATCGACTCTTCACGTGACCTATTTTTTGGCCAAAGAATCAGCGTTGCCATACAACGTGGCAATGCTGCCAGCCTATTGGGCACTTTTTCTATTGACAGTGATGCGTATAAATTTTTTGATGCCTTATGTTTATTCCCCCCCCCCCCTTTTTAGGGTTCCGTTGCCAAATGGCAAAAAACGGAACCCTTATAGATTCGTCATGTCTGTCTGTCTGTCCGTGCATATGTCACAGCCACTTTTTTCCGAAACTATAAGAGATATGCTGTTGAATCTTGGTAAGTAGATGTATTCTGTGAACCGCATTAAGATTTTCACACAAAAATAGAAAAAAAAAACAAATAATTTTGGAGTTCCCCATACTTAGAACTGAAACTCAATTTTTTTTTTTCATCAATCCCATACTTGTGGGGTATCTATGGATAGGTCTTCAAAAATGATATAGAGGTTTCTAATATCATTTTTTTCTAAACTGAATAGTTTGCGCGAGAGACACTTCCAAAGTGGTAAAATGTGTGTCCCCCCCCCTGTAACTTCTAAAATAAGAGAATGATAAAACAAAAAAAATATATGATGTACATTACCATGTAAACTTCCACCGAAAATTGGTTTGAACGAGATCTAACGAGTAGTTTTTTTTAATACGTCATAAATCGTAAACCGTAATTTACCTTTCATTCAATGTTATTTGCTGCTACGGAACCCTTCATGGGCGAGTACGACTCGCACTTGGCCGCCTTTTTGTATACTTGTACATATTATTATTTTAAATCTGTTAGTTTTTAAATCATGTAAATATGTGTGTGTAAATAAAGAATGAATTCACCGTTTTAAATTGGTATAAAATTTGCACCAATATGGATGAGCTTCAGAGTAAATTAATATACATAGGAATTTAATGGAATGGTGTGATGGAACTTATAATAACGGGCTCACAATGAGGATGTACTAGGGTAGCAGAAATTGGTGGAAATTGGAATTGGTATACAGTTATAGTACAGTCTGTCTATTTTCTTAATGTCCCTCGGGAATCATTGCATTTCCGAATACAAACGAATGCCAATTTCCATGTCCATCAATTATTAGATTTATCGTGTATAATAATTTGAATTCAAAACTAAGTACTTTATTGTTGATTTGTTTTGATTCCGTGTGAACTACATATAAAGAGCTATAAAACTATTTTCGTGCCTGCTACTTTAGCGGCTTTCTTCCCATTTTTTAAATAAATTACATTAAGTTAAAAGAGTATATTAACAACTCTATATAGGTACTTCTAAGTCGATTGAGAGCGTCCGGTCCGGACCAAGTGCAAAGGGCAACTGATAGAAATCCGACGACTGACGAAACACGAAGTTTGCCGAGGGACTTTAAGAAAAACAGTTCTGATTAGGTAACACATCTACCATTTCCTCCAATTGCAATAATGTGTGAGCTTCTGAATCTATCTAGATATAGCCTCTGAATAACTAGCTGCGCTCCATGGTTTCACCCGCATAAGTCTCGATCCCGTGGGAATATCGGGATTTAAAGTATTTATGTCCTAACCCAGTGCCCTAATTGCGTAATACACGATCGATCACAATTTGTTTTGATTTGAAACAGATTGCTAATCCATTGCTTCATAAGTTGGCAAAAAAATCTGCTCAACAACGTAAATAGCGCAAAGAATGTTGTTGAACTGTCAAAATGTAACAAATTTGACATTATCGTTTACAAAATAAGTTACGTAATTAAAGTACAGGTTATGGTCTAACCATGTGCCAAATTTCATCTAAATCTGTTCAGCCGTTTTAGCATGTAAGCGTAACAAATAAACAAATTCACTTTCGCATTTATAATATTAGTTAGGATGGAGAAATATACAACAAAGTTAAAATAACTATTTTATTTAAAAATAAAAGCTTTAAAAAAACAGTGGTACTCCGGGAGAAGTGAAAACTTGAACAATTTTAATAAATACTTCCAAAACCTTTATACTAAAAATACTTGCATAGAACATCCGTAACGTAATATACATAAAGAGCACAATTGCGTTTAAAAAAATAGATGTCGTTGCAGTGTCGCGAAATCAATGGTTTAGTCTCATCTCAAAAATGCCCAGCGCGCCTAAAAAAGTTTTCACTTCAATAACAAAATAAATACAAATTGCACTTAAAACTAAGTAGTTCTAAATCTCGTGGTTACGTTTACCGCGAATATCCATAAAGCCAATGTGTTCGTCTCCGGTTTCATATCGCATGCATTCGTCATGTTCGGGTTATCAAGACGACACGAACCTTTGTTGAAACCCGTTACATGTGGCGAAAGCGTAAAGGTGACAACACATACTCAAGTATAAACTCAAACTCAAACTCAAAGTATTTATTTCAAATAAACCAATTACAGGTACTTTTGAATTGTCAAGGGGTCGGTCAGTTAGAAAAATGAAGCTAGTTGCCTATTCCAAAGCGTAGAGGTACCTATGGAGAAGAACGGGCAAGAAACTCCACGGACACTCTTTTTAACCGACTTCCAAAAAGGAGGAGGTTATATGTTCGTCGCGTATGTTTGTTTTTTTTTTTTTTTTTTATGTATGTCCACCGATTTCTCCGTCAATTGTGGACCGATTTTGAAAATTCTTTTTTTGTTTGAAAGGGTGTGCTTTCGAATTGGTCCCATATAAATTTTATTAACTTTGCTTGGATAGTTTTTGAGTTAGCTACAAAATACGTATTTTTTTCCCATTTAGTACGTAGGTGATCTGATAAGTTTCTGTCACTGGTAGCAGGTAGTGGTATTCGAATGTGTGTGGGGTAGGTACCACAACTAAAAAATGAAAAATAAAAACTTTTTACAAAAAAAAACAACCGACCTCCAAAAAAAAAAAACATTAAAAAGTGAAAAATAACTTTAATTTCGGAAGTCGGTGGCAAAAAACAAAAATACAAAACCCAAGACACCGACTTCCGAAATTAAAGTTATTTTTCACTTTTTAATGTTTTTTTTTTTGGAGGTCGGTTGTTTTTTTTTTAAATCAAAATATTGTTACAAAATATTGGTTACATCATTCGTGTTGAATTTATACATGTGAGAACAATGTAGAAAGACGTGCACGTTAAAAGCGTCCGTAATAAAAATATAATAACAATTCAAAAATTTTAATAAATTAAAATAAAATAAACCGTGGCAGCTAAGAGATGACCAGTCCCTACTGACGGCGCCCGTTCACGAACATGACGCATGGATCAGCACCATTTAGCTCAACCATTTTGAAGGGAACTTAATGATCCAACACACACGCCACCATCAGCGAGACATTTGAGTGAGCATGACATACTCTCAGCCGCCAGGGCACATTCAAGTCAATGAAAGACGTACCCAGTAAATGGTAGCTTTATGGAATGTACAACATGGTCACAGTACTCACACATGTGATATGCAATTATACAATACAAAGAAATTGAATTTATACAAAGAAAAGATAGTTTTACAATCTTCAGCAGCAATAAATGTTTACAAAACTAACTAAGCGCCAAAGTACGTTGCAAAAAAAGAATTCAAAATACCTCTTAGACGCTTAGCAAGTACCTTAAACAGTTGCACGGTGAAATTGATCATGTTTTGCCATCTTTAGGGTCTCATCGTGCAAAGACCAGTGTTTTGATATCCCTAATGGCACCGGTAACCCGTTAAACTTCTGGTTTAAGATGTGATACGATCTCGAGTGAGTCGAGCCGGCAGACACCGCCTTAACAACTGAATTGTTAATTAATTATACGTATAAATGTGCAACTGGTTTTACTAAAGTGCTCTGCACTGTATTTTATTTATTTTTTTGCACGAAGGTACTGCTACTGTATTTGAGGGACTGAGTTATTATCTGGTCGCGAAATTTTATTGCAAAAATGGTTTTTGGAAGTCTTTTGAATAAGTTGGCCTAAAGCAACATACGAATAATACAAGCTTTCATCAGTATGTCGCAAAATATTCTAAAACTTTTAAAAGTGTGTGCAAAATAGCTAAAGCTCTTTACATTAGCAATAAAATAAAATCAGCTGATGATAAAATAAAAACTACCTGGCAAATAATAAATAATGAAACAGGTAGGAAAAAACAGCGTAATACTGAATTAAATTTAGAGACAGCACGTGGCCCCATCAACTCAGATGTAGAAATAGCTCAGGAATTTGAAAACTTTTTTGCTAATGTTCCCCTTAAAACTACCGAAAACTTAAATTCATCACCCGCGCTTTCTGCCGCCTTACTTAGAAATAATGTAAAAGCATGCCCTTTAGAGTTTAGGTTTCAGCATACAAACCCCCAGGCTGTTATAAAAGCTTTTAAAGATCTTAAAATTAAATCAACAGAAGATCTATGGGGAATGTCTGTAAAAGTCTGTAAATCTATCATCGAAACCATTGCGCCCTATTTAGCTTTCATATTTAACACCAGTGTAGACCAAGGAGTCTTTCCGGATCTCATGAAACTCAGTAAAGTAGTTCCTTTGTTCAAGTCCGGTGATAGTAAGGAACCCAACAATTATAGGCCCGTGTCAATTCTGCCAGTTCTCAGTAAAGTGTTTGAAAAGTTGATGCTTAATCAAATGTTACGTCACTTTAATAAAAATTCCATCTTTCATGAACAACAGTACGGTTTCACCAAAGGGCGTTGTACCACTGACGCCGGTGTCACCCTAATAAAGAACATTTTTAATGCCTGGGAAGAAGCACATGATGCCATTGGAATCTTTTGCGACCTCTCGAAGGCGTTCGATTGCGTAAACCATGAAACACTTCTGCTAAAACTAGAACACTATGGGATTAGGAATACAGCTCTTGATTTACTGAGATCATACCTGAAAGATAGAAAGATTAAAGTTCAAGTGAACGGCGTAAACTCATTGGGGTCTGAAATGGCAATGGGTGTTCCTCAAGGTTCGATATTGGGTCCATTCCTCTTTTTAGTTTACATTAACGATTTACCCCAATTACTTCAAAATCAACTGAAGATGGTGTTATTTGCAGATGACACATCATTGATCTTTAAAATAGATCGACGGTCACAAAATCTTGACGACGTGAATAACTCTATTCTTCAGGTCCAAGATTGGTTTACGGTAAATAATTTGGTACTAAATGAGAAAAAAACCAAGTGCATTAGATTTAAATTACCGAATGTTAAAAGTAGCGAATGTGACATCATATTGAATGGAGAAAAACTGGAATTTATTAATCAAACAGTTTTCCTAGGAATCACGCTGGACGAGAAATTACAATGGGGACCTCATATAACATCTCTTGCGGGGCGGCTAAGCTCGGCCGCTTATGCTATTAGAAAGATAAGACAGTTAACAGATGTAGAAACCGCACGTTTGGTATATTTTAGCTACTTTCACAGCATTATGTCATATGGCATTTTACTGTGGGGTCGGGCTGCTGACATTGAATCCGTCTTTATTTTACAAAAGAGGGCTGTCAGAGCCATTTATAACCTATGTCATCGCGAATCTCTCAGGGAACTTTTTAAAAGGATTAATATTATGACGGTACCTTGCCAATTCATTTATGAAAATATTATGTATGTAAGGAAAAATCCACATCTCTTTAATAAAATAAGTGATAGACATAATTTTAATACTAGAAATAAAGATAAACTAGATCAACCATTTTTCAGGTTATCTAAAGTACATACATCTTTTATGGGGTACTGTGTTAAATGTTACAACAAAATACCTTGTGACATATTGCAATTAAATGAAAGAAAATTTAAAACTCATATAAAAAGTACACTTTGTAAACAAGCATATTACAAATTAGAGGATTATATCCAAGATAAGAGTGCTTGGAAACATGCTGGTCCTGCTCCATAGGACAATTTAGAATCAAGACAAAATCAAACTGGTTGCTAATGTAATTGTAAAATTTATTACTTTGTGTTTTATGACATTGATTTTACATTCTGTAATTACTTCCTTACACACTGACTTATTAATTGTAAAATTTTAGGAAAATCATCTACTTTTACAATGTTTGTAAATATGTGAGAACCATGTATCTATCACAAATTAAATTATCTCTCGTTGCTTCATTTTTAATTGTTTTTACCTATTGTGGTATAGTAATTTTATTCTAGGTGCATCGTCTTCACATATAATAATTATTTAACAAATGTACGTACATATACAAACAATATTGTAAAACATTTTAAAAGAGTAACGGTGGAGTTTCTTGCCCATTCTTCTCCATACGAAAACTACCTTTTGGAAGGGGCGACTAGAATCAATTTTATTATTTTGTAATTTTTGACGTTCAAAAGTGCCATACATGGGCCTATTTGAAATAAATGATTTGACTTTGACTTTGACTTTGAAGTGGTTTTAAAAATTGATTGACAAATAATTTGGCAGCATCAATGATTAAAAAAAATACAGTTTTATGGTTGACATTAGGTATAATATTATCGTCCTTTTTTTGATAAGATTATATATTTATACTTATTTATAGAAACATATATATATTTATTTATTTTTATCGTAAGTATTATAATAATAAGTAATAAGTAATTTTGAAATAAAAAAACAGTACCATAGTGACAAACTACATATATCCATGAAATTAAAATGTTTTTTAAATCTCACTTTTTCTAACAAAATAATGCTATTTATTAGCTTTTTTTTTCTATTAAAATTATTGTAATAGTATTAAATCACTCGTATAGGTAAACCTGTCATAAAATCGAATACAAGGCTTTTGGCTACCTTACCATATTTAATGTAATAAGAGGTAAAAATAAATAAATAAATAACAAAATAAATAATGTATATTTTATAATTTGCGTCTAATTTGTACAGAAACATATTTTTCCTTCTTTTCTATTCTTCTTTTATTTGAGAAAATATGCATTTGCAACTGGTTGGCTGGTAGTTTAATTCATGAAATAAGTCTTTTGAAACAATGACATTTAAAACTTTATAAAGAAAAATACAAATACCGGAACGGTAAAAAAATCTTACCGTTATAAAATTATAACCCAAGTACAGTATGACACAAGTTAGATGTAGCATCGGCAAAATTCGTAAAACCGATCACCATCCGAACTGAGTGCGCCTTCAAAATCATCAATCTTTATTACTACTTTAGGTGAAAATTATCTTTACGTAAACGCAATAACTTGTAAAGTCATACAACGTATAACCAAATACGTTGTAAAATTGAAATGACTGAATGCAAATTTTCAAATTCATGCTACATCTAAGTTGTGTCGTACTGTATCTGTATTTTAAATTCGCTTGTATTTAGTTTACTTATCTCAAACTGCACCGTATCATACTTAATCTTGTGTTAAATACATACATTCGTATAACAGCAAGAATCCCAGCTCACATTTAATTTAATTAACCGGCACCAAGTGAATTTGCCGCAAAACGCACCTATTATTACAACGTAATCAACGGCAAAAATACAAAAAAAGAACGCTTCACTTAAAAGAAAATTACGGCCATTAAAATCACGAAAAATATCTGGCATTCAACGGGTTCTGCCCATTGCCAGTATCACGGAGTATCACCTGATTAAATACTCAACTTTTTCCTCGGAACCGCTTCCAAATTCAAATTAAGACGTTAAAAGCGACCTGGAGCGTTGCTAATGAGAAGTTCTTTTTTTAATTTTTGCATAAACCCGTGGGAGGTACAATTTAATTCGTCGATAATGGACATTGAGCGTTCGATTTTGGTTAAATTTATATTGCGATAAAGATTATTTGTGCAAAAGGTTCACTGCCATGGAAAATGCAAAAATTCTGTCAATTACAGATGAATACAGACATAATATAACAGATTGTCACATATTAATACACATAATATTTTCGCTTATTTGACAAGTAAAATTTCGAGCAAAAATACCGTCCGCCAGCTATAATATCATTGCTTTTATTAGGTGGGTACTCTTTTTTTCTTTTGTGTTTTTTTACGCACCAAAACTGGTACTGTGAGTTAGCAATCAATCTGCCTTGCCTTTTCCCAGCTATGTTGGGGTCGGCTTCCAGTCTAACTGGATGCAGATGATCACCAGTATTTTACATGGAGCGACTGCCTATCTGACCTCCACAACCCAGTTACTAGGTAACACAATACTGGCAAGACTGATTGTCAGACTTTCGGGTTTCTGACTACCCCTACCGACTGTCAAAGATGAAGAATGACAGCTGGGACCAACTATACAGTGTGAGTCTTTATAATGTGCACATATCGAAATGAGGGAATCTATGCTTAATTTTAACGACAGAAAAAATATTTAAAAGAATCTAAATATTTTTGTTATACTTTTTATGGAATTAAAAAAAATTGTAACAAAACTGTGTAACTTTTAAACTGAATCAGCTATCGTGATAAAACAAACTCCATAATGATTGAAAGTAAGTAGGCGTCCACACAAAATTAAAATTGAGAAAAAAAACTACCCTCAATTGAAAAAAAAACATGTTTTTTTAGCAAAAATCTGTATTTTTTTCATCAATTTTTACAATAATTGTAAAATTTATAAATAAGATGCCCAAGAGAACTAAAAACAAAAAATTTTTTTGATACAATTTTCTTTTTTAAATCAGAAATATTTTTTTTACCATTTTTTCCGTCGATAAAATTAAGCATAGATTCCCTCATTTCGATATGTGCACATTATGAAGACTCACACTGTATAATGTGCTTTCCGAGGTACAGAGGGGTTTCGATATGTAATAGATGGTTACTAATCTACGGACCGACCTCGACGAAAGTTGCTTAACCTTGAAGATGCGACCATGCGACTGTTATTTATTAGCCCTGTACCCTAATTGCGTAATACAACACAATCACAATCTGTTTTGATTTGAAACAGATTGCTAATCTATTGCTTCATAAGTTGGAAAAAAAAATCTGCTCAACAACGTAAATAACGCAATGAACTGTCAAAATGAAACAAATTAGGCAAAATGTACTTTATTATTTACACACGTATTTACATTATTTAAAAACTATCATACTTAAAATAATAATTAATATGTACAAGTATATAAAAGGGGGGAGAAATAATCATAGGGCATCAAAAAATTCGTCCGCATCGCTGTCAGTAGGAAAAGTGCCCAAAAGGCTGGCAGCATTGCCACGTTGTATGGCAATGCTGATTCTTTGACCAAAGAATAGGCCAGCCCTCTGGTCACGTGTAGAGTCGACCAGCCGCTTGGCGATGTCTTGAAAAACAAGGTGAGCACTCGGACCCCATGGCCCTAGTGTTTCAACCCCAAACGGCTCAAACATATAAGTCCCAATAAGATTGGAGTATTTGCGCCGTTTGAGGTTTTCCGCACCTGCAGCAGTAGCCCCAGCACAGCTCGCCGAGCTAGGAAGATGGGATGGCGCAAGGGTGTCGACACACGTTGCATCCCACACCAAAGGCCTACCTACCTTCCAAGGCATTATGGTCATTCCGTCTGGTCTCTTCCCATCGTCGCGTGCCAAGCCATTGGGTTCTAAAACAGCTGGCACTCCGGCGGTGACAAGAGCACGACGGATGATGTCATTAATACTGGCGTGCCGTGCTATCCGGCCCGCGCTCTTACTGCAGGATAGGCCATGATGTCCGAGACAGTCGACACCTTCACCGCACTGGCAGCGATGCGGAGCCACACAAGGAGTACCCAGACGCAGACAGGTAGCGAGCCGGAAGGTGGTATCACCCAGCATAGTGCCTATGTTGGGTGACAGTAGCGCCTGAAGCCAGAGGCCCGACTCCCACTCACCCACAGCCAGCAGGCGGGCACGCTCAGCAGTATTGGTGGACGTATTAATAAGATTGTTCCGTACCAACCTGCAGAGCGGCTCATCCCACTGCCTCTGGGAAGATGGGTTCACGGGCCGATCTGTATTCGGGCAAGTCGCTTTCCAGGCGTTCTCCGCAACGGTCAAGCACGACACTTCAGAGTTAACCAGGCAGGGGGCTAAAATTTTCCCGGTCAACTTTTCAGTGCTGTGGACAGAGGACAGATAGATAGATAGATAGAATATTCTTTATTATGTACACCATAAAAGTTACAGACATTAATATAGAAATTTTACATTGGGTGACACAATGGGCGGTCTTATCGCTAAAAGCGATCTTTTACAGACAACCTTTGGATGGATTTAATACGCTAATACTGGTAATTTTGCGGACGCCGAGGCCACCAAAACGGATGGGTAGTGTAGCTTGCAGCCACGCTCGGTCGTCCAGGGCCACGTTTAAAATGGATGTTAATGTGCTGCGAATAATTTGGTCAATTTTGTCCAAGAGGTGTGACTGCTTCCATAAGGGGGAAGAGCGTAGACAATATATAAAATTTGGACCAAAACAACAGTATCTAATCAAGGTGAATGCCGAATGTAAATTAATTTTGGTGAGTCTGTCCGAAACGTCGTTAAAGTTTTTGATTTTTTCGTCGATGAAAGGAGAAAAACTGTCTTCTAAAATTGGGGAACCTAGGAGCTGAAGTGAACTTTTTTCTAAAATTTTGATTAGTGGAGCTATTGCATTAAATTTATCAAGGGTCAATTGTCTGTCAGTTATGTCAGAAAGGAAAATTTCGCATTTTGATGGATTAAGGTCCAAGCCAATGGATTTAAATTGTTGTTTGAGGAGTTGTAGGTCTTTCAAAACGGTGTCTACATCACCTCCTAGCGTTCCATCGTCTAAATACCACACGTTAAATTTTGAATTTAGTTTCTGGATAATTGGATGGATAGCTAAGCTGAAAATGACTGGCCCGAGAGGGTCACCTTGTTAGGCAAAATTGTTTACGAAAATAAGTTACGCAATTAGGGTACTGAGTCACGAGGAGCTAAAAAATAACAGACCAGAGGTTAGTCTTCTGTATTAATTGTACTTTGTCTTACACTATCCAAAGAAAGTTTCTGGGGTATTTAAAGATTTTTTTATTATTTAAGTTTTTAGCATGTTTTTGGATTCATTTGCGTTTAGAGAGTGGATTAGACGGATGCGTTTATGGTAATTAGTTTCTTATTTTTGAATTTTATTGTTGCCAATTTAGTATTGGAATTGATTGCCGTAGAATAATTAAGATTCGTTTGTTTCAATCAATTGGAACAAAATCAAATAATTTGGAGTTTTTTTTTATAATGTTACCGACGGTAAATTCTTCGTCCCTTTTCCAAATTAAGACAACTATTTTAACCATATAGCGACACTTATAAAACTAAATATTGGACCACATTAAAGTAACAAATTAAGGTCTCCTGTGAAAAATAACAGCAATACATCTCAGTCTTAAGTTATTTAAGAGTTAATAGTTTAATTTATTCGTATGCGTTCGTTAAGATTCAGGTTTTTTAATTAAGACGTCTTGTTCCCGGTGATTAAGGACTTTATGCTTTTTATCATTTTGTTCCCAACACATACACATCAACTAAAAATAAACCTTATCACTAACAAGTTTAAGTCCAATTTTCAATGAAAAAGTATCTCGTTCGTGGAAGACGTGTGTGATTGTGCTCTTTTGTTTCTTTTTTTCGAAGAAAAATGTCTCGAATTACAATAAGTAATGGCGGCTAATGTTAATTTGTCGAAATCTTACGTTTAATTGTAATTAATAAAAACTTTTTACAAAAAAATAAAAACAACCGGCTTTTAAAAAAATAACTCCAAAGTGAAAAATAACTTTAATTTCGGAAGTCGGTTTCTTTGGTTTTGAATTTACGTTTTTTGCCACCGAAAAAATTAAAGTTATTTTTTACTTTGGTGTTCTTTTTTGGTAGTCGGTTTTTTTTTTTTTGTAAAACGTTTTTATTTTTCATGTTTTGGTTGTGGTAGTACCTACCCCACACAAATTCGAATACCATTACTTGCTATGTAAATAACAGTGAACAGGAACTTATCATATCATCCAGATTAGTTTAGTAAAATCTTATTTAAACCTTAAATCTTATTTTTACTTGAACCTGCTGCTGTCTATCAAGACAGCAGCAGGTTCAAGTAAATGGTGTCCATTCAATCGGTTTAAAAGTAAAAATGGGCGTTCCACAAGGCTCGATATTGGGTCCTTTCCTCTTTTTAGTATATATTAATGATCTACCCCATTTATTAAAAAACCAACCACAAATGGTGTTATTTGCTGACGACACTTCCTTAATTTTTAAGATAAATAGACGTGCATCAAATCTTGACGACGTAAATAACGCCCTACTGCAGGTCCAAAATTGGTTCACTGCTAATAATTTAGTATTAAATGGGAAAAAAACTAAATGCATAAGATTTGCTTTACCAAATGTTAAAAGTAGTGATTGTGACATAGTATTGAATAAGGAGAAACTAGAATTTGTCGATAAAACTGTTTTCTTGGGGATCACGCTCGATTCAAGGCTGCAATGGGGTCCTCATTTAACATCTCTAGCAGGACGGCTAAGTTCAGCAGCATATGCTGTGAGAAAAATCCGTCAATTTACTGATGTAGATACCGCGAGGCTAGTCTATTTCAGTTACTTTCATAGTATCATGTCTTACGGTATTTTACTATGGGGACGGGCTGCAGATATCGAGTCTATTTTTATTCTGCAGAAGAGAGCCATCAGAGCAATATATCGTCTCCGCAGACGCGATTCTCTAAGGGATCTGTTTAAAGATATTAACATCATGACGGTACCTTGTCAATATATCTATGAAAACATCATGTACGTAAGGAAAAATCTAAGTCTTTTCAGTAAAAGAGGTGATAGACACAATTATAGGACTAGAAATAGGGACCAATTAGTTCAACCGGGTTTCAGATTGGCTAAAGTAGACTCATCCTTCATGGGGTGCTGTTTAAAATGTTATAATAAAATACCTTCCCACATACTCCAACTGAACGAAACGAAATTTAAATCATGTATAAAACGCACACTATGCTGCCAAGCATATTATAAGTTGGGGGATTACATCGCTGATAAAAATGCTTGGCTCAGCGCTGGTCCAGCTCCACAAGGGCGCATAAACTAATTGATTAGCATTCGAAAATATTGTTGCAGCTGCTGAAGATTGTAAAACTATATTTTCCTTGTATAAATTCAATCTCTTTGTATTATATAATTGCATATCACATGTGTGAGCACTGTGACCATGTTGTACATTCCATAAAGCTACCATTTACTGGGTACGTCTTTCATTGACATGAATGTGCTCTGGCAGCTGAGAGTATGTCATGCTCACTCAAATGTCTCGCTGATGGTGGCGTGTGTGTTGGATCATTAAGTTCCCTTCAAAATGGTTGAGCGAAATGGTGCTGATCTATGCGTCATGTTCGTGAACGGGCGCCGTCAGTAGGGACTGGTCATCTCTTAGCTGCCACGGTTTATTTTATTTTAATTTATTTAAATTTTTGAATTGTTATTATATTTTTATTACGGACGCTTTTAACGTGCACGTTTTTCTACATTGTTCTCACATGTATAAATTCAACACGAATGATGTAACCAATATTTTGTAACAATATTTTGATTTAAAAGAGTGTCCGTGGAGTTTCTTGCCCGTTCTTCTCCATAGGTACCTACTACGCTTTGGAATGGGCAACTAGCTTCATTTTTCTGACTGACCGACCCCTTGACAATTCAAAAGTACCTGTAATTGGTTTATTTGAAATAAATGCTTTGAGTTTGAGTTTGAGTTTGAGATACTAAGTGGGAAAAATACGTATTATTGAAGCTAACTCAAAAACTATGGAAGCAAAGTTAATAAAATTCATATGGGACCTCGAGAGAATTGCAATTAAAAAAAAAAAACGGTCTACTATTGACGTAGAAATCGGTGGACATACAAAAAAAAACATACGCTACGAACATAGAATCTTTTCCTTTTTGGAAGGCGGTTAAAAAAAAAAAATTGGTATCCGTTCTTAGGGAGAAAATACCGTGAAGTTACCCTTACCTTACCCTTGTGATATTCCCATATGATGTTTTTCTTGTCTTACTCTTATGGTAAGCTGAAACGGATTCAAAACTCGCAAAGGTGTTTCAACCAAAAAATATTTCGAAAAGTTTGAAACGAAACCAGCATTATTTTGTTAGTCACACAGCGTTCAACCAACCAAAAGATTTTAATGATCCATATTATCGCTCTGTCGAACCATCTCAAACCACACCACAACATCCCATCGTAACCAAAATACGTATCTATCAAATTCACTCTCACGCTATTTCTACTTACCGTTCACTTAGTTTCGAATCTAGTTCAATATAAATGTAGCCAGCATTCGATTACATCTATCTAGTGTATCGCGGAATAGATTATCTGGAGCGGGGGTGAGCACAAAGGATGGTGGTAACGTCGTTGTGCCATTGATTGGGAGCCAGTGTTTTAAATAACAGGAAAGCTGCAGGAAATTGAAGTATTTTGAGGTTGGTGATAGATTCTGTATAGAAAAGCCTAGGTAAAATTGATTTAAGTATATAAAAACTTTTTACAAAAAAAAAACAACTTATTTAAAAAAAAATACATTACAAAGTAAAAAATTCGAAAGTCGGTCACACAAAACGAAAATTCAAAACCAAAGACACCTTTTATTTCAAATTTTAATTGTGATAGAAACCCCCCCCGCACAAATTCGAATACAACTAGCTGCTCTGTAAATAACAGTGACAGGAACTTAACATCATAATCATCCATGTAGACTAAGTGGGAAAAATACGTATTATTAAAGCTAACTCAAAAACTATCCAAGCAAAGTTAATAAAATTTACCTCGAGAGCATACCCTTTAAAAAAAAAAAATTTTACATATCGGTCCACAGTGGAGAAATAGGTGGACATACACTAAAAAGAAAATACACACGCTAAGAATATAGAACCTCCTCCTTTTTGGTTAAAATAGAAGCATGAACGAAGTACATAAGGCTTAAACAATCACAGTAGTTAACACCAGTAACTGTAACGATATTTGATGACTGGCCTCTGCAACATAGAACATCGTAGTACCAATTGCTGGTCACAAGAAGAAGATAAGAAAAGTAAGGAAGAACAAGGAAGAATGAGGAAAAATTTGAGTATAAATGTGAATGGAAGAAAAAAGAATAAACGATGGAAGGATTTTGTGAAAGATGATATGGCTAGAAAGGGGATGACTACTGACAGAACGACTAATAAAGATGTATTGAAGAACATGCTGCACGGACCCTAAATTAAATTAAATTGTTTATTCTATAAATAGGATATCGGAATCACTTTTACACGTTATTTAAAAAAATATTAAAAATAAGCTAGATGAGGTCGGCGTTTCCTATTTGACTGCACTGAGAAGAAAGACCGAAACAAACTCAGAGGTCACAGTCTCTTTTAAAGTCCAGACATAATCTTGGTCAGGCAATATGAGGACCATGTAAATTTGTGTCTGAAATGGTCTTTTGAGGAAAAAACCATACAGATTTGAGTGGACCTGTCCAGTCAGTACAAGCGTTTATCAGTAATCGTGGAGCTCAATTCAGAAGGAGCTCAATGACTGGACGAACAATACGAAAGAAAGGAATTTGGGTAGGCTGCATAAAGTATCCAAACTGGCAGACCATCATTAAAACTAACTGAGAAAGAAAAAAACAGAAGAAAAAAAATCCATACGGTGCTCATATTCACAATAATTAAAATAATATGTAATTTAAAAATAGATTGGGATAAGAGTAGGAGAATGATGATGGTGAAGATGAAGAAAAGTGACTTACGAATCACCACACTTATTCTAATTGAAATGTAATATTATTAATAGAGTGACAGGATAATGAAAGGTAGGAAAATCAGATCGGTTCCCTTCTCATCAATGATTATTCATCAGCACGCGTAGCATGATAGCATGACCACAATAGAAACGGGTTTTGTCGACGGAAGAATAGACAAAATGACAGACAAGCAATCACAATCTGTTATTTTGTCTATTCTTCCGTCGACAAAAACCGTTTCTAATGTAGTCATGCAGCATATAGTAGCCGATTTAAGTCTGGATGTCGGCAAAAGGATTTTAGGGCCTTCTACCAGTCTACAGATTTTTCTAGGAGCCACAATGTAACATATAGTCGTCAAATTAAAAATATACATAATGCATAGTAACTAGAAACATCCAGTGTATGAGTTATGACCAAAGACATGATAGTCGTAATTCTTGTTGCCGACTGCATTCGCATTGTGTTAAATCGCTTACACAAGTTTTAACAGAACTCATTTACATAAATGATTTAATATATTTGTTAGGGCTTGGCCATGTTTTCAGTGTAGGTATAGGTTTGTAATATATTCGGTTTTTGGAATGGTAATGTAATGGAGGTGGTCCTGATAAGGCATTTTGTTTGTTTTATGGTGTTAGTGTTGGCAATTTATTGGTAATTATTTTGAAATAATTTTGTGTAAACAAAATTTATTCAGTAGAATTTGCTAGATATAATATAGAACGCGGCACAGCGGACAGAGCTTCGGCGGGATCTCATGGCGTCATGGAGAGTGCGATTGTCGCAACCCAGTGCTGGGCATGCCACAATTGCGACAATTGCGGCTTGAGAGACACCACGGCGTTCTCACCTTCCGCCTGACGCAGGTCCTCACTGTACACGGCTGCTTTGGAAGGTTCCTGTTCAGGATAAGGCGGGAGAAAACGCCCGGGTGTCACCATTGTGTGGATCGCCCGGAGGACACGGTGGAGCATACGGTGGAGGTCTGCCCAGCTTGGGCGGAGCATCGCCGCGTCCTCGTGGAGGCGATCGGCAGCGGTGATCTCTCGCGTCCGGCTCTGGTTCAGGCTATGGTACGGAGCGAGAGGAAATGAGAGGCCGTCACCTCCTTCTGCGAAACGGTAATGCTTACGAAGGAGGAGGCGGAACGCGTGAGGGAGAGGCAAACTACACGTCCTCAAGCCCCTAATCGCTGCAGGAGGAGGCGCTCTGGGCGTCGGGAATCGCGGGTCGATTTCCAGCCACCGTAGGCGCGGGCTTGCGGACGGTGAGCAATGGGTAGCTCGCCGTCCGATAAGGACCAGGCCCGGGTCGACGGCGCGTTGTGTTCCACGAGCGCCTCAAAGAGATGTCAGCAGAATTGACGGGGTCTGCTAGGGCCGATGCCTGCCGGAGGTGCGAAGAAAACCGAAAAGGAGATCGTGGCCCCCGGCAACAGGGCCAACGAAGAAACACGGGTGGGTTTTAGTCAGTAAGAGTCTGACACGCTCTCCCGCTCCGCCCAGAGCGGGAGAAGTTATTTGATAATTACGCATCCAAAAAAAAAGATATAATATAGAAACAATAGTTAAAGATACTGTATGGATATTACCTAACTTTTCAACATAATATGCACTCAGAAATTTAATTTAAGTTTAAAAGGATTATTATTTGATTCGCATGAATTTACTCACCCGAAACGGACGAATTGAAACTTTTATAATAATATTTTTATTTCTTGAGACGAGAGGCTTGTGGCTAAGTAATAACAGCCGCACGGGTCGATCGATCAGGTTAAGCTACGCTTGCCACGGTTGGTCCGTGGATGGGTGACCATCTTTACATACCGAGACCCCTCCGTGCCTCGGAAAGCACGTTAAGCCGTTGGTCCCGGCTGTCATTAGTAGATCTTTGATAGTCGTTACGGGTAGTTAGAAGCCCAAAAGTCTGACAACCAGTTTTACCAAGGGGTATCGAGTTACCTAGTAACTAGGTTGTGGAGGTCAGATAGGCAGTCGCTCCATGTAAAATACTGGTATTCAGATGCATCCGGTTAGACTGGAAGCCGACCCCAACATAATTGGGAAAAAGCTAGGCAAATGATGATTTCTTGAGACGATTCGCACGAAGAATTGAAAAGGAAGTAGGTACCACTGATTCATCGTTTATGTTTTTCTATTTAGGTAGGTATTCAATTAGCCTTCTAGTTTCAGTCTAGTCTACCGGCCTTCTTACTTATAACTCTCTAGTGACTAAGGAATTACCTTACAACAGCCAACTAAAAGCATGTGTTCACAGCCTTACGCATAAATACATCCGGGTGGTACACACGTTAACCACCTACAGAGTAACCAACGGTCTCTGTTATGTACTACGCTTTATATTTGAATAAGTACCATGTGCATTGTAGTGCGTTATAGTTAAGCTATTATGAACATTATAATTATGAACAGTAGCTGGTTGTATTTTGTAGGCTGTTGTTTAGTACTTTAGAGTGATGGTGTGTTATTAATGGCATAAATTCAAGTGAATCTCTAATAATTCCCATTTTGTGATCCTAAATATGATTGAGCAGTCTAATATAATAATTGCGCCTCTTTTTGTGAAGCTCAATAATTCCTTTTTTGAGATCCTAAAAATATTTGTAGCGGTTACATCGCCACATACGAATTCATCATAGACATGACGTCACACAAATCCTGCATCGCGCAGTTAGAGTTTACCGAGCGATCGACATACAAGATTTCAACTTCAAACCGATGGGCAGTTGCCCACCAGACACAAAACCCGTCTGGTTGGAGGATCTTCCCTTTTCTATGATGGATGAGTGAACTTTACACCCTGTTCTTCATATCACTAAATACTAATTACTAATTAGTCAAATCATTGGGATCAACTTGGATGTAGCGCTCGGTGGCTGTTGCCACGGCACCGCTCGCTTCGCTCGGTCGGCTCGCGCGCTGTTTGTGACGGTTCTAACATAACCTATTTAGCCTACCCTAGCTTAGTTATTGCGACCAATTTGACTGTAGTGGTGATGGTCTAGTTAGATTGATCTTCATATTATAAGATAGAATTAATAAAATAAACTGCCTCGTTGGTCTATTGGTCGCAAGCGGCATGAGGTTCTGGGCTCGATTCCCGGGTCGGGCAAAGTGTAATTGGGTTTTTCTATATGGAATTTCTCAGTAGCACCTCGGAGTCTAGCAGAGCAGTGGTGGCCCAGTGGTAACGGCCGCGACTTACGTGTTGTAGGTCGTAGGTTCGAACCCAGATAGGCGCTTTACTGTGTGTAAGTTATTTCATCACCACTGCTCTCAAAACGGTGAAGGAAAACATCGTGAAGAAACCGGCATATCCTAGAACCGAAAAATTCGATGACATGTGACATCTACCGACCCGCACTGGGCCCGCGTGGTGGATTACGGCCCACTCCCTCTCACAGAGAGGAGGCCTGTGTCCCAGCACTGGGAACATTTATAGGCTGATGATGATGACCTCGGAGCCTGGATTTGTGCCCGGGTGATGGCAATAGACTCACCCCCTATAACATGGGACTTAAACATAACTGGTGAGATGTGGGTATACTATAAGTACCTACACCTCTGCTTAACCCTTTCGGGAATACAGGCCTGATGTTATGTAATGTTATGAATTTACAATCAATCCGCCTAGCCTTTTCCCAACTATTTCGGGGTCGGCTTCCAGTCTAACCGGATGCAGCTGAATTCCAGTATTTTACATGGAGCGACTGCCTATCTGACCTCCACAACTCAATAACTAGGTAATACGATACCCCTTGGTAAGACTGGTTGTCAGAATTTCGGGCTTCTGACGACCCGTAATGACTGTCAAAGATCCTCGAATGACATCCGATACCAACGGCTTAACGTGCTTTCCGAAGCATGGAGGAGTCTCGGTATGTAGAAATGATCACCCATCCACCAGGACCAACTCCGGAAAGCGTAGCTTAACCTGATGGATCGACCCGTGTGGCTGTTAGTACTTAGCCACAAGCTCCTCTATTTTGAATAATACATGATGGTTTAAAGCTTTAATAGTTCTTCTACCATATTTCCCAATTTATTAGAGGTCGCCGCATGTAAGTTTTTTCTTTCCAAATTTCTGTATTTATTTTCATCGTGGATATAATACTTATAATCTGACCATCTTCTCTTTAAACAACAAAAGTAATAAACATAAAACATTACAAATTGCTCTTGAAATCAAAAGTTCGAAACACGAATCAATATTATAATAAACTTTGCTCTCGTCGACCTTAGTCAGAAAACACATAAAAAATTATAAGAGCAAGTCGTCATAAAACACAAAGTATTTATCAAGAACTTGCTAATTAATGTTGTAAAGAACATTGTTTGTTTATAACATTATCTTACTTTGTTAGAATTCGCGAGTTTTTGTTTCTTTCGAGTTTATTTTGTTAATATGTGGGTGTTGAAAGTATCACTTCTTTGTGTGAGAGTAGGTATGGAAACACAAAAACACAAAAAAAAAATTGTTGTCTCGGGTGAGATTTACGGGGTCCTTTAACTCAATGTGTTATGGTATACGTCATGTTATGTTTCTCTAAGTCCTAAGATCTTAAGACCAAATAGCAAAGGCACCATGGTTTAATAGGAACGACGAAATCCATAAATATCATCAGTAAACTCTGAAATCGAGCGGTACAAAAGACAAAACACGCCTAACCTTGCATCCAAACCCACTAGTTGCTGAACTATTAAACCCAACAGCGGTAGTAAAAAGGCTGAAGAGGAACCACCTTCTATAAGTGGGAGACGTAGCACTGGCTGCTCCACCCCCCGACCCTTGCTCGAAAACGAGGTGCCAGCAGTTGTTGCAGCTGAGCACGTAGCTTTAAATACCCCTAATAATAATCATGATGATAATATAAATTTGATCCAGCCTGTCCCCTCTTGCTGTCCTCCCGTCAGCGATGCCCTAAGCCGAGGTCCGTACCCCACAGGGGGTGCCCTTAGCGAGCATTCGCTTAATTTTAATTTAGAATAGTTCAAAAAGCTCCTGGCTGGAGGCTCTAAGTGTAGAAGCTTATGGCACCCACAGGAAAATCCGGTTAAGCAGCCACGACCTTAGTGGTCAAAACTGCGAGAAGCCATTTAAAAAAAAAAAATGGCTGCTCCACCACAACGCCACTTGTCATGCAACGAATTCGCTTATGGTCTGACGACCGATTGCAAATTGAAAGAAAAGGAAAAAAAAAAAACTCAAGTCAAGGCTAGCCAAAGAGTCTTTAATTTTCGAGGATTGAAGCTGATAGAGTCTATAAATATTTTATTTATTTATTTAAATCAGATACAGTGATCCATATTTATATTAGTATACCTACTTAAAAATTACGTTAGTACTTAATCAAAAATACATGCCACAATAATAATAATTATTATTGTGGCAATTTTTTAATTCTTTTATTTTAAGAAATATTTAAAAATGTAACCTAATAGGAACCAAAATGAATAAACGAATAATTATTATAACCAAAATAAATAACTACATAGAAATTGAAATAGATACATAAAATCAAATTGTAAAATTAATTAATAAGTTTCATAAAATAAAATTGTAAAATAAATATTGATCTTTAAACTAATTAAAATCTTTATAATTCTTTAAATTCATTAATCATTCTTTAAATTCATTAAAATTAATGTCAATTAAAACCCAAAAATTCATTGAGTATAAAATTACAAATATTAAAAATAAAAGTCAGAATCAGTCAAACTAAGCCTAGATGACTGATTTAACAAGTGACCTCCAAAGCGGGGATGAGATCCTATCGGCTATTATCTTCAAATATACCTCCCTGTCAAAATTGCAGTATTGTATACAAAAATTCAGCAAACTGCGTCGCCTATCCATTCAGCACCATATTGTGATGTAAATAAAGTGTTAAAATACCTTTATGTTAAGTATGTAAGGACTGTAGGGGTAAGCATGTGTTCGCTACGCACTGGTGGGCCAGAACCGGTTCGTATTATACCTCTCTTTGGCCACCGCGTGGGTAGGGTTAGCAGAACAATGTGCAAAATAATTTGGGTTGAAAATAACTTATTAATTTACAGTTTTTATAAGTTAACTGTCTGTAAATCTTGCAAGGATAGATAGATACCTAAAGCTAAATTTTTGAAGTGAAAACTTCTATAGGCGCGTTGGGAATTTTTGAGATGGGAAAGAACTCGCGACACCGTTACCGATACCTCATTTTTGTAAACGCGATTGTGCTCTTTATTTATTAAGTACGTTACGGATCAATGTTCTATGCAAGTATTTTTACTTTAAAGGTTTTGGAAGTATTTTTTTTTTATAAACGTGATTGTGCTTTTTATTTAGATAAGGTTACGGACCAATGTTCTATACAAGTATTTTTCTTCCACCAAGGCGATCGTGTTCAAGTTTTCACTTCTGTCGGCACTCCCGGAGTGCCACTGTTTATTTGTGTTCAAGTTTTTAAGCTCTGAGCTGAGAATTTTTATTAACCTCAGACTGACGTGTTATGCTAACGTAGGATGTTAACTTTTACCTTCCCATTGTTTTTTGCTTTGACAGAAACATAGGTTCATACGGCTATTTCCTATTTTTTATAAAAAAAAAAAGCTTCGTAAGGCTGACTTGGCAGAGACATGAAAATATCCCATCCACGGTTAATAACATAATCCATCCTTTAATACTAAATCCACTTATTTCGTTCTAAAATATAAAACGGAGCAATAAATCAAACAAAAAATAAAAATTAAACTTTTTGACTTGTTAATGTAAGTAAGAAAGAAAATACATTTATTTAGCACAGGCCAAAAAACCACACAATATAATTAACAGCAGATAAAAAAATTAAAAATAAAATCAAATAAACAGTGTAAAGAGCGATGTAAGAAATTAGCAGGGGGGTGTGCCTTACGGCTGCGCCAAAAAGGCCCAGTTCAGCAAAAATGCCAGACAACAAAAGTGCCTGACGCTGGTTTTCAACTGCACCTGAAAGTGTGATGTACAACATGTCTCATTATTTGCGTACCGTACCAAAACGCAGTACGCAGCCGTATCCGCTAAAATAAAAGCTGAGCAAGGTCTGTGACCTTTAACTGCATCCAATGGGCACGCATAATCATCTCCTCATCAATATCTTAATTATGAACTTATGTGGGAAGAGATTGGTTCATTTCGGCTTTGCACCGGCTCTGATAAAGTCTGATTCACGAGGTTGAGATGTGGCTTTGAGCAGTTTATGGTTCGAAAATGTTTGTCCTGGCTGTTATTTTTAACCCCTGATGCAAAAAGAGGGGGTGTTATAAGTTTGATCGCTACGTGTGTCTGTCTGTGGCACCGTAGCTCTTAAACGAGTGAATCGATTTGAATGCAATTTTTTATTATTTGAAAGCAGGTTTTTTAGCGATTGTTTTTATAAATGTTTTATCAAAATCGGTTCAGCAGTTTGAAGATTATCAGCTCTTTTCTAGTTGATGAATGGATATGAGTATATTCCACAGTTCTGATCCATTTGAAACTTGGTATTCTGTTACTTCAATGATATTAGAAGAACATAGAAACCTTGAACTGATGCTGCAGCATCACCTGGAATTTGCAGGATATCCAACTCCCTTACCAATACTTAGTGTTTGGGCTCATTGGAATGGTCTCAATGAATAGGTTATAGATAGATGGTGAACAGTGTCTGGTGATGGAGTAGGAAAGAGAAATGAGGAAATGTTTGTGTCGGGGGTTCTTGAAATTTTAACTGTTTTAATTGTACTTGTTAGTTTTTTGTCAGTATGCTAAAAGTAAACAATATTAACGCACAGCATTTATATTGCCAAAAAAATCAATTAAGAGTGATTTATGATTAGATCAAAGCACCACAAGGGTCTAGCAACATTAATTTTAAAGTGAAACTTTTATTACATCGTTCACACTTTTTCGTCTGTGTGTTGCATGTCGCGTGACGGTCGGCCGCGGAGTAGGGATAAAGTGAAAGGCGCTCGTCAGAGCAGCCAAGGCCAATATGGCGGCACCTATAGTTCGCTTGAAAGTTTCACTTTTACCGTGGTTTCATAAAACCACACAATCCTTTTTATATTATTGAGGGTTTATCTAAATGAAAGTTTAATCCCATCGAAAATATAACATGTAAAAAATGCAAATCTCACAACGTAGTTCTTCTACCACAAAAAGATATGAGATCTAATGTAAAACCAAGTCTGTTAATTTATTCAGTATCTATCTATTTGTCATCTTTATTTCTATAATAAATAGAATAACTTGGCCATCGTACGGCAACATAATCACATAAGAATAATCAACTTTTTTAAATAGTCCTAATTAAATAAAGTGCAGTGCTAATGTTAGGTAGATTTTGTTGTTTGTAGAGTGTAGATTCTATTGCCGTGTGAGATTGTCAAGTCATTCTATTAAGTCGAGCAAACCGCCGATTTTAGAGTAGGTACCTAATAATAATTATTAGGTACATAGGTCTGTAGATCTGGTTTGAGGTGGTTCAAGAATAAAATACACACTGGGAAGAATTTGGTGGAGGCTTTTTTGCCCAGCTAATATAATAATTTATTTAGGAATATAAAGGTTTTGTAGTACATGAGGGACTTATGAAGTATACATTATTAATTACATGGTGTAAGTACAATTAATTGTTGGGTGATTCGCTGCTCTCCTACCTAGATCACCGAGTAATCTGTATTTAGGAGAGACAGTTTCGACTCCCAAATTGAGTATCACAAAAAATATGTAATGTTTTTATGCTTTTTGGAGATTACAGTACCAAAACACAAAAGATAAAATCTTACAATTAAAATTAAATAAAACAAAGTAAAATGAGGAGTGTAGATGTGCTGAGTCGAGTGATTGCGTGTATGTGTGTGTATGAGTGTATGGGGGTAAGTGTGTGTGTGTGCATTTGAATAATAGGAAATGAGGTTACCTTTAAGTAAGTGACAATAAATACTTTTCAGTCTCGTCGTAGGTTTTATTCAGGAGAAATGTATGGAGGGCGTGTTTGCATTTGCTGTGCAGTAAATTATAGATATATAAGGACGCGTTAATTTTATTACACAAGCAAGGGCCAAGATAGTAAAAAAATCTCTTAGTGTATTTAAACTGAGTTTGTGGAACAGTACAAATCATGTCTTTCCGGCGTTTCGTAATAGTAGTAAGAGGGGTTTTTAAATATTGGAGAAGAATGGTTTGTATAATGAAATGTTGCCTTACGTTGAGGACACCACAATTTTTGACTATACCAAGTATTTACGATCTGAAGCGCTATTCTGCAACTAAAAATGTGGACACAAGAATAAGTTGTCAATATTCAATTCCCATGACCAACACAGGCCAGACAGCGTGGTATAAATTGATTGATTAAATCTTAAATATTCATACCTGAATATATTTGACAACCTAAAACGACTAAGTGCCTCATTGTCGTCATCAAAAGCACGTTTTATACAAACATGGCTTCTTACATACCGTGAAAAGTAAATTTACTTAACAAAACGGTTCTGTTGATCCTACGAGGGATAAAAGGCGTGAATGTACTCTGGGTTTCGTCAATATTTTGGTATATTATGTTTGATTGGAAACGATTTTTTTATACATTTTGAGTGGTCTATAGCAATAGATAAAATAATTACATTGTTGTATGTGAATCATATTCTGTCCTGTCCTTTGCATTATGTAAATCTTAAGTTCAATTCGAATGACAAAATTGATACAATAATATTTTTTTATTAAAAAACTAGCAGCGTCCCGTGGTGTCACCCACATAAGTCTTAATCCCGTAAGAATGTCGAGATATAAAGTATTCTATGTATTAATCCAAATTCTAAACTACCTGTCTGCCAAATTTAATTTAAATCCGTTTAGTAGTTTTTGCGTGAAAGAATAACAAACATTCACAGTAGGATTATAAAAAAAAACCGGCCACGTGCGTGTCGGACTACGCACAATGAAGGGTTCCGTAGTTGAGATGAATTTATTTATCCCAAGAACAAACTTAACATTTATTCCAACTGCAAATCGTCGCTCGGCATGCAATACCGTGAATGTGTAATTTTTACGTTTTTTTTAAAATTGCAGGATCACTTATTTGAACGTGTAGAAAAAATAAAAATCGAACACCTTTAAACGAGAAATTCTTGTATATATGTATATATTATATAACCTGAATCTCTGAAACGGCTCCAAGAATTTTTATGAAATTTAGTATGCAAGGGGTTTCGGGAGCGATAAATCGATCTAGCTAGGTTTCATTTTTAGAAAACGTCGTTCAAAAAAAAATAGTCATCTATATATTTTTCTTTATTCGTGTAACAAGGACTCATTGGTGCCAATTCTCTTGTACACCGAACTAAACTAACTAAACTATCACTAAAATTCCTTACTTTTGACTATGAGAATCTCAAAGCTATTCTGCAAAATAAATTCTCTAAATTTAAAAATAATTTTGACACATCTAAATCGAATTTGACAACCGCGACTCCACACGTGATACCTAACCACGTGAATCTTTTTAGAGCCGGAGGCGCGCAGGGGGGGCAGCCATGACGTGTTTTATATGGATTATTCACTTTTTGTGTGGAAAATAAGAAAAAATATTACCTACATGTAGAGTGTTAGGGGTTTAAGGGTTTTATAAAGGGTGTCGAAATTTTCATTATTTTTGCGATTGGACACACCGTTTTCGAGATATAAGCAAAAGAAAAAAAAATATTCAGTACTGTTTTTTCATCTGAAGTCGAGGTGTTGGTGTGAATTTTAGTTCATGACAACCAATTTTATTCCACATGTTTTTAGTCGCGATTAAAAATAGTTATATTTAGTTAGAAAATCTAAATGTTAGGTTAAAAACGTCAAATTCAGAATAGCAAAATTGCCATTTTCACTAAACTAATATCTCAGTGCCATCTTAGTGCTGTCAAACTAAAATATAGTTAAGTTGTGTCACTTTAGTCTATTTCAGAATGGGAAATCGTCGTTTGACAGGAATAAACTAAATTTTAGTGATTTTTAGTTTAGTTTAGAGGCATTTGTGACAAGAGAATCGGCACCAATGTGTTAGTAAACTTATGAACTTTAGCTTATTTTACCAGGTCACTCAGAAAGTTTTGCGACTAACAGTTTTTGTGTATGGGATACTGGCTGGCGCTCAGAAGCACCATATCGTCTGCAAAGCTAATATTATTTACACAAATACCATCTATACAGTGTGAGTCTTCATAATGTGCACATATCGAAATGAGGGAATCTATGCTTAATTTTACCGACGGAAAAATGGTCAAAAATTTTTTTGTTTTTTTTCTCTTGGGCATCTTATTCATAAATTTTACAATTATTGTAAAAATTGATGAAAAAAATACAGATTTTTACTAAAAAAACATGTTTATTTTCAATTGAGGGTAGTTTTTTTTTTCTCAATTTTAATTTTATGTGGACGCCTACTTACTTCCAATCATTATGGAGTTTGTTTCATCACGATAGCCGATTCAGTTTAAAAGTTACACAGTTTTGTTATTTTTTGTTTTAAATTCCATATAAGTATAAAAAAAATATTTAGATTTTTAAAATATTTTTTCTGTCGTTAAAATTAAGCATAGATTCCCTCATTTCGATATGTGCACATTATGAAGAATCACACTGTATAGCAACCCACTCTGGTGCTGCTGAGCTCGCCAATCCTGCCTCACCCTGCATTCCAACCTGTATGGCCTGGAAAAAGTTCCAGCCCATCGTACACTATTGATCTGGTTACCATAGGTACCAATATTTAAAAATGTTTTTAAGCTCTATTGACAACCTATCCTTCTCCTTCTTTCTCCACAATACGTCATAAGCAACCAGATCAAGTCTTGAATAAGTCGAGGAAGCTAGCATAAATCGGCGTCCCACGCTGTGTATAAGTATAGTATGTGACAGTATGCTTAAGACACAACACTGTACTTTCTGTTGAGAAACCACACCGAAACCCGAATTAGTTGTCATGAACATTTACAGTTTTATTTATTTGTGTAATATGCAGACTGTCAAACACTTTTGATATTGATATTACAGTAGCTAGAGAGATGGGCCTATTGGATGCCGAGCGACGAAATGTAAGTTTGTACGCACAATATTGAGAGATTTACCGTGTTATTTTAAGACCATAGACTTCTTATAGGTTTTCCTGTAATCTATGAGTAAAGAGCCATACTATGTATTTTTTTGAAATTTTTTGGTCCAGTAGTTTCGGAGATAAGGGGGTAATGGTCAATTTTCATTGAATTTCTTAAATATCTTTAAAAATGTTTATTTTAAAATTATATAAAAAATATATTTAAGATCCTCGCAATAAGTCCTTTCATTTGATATGTCACACGGTACTGTTAGCATAACCTTTTTTTTTTAATTTTCTTGTTTGCCCCCCAAAAGTGACCCCTATATTCAATTTTTTTTATTTACGTTACACATTCGTGTTTGGGTCACAAAAATACGTATGTGTACCAAATTTCAACTTAATCGGTCCATTAGATTCGGAGTAAATTGGCTGTGACAGACGGACAGACAGACAGACACACGAGTGATCCTATAAGGGTTCCGTTTTTTCCTTTTGAGATACGGAACCCTAAAAATGCAGAAAAGTTTACATTTAGCCACAGCTAGTAGAAAAATATTTCCCATACAATGTTTATGAGCGCCTAAAAATTAACAAAAACATTTTTTTATTGGTTCAAGTATGTAATTGTAGTTCGGAATCAGTATGTTAGGTAGGCCCCCTACAAGGTGGACCGATGACCTGGTGAAAGCCGCAGGAATCCACTGGATGCGGAAAGCACCTATATTCAGCAGTGGACGTCTTTCGGCTGAAATGATGATGATGGTGGTGTTAGGTAGCGACCTGCCCGATCTCGATTTATTCAAGCCTATTTAAAGCTATCACTACACCGTAATTTTATTAGGACAGTAAAATTTTAAGATATAGAATGAACTAGTCAGCTTGTATGTAGGTAGTGCAAGTTTTACTGCGCAAGTTGACTGCTGCAAATAAATTATTTCCAAAATTGCAGTTTTGTTGCAAGAGAACCAAATCCAACCAAAAATGCCAAAAGTGTAATTTTCCGAAATCAACTACGTTATTATTTATTACGACCCAACAAGAATCCCTTTGCCTGTCCACACAGTTTTAAAATTATGATAATCTCAATCTACCCACTTCGAAAGTCCTTGAGGATTCAAAACACAAACCATCCATGATCATCTCTGACGTCACCCCACGCACAGACAAACAAACAAAGGGACAAAACTCGATATTTTAACGAGGGGCTCGTTTTAAATTTATAATGCTACCTTCTGTATTCAACACTCACTGACTACCAATTTTGCAACGCGAATGTATAAGAGAAGCCGATGCTGCTGGCAAAGATGGAAATAAGGGCGTATTATGATTGGCTAGGATTTTTCTTTGAGAATTCTGAGAAGTTGGCATAAATTATGTTAATAGTTTAAAGATGGAAAATAGTAAGTACCTAAGTAGAGCTGCTGAGTTCAATTAGCTGAAGAAATAAACCTGTGAAGGCCTTTGCTGATCTGTAAAAAGTAATAGACATTAATAATGCAAATATTACATTAGCTCTATAGTCATCCAAAAGTATGTTGACACAATATTCTGCGAAGTAGGGGGTTGTCCAAAAATTTTGGAGAACCTGCTTTAAATCAACTAAAAGGAAACGCTACCATAGATTATTATACCGATGTTTTGTTGAAATACAACAAAATATATCAGTCTCACTTATGTAGTTTGAGAGTCTTTCTCTTTCATATGTAGCTGCTGGGGAGTTTGTTGCGCCACTTCTTCTTCCCAGCTAAAGGCACTAGGAAGTGGTGAAGGGTGGGCGTTTTGGGGGACTGTCTTATGTAATTTTGACGTTCGAAAAGTGCTGATTCTCAGCCTAGTTTGAATAAATGACTTTTGAATTTTGAATTGAATTTTTGTATTTACACTGTGCATAACTTTATTATAGTTTAGCCGCTGTGTTCCGTATGGATTAAACGAGAGCGCACACACACCTCTCCTGCCAAATAAAGATAATAAATAATTTTGTGGAAATTATAACCATATCTTTCATTGGTTCTCAAACCCCAATAGGTTATGGGCCCAGTGATTTTGCCTACATAACATTTTAAGTAACTTTTAGTGATTTACTCAAATTAATAATTTTAAAATGAAAATAAATATTAAACCGTTTGACAGGGACGAATATAGTGTGTGGAAACTTAGTAGAAGTAATTTATTACATGAACATAAAGTGCTTAATATAATTGATGAAGAAATTATAACTATGTCTTTCATTGGTTCTCCAAACCCAATAGTTTTACACCATTATCCACATTTCACAAAACCACCAGAATAAAACATCAAAATAAAACACAGTCTGAAAACCGACCCACCATCATTTGGACATTCAATACTCAACAAAGTCAGCTTCATTGTTCGTAACAGTCACACTAAATCACATGAAACCCACATCAAATCAGCAGCTAAACCTAGCATTAATCTGCACTAAGTCGCTATAATTCCCCTTAAGAACAACACAGGACACCATAAAAGCGATTGAACTGGCATTTGCGCCTACAAAATGCATAAGCCTCCCTTACAGGCCATTATTGTGCTAAACAAATCATGGTATTACTGTGGTATTACTCTTGACTAGGTGGTAGATGTGGTTTTGCTTTGTAAATTGATCGTAGGCATTTTACATGGATAGATTTTATTTCGAGATCTTGTTGATCTCGATTCTCGACTATGGGTTAATTGATTTTGACATTTTTGTCATGATGTTCTGTAAATCCGTTTAATTCGATGTCAATTTCGGATGAAATGACAATATACTTTTTAACCGTAATAAAAAAACATAAATATTTATTAACTAACTCACCGTGCCCCAACAAATCTTAAAGGAAATATCTTCAAACAAACCGCTTCATTTCAACTACATAAAGTGAACCTCCCATACATTTACAAAATCACATATAAGGTATAACATACTCACAGACTTATTATTAGTAGCGGTGTCCAAAGCAAGGCCGGCGGCGCACACGCGTACTTATAAATCAAGTTATTCGTTACGCCCCAACCGCATTGTCCTCGCCTTATGCTCGAAAAGAGCAAAAAAGCATACGAAAGCAAAGGAATATCGAAAATCGAGCACGTCAAAATTTATTCCGATTGAATCGAAAACGAATTCGGATGCGCTGGCGCACGGTAATGCTGCGGGGATTTTTGATTGTCTGACGTTTTTGGAAGAACTGCTTATCGTTTTGAATAAGTTGAAAGTTGGTGGAGGGAAAGTCGGAAGATTGGGAAAGGAGATTGATAATATCAGAATTATATACGTAATAAGCTGTAGGGATGGAATGTTCAATATTGTATTATCTGTGATACATTCCTAACTAATATTGTAAATGCTTAAGTGAGTTTGTTTGTTACGCTTTCACGCTAAAACGGCTGAATGGATTTGAATGAAATTTGGCACATGAGTAAATCATGACCTGTGTTATGACATGGAATACTTTTTATCTCGATATTCCCACGGGATCGAGACTTATGCGGGTGACACCACGGCGCGCAGTTAATCGATATTAAATTTCCAACTAGCGCTTGGTTTTTGGACCTACAATGCATCCTGTTTCTAGTTTCTTTCCATCATACTTTGTAATATTCTTGACAAGTAAGTAATAGAGTAATGTTATCTGTTTATTAGATATAGTCCATTGTTTTCTTTCTGCTATTTCTGGCTATCTTTCATTTTTGTCAAGACAGCCAGAAATAGCACCTTAGCTGAATCTCGATCTACTAATGATTGTACAAGAGTTGCAGTTTTGTCAGTCACCAACTCCCAGTCAAAATCGGCAACCTCGTTCATTACTCCGCAAACCTTTAAAACGTACCAGTTAAAAGCACCCGTATCGTTACGCCACAGTGGAAGGTAACGAGCAGGAGCCGTGTCGATCAGAACAATGGGAAGTATCGATGGCACTTGTCAAAAATAAAAATGTTCCAACTGACCGCCGGGAACGATAACTCTTTGTTCACTTATTTGGGTTCATGTATGGGGAATGAGGATATTTTTGGTAATTCTTTTTGGTTATATTTCGGAGAATGCGCAATTTTTTTTTTGGGAGGTCTTGGTATGGCGTACTTCTATGGGTATTGTTGTTGTGACAATTATTGTGGCTCAAGCTGACACAATTGAAGAAAAAATACGGTAGATAACATCTGGCTATTTTTCTTAAAAGTGGTCATGTATGTAACTTAAACATGATTGGCAAAATATAGCTCTACCAAATATTTCGAGATATTCAACTCAAAGCACTGATTTTAACAGCACTTGTCCGAACCGTACCTGAGCAATTCCACTAATCGCACTGAAACAAAATTTTGATAGGTGCGATTCGGTGGAACAGGACGCCTCTACCCAACCCTTTGGGGAACACAGGCACACATATCATAACAGCACGTTATGTTATGTGACCATGTTAATTTAGAAAATATAGTTATTTTTGCTGTATAATAAACAGAGTATCTTAAACTTTGCCAACCCAAAGTTAAAGCAGATTAAAGCGAAACCTACAGTAGGCTCATCAAAAAATTTTGCTAGCTTTACACACAGCACAGAACCTGGCAGAAAAAAAAAACAAGACTGCAAGGTTAGCCTGGATATAATAATTATACAGAAAAATGGAGTATCAATGGCACTTGATAAAAAATATTAAAACGCAGCTACCAAATACGATAAGATGGCTTTCAGTTTGAGCGTGAGAACTTATTGTGGCCTTCGAATATTTAATGTAAATGCTACATAATTATGAAGTTTTTTGGATGAATAGAACCTGAAGAAATAATCTGAACCCAAATAATATCTGTATCTGAATATAAATTGGATGCAGGAACTGAACAAACATACATTTGTTAGACTATGAGAGATGATTATTATTAAAATTTTAAGAGTAGCAAAAAAATACGAAATATTTTATTAGTTTACACTTATTCGAAATTATGACAAAAGAAGAATTATAAAAGAGAAAGGAGTGAATAATAGCGTGACGGCGTGAATGAAAGGGTTGCGCCAACCCCACGTAACATGGGACAAGGGAAGGAAGATGATGATTCAAAATTATGGCAAAAGTTGTAAGAATAAGACTAAGTTATTGAAACTCATATTTTACTGCCAAAGAATCTGCCATAGGTGCCCAAGGAATTTCTTAAAGGCATTATCTACCTTTACTGGTCTTAATCCCTCCGATCCCCACAACATGTTACCAAGTATCAAGATAATCCGAATAATCGACTATTTTGCTCGACATTACAAATCATTCCACCTACACTAACACGCTTATTCAACAAACACGCAATACACTGTTATTTTCTCTTACAATAATACAATTTTAGAGCTAATCTCAATGCCAAACTGCAAACTATGTAGAACCAAACCTTATTAGGGCAAGGATGGCTCGAACATTATAGTGATTACATGACCAAATTAACATGATCCCTGAAACTCCGAACAATTTGTGGACCTCAATATAATTTTCACTTATGTTTCGAGTTCTCAGGGGTCTACGAACATTGGCGGTGTTACAGGAATAAAATATGGCTGATATAGGAGTGGATAGGCGACAACAATGGACGTTCGGAATTTAAAATTGCGCGTAAAATTTAGGGCTGCGCGTGCACAAGGCGATGTATTTTTTTTTCCTTTTTTAGGAGGATTTTAAATTGATCAGGTTGTAGTAAACTGAGTGCACCTTGCAAAACGGGAATTGTTTTAAATGTCAGAAATTGGTAATTCTGTTTACACCACTTGCAAATCTAGGTATTATCGTCAATATTGTTTGTTTGTTTAAGAAAATGTATAGTCCAGTACTGCATATGTTTGATAAATTTGTTCGCTCGACAATCTAAACAACGCAATGAATATTTTTTTATTGTCAAAATTGATATCATTGGAATTGTGAGTGTGTTACGCAATTACCCCGCTGATTTTAATTTATTACTAAAATATTTTCAAAGAATAATATTCTGATTCACTTAAAAATAAAACACGACACTTCTTCCAATACCTAGTGCTCACAATCCTTTCATTACTCAAACCCATAGACAATAACAGCAACACTCTTAAAGCAAAACGGATCACCTTTGTGCTTCCAACTGAGCTTCGTTCGATCATCAGTCTTGCCAGCCAGTAATTACTGAAATGGATATTATTGGCTTCTACGCAGCTCTCTATAAATCACTCTGGATCTGTGACGTTGCATCAATAGTTCTGTAAAATGGTTCGAGTGTGTTCCGGATTTAAATCGGTGGAAGTTTTTGTTTCGATTTTTAATTCATGCAAGTACCTAAAGGAGATTTTTTTTTTGAAAAATTAAGACTATTTTATTTTTTGATAAGCTTTTATAAAAATCAGTTATGAGTGTGCATTCTAAAAGTTAGCCGCGTCGCAAATAGCTGTTTTGAGTAATTTTTCAATATTCCTAAATTAAATTACGAAATATCGATCTATAGCGCACACAAAATATTGATTATGAATTGCAATAATTAATATTTAGTTACAAATGTAAAAAAAGCACTTGGAAACAGTTTCCAAATGATATTTTTTTTAATAAATCAGAATAGCGAAATACTTGACAGCTATTTGCGACGTTGCCAACTATCAAAATGCACCCTTATAGCTGTTCTCATTCGAAAAAAGTAGCGTTTCAAGACAGATCTATATTTAAATACTTATACCCACAACCATTTCCTCGTGGTAATTTTTCAGTATAAAATGGAGAAAACTGCACAAAAATATATTCTTAAAAAAAAGTCGTTATGACATTGAGGAAAAAATTTTGATAACGTGCTTATCGCCATCATCATCATCAATTTTACCGACACAGATCTATTCCCAATCCAGTCAATTTTAAGTCCTCAATGGACCCTCAACAGAAACCATTACCCCTCATAGTTTTCGTTTTAAATATCTGTTAATACAATTCCTTTGCAAAATGATCGATAGTTGCCATCTCAAGTAGCTCTCCTTTTAAATTATTATCCTGAACTTTATCTTCTGCAACGACATTTTGAATCTTGACTCTTTGAAAATAAAGTTTATTTTCGTCGAGTTGATCACAGAGATTTCTTCGCTTGGACACTGTGACAACTCTATGGATGATCTGTCAATATGGAGACTGTAGAATTTATCTTAGTTTGAAGTATCTGTCTGTGTGAGGTGAAATTGCTTTGGTTATTATAGAAGTTCTTTAAAAATGTATTGGAATGTTGGAAGTTCGTGTTTAGGATGACTATTTGAGAAAGTTTTTAGAGATAGGTAGAAAGATTTATTTGAGATATATTCCTTCAACCAGGATTAGTGAGAAAATTGATTGACGAAGCATCAATTATGTTTTTGGCTTATTGTTTTGACATTGCTGCATTGCAATCCTTTTATTCAAATTGCACTGCTTCATTAATTTAGTCCGCAAATCCAAGGTCACTCAGCGTGCTATGGAGAGGGCTATGCTCGGAGTTAATTTGAAGGATAAAATCAGAAATGAAATTATTCGGAAAAGAACCGGAGTTACCGACATAGCTTGCAGAGTAAGCAAACTGAAGTGGTAGTGGGCTGATCATGTTTGTCGAAAGACCGATGGCTGGTGGTGCAGACGAGTCCTAGAGTGGAGACCACGTATCGGCAAGCGTAGCGTGGAATGCCTCCAGCTAGATGAACCGACGATCTTAAGAAAGTGACTGGATGCGGAAGGCGGAGGACAGGGTGTTGTGGCACAGCCTGGTAGAGGCCTATGTCCAGCAGTGGACTGCAATAGGTTGAGTTAATTGATTGGTTTAGTAGCCGCATGACTGAGCGAGGGTTTCTGAGCTCGATCCTCAGATTGGGCAAATGTTATTAAGTTTTACACATAGAAGTTTATTCAAAATTCTCACAGGACTTGCACATACACACATACCTTAATAAACTAACGCCTTTTTTCCATCGGGTAGGCAGAATGCCCTCTGCTACGATACGAAACTAGTTGTTCTATCCAGTTCCGTCTGTATACCTCTTAAAGGAATGTAGGCGCGATGAAAAAGATTATGTCCTCTCTTTAAAATGTTATTTAGAGAAGCCTACTAACAATTCGGACATGCAAACTCATTCATACGTGTGTATGAATGAGTTTGCATGTCCGAATTGTTTTGTTGACACACCCCCACACACAAATACATACACACTTACACTGACAAAGCATACTTTAAAGTATGTTTTGTCAGTGCTCAATTAATCTGCCTAGCCTTTTCCCAACTATGTTGGGGTCGGCTTCCAGTCTAACCGGATGCAGCCGAATACCATATTTTACATGGAGCGACTGCCTATCTGACCTCTACAACCCAGTAACTGGGTAATACGATACCCCTTCGTAAGACTGGTTGTCATCCAGACAGACAGACATCAATCACTTTAAAAATGGAAAAATCTCTTTTGTTTTCTCTTTATTTATTTTTTGTGTTATCATAAAAAAAAAATGTATCTTTTTATTACGGGAGGACTCTGGCTCCTGCAACACAGTTATTACTAGCGCAGGAGTCGGAGAATTCTTGTTTGGCTTTAAAAATTGTTTTATGTTAATAAATATTTTTATCTTTTTCTATTTAATTTTTGTACCAACCCTAGACAAAAATGTTAGTATAAGTACGACCAATTGGTATCGTAGAGTCTAATGTTAGTTGTCGCTCGTTATGAGTCGCCGGCGCAAATCTAGGATTGCGTCTGCGCATCTCACAGACGCCGACGCGAATTGCTGTGTACGACACTTAGTAATGGCTGTCTGTTTTATGTTATTGATATTTTTAGACAATTTTCTTGTTTGTTCCAGATATGCTGTTGTAAAAATCAGTATTTGTATAGTCGACTTCATAATTGCTTTACCATCCTTAGGTTGAATGTCACTTGCACGCCAGTCTAGTTTTTCTTTAAGACCAATTTGACAGTTAGATGGTTTCAACCTTAGTCCTCATTATACACGAGTGGCACCTTGCCAATGGCAGAGGCAACTGCAGCAGTCAACACTCGTCGACAGCAGCCGTAGACGCATTGACGACAGCAGTTGTCTGCGATGAGCACCAAGTAAAGTTTCTATTTACTGTCAGTTTTTGTCAAAAATGGTTAAGCAATTACTTGGTTGACTATTCGCAAAACTGCCACCAAGCAGCATACTTGTGATCCGGTTTAAAAGGATGTGGGTGCTAATGAATTATCAACTACATGAGTTACCCACAATGCTGTCTCTGAATTAGGCAATATCTTGTATAAGCTGCTTACAGGCGGTGGTACCCACAGTTCGTCATTAATCCAATTTGTAAAAAAAATACTTAAATAAATGCATTATTCTCTCACAGAAGAAATAAAACTTCAGAAGGACTAGCAATAAAGTCACGAAGTACCTATCGTAAATTCAATCAATCAATTTGATTTCGTCAATTCGATTTTTTTATTGAGTGAATTTATGACAAGTAGAATAAGCATCACCTATGGATAAAGTCTTCAAATTAAATAAATATTATGTGCGAAATGAGTATTTCTAATTAAAAAGTCTTTCTAATTTACTTTACGTTTCTTTAGCGCGTTCGTGCTGGGCCCTCTGGTCCTCTATCTTCAAAAATGTCCATGGAGAAAAAATTAATGAAAAAATTAATTGTTTTATTTGACTTTCGTTCCTATCTAAATGCATTACCTACTTAATAAGGTATGAAATGGAATCCCTCGTCGTCTTACCCCGCGTCCTAATAGAAAGCGATCGCACGAACACATGATCGTTCTAACTTTTTGTTCGGGTAACCTGAACCCGTTGCGACCCCGGTTACGGCGACAGAGATGCTTTATGGTTTTTCGAACAAAACTCAAACTCAAAGCATTTATTTCAATTAAACCATTTACAGGCACTTTTGAATTGTCAAAGAATCGGTCAGTTAGTCAGAAAGTTGAAGCTAGTTGCCCATTCCAAAACGTAGATCTCTATGGAGAAGAACGGGCAAGAAACTCCAAGGACACTCTTTTAAATTTATATATTACTAAATCCTGGGTACATTATTCTTGTTGCTTCTATATGTGAGAACAATGTACAAAAAATAATCAAAGCAATTGAAAATATAAGATTAAAAATAAGCCCTGGCAGATAAGACATGACCAGTCTCAACTGACAGCGCCCGTTCACGAACATGACGCGTGGACAAAACGTCACATGCACGCGATCGCGTATTCGCGCGATTATTTCTTTTAAATAGGACGTAGTCTCATACTCTGATCGCTCATTGGCTCTGACTCACCATACATTGCTCGGTTTAATGCAATAATTACCTTGCAGAGGCGGAGTAGTGATTGCAGTATGATGTCATTATTGGATACGACTGGTTCAAATAGGGCCACTGGTCTCCCTGTTGCAATAGTTCCGACCTCGTCTAAGACACTCTCTAAAGCTAAGGTGTCTTTGATCAATGAGTCAAGTATTCATTGCTTGTACAAAGTTGTTTCTTTCATAGTATACAACTGCATGGTTATACCTACGACCATACAGGACCTATTCCTAAAACATCTGTGTTTTTTAAGAGAATGTCTACTATATGAATTGAAAAATACACACTTGCCGGGTCTGAACATACAACATCGTATTTCTGAAATTTGGTGTATCAATAGGTATGTAATCTATAGTAGTAGGTAACACAGCTGACAGCACTTTGCCAATGACATCACAGACACCGCGCCAGCAGTCAAAGGGTAATTCAGACGTCAGTTGAATGGCAGGCTGTAGTTCCCTTACCAGTTACATTAGTTACCTATAAATAGACTAAATGCTGTTCGTCTGTAAATGCTTTGTAGCAAAGGCAAAAACAAGGACAAAGAGGTGTAGGATATGGTTCAGGGTTAATAGGTAAAAGTATTTTCAGGACACGACAAAGCGGCGTACGCATATTTACTTTAATTAATTATTAATTAATCCTACTATCCTATCCAACTTAATATTATAAACGCGAAAGTTTGTGGGGATGGATGGATGGTTTTTTGTTACTCTATCATGCAAAAACTACTGAACGGATTTGAATGAAATTGTGGATTGGCATCTAACTTTTTGCAACGTCATACACCTTGCGCTAATACTAAATAGCCTGCCTGGCTGCAAGCAACTTGGAAGTAGCGCTCGCCGACCGCTACCGATGCACCGCTCGCTTCGCTCGCTCGGCTCGCGCGTGTTTGGTCACAGTTGTAACCTAACCTAACCTAAGCCATTTCACCCAGTTCACATTGTTGTTCTTTTAATTTTATTATACTATATCTTTGAAACTCTTGTCAAGAGTAAGTGATGTAGTATAGTTTGGAACCAGGACGCGCGCGTCCACGTTACAAACTATACACGAGCAGTACGCAAAATTCGTGTATACATTGTAATCAAAGATTTGAAAGTAACATTACAATGTATACGCGAGCTGTTTCCTATAGCTTGTATAGATTGGAACCTCGCGTCTGCAAAATAGTATCGTCTATTTTATGTAATACCTTAATCTAAAATTCAAAAATACCTGAGCTTGCACAGCGTCAGAAAAGCACTGACGTCATAATAGTTAATTTTAGATAAAATACAAAGTAGCATAGTTGATCAGCCCTGACGTATACTTCTTTTAAAAGTATTAAACTTTTAAAATTAACTTCTGATCCAGATTCCTCGCTGCACAAAGTTTTGTTTAGAATTTTTCTAAACAATGTATTTTCATTATGACATGTTACTTTGTAGTTGGAATTCTTTATGTTTTATATTTACACAGGTAAGTTGAACTGAAGTTTATGCAGTTTACAATATTATGAATCTACATTTTGGAAGCTTAGATTTTAGACTGTTCTATCTAAACGAGATATGATCCTAACTTTAACCTCATTGCATAGTAACATTTATCTCATTGCATCAAAGTATAAATTAGAATGATTGCCGTGAGTTTGATAAAATTTTCGGCAATAATTCTAATTTATATCTTACCTTATTTAGATAAGAGTTACATTGCACAATGACTTGCTAATCAAATGGTCTTACGTTGTTCATGAATGTGCTGCTTAGTAATAGAATAAGAAATGGCAAAGTTATAAGTTTTTAGAAGACAATACGGAACTTCTGCACAAAACCAGAATCTAGCATAAACACTTTGTACAGAACATTTAAATTAATTTTCGCGCAGAACCTTGCGAAAATATAACCAAATCATAATATCTTTAACCGTATATTTGAGCAGCATACCGTCTTTATTATGACACAGTCGGTAAATTACCGCAGCAACATAATATTAACGCGTTGCGTGCTTCAGATAGCTCGAGGAATTACTCAATACGCTGAAGATAGAGTATATGATAGGAATTCAGATAAATAAGTATTATTTAAAATTTAATTTCAATTGACGGATTCATCTATGACCTGAGTATGACATCTTATCGTGTTTTGTAAAATATGATTTATAATTCTATCTCACTTCATGATTATGATTGAATGAACATTACGTTACGTTATTTAAAAAAATCTAGCTATTTGGACGTACAGATAGTCCAATCCACGAAGACGCGCCCCACTCCGCGATTACTGTACTGTAACCTGTACTTTAGTACGGAGCGGAGTGGAGTGGGGCGCGTCTTCGTGGATTGCACTGTCTATACATTGAAATTAATAAAACAAGGATTCAATTCATACTAAGTTTGACCTGTAACCCATTGAAAACATTGCTATTTGACACAATAACACTGTTCTACAAAATTACCATCCTAAAAACACCCTTAGTTTCTTTATCCTACGTATAGAACATTGAGAAATTCACGCTGGATTTTAACAAAATATTTCCCACATTCTTTTCAAAAGCACACGTTCCTAAAGCGAACAAGCTGTGTCCTGCCATATTAGTTGTAAGCCAGAAACCATTTCTAATATTAAGTCCAGGAGCTGCACAGTCACGCCATCTCGCGTGACGGCGCCGCAATTACATGTGGGTTTTATCCGAAATAATTTAGAAGTTCGTATTACTGTCTTATTTAGGAATTTGGTTTAATTTGGATTAAACTAACTTTTGTTTTCTTTGCTTTGTTTATTGGGTGTCAAAATTAGGGAGTTGAAATGCTAGGGAATTTATTGAAAAAACTATAATACGCTTGTATTATAATGGATGGGAGATATAATGTCGACAGAAGCCTAGATCACCTTAAATGTCAAATAAATAAAACTATGACAATTTGATGGTAATGTGAAGAATAGCCCAGGATCTCCAAAGCTTTTGTAGACAAGATCCAGACGCGTCAGAAGGTGAGTAAGAGTAATTTAGCACAATGAGAGGCAATAGATCTTTCGTTTATTCTGTTGTTAATGAATATTTTAATTTTATGTAATGTAATTTGAGAAGGTTGCTTTGTTTTATGAGAATGTCGTGTACACCTGTAATTGGTATATATATAAGAGCCCATACCTGTTAACTTTAATATTTAATGTACAATATATATGCTGTTGGCGTACCTATTTTAATTAAATAAATAAATAAACAATTCTTCTTCACTCTGAACGAAAACAATACATTCTTCTCACAAGTATCTTCCGCCAAAACACACACCATATACTACGGTACTCTGAATAAATATTTCAACTAGAAGTGTCTCAGTGTTGACTCGGGGCTAAAATGTTAGCGATCAGCCGATTGCTGTTTTAAGATCTTATGTAAATAACTTCGTTCGGAGGCGCAAGTTTGTCGTGCTACCGTCGATCCTGGTATTCGTGAAGATTTAAGAAAAGGGGAAGGTGGTACTAAGCTTCGTATGTGAATTTCCTGGAGATGAAATTTTTATTTGTTTGGCTATGTTTATTTGGGAGGAGGAATTTGTTGAGGTGGAAGAGACGAAATTTAATGGATGGCTTTGATTTGATTTTATGTTAGTTATTAAATGTGGTGAGCTTAAGACGCATTGATTCAACAGCAGGAAGAGGAAAATTGATTGAAGTCATTACAATGTGTTCCACAAGTCTGTGTCAGGATTTTCTTTAAAACAGTTAAAAACCAATAAGTCTGCCAAAAATATCAAAATAACGTATTACGTCTTTTGAAAGTATCTTTAACTCCAATAACGATAAAATTTGTGCTGTAAAACGACCATCATCTAATATGCCATATCCAAACCCCACGTTCCCTGGAAACCTCTTGAAAAATCGATGCCACCACCGCCGGCGCCTTTTCCGTGTTTATCTTAGAATATTTTTGCAGATTTATAGAGTAATCTTCGGTCTGTATTGCTCACTCTTTGGTTTGAGATAAGTGAGATGTTAGGGCCGCGAAACGCCATAGTCTGCTCGATATTATGATACCGTATATAGGGTGGAGGTATTTTAAACAAGGCTTGTAAGGATGAATGGTTTTATGGCTGATAGCATTTTGCTTACATTAATTTACAAACGTGATTTCATGCTTTTTGCTCACATTAGTTTTCTTAGGTATCAGTTTTTTTTTGTAAACTGCCAGAAAAATTAGTAAGAAGAGGTTGTTAATATATTTTTGCCAAAATCCTCAATGACCTTTCTACGAAAAGGTTATTTCCAAGATTTTGTTTATCAACAAATTTAGCTACTGCCAATTCTTACTGGTAATCCATCAATAACAAAGTCTCACAAAAACACAACTCCAATAAGCGTAACTCACTTTTAATCTCAATCCGAGGGATTTTAAATGAAATTCCCAATCCATTGCTTCAAAGGTTTGAAAAAATCGTCTGGTCAACTATTCAAATAACGCCATAAATGTTGTTTAATTACTGTCAAAATGAAAGGCATTGCTATTATGGGTTACGCAATTACCCCACGGATCGTGTAGCATTAAACATATCTAAAGGTTAGCTGCATTCAATTCTATCCTAACACTGAGCGCAGAACCCATCCAGTAAATTTTCACTATCTTCTAAAAACAATCGCATGGCAGATATAGCCTCATTTGAATTTAATTATCCAACAGAATTTATTTAATAGACGCAGCACTAAGATTTCATTCGGCTTCTTAACTCATGTGGGTAGTTATAAATGTACCCGTTTGTGCAGTTAAGCGAATGTAATTTCGTGTGCAATGGTGCGATGTAATTTTTAGGGTTTGTTAGCCCACTCCTTGGTGATTAGTAAGGATTCTATTTGATTTCGACTTGCAATGTTGTTGATATAAATGCCCCACATTTAGATACTCAAAACTTTTCGGAATTGGTCAGTATTTTTAGATTTATTTGTGCTAATTTTGCTTCAAACGAACATCCACAATAATTTTTTTGACTTTTGAGATTTGACTAAACCATTGATTTCGCGACACTATGACGACACCAGTGTTGATTACTTTTTATTGGTCAAAAGAACCATTAAAAAGACATCAACGCGTTGATTACCGCGGTGTCGATTTTTTTTCTAGTTCATTTCTGTCGGCAGTGCCGGAGTGCCATTGTTTTTTTATTTAACCTTTACTGTCCCACTGCTGGGCCAAGGTCTCCCCCATACTTCGCCATGCGTCTTTGTCTGCAGCCTTTTCTGGCCAATCAATCAAGAAAGAGTGTAAATCGTCACGCCAGTCTTTACATAGTGTCGCGCCAGCACAACTTAATACTTTTATGAAATACATTTTGAAAGCCAACTTATTGTATAGTATAACCGGCTGATAAGCGCAAGTCCAGGTCGAAAGCGCGTTTTTTTCGTACGGGAAAGCCCACTTATTGATTGTAAATACAGAAATAATTAAATAATAGCGGATTCATACTTCGACATCTGTTTAAACAAGGTATGGTGGTAAGGTGGTTTGGTATTAGCACCAATTAATACAGATCGTTCACTCCGCAAAATAATTTAAATAAAAAGCGACTCTTGCAACGACACAATAAAGTGCAATTCAGGTCGCACAGCACTAATTTTTTTTTTTATCCTTTATTAAAAAGAACCTAGTTCTTAATAATTAATTACAATCTAGCCTATAAGACTAATAAGCAATTTTAATCTAACTTAATTTTTTACGTAATGATTATTTTAAAAATTAGAATAGTGTTGATTGTACTTTACACAAGTTCGTTCCACTTTCTTAGAGTCTGATATTTTAATATAAACACTTTGTTCATGTGTTATATGTGTGTCATTGGCACTATTATTTCTACACTTTTTACACTACACTAACTCAAAAGGTTTTGTTCGTTTTAGTCTTCGCACTATATTTGTTTGGTCTAGCAGCTGAATTGCCTCGATGTTCACATGTCGGTGGAGTCGGTGTTCATGGGCCTCAGCAAATTTTTGGATTATTCTGGTGACGGGTTCCATTTTTAAGTCACGATGGAGGTCGTCATTTCTTATATACCAGGGCGCATTAACAATACTCCTGAGTACCTTATTCTGGAATGTTTGTATAATTTTGATGTTCGTCGGTTTAGCACAGCCCCACAGTTGGATGCCATACGTCCATATCGGCATGAGAATATGCTTATATAATAAAATTTTGTTGTGTATCGATAGGCAAGAACCCCGTCCAATCAACCAATACATGTTTTTAAAACGCATGTCTAGCTCCTGTCTTTTCTTTTTGACGTGCGCTTTCCAGCGCAGTTTTGCGTCAAGCGTTATGCCAAGGTATTTGGCTGTATTTGCGTATGGCACTTGTTGGCCATTTATGAAGATTGGGTGGTAATCACAATTCTTGTTCGTGAAATCAATGTGAAGTGACTTCGATTCATTTAATTTGATTCTCCATTTTTGTGCCCAGCCATAAACTTCATTTACAGCGATTTGTACCTTTTTGATTGCTTCCGTATGGCATGACCCTGTAGCCATAATGGCAGTGTCGTCCGCAAAGGTTGCAATAGTATTATTTTCCAGCTCTGGTATATCATACGTGTACAACAGATAGAGGACTGGACCCAGCACACTACCTTGAGGCACACCAGCTTTAATAATTCTTAATCCGGAAAAGGCATCCTCGTGCCTTACTCGGAACATTCTATCTGTAATGTATGATTGCAAGATATCGGCAAAATCATTGGGCAGCAATATTCTTAGCTTGTATATCAAACCCTTATGCCAAACTCTATCAAAAGCTTGTGCCACATCTAAAAATACGGTGGAGCAGACTTTTTTATCTTCAAGCGTTGTTTCAATGATGTTGGTAATTCTATGTACTTGGTCTATTGTTGAGTGTTTCTCTCTGAAACCAAACTGATGGTCAGGGATCAGGTTTTTCTCGTTTATGATAGGTTTAAGGCGTTTTAAAAACAATTTTTCAAACAGCTTTGATAGTATAGGCAACAGGGAAATGGGCCTGTATGATGATGCTTCGTGAGGTGGTTTACCGGGCTTTGCGATCATAATCACTTCAGCAACTTTCCATGGCTCAGGAACATGTTTTAGCAGGAATGCAGCATTGATGAGCCTAGTAAGCTTAACGATGGCTTTTCGCGGAAGATGTTTTAAGATTTCTCCCGTAATAAGGTCATACCCTGGGGATTTTTTTAGGCTCATGATTTGAATTTCCTTTGCAACTTCTTTCGGGGTCACAAGCTTAATTCTTTGGTCTTGCACAATGTTGGCAAATTGTAAGTTGTCTACAGACACGTCATTTGGCTGAAAGGTTTCTTCTAAGTGTTGTGCAAATCTTAGAGCTTTTTGCTCATTGCTTATGGCCCACTTTCCGTTATTATCTCTGATAGGAGGTATTGGTGTAATTGGCCTTTTGAGTGACTTTGTCGCTTTCCATAGAGAGTATTGCGTTGTATGGTCGCTGGTTAACTGACGTAGGTTAGTATTAAAAGCCTCATCTTGAAACGTTTCTATTTTTCTCTTCAACCTTTTCGTAAGGTTATTCAATAGAGTTTTATCTTGCGGGAATCTAGTTTGTTGCCATCTTTTTCTTTGAGTCCTTTTTTCATATAATAAGTCTATTATTTCTCTTGGGTAGGTATTGCCTTTAAATTTTTTTGTAAACTGTGGTGTGTTGTTCCATGCACATTGTTGGATATTGTTGCTAAAGTTGTTTACTTCAGAATCAAGCTGATCTTTGCTTTTTAATGAAGTTTTTAGGTCAATTATATTTTGTAGGTCTAAGCTAAAACTTTCTCAATCTGTAAACTTGTTAACTAATGTCAAGTGGTTTTCTCTTAATAATATTTTGTGACTTAATTTTAATAATATCGGAGAGTGATCGGAGTTCATGTGGTACCCCTCTTCTACACTCAGATAATTGGTTGATATATTTTTGATTATGAAAAAGTCAATAAGGTCTGGTAGTTTCTGGAGGTCAGTAGGCCAGTATGTAGGTTTTCCAGTACTTATGACGTCACAGCGCATGTCTTTTACTGCACTTAGAAGCTGTCTTCCCTTGGTTGAAGTCAATCTCGATCCCCAATGAATGTTCTTAGCGTTAAAGTCACCGCCTAATATAAATCTCTGTCCGAGGAGTCTGAAGAATTGTACATATTGTTCTTTGCTTATGGTGTGTCTTGGGGGACAGTATACGGCCGCTACTGTCACGTTAAATTTATTTGTTTTGACTGATATCGCTACTGCTTGCGTGTCTGGCTCTTCGTATGTACACTGTTCGTAATGACAGATATTTTCTTTAATAATAACCGCGCTACCACCTCGGGCCGCGTTGTTAGGGTGCAGTGAGTGATAAACCTTATAGCCTCTGAACTTTACAAAAGACTGTTTAGTGAAGTGCGTTTCAGAGATCAAACACACATCAATATTTTCTGTATCTAGGACTACTTGTAACTCATGTTGGTGTTGCAGCAGTCCATTGGAATTCCACGCCATTATTTTTAGTGTGTTATTCATGATTGATTTGTATAGTGCTTGATTCTAACTTCTCTAGTCTCTTGTCAAATGAGGATATGCACTTCAAGATCTGGTTGAGCTTGTCCTCAAGACTTGATGGTTGTGTGCTTGGTTTTACCGCTTTTGCGAATGAGACATTATTAGATGCATGTGCAGTTATCGCGGCTGTCTGTGCAGGCTGTGCACTTTGTTTTGTTGACTGTTTGTCGGTGTTTCTAACAATTTCCTTAGCGGCAGGTGGATTATTTTTCGAGTTTTTGTTCTTAATCATTTGCATCTCCTTGGCAACTAAACACCCTCTGTAGTTTGCTGGGTGAGGTAAGCCACAGTGGACACACTTAGGTTTTTCTTGTGCAGGTTTGTTGCAATCAACTGTGAGGTGTTTACCTGTACATTTAACACACCTAGGCTCTTTTGAGCAATACTTTTGAGTATGACCATAAGCCTGGCATCTCTTACACTGCGGTATTATTTTTGATGTTTTAAGCGGGTTTATTTCAACTTTACACCCTAAGATATGTTTAATGCCGTATATTTTACTGACATCTTCGCCATTTTTAAACGATAGAATAAACATGTTCAGCGGTTCTTTTGTTCTCCAGCTTAACTTATTACTTACATTTTCTATCTGGAATCCTTGCGACGTTAGATCATCTTTAATCCGATCCGGTAGGCAGGAGGAATGTAATTTTTTCACCACTACTCTTATTGGCCTGGTCTGCTTATCCTCGTAAGAGTGCCATAAACAGTTATTTTCTGTTAAGCGTCGAGCAATGTCTCTGTAAGACTCTTCAGTTTTAGCATTTATTTTGACACTATTACCGCTTAACATTTTGGCGGTAAATGTTTCTACTGACTGGGATTTCGTCAAAAAATCGTAGAATGTTTGATAATTCTTAACACCGTCCGCTACGATTGGAGGTGGTGCTAGAATTTTTTTAGTGGTTGCCTTCTCTTTGTTGTTAAGTTGCTGCTGCTGAGCGCTAGTGTTAGCTTGTTGTAGTGGTGGTGGAGTAAGGGAGGTGTTCAACTTCCTTTTCTTCCTGTTTTTCACCCTAATCCACTCAGTCTCTTTGGCGAGTTCATCCTCATCCGTGCAGTACTCAACGTCACTTTTAGGAGGCTGAGCAGGTGTTATGGTCTCACTGACCTGTTTATCTGAGGGCTCTTGTGTCTTTAGGCATTTTAATTGTCCTTGAAGATCTTGTACCTGTTCCTGCAAGCTTTGTATATGGCCGTTCAACTGACGTACCATTTGCTGCAGGTTTTCTCTGTCCGTTTTCTCCTGGATGTAACAATCATACAACTGCTTTTCCAGATCAGTTTTTATTTTAATTGACTGTTTTGCAGCCATTATTTAGTTTTAAGGCGAGCGTGACACTTAAACAATTATAATATACACTTCATGACGATTTCCGCACTTTGTAACTGGGTCATCGCGGTGGCCCCGATAGATCGACGTACACCGCGACTACGGTGTTGTGATGCGTCTGCAAAATACTCTAAACTAGAGCACGCGCGCGCGATCGGTACGTCCGTTCACAATAGTAGTTAAACACGACTTGCGATATAATATATAATAGCGGATTCATACTTCGACATCTGTTTAAACAAGGTATGGTGGTAAGGTGGTTTGGTATTAGCACCAATTAATACAGATCGTTCACTCCGCAAAATAATTTAAATAAAAAGCGACTCTTGCAACGACACAATAAAGTGCAATTCAGGTCGCACAGCACTAATGACCAACAGTTGTATTCACCTAGAAGTTGTCTCTCTTTTTATCGTGTAACTCTTAGATCTTCTGAATATGTTACACTCACTGAATTAGCCCGACAAGTCGAGCCCGCCGCGTACCTCTAGCTTCATACCTAAAATGCAGAATGAACCATCTGTGGTATTAGCATAATTAAACATTTCATTGGTCATTTACGAGTATTCCTCTAAATCAAAACTGCACCAATTGATCATCCATGACACGTTCACCGCCATTTTTACAGCCAACACTAAAAAAATCGAGACATCACGGCCATTCAGAAAAATGCTTTTCAGAATCCACTAAATCATTCCATTGAAAGCTAAAAACTCTTCCGTCCCATTGGCGATAGTGGCATTATGAAAGGCTACAGCAAATATTCTGGCAACATTAGCATATGAATGTTGCAGGATAAAAAAGAGCCGCTCTCCCTCCCTCAGGTGGCATGCCCGGGCCGGAAATAGGTTCGAGCGCAGCCACCGTAAGCTTCCTTTGGAGATAGGGTGTAGTGGACTGCGTTTTGTGAATGGTTTTGATTATCATAGGTTTTTTTGCAATTTTTGAAGTTTTGGCAGCCAGCTTTGGTTTTTGAAGGAGAGAGTATGATACTAAATTTATTATAATGGTCTTGCTAACATGAAAAAAAACTTGTTACCTATGTGTTTAAACCCTTTTTTATCACTTACTTCAAAAAAAAATACAATAGACGTGGATATACGCAGAGTCGCAGAGTCTATGCATTAAGCACTTGGTGTGGCAACACGCCGTGTTCGAGTTCGCGACAAGTCAATCGTCATCCTGAGAATGCCTCGTTGAGAGGTGAAACACGTGTCGATTTGTTTCAGGGTTTTTCATGGCTCTTTAGAAATAGCTAAGTGGAACAGGTCATTTTATAATGGATTTCCGCAAGGTCACGCCTAAATCAATTAACTATCACTTACTTCTTAAACGGTGAAGGAAAACATCGTGAGGAAACCAGCATGCTAGAGAGATATTACTCGACGGTATGTGAAGCCAAGTCAGAGGCCCATGGGCGGCTTTAAAACCCTCTGACACCAGGTTAGTCACTAACCATACGAAAAAAAGATGAAAACCCCTTTTTTCAACATACGGACGGACGTCCTCAATCGATAAACTAAGTCTATTACAGTCCAGTGCTGGACATAGGTTTCTACCAGACTGCGCCACAACACTCTGTCTTCAGTAGGGATTGCAATCCCTCAGCTCATTCAATCCCGCGGGATTGATATGCGGGATAACTCAATCCCACGCGGGATCACGCGGGATTCCGCATCTTTGAAATTATGTTATAAAATCGAATTGAAACAACAGATTTTTGTGCAAAAATCAACTTTTATTAAACATTTCTTACATTAAGCAACAGAAATGATTTATTTTCTAAGTAATTAGTAATCTGTTTTCTTAGATTCATCTTTAAATGTTTCGCATATGTTAATAGTTTTGTTTAATTATACCCTTACTCCTAATAACAGCTTTATATTTTTAATTCAGTCTTATTCATATAATGACTAATAATCAAATCACAACTTTCTCTTAGATGCTATAACTATGATATCAACCTAACTTTTGAAAACACGCTCTTAAAAAGCAAATTTGCGGGATCCGCGGATCCACGCTTTGAAGGTGCGGGATCCAGCAGATTAACAAAAGCAGCGGGATCCCGCGGGAATGCGTGATCTCGTCTTGCGGGATTGCAATTCCTAGTCCTCAACCTATTACTTACTTCCTACCTTACTATTTAAAATCACAACAATATCTATATTTCCTGTTTTCTAAAAGAAATGAAATTATAAGTAAAAAGAAAATGTTAACAAGTCCTTAGCGTTCGTTACCATCTATAGAAATTTTCTGCACTTAATAATTTTCCAGCTAATGATTTTTACGCAGCACTTTACGTTGTGTGGTGCAGCAGGTGGGTGCAATTCAAAGACGGAGAATTATTCAAGAAATGATAAAATACATACATATTTAAATAAGAGCTCACAGCTAAGTAATAACAGCCGCACGGTCCATCAGGTTAAGCTATCCTTGCCAGGTTTGGTCCAGTGGATGGATGACCATCTTTACATACCGAGACTCCTCCGTGCCTCGGAAAGCACGTTAAGCCGTTGGTCACGGCTGTCATTCGAGGATCTTTGACAGTCGTTACGGTTCGTCAGAAGCCCGAAAATCTGACAACCAGTCTTACCAACGGGTATCGTATTATCCAGTTACTGGGTTGCAGACGTCAGATAGGCAGTCGCTCCAAGTAAAATGCTGGTATTCAGTCGCATCCGGTTAGACTGGAAGCTGACCCCAACTTAGTTAAAAAGGCTAGGCAGATTGTTGACATATAAACAAACACTTTCACACAATAGGCATAACGGACAGTCCTCTGTGCAGGGCATGCATGGAAGCAAAGGAAACCGTTGCGCATGTGCTCTTTGAATGCACAAGCGCCATGTCACCCAGATTAGAACAGAAACCCTTGGCTCACCCAGATCTTTCGTAGATGTTCTGAACAGGCCAGGAGAGTTACTCAAGTTCTGGAGGGAGGTGGGTTGGTTGGAATAACCACCGACGGCCGCTACGGCCCACGCACAATGGTCCACCTGAAGGACTAAATGCGGAAACCAAACCCTATAACATAAAAGCTAATAAGCAGCTGCAGCAGCTGCTGCAACAGTGACTATTGTCTCCTAAACTTAGATATTTTGTAAAGCTTAAACGATAGTCAATTTAATGTAAAACATAGAATCAGTAACCTTACAAAGAGGAACACAGTAGTATTGCTGCTTAGCATAAGAAATACATAATAGAAAACAAACTGAAAATGGTTGGTATTTATTTAAATTACTTATTACTTTTAAAACCAAATCAAACAATTTGAATCCAAATATGTAAAGAAAATAGTACAGACGCCAGCACATCAAGCTACTACAATCTGTCAAATTTATTTAATCGATTTTCAACTTTATCGCTGATGTCTAAGGTTCAAAGTTGATTGGGAAAATTTGACAGTTTCGGGTAGCTTGATGTGCTGGCGTCTGTACTTATGGCAATCGTTATTTTGTTTGGTAAATGATTATCAGATCGATAATCGGTTATCTATTTTTAGATTAAAGTTCATCTTAACCCTAACTATATATTATCATCATTATCATTTCAGCCGAAAGGAGTCCACTGCTGGACATAGGCCTCCCCCAAGCACCGCCCCTTTAACCGGTTCTATGCTTTTAGCATCTCACATTCACCAGGTCATCGTCGTTATATGTAGTATATATAATATACCTATACAAAACTAACTAATATTATAAATGCGAAAGTGCGTTTTTTTATTTGTTTGATACGCTTTCACACTAAAACGGCTGAATGGATTTAAATGAAATTTGGCACATCGGTAGACCATGACCTGAAAAAGGACATAAAATACCTTTTATCCCAATATTCCTACGGTATCGAGACTTATGCGGGTGAAACTGAGGGGTGCAGCTAGTAATAAGAAACATAAAAGGTTCTACATGAAATTAACTGCAAAAAATTTAAAACGCTGACCGCTCATCACTCAAACACGACCCCACAAAGAACATGCGGGGCACGTCTAACCCCGGGACGACGCGACTGCGCTGATTTCAGTCTCTTTTTACTTTCTCAATGATAGATAGATTCGATTCTTTTATTAGAGGTGCACCGTTCTTTTAACGGTATCCTTTTGTTGCGGTCTTCGGTGCAGGTGGCTCTATTTTTGCACTTTATAGACGTGTAATTGAATCTGAAGTTTGTTTGAACATGTAGTGTAGCGTCTGCATTGTGAAAAATGTGCGAGTGAGAGGGAATGATTAACGCCGCCATTGTTGTACGAATGAAAGTATTATTAATGTGGTTCTCAACTGGGTACAATAATCTGCAATTCATATATGCTGCTGCTTCAGATTTTTCATGTGAAAGTGAAAATCTGTTGTATTGAAATGCATTTTTTTACAATGTTTTTCAACTACAATGTGAAGTTTGTTTTTGGGATAAATTCATCCCAACTACGGAAGCTTTCATTGTGCATAGTCTGACACGCACTTGGCCGGTTTTTTTTTATTAATCGTAGCGACCGCGATACCCAGTACGAATGTGGTGCTCCTGATCAAACCATGCGCCATCTTTTGGAGTGTCCAAAATGTTCATACATCTACACTTCTAAGGACGTAAAAAACGCCACTGATTTAATTATTGACAAGAAAACAATAGGGTTTATTAAATCAATCTGCCTAGCCTTTTCCCAACTATATTGGGGTCGACTTCCAGTTGAGCCGGATGCAGCTAAATACCAGTATTTTACATGGAGCGACTGCCTATCTGACCTCCACAACTCAGTTACTGGGTAATACGATACCTCTTGGTAAGACTGGCTTCTGACGACCTGTAACGACTGTCAAAGATCCACGGCCGGGACCAACGGCTTAACGTGCTTTCCGAGGCACGGAGGAGTCTCGGCATGTAGAAATGGTCTCCCATCCACGGACCAACCCCAGCAAGCGTAGCTTAACCTGATGGATCGACCCGTGCGGCTACTAGTACTTAGCCACGAACTCCTCAAAAGGATTTATTAAATAATTTCCAAAATAGAGTTCCATAAATCAACGACAAGACAATAAAAATAAATTTAACGGAACTATCCCTCTATTAAATTATTCCATTTTCTCTGAGTTCATTCAATAAACATCGAAACTGCATTAATGCATTAAAAAGTTCAGCAAAAAAGAAGTAAATTTTATTCAGCTGTGACCACTCACTTATCGAACAGATCTAGCCTCAATTAGTATCTAAATTAGAAAAGAGTTCTGGTCTTGGGATATCTAGGTTAACTAAAGTGGTCTAGTGTTTGTGAGATCAAAATAGTGTTTCAATTACACTTTAGAAATAGAAAAAGTTAGAAGTTTTAATTATAAAATCATCTTATCGAAGTTTCTGAACAATTAGCAGATATTTAATTATTTATATCCGAACTTATAATTATTATAAATGTGGGAATGTGAGGTTGAACAACTGGCAACATTATTATGTTGGGGTGTGGTAGACGATCGGCATGACAACACTGAGTGGAAGTAGGAGTGACAGACGACGCAACGAATGACAGCTAGAGGAAGAAGTAGGTAAATAAAATAAAAAAATAAGATTTTATACAAGACATATCATTTCACTAAACGCCTTGATCGCAATAGTTTTAGTAGATTATGTAGATGTAGATTTATCTAAATAAATCATACCTATTTTTTTTTTTACAAAATAATTATAATTTATCTAAATAAATCATATTTTGTAAAACAAAATAAGTTTCAATAAATCATCTTGAAGTTACAAAAAAAAAAAATACTTCTAAACTTAATTCCACTTAATATTATGACATCCAAACCCTTATCCGTATAAATATTTAATGTTATGCCTACCATTGTGGTTGATGGCACCACATAATCCGCTTTCAAACCATTATGTACACGCAGTCACCACCCGAAGATTTTCATAAATAATCATAGATTAGTCGACGAGATCAAAAAGACAATTTTGCCTTTAAATGTGAGTAGTCAGTCAGAAATGAGCACAGACTAATGTATGATACAGAGAATTAACTTGTCATGTTAGTAAAAAATAACGCTTTGGGTAAAACAATAGTATTGCTTGGGCAATAGTTTATTAGCAATAACCTTCTTTTTAAATAGTTTTTTTTTTTTCATAAAATCACAACAAAATCACTTAAATCACTTTATTCAGATCAGCCAAGCACAATTTGATTTTAGTTTTCCGCGGCGACACATGAATTGTCCATACAAACGTAATACCTAAATCTTTGCAATTTGAGCATATTTCCACTATAATATGTTGTTATTCGGATTTAGATAGTGTTTATCTAGGTTTCAAAGTTTTTTTTTTTCCAAAAAACTTTTCTAAAAAGAAGTTTAAATGAATTTAATTTCGCACATTTTTACAGCGTAAATGAGATGTTTTCATATTGTTTTTTCTGTATTATAAACAACAATATTTATAATATTGTTTCTGCAGAAGCATAGCTTATATTAAGTTTCCATTCATCATTTTCGGTATTATGGAACACTTCCAAATTTATCATAAATATTTGAAAGCTAGTACTGTAGTGCTATCGCGTCAACCAATAATTGTCAATGTGTGCATGGTAGTATTGCTCACTGTAGGTGTATATCGCTCCGACAGGCACTCACACAAGCGCAACGTGCTTGGAATTGAATTTTGCAAACATCTCGATTTGTAATTGCAAGCCGTGTTCGCAGGCCTTTTAAGACGCAGATATATACCAGTGACCTTGAGTGGTTCTTACGTGTTCTGTACTGAGCTCACGCAATGTATTCTAATATAAAACGTATACTAAAAGATCAATAATTAAATTATCTTTAAAATAATGAAGGTTTCAGAAAAATACGCTTCATAAAATTTTGCGTGATTCTCAGTTTTTTATCCGCGTTAGACATAACTTTACAAATTAATTTCACTATGTAATATAAACATAATCTAAAATAAAAATACATTAAATTATTAAAAAAATGCTCTAATTTAACATAATTATATTTTTTCCAAATCATTAATACTACTCGTTTAGTCGTGATCTTTAGTACAAAAACATTAAAAATTGGTTATCGTCGCCTTAATAAAATGCATCAAAATTGACTGATTGATCACAATATTAACACAGAAAATAAAAAAAATCCGAAGAGTCGGTCAACATGCACAATTTTTTTTAGTCAACAAAAAAATTATATATAAAGCTTATTTTCAACTTACTGAAGATTTTTCCCGAATCCCGGGAAAAAAATATAGCCGTAAGGAAGTCTCCACTTTCAGTCTCTGTTCTCCGAAGTTTAGGCAAATATAGTCAGCCTATTCCGATCACAGGTTATTAGCAGAGGTCGGAATTAGGTAGAGTTATTATGTACTTACACTGATTTCATACAACGAAAGAATAAAGTGGATATGCCCCAAATCCCGGGATTAATTTTGAAGAGCTGAAAAATCCCGTGATCTATTAAATAAAAAGTTATTTACTTTTACACAATTTAAAGCAAAACCTCACGAGTCTAGGCTAGAAGCAAAAGTATTTTCGTTTTTATAAAAAGGGCGAAGTATAAGTATGAGAATTTGCTTCAGACTATTAATAATTTGTATTGTGAATTTAATACTAATAAAAATTGTATGTTAATTATCTTTGTTTTATTTGTCTTATCTATCTCTGAGGTTTTTATTATTATTTATTTGTAATATTGTTGGTTACACGGGATTGTCTATTAGAAATCCCGGGAATATCCATATTAATATCAACATTTCGATGCAAGTACATAAATAACTCTACCTAATTCAGATCTCTGGTTATTAGTCATCTACCTAGCCTTTTCCCAACTATGTTGGGGTCGGCTTCCGGTCTAACCGGATGCAGCTAAATACCAGTATTTTACATGGAGCGACTGCCTATCGGACCTCCACAACCCAGTTACTGGGTAATACGATAACCCCTTGGTAAGACTGGTAGTCAGAGTTTCGGGCTTCCGTCTAATGCCAGGTCAATAAAAAAAATGTTTTGCCCCCATATCTTCGCCCCCGTCCATTTGAGGTCCGTTCGAACGGTATGGGGGATTCGGTATCACTTCAATACCCAGATTATCACTCGCCATCCGGTTGCCTCTCCGATTAAATTTTATATGACATTACCTTGAATATAAGTAAGTGAAGCTATTTCTTCTTAGTTTCAGTTGTATTGTGATGGATGGTCCCGTCTAGACGTTCTCAAGGGAACCTCATTTCTTAGATATGTCTTGTTCGCAGTGACTGATATTTAGATATACTTTTACGTCCATTGATGTATTTGGTAAATATGTTGATGAAACTTTGCTTTTGTTCTCACAAAAGGAAATGGACGTTTCATGTACTTCCTAAAAAAAAAGGTGTGGCACTCGGGGACTGCCGCGGTAAAGCTATTGAATAGCATTTGTAACCTCCATACTTCCTATTTGTCAACGCTACACTTGGGATGATGACGTGATGACATAAAACAAAAATTACGTTCCCATGACAACATCACGTTGTCATGGGAACCGTCATTACATGGTAGGCGGAGTGGTGGGTGTTAGGTTTTATATTCGTTACGTTACGGAATTTCTTGATTCGGTCGCCGCGCTCAAAGCTCGCGATAAAAGCTATGCAATAGCTTAAAAAAAACATGTGGCACTCGGGGACTGCCGCGGTAAAGCTATTGCATAGCATTTGTAACCTCCATGACAACATCACGTTGTCATGGGAACCGTCATTACATGATAGGTGGAGTGGAGGTGTTAATTTTCGTTACGTTACGGAATTTCTTGATTCGGTCGCCGCGCTCAAAGCCCGTGATAAAAGCTATGCAATAGCTTAAAAAACGTTTATAATAATCAAAAGTAGATTTTAATTGACCGGGCGTATTAGATCAGCTTAAGAAAAGTGATTGAAAACGACTGTTTCTTTATTGTCATCGAGTTGACTACCTAATTAATTTCACGACGTCTTGTGCATTAATGCTCTGTTTCTGTTAACAAAAAGAATCGTTGTGCTTACCAATGGTAACATTTTTTATTGCCAAACTGGGCATATAAATAGTTTCGTAAACTAATTTTACCTGTGATAGCTCCCTCCATATGGAAGGGACTACTATGCAAACCTATGAGGTATTTGCTTCATTATAGGTAAAGATACAAGAGTCTTCATTTTGACCTATAACGGTTCGTATTAATAGGAATCGGCCATTAGGGAGCTACCAAAGTAGCCAGTCCTCCCAGCATCTAGTCATAGGTAATACGGGCTGGTATCCGCAACTCTACGTCAAAGCGCGTATTTTGCGTAAAGCATCTAGTCATGAAATTTTCTTATATGAAACATAGCTGCTCTCAAAACTTTAATGGAAAACATCGTGACGATGTGTTATGATAACGATAGAGAAATCGTGGCCCCCGGCAACAGCGCGGTCGACGGCGCGTTGTGTTCCACGCGCGCCTCAAAGAGATGTCAGCAGAATTGACGGGGTCTGCTAGGGCCAATGTCTGCCGGGGGTTCGAAGAAAACCGATAGGGACATCGTGGCCCCCGGCAACAGGGCAACCGAAGGAACACGGGTGGGTTTTAGTCAGTAAGAGTCTGACACGCCCTCCCGCTCCGCCCAGAGCGGGAGAAGTTATTTGATAATTTCCCACCCAAAAAAAAAAGGATGTGTTATGATACTGATAATATTTATATACTTGAACCAAAACAATTCAAATACGTGTGACATCTACCATATTGGTAGATGATCTACACTGACCCGCGTGGGATCACAGCACATTCCTTGTGTGCACTACCACACTCGAAGAGAGGAGGCCTGTGTCTCAGCAGTAGGAATATTATAGGCTGATTATGCTCATGCATGCTATGCTGGCAAAAGAAGGAAAACATCAACATGTTCTTGAATAATGTCACATGTTTAGTGGAAAACCGCTTTTTGTACTCACACGTTTTTCTTGCCGTAATAAATAACAGTTTATTCACCGAAGGTTGTTGACAGACACGTTTTTTTCTACGGCGCGGTTTATTCGCCGTGTGTAGGCATGGTCAAATTCAAAATATTTTATTTCACATTCACCTACATGGATACTATGAAACGTCAGAAGCTAGGTGCACGGTTCCAATTGGTCGTTTCCTATGGAGAAGAGCCGGCAAGGAATTCCACGGTTACTCTTTTAAAAATTATTGGCTTCGACAATATTTTCAAATAACAATGTTAATAGGCATGGGAGGACAGTGTAGGTCTTTCAAAAAGTACCAGGTAGTTAACAAAATAGAAAAAAATCTACAGTCCACTAAGCTTACAGCGTTCTCACATTCACAAAAACATTTTACAAAAAAAAAAACAACCGAAATAACTTTCATTTCGGAAGTCGGTGTCTTTAGTTTTGAATTTTCGTTTTTTGTCACCGACTTCCGAAATTAAAGGTATTTTCCACTTTGTAGTGTTTTTTGGAAGTCGGTTGTTTTTTGTTTGCAAAAAGTTTTTATTTTTCACTTTTTAGTTGTGGTACCTACCCCACACAAATTCGAAAACCACTACCTGCTATGTAAATAATAGTGACAGGAACTTATCATATCATCCACATACTAAGTGGGAAAAAGTACGTATTATTGAAGCTAATTCAAAAATTATCGAAGCAAAGTTAATAAAATTTATATGGGATCACTTTGAAAGCATACCCTTTCAAACAAAAAAAGAATTTTCAAAATCGGTTCACAATTGACGGACAAATCGGTGAACATAGATTTAAAAAAAACATTCGCGAAGAATTTTTGGAAGTCGGTTAAAAATAGAAAAGAATCAAAACCTATTTTAATCAAATGCAACGGTCGTCAGTGTTGTATAGATCAATATAGAAGCTTGTTGACAGACACGATTGACAGACACGTTTTTTCTACGGCGCGGTTTATACGCCGTACCGTCAAGAAACCGGGCCGTGCACAAAGGCTGTTATGGTTGTCTGATTAATTAGTCAAGGTGCACGCTGTCGCCTGAAATTCAACTACTGATCTAGAATTATCTGATTATCTCCAGAACGTACCTACCCGTAATTCAGTATTCATGTTTCAGGAACCGCAAACTAGTCGAGCGTTCCTGAAAACGTGACTAGATTTTTATCAGCACATAGTGTTATATTCTAGTCATAAATTCTGTCTGTGTCTCAGCACCTTAGAACAAAGCATACAGTTAATTTAAATTGCTCAAAATGTAAATAAGATACAATTCTCTTACGATTTGTCGCAGTCTCTGTTTTGTTTACTATGGTTTATGTAGGCAGATATATATATTTTTTAAGTTGTATTTTACTGTCAGGTACTTACTGTTGACCAGATTGATACGCTATGTAAATTAGCTGTGTTATCTTACGATTGATATAATAATACATTTGTGTATGGAACTGAGTCACGGTCTCACAGTGTTCTTAAAACAAATACAAAATTAAGCCAACTATTTTGCTGTGCGCCTATTTCTGTTATGTTATATTTATTTAATAATCTTAATATATATAAATTACGTGTCACGTTGTTTGTCCGCGATGGACTCCTAAACTACTTAACCGATTTTAATCAAATTTGCACACCGTGTGCAGTTTGATCGAACTTGAAAGATAGGATAGGTAGGGCAGGTAGGGCAGGTAGGGCAGGTAGGGTAGGTAGGGCAGGTAGGGCAGGTAGGGCAGGTAGGGCAGGTAGGGCAGGTAGGGCAGGTAGGGCAGGTAGGGCAGGTAGGCTAGTAAGTGATAAAGATGGTTCACCCCAAACATATAGCAAAACAACGTTTGCAGGGTCAGCTAGTATAATATAAAGAAAGAAAGAAAAAGTATTTATTGAGACTCGCATAAGAGATCACAAATTAAAAACACACTCATAGAAGCATGAATTAAAAAAAATTAAAAACAATAAAAATCCAAAGAACAATGTAAAATAAAAGCAGAAAGTCCTGTATGAGCCTAAATACATTTAAAAATAAATGTCGCAGCGCTGGTACCAAAATCTCCACAACAAAGTACACGAAACTTTATGATATAATATGATAACATAACATCACACCTCTAAACCCATAACCCATACCCATGGGTTTGGCAGAAATATTTCGCCAGTTATGTTTAAGTCCCATTTAATAGGGGGCGAGCCTATTGCCATCAACCGGGCACAAATCCAGACTCCGGGCTGCTACTGAGAAATTCTAGAGCGAAAACCCAATAACACTTTGCCCGACGCGGGATTCGAACCCAGGACATACTTAATGCTTGCGTCCACTAGACGAACGAGGCAGTTTCTGCAGGAGACGCCCGGGGCGGGAATCGCGAGCCGATTTCCGGCCACCGTAGGCGCGGGCTTGCTGACGGTGAGCAATGGGTAGCTCGCCGTCCGATAAGGACCAAGCCCAGATCGACGGCGCGTTGTGTTCCACGCGCGCCTCAAAGCCAAATCGTGGCCCCCGGCAACAGGGCAACCGAAAAAGAGATGTCAGCAGAATTGACGGGGTCCGCTAGGGCCAATGCCTGCCGTGGGTTCGAAGAAAACCGATATGGGACATCGTGGCCCCCGGCAACAGGGCAACCGAAGGAACACGGGTGGGTTTTAGTCAGTAAGAATCTGACACGCCCTCCCGCTCCACCCAGAGCGGGAGAAGTTATTCGATAATTTCACACCCAAAAAAAAAAAGGCAGTCTCTCCATATACCATATTCATTTTCGTTTCCACAAACTTCAGTTTTAATTTAAACCGCTTGAAATCACGACTTGAACAAGCGAGAATTCCCTTGCGACTGGTCGCAGTGAACGTTGCGTTACGATTTATTTGCGCCGGAGTGAGGCGCACTCATTTATCGGCCCAATAAAATAAATCAGGCGCGTTTAGCTTGCCGACATTTACGCGCAGTTGACACGTCGTTGTTGCTTAGGCTGGTTACAGACGTACGATTTTTGTCTTGTTTGTGACTTATATTTTGAAAAGATTTGAGACGCTGATTTTTTAAGTCTGTCTTTATAAAGACAAAACAAAAAATGTATGTATCAAAATTAGACAAAGAAAGATGTTGTGATTTTTTTAAAGAAAATTGTGTGTTTTATCTGCACCCTAATTTTGTAACACGCTTTCACTCACAATCCGAGAATTTTGAAAGATAATCCATTGCTTCATTGGTTTGAAAAATTCGTCTACTCAACAACATAAATAACGCAATAAACGTGGGTGAAGTGTCAAAATGAAACCAATTGCGATCAATGGTAATTTTATGTGTGTTACGCAACTATACCGCTGATCTGCAACTACAAAGTATTTTAAGAACACAAAACCAAAAAAAAAAATCATAAAAAAAAGCATTATATTAACATTGTTTACACTTTTTAAGGACAATGTGAAATAGTATCATAATTATCAAACTAGTAATGTCAAATTTTTGCGTAGTCTAACTAACTCATATCTTCATCGGTAAGTAGTTATAATCAATCATGCAGATAATAACTTTATCACAAAATGATATTGTTAGACTGCGGAAGATTCTATAAAAAGTGTTCAAAACACTTAAGGAGACTACAGGAGCTAAACGCAAGTTTTATAATGTCTAAAAGTATATGATCTACTGCAAACAAAATCAGAAAAAAATATCATATTCTACAGGATATTTATACTACTTAGATTGTATGTTGAAAATATAATACAACTAATTTGATTGGATAGAAAAAAATCACGAAGATACCTCTAAAAAAACCATATAATGAATTACATAATAATCATTCACAATTTTTGTCAGATTATTCTACAAACAATATATTAACGTAACAGTGTTTTAATTTTTTAGTCCAATCAATAGAATTTTTGCTAATAAATAAATTGCTTCATATTTCGCAATAAATTACCAGCCTTGTGTCATTGCGCTTCTCTGTCTTTTCTATGCAGTTCGAAAGTGACCGCGCTTTTGTTGTCAGCCTCCTAAAACCATTCTTATCATCCGACACTAAAAACGCACTCATGCAAGCAGCCTAACCTGTAGAAATCTCGGCTCAAAATAGCGTCGTTTCCAACATTCTGACAGACTCAAATTATTAGGATACCCACTGAAACTACACGTTACCAAACAATTCATTTGTTTTTTGTTTACATTCCTCTCTAATAAACGGCTTCCCGTTTTTGATGTGATTATTAACCGTTTATTTTGTTTGGGTTTTTAGGATTCTTTGTGATTGTAGTCCACCGATCTAAGATTAACATTTTAATAGACCAATTAATTAATTGTTTAAGTGTTTTCTTTTAAGTGAACACTTCTTTAGGCCCATTGGGTATTTTTGACATGGGACTAAACCATTGATTTCGCGACACTGTAACGCAATTTACCGACACCCTGTAGTAAAAGACATCAACGCGTTGACTACCGCGATGTGTGGAGTAAAAGACATCAACGTTAATTATGCGGTGCTGATTTTTTTTCAAGTTTTCACTTCTGTCGGCACTCCCGGAGTTATCCACAACGGGGAAGCTCTTGGCCTGCATCTCGACTGATGATAAGTGATGATTAAGCCGAAGGTGGAAGTGAGATTCACCCGTAATCCTCAACCACAGAGGAACTGGCTATCTTATTTCCAAATGCCGAAGCGCAACAATGCTGTTAATATTGTTGTTGTGATGTTCCTTCCTTCAATGTCACCAAACAACAACGAACAGGCTCGACGATGACGTCGGATTGAGCTCTTCAATCCAGTAATACAAGCCCTCATCCTCAAAATCTCAATAAACAGGGTCAAATTGAATTAGCTTGCAAAACTCCGCAAATGTGATGTATCTTAACATGATCAAACAAAAAATAAAATAATTTGCTTTGTGTTTTTTTTTTTGGGTCATCAACCGGAGGTGTACTGCGTTCACGATTTAGTTTCCAAACATGTAAACAAATATGTGTTTTTGGAAAAACAACTTTAAAATCGATGTGTAAAGTTCAATTTCCGCTACACAACAAAAATGTTTATGACTTTTTTAATAGTACGAGTCATTCTGAAATCAACTCAATTCACACTGATGTAAAGTTGATATTTGTTTAAATGAAAATAACAGCAATTGGAAAAAAGGAATTTACTAGACTTAAGTCACTTGAAATATCAGTTTAAAAAATGTTCTTTGTGCAAACTTCACAGATGTGATGGGTATACCTAAACACGATAAAACAAGAAAAATAAACTTTTCTCAACTCATACTTCAAGTAACAACACCATATGTGGTCGTTGACCCCAAAACATAATCTCAAATCAAATCAATTTTTTATCTAATTTTTATTTTGTTGTTTATACAATATCCATTACCATTACGTTTGCGGAGTTTTACCAGCTAATACAATTTGAACCCGTATTTGGAATCTACGCAGCATTACCAGCACCATTTTCCCACCCAAAACGATATCCACACCCAAAACAAAAGCAACCCTCAGCTTTTCAATCCCCTAACAGTTCCAAAACCCTTTGTTTCTATTATTTGAAAGCATTTCAGCATAAACATGAACAGGATTCCATTCCGACATCCCTTTGCACTCCAACCAATATCCCAGATTCATATGTGAAGGAACAACGTTTCAATACTCCTCAAAACGCAATACATTCCAAAAATCCCTTGGATACCCATCAAAATTTGCATCCAACCACGCAAGACAATCACTTACTCTAAGTAATTGGCAAGCACCGTTTAGATAACCAATCAAAGGCTCGTGACCTCAAAGACGAGATCCAGCCATGCAAGAACGAACCTAAACCACTGGTTTCTAAATCTCAAAGTCCTGTATCTGAAGATCCTGAGATGTAGGTAATACCGAGATGGGAAGCAAACGTAAAGGCCAGATATCGGCCTAACAGCGTAATTGAATATCGGGGTTGAACCACGATTGACCCAGATATGGAAAATTTCTACTTGATTTGTGGCTGTGGAGTCGTTTTTATGGATCTGGAATGGCAATGAAGTGGACTAGAATTTTTTATCATCGTCTTATTTCATCTTAAGATGCAGAATATCCTTGTAAGATGTGAGGGTTATAACGTCACTTTTTGGGATCAAAATAGAGTATATATGTGTAATTCAAGTAGGTACTCTAGTTTTTATAGCAATAAAAAAACCGGTCAAGTGCGAGTCGGACTCGCGCACCGAGGGTTCCGTGCAAACCGCGTTCATGAGGAAAGGGGTAGTAAGTTTAAAATTATTAAAATACTAGCTGCGCCCCGCGGTTTCACCCGCATAAGTCTCGATCCCGTGGGAAAAAAAAAGTATCCTATGTTCTTTTCCAGGGCATCATCTATATATGTGCCAAATTTCATTTAAATCCGTTCAGCCGTTTTAACGTGAAGGCGTAACAAACAAACTTACTTTCGCATTTATATTAAGGATTTTTATTATATGATGTAACTAAAAATGTATGCTTTTCGCAATTTTTCCTTTTTTTGTGCTTCGTGCCAAATTTCAAGATTCTGGGTTCACGGGAAGTACCCTGTAGGTTTTGATTCCCGTGCGAATGTCGAAAATTTGCAGCATAAACGGCTGTATCTTTTGATTGTGTTAGCTTAGAAGTTTGATTTTTTCACAGCTCCAAGGGACAGTAGACTTGAGTATTTGATATGAATTTCAGTTTGATACCTTCACGTGTTCCTGAGGAAAAGGGCCTTGACAGACAGACGGAAAACAAAGTGATCCTGTAAGGGTTCCGTTTTTTCCTTTTGAGGTACGAAACCCTAAAAACACGGTACCATCGTCACTGATTAAAACATGATTTTTGTCTATAATATGACTTGTAGAAATTCATACCAAAACTATGAATAGGTATACGGAGTACACAATATTTGTAACCAACATAATGGGCATCACAAATCTATAAAAACTGGCTAAATGCGAGACGGACTCGCACATGAAGGGTCGAAAAAAACACGTTCATGTATGGGAGTAGGGACCCCTTTTGTTTTATTTTTATTATTTGTTGTTATAGCGGCCATAGATGCTCTGTGAAAATTTAAAGTGTCTACTTATTACGGTTCATGAGTTACAGCCCCCTGATAGACAGACGTACGGACGGACAGACAGCGGAGGTTTAGTACTAGAGTTCCGTTTGATACCCTTCGGGCACGGAATCCTAAAAAGTAACAATCGAATCAATTTTAAATGTATTAACTTCCACGAAAAGAAATAAGTAATTACACCTTTGTTGACCTTACCAAGAAAATCTCTGATGGAATGAAAAGATGCAATAGCGACTCCATTCATTTGGAAGTATTTAATAGTAAAATGGAATAAAAACACTTCAATCTTAGAGCTATCATAATAATTCAGTTTTTATTCCATCAAATAACTGCAGACGTTCCTTCAATATAATTTTATCTAGATTGCTTAGTCCGTAAAATTATTCTCAGACTGAACGGAATAATTTCTTTCGTGATACTAAAGAGTTTATTTTTATTTTCGTGCTTACTCTAATGTTTTCTCTATTAATACTGTCGACAACAGTTTCTTCATTTTTAGGGTTCCGTAGTAAACAAGGAACCCTTATAGTTTCGTCATGTCCGTCTGTCTGTCTGTCTGTCCGCGGTCTAGCTCCGAGACCCTTCGTACTAGAAAGCTGTAATTTGGCATAGGTATACATATTTATTACGCCGACAAAGTGGTAAAACAAAATAATGAAAAAAAAAATTTTTAAGGGTACCTCTCATACACGGAAAGTGGTGATGTTTTTTTTTTTTGTTTTTTTTACCCATAGTGAGGGGTATCATTGGAAAGGTCCTTCAAGAAGATTGTGAGTTTATGAAAACCATTTTTGGATTCAGAGATATTAAGCTTTAAAATGCTAATTTTTGTTAGAGTCAAGTGTCCCCCCCCCCAACCGGCTTAATGGTTGGTTTTGGGTGTGTGAAAAAAATCACAACAGTAGTTTATATAACGAAATTAAAAGGAAAACTATCACAACTAAGTAGGCTTTACAAGTTAACGAGTAATAATCGACCAACTTAACTTTATAGTTGCAAAAACATGTTTTACCATACATTCCGTATGGGAGAACATATTTTTCAACTACAAAGTTAAGTTTGTTTTTGGGATTAATTCATCCCAACTACGGAACCCTTCATTGTGCGTGGTCCGACACGCAGTTGACCGGTTTTGTTTTAATTGTCATCAACGACTTAGATTAAAAAAAAATACACATGAGCTAAGTAGGTACCTATTATACTTTTACGTCTTTAATAATGGTTGAAAAACAAATCCCTACTATTAATCTATTTACATTATATAAAATGTTAGTTGCCACAATGTTAGTTGCCATACTCCTCCGAAACGGCTTGATCGATTTTTATGAAATTTTATATGTATTTTTGGTAGGTCTGAGAATCGGTCGTAATCTATTTTTCATACCCCTAAGTGATAAAGGTGGTCCACTCCAAACATTTATATGGCAAAACAACGTTTGCCGGATCAGCTAGTAATTATATAATATTCTGTCTGTTACCTTTCAACGGTTGAACAGATTTTGATGAAATTTGGCACAAGCATAGTTCATGACCTGGGTTAAGAAATAGGGTGCTTTTTATCCCGGTAGGACGTTGCCATGGGATAATTTCCGACCTTCACCCGGGCGAATTCGCAGGCTAAAGAATATAATATTAATTTGATGTTCACTTCTAATCTACATAACTTTACGTCAAATACTGTTCAATTTCACTTAAAATTTTACTCCCAATCCCAAGATCTCAAAGAACATCCATTATTCAATCTTATTAACATTTAATATTCCTTTGACAGTTGAAACAGTTGCGTTGCCAACAGTACTGGCTACTGGCTATGAACAAGTCAGCATTTTAAGTAAAAACGTTGGTAAGCGGACGTCGGTAACCGAGTCGAGTGGCTTCCTACAAATAAAAATCTATTGTGCGCTCACTAGATTACTTGAGGAAGTAATGTAAATTTCTTGGATGTGGTATGTAGTACCTATGGAGGCAAAAGATTTTGAAGTTTAGTATGATTGTAGATGTTTATTAATAATGATTTTTTTTAGAGTACTTACCCTCGCTAGTTTTTTGTGAAAGGCTCCTTCAAAAAAGAGCTACCGTTGTTCCGAATTCTTCTACCAAACAGCATTAATATGCTACGGTTTAATGGTGCTGATGCAACTGAGCGGCAGAACAGCAGCATGTAGTACAAATATTCAAAGACATTTCAAATTCAAATCAATACCTAAATCCCTTGGAGTAGCGGTAACCAAAGGTTTGTGTATCACATGATTGTACAAACCTTTTTTGGGACGATTTTTTGATGACATTTTTATAAATCAGCGTATGTTTGAGTTCCTTTTTTTTATATTTTTTCCGACCAATACGTAATTTTTTTTTAATGGCTTTTCGCTCGTCCAACCTAGGAGGTTGTCGGCTGCTTAACCAGACTTTCTTGTGACTGCCTCAATCAATTAAGGCCTCAAACAAGGCATAAAACTTAGAAACTAAGCGACTATACGCTAACGGCATCCTCTGTGGGGTACGGACCTCGGCTTAGGGCGTCGCTGCGGGAGGACAACAAGGGACAGGCTGGGTCGGATTTAAATATGTACCTACCTGACGCCGCATCCTATTTAAAAGCGATCGTCGCGCGAATCCACGATCGTCGCGACATAATGTCACTTTTTATTCCGTAAACTTGAACGCGCGGTCGCGCCGATAGAGCACGCTTTCCTGTTTTCCGGACAAAAGTGACGTATGACCGCAACGATTGCGTTTGGTAGCTTATATCAATCCAGTACATTTTTGACTTTTCCGTCATCATTTTCGCTGACAGAATGCCACTTTGTCTGGGCCTCTAAAAAAAAATAAAAAAATCGAAATACACCAAATTAGCCTCCTCCATTTTTTCTTCGCTCCCGTTCTCTCCAGTTCTATTTGTAGTTCAATCCATTGTAATGGCCAACGAAGGGGCCTTAATAAACAAATGTGAATATAATTGAAGCTACTGACGTTATTTGTTTACGTATAACTACGTTGTTAGTATCGTTAGGGTCTTAGGATTGTGGATATGGGTCGATGTTTGATGTTGGTATGTTTTAGTTGAACTCGTCGTATTTTTAAATTACGGCCGGAGTTTAAAAAATTGCTCGTTGATAAAACTAATTAATTTTAGAATTTGGTATTGCCTCAGTATTTGGGTTGTGGAAGATATATTAGCCCGCATCTGATGACTTTTGAATGGGATTCTAATTTAGTTGGGAAGAGACTTGGTGAATAATGAAGAGAAAGGAGAACTTCCATTCTTGCAATTACTGTTATGTTGAATTCAACTTAACACGGTGGTCAGTGGTATCCCACTGCAGGGCAAAGGCCTCCTTCCCCTTTTTCCACTTTTCCCGATCTACTGCAATTACAGGCCAATAATTTAAGAAGGAGTTCAGCTCATCCCGTTATCTCTTTCTGGGCCTGCCGTGTAGTCGTTTCCCGCTATTTGAAATCCTCTGTGTGGTGGTTTTTGCGTATTGCTGCTCCAATATGCGACAGATGTGGCCAGCCCAGTTCCACTTTAGACCAGCACCTGTGCAGCCAGAGTCCGCTATTTGTATTTTGGACCGAAGTATAGGGTTCCTAATGCGGTCTGTGAGTTTGACACCTAGTGTACTTCGATCGATAACCCGTTGGCAAACTCAAAGTGTGGACTTTTGACGCTTTGTAAGAGACCATATTTGCGCTCCGTAGATAAAATTCCATATAACTCCATTTCTGTGCCCTTGTTGACCAGTAAAACCTACTGGGCCCAACTCACCTTACATAATAATATACTAGCTGACCGAACAGACGTTGTCCTGTTTCCTATAACTCGATCGCAGCGCCACCTACCGGGTCCAATTGTGAATCTAAACCATTCCCAGATCCCCTTGAACACACACAAAAAATTTCATCAAAATCGGTCCAGTCGTTTGAGAGAAGTTCAGTGACATACACACTCACAGAAGAATTATATATATAAAGATTTACAGTTATCATCGACTCGAAAACAAGAAGAAGGAAGATCAATAAAGATGAAATTATCATATAGACCGGATATCTAAAAATGCTGCTTCGTTTCGGTTTTAATAACCGACGAAAAATTTCAACGCATGGGTTTCCAGAACTATGTATCTGAATCCATGTTAACCGTTTTCGCGTCAAAGTCTAAGTCAAATCATTTATTTCAAATAGGCACATGTATGGCACTTTTGAACGTCAAAACGTCGATGTCCCGTTCCATGTCGAAGTGCCAGTTTGTAATTATAATGGTGCCGATTCTCTTGTCACAAATGCCTTTAAACTAGACTAAAAATCACCAAAATTTAGTTTTTAATCCTGTCAAACGACGATTGCCCATTCTGAAATAGACTAAAGTGACACAACCTAACTATATTTTAATTTGACAGCACTAAGATGGTACTGAGATACCTATTAGTTTAGTGAAAATGGCAATTTTGTTATTCTGTATTTGACGTTTTTCACCTAAAATTTAGATTTTCTAACTAAATCTGACTATTTTTAATCGCGACTAAAAACGTGTGGAATAAAATTAATTGTTAGTATGTAGCGACCCTAGCGATGCGATATGCTGAATTGCATTTTTGATGTTTTAACGGAGAGCATACGGGCGGCTCGCCAGTCGCTTACATACCAACGCCTTGCCACGTCATACATCCCTGTAATAATTAACTAAGTAATTGTGGAACAATATTAAACAAATAGTACTTTCAGTTCGAGTATTCTTTACGTCTTTACTCAACCCCTTTTAATACATAACACGCACAACATGAACTTTAAATTCACACCAACACCTCGACTTCAGATGCAAAAACAGTACTGATTTTTTTTTTTGTGATAGTTTAGTTAGTTTAGTTCGGTGTACAAGAGAATCGGTACCAATGTTGCGTTACAATTATTATGTGTTGCATTGTATCTACAAGTATTTTTTTTGATATTCAATCTAACTAAAAGCTTAACAAAAAGTATTTAATTGATTGTTTTCATACAGTTTGAAATTTCTTTTTTGGCTTTTGCAGCTCAAACCACAAAATCCAATCACCCAGTCCATTTTATTTGTGAACAATATAGTTATAAAAGTTTGTTCCAATTATTAAAGTTCTCATGTGAAATTTCATACTAATGTTTTATTATATTGAAATATCACGCATTACTGTCATTAGAGGAACTAATAGATAGCCAGGGCAATGAAATGGGGTAACTATGGGAACCATTTGATGGGTTCTAATGCAAAGTAATTACGTTACATAATATTGAGGGGATTTAGTCATAATTTTTGTTTTGTTTACTTTTTGTGAATATTAAAATTGAAGTTTTGTAATTTACTTATGAAATGAAATAAAATTTATTTGCAAGCATTGTGTAGGTACATACAGTGTGAGTCTTGATAATGTGCACATATCGATATGAGGGAATTTACGCTTCATTTTATCGTCTTTTTTTTAATAAAACGCTGTTTAAACTAAATGATCTATCGCGATCAAACAAACTCTTTAATGATTGGAAGTAATTAGGCATCCTCTTAAAATGAAAAATGTGGAAAATACCCTGAATTGAAAATAAACATGTTTTTTTTAGGAAAAAACTGTTTTTTTTGCAATTTTTTTTTTCATTATTTTTAACAATAATTGTAAAATTTCTCAATATGATATTACGTACCATTTTTTTTAAAAAACCGTCGATAAAATTAAGTATAGATTCCCTCATTTCGTTAAGTGCACATTATAAAACTCACTGTATATTACAGATGGTCGGGTTTTCTATCAGTTTCTAAAACAATTCGCTAAAACTAGCGTACAAGATTACATTAAATAAATAAATGAATGAAGCTTTTAAAATAAAAACATACATCATTTTTATTATATTAAGAATAAGAATGCCAATCATTCGTCAAATTATCATAGTAAAATGTCAGTGTGAATCTTTAATAGGTACTCACTGACAGAATAGAATGATTTGATTCTTTAAGCCATTTAATAAACGATTGATTGGCAGTTTCATGATTTTGGTAGTATATTAGCTTAGCTTAGTTTTCTAGTTTGCTTTATTTTTTTAAGTGAAATAGAAGATTGTTATACGAGGGGCTAAAATAACCCATTGTAACGAGGTAGTTTTTACTCCCGAGCTTTAGCGAGGGAGTAAATAGAAACCGAGTTATAATGGGTTTTAGCGCCGTGTGTTACACTTTACTTTTCACTACGATTGCGAGAAAATAAAATAATCCAACACAATATTAAATAGTTTATTTTATTTTAATGTACAATTTGTACAATTCTGGATATTTAACAGAGTTTTTTTTCGGCAACTTAATTTCAGTCCTCTGTGAAGATGTTCTCACTAGATGATGACATTTTCACTGTTGTAAATTATATGACGGTCACCAATTCAATTCGTAATTAGAGATTTTTTTTTAAAGATTTCGCGCCAATCTCTTTTTTATTTCTTCTGTAGCCGCAACGCAATGCACGCATTCTACTGAAGAAATAGCCGCATTCAGTTTTATTTTCAAAAATAAAAAGTTCTTCTTTTTTTTGTGAACCAGTAATAAGTCGAGTCCATAATCATAATTATTCTACATAAGAATAAAGATTTTTTCGTTTTTCAAGGCTCGTTGGAACAGACAAAAATTAAAAAGAAATTACTTTTTCCCCTAGAGCAAGAAATGCTATTTTTTCCCCGCTCTGGTACGCTACAATGACGGCCTTTTTGAGCAAGGGGAGTGAAAACTTCTTTAGGCGCGTTGGGCATTTTTGATATGGGAAAAGCAATTAAACTCGCGACACCGTTTCTGACAACTCATTTTTGTAAACGCGATTGTGCTCTTTGTGATACATATATTACGTTACGGATCAATGTTCTATGCAAGTATTTTTACTTTAAAGGTTCTGGAAGTATTTTTTTGTTTGTTTTAAATGCGATTGTGCTTTTTACTTAGATAAGGTTACGGACCAATATTCTATACAAGTATTTTTCTTCCACCAAGGCGATCTTGTTCAAGTTTTCACTTCTGTCAACACTCCCGGAGTGCCACTGTTTTTTTATTGTGTTGGGCTCAATAATGTATTGGCGTTAGATAAATATGTAGCTATATGAATAAATAAATAAATAAAAAAATTGTTTCAGCCGTATAAATTAAATAGCATTCCTCGTTTATAATGTATACAGAATCCTTACTATCCTTAATATTATAAATGCGAAAGTAAGTTTGTTTGTTACGCCTTCACGCTAAAACGTCTGAACGGATTTGGATGAAATTTGGCACATATATAGATGATGCCTTGGAAAAGAACATAGGATACTTTTTTTTTTCCCACGGGATCGAGACTTATCAAACTCAAACTCAAATTCAAAGCATTTATTTCAATTAAACCATTTATAGGCACTTTTGAACTGTCAAAGAATCGGTCAGTTAGTTGGGTGAAACCGCAGGGCGCAGCTAGTAATATTATAAATGCGAAAGTGAGTTTGTTTGTTTGTTAAGATGAAAATTGGGCACATGAGTAGACCATGAACTGGGTTAGGACGTAGTATAAGGAGAAGAAGTACGCTATCTTCATACAAACGTCTCGTACAAACAAAAATCTCAACCGGTTTCTCACGAGAAACGGGTCGAGATTTTGTTAAAGTGTGCGTGCGGCGACACATAGATACTATGGTGCACACATACAAGCCGCGTGCGGTGCGTTTCTATGAAGATAGCGTACTTCCTCTCCTTATATACTATGGTTAGGACATAGGATACTTTTATCCCGATATTCCCACGGGATCGAGATTTGATGACTAATATGGGGCATTTTATCCCTAAATGTGAGCCAAAGTGACCGTATATACAGGCTGTTTAGCAAAACGTTGAACATACGAAAATAGTGGATAGGTGGGGTCATCTGCTACTTACTCAGCCCTAATTTATTCGGCCCTGGCCACATGGATATTTAAAAAAAAAAAATTTGCTTTCTTCTAGTTTCACCACTTTCTTAACTTTAAAGTGTAATTTTTATTTAAAATGGGTAAAACAGGCAATATTTTTGTTTTTTTTTTATCTTTAATGTTGGCAGATTCTTATAAAATTATTACTTTATTCAGATGTTAGCTAGCAAAAAAGTTATGAGTCCTCAAACTCACAGAAAGATGTAAAAAATACTTAAATCATAATTTCAAACTGCATTAAAAAAAAAACAAAGGCCAAATAAATTAGGGCTGAGTAAGTAGCAGATGACCCCACCTATCCACCATTTTCGTATGTTCAACGTTCTGCCAAACACCCTATATATTGAGACAGCCTTTGAACAACTTTAATGTGTCTAGAGGAAACAAGTTGTGATCTAAAGCCGGGTCTCCTGCGCATGTTTTTACACAAAAACATCGCAACAAAGAGGCCATTTGTGTATGCAAACACGATATTTTGTATGAAAGCAAATGTTTATATGTGTAAGGTTTTTTGTGTAATGTTTCGAAAAAACACGCGCAGGAGACCCGGCTTAAGAGCAAGATTCACACATCGCACTTTGTCTTTACTAAGTAAGCAAGCGTTCCATGCGAATATCAACCTTATTTTTATTCGCATCACGTTCATATTCTGATAAGCATATGAAAACATTATGTTTGTGCGTTTCATGCAAAATTGAACATTAATATATTACAAATAGTGTACTCATTCGTATGCAACGTTCACTTAGCCCAGTAAATTCAAAGCGCGTTCTATGAATCTTGCCTAAAAGCTATATGAGAACAACAACGAACTAATCTCATCGATCAAACTCGAACAAAATAAGAAGTCATGTATATTAAAACGCCTTGCCATTATCCGTTCTGTTACAAACATATCTGTACCAATTAGCGACCGTACACTGTCGGCCCGATAGATAGGGCCGTGTGAATGATTATGTTTATTTTCTGTAGTGTATACTTGGGGTGCGTTGTATTGGCCACGCATGAACTGTGCAGTTGGCAAAATACGTGGGGAAAAGTTGGCCTAATTTTTTTTTTACAAAGTGCGTGTCGGACCACGCACAATGAAGGGTTCCGTAGTTGGGATGAATTTATCCCAAAAATAAACCTAACTTTGTAGTTGAAAAACATGTTCTCCCATTAGGAATGTATGGGAAAACATGTTTCTGCAACTGCAAATATAAGTTGGTCGATTATTACTCGTTAACTTGTAGAGCCTACTTAGCTGTGATAGTTTTCCTATTAATTTCGTTATATAAACTACTGTTGTGATTTTTTTCACACCGCCAAAACCAACCATTTAGCTGGCAGGGGGGGGGGGCGGACTGACTCTAACAAAAATTAGCTCTTTATTAGCTTAATATTTCGCAAACGGATCCCTGAATCCAAAAATGGTTTGCTCAAACTCAAAATGTTTTTGAAGGACCTTTCCAATGATACCCCACACCATGGGACAGAAAAAAAAATTGTTTTGTTTTAAGCACCACTTTGTCGGCGTAATTAATATGTATACCCATGCAAAATTACAGCTTTCTAGTACTAAGAGTCTCGGAGCTAGACCGCGGACAGACAGACGGACAGACGGACATGACGAAACTATAAGGATTCCTTGTTTACTACGGAACCCTTAAAAAGGACAATATTTAAAACTTTTGTTTCTGATGGGTGATGCGAACGCTTAATATGCTAAAATTTCTTGTAAAAGACAAGAGATTTTGGTATTTTATAAAGGCGAACCCACCTGTGGGATATTTGGAAAAAGTTTTCACGTCACACTTTCAAAAGCAGTTTTATAACATTTTAATTTTGTCTAGAAAAAAGGTAGGTTTATACATTGCATGATTTAAACCAACCCGTATTAAGCTATAAATACATGTTTCTTCCTTCTCTGTAAAATAATATTATAGCCTTGTTATGAGAAAATTACAGGGTGCTATAGAAAATGGATGATTCTACCTCCTTCTCAAATAGTAGCCAATATTACACATTCTTGCTTAAGTAACTTTCACTCAGAAAATATTTACTTACTAATTAAAAAGTGTATTTGAAAATACCCCAGTATGTCATATGAGCAGTGATCGGATAATCGGATGCATATTTACCTAAAGTTCATTTTTTGTCAGGAAATTATGGAAGCGGCTTCTTAAAACATATATTTTTAAATATAAATCCCGGGATTCCAGAAAATTCGGGAATAAGAAACTAGTCTGTAACATGGTGAGGAAACGTCTTTAGCATGTGGTATTTATTTAAAAAAAAAACAGGGGATTTCATAAAAATATGTATTTACTTGAAGTTAATTTTAAGCTCCCCATCAATTTATGACTATGTTGAGTGTAAGAGGAATAGTAGGTAGTAGGTACCTACACACGATTTGACTCTATAATAAAAACAGCAATTGATTCTGAAATCCCGGGATTTTTTCGATACAAAAGTGCATTCCATAATATTAGTCAACACCTTAAGCTAAGTCAATATTCCTACACCCGATTTGATTTTATGGTAAAAAAAACTAAATTTGTCGATTCCGAATTCCCGGGATTTTATCGATACAAAAGTGCATTCCATAATATCCAACACCTACACTTTAGGTAAATATGCATCCGATTATCCGATCACTACATATGAGTCACAGATATTGAGTAAACCCAAACAAAATCTACTAAAGTTAATGACGCATCAAAAGGTGAAATCATCTTCATACATACATAATCCTAACTAATATAATAAATGTTTGTTTGTAACGCTTTCATGCTAAAACAGCTAAACAGATTTGAATGAAATTTGGCACATGACCTGGATTAGAACATAGGATAGGTACTTTTTATCCTGATATTTCCAAGTACTAAATATTTATTTAAATATCCTTCTAATATTATATCTATACTTATATTATTATTTAATATATAAAGCTGAAGAGTTTGTTTGTTTGCTTGAATGCGCTAATCTCAGGAACTAGTGGTCCGATTTAGAAAATTATTTCAGTGTTAGGTAGCCCATTCATCGAGGAAGGTTATAGGCTATATATCATCACGCTAAGACTAATAGGAGCGGAGCACCAAAGTAAAGGCTGCAGCTCGTATTATTATAAATGTGACAGTTTGTATATTTGAATGTTTGTTACTCAATCACGCAAAAATGTCTAAACGGATTCTGATGAAATTTGGCACACAGATAGTTTATAACCTAAATTAACATGGAATCATTTTTATCCCGGTTAATGACATGGCTTAAGAGCCTATACAACCTCAGCTCAAATTCACTTTTTATCTCGCTCGCACCATACTGCTCGCGGACTGAGTGAGAGCGAGACGGAGTGGGGTGCTAGCGGCTCCGAGGCTCCAATAATTTAGGTAATTGCTTTTTACGGCGAAAATAAAGGTAATTTAAAAAAAATAAAAAACATAGTCGCTGCTTTATAGTTAGTTTAGTTATTATGCAAAGTTTCATGATCTAATTTGAAGTACTTTTTGAATACCAGCGGTTTATTGTTCGGTTTGGAGGTAACTTTGGAATTTTTTTCTATCGAGAAAATTTTACGAAATCGTGTTTTCGTCTAACATAGTACTTAACATTAATCCTTAACTTTGACATATATTTATTTCAAAATTAATGCTGCAGTATTTTCGATATAACGGAGGATCATGCTAAGCTATTTGAGGTAGTATAGGCCCTTAACGACTGCTATTAATTTATGTTACAACAAGCTTCTGCAATTTTCATTTCTCGTCCACGCAGACGAAGTCACGGAAAGAATCTAGTAATGAATAAATACAAGCATACTTGACCGTCGAAAGTTATTTGTACACATCTCAAATGTTTTCCGAGAAACTAAAAGAACGGTGTAAAAAGCGTTTGGTCGTGCAATTTAGAACCGCACCCAGACTTTTATTACCTACTCATCTTAAGGTTTACTACAGCTGAAAATTCATGCTAAAAACAATTGCTTAGTTTTTTTTCTAATTTTGAGTTGTTTTTATTTTTATTTAGATATTCAGCATTTATTAAAAACACATTCTTCTCCACTGTAGCTAACTACGCTACGATAAAATTAAATAACAATTATATTTATTCTGTGTTTTGTTAAAACTGGTATCTTGTTAATAGAATTCACCTGAATATAATTATAATTGTATGTAATAAAATAGCAAAAAAATACATTGTCAATCCAATTTAAACACATAATCATTTTAGTGTTACCACCTTTTTGCTCCACCCGTTTAACTTTTTTAATCACTTACATTTCAAAAAAACATATTCACATTTTTATTTAAATTAGCACACCGAATTTTTTAAAGCAAAAACTATTTTTAGAACCATTTTTGCGTACAAAAGACCACTTTAATTAATTGTTACACATGAAGTAAATTAGTTTTTTAGGGTTCCGTATCTAATGGGTGCCAACGGGACCTTATTACAAAGGCTCTACTGTCCGTCTGTCACATCTTTTGAATCGTAATAGGTAGACACTTGAAATTTTCACAGTGTATTCTACTGCTATGGCCGCTAGAACAATTTTTTTTTAAAATAAAATAATGTAAGCACAGAATCGGTCGAAATGGCAGTGCTTGGGGGAGGCCTATGTCCAGCAGTGGACGTCTTTCGGCTTAAATGATGATGATGAAAATAATGGTAAAAACAAAAGAGGGTAAAAACACAAGAAACGTGTTTTAGAAAATATTGTTAAATATTGTACGGTGATACGGAACCCTTCGTGTGCGAGTCCGACTAGCACTTGGCCGCTTTTTTTTCGATGCCAATTTGGACAGTCGTGACTATAGTGATTGATCCATTATTGATAAGAAATGCTCTTATTTCGAATGTAATTGATCGACACTGAGATACGCTCAACGCGTTAACATTGTTTTTTGTTTTTAATGGTTTTTGTTTCGATATGCAATATCGAGCTAGTATTGTTTGATGGTTTTGTCTATTTTGATGTAGGTTTGTAAGTACGGTCACTTTACTTAACATAAAAATTAATACAAAATAGTTTGATATATATCTTTATATTTCTTAAAAAGTTCTATTTTTATTTTTTTATTATTATTATTGATACTTAAATATTTTGCTCAAAAATTAACTTTATTAAAACTGAAGTGTAAATCGACTTTTGATGCTGACTGGTAGGTATTATTTGGAATAGTTCGACCATATCAACGCTAGGGTATTATGTACTTTAGACCCGTATAAAAACTTATAGAAGATTGTTTTTAGTTCACTTTTCATTTGTTCTTAATTTCAGGGTTCAGTAAATATAAATAGTGCGCCTGTCCTTTGTAAGATTTCTCGTCGACTGGTCGACACTTCACGTGACCAGAGGGCTGGCTCGTTCTTTGGCCAAAGAATTAGCATTGTCATTCAACGTGACACTACTGGTTTCTATGTATTTCTATGAAAAAGACGTGTCGCTAGCTACGAAAGGTATTTCATAGAAATAAACGGTTTAAAAAAAAAAAATTTGCATTCCGGGATTGCCGACAGAAGTGAAAACTTGAACAAGATCGCCTTGGTGGAAGAAAAATACTGGTACAGAACATTGATCCATAACCTTATCTAAATAAAGAGCACAAACGCGTTTACAAAAAAAAAAACTTCCAAAATCTTTAAAGTAAAAATACTTGCATAGAACATTGATCCGTAAATTAATATAAATAAAGAACCCAATCGCGTTTACAAAAATTAGGTGTCGGTAACGGTGTCGCGAGTTCAATTTTTTTTCCCATCTCAAAAATGCCCAACGCGCCTAAAGAAAATTTCACTTAAAAAAAAATAAGACCATGATTTACATTTTAATTCATTATTTTAGGTATTCTATTAAACAATCATCATCAGACTATAAATGTTCCCACTGCTGGGACACAGGCCTCCTCTCTGTGAGAAGGAGTGGGCCGTAATCCACCACGCGGGCCCAGTACGGATTGGTAGATGTCACATGTCTTCGAATTTTAGGTTCTAGGACATGCCGGTTTCCTCACGATGTTTTCCTTCACCGTTTTGAGAGCAGTGGTGATGAAATAATTTACACAAAGTAAAGTGCCTGTCTGGGTTCGAACCTACGACCTACAATACGTAAGTCGCGGCCGTTACCACTGGGCCACCACTGCTCTACTAGACTCCGAGGTGCTACTGAGAAATTCCATATGGAAAAACCCAATTACACTTTTCCCGACCCGGGAATCAAATACAATCATACTTACAATAAAAACATCCAAACAAACCATATTTTTTCCACACAGCAGTCCCAAACTCCCAAATCAAACGGTTACCGATACCATTAACTATTTATCATTGAAACATCTATGTTTTGTGATGAGTCAACACTTCTCTGCGATCGCATCTGCCTAAAACGTTTGGCTAGCACAGTGATACGGTCTAAATAAAGGTTATTTGAATTTCGACACCTTTTGGTTATAGTTTTAACTTTTAATCGTTTGTTTTAACCTTCTTGTTGCTGCTTTTAAAGTGTCAGAGGTTCTGACTTATAATGTAATAATTCCTGTATTAATATAAACATATACCGGATGATTTAGATTATATAGATTATAGATGTACCTGATAAATATATGTTTACTGTATGAGAGACTCAATGATCTCACAGTTAAACTGCGTAAGCAGTTTTGTGGGGCAATGTAATCTAGCTTTAGGAATTTATTAAGTTAATAAATAAATAATAATTTTTTCACCGTCTCGAAATTTTTACAGGGTGTTCTACCCATGAATGAAAACAACTTTCGCTATGGGAGCAACTCTGAAATCACGAAAAAAAATCATCTGCTTCATACATTTTGGTCAAGTAGGTATTGAACTTTTGTATAAACAGCAGATTTTTTTTTCGTGATTTCAGAGTTGCTCCTATAGTGAAAGTTGTTTATATTCATGGGTAGAACAGCCTGTAAAAATTTCGAGATGGTAAAAAAAATCACCCGGTATTTGTAGCGGTTACACCGCCACATACGAACTACGCATCATAGACATGACGTCACACAAATCCTGCATCGCGCAATTAGAGTTCGTTCGGTAGCGAAAAAAGAAAATGCAAAATAAATGCTTTTTCATTCTTTCTTTTCTTTCATATATACAAGATTTCAACTTCAAACCGTTGGGCAGTTGCCCGCCAGACACAACACCCGTCTAGTCGGAGGATCCTCCCTTTTCTATGGTGGATGAGTGAACTTTACACCCTGTACCTCATACCACTAAATATTAATACAGGGGCTTGTGGCTAAGTAATAACAGCCTCACGGGTTGATCGATCAGGTAAAGCTACACTTGCCACGGTTGGTCCGTGGATGGGTCATCATATTTACATATCAAGACCCCTCCGTGCCTCAGAAAGCACGTTATGCTGTTGGTCCCGGTTATCATTTGCAGATTATTGACAGTTGTGACAACCAGTCTTTCCAAGGGGTATCGTGTTACCCAGTAACTGGGTTGGGGAGGTCAGATAGGCAGTCGCTCCATGTAAAATACTGGTATTCAGCGGTATCCGTTTAGACTGGCCCCAATATAGTAGGGAACAGGCTAGGCAGATGATGATAATCCTTTTTTTTTGGTCGTAAATTGTCAAATAACTTCTCCCGTTCTGAGTGGAGTGGGAGGGCGTGTCAGACTCTTACTGGCTTTTTATTTTTTCTTACCCACCCGTGTTCCTTCAGTTGCCTATATTTGCAGGGGCCACGTTAACCCTTTCGGACATCCCCGCAACCCCGGCAAATAATGATGATGCTGATTTTTTTTTTTTTTTCCTTGCTTATCTTACAATCAGTTTTAAAAACTATACTGTTATAGGATGATCTGGTAGGGGAGAGCTATTCCTCATCTGCACGCGTAGCATGAACACCGTAGAAACGAGTTTTGTCGACGGAAGAATCGACAAAATGACAGATAAACAATCACTATCTGTCATTTTGTCTATTCTTCCGTCGACAAAACTCGTTTCTACGGTGTTCATGCTACGCGTGAAGGAGCAACTCTCTTATTAGGCAAGCAGCTCTCTACAAGTTATCTAATTGTAGAATGCTGCGTCTTTTGAGTCTGCTGACACAATCTGGTATTGTGAGTTGAGCGGCCAATTGGTTGGGGTGTCTCTCAAGTCTGGACTTGTATTTTGATGGTGATCCTGAATTAATATATGAAATTAAATTGTGAAAAGAAAAAAAATGTAATTGTTTATTCTGTGAATAGGTTTCTGTCATTATAAAAAAGAAATTATATAAAAAATGTAATGACCCGCATAGTCCTCACAATCACATTATAGTAATATAAATACTTACTTTTCAAAGTATTATTCATTATATTCATCTGCATCCGATTAGACTGGAAGCCGACCCCAACATAATTGGGAAAAGGCTTGGCAGATTGATTGAATACTTTACAAAGTAAATATTCATGTCGTGATAATGTCTGCTCTAAAACAGCAATTAAAGAAAGTAAGAAAACAACATTGATAAAATCACCCGTGTCCTTGACTGAAGCAGTTCTATAAATCTCAGGCCAAGAACATGAATAAAAACCCTCTCCGACCCAGATAACCCCATAACACTCTTCCAGGAGAAGTTTAGGGCCACCAGTACAGTGCATAAACACAGACAACACCCGTCATTCCGACCCCGCCGCCGAGGTCCTTCGCGATCTTGACCGCGTCCCCGATTAAATGATACTTTCCCCCCAACCCTTGCTCGAAAACGAGGTGCCAGCAGTTGTTGCAGCTGAGCACGTAGCTTTAAATACCCCGAATAATAATCAAGATGAAAATCTAAGTTTGATCCAGCCTGTCCCTTTTTGCTGTCCTCCCTTCAGCAACGCCCTAAGCCGAGGCTAGTTTTAATTTAGAATACTTTATGCCCCTGGCTGGAGGCTTTAAGTGCAGAAACTTAAAGCAACCACAGGAAAGTCCGGTTAAGCAGCCATGACCTCATAGGTCAACTGCGAGATGCCCTATTTTTTAGAACGATAACCTTACTAACGAGATTACTAAATGTGACTTTGTAATGCTACAATGCAGTTGGATCCCATGAAAGCAGCATTAGTAAAGGTATTTCTGCCTAAATCTTAGTCTTAACAAAGTTCAAGAACTTTTACATCAATAACGATACAACCTTATATTAGGTAAGGCTCAGCGGAAAGTGCTAACACTCCAAACAGCTGTTACACTCAATATTTCTTGAGTCTAGGTCTGTCGATATTTCATAAAATAACTGTCACAATCCTGTGGGCCTGGCACAAACGTGCGGAGTAAACGTAGAGTGCTACAAGGATCTTGTGGCCCTTGAATGACATTGACAGAATGTACACAAAATATTGTAAAACATTTTAAAAGAGTAACGGTGGAGTTTCTTGCCCATTCTTCTCCATACGAAAACTAGCTTTTAGAAGGGGCGACTGGAATCAATTCAATTTTTTGGGTTCAGTTGCCAAATGGCAAAAAACGGAACCCTTATAGATTCGTCATGTCTGTCTGTCTGTCTATCTGTCTGTCTGTCTGTCCGTCCGTATGTCACAGCCACTTTTTTCCGAAACTATAAGAGCTATGCTGTTGAAACTTGGTAAGTAGATGTATTCTGTGAACCGCATTAAGATTTTCACACAAAAATAGAAAACAAACAAATAATTTTGGAGTTCCCGATACTTAGAACTGAAACTCTAAAAAAATTTTTTCATCAATCTCATACGTGTGGGGTATCTATAGATAGGTCTTCAAAAATGATATTGAGGTTTCTAATATCATTTTTTTCTAAACCGAATAGTTTGCGCGAGAGACACTTCCAAAGTGGTAAAATGTGTGTCCCCCCCCCTGTAACTTCTAAAATAAGAGAATGATAAAACTAAAAAAAATATGTGATGTACATTACCATGTAAACTTCCACCGAAAATTGGTTTGAACGAGATCTAGCGAGTAGTTTTTTTAATACGTCATAAATCGTAAACCGCAATTTACCTTTCATTCAGTGTTACTTGCTGCTACGGAACCCTTCATGGGCGAGTACGACTCGCACTTGGCCGCTTTTTTGTAAATTTTAACATTCATAAGTGCCTTTTATGTGCCTAATTGAAATAAATTATGTTTGACTTTGACTTAAATTATTTGACTTCGAGAGGGGCGTTGTTGGTAAGCATTTGTGAAATTAACATAACATAATATCACGCCTGTAGTCCCCAAGGGTATGGTAGAAGTGTACCTACCTATAGTACACCCACATTTCGCCAGTTATGTTTAAGTCCCATGTAATAGGGGCGAGCCTATTGCCACCAACCCGCGTAAATCCAGAGTCCGGGCTGCTACTGAGAAATTCCTAATAAAAAAAGAAGAATAACAGTTTGCCCGACCTGGGAATCGAACCCAAGACCTCATGCTCAGCATTACTTGTACTTGCTCACAGAAATTGAATTGACAAAACAAGATGGCGGCGTTAAGACCAGGCACTCCAAAGACAATTTCCACGCTAACACCACCCCAATGCACCTCACCACTCCACTATGTGCTGAATGCTAACACATCAGTAATAAAGTTGTAAATCGCGTGCGCTCTTTGGTCGTGTTCAAACAAGGTACTAAATGTCGTAAGTCTCAATTCTTATTTCGTTTTTACCTAAATTAATCTATCTAAGATTCACTAAGATCTAGAGAAAAAATATCTTGGATAATAAACTGTATTTCCTTAATGTCAATAGGTAGTTATTTTAGACATAAAAGCATAGTAATCTTAATTAATATTTAAAAAGACATGATTTTCGAATAAAAATGAATCGAGCGAAAACATTTCAATTTTTGTTTCATAACTGTCTTTTATACTTAAAAAGTAAATCATGTACTAAAGTTCCATTTTCACTGTATGCGTGACTTTTTCAAAATATTAATGCAAATTAACATTAACAATTTAACCGCCTTTTGCACGTCATTCAGCTCGATTCTCGGCAACTCTCATCAACACTCATCCTATTTACAGAATAAATAATTTGATTTCTCATCCAGCTGCTACTATCCATCCTGCGAAGATTGTCGCTCCACCTAGCCTGAGGGCGTCCTACCTTATATTTGCAGATTCGCGGTCTCCACTAAAAGAACACATGTACCCCAACGGTCATCGGTTCTACGGCTAATTATATGGCCGGCTCATTGCCATTTCAGCTTGTTTATTCTGTGAGCTATGTCGATATCTATTACTATACTAGTACATAATATTTGCTTTGTTTTAAAATTGTATTTAAATTGCTATAGGATAGTTCTATTTCCGATCCAAAAATCGTACGAGTTTAAGCGTTATGTTTACGTCGCGCGTTTGTGCAGGGCCTCTGCGTTAGAAAAAGATAGGGGTGTTACTATCGCTGGCTCAGTTTGTCGATACAAAGTTATAAGAAGATTATAAGACACTTGTATTTGTGTCAGTTTCAATCTTTAAGTAAGGTATTTTGTGCACGTTTTTCGATGGAAACCGATTTCAATGATTGCTTTTCAAAATACAGTTGATTGCTTAAAGAAATACAGCGTCAATGTGTAATGAGCAATCTGCCTAGCCTGTTCCCAACTATATTGGGGTTGGCTTCCAGTCTAACCGGATGCACCAGAATACCAGTATTTTACATAGAGCGACTGCCTATCTGACCGTCACAACCCAGTAACTGGGTAATACGATATCCCTTGGCTTACCAAGGGATATCGTATTACCCAGTTACTGGGACAGTCGGACAGTCGTTACGGGTCGTCAGAAGCCCGAAAGTCTGACAACCAGTCTTAACTGGTTGTCAGACTTTCGGGCTTCTGACGACCCGTAACGACTGTCAAAGATCAACGAATGACAGCCGCGACCAACGGCTTAACGTGCTTTCCGAGGCAATGTGTAATGAGATTTAGAAAATGTAGCTAAACACAGTCTCACTTGGGCAGAATCCTCAAGATATTTAATTTGGGGAGGATCCACTTCTATTCTAACAAGGTACTATAGATTTAGAAGGTATTAATTTAGCGGTTCCCTATCCATTTGCATAAAATTTTAAGACCTAATATAACTTAGCATAATTTTGTTTGGCATAATTATTTTTTCGCATAATATAATTACGCATAACAGCTTACGCATAATTTTTTTAAGCATAATTTCTCTAACCACAATAATGATTAAAATTATGCCGAAGTATTATTATGCCAAAACAAATTGTGCCAAAATCGTTATGCCGAAGTATATTAGGACAAAGAACATTATGCGAAAAGAAGGGATCCCGAATTTAGCCGTATGTCTATAACCTTACTTAACAGTCTAATTTCTACTACTCGTGTCACATTCATCCACAGTTCCCACAAAAAATCTAACCCACATACCACAGCCCTAAAGGCAACTAAAAACAAACAATGTTTTCAACTGGAAACAAAGTAGAAATTCAATTTGCTGTGTCCCCGACAAAAACTGTTGAACAAAACGTACGTAGAGCCCATATTTGGGGCGTACCCACAAACAAAGCAACAATAAAATATGTAGTATATACATAGAAGGAAATTTATCGGAAACCGCGGCACGGGCAATGGTCGCGTGCATGTCGAAACATGCATTCGATTGGGCCCTAACATTTGTTGCAGTCACCTTTAATGGTTTTTGTGTGAGGATTGAAAACGTTGTAGATTTTGGTGGTCGGTTAAGCTGATATCACACGATTCTGTTTTTATGTATTTACTCATTTCTTTCATTCGATGTGGAACGTCTGAACACAAAATTAATCAAAAGTGGTAAATGAATTCAGTAGTGAATCGATCCAAAGTTATTGGATTTCGGCCTGTGTAGTGCTATTCTGTAACCATCTCACCGTGTTATCTTAGGTGAAGTGAGCGTGGAGTGAGCTGTCAGTTGCTAAGGATTGACACTATTGGCAGCTCACTTCACCTAAGTTATCACGGTGAGATTTTTAAAGAATAGCATTAATGGCATCAAATGACAAAAATAACGTTAATTTCTATTTAATTTTGTCGGAGTCGTGCGAACGTGAACTTCAGTCTAGTGAACCATTTACTTCAGTGAAGCGTCTGATATTAGCTTTCGATTATTGCTTATAGACAGATTCCTATAATTTACTCCACATTTACCTACAGGGTATGCTAGGTGGGCCAATGGTCTAGTGGAGTTAGTGCTGGGAAAAATTAATTGTGAAAACAATTAACAGTTAAAATAATTAATTGTAATTGCAAGACAGACAATTAACCATTAATTAATTGTGCTTATAAAACTTTGCAATTACAATTAATTAATTGTTTGATGCATGTTTGCAGTTACAGTTAATCCTATCCTAATCCTACTAATATTATAAATGTGCAAGTTTGTATGTTTGTGTGTTTGTTACTCAATCACGCAAAAACGGCCAAACGGATTTGGATGAAATTTGTTTAAAAATTTGTAATAATAGGCATACATTTTGGACGGTCTTATGAAGCTACCTCTGTTCCGTTTCTTTTCTCGTGTGCTCGTGGGTTATAGGTTTTTATATTCATCAAACAGTATTAATTGTAACAATAAACAATTTAGTTAATTTAACATAACAATTAAACTTTTGATTGCAATTAAATAAAATATAAACCACAATTAATGGATTTAATTGCAATTAACTTCAATTTCATCTCACAATTAAAACACAATTGAATTAAATCAATTGCAATTAAAATTTTAATCTTTTGCTTCTAAAATTAAAAATTAATTTGAATTATGCCCAACACTGAGTGGAGTTAGCATGAAACGCGTCACCAATTGCCGTGACAATGCTTGGGGGACGCTTTTAACCAAAAGGTTACCCAATTTTAGTACAAACCACACCTTCAAGATATTGTTCTTAAAAAAGTCATTTTGTGGCATTGGTCTTCACCGGCCATAGAATACTTACAATTATACATAAAATCATGCCTCTTTCATTGCATGGAGGTAGGCAGAAACTACAGAAAGCCACCTGCTACGAACACACGTTGTTATTTAGAAGTGAAAACTTGAAAAAAAATCGGCACCGCGGTAATCAACGCCTTGATGTATTTTACTCCACGGTGTCGGTAAATTGCGTTATAGTGTCGCGAAATCAATGGTTTAGTCCCATCTCAAAAATGCCCAACGCGCCTAAAGAAGTTTTCACTTCAAAAACCACTATTGTTAATTAGCATCCCACAGTCTCTCTAAAATTAATTCCTGTTACGGTTACGTACCGAATCTATTAATTTTGACTAAATAACCATCCTTAATATCTCAACTGGCCGGAAATAAAATCATTTCACCGAAACCGATGGTAACGCCTCCACTATTACGGGACCAATCAAAAGTCCACCTCGGTACCTTTATTTAAAGTCCAATTTCGATTCACTACCTGATCGTATGAATTTCACACATCAAAAATTCTAGAAATACAGACGAGCCCACGCAACGGTGAAAATAATTAATTTCCACCAAATCCATTACTGTTGAGTGCTTCTCTATAAAACTGTTGGCTTAACAATAACTCGGTGTTCTTTAATAATCATAGTGCTATTCAGTTTAAACTGGTTAGTTTGTTTTAATGCAGTTAGTTTAGTACCTGGGCGGCCGAGCTCTGCTCAGGTGAAAATAGAGAATACTCATAGGAAAGGAAAAAACCGGCCAAGTGCGTGTCGGACCACGCACAATGAAGGGTTCCGTAGTTGGAATGAATTTATCCCAAAAACAAACTTAACTTTGTAGTTGAAAAATATGTTCTCCCATACGGAATGTATGGGAAAACATGTTTTTGCAACTGCAAAGTTAAGTTGGTTGATTATTACTCGTTAACTTGTAAAGCCTACTCAGTTGTGATAGTTTTCCTTTTAAATTCGTTATATAAGCTACTGTTGTGAATTTTTTCACATATATGAAACCAACTATTTAGCTGGCAGGGGGAGGGGACACTTGACTCTAACAAAAATTTTCACCTTAAAGCTTAATATTTCGCAAATGGATCTCTGAATTCAAAAATGGTTTTAACATACTCACAATTTTTTTGAAAGACCTTTCCAATGATACCACACATGGTGGGATAAAAAAAAAAAAAAACCATCATCACTTTACGTGTATGGGAGGTACCCTAAAAAAAATGTTTTTCATAATTTTGTTTTACCACTTTATTGGCATAATTAATATGTATACCTATGCCAAATTACAGCTTTCTAGTACTAAGGGTCTCGGAGCTAGACTGCGGACAGACAGACAGACAGACAGACGGACATGACGAAACTATAAGGGTTCCTTGTTTACTACGGAACCCTAAAAAGGTAGGAAAGTTTATACTAATTCCATGCTGCCATGATAGTAGATACTTACTTATTCCATGCTGCCATGTCATTATTCTAAGATAGCCGTCTTGTTCTAAATTTTGGGCGAGCGAGCTCTGCTCGGGTGAAAAATCGGAGAAGACGAATTTTCCCAGACATGAGACCTAGCTAGATCGATTTTTCGCTCCCAATCAATGAAATCCAACTCAAATAATATTAATTGAACAGTAATGTACTTTACAAAATCTAACCAATATCTCAGATGACACAAAATAAACAGATTAGGTGTAAATTATTGGAAAAATAACCGGCCAATTGCATGTCGGACTACGCAAAATGAAGGGTTCCGTAGTTGGAATGAATTTATCCCAAATACAAACATAACATTGTAGTTGAAATTCATGTTCTCCCATACATTCCAACTGCAAATGTAAGTTTGTACGCACAATTTTGAGAGATTTACCATGTTATTTTAAGACCATAGACTTCTTATAGGTTTTCCTGTAATCTATGAGTGACGAGCCATACTATGTAGTTTTTTCAAAAGATCAGGTCCAGTAGTTTCGGAGATAAGGGGAGAATTGTCAATTTTCATCGAATTTTTTAAATATCTTTAAAATGATTTATTTTAAAATTATATAAAAAATATGTTTAAAATCCTCGCAACAAGCCCTTTCATTTGATATGTCACACGGTACTGTTAACAAAACTTTTTTTTAATTTTCTTGTTTGCCCCCCAAAAGAGACCCCTATATTCAAAATTAATTTATTTACATTACACGTTCGTGTTTGTGTCACAGAAATACATATGTGTACCAAATTTTAACTTAATGGGTCCATTAGATTCCGAGCAAATTGGCTGTGACAGACGGACAGACAGACACACGAGTGATACTATAAGAGTTCCGATTTTCCTTTTGAGGTACGGAACCCTAAAAACAAATAGTCTACAATAATTCAATGTCACAATCAATGGCTGGCGAAAAATACACCGTAAAATTCATGCAAAAACCTTAAACTTGCTAAATATTCAACCGAAGATCCGCAAGGAAAGTTTCTGTATTTTATTGAAAAATCTAGGGGCGTTTGAAAGATATATGTATTTTATATGTTATCTTATCTCTCATGCCTCGATATTATTTGTACCTTCCTTACATACATACATATAGGTATAAACTCACACTTTTCCATGGGAGTAGGCCCCCAACCTACCAAAAATCCATACTAGAAATAAAAAGTGATACACCAATTTTGAATTAAGTTTCATAAATTTTAAAACCATTGTATTCAGCTGCATCCGGTTACACTAGAAACCGACCCCAACATAGTTGGAAAAAAGCTATTGGGAAGGGTCTGAAATAAGGACATTTTATTTATATTCATAAAATATGCTATACGAGGGAGCAAAACTGTATAATGAAGTACCTAATGATGTAACCAACAGAATAGAATGCTAAAGCCACAAATAGAAGAAAGAGCAACAGTACAGTTGGTATCTGTTCATACCATCATATTGCGGTCTCCCCATCAATCCAAAGCCTGGCAGATGGTAGCAATATCCTCTGTGCGCCAATCAATCCAGCACTATGCAGACACAGAAGAGATAGATACAGAGGGTCAGTTCCATAGAACGAGCGAAAACGCACGCACACATAGACATGCTTCGCATACAGCGAGTGCAAGCACACTCGCGACTGCCATTCGGCATCTGTTCCACCGGCGACGAGAAAGCGACTTTAACGATTTTCTTGCTCAAGAAACGAACAAAAGATTGTAGGTCCCGTGTAAGTAAAAGAGATACATATTGATCGTTGATCGCTGACTGATCCCAGTCCGAATACTCGTTTGTCGCAGCGACAAGAGTTAGTAAAGAGAGAGTACTTAGCGATGACGCTTGCTTGGCGGGCAGAATAATAGCTGAGAGACTCACTCTTGGTTCATACGCATACCAACCAGTAATCGGTCATCGCTGATGCGCATTCGTTGCTCGCCAACTAGTTTTTAGTTATTAGCTCTACTCGGGACAGGAGTCTTCATTTGACTTACGTACGTGTCTATGTGTGCGTGCGTTTTAGATCGTTGTATAGACCCTTCTGTACCTATCTATTCCGTGGCTTAGGCCTGTATTTGATAGTCTCTTTTTTAGAACAAGTTCTATTGCGAAGTTTTGATGAAACACGCTATTCGTGGCGGTTTGGGGTTCACAAGCGCACCTCGTATACTTGCGTTAGTTCTATCAGGTGGATTTAGATTTATAGCTTGGCAGAGTTTGGGAATATTTTGGGATTTGTTCTGATCGAATTTTCTGTCTGGCTCAAAGTTTAGGTGGGTGTTAATTGCTTTTTTGTAGGATTCTTGTCACGTTGAGCTGCTCCTAAATAAAAGAGTTTGTCACTGTAATTGTAATAGCTTGAATAAGTTTTATGGTAATGATTCTGTTTGGGCGTCTCCGACCACTCGGCGATCTTCGGCTGCCGTCGGGGACAGCGGAAGGCGGCGGGCGATGACGAGAGGTGCGGCATGCGAGACGCGGGCCATCGAACCACTTTGCTACCGATTACGGACGACGGCACGCGCGCGCACTCCATACGTTTACCAACACATATATATTTTGTACCTATTTCGGATTATACCTTTTATAATACAGTCCACTGCTTTCAATTAAGTCCTTAGTTTAGGTCCCTAACAATTCTGTAATAAGGCGATGACGAATGTCCATTTTACCAATAGCATATTTTGTGCGTTGCTTTGTGTGTTTTGAAGAGATCTACAGGAGAACCAAGGTAACCGACTTAGCCCAAATAATTGCCAAATTTAAGTGGTAGTGGGCAGGGCACACTGCTCGCAGAATAGATGGCCGATGGGGCCGAAAGGCTCTGGAGTGGCGACCGTGTACCGGGAGACGTAGCGTTGGAAGGCGTCCCACAAGGTGGACCGATAAAAATCTGCTGAATGCGGCAAGCACAGAACCGATCGAAGTGGCGGTGCCTGGGGGAAGCCTATGTCCAGCAGTGGAAGTCTTTCGGCTAAAATGATAATAAAATAAAATTTTAAATAAAAATAAAATTTATTCAAGTATAAAGTAAAATTATGATTTACATTAAATTACAATCGAGGAAAATTTAATTCTATCTGTAATGTAGACTTGCCTGGTCTAGGTTTATGAAAACCTGTGTTTCATGCCATCAATTTACATCAAACATTTTTAAAAAAGACAACAATAATAATAGAAGCTAAATTAAAAAGAAGACATAAAATTTTCAATGACTTAAACAGCTACCATTTGGGTACATATGATGATGATGCTTTGTGGCAAGTGGTAAAAATACTAGTTTAGTGGATACCTTCAATGAAATTAATTGTTTATCAAATTGACACATGTCAACTTGTCGTGTTATAGCCATTTCATACAACTGTCAAAAATGACAGTTGTGATTTGAACATAGTATAGGCAATTTAAGTTGCTTGTCAATTTGGTACACAATAATTGTCTCTGTTTTTACACACCTATAATAATATGATTCCATTTCCACACCTTTAGAAAGAAAAAGAAATCAAAAATTACACATGATATAATATATGTATTGTATTATAATTTATAAATTTTGTGTTGTTTTGCAGTGCCCTTACAGGGTGCATATTGTAACTTATGATCGTATTCCAACCTCTGTACAACACGTTTGTAATAAACTGATTTGATTTGATTTGAATAGTATCAGAATATAAACACAAAATTGAATGTTTTCGAAAACAAAGTTCAAGACTCAAGTATTCACATTTCCCCATCGATAAGGCGAAACAACGTTTAATTCACCGAACTATGCACTTCCAATTTTATCAAAGGAAAATTTCCAAACACTTACTGTACATTGCTATATCTGCAGTAAGCTTATAAATTTATCCGCACAAAGGTTGTAGGAATCCTTGCGTACTTCCTCGTGGCTCGTGGCTCGGGGCTCAAAGAGCTAGATCGCGATAACGCGGGGAGACGTGGTCCCGTACGTGGCTTATGCTAGAGTGAACAATTTATGCGTTTTAATTTAAGTTTTGGATTGAATAACGGGTTGGATGTGGTTCGTGGAGTCTAGTGGCGTATGCATGTTTTTTTTCAAATCAGTATTGAGATTTGGTGCAGTATTTTAATTCCGCTGTGGTGTTTTGTGTTTGGCGTGAATAAATAGAAGTTTTTTAATATTATTGTTCTATGTTCTATGTTCTATGTTATGGGTTTTGGTTTCCGCACTTAGTCCGTCAGGTGGACCATTGTGCGTGGGCCATGGCGGCCGATTATGTAATATTATTGTTATTAAGATACATATATGCATAAGCTCACGCCTTTTTCCCATGGGGGCTGGCAGATACAATATAACGCCACCTGCTAGGATCCATATACTTCAATGTTATTTAAGTATTCATTCAGTTCATTATCACGATACAATACAGTGTGAGTCTTAATAATGTGCACATATCAAAATGAGGGAATCTATGCTTAATTGTAATGTCGGAAAAAATATTTAAAAAAATCTAAATATTTTTTTTAATGGTTTTTTTTTAAACAAAATGGTGAAATTTTTTAACTGATGATCTATCGCGATGAAACAAACTCCATAATGATTGGAAGTAATTGGGTGTCCTCATAAAATGAAAATTGTGGAAAAACTACCCTCAATTGAAATTAAACATGATTTTTTAGCAAAAATCCGTTTTTTTTTCATACATTCTTACAATAATCGTAAAATTTCTCAATAAGGCGCCAAAAAGAACAAAAAAAAAATAAATATTTTAAAATATTTTTTCCGTCGATAAAATTAAGCATAGATTCCCATTCATTTCGATATGTGCACAATAATAACGACACACTATATTAAATCAAATTTTAATTTAGACGAAAATTCTGAAAGAATAAACTAAAATCCAAAAAATAATAATCTAAGACTATCAAGACAAATATCTGATTCACTACACAAAATCACATGTTTCTTGTTAACTTGACATATTTAGATTTTTTTCATAGGAGCCTTAATACTTACATGTCTTTGATTTGTCAACCAACTTTCGATTATCTTTTACCTAAAGCATCACCTGTACTGACCGTGATTTATTATTGTCTTAAGAAAGAAACGCGTAAAAAAATATAAGTACCCACAATCTCGAACCAGTACAATACGTACCTTGCATAGTATAAACAGGCTAATATTATACCACTGCAATTTGTTGAAAACCCTCTTAATTTATCAGAAAATTAACTTATTTTTTCGTCAATCACATTCGATTTTGACGTGATTACGTCTTATAAATCGAAGAACGCCGGCTGCACGCACGAAATAGTGTCACGTTCCGCCTGAATCGAGCGTGCAAGCAAGAGCGCGGAACAAGCTATAGAGAAGCACGATTGGCCTAAGCGTTCGGCTTGTGACATTATCACGTAAAATTATCGTCCGTAAACCGACTTTACAGACAACCAATAAAAGAATAAAACATGTTGCACTCGGGGACTGCCGCGGTAAAGCTATCGCATAGCATTTGTAACCCTCCATGACAACATCACGTTTCCCATGACAACATCACGTTGTCATGGGAACTGTCATTATATGGTAGGCGAAGTGGGGGGTGTTAGGTTTTATTTTCGTCACGTTACGGAATTTCTTGATTCGGTCGCCGTGCTAAAAGCCCGCGATAAAAGCTATGCAATAGCTTAAAAAAAGTATAAGTAAGTAAGTATAAAAGTCTTAGTATTGGTACGTCGCTGCCAATTTAAATTTCATCATCTTAATGATGTTGTCATGTGTTGTGTCATGTGTCATGTCATGTGTTGTGTCATGTGTCATGTCATGTGTTGTGTTGTCATGGGAACGTAATTTTTGTTTTATGTCATCCCGTCATCATCCCAAGTGTAGCGTTGATAAATAGGAAGTATGGAGGTTACAAATGCTATGCAATAGCTTTACCGCGGCAGTCCCCGAGTGCCACACGTTTTTTTTTTTGAATACTGAGACTGGTTGGTGAAAAAATTAAATAATCCTTAAAATATCCTGACCACATCTCACATAAACCGATCCAAACTAGCTGACCGCGCTCTCATATAGCCTAATGGCCAGCGGCTAAATCTTCACATGGTGTTTTACAGTCTCAGTCAATAGGAGCCTCTTCTGGCTTTAATCGTAAAAGTGGTGCTGCATCTGTGCAGCAAACTAGAGAATGGATAATGGCTAGGTTTGGGATAATTGTCATTTGTTTTATATAAAAACGGCGGTTTATGGATGTATTTTTAACCGACTTAAAAAAAAGGAGGAGGTTCTCAATTCGTCGGGATATTTATATATTTTTTTTTTTTTATGTTTGTCCCCCGATTACTCGAAGACGACTGGACCGATTTGAAAAATTATTTTTTCGTTTGAAAGAGTATGCTTTCAAGTTGGTCCCATTGTCATTTGGTCACGATCTGATGATGTGATTTTGGAGAAATCGAGGGAACTCTTCAAATTCTGCTGGGGAGTTTGTTGCGCCACTTCTTCTTCCCAGCTAAAGGCACTAGGAAGTGGTGAAGGGTGGGCCTTTTTGGGGGATTGTCTTATGTAATTTTGACGTTCGAAAAGTGTTGGTTCTCAGCCTAGTTTGAATAAATGACTTTTGAATTTTGAAATATTACAGGCACATCTATAGCGATTTGGGTATTTTTTATGAGCAGTTGACATAACGCTATTGTAACTTAGATAAATTACAAACCAACCCACTAAAAAGTGAAAAAAACTTTTTTACAAAAAATACAACCGACTTCCAAACTACAAAGTTAAAAAAAAACAACCGACCTCCAAAAAAACACTACAAAGTGAAAAATAATTTTAATTTCGGAAGTCGGTGTCTTGTGCTTTGTATTTTCGTTTTTTGCCACCGACTTCCGAAATTAAAGTTATTTTTCACTTTGTAGTGTTTTTTTGGAGGTCGGTTGTTTTTTTTTGTAAAAAGTTTTTATTTTTCACTTTTTAGTTGTGGTACCTACCCCATACACATTCTAATACCACTACCTGCTACCAGTGACAGAAACTTATCATATCATCTACATACTAAGTGGGAAAAAAATACGTATTTTGTAGCTAACTCAAAAACTATCCAAGCAAAGTTAATAAAATGTATATGGGACCAATTCGAGAGTACACCCTTTCAAACAAAAAAAGAATTTATAAAATCGGTCCACAATTGACGGAGAAATCGGTGGACATACATAAAAAAAAAAGAAAAAAAAAAAACCTACGCGATGAACATATAACCTCCTCCTTTTTGGAAGTCGGTTAAAAATTACTTTAATTTCTGAAGTCGGTGTCAAAAAACTAAAATACTGATCTAAAGACACCGACTTCCGAAATTAAAGTTACTTCTCACTTTGTAGTTTGGAAGTCGGTTGTATTTTTTGTAAAAAAGTTTTTTATTGAGGCAACAGCGTCTTTGAGAGTTAGCACATGTTTGGAGAATACAGGGACACTGAACACAGGGATACTTAATGAATTCAAGGACACCGAACGAGACACAATAGAAGTTTTATTGTTGTAACAATAGTGTTTGACACTAAACGCCCATGTCTCGTTCAGTGTCCTTGAATGTGTTAAGTATCCCTGTGCTCAGTGTCCAGAGAGGTACATACCTCGGCTTAACTCAGGCAGAGGTGTATCTACTTATAATATAGCCATATTTCGCCACTTATGTTTAAGCGTGTCCATGATTTCTATCTAAGGTTTGCCGGGTATTACCGGCCAGAAATCGCTTAGTTTGGAATTTGGAAAGAAAAAGAGTAAGCCGAGGTACAAACGGACGTAATAAAATCGCGGCGGGATTTTATCGCGCACTGGATTTTCAACTCTCGGTGTTAAACCGAGCGTTGAGAATTCAACGCGCTGGGACGCACTCTCGGCCCAGTGCGTTGAAAAAATATACTGTTGGATTTTTCAAGTGCACGAAAAAAAATCGTCGCTATTTTATTACGTCTCTGCGAACGTCGACTAAGCCTTTGCACAACAGTCGGACACAAAGTAGGCTATCAAAAAAAAGTTCCAACGACTAGGCAGCTCCACCAATCAGATGGTTCGTGGTGGTTGGATGGTGGTTGGTTGGTTGGTTGTTGGTTGGTGGTTGATTGGTTGGTGATGGTTTGGCGATGATTAGTTGGTTGATGTTTGGTTGGTTCTTAACGGCCATGGAGTCGGATGGCCGTTAATAACTTCAGCTACGGTTTCCTAGAAGAGCGGTGACCGTAACGTAAGGCCGTAACGTAACGTTAATTCATTGAATGACGTCACTGAAACGTTGTTTATAGAATAAAGTGTAGGTGGTTTCCTAGAGAGCGGTGTTTGACATGTGACATGTACCGTCATTTGCGTGACGGTATTCTTTACGGTGGTTACGGTGATATTTTTAAAGTAATAATGAATCATTTATGGAGCACCGAGGAAGACGAAATTCTAATATAATTACTACTAACTAACACGTTTTTATTTAAAAAGACAGTAGACAGCTGTTACGCAGTGAAGAACGCGCGTAGTTCCAAACCGCTACCATAAGTAGCGGTTTGGATCTTTTCAAGTGTTGTCACGATTATGACGGACGTCTATTCCGTCGGCCGTCATTACGGCCGTCAAGTGCGGCCACCGCTTTTCTAGGAAACCGTATCTTTATAGCAAACTCAAACTCAAAGCATTTATTTCAATTAAACTATTTACAGGAACTTTTGAATTGTCAAGGAATCGGTCAATTAGTCAGAAAGTTGAAGCTAGTTGCCCATTCCAAAACGTAGAGCTCTGTGGAGAAGAACGGGTAAGAAACTCCAAGGACACTCTTTTAAATATAGATATTACAAAATCCCGGGTACATTATTCTCGTTGCTTCTATATGTGAGAACAATGTACAAAAACTAATCCAAGCAATTGAAAATATAAGATTAAAAATAAGCCCTAGCAGATAAGAGACGACCAGTCTCAACTGACTGCGCCCGTTCACGAACATGACGCGTGGATCAGCACCATCCAGCTCAACCGTTTTGTAGGGAACCGAATGATCCAACACACTCGCCACCATCAGCGAGATATTTAAGTGAGCATGACATTCTCTCATCTGCCATGCTCTTTCAAGTCAACATACATCTTAATAACATAATAAACGGCTCCATGGTACTCACATTTACAAAAATTGAAAAAATGCTTCTAAATTATACAAAACTATGGTTTGCAATATTATATATTTATAATATTATTTATTGTATTTAAGAGATTAATAGAATTTTACTACCAAAAAGAAAGAAAATCATTATTATTTAATTGGAGTATTCATTAATTTACTTGGTAAAATAAAAAATAAACATTAAGTTCACAATGTCAAAAATAAAAATAAAATAAAAAAAGCGGCCAAGTGCGAGTCGTACTCGCCCATGAAGGGTTCCGTAGCAGCAAGTAACGATAAGTTTACGATTTATGACGTATTAAAAAAAAACTACTTGCTAGATCTCGTTCAAACCAATTTTCGGTGGAAGTTTACATAGTAACGTACATCATATATTTTTTTTAGTTTTATCATTCTCTTATTTTAGAAGTTACAGGGGGGGGGACACACATTTTACCACTTTGGAAGTGTCTCTCGCACAAACTATTCAGTTTAGAAAAAAATGATAATAGAAACCTCATTATCATTTTTGAAGACCTATCCATAGATACCCCACACGTATGGGATTGATGAAAAAAAAATTTTTAAGTTTCAGTTCTAAGTATGGGGAACTCCAAAATTATTTGTTTTTTTTTCTATTTTTGTGTGAAAATCTTAATGCGGTTCACAGAATACATCTACTTACCAAGTTTTAACAGCATAGCTCTTATAGTTTCGGAAAAAAGTGGCTGTGACATACGGACGGACAGACAGACAGACAGACATGACGAATCTATAAGGGTTCCGTTTTTTAACGGAACCCTAAAAAGGGGAAGTAACTCTACCAAATTTTAAAATTTTAATTAGTGAGCCCTAGTGGTTGAGGAACAGGACCAGTATTAAGCCAAGCATTTTTATCTACGATATAATCATCCAAGTTATAATAATGCTTGTCTACACAGTGTGCGTTTAATGCATGTTTTAATTTTTTTCTCATTTAGTTGAAGAATATCGTGTGGTATTTTATTGTAACATTTTACACAGTACCCCATAAAAGAAATGTGTACTTTAGACAATCTAAAACGTGGTTGATCTAATTTGTTCCTATTTCTAGTGTTAAAATTATACCTTTCACTTATTTTACTAAAATGATGTATATTTTTTTCGAACATACATAATGTTTTCATAAATATACTGACAAGATACCGTCATGATGTTAATTTTCTTAAACAGTTCCCTTAGATATTTGCGTCTGCTGAGGTTGTAAATGGCTCTGACGGCCCTTTAATTGAATTCGTAAGTATTTTTTTCCGTTACCATGAAGGCACATTTTATAATTTTTGGTGCCAAGTGTGGCAGATTTTTTGCCCAGTCTGTGGCAGATTCGCCATTTATGAGATGGTCACACTGCTGTCAATCTGTCATATCATTGTCTTTGCTATCATGTCATCTTATAGAAAATTTAACCCTTTTCATTCAAATTCATTCGTTATCCGAAGCGGATAAAGATGAAAAAATCAATGGGTTCTCTTCGTAAATTATTATCTTACAGTATTTTTCTCACATATTGGTTGTGCGTTCGTTGTGATGACTTTAAGGAAGAATTATATATTAAACCTCTACCGCCGACCCATCTCTACACCTACTTTCAATTTGTCACTTTAGTGAATAGCGAATCACCTTCACGTAAGGATTAAATTATTATATTGATAAGAAGTTTTGTCCAGTGGGCCGTCTTAGTTCTCTCTATAAATCTAGTAGTAGTAAGTAATAATACTATGTTTCCTTTATTTTAGTTCATTCTCATTTGGCCCCGCGATCACTGGCCGAAATAGTATCTCGATTCCAAGTCGAGGAGCTCCATCTAACTTTGACCGAAGGACAGTGGAGGCACAATCAATGGGGATATCCTGTATTAGATGCAGCGCCCGGGACAGAGCTCTATGCGTGGTTCTCACCTGATGTTGTAGATGTAGATACACACTGGAAAAAACTAAGTGCTACACTTTCTGGATTATTTTGTGCTTCTCTTAATTTCATTGACAACTTTAATACAGTGACACCTCAAATGGCTTTATGCCCTATGGGAGCAGTGAAATCTAGTCAAAATGTAACCTCACAGCTGCGATATGCATCATTACCCAGAGATATTGTATGCACCGAAAATCTGACACCATGGAAGAAACTTTTACCATGTGAATCAAGTCGTGGTTTTTCAGCATTGCTTAATTCTACAATGATCCACAACACAAACTATCATTCTATTGGAGTTCATGTAAGAAAAGTATGTAAATCCAGTGATTGTTTGGAGACTCGACTAGAGTATAAACAAACTATGTCTCTTGTTTATGACTATGTTATAATAAGTAGCAATGACTGGTCATTCAAAAAATTGTTTGGACAAGGTCTGCCTGGAGCCTGTCCACTATCTTCAGACAGTAAGATTTACGTTGATATCACTTCAAATGATACACAGACCTTTACATTGACTCCACCACCAGACAATGTCATAACATCGCAAAGAAGTGGGAGTGATACCAAACTAGCAGTTTATAACATAAGCCCTGATGGTCAAATGATAAATATAAGAGTGAAATATAAATCTAAGTTAGATTTAGCAGTTTCTATACCTCCACCTCTACACTTTACCCGGTACATCCTTGGTTACGGTAAAGAGTTTGGTGGAATTCTTACAGAGATAACAAACAACTGCTGTACTTCAATCAATGTTGTTGTTTTAGAGAATGCACCGTGGTGGTTACCCATACAATTGAGCTCATTAAGAGTTAATGGTGAAATTGAAAGTAGTTTAGTTATATTTCAGTACTATTCACCTGGCCGTAGCAGGCAGAAACCATACCACTTAGAACTGCTTATGAAATTACCTCCAAAATCCACCACTACAATCACAATAGACTTCGAATTTATCTTCTTGAAATGGCACGAACATCCTCCTGATGCCAATCATGGGTTCTATGTTGGTTCAGCATTAATTTCAGCAAATTTACCCACAGCCAGAAACTATACTAGTGTTCCTATTACAGGCACTACATTTGATTCCTTTGTTAATGCATCAATGATATGTAAGTATGTTTAATAGCTAAAGTTTGTAAGTACTGATCTAACAATGTCACCCATCGGCATGTGCCCGCCCCCATTTTTCTGAAAGTTTATGATTTTTTTCGAAAAATAACTTTGAAAGGGGGTCTATCTTTAATATTTTTCATGTTATTCAATGTTTTATGTTTTGAGTAGCGTTTGCCATATATCCGATGTTATTAGCTCGATTTGGATTCTGTTTATTATTTTTAAAAGCTTATGAGTTATTTTATCGGATTAAAAATAAAAAAATAAATAAAAAAAGGCTATCTTGAAATTTTATTTTTTAAATCCCCCTATGATTTTATGAACTTACTGTTAAAAAAACCACTTTTTTTTGTAAATAAATGTTTTCACCTCCGTTTTTTTTTTGAATAGTTGACAAATTTAAATAAAAATGTTAGTTAATTCGATAAAATAACTCATTAGCTTTTAGAAATAATAAATAGAATCCAAATCGAGCCAATAGCATTGGAGATATGGCAAACGCTACTCAAAATATAAAAAATTGAATAACATGAAAAATATTAAATATTAACATGAAAAGTATATATAAACATGGGCCGATGGGCGACATTGTATAAGTGTTAATGGATTTAGATGTAAGTCTATATAAATTAAAATGAAATATTGCGGCCTACCACCAGCTCATAAAGCAGTATTATTTTAATATTACTTCAGCGTGGGAAAGAGATGAAGCTCTACAGGTCGTATAGCTCCATTTCTTTCTCCCACTGAAGTAATATTAAAATAATACTGTTTATGAGCTGGTGATAGGCCCCCAGTTCGTTGGTAAGCGTAGCACTTGAGAACGGCTGGACGAATTTGGCTATTTTTAGTTTTAAAATGTTTGTAATAGTCCGAATTTGGTATTTAGCTGAAAGTGCTTTTTCTATTGGATTTTTGCATGAATTATTATTTGGACAGGACATGTCTGTCGGGTCAGCTAATAAAATAATATAAGAGATGAAGTCTGCATGTGCACCAGCAAGTATTTAAGATATTTTATCCTACCTTATTGTTTATTTATTTGGCGACTTATTTATTTAAACATACACATAAAAAAAATCACATACAGATTTATACTCCGTTTGAAATAAGATCAGACATTTAACTAAACCTTTTTTACAGTCGGTTCAACCAATTTTGACTTCTATTGCGTTGGTGGCATGACAAATGACAGCTGCAGTAAACAGTTGGTTTGTAACCACTTTTTTTGCTTTTAATGCCATCCTTATGCCTACGGTATAGAATTCAAAATCGATTGAACGGACTGTAAAAAAAGGTTTGTTTAAATGTCTAATCTTATTTTAAACGGAGTATAGGTATTGTGAACTCGTCACTTACAGAAGTCCACAGCACTAGCAGAGAATTTAATGATTACAGGACGTTATTGTTAGTTGGTTTATATATCAGACTAGCTTTCGCCCACGGCTTCGCCCGCGTGGATGTCGGAAATTATCCCACGGGAATGTACTTCCGAGATAAAAAGTATTCTGTATGTCAATCCAGGTTATAAACTATCTTTGTGCCAAATTTCATCCAAATCCGTCCAGCCGTTTTTGCGTTATTGAGTAACGAACATCCAAACACACCAACTTTCACATTTATAATATTATATTAATAATTAAAGTTTCAAATTTAAAAACTATTATTTAACGTAAATACATAAATTAGTATCTATACTAATATTATAAAGAGGTAACATTTGTTTGTAAGTTTGTATGTTTGTAAGTTTGTATGTAGGGGGTAATCTCCGGAAGTAATGAACCAATTTTAAAAAATTGTTTCACTGGTAGAAAGCCACATTATTCGTGAGTGCTATAGGCTATAAATAGTAAAGATATCATGCATATTAGCCGAACTATCTCAATTTTTGTCTAGCCAGGGGGAAAAAAATAGCTCTTACAACAGAGTTATTTGCATGCGCTGCCTTAACAGTTGTATATAATTGAAAACAATGTATGGCAACTTGGTCCGCTTTGAATAGTTCTACAAAAAAGTTGACGACACTATATTTCTATCTTTTATATTTTAGCAGATATAGTAGCTTTTATGTGTTAAAAAAAGTATTTTTCGACGTACTTACCTTTGGACGATTTTTTAAACAACAAACTATTAAACCTTATCGAAAAAAATATTATTATGATCACAATAACATCATAGAAATACGATTTTCCCAAAACAGTATGTCAATTGGTTAAATAGTTTCGAAGATAATATAACATTACTAAATCGCAAAATGCCGCCGTCCATTCTCGAACCGCATTAGAACATGCTTTGTACGGACGTTTTATCCATTTACCCACAGATGGCGTTGTGCAATTACGTCATTTTTCTGAATCGCGGTGAGACAAGAGCAGCTCGAGTACGCCGTACGGAAGAGTCTGCTCTTGAAAATCATCAGCGCCTCTCGAGGAATAGAGAAAATATTTCGCAAGCACGCGCTGGGGAATCTAGCTCCAAGCGTTCACAGCGGCTTGCTAACCAAAGCTAGAGAACATCGCAGGTCCGTGCTCGGGAATCTAGCGCTGAACGTGCGCAGCGTCTCAGTGATTTAAGGTAGCATGTCTCTGCAACATGGGATAGGGAGTCTAGCGCTGAGCGCTCGCAGCGGCTCGCTAGCCAAAGCGCGAGAACATCGCAGGCCCGTGCTCGGGAATCTAGCGCTGAACGTGCGCAGCGTCTTTCTGATTTATATGCAATAAAAACAAAACCCTCCTTTTGGCAGTCAGGAAATAAATCATAGCACTCAGTACTAACCGAACTACACTCATAATTTCATCACAAGTTAAAAATGTTTACCGCCCAACGAAGTGGGCACGGGTCAGCTAGTTTGTTAATAAACTAAACGTAGGACAGTTACAGTTTGTTCAAACCGTGACATTTTTCTTACTTAGATAATTTTTATACCCGTCATAAATTCTGAACGAAAAGTCCGCTCCGAGTAATTTAAAGTGAAATTTACACGTACATAATCAACCTATATTATCAAACTATTTAAATGGATAATGATTAATATCATGATAACAATATCACCATTATTCGATTCCATTTGTATATGACCATAATAATTTAAACAAAAACTGTTATATCCAAGATAAGAGTGCTTGGAAGCATGCTAATCCTGCTCCATAGGAGAATTTAGAATCAAGACAAAATTAATACATAGAACACTATTTTATATACCGTCAATAGTTTTCGCAACGCTCGCAAAATATTGCAACATTTTACATTGTTCTATTTTAGGTAGGGATCTCTAATAAAAAAATATATAATATAGCCTGTGTTACTCGTTACAAATGTAGCTTTCTAATGGTGAAAGAATTTTTAAAATCGGTCGAGTAGTTTTTAAGTTAAATCGTAACAAACAAACAAAAAATCTAATCTTTCCTCTTTATAATATTAGTTTAGATATATTAAATAAATAAATGTGTAAATTAGATCCCATCAAAAACATAAATGTGAAAATGGGAGCCAAATTCCATAAATATGGTTGTCGACTTCGCCGACAAAAGAATTGAAATCTAAATGGGTGCCAAGTTCTGTAGATAATCCTGAAATTTATTTATAAGAACATGCAACTTTCTAAAATAAAATTAAAACACAAATTCTTGTTTTTTCTGCTATAACAATGTTTGCTATTTAAAAATATAACTTCTTAAATTTGAACAGTCGTATTATTTACACAAAGCACTTAGGATAAATTGAAGCTCAAGATTTGACTTGGCTAGTTTTTACCAGCAAGCTAAAATTTTAGAGGATGAAGATATTTTGACCTTACAGTTACAATAAGAAACAGTAACTTACGTATAACATAAAGAACAAATATATAAATACGCCTAGGTAGACAGTCAAAGCTGTAAACAGTTACAATAAGAAACAGTAACTTGCGCATAACATAAAGAACAAAGATATGAATATTTTACTTTATTTATTTGGCTCACCAACAATTGAGTACACCGATACAAAGATATGAGATACATCCAATAAACTTATAGACTAGTGTACCAATTTCTTACAGGTAAGCACATCATGAATTACTTATTTGATGTTGAGTGCCTACTTAAAATTAAATAATAATAATTAAATATGCCTAGGTAGACAGTCAAAGCTGTAAAATCGATGAAAAAATAGCGTCCAACTGTTAGCCGCTTAATGCACGCACACTAAAAAAGTAAAATTACAGCACAATGACGTGGCGCGAGTGTAAGACGTAGCTGTAATGCACACCAGCATAAAAAAGTTACCCTGTTTGTTTTAGTTCTTTTGCACCGCGACACTGTAGACAAATATAAAGATGATAAATTGATTAGCCAAATATAAGATAACTTGTATGTAAAAACTAGCCAAGTCAAATCTTGAGCTTCAATTTATCCTAAGTGCTTTGTGTAAATAATTCGACTGTTCAAATTTAAGAAGTTATATTTTTAAATAGCAAACATTGTTATAGCAGAAAAAACAAGAATTTGTGTTTTAATTTTATTTTAGAAAGTTGCATGTTCTTATAAATAAATTTCAGGATTATCTACAGAACTTGGCACCCATTTAGATTTCAATTCTTTTGTCGGCGAAGTCGACAACCATATTTATGGAATTTGGCTCCCATTTTCACATTTATGTTTTTGATGGGATATCATTACTTTTTGTAAAGAAATTATTATTATTCGTCAATCAAACGTGATCTATTAAATTCTTTTTGTAAATATGCGTAGCAATATTGTGTAAGAATGTAGGTATTTCTTTCGTAACAATTGTTACAATTTTCCGCAATGATGTCAGATCGCTGAGTCGGCGCGGCAAGTATTATTATTAAAAAAAACGTGTGCAGTCGGGGAGCCTTATGTCGTATGGCATTTTACTGTGGGGTCGGGCTGCTGACATTGAATCCATCTTTATTTTGCAAAAGGGAGCTATCAGAGCCATTTATAATCTACGTCGCCGCGAATCTCTCACGAAACTTTTTAAAAGGATTAATATTATGACGGTACCTTGCCAATTCATTTATGAAAATATTATGTATGTAAGGACAAATCCACATCTCTTTAATAAAATAAGTGATAGACATAATTTTAATACTAGAAATAAAGATAAACTAAATCAACCATTTTTTAGATTATCTTAAGTACATACATCTTTTATGGGGTACTGTGTTAAATGTTACAACAAAATACCTTGTGACATTTTGCAATTAAATGAAAGAAAATTTAAAACTCATATTAAAAATACACTAGTAGTAAACAAGCATATTACAAATTAGAGGATTATATCCAAGATAAGAGTGCTTGGAAACATGCTGGTCCTGCTCCATAGGACAATTTAGAATCAAGACAAAATCAAACTGTTTGCTAATTTAATTGTAAAAATTATTACTTTGTGTTTTATGACATTGATTTTACATTCTGTGATTACTTCCTAACACTGACTTATTAATTGTCAAATTTTTGGAAAATCGTCTACTTTTACAATGTTTGTAAATATGTGAGCACCATGTATCTATCACATATTAAATTATCTGTCGTTGTTTAATTTTTAATTCTTTTTACCTATTGTGGTATAGTAATTTTATTCTAGGTGCATCGTCTTCACATATAATAATTATTTAACAAATGTACGTACATATACAAACAATTGTAAAACATTTTAAAAGAGTAACGGTGGAGTTTCTTGCCCATTCTTCTCCATACGAAAACTACCTTTTGGAAGGGGCGAATAGAATCAATTTTATTATTTTGTCATTTTTATGGTTCCGTAGTAAACAAGGAACTCTTATAGTTTCGTCATGTCTGTCTGTCTGTCTATCTGTCTGTCTGTCTGTCTGTCCGCGGTCTAGCTCCGAGACCCTTCGTACTCGAAAGCTGTAATTTGGCATAGGTATACATATTAATTATGCCGACAAAGTGGTAAAACAAAATTATGAAAAAAAAATTTTTTTAGTGTACCTCTCATACACGTAAAGTGGTGATTGTCTTTTTGTTTTTTTTACCCATGGTGAGGGGTATCATTGGAAAGGTCCTTCAAAAACATTGTGAGTTTGTGAAAATTTTTGGATTCAGGGATCCGTTTGCGAAATATTAAGCTTTAAAGTGCTAATTTTTGTTAGAGTCAAGTGTTCCCCCCCCCCCCCTACCGGCTTAATGGTTGGTTTTGGGTGTGTGAAAAAAATCATAACAGTAGTTTATATAACGAAATTAAAAGGAAAACTATCACAGCTAAGTAGGCTCAGACAAGTTAACGAGTAATCATCGACCAACTTAACTTTGCAGTTGCAAAAACATGTTTTACCATACATTCCGTATGGGGGAACATATTTTTCAACTACAAAGTTAAGTTTGTTTTTGGGATAAATTCATCCCAACTACGGAACCACAAAAATGAAGGGTTTCCAGGTTTTTTTGACGATCAAAAGTGCCATACATGGGCCTATTTGAAATTAATGATTTGACTTTGACTTTGACCCCGTCAGGAACAAAGTTCCTTCTCATGTATGATTTAATTATTAAATTTTTGCCGCCGCCCCCTTTTTTTTATAATTTCTCCCGCTCTGGGTGGAGCGGGAGGGCGTGTCAGACTCTTACTGACTAAAACTCACCCGTGTTCCTTCGGTTGCCCTGTTGCCGGGGGCCACGATGTCCCTATCGGTTTTCTTCGAACCCCCGGCAGGCATTGGCCCTAGCGGATCCCGTCAATTCTGCTGACATCTCTTTGAGGCGCGCGGGGAACACAACGCGCCGTCGACCCGGGCTTGGTCCTTATCGGACGGCGAGCTACCCATTGCTCACCGTTCGCAAGCCCGCGCCTACGGTGGCCGGAAATCGGCTCGCGATTCCCGCCCCGGGCGTCTCCTCCTGCGGCGGTTAGGGGCGTGAGGGCGCGAACTTTGCCTCTCCCTCACCTCTCGCTCCGTACCATGGCCTGAACCAGGGCCGGACGCGAGAGATCACCGCCGCCGTTGCAGCCGCCCCTTGGATTTACATTTTGACCTCACTATGGACTTAACTATTCGTAAGTTTATATTAAAAATTAAACGACAATAGTCCCTAAAACAATAGTCATACGATCTATCAATTCAAAAACGTCTCAAGCATAGTACCAACCTACCAACTACCTTGAACATACCAACCTGACGTTTGTAACAACGTTTTTCGAGATCAGAGAATGAATGAAATGAATTCACTGCCGCCTAACATTAGGGACCAAGATTTTGACACGTGACACATCAGTTGACTCGACGGGGTGTTTTGAATTTAGTCATGAAATTCAGGAATTTACATCAACTTTTGGCATTCGAATCAAAAATGTATTGTTAGCTGTCAAATTATAAGACGCTGGAGATCAGCGCCATCTGAAGTGAGCAAGTGGCAGTTTTTAACCCCATTTGAAAATTTGTCGTCATGACTATGACAGTCATGGTTTTCGGGAGATAGTGCTGATATCAAATTAGATGGACATTCTGAATTTTAAGATGGCGGCTATTCCAAATAATAATAATATTGTAGATCAATTGTCATAGACATCAATTTCATGCCGATTGTAAACTTGAAAATCAAAATCCGTAAAAAAAGGACCTCTTAATTTCGTCAAGTTCGTCTGTCCGTGCGTCCGGATGCCATACAGCCATTTAACATGAAGACTATTTACACTCTATCGATGAAAATTTTGAAAAAGGTGTATTTTTTGCACTGTTAAACAATGGTGTAGTGAAATTACGATAAACATAATAGTGGGGGTGGCATTCTCCAAACTTACATATAACCGAGAGATGAAAAAAATCTATGCATATAAAGCGTGTATTGTTGGATCTCATCATTAAAATGTTAAAGATGTTTCTAAGTGACTTTGCTTTTGAAGTCAATAATTTTTGAGATAGTTTACTTTCGGTTACAACCGCAGAATTAACTTTGTTTGTTATAGTTTTTTCGAGAAATACAAACTTATTTTTGCAGTCGATAAAGTTGATACTATGCAATGTTTATGCGTAAATATTTATCCCAATTACGGAACCCTTCACCGTGCGTAGTCCGACATACACTTGGGCAGTTTTTTAAATTTCGTTTTGAAACTACCTCAAAAAAAAAACAATTTCTATTACTCGAGTAAGATTATTCTATTAAAAACAAATACTATCAAACTCATACAACTAAAAAAAAATGATTGTGTGGTTTTATGAAACCACGGTAAAACTGAAACTTTACACGGTTAGCTGCTGCGAACTATAGGCGCCGCCATATTGGCCTTGGCTGCTCTGGCGAGCGCCTTTCACTTTATCCCTACTCCGCGGCCGACCGTCACGCGACATGCAACACACAGACGAAGAAGTTTGAGACGATGTAATAAAAATTTCACTTTAAAAATATAGACGTCATTTAAAAGTGTTTGCGGAATACCTACCTAATTTATAGAATTAATTTAACATCATTCCCAAACAAAATTTTCTTAAGCCTACCTAAAAAATGTATACTAGGCATTCTATATCAGAAAGTATCAAAAATAAAATCCACAGTAAATAATTGTCCAATAAATTAAAAATAATTTTGAACAACGTTCCGAATTTAAATTCAAATAAATAGGAACAATTCGGCACGAAATTCAATAAATGAGGTAAGTATCTATCCTCGTTCTGTGTGTTGACTCGTTTTATATTGAATGTCCTAAAAACGATTAAAATTACAATAGAAAAGTATAAATAATTATTTTAAACAATGATTATTGTATTTAATGCTTAAACAATTTTATTTTAATTTTCAAGTATAGATTTCAGACATTCAACATAATAAATTAATCGAGACAATCAAAATTTAAAAAAAAAAAAAAACGTTTGGCATAATCGTTTTCGCACATCATTACAATAAAAAAAAAAACAATGGTCGACGGATCGACGATTTTTAACACAAATTGAGTAATAGAAATGAATATTACGTGTTATTGAACGTGTGTTCGTATAATAAGTTAAGATCTGGGCATTTTCTAGTTACTTATAATATTTTTAATCACATTTGTCACATTTTAAGTCGTATCAGATATGTGTATGTGTGTTAATTGTGAAAAGTTAAAATGTAAACACGCACGATTGGCGCGAAACTTCGACTTTTGATATCAAAAACTTCATTACTACTACTTATTTAACTTGAAAAATGGATGATTTCGTCAAATAATTAAATATTGTAATAGTCACTGTCCTTATGGTGGAGTTTGGATGTTCGAAATCCCCAATTTTTATGTTTTTTAGCCTCGACCTCGACTGTCATCAAAATGGTGATTATCGCATTTACAGACTTGAATTTTATAAAGGTAAATTAATAATCTTGCGCGCTAAATATGAAAGATTTAATGGCATAAACATTATTTTAGCCAACTCTCTTAATTAAAGATGAATAATCTCATTGGCAGCAGCATTTTCAGTGCATCTATAGGAAGGTTTACTTTAACAAATAACACAACAATACCTAAATACTAAAAACATTTTATTTCTCATAGAATTTAAAACGGCTTCAGCTTCATTCACATAACGTAGTCATGGTATGAAAGCAGCGTAAGTACGGTAGGTGGTAGGTGTAAACTTTCCCACAAAACAGTAATAAGCAATGTTGATCTCTTAAACGATTTGTCCTATTTTGCTCACTTATCAATAATTATGTACACTAAGTCCTGCTGCTCACATGTCACGATTTGATTCTGGCCCTAACCAGATTATTGTTTTGATCTATTATGGGTAAATCTCTTACACTCTAGGGTGGCTCTGTTTTTATCATCACTTGCTTGCCTATAAACATCTCTGGTAGCAGCCTCTCTCAGTAAGCATGACAAACTTTACCCAAATGTATACCTAACCTATAAAGTAAGAAAATACTCTTATTGTTGTTTATTTACTTTTGTGTAATAATTATATCACTCATAGTACTTCTGCCATTTTAAAAAACACTAACCTGATGACTTCTGTGACTTGCAATTGACATGGCACATACATAACATAATATGCTTAGATTTTCCTGAGCAAGTAATACTTGGGATAGAGTCGTAGATAATATAATCAATAATGTCAAGTCTTGCAATAACACATGTCATCGTCATACCTGAAAAAGGTAAAAGAATTCAGTGTATTTACTTATGTTATATAATTACATCATACTATAGACATTTACAGCTGACGACGCGCGACGTACCCCTGACTGAACATAGGCCTTCTACTAATAGGCTGCTAAAATCAATGAGGTTATACAATACGACGGTGTTTATAAATATTTAAAGAACATAATAAACTTACCCAGGGCCATGGAAAGATAAACAATAGTTCGTCTGGCTTCAATTTAAATTGACAGCATTAAATCGTAACGTAATATAAGTATAAAGTAAATACGGAAAAATAAATTCAAATCTACGTAAAAAAAACAGCCAACAATGCCATTGATCTGACAGATTTTTTTTGACAGTTTGACATTATGCGTGGTGTCAGTGTTACCAGGTTTAATTATTTTGGTAATCGATTGACGAAATCGATTGGGTGATTATCAGTGATCCGAGTAGGTAGATTGATTTTACGTACTCGCATCATGAATAGTCATAGAAATCATAACATGGATAAATAAGCCTTTTTTTTGGGATTTCATTTTGGTACTTACGGGATTGAATCAAATATTGTTAAAGTAAGGCTTTTTAAACTACTACATTAGAAATTTATAGAATGCGATAGATAAATATTTAAAATATATTATATTGTTTTATAGTATACCTATCCTTTTCTTGGAATCCGATCACCTATATACTATTAAACAGACAGCAAAAGGGTTGAACATTTCTTATTCATATTGATGTATTCTTTATTCTACACATTACAACATTTGAAATTCCTTAAAAAATCTTAATAATTTCAAAATTCCGGAATCCCGGAGGCGTATCCATACTAATATACGTGCCAGTTCATTGACCTCAAATCAATCTACCTACTCTGATCACTGGTAGTTTATAAAATAACATTACTGCCTCGAAACACTTTTAAGTTTTTGAGTAAGTATATTCAGACCATATAATATTTTATTTATTGTAAAATCATAATTTACAGTATTTGAGTATAATAAATAGCATTTGAAACATACTCGTGTAGTGGATACTCCACGTACTCCATGTGGGTTAGTATCGATATTTTCAATCGATTACAAATTATTTTATTGGAATAGTCTGTCATCTGGCAACATTCAGGTTAGGATTGAATGGCGGATGTAGTTCTTTAAGTATCTACAAAATAAATATTTATTAGGTTCTCTAATGCTAGAAGAAATAAATTTTGATAAAACGACTTGAAAAAAATGCGACATAATTTTTGATAAATAAGCTTTGACACGGTATCATACCGTGGGCCTACTTTCGGGAAATCTCTTTTCAACTTTCTAGGTCATCCGGAAATGGGTTAAATGTTTTTGATGTCTAGTGACAGGTCGTTGATAAAAATGCCGATTTTTAAACGTTAATATCTCAATAACCGTTTGAGTTTTATTTATGAAATTTGGAGTTCTAGTTAATCTAAGGGGTTATAATAAATAAACCAAATTTCATGTGTCTATGTTACATAGATTTTGAGTTATTAAGGGGTCAAAAGTGGCTCCAAATGGTTCGTGTAATATAACACACTGCAGCCGTGTCTTGCCTAGAACTTGGCTCGACACGCGGCCGCGTGTCTAGATTTAAAAATGATTTACGGCGCGACTGTACTGAAATTTAAGTTATTATCATAGTTGACGCCGTAGCAGACCTTTGTTAATAATTAAAAGTTCAATAATGCCTAAAACTTTGGCAAATATCACTAACCAAACATTTAATTTTTTGTAATTTTTGCTATTACTTCATAAAAAATGTAGTCTAGTGCAAAAAAAAAATGCTACACCTGGTGTACAAATTACTAAAAAAATATCCTTGTCTTATCAGCTATCCAAAAAGGTATGAAAGTTAATACAAAATCATGGACTACATTATGAAAATCGTTTTTGATTTAGTACAGGCGTGCGTTTCACAAAAAGGTGATTATTCGAAAAATCAAAAACAAAATCGTGAACATTATTATTCTTTTTAATCAATATTAAAAACTTTAATAACACACATTTCACACGTCTTGTTCGATGTGCTGCCCTCGGTTACGAATACATGTTCTTATTCGCTTCCTTACTTCGGTTTTTGTTATTCTTGATGTGATTGTTGCCCTCATCTGGTCCGCCGCATTTGTAATTCTCTCCCTTAGTTCTTCAATTGAATTTACTGGGGTCACATAAACTAGATCTTTCATATGACCCCAGACGTAAAAGTCTAGCGGCGTCAGATCAGGGCTTCGTGCAGGCCACGGAATCGGCCCACCGCGCCCTATCCATCGGTTTGGATAGTTTTCATCCAGCAATTGTCGAATTGTGATTCGGAAGTGGGCTGGACATCCGTCATGTTGGTAAATCATGTTTGCTCTTCTTTCTTCCGGTACATCCGTGAGCAGTGCTGATAAATGTTTTCTGAGGAAATCTTCATAAAGTTCCCCATTTAGTGTTCGGGGTAAAAAATGTGGGCCAATTAATTTGTCGTCAATAATACCCATCCAAACATTAAGCGAGAACCTTCGCTGGGATGCGGTTGGTTTCAATTTTTTAGGGTTTGCTTCTGCTTTCGGTGCCCAGTAATGTAAGTTGTGGTAATTTGTGATACCATCACGATCAAAACATGACTCATCGGTCCACAGAATGTTTTTTAAAAAGTTTTCGCTGTCGGCGTCGGCACTTAGCATAAAACGACAAAATTCAAGCCGTCTCGGCGGATCTCCTTCTTCTAATGACTGGACTGGTTGGTAATGGTATGGATGTCGGCCTGACAATTGAACTACAGACCAGACTTTCCACTGTGACATACCAAGCTCACGCGCTACGATGTTTGTCGATGTGTTAGGATCGTCAATAAAACGTTGAAGAATAAGCTCCTCGTCCTCAGCCGTGTATCTCCGGGAACGACCAGTGTCAACTTGCCTGCTTCTTTGGATGCTGTCAGTTTCAGATATTCGCCGATAAGTCGATACGAAGACACTAACGTGGGGGAGTCGGCGGTTGGGACAGCGAAGTTGATATTTTCGCCGCGCCTCAGCAGCGTTACCGTCACAAAGTCCGTAACAGTACATTATGTCAGCGTATTCAGGATTAGAATATGCAGCCATAGTCAGCGCTTATGAAGGCACAGCACAGCACAAGAGCAAGATACGCAGCAACAGTTAGGGAAATAGCCAGTAACAAAACACGAGCTTGCGCGACGTAGAGTTGAAACTAACTAACGCTGACGACCAAATTTTGCAAAATCGTACCCCTTGTCATGCCGAGAGAACAATAGCGACCAATCACAAAGCTCCCCGAGTGTTTGGAGTTCAAGCGCAGGTAAAAACTACGAATAATACGAATACGAAACAATAGGTTGACCGTCTCGCAATTTTACCTGCCCCCCATAAAACTCTTCTCTTCCCTGGCACACATGCAAAAGTATTGACAATCATACCTTTCTGTATAACTGATAAGACAAGGATATTTTCCTAGTAATTTGTACACCAGGTGTAGTATTTTTTTTTTGCACTAGACTACATTTTTTATGAAGTAATAGCAAAAATTACAAAAAATTAAATGTTTGGTTAGTGATATTTGCCAAAGTTTTAGGCATTATTGAACTTTTAATTATTAACAAAGGTCTGCTACAGCGTCAACTATGATAATAACTTAAATTTCAGTACAGTCGCGCCGTAAATCATTTTTAAATTGGTTTCAAATGATTTAATCTGGGATTTTTCATAAAAAAACTAAAACTCTTAACTAATTCAAAAACTACTGAATTTCGGTAGAACATTTGGTGGCTTAATTTGTTGCATTTTAACCCTACTATGACGTCCTGCAAGGAATACGTCGAGTTACCAGTAACCCTGTATATTCTTTTTAGACACTTTTTACGTATCTATGACGAATTTGCCTTCTATACCGTAAATAGTGTTGGAGATACCTACAAACAAAACAAAAATAAAATCTTTACCCGCGTTTTTCTCGAAATCAGGTTTAACCTATACTCCATTTGAAATAAGATTAGACATTTAACTAAACTTTTTTTACAGTCCGTTCAACCGATTTTGACTTCTATTGCGTTGGTGGCATGACTAATGGCAGGTGCAGTAAACAGTTGGTTTGGAACCACATTTCTTGCTTTTAATGCTATCCTTATGCCTATGCAATAGAAGTCAAAATCGGTTGAACGGACTGTAAAAAAGGTTTGTTTAAATGTCTAATCTTATTTCAAACGGAGTATAGTTATTGCACTTTTCGTAAGGACTGCAGTATAGTATGTGACATTTCTTCATCCTTTATGCATTCATGGTTATGTCAACGATTTTAGTTTTTCTTGCCTTTATCTATGTGAATTCACAATGACTCCAGCATGCTTAGGCCACTTGCCTTTGCTTATGTCCAAATAAACGTTATTCTTTTCTTTCTTATCATGCACTATTGACATTATCCGTCAGGCTCTTGCCACCGCCAGCTGTTTTAGAACCCAATGGCCTGGCACGCGACGGTTGGAAGAGGCCAGACGGAATGACCATAATGCCTTGAAAGTTCGGTAGGCCTTTGGTGTGGGACGCAACCTGTGTCGACATCCTCCCGCCAACCCATCTTCCTAGCACGGTGAGTTGTGCTGGGGTGAATGCTGCAGGTGCACAAAACCTCAAACGGCGCAAATATAACCTTACTGGTAGCTATATTTTTGAACCGTTTGGGGTTGAAACACTAGGGCCATGGGGTCCAAGTGCCCATCGAGTATTCCGGGACTTCGCCAAGCGGTTGGTCAACTCTTCACGTGACCAGAGCGTTGGCCAATTTTTAAGTCAAAGAATTAGCATTGCCATTCAACGTGGCAATGCTGACAGCCTTTTGGGCACCTTTCCCTTTGCCATTGACAGCGATGCGGATGAATTTTTTGATGTCCAATGATATGTTCCTATTTTTTTTTCCTCTGTATATAGTTAGTTGTATTTACTTGGACAATAACTTTTTGTATATTTTAATAAAGAAAATATCCTCATGCACTATTTAAATAATAATGAAGCTAAAATATCTTAAATTTTTCAGGGTACCCAATTGTGTTCAGGACGAATGGTGCCATCGTATCACTGCCCACCCCAGACTTTAGTATGACATACAACGTCATCTGCTTTACCTGTGCTGTGGTTGCCATGACGTTTGGACCGCTACACAACATCTGCACAAAAGAGCTCGTTCTCAAGCCCCTGACACAGGTCTCACTTACACAAAAACTTTTAAATTTATTTAAGAATAAGAAAGATTAGTTATTATTTTAGTTCTGAATTAAAAGTATTTTAAATTAAGTATTGGACTGAATAAATTAACAACAGTTAACTGTGTGATTTTCTTTATAATATCAGTTGCTACTGGGCGATTCCGCTATAGACGATTTTTACAGACGAAACAGCTAAGGATTGAAACAAAACAAAATAACCAAAAAATAAAAACACTTTAATAAATACTACTCCAAAATCAATCTTGCAAAAATTTTGCCAATACAGCCATCACAATAAGAGCTACAGAAGCATTGACACCGCATGCACTGCTAGTACTCGAGGACAAGTAACCAAACCTCCTGCTCTGGAGTATGAGTTCCAGGATCGAGTCCATAACCTCCAGGTTATTGTCCAGGATCTGATCGGCAGGAAGAAGGAACCCATATATTCCATTGTCTCGGAGCTCATAGCAGTAGACTAGAGGAACTTTCAAGTGTTCCTTGACCCAGTCGATACTGCCGCCTGTCGCTTTATCTGGAAATGTATAAATAACTTGATTAGATTTTTGTTTTTTATTTGGGTCACCAGGCTGTGTGTAGTTTGGGACCCGGTGTTAAATTTGTTTAAAGTCTTCTGTTAGATAATTTGTTGTGTTTACTTGTATGTTTAAGAACTCATTATCTGACTAGCCGTTTCCCAACTATGTTAGGGTCAGCGTCCAGTCTAACCGAATGCACTTGAATACCAGTATTTTGCATAGTGTGACTGCCTATCTGACCTCCACGACCCAGAGACTGAGTAATACGATACCATTTTGTAAGACTGGTTGTCAGACTTTCGGGCTTCTGGCTATCCGTAACGACTGTCAAAGATCTACAAATGACAACCAACGGTTTAAAGTGCTTTTCGAGACACGGAGGGGTTTCGGTATGTAATGGAGGGTCACCCATCCACGAACGGACATCAGCAAGCGTTGCTTAACCTTGTTAATATTTTTCCACGAGCCCCTTGTAAGTTTAAGACCTATTTGTCGGTAAGTTAAATAAATGAATTTGTTTGCTTTAATCAAAACGGTTTCTAGCACTTTCATCATCAAAAACGTTAGGTTAAAGACAGACGTGGACTACCTGCCAAGCATTAGATTTTTTAGTACAGTTGACCCCATTATAGCATCACCACTTTCGATATTATCTAACTGTCACATAGACAAACAGACCTTGTCGTTTTATTACAAACAAGTGATATTCCATCAGAGGGCGGTAAATCAACTACGAGGTCGACTGTACTATGCTATAAAAATAATTATCACGAACGTTAAAGCACTCCCAGCTACAGTTTGACCTTCATAATATGATACTGAATCTTTACATCAAGTATTGAATTACTCACAGATGGCTTCAGCTATATTCCCTGTTCTATATTGAGTTCCGTATCTGACCGACAAAGCACCCATAGCGCGTCTGCCAATTTTCATCTGAAAATGAAGTATTAGAATTAATAGGGAACTCATCATAATAACGAACATTAGTAGTCCTGAACGAAACCTAAAGGTTTTTCCATAGATTCAAATCATTGGATTTACCCTAACCGTATTTGGCGCATCTATCGATTTAAATCTTTGGGTTTTTTCTCAAATTGCTAAAAGATCGTTGGTAAGGGGAGAGCGATATTGTATAAGCTAATAGACAAATTGTACATTTGCAATTATATAGACTTGAAGTAGTAATGAAATATTCGACGACAAGCTTCTGCCCGCGACATCCTCTACGATCTAAGATGAAAAGTAGCCTATTTCATTTTCCAGGTCATGGTCTACCAACTTTTTAAATTACATCTAAATCCGTTAAGCCGTTTTAGCATGAAAGCTCAACAAATAAACAAACTAATTTTCGCAAATACAATATTAATAATTTGGAAGTTAGTATATTTGATTTGTGCGGTTCTGAGATTTGTTTGACAGTTTAACGTCACTATTTGTATCGCTTAATATGACAAGGTTAGTATGTTCAAGGTTAAAGTTCACGGAAATATTGATGGATGGAGAGGGAAGGCCAAGGAAAAGACGGATGGATTGTGTGAGGAATGATATGAATGAGAAGGGAGTAAATGACAGCGTGACGGTTGACAGGAGAGAATGGAAGAAGCAACCGTGTTGCGCCGACCCCAAGTATATTCAGTAATATTCAGTAAGGTGATGACCTTGAACATACTCAAGTTCAAGGTTATCATACGTTGATTGTATAAAAACTCACAGCATCTTCATAGTTCGCCAATGGCTCTGTAGTATTTCCAAAAGGTAACAGTAGCAACTGACTGTACGAATGGAAGGACAGGTACATATCGATCTTGTCTCCAATAGACAGTATGAATGTTGATAGGGTCCTGGTTTCTGGCTCCGAGAATGGTCCAGCACCAGCGTAGTCATCTCGTGAAGAATTGGTACTTGAACCTTCAGCTGTTGGTACAAAAGTTATGGTTTTATTTAGTTCATCGTCATCGTTCAGCTGAAAGAACTTGCTGATGGACAATGGACATAGGCCTTCCCCTAAGGACTGCAACGACGACTGGTCTTGCAGGACATTGCCCTAATTTTTAGGACACGAAACCAATGCTGTGCGCAATCTTAATATACAATGTACAATATGGTTTAAACCATGACGTTTTAATACTATTCACAACCTATGATCAGTGATGATATGGTGATCAGAGGCGGCCGATATCTACCTCGCATATTGAAAATCCTTTCGTCGGTCAGATCAGAGAGAAGACAAGCTTTCCGAGTACCTTGAAGCAAATTTTAACCCTAGAGTGATCGGGCGAATTACATATGTAATGCATGGTTGTTTAAAATGAAATTTCTCATAAAATATTCAAGTGTGTTAGCTGGGACTCCGTGTACTTTAAGTGTAGTAACCCCCGCCTCGCTCAGTTGCGCCTGCGCATTGGCGACGTATGTTTGTGTTAGAAGAGGTTAATTTAAACTCGGCCATTGTCGGTCCGTCAGTCCATTTGGTCTTAGGTACCACTAAGTAATAGAGAACGTTTACAGGACAAGTTTTTGTTATGTCTGATTTGAACAAGACTGTTAACGATTTATGTTTGTTTTTTATTGTAATTTAATTTTAGAAGAAACGTTTTGTCTTATTTTAATAAATAAATAAATAAATAATAATACGTTTGAATTTCATTTAAAAAATGACAAAACCAATGGGCCTACATATGTAATCCACGCGACCACTCACGTGATTTCTTAGGGCGCGACCACTGCGGGGTTAAATATACCAACGAATTCAACAGATTAATGCTCTCTTCCTCTCTCCTACTTTGCTGTGCCCGACAGGGTTCACAGTGATCATGTTTTGTGTAAAACCTACTACCGTTCACATTGCATGGAACAAAATAAAAAATAAATATTGAGCATTGATATAATATAATACAAATTGAATATTTTACCTTCGCTCTGACCCAAGTCTTATTTTTTTTTTTTTTTTTTATTTTATTTATTTGGCTCACCAACAATTGAATACACCGATACAAAGATATGAGATACATGCAATAACTTTATAGACTAGTGAACCAATTTCTTACAGGTAAGCACATCATGCATTACTTATTTGTTGTTTAGTGCCTACTTAAAATTAGATGAGTTCTTACACTCACCGAACATAATTATTATTTCAACAAAATTCCAATTTAAAATCTATAATTGAATTTAAAACAAAAATTTATATCATAATTAATTAAAATCACATAAAATTTAAATCAATACTAAAAATAAAATCTAAATCAAAACAAAAATTAAAATTAAAATCGAAATTACAACACTGAAATTTTACAAATTTTTACATATAATGCTTCGGAACTTACCAAGTGAGTCAGAGTGCACATCAATAAGATCACTGCAGCTATTTAATAATTTACATAGACGGGGGATTGGAGAATTAGCCCCAAGAACAGTTCTGCGAAGAGGAGGACATAAGGGGGTTATAGGAGCTCGTGGGCTTTTCGCGGGTACGCGGATTTTGATCCTGCTCAACAAATGAGGACAGTCAATTTTATTATTCAAAATTTTAAATAAAAACAACAAATCCAGTAAATCTCTCCTCTTCTGTAGGGATATCATCTTGAAATGCAAGAGTCTATCTTTATATGATCGTTTCTTTTTAGCTATCCATATAATAAAGTAAAAAATATTACCGAGCCAGTTATTATTCCAATTTCTGTTCAAGTCGACACCAAATTGATTGCCAATAGGACGCCTGTTTTTACGCCACATTCTATTCTGAAAAGAAAAGGAGACAATTAGAAAACAACAACTAATTCTAAACTAATATCAAATTACTCGGAACTTAGAAATATCTTGATAAAATGGCTGGCTTATCAAGATTTTACCTCCAACCCAGCGTTATAACTGCGCAAGCAATATTATTACCCTGAAGTATTAAATTGTTTTCTTAGGCAGTCATGACTAGCCTAATAGTCGGCAATCAAAAAAGTTACCTAACTACAAAACAAAAATTGCTTACTTGGTCATGACTCCATATATAGCCATCTGGATTTGTGACAGGAAAAATATACCAATCAAAATCACGAGCAGCTGCTTGTGTCTCTCCATAATCACTAGTAAGTAGCTCATTGGTGATAAAGTTGACTGTAGCAGGTGATATCCATTCCCTTGAATGGATCCCACCTTCCAAAAAGATCGCCTTTCTTCCTTCACCATGGGATATCTTCAAACCTTTGATTTCTCGGTCTTCAAATGTAGTACCACCAACTATTTTGGTGACTATGTCAGGGTATGTTTCCGCTAGATCGTCAATCCACGCATTGATGTCTTCTAAGCGATAATAAGCATTCCATGACATACTTTTAAGGTTGCTTCTAGTATATGTGTGCACCGTTTCTTTATCTATTGCCCTGTAAACATTATTGAAAGCATTGAATTATGACAACAAAATGAATTAAGGTTCTTTGACAAAGCCTTAATTAGGATCTGAACATAAATAATTACTTATACAGCTGATCGGTGAACTTCATAAATGTATTATTAAAACTAAGTGTACTTACTCTTGAATATTCGTCAAAGTTATATCATAGTTCACTTTATTGGAATTCAAAATATTTTCCAATTCACTCTTGTGTTCGGGACTCGATAGAATGTTCACATATTGTGCAGAAGCAATGGGATCCGTCCAGAAGTCATATCTGAGATCATGATCATGTAACTCTTGAAGCAATTTTATTTGTTCAGCATTGCTTGGGATAACTTTGTACAAACCATAATTGTCAAAACGAAATTTTTCACTAAACACTTTTGATAAGGTTAAAACTAAACCTATTAACAGAAGTTTTAACATGTTTAATTTTGAAATGAATATTCGTATCAACTAATAAAGACCCAAACAATCTAGTCCGGACCAATTTATGAATATTCTGGTCAAGTTGAATTGGTAATAAATAATCTATAAACGTTTATTACATTAGCTGTAAACGTTATGCTGATAACGAAATATCTATTCAATAGCTTTGGTAGCATTACCTATTTACCTAATCGATTTAGATAACGTTCTTATCAATGAAAATATTGCACTCACCCACTACAACTAACTCGTGCTGACGCTTAGTTGTGCTGTGCACTAGCCACACACGCTAACAAGGCTGACGAAGGCCTACCTACGGCCTGCCGCATGCTTTTTACGGGCCTGTGCTCCACGTCTCCACGTGCTACCGACGCTCATGACCAGCGGTCTTGCGAAGGCCGTCCGGTCTATTGCTGAGCCTGGGCTGAGCAGGCCCCCCACGTCTACCACGTGCTTCCAAGGACGGTACTCTTCCTATCTATATGTGCGAGTGCTCAGAACTCAAGTGTTGGTGACCTTACCCACAACCTAGCCGTGTTACTTCTACTACTACCTATCTAAATTATATCTATTAACCTATTCAGCTGTTTTATTAGCTACCTAAACTACTACCTATCAGCCAACGGCCTGCGCAGTTTACCCTGCGCAGCCCTAGCCGTTACAGATGTGAATTTGGAGCTCCATAATATTAAAACTGTCACAAACATTGCGTACATGAGAAACGTAACAAAAACTATAAAAAAATACAGTCAAGCTTATTCTATAGAGTCGCTATTTTTGATTTGGTTTGTGTAATATATTTCGTCATTACAGCCTTGACAACAGTGAAGAAAAACACCGTCGGGAAGCCGGCATTATGTCTGTGAACCAAAAAAATTTAAGGTAGTGAGTATGTGACATCCACCAACCTGCACTGGGCCTGCGTGGTGGATAACAGCCCACTCACAGAGAAGAAGCTAGTGTCCTAGGAGTAGAAACATTACCTATAGGCCGTTATGCTATGCTTCTGCATATGAAACCATTAGCTGACATAAGGCAAATAATGTAATTTAATGGTTTGTGTTTCATAATGTGGATGTCGTGGCCAGATCCTAGAATTTATCATTTCATTAAGTGTTCGACCATTTCATGAAATGGTTGTATTTCATGAAATAGAACATCGGCCGCTGGCCACATCATGGTGTTGATGTTGTCTGGTCAGATCATTAAATATTCAACTTTTGACAATATGAACAGTTAAACGCACGACTACTTCATGATGTGGCCAAACATTAGTGATGATCACTAATGTTTGTCGTCTGTTATCGAATCGTCTAAATAGAATTATAATTCGATTATCCACCGGTAGAAGAGTTGATATCGCTTTGTTTTTGTTGTGCATCATGGCGGTTCACAAATCAAACAAACTAATGACCATCCAAAAAGTCGATGGAATTTTAATATGGAAATTCAATATCAGACAATCCATATATGATATTATGGAAAGCGACCAACTTGGAAGTAACGCGCGCCGGCTGCTGCCGCGGTACCGCTCGCTACGCTCGCTCGACTAAAGCGAGCGGTGCCACGGCAGCGGCCGACGAGCGCTACTTCCAAGTTGGTCGCAGTTACTTGATTATTTTTACTACACCTTAAACATACATATTATCATCAAACTTTGACGTTTAAATGATATGATCATGCTGGCTATTTCATGAAATACAATCATTTCATGAAATGTTCGTGCACTTTATGAAATGATAAATTCTAAGATTTGGCCACAAAATGGATACTATTGTATAGAATCAAGTTCTTTTAACTTAACAGACAAGCTGTGCTAGCAGGCTACTTCTAGCACAGCTTGTCTGTTAAGTTCTTCTTACTAGCTAAAACACTAGGAAGTAGTGAAGGGTGGGCGTTTTGGGGGATTGTCTTAAGTAATTTTGACGTTCAAAAAGTGCTAATTCTCAGCCTAGTTTAAATAAATGACTGATGAATGACTGGCACGCGACGGTGGGAAGAGGCCAGACGGAATGATCATAATGCCTTGGAAGTTCGGTAGGCCTTTGGTGTGGGACGCAACCTGTGTCGACACCCTCGCGCCAACCCATCTTCCTAGTACGGCGAGTTGTGCTGGGGTGAATGCTGCAGGTGCAGAAAACCTCAAACGGCGCAAATATAACAACATTCCTGGTAGCTATATTTTTTAACCGTTTGGGGTTGAAACACTAGGGCCATGGGGTCCGAGTGCCCATCGAGTATTCCGGGACTTCGCCAAGCGGTTGGTCAACTCTTCACGTGACGTGAGCGTTGGCCAATTTTTAGGTCAAAGAATTAGCATTGCCATACAACGTGGCAATGCTGCCAGCCTTTTGGGCACCTTTCCCACTGACAGCGATGCGGATGAATTTTTTGATGCCCAATGATTTGTTACTATTTTTTTTTTCCTCTGTATATAGTTAGTTGTATTTACTTGGACAATAACACTGTATATTTTAATAAAGAAAACATCCTCATGCACTATTTAAATAATAATGAAGCTAAAAAAATCTTAAATTTTTCAGGGTACCCAATTGTGTTCAGGACGAATGGTGCCATCGTATCACTGCCCACCCCAGACTTTAGTATGACATACAACGTCATCTGCTTTACCTGTGCCGTGGTTGCCATGACGTTTGGACCGCTACACAACATCTGCACAAAAGAGGTCGTTCTCAAGCCCTTGGGAACACAGGTCTTACTTATACAAAAACTTTTAAATTTATTTAAGAAAAAGAAAGATTAGTTATTATTTTAGTTTTGCATTAAAAGTATTTTAAATTAAGTATTGGACTGAATAAATTAACAACAGTTAACTGTGTGATTTTCTTTATAATTTCAGTTGCTACTGGGCGATTCCGCTATAGACGATTTTTACAGACGAGACAGCTAAGGAATAAAACAAAACAAAATAACCAAAAAATAAAAACACTTTAATAAATACTACTCCAAAATCAATCTTGCAAAAATTTCGCCAATACAACTATCACAACAAGAGCTATAGAAGCATTAACACCGCATGCACTGCTAGTACTCGGGGACAAGTAACCAAACCTCCTGCTCTGGAGTATGAGTTCCAGGATCGAGTCCATAACCTCCAGGTTATTGTCCAGGATCTGATCGTCAGGAAGAAGGAAGCCATATGTTCCATTGTCTCGGAGCTCATAGCAGTAGACTAGAGGAACTTTCAAGTGTTCCTTGACCCAGTCGATACTGCCGCCTGTCGCTTTATCTGGAAATGTATAAATAACTTGATTAGATTTTTGTTTTTTATTTGGGTCACCAGGCTGTGTGTAGTTTGGGACCCGGTGTTAAATTTGTTTAAAGTCTTCTGTTAGATAATTTGTTGTGTTTACTTGTATGTTTAAGAACTCATTATCTGTGTAGCCGTTTCCCAACTATGTTAGGGTCAGCATCCAGTCTAACCGAATGCACTTGCATATCAGTATTTTGCATAGTGTGACTGCCTATCTGACCTCCACGACCCATAGACTGAGTAATACGATACCATTTTGTAAGACTGGTTGTCAGACTTTCGGGCTTCTGGCTATCCGTAACGACTGTCAAAGATCTACAAATGACAACCGACGGTTTAAAGTGCTTTTCGAGACACGGAGGGGTTTCGGTATGTAATAGAGGGTCACCCATCCACGAACGGACATCAGCAAGCGTTGCTTAACCTTGTTAATATTTATCCACGAGCCCCTTGTAAGTTTAAGACCTATTTGTCGGTAAGTTAAATAAATGAATTTGTTTGCTTTAATCAAAACGGTTTCTAGCACTTTCATCATTAAAAACTTTAGGTTAAAGACAGACGTGGACTACCTGCAAAGCATTAGATTTTTTAGTATAGTTGACCCCGTTATAACATAACCACTTTCGATATTATCTAACTGTCACATAGACCAACAGACCTTGTCGTTTGATTACAAACAAGTGATATTCCATCAGAGGGCGGTAAATCAACTACGAGGTCGACTGTACTATGCTATTAAAATAATTATCACGAACGTTAAAGCACTGAAATTAGTACTCTTCATCCCAGCTACTTTGACCTTCATAATATGATACTGAACCTTTACATCAAGTATTGAATTACTCACAGATGGCTTCAGCTATATTCCCTGTTCTATATTGAGTTCCGTATCTGACCGACAAAGCACCCATAGCGCGTCTGCCAATTTTCATCTGAAAATGAAGTATTAGAATTAATAGGGAAATCATCATTATAACGAACATTAGTAGTCCTGAACGAAACCTAAAAGTTTTTCCATAGATTCAAATCGTTGGATTTGCCCTGACCGTATTTGGCGCATCTAACGATTTAAATCTTTGGGTTTTTTCTCAAATTGCTAAAAGATCGTTGGTAACGGGAGAGCGATATTGTATAAGCTAATAAACAAATTGTACATTTGCAATTGTAAAGACTTTAAGTAGTAATGAAATATTCAACGACAAGCTTCTGCCCGCGACTTCGTCTACGATCCATGATGAAAAGTAGCCTATGTTATTTTCCAGGTCATGGTCTACCAACTTTTTAAATTACATCTAAATCCGTTAAGCCGTTTTAGCGTGAAAGCTCAACAAACAAACAAACTAATTTTCGCAAATACAATATACCTATATAATAATTAGGAAGTTAGTATATTTGATTTGTGCAGTTCTGAGATTTGTTGGAGAGTTTAACGTCACTATTTGTATCGCTTAATATGACAAGGTTAGTATTTTCAAGGTTAAAGTTCACGGAAATATTGATGGATGGAGAGGGAAGGTCAAAGAAAAGACGAATGGATTGTGTGAGGAATGATATGAATGAGAAGGGAGTAAAAGACAGCGTGACAGTTGACAGGAGAGAATGGAAGAAGCAACCGTGTTGCGCCGACCCCAAGTATCATGTTCAGTAAGGTGATGACCTTGAACATACTCAAGTTCAAGGTTATCATACGTTGATTGTACAAAAACTCACAGCATCTTCATAGTTCGCCAATGGCTTTGTAGTATTTCCAAAAGGTAACAGCAGCAACTGACTGTACGAATGGAAGGACAGGTACATATCGATCTTGTCTCCAATAGACAGTATGAATGTTGATAGGGTCCTGGTTTCTGGCTCCGAGAATGGTCCGGCACCAGCGTAGTTATCTCGTGAAGAATTGGTACTTGAACCTTCAGCTGTTGGTACAAAAGTTATGGTTTTATTTAGTTCATCGTCATCGTTCAGCTGAAAGAACTTGCTGATGGACAATGGACATAGGCCTCCCCTATGCATCGCAACAACGACTAGTTCTGCGGGAAATTGCCCTAATTTTTATGGCACGAAACCTATGCTGTAAATCATTACGTTTTAATACTAGTCACAACCTTAGGTGATCAGACGTTCCTCGCGCACATGTGGGAGTTGCGCGAGGAGGTGAAACGCCGGGGCTTAACTCGACGAACGAGCTGCTGCGATTTTCGTAACCCAGTGCTGGGCACGCCACAATTGCGGCAATAAATCCCTCTTTGAGGAGTGGCTAAAGAGGCACTACGGCATCCTCACCTTCCGCCTGACGCAGGTCCTCACCGGACATGGTTGTTTCGGGAGGTTCCTGTTCAGGATGAGGCAGGAGGAAACGCCTGGGTGTCACCACTATGTGGATCACCTGGAGGACACGATGGGGCATATGGTGGGGGTCTGCCCGGCTTGGGCGGAGTATCGCCGTGTCCTCGTGGAGGCAATCGGCGGCGGTGATCTGTCACGTCCGGCCCTGGTCACGACTATGGTACGGAGCGAGTGGGCATTGGAGGCCGTCTCCTCCTTCTGCGAAGCAGTAATGCTCGCAAAGGAGGAGGCGCAACGCGTGAGGGAGAGGCAAATTTCACACCCTCATGCCCCTCTTGTGGTGGACAAGAGACGCCCTGGATGTCGGGAATCGCAGGCCGATTCCCGGCCACCGTAGCCGTGGGCTTGCGGACGGTGAGCAATGAGTAGCTAGCCGTTCGACAAGGACCAAGCCACGTGCGCCTCAAAGAGATGGCAACACAACTAAAAGGGTCCGCTAGGGCCGATGCCTGCCGGAGTTGCGGGAGAGTCTGACACGCCCTCTCGCTCCGCCTAGAGAAGAAGAAGCTATTTGTTAATTTCCAAACCAAAAAAAAGGTGATCAGAAGTGGCCGATAGCTACCTCGGGTATCGACAATACTTTCGTCGGTCAGTTTAGAGAGAATACAAGATTTTTGAGTGCCTTGAAGCAAATTTTAAATGAAATGTTTCATTAGTAATATATATTGTATAGTATACCAACTAATTCAACAGATTAAAAGATTTAAAGCCTTCTTCCTGTCTCCTACTGACAGGGTCCATAATGATCATGACTTTGTAAAACCTACCACCGTTCACATTGTGGCATGCAAATAAATATTGAGCATTGATATAATATAATACAAATTGAATATTTTACCTTCGCTCTTACCCAAGTCTTATCATAGATATCCAGACAATAAAGTAAAAAATATTACCGAGCCAGTTATTATTCCAATTTCTGTTCAAGTCGACACCAAATTGATTGCCAATTGGACGCCTGTTTTTACGCCACATTCTATTCTGAAAAGAAAAGGAGATAATCAGAAAACAATTAAATCTAATGTCAAATTACTCAGAACTTAGAAATATCTTACTTAAATTATAACTGCGCAAGCGATATTACCCTGAAGTATAAAACTGTTTTATTGCGCAGTAATAACCGACACGCATAACCTAGACTAATGGTCGGCTTTCAAAAAGCTACCTAACAACAAAACAAAAATTACTTACTTGATCATGACTCCATATATAGCCATCCGGATTCGTGACAGGAAAAATATACCAATCAAAATCACGAGCAGCTGCTTGTGTCTCTCCGTAATCACTAGTAAGTAGCTCATTGGTGATAAAGTTGACTGTAGCAGGTGATATCCATTCCGTTGAATGGATCCCGCCTTCCAAAAAAATCGCCTTTCTTCCTTCACCATGGGATATCTTCAAACCTTTTATTTCTCGATCTTCAAATGTAGTACCACCAACTATTTTGGTGACTATGTCAGGGTATGTTTCCGCTAGATCGTCAATCCACGCATTGATGTCTTCTAAGCGATAATAAGCATTCCATGACATACTTTTAAGGTTGCTTCTAGTATATGTGTGCACCGTTTCTTTGTCTATTGCCCTGTAAACATTATTGAAAGCATTGAACTATGACAGCAAAATGAATTAAGATTCTTTGACAAAGCCTTAATTAGGATTTCAACATAAATACTTATGCAGCTGATCGGTGAACTTCATAAATGTATTATTAAAAATAAGTGTACTTACTCTTGAATATTCGTCAAAGTTATATCATATTTCACTTTATTGGAATTCAAAATATTTTCCAATTCACTCTTGTGTTCGGGACTCGATAGAATGTTCACATATTGTCTAGAAGCAATAGGATTCATCCAAAAGTCATATCTAAGATCATGATCATGTAAATCTTGAAGCAATTTTATTTGTTCAGCATTGTTTGGGATAACTTTGTACAGACAATAGTTGTCAAAACGAAATTTTTCACTAAACACATTTGATAAGATTAAAACTAAATCTATTAACAGAAGTTTCAACATATTTAATTTTGAAATGAATTTTCGTATCAACTATTAAAGACCCAAACAATCTAGTCCGGACCAATTTATGAATATTCTGGTCAAGTAGAATTGGTAATAAATAATCTATAAACGTTTATTACATTAACTGTAAACGTTATGCTTATAACGAAATATCTATGCAATAGCTTTGGTAGCATTACCTATTTACCTAATCGATTTAGATAACGTTCTTATCAATCAAAATATTACACTCATCCACTACAACTCATCCACTACAACTACCAGGAGGTAGTTGTCGGACGGTGAGCAATGGGTAGCTCGCCGTCCGATAAGGACCAAGCCCGGGTCGACGGCGCGTTGTGTTCCACGCGCGCCTCAAAGAGATGTCAGCAGAATTGACGGGGTCCGCTAGGGCCAATGCCTGCCGGGGGTTCGAAGAAAACCGATAGGGAAATCGTGGCCCCCTGGCAACACGGCAACTGAAGGAACACGGGTGGGTTTTAGTCAGTAAGAGTCTGACACGCCCTCCCGCTCCGCCCAGAGCGGGAGAAGTCATTTGATGATTTCCCACCCAAAAAAAAAAAAAAAAAAAAAAGGAGGTAGTTGTAGTGGATGAGAGCTGACGCTTAGCTGTGCTGTGCACTAGCCACGCACGCTAACAAGGCTGACGAAGGCCTACCTACGGCCTGCCGCAAGCTTTATACGGGTCTGTGCTCCACGTCTCCACGTGCTACCGACGCTCACGACCAGCGTTCTTGCGAAGGCCGTCCGGACTATTGCTGAACCTGGGCTGAGCAGGCCCCCCTATGTCTACCACGTGCTTCCAAGGACGGTACTCTTCCTATCTATCTGTGCAAGTGCTGCGAACTCAAGTGTTGGTGACCTTACCCACAACCTAGCCGTGTTACTTCTACTACTACCTATCTAAATTATATCTGTAAACCTATTCAGCTGTTTTATTAGCTACCTAAACTACTACCTATCAGCCAACTGCGCAGCCCTAGCCGTTACAGATGTGAATTTGGAGATCCATAGTATTAAAACGGTCACAAACATTGCGCACATAACATACATGAGAAACGGAACAAAAACTATAAAAAAAACGGTTGTCTGTAAAGTCGGTTTACTGACGATAGTTGAACGTGACAACGTCATAAGAAAATACTGATGGAATGGTTGCATTTTTTTAAAGAAAATTTTAATTTATAATTTTTGTTCATGGTTACAAATATTCACTAATCGACCAGGTAAATTACAGAAACCGACACGAATCACGCACTTGGTCGCAACGGCCAACTAGCCGGCCACCATACAATACCACTAGATGACCACGACTGGCCGGAGTCGTGGCCAACTAGTGCGCGAATTCCCTTACAGTCAGTATTATTCGGAAAATGCGGCCGTTCTAACTCAATCTATCCTCGATCAATATTTTAGTATTCTCGGTATAGGCACGAGAATCGCGTTCAGCCGACGACGTTTTCCTAAATTATTTGTCGGCTATCGTAGTTATTGGTGCCGATTCCCTTGTTCACAAACTAAACTGAATTTAAGTTCAGTGCATCTTTTTCTTTCTATTTCATTAAGAAAAGGACAGAAAATAAATTTTTGTTTAGTCATGTCAAATTAATCAGCGCCTGTTACTACTTCATACAAGTTTAGTAAATAAATCAGATAAGATCTAATAATCTATAAATAATTGACACCGCATTCATTTTTCACTGCACTTCATACTTGACGAAAACATGTAAATGTATTATTGTATAGCAGCTGTCCACGCGGACGCATCACTCACTCAAGTAGGAGAGAGACAGATGTCAAACGCTGCCAAACGCGGAGGCCGATTATGCCTCTTTGTCGCTCGTTCCGCGCTCTCGCTTGCACTTCAAGCCTTAAATGGAACGCCTCAGAGCGAGGTAACACCGCATGAGTCATGTTTTTTCGTGCGTGCAGCCGGCTCCATCGAATTATAAGACGTTGTCACGTCAAAAATACAGTCAAGCTAACTCCATAGAGTCGCTATTTTCATTTGGTTTGTGTAATATATTTCGTCATCACAGCCTTGACAACAGTGAAGAAAAACACCGTTGGTAAGCCGGTATTATGTTCGTGAACCAAAAAATTTGAAGGTAGTGAGTATGTGACATTCACCAACCCGCACTGGGCCTGCGTGGTGGATAACAGCTCACCCACAGAGAGGAAGCTAGTGTCCCAGGAGTTGAAACATTACTTATGGGCTGCATATGAAACATTAGCTGACATAAGGCAAATAATGTAATTTAATGGTTTGTGTTTTATAATGTGGATGTCGTGGACAGATTTTAGAATTGATCATTTCATGAAGTGATCGCCATTTCATGAAATGGTTGTATTTCATGAAATAGAACATCGGCCGCTGGCCACATCATGTTGTTGTCTGGCCAGATCATTGAATACTCTACTTTTGACGATATGAACAGTTAAACACACGACTACTTCACGATGTGGCCAAACATTAGTGATCATATCGTAAAATAATTCGATAATCCACCGGTAGAGGCGTTGATATCGCTTTGTTTTTGTTGTGCATCATAGCGGCGGCATACAAACAATCAAGCAAAGTAATGACCACCCAAACTGATGGACTTTTATTGGATTTCCAAATAGGTATGATATTATGGAAAGCGACCAACTTGGAAGTATCGCTCGCCGGCCGCTGCCGCGGTACCGCTCGCTACGCTCGCTTGGCTAGCGCGCGGCTGTTCACAGTTCTAACCTAACCTAACCCAATAGGTCGGGGTGTCATAGGCGGCATGAAATGCAACATAAAACTTAAAATTAATTTTAAAAATAAAAATTCACGCGTCTTGTGGCACCCCAACTAAATGGGCTAGGTTAGGTTAGAACTGTGACCAATCGTGCGCGAGCCGACCAAAGCGAGTGGTATCGCGGTAGCGGCCGACGAGCGCTACTTCCAAGTTGGTCGCAGTTACTTGATTATTTTTACTACATCTTAAACATACATATTATCATCAAACCTTGACGTTTAAACGATATGATCATGCTGGCTATTTCATGAAATACAATCATTTCATGAAATGAACGTGCACTTTATGAAATGATAAATTCTAAGATTTGGCCACAAAATGGATACTATTGTATAGAATCAAGTTTTTTTAACTTAACAGACAAGCTGTGCTAGCAGGTTAGCTGTGCTACTGGGGTTATTGCGCCACTTCTTCTTACCAGCTAAAACACTAGGAAGTAGTGAAGGGTGGGCGTTTTGAGGGATTGTCTTAAGTAATTTTGACGTTCAAGAAGTGCTAATTCTCAGCCTAGTTTAAATGACTTTTGATTTTGATTTGATTAACTTAATTAAGGTTTAAAGACACGTGCCATAATTTTGAGTGTTAACTTGAATTGTATGACGTTGTGATTATTTGTAATCTTAGAAAATTACATTAAGCTGCTAATTATAGTAAATCACACTATCCCCAGACTGTTAATATCTTCGCATATATCAGCTATACTGAGATACTGTTAATCGTCATCATGATAACTAACGAAAGCAGACTTTAATACTAGATTGTTTTATAGCACTGAAGCCAAGGGCTCTATAACCTAGGCAATAAATTTATTTATAGTCATATGTAATATTCATCGAAGTAAAATATAAAATTAATGAGTTCGTTCATGTTTTGAGTTATTTATTGGTTTCGTGAACTATCAGTTAGCACGAGCGGAGTAAAATAGTCGAGAGGTCGAGAAAATAAATATGGAACTATAAATGTGGAATAACCGTGTTTATAGCGGTGCCTTGTCGTTTGCAGTGCTAATTAGAGGTCACATTTGATGTATGGCATGAGAAAGCCGTTTTTAAGAGAAGGCTCCCCAAATTGTACGTTAATTTGCATTAATATTCTGAAAAACTCACATATACAATCAAAATGGAACTTTAGTATTATTATGATTTATTGGATCTTTTTTTTCCATATGTAAGACAGTTACGTACAGACGCCAGCACATCAAGCTACTCGAAACTGTCAAATTTTCCCAATCAACTTTGAACCTTAGACATCAGCGATAAAGTTGAAAATCTATTAAATAAATTTGACAGATTGTAGTAGCTTGATGTGCTGGCATCTATACTTGGAACAATTTTGCTCGATTAATTTTTCATTCAGATTAATTGAAAAAAAAAACAAGATTACTCGGATTTTAAGTCTAAAATTATTATTTATAGTAAGAAAATATAGTTTATTATCCAGATATAAGATGTTTTTTTCTCTAAATCAATTATTACCTTCGTTATAAACGAAATAAGAATTGAGACTTACGACATTTAGTTCCGTGCTCGAACACGACCAAACGGCGCACGCGATATTCAACTTTATTACTGATGTGTTAGCGTTTAGCACATAGTGGAGTGGTTGGGTACATGGGGGCGGAGTTTGCGTTGAAATTGTCTTTGGAGTCTGGTCTTAATGCAATCACTCTTACATGGGACTTAAACGAAACTGTCGAAATATGGGTCACTATGATACACCTCTGCCTAGGGAAAACGGACGATAGGTACGTTATTTATTCTTGATTAATTTAAACAAGGAATTTTATGAGTGCCGTTTTTAGGGTTCCGTACCTGGAGAGTGCCAAATGGAACCCTAATTATTAATTCTCCGCTGTCCGTCTGTCTGTCAGCGGGCTATATCTCATGAGCCGTAATCGGTAGACAGTTGAAATTTTCACAGATTTTTCATTTCTTTGTCGCTTTAAAAAATTGCAAAGTTAATAAGTAAAGGGGGTTCGAATATAAGAAACGTGTTTTGCTCGATCTTAACATGGTACGGACCCTTCGTGTGCGAGTCCGACTCGTACTTAGCCAATTTTTTACCGTTATAACTGCACACTGCACAAAGCTTCATAAAAATATAAGGTAGGAAATGTCCAGAAAAAAAAAATCAAACTACTAAAATTACAAAACAAAATTTTATACAAAATCAAAACTTCAATAACTTCGGTAGGTCCCACGTCAGTGGTAACAAAAACCTGTATAAGCTGGTCACTTATACTATTAAAATTTTGTAGTACACTAGACAAGAAAAAGAAGTTGCTCGCCGCACCGAAAACGCCTGGAAGAGCTATTGGTCGATGAAAACTCTTATGAAAGGAGATCTTCCAATTTTCCATAAACGAAAATTAATGGACATGTGCATTCTCCCTATCCTTACATACGGCGCTCAAACCTGGTCTTTGACAGTTCAACAGAGGACCGGGCTTGACGTTTGCCAGCGAGCGATGGAGCGCAGTATTCTTGGAGTTCGACTTACCGACCGGATACGGAACACGATACTGCGCTCTAAGACACAAATTGCTGACGTCACCCAAAAAGCAGCCAAGCTCAAGTGGGACTGGGCCGGACACGTTTGCCGCATGTCGGATGCATTGTAGGACCACTACAACATGGGTTCCTAAAAACGTCCAGCGGCATCGTGGAAGACCCATGCGTAGATGGCGGGACGAACTTGACGCTTTTAAGAGGAATTGGTCTATATTGGCTCAGGATCGGGTTGGGTGGAAAATGGAAAGGGAGGCCTTTGCCCTGCAGTGAGACAATACGGGCTAATTATTATTAGGTATATTAGTACACTAGGCAAGCTCAAAGTAAAGGTGTTACTACTGAAGTATGGCCATCAATTTTTATCATCTACAAAATCAATTTCACAACTACAGCAAGATTAAATACAACTGATAAATTCAATGCACCTGCGCTGTTTACAGAGCACTATACGGGACCATGTACCCAAATCTCTTGGCTTGATGCACCATCTCAATGACTGAATCCATGGTCTCTTCACCAGTTGGTTTGATCTGATCTGGGGGCAGCAGATGTCCATAGGTTCCTCTGTCTCGAAGCTCGTAGCAGTATGCAAGAGGAATGTTCAGACGTTCCTTTACCCAGTCTATGCTGGTTCCGGTTGCAAAATCTGGAAAGGTGAACGTGAGACATTTTAATATCTATAATAATCTTTTCTATACATTCTATACAAATAGTAAATATTAAAGAAGTGTCTGTTTGTAATTTCAAAAGAACAGCTTTTTTACTAAATGCTTATGGAAGTATATATTTACGTAAATATATGAGAAAAAAAATTGACTGTCTGTCATTCTATTTGATCTAACTAATCTCCGAAACGGCTGCACCGATTTTGACAGGACCGGAAGCCCGACTCCAACATAGTTGAGAAAAGACTAGGGGGAAGATGACGATGAAAACAATGTTGATGGAAAAGGCAAAGACATCAAAAATATATGGATTGTGAAATAGGTATTATAGAAGAAAATGAAAGAGAAAAGAGTAGGTATTAGGTACATGGGACCAGAGCAGGAAGAAGATGAAAAGTAAAGAGTGAACAAGGTAATGAAAAATTCTCATAATATCATTGGTTTCTTTTTATATCAAAAATACTATATATGGTATAACGTGGTCGCAGACGACAATAGTTTAATAATTTTGGAAAAATATTAAGTTGAAAGAAAGAAAAAAAACTTATTTGGGACACGCACAGGAAATACAACATTAAAACTAAGAAAATTATAAAAACAATAACAATTTCAGAAAAACATATTTAAATTTATAAAAAAAAAAAATGTAACTTATTATGTGTAGTTGACTGTTACTTACAAATTGCCTCAGCAATATTTCCGATGGTGTACGGTGTACCATGATGGAAAGCTAAAGCACCCATGGCGCGCCTTCCAATCTTCATCTGAAATATGAAATATATTTGTTTTTGAAGTGAAAACTTCTTTAGGCGCGTTGGGCATTTTTGAGATGGGAAAAAACTATTGAACTCGCGACACCGTTACCTACACCTCATTTTTGTAAACGCGATTGTGCTCTCTATTTAGATAAGGTTACGGACCAATGTTCTATACAAATATTTTTCTTCCACCAAGGCGATCTTGTTCAAGTTTTCACTTCTATCGGCACTCCCGGAGTGCCACTGTTTTTTTTTTAATAGTTTCGCTTAGAATCTCTATCCTTTTATTTATTTATAATTCCATAAACTGGAACTCCCTATCTAGGACTGCGTGATTTCCAAAAACGTGTCTATATCAATATCTTCCAACTTTTGCAATTACTTTAAAAAAAAAAAAAATTGTGTCCCTGATTCCGTCTCATACGTACTTTTAACATCCAACTGGTAAACATTGTTGTCACTATCAAACCCTACCCATGGAGGGTAAAAATTGTCAAAGCATTCACGTCTTATAAAATATTCAATTAAAAACTAAACACTTTAAGAGGTACGATCAGCACTATTTAAACTACGTTCAAGAGCTATCAGGCCTCGGTCTTGAAGTCGCGGCACGTTCAAATGCATAGGTTTAAATGGAATTGGCCTCGAAAGCATCGGCGGTGGTGGTAGCGGCGGTGTGGGGAGCGAGAACAGTTCCATATATTTTATGCATCTGAACGTGCCACTCTCGCCATCAGGTTAAGCTACGCTTGCCAGGGTTGGTCAGTGGATGGGTGACCATCTTTACATACCGAGACTCCTCCGTGCCTCGGAAAGCACGTTAAGCCGTTGGTCCCGGCTGTCATTCGTGGATCTTTGACAGTCGTTAGGGGTCGTCAGAAGCCCAAAAGTCTGACAACCAGTCATACCAAGGGGTATCGTATTACCCAGTTACTGAGTTGTGGAGGTCAGATAGGCAGTCGCTCCATGTAAAATACAGGTATTCAGCTGCATACGGTTAGACTGGAAGCCGACCCCAACATAGTTGGGAAAAGGCTAGGCAGATGATGATGATGAACGTGCCACTCTCGCGCCGCCGCGCCGCCGCAACAGCCCCGCTGCCTGCTGACTTTTTGTCCGTAGCTTCAGTATCAATTCCATTAAAATGATGACACTTACACTTACAACTCTTGAACGCAGTTCAAATGTGTTGATCGCGTTTAGTGTCATTAGTGAAATCCCTAAAACTACCCTAAACAACATTACAGCCATGTAATGTTAAGAACTACTTACAGCATCATAATAATTGGCCAACGGTTCTGTAGTATTTCCAAAAGGCAGAAGAAGAATTTGTCCAGAAGAGTGGAAAGACAGATATAGGTCAATCTTGTCAGCCATGTTCCTGATGTAGGTAGATAAAGTCCTGGTTTCAATCTCCGAGAAGGGTCCAGGTCCTGCGAAGACGTTGGAAGACGGGTCCAAGCTGATACTTTCCTCTGTAAATTAGAAATAATATAACAATTTAAGACAATGATTGTAGCGGAGTGATACCAGAAATTCTCGTTTACAAATAGTATAATATATATTAGGATAGCCCCGTTGGAGCGTTGGTATGGTTTAGCGGTTTTGGAGAATTGTTTAATTTGGCGAATGCTGTTGACTTTCATGAGAGCTACACTCAAAATATTGATAAGTGTCAAATAGTTTGAGTAAAACATTTTTTGTTTTAAAAAAGATATTGCTTCCTGGAGATTTTATTCACCATCATACAAATTGTAATACCTATTATTATATCCCACAATATCGAATTTATAAATTCTATTAAAATATTTTAAAATTTTAATCACGAAATAGTTACAAGCAAGTCTATTTCCTACATTTTAAAAAAAATAGAATAATATCATTTTTTACACTCAAATATTTTTTTAAATCTTATTATATTATGATAACTATGTACACTAAAATAAAATATTCAAACAATACACAAAAGTTTAGCCCTTTACTCTCTAGATGGCGTTGGCGTCGAATTAGAAGTCGCTATGGTTTCGTTACCGCGGACAATACAAGTACGCTGGGAACATTTACTCAGTCAGCCTAAACTGCCTATGGACATAGGCCTCTCCTATTGCTATTTTTGAAAAGTTATTCACACGAAAGTGTTGATAGCTCATATTGGTGCTTTGAGACATAAATAAGTGTTATCTATACGTATAATAAAATCGTAGCGATGTTAAAACTGTACATTGAATATTTTTGAAAAAAGTAATTGCTGGTCAGGGATCGATTCTAAAGCCGAAAATATTTTTTTTTGAATTTTTGTCTGTTTGTCTGTATGTATGTTCCAGCATGACACAAATTCTACCGGACAGATTCTATTAAAATTTTGCATAGATATTTCCTGTGTGTCTGGTCATGTTATAGGGTATAAATTATCACGCTATTTGCTATGGGGGACGAGCAATATTATATTATTTTCGTATTTTTGGAAAAAAACGCGCCAAAAGATTAGGATATTGTAGATGGTTTTTTATTTAACTTTTTAAATGATTATCATCACGCTATATCTTTATGGAACCAAGCAGTCAATCATGAAATATATAGGAACGGCTATTTTAGGTAAATTTCAACGAAGCGATTAACTCAGCGGTTGGACGATTGCTTTGAAAACATGGGGTTGTGAATTCAATTCCCAACTACGGTTTTTTTTTTGTTTTTCTTTTTTTACATTTTGTAATACGATTTTTTTTTTTGATTAGGTATGTATATAATAAGTTCATAGAATGTATTATAACTACTACAAAGTGAAAAATAACTTAAATTTCAGAAGTTGGTTTTGTATTTTCGTTATTTGCCACCGACTTCCGAAATTTAAGTTATTTTTCACTTTGTAGTAGTTTTTTGGAAGTCGGTTGTTTTTTTTTTTTGTAAAAAAACTTTTATTTCTCGCTTTTTAGTGGTTCAATTTGTAATTTGTCTAAGTTACATTAGCCTAATGTCAACTGCTCATCACCTTTTACAAAATATTGTTTTTCCCGATGCAGGGACGTTCATCGTTGAGGAGTTCTCCTGGTACTTCACCATCAGCTCCACTTCTCTATATGCATTGTGACGAGCATCAATTGCATTGCAATTGCAACCATATTTAAGTAATCGAATCGCAACCCGTGAAATACATATTATTGAGTAGTTCCGGTAGCTATTTGTGGTCTTCATCATCAGTTCCACTTAACTAAATTGTGCTTTCCAAGAGCAACTGCACGAGTTACTATAAAAAATACCCAAATCACTATAGGTTTGCCTATAATATTTGAAGAGTTCCCTCTATTTCTCTGGGATGCCATCATCAGATCCTGGTTTCCTTATCATGGTATAGATAGTGCAATCCACGAAAACGCGCCCCACTCCGCTCCGCTCCATACTAAAGTGCAGCTTACAGTACAGTAATCGCGGAGTGGGGCGCGTCTTCGTGGATTGCACAATTTGTACCACCCTTGGGATATCTCCTTTCCAATAAAAAAACAATCATCAAAATCGGTTCATAAACGACGAAGTTATCCGCGAAAACACATAAAAGATAATAAAAAATATGTATATACGGTCAAATTGAGAAACCTCCTTTTTTGAAGTCGGTTAAAAAGGAAAACTTCGTAAGCTATGGGAAACTGCTACGTTACAGTCACAAAACATTCAAAGTTGTGTTCTGATCATTTTAGAGCTGAAGACTAGGATTAAATAAAAAACATAAAAGGATTTTTTACAAATTTTGACAGCAGATTTGTCCTAGCGATTTTAAAATCTGTATGAATCTTCTGGAATCGTTGCCACACTGCTTTCTGGTGACAAAACAGCGCATGCCATGTTTAAGATTCCCATCGATTTAGAGAGCAACGAAACGCCTGTTTGTGGGGTGTCACGCAACAGTAACAAGGGATGTGTGCTTAGGGATTGCGCTTCTTGACAGTGTTTATAGCGCGTGTACCACTAATTCCCCACAATTACCAGTTCAAGCGCATGCAGTTCTCTGGAAGCGTATGCTTTGTGATCAACAAGTCACAGGGGCCGACACCGAAGACTGAAGGCTGCGGGTGTCAACCTCAGGACAAGCTGCTTCTCACACGGACAACTGTACGTCGCTTGCTCCCGAGTCACCATTCCTGACTCTCTGTATATTTTAACTGCTGAGAATAAAACTACAAATGTAGTACGCAGGGATGTTTTATAAAAATGTGGCTGTTATTGTAGTATATTGTGGTGTCTTACGACTTCCACGTGAACGAAGTCGCGGGCAGAAGCTAGTTTAATTTAAAGACCATGAAATTGAAGTCAAGTTATTACTGGAACAATAATATAATTAATTGTCATAGGAAATTTCAATTAGCATGATTAATTTGGAAAAGCTCAAAAATATAAATAATTTTCAGTAAGTAAATTAATCATAATTATTATCATCGTATCTTTTTACAGACTAAATAAAATAATTATTTTGAAAACGTAAGTATTATATCACAGCTACCTACTAGATACATAATTTTGTTTAGGAAATATTTGACTTGAAGCTACTTACCTCAATAATTTAGATAGAACACTTTATTTGGAACGATCATCTGGGTATATGCCTACTCTAAAACACGACGATAACTAATGAAATCGTCACAAATACAACAGTACCAAGAATATATCTGCGGGTGGCGAAAAATGGAACTAAAAATATACTGCACTCGACGTATTAGTTAGAAATATACATTACAACTAGCGCCACCATGAACTGCATAGTTATATGAAATGAAAAGAAATTGTTTATTCTGTAAATAGGATAATTATCGCAATCACTTTAGCACGACATATAAAACAAAATAAGCTAGATGAGTTCGGCGTTTCCTATCTGACTACTATGAGAAGAAAGACCGAAAGAAACTCAGAGGTCGCAGTCTTTTTTAAAGTCCAGACATAATCTTGGCCATATGAGGACCATGTAGATTAGTGTCTGAAATGGTCTTTTGAGGAAAGAACCACAACTTTGAATGAACCTGTTCAGTCAGTGCAAGTATTTGTCAGTAATCGTTGAGCTCAACTCAGAACTTAAAGAGCTCAACTCGAGGAACAATACCTACCAAAGAAAGGACATTTTGGTGGGCCGCATAAACTACTCAAACTGCCAGACCATCACTAAAACTAGCTGAGAAATAGTAATAATATCCACATAGTCCTCACATTCACAATAATTAGAATAATATAATTTTTATTTTTTAAATAACTAAGTTTTTAATAAAAAAACATTTAAAGATGTAAACGATACATGCATAAAAGAAATAAAGAAAATAATATAACACTTTAAAAAGTAATCATGTCATTTTTTGTATATAATTTTCAACAAACACAAAAAAAAATATAAAAATACATTGGGCACCCTTCAAAGTTATGACGGTTATTTGCTAGGATTATATTGTTTAATTATGATTTCGGCTGAAATGATGATGATTTCTAATAGGCTCCTGCTTTATTCGTAATTGTATAAGGGGTATTAAAACACGAATGTGGGTTTATCACACGAGGCGAAGCCGATTGTGATAGTAGTATCACATGAGTGTTTTAATACCTAATTATAACAATTGCATACAATACTTTATCTACACCCATGATATGAAACCTCTATAAAAGTTTCTGAAACCATTGGGTGTTTGTAATTCAAGATCAAGAATAAAGAAATTCCCACGAAATTCAGTACAACTGCACGTATGTAGTACGTCGCCTGCAGCAGTACATCACACACACATGCGTACAGCGGGTGCTGCTGTCCCCCGCTTGAACGTTGAAACGAGTTGCGTTATGAAATTTAGTAAAACATTGTATCACTCATTGGGATGAGGTAATGGTTACCATGACACTGGCTGTTTTAATGACGGCAATAAGCTAACTGCTTCTGAAACTTTTATAGAGATTTTATAGTATGGATGTAGATAAAATTATTTGTAATATTTATCGAATGATGAAGTTTGATTGAGGAAAAAAATAGACAACTCATTAGATACTTACTTAGCCAATTGTCGTTCCAGTTCCTGTTTAGATCCACACCAAACTCATTGCCGAATGGACGTCTGTTCTTACGCCATAGTCTGAACTACAAAGAAAATAAAATGAATAATAAAATTAACATATTTCCAAGTGAAGTCCAGTTGAAGATGATGTTCAGAAATATGATGATGAAAGATCTGCTGTTGTTATTTTCAAAGCTATTGGGAGGAGATCCTCATATCCTTGATCTCCTGTACTATAAATGTTTCTGTCGTCAAACAAAGTCACTGGTTTAAAAATGTTAATTATTTTTTTAACAATACGGGACTTCCTTGTGGCGGTTTACAATGCCACATGCAAACTACGCATCAAAGAGCTGACGTCATACAATTCTTCGTCGGGCAGTTGCCCACTAGACACAACACCCGTCTGGTCGGAGGATCCTCCCTTTTCTATACAAGATGAGTGAACTTTACACCCTGTTCCTCATGCCTCTTTAACCTAGTTAATAAGTTTGATTTTGATTTTGTGTTTCAGACATATAGGAGTTAAGCTAAATACTCGTAAGTTGCCACCAGCACGACCCTTCTTTATTAGCAAAAATAAAGGTATGAAACTAATGTCATTATTTAGTGCTCAGGCTTCCAGTCAACGTTGTCTTTAAGATTAACAATGCACTGGCAAATCCTGGAGGGTCTACAATTAGTGGTGGAACACGCTTTACATAACGATAACTACCATAGCTTGAGCTTTATCTATATTCTCATAATATAGCATGAGGCATAACGATTGAAGAAGAAAAGATAATAAGCAGTGAGCAAGCGTAGTAGTAAATGTTGGAGAAGCTGGTGACTAAGTAATAATAGCCGCAAGGGTCGATCCATCAGGTTAAGCTACGCTTGCCAGGGTTGGTCCATGGATGGGTGATCATCTTTACATACCAAGACTCCTCCGTACCTCGGAAAGCACGTTAAGCTGTTGGTTCCAGCTGTCATTCGTGGATCTTTGACAGTCGTTACGGGTCGTCAGAAGCCCGAAATTCTGACAACCAGTCTTATTACCCAGTTACTGGGCTGTGGAGGTCAGATAGGCAATCGCTCCATTTAAAATACTGGTATTCAGCTGCATCCGGTTAGATTGGAAGCCGACCTCAACATAGTTGGGAAAAAGCTAGGCAGATTGAAGTGCAGTAGTAAATGTTTTTTTGTATTTGCACAAAAATAGGCTTTTACTTGGAGTGCGTCAATAAATTACAGACTGATATAACCGAAATTGTAACTTTTAAAATTTGTTTGTGCAATTGCACAAATTTTCCAGTAAACCGTCATTAAAAAATATATAAAAAATTCTTACGCCAACATGACTCCAAATGTAACCATCAGGGTTAGTCACAGGGAAGATGTACCAATCAAAATCGTAAGTAGCTGCTTTCGTTTCTGCATCATCGCTGTACAGTAACTCATGGATAATGTAATTAGTTGTGGCTGGTGCTATCCATTCTCTTGCATGAATACCACTTTCAATAAAGACTGCTCTTCTGCCAGCACCATGAGATATCTTAATACCCTTGATAACACGACCTTCGTACGTTGTTCCACCTTCTATGATGGATACTTCATCGAATGTTGCGGCTAGGTCGTCAAGCCAGGCGTATATATCTTCTAAGGTATAATAATCTTCCCATCCCATGCTTCTGACGTTGTTTCTAGTATATTTCGTCTTTTTTTCATTATCTATTAACCTGTGAAATTTATTTGTGTCGGTTCAATTTTATTGAGTTCGATATCAATTTCGTAGATTACATACATTAACTGTCTGGCCTTCGCTTCTGCAATTAAGTCTACGTAGCGTATTTCCAATCTATATAAAGCCAGAACGCAGCCATAGGAAACTGCTCGCGTATATATTGTGATGCTATTTTTAAACCTGTGATTACAATGTATTCACGAATGTTGCATGCTAGTCGTGTATAGTTTGTAACGAAGATGCGCGCATCCTGGTGGCAAACTATTCTACGTCACTTACGCCTGACAAGAATTTTAAAGATATAGCTTAATAAAAAAAATATATATGACCTGGGTGAAATGGGTTAGGTTAGATTAAAACTGTGACTGACCGCGTCCGAGCCGAGCGAGCAAAGCGAGCGGTGCTGTGGTAGCGGCCGACGAGCGCTACTTCCAAGTTGCTCGCAGCTGGGCAGGCTATTTCATATCAGCGCAAGTTACGTCGGAAACAAGTTGGATGCCATTGCCAGTTCACAATTTGTTGCAATCTATACACGATTAGTCCGTATGCGTACTGGCACAGTTTATTTTGGAATAAGGTAATTAATTACGTCACTACGATATATACGCGAGTAATTGCGTACTGCTCTTGTATAGATTGGAAGACCTTAGTAAATACGCAATTAATTCCACACCCTCGCGTTCTAGCGTTATACAGAATGGAAAGATGCGTCTGCGTACTATTACTAATTTACTGCTACGGTATCATTTAAATTAATAATTCTTCACCTAGAAAGAAAAAGAAAAGAAAGAAAAAGTATTTATTGAGACTCGCACAGGAAATCACAAATTAAACTAAACACCTTCAATAAGACCTCACCACACACCCACTTCACCTCACTCACTCACTTCACCTCAGTATATTGTTGCATAAAAGATACTTCCATCAACAGCTGCAACTTGTGAAAAAATTATGTTCCCTTTTTGAAAATAACTGGTCAATATTACCTATCCGGAGAGTGACATTCAGTCTTTTGGAACTTTGCATGCATGCACAACCTCTCACATAGGATTAAAATCTTGTATTAGCTGCCTCCAAAATATAAAAAAATAAACTCACTCTTGAATATTCGGCACGGTAACAATAAAATCAATTCCATACGATCCCATAAAACGTTCCAGATCATTTTTTAGTTCAGGTTTGGACAATATATTAATATAGTCAGCAGTTGGAACAGGGTCATCCCAGAAATCATACTCCGAACCAGAATTATGCAAATCTTCAAGTATTTTAATTTCCTCTAAACTCTTTGGTAGCACTTTGTATAACGTATAGTTGTCGAACCTAAATGGTTCGCTTGATACACAAATAATTAAAATTGAAAAAATAGAAAATATTTTTAACGACATTTTTGGCTGTCCTCTCGTATCACACTACCATGCCTAAATAAGTGAGATATAACAATAAAACTATATGATATTGTAAAGTCATATAATGACACAATTTTTTTATGAGTGCTTCGTATTATTAGATAAATCGATCAAACGTATGTATTATTGTGTAATTTGTTTGGTTATATAAAGTTTGTGAGGGATTTTTTTAAAAGGAAACTTATCGATAAATATTCTAGCTATTGCATTAGTTCAATAATGTCTAGATCTGTTAGGAGAGTAAGGACACAGAATTGAACGAGAATAAAATTTATACCTGGGTCAAAAATGTTCTGTCATAGGCTCACTTTTATTTCAAAAAAGTCATGTAAGCGCGTCCATTGGCATTAATAGTATAATGTGGAACAATGATTAGGTACAAATTTAATCTCTAAAATTTATTTTTACAAGTTGATTACTTACCTACAAGTTTTCTACGTTATTTTAAAACTGAAAGCATTTATTTCAATTCGACCAATTACAGGCACTTTTGAAACAGGAGACCTTTTGTCAAGAAGTTGGTCATTCCAAAAGATGAAGTTACTTGCCAATTCCAAAGTGTAGTAGGTTCCTATGGTGAAGAACGGGCAAGAAACTCTATTGCCACTCTTTTAAAACAAAATATTTGTGACATTCATGTTGAAATTATACATGTAACATCAATTGTTGAGCTCCTTAAATTCTGAGTTGAGCTGCACGATAACTGACAAATGCGTGCACTGACTGGACAGGCCCTCTCAATCTGTCTGGTGCTTTCTTCAAAAGACCACTTCAGACACCAATCCACATGGCCTTCACATGATCTTACCAAGATTTTGTTTCGGCCTTTCTTCTCAGAGTAGTCAGATAGAAAACGTCGACTTCATCTAGTTTTTTGAAATATGATTGACGTGTAAAAATGTTTGTATAAACCTACTTAGAGAAAAAAAATCATATCATAATTACTTCCAGAATTGACAAGTCTTAAACATTAATGGTATACTTATTTCCTCAAGGAGCTTTAAGTAATTGTTAAGGCCAGAAGTTACAATAGCAGTAAAATCAGCACTAATTGTTATTATGTCCTCCAAGCATTGTAACATTAATATTTGTTTTTTTTTTCTTTTATTCTGCATCTTATTTATAAATAACTACTAGCTTAAAAACTATAATCAATAGAAGTATTAACCATAAAAACTTATCATTTCCATAATCTTTATGGCAAGATTTTCTAGGCTACGTTTTATTGCGGTCATCTATATCATTGATAATCATAACCTTATCATATATATCATTGGTAATCATAACCTTATCATACTTTTGAACAATATTTATATTTTGATAATGAACTGTTTTGTCATGCTGTATTTGGAAATGGCAAATATTGGTTTGGGTATTCGACGGATCGATGGCGCATTAATCCAAACTACCTTATCTTTTCATTTGATTAATATGGCATGCACTAAAAAGCTGTATACCTATCTAAAAGTAATATCATGAGTCGTTTTGAGGTTCATGCATGTGCGACGTGATTCCGGTCAAATAATTTCCATGCAGTTTTGATAGAAATTGACGTGACGGTGCGATTCGATTCTGGTAGAACAATTTCTAATGAGTTTTCATAGAAATTATTCTACTGGTGTCGCGTCGCGTCTGTCTGCGGGGAAGCCTTTAGGTTGGTTAATTAGGATTCCGTACCAAAACGGTAAAAAGGAACCCTTATAGTGCGACTCAGTTTGTCTGTCCGTCTGTCTGTCACAGCTGGATATCTCAAGAACTGCTAATGCTATCAACTTGAAATTTGAAATAGTTTTAGATGACGTTTGCCCAAGTCTTTGAAAAAATAATAAAAAATTCTAAATAATTCTACTAGGGCAGGTGGGGTATGAAAGAACGCTATTCGCACATTCTTAAAAAAAATCTTTTTTTTTTTAGGCCGCATGGTTTTCGACTTGCGACGAAAATTTTTAAAAAATACCATTCCCCCCTTATGTCCCAAGATTGTAAAATCTGAAATTATTATATGTGATAGACGTTTATGTAAAGATTACAGGAAAAACCAGCATCGGTCAAGAGATGGCGCTGACCTAAAACTGCAATATTCTTCACCGCGTTAAAAATCTGTGAAGAATAGGACTCGCCGATGAAATTTTAAAATGATACGGAACGCTCGGTGCGCAAGTCTGACTCGCTCTTGACCAGTTTTTTTTTTGTTTTGGATAGACAGGCTATAACATAGTTGCTTGAAGAACTTAATTTCTGTCTAAGCATGGAAAATTGGCACTTTTATTTAGTTGGTTTGTAGGTATCCTATCCCAAAAGTGGGTCATGGCTAAATGATAACAACTGCACGGGTCGATCGAAGGTTAACACTACACTTGCCGCTGTCGGTTCGTGGATGGGTGAACATCCATTACATATCGAGACCCCTCCGTATCTCGGTAAGCACGTTAAGCCGGCTGTCATTCGTAGATCTTTGACAGTTTACAGGTTTTGTCCCAGCTGCCATCCGTAAATCTTTGACAGTTTACAGGTAGCCAGAAGCCCAAAATTCTGACAGCTATTCTTACCAAGGGGTATCGTGTTACCCAGTATCTGTATTGTGGCGATCAGACATCAAAAATTCTGGTATTCAGCTGCATCCAGTTAGACTGGAAGCCGACCATAACAAAGTTGGGAAAAGGATAGGCAGACTGATTGATTGGGGTGGTAGGTATCCCAGTGAAGAATTTTAGGTTCAGTCTTCATCTGTTATAATGTGCCTCGAAATATGACGTATTTTCCATATACCTTAGAGGCATGAGAAACAGGGTGTAAAGTTCACTCATCCATCATAGAAAAGGGAGGATCCTCCGACCAGTCGGGTGTAGTATTTGGTGAGCAACTGCCCAACATTGATGTCGGGAAGTTATACATGTATGCTGGTCGCGCGGTAAACCCTGCTTGCGCGATGCAGGATTTCGCGTTACGTCAGTGTGATACGTAGTCTGCGTGTGGCGATGTCGCCACATACTTTTCCTTAGAACTGATACCACATCAAATAAAAATCAACAAATATCTCCAAAATAACTTTAATATAAAATTTAAATTTATAATTTACAAAACATTAATGAACCTCGCTTCCCTAATGATTGCTAGGAGAGAATCGAAGGTTTCTTCAGCTGTGGGGGTTATCTGGTTTACAGGTAGTGCATAACCCCAAGTACCGGTATCCCTGAGTAGATAAGTGGCTGCAACTGGTGGATTGTAGCGGCTTTTCGCCCAGTCTGATGCGGAGCCTGTTGCACCATCTGAAAATTAAAGTTAATGTCAGTCGAAATCGAAATACAATGCTCCTCTACTTTCTATTTCTTTAAGAGGGAAAAGATATTCTGGCACATTGTAATAATTCGTATTCGTGCTTATCTATATCTTCTGTGAAACATGAATAAACAATTGAGGAGCATCTGTTCAAAAAGTCTTATTTCTATCACAAACAAGCTTTACAAAAACAGAATTTAGAAAAATCTAAGAGAACATTTTAATGTGTTATGATGCAGAAATACATCCGTTTTAATTGGAATCCAAATTTTTTGGATTTTTTTACCAAAATACGATCCTTTTGTCCAAGTTTTAGACTCATTCGATGGATAATGTCCATCGAATGAGTCTTACTTATGCGAAGGGTTCAAAAAAAAAAACTTGGAAAGTGAATACGACCTTTTGAACAGATTCTCCTCAATTATTATTTACTAGCAGCGCCCCGCGGTGTCACCCGCATAAGTCTCGATTCCGTGGGAATATCGGGATAAAAAGTATTGTGTGTGTTAATTTAGGTCATATACTATCTGTGTGCCAAATTTCATTCAAATCCATTCAGTCGCTTTTGCGTGAAAGAGTAACAAACATCCATCCATCCATTCTCACAAACTTTCGCGTTTATAATTATTACTAGCTGCGCCCCGCGGTTTCACCCGCATAAGTCTCGACCCCGCGGGAAAAAAAAAGTATCCTTTGTTCTTTTCCAGGGCATCATCTATATATGTGCCAAATTTCATCCAAATCTGTTCAGCCGTTTTAGCGTGAAGGCGTAACAAACAAACTTACTTTCGCATTTATAATATTAAGGATAGTGGGATAGTTTAGTGGGAAGGATCGAAAGTAATGTCATAATGTGAATGTGTCATAATTTTTGCAAATGGCGTCATAATATCATTGTAATTTGATACATATTATGTTTTAGACAGATAGATAATTAGTTGACAGTGCAGTGGAGCGAAACACACAGTCACACAGCTCAGGCAACGATGGAGATTTTGAAACACCAATTTTCAGGCTTTCTGATTTCACGTTTTGGCGATTTAAACTGGCCAGCCAGATCACCAGATATTCAGACGGCGCCTGCAGACTCTTTTTGAAATTTTGCGTTTTTCACAGCAAACCACAAACAAACCTTGCAAGTCTTAAAAGCCAACATTTAATAAAAAGTAACCAATTTGGAGGTTGTTTTGTAAGCAACAATTCAAAATGCCGTACAACGAGCACAAATTTTAATGTGCATCAACTCAGGATTTGGTCGTTTAACTGATATAATTTTTTCGACTTAATGTATAAACTTTCCGTGAAAACAGAGCCTAGCATTTTTTTAACGTCAACAAAATTGCAGCCAATTAACATTATAACATTACTTTTGCCCCAAGTTTCTATCCATAGCGTTGTCTCTCCAACAGAGAATTTGTTGTACCTAAATGTATAAAAATTGGTTTTTGGCTAAGACACCACGTTTGTTCTTCATGCTTATGCCGAAATATACTTGTAATATGTATGATCTGATGATAATTTTAACGAGAGACTTATTTTATTTTAATTATGATTAATTAAGGCAAAATAAGTCCCTCGTTAAAATTATCAGCTACCTGTAAATATCTTTGAAAGTGTTTGTTTAATGTGCGTGATATTTTCCAAGGTAGCAAATAAGCGATGAAATTAGCTTGAGTGAAATTCTTAGAACTTATTAAATTGCTTTCAATGTTTCAAATAAATGTCTGTCTGTAAACACTCGTATGTAAATCATTAGTATCCAGAAAGTCCTTAGTGAGATCTTTGAAGGAAATTATATAACTTTTATTTATCTTTAAATCAGGCACATTACCCATAATTTGTTAGTATTACTTATAACTATGTTAGTATAATTAATTAAAACAAACTTTTACAACTAGAAACAATAACAATAATACAACACACTTACAGAACACTATATCTATTAAGCCACCTTCTGGAGACACCTGGCAACAGTACATGTACTGCGCACAGGTGCCCCATCAGGTGGCCTTCAGTCTTACTAGCAACAATGCTCAGGAGACTGCTGTCGCTGTGTCGCATCCGACGCAGCAGTGACGCGGATCTTTTACGGATGATCGCAAAAAAGTCATCTGTACGCGCTGCTGCGAACATCCCTGACGCGCTACAGAAACGTGGCAGCGACAGCAGTATCCTAAAAGCATTGTTGTATTGCACACGCAGGGCATTAAACGTTTTTTGCGTGTATCTGGTCCACAGACTGCAGGTATATAAAAAATAAAGTTTAATAAAAAACTGTAACCCGACCACGGGAAAATAAAAATGATCTAAAAAGTACGAAACAAGCAAATATTTCAGACAGAAATCAAGACATAGGTACAAAATGGTCAAGGTAAAGCCGTGGTCGCATGCCTGTATATCATGTGGGTGCCAGGAACACCTACAAAATTATAATGGCATGCAAAATAAATATTTGCTTGTTTCGTACTTTTTAGATCATTTTTATTTTCCTGTGGTCGGGTTACAGTTTTTATTAAACTTTATTTTTTATTTTATACTTTTCCGTTTTTACATTTGCTAAACGTTACAACAACGCCGCGCGCAACGTCTCACTGAAAATTGAATTTACAACGAGAACATTTTCGCGCAATGATTTTGTACGATTTCAAATGTCGACTAAAACCAAAAGAATCATTTGAAAGACTTCCAATGATGTTCATAGACAAAAGCCCTTCTAAAGCGACTGTTTTCCGCTGGTTCAACGAATTTAAGCGTGGTCAAGTAACTTTGGCGGACGAAGAAAGAAGTGGCCGTCATAGGGCTATGACGGCTGTTACATAAGAAAACGTGCTGGCTGTGAAAAATTAAATTTAAGTGAATAGGCGAATTACATATGAAGAGATTCAGCATATACTGCAGATTGGATCGGGAAGTGTACATGAAATTCTACACGGGCATCTTCAGGTAAAGAAGATAGTTTCACGCTGATTACCACACAATCTAAAGCAGAAGGAGGTTCGGGTAGAATGGTGCCGAGACATGATAGCAAAATTTGAAGCAGGCTCGTGTTTCGGCGCGTTTACGATTTCATTACGGGTGATGAATCATGGATTTGTCATTTTTGTTCCCCAAAATAAAAAATCAACTCAAGGGAAAACAGGGATTAAAGAGGTGTCTGATGTGGACTGGAAAATGTGTAATGAAAATTGGTTAAGACGCATGAAACTGTGTATAGACGCCAATGGAGAGTTATTTGAAAAGATTTAATAAATAAAATATAACCTGTAGTATATTTTTTTTTATTACCTATTGCAAAATTTTCTGAGTGCCCCATGTATAATATTTCGTTGTACACAGTGCTACACATCAAGCTATAAATTTCCAGTATTAGCTGACCTCGCATTGTACGGAAATCCTTTACAATGCCAGATCAGCTTAAACTGGAAATGTATAGCTTGATGTGTAGCCGTGTGTACTTGTTTTTCTTCATAGAGGAATTGAGGATGGAATTACAAACCGTTTTTATTTATTAAGATTTGATTAACTACACGTTGTTATCATCTTGCGATACAACGTAGCACAGTCTCACTTTTGCTTGTTTTTAACAATTTAAACATATTTATTTACTTTGAAAGTAAAACATTATTTACATATTTGTAATGTGCTCGTCAAGACCTTTCTTTTGGTACCAAACAAGTCATGATCATATCATTTTAATTTTTTTCGAGGTTAGAAATTTACGTGTAAAATCCACCATATTAAATTTAGGGAAAATTTATATAGCCTATGTCACCCGGACCATTATTACAAATCTATTGATACCTCATTCATCAAAATCGGTTCAGTAGTTTAGGCGCTATGGTGGAACACACGTAAAAGCAAACATACATACATACATACAAACATACAAACATATAAACATACATACATAGACTGCTAAAATCATAACCCTTCTTTTGGCTTTGCCGTAGTCGGGTAAAAAAGCCTGGCAGTATGCCCTAAACAGTGTTATCTTAACGTTATTGTCACACTTTGCAAATCTGCGGGCCAGCATGTTGCATCGAACGGCCAATGCCCTGCGCTCTCTCTCCATATCACAGTTATCAGTGCCATCCTCTAATTTAGAGATTCTTTTATGTCTGTTGCGTTTGCTTTATATACGTACCTAACAATTTATGTTTGTCAAGCATATTTTCACTTAATACAAAAACTTTGAAAGAATTCTTATTATTGTACTTGTAATAAATTTACTACTGAGATGTCGGCTAATAGAAAAGTATGAAAGAAGATGATATGGTTCGCTGAACTCAAATACATTAGGATAAAAACAAAAGAATAATGATACTTGTAAACAATTGGACTTTGAGTAAAATTCAAAAGTATCAATAACTGTTACCTAATCTTTTCTAGTTCGGGCAGCACAAGAGGTAGAAGGAGGAAGGTTTTAAATACCTACTAACCCCGTGTTCTATTAAAAAGCGGTCTTCGCGTTCTTAATGTCACTTTTTTTTGGAAAACCGGTAAGCGCCCTCTGTCGGCGCGACCACGCGTTCAGGTTCACCGAACGAAAAGTGACATTATCTACGTGACAATTGCTTTTAAATAGGACGTGGCCTTAAGTGATTTTCTTACCGTGTACAATTCTGGAAGTACCAACTCTGTAGTGTGTTTCGTAACGGACCGATAGAGAACCCATGGCTCTTCTTCCGATGGTAACCTGAAAACCAATTCAATGTTTATAATCACATCTTATTAATACATACAAAAACTGGCTAACAGACTGCCCAAATCATGTTAAAAAGTACTAAATAAAAAGAAAAAAATGAAAAAAATAAACAGTGCCACTCCGGGAGTGCCGGCAAAAGTGAAAACTAGAAAAAAATCGCCACCACGGTAATCAACGCGTTGATGTCTTTTACTCCACGGTGTTGGTAAACTCGGTAACAGTGTCACGAAATTAATGGTTTAGTCCCATCTCAAAAACGCCCAACGCGCCTAAAGAAGTTTTCATTTAAAAAACAATTGGTTTTACATACATAAACTCACGCCTTCTTGACTTGACTATGAATGATAGGCTGAGGAATGATGTGATAAGACAGCGGTGTGATTTAAAAGAAGATGTAGTGACAAAAATTGAAAAGGGTATGCTGAGATGGTTTGGGCATGTTGAGAGGATGAATGAAAGGCGACTAACAAAATGTATTTACAAGGCTGATGTAAAGGGAAAGGCCGGGCGGGGACGCCCTAGGAGGACATATACTGACCTTATTGGTGATGTTCTTCAGAAAGGCCAGGTGCGTAGTACTCGCAACCGGCGTGCGTGTATGACCAGATGTATGAACGTAAACGAGGCAAAAGGAGTATGTAAGGATCGTAGCAGGTGGCGTTCTGTAGTTTCTGCCTACCCCCATGGGAAGAAGGCGTGAGTTTATGTTTGGTTTTAGTTTGACTGAAACGACAATAGCCTATCAAATCAACATAACATCATGCCTGTATTCCCCGAAGGGTTAGGCAGAGGTGTACCTGTAATATACCCACATTCCACCAGTAATATTTCAGTCCCATACAACAGGGGGCAAGCCTATTGCCACCAACTGGGCACAAATCCAGACTCCGGACTGCTACTGAGGAATTCCAGATGGATAAACCTAATAACACTTTGCCCGACCCGGGAATTGAACCCAGAACTTCATGCTAAGCATTAGTATTTGCGACCACGAGATTAACGTGGCAATCGTTATTATCACTTGACATGGATCAAGCCTTTGAGAAATTGAGATACATGTGGTCAGTTGTATTTAATTATTCTTATGATGAGGGCAGTGGTGGTCCAGTGTTAACGGTCCCGACTTAGTGCTCAGCGACACGACGCCGTCGCCGCTAACGCGCGGTCGCCGCGCCGCGTAACCATGTAGATTGAGCCGCCACCGCGCCGCTGCCGCGCCGCCGCTGCTTGATTTTGCCACATCACTCTACAATCCGTGGCGGCGGCGGGGTGGCGACCTTGCATATACACAGCTAGTCGCGGCGGCGGTGCGGTGGCGTTGCGGTGGCGACGCGGTGGCGACGCGGCAACGGCGTCGTGTCGTCGAGCACTTAAGAGTTTTAAGTAGTGGGTTTAAACCACAGCAGGCGTTTTACTTTATGCAAATAATTTAATCACCACTGCTCTCAAAAGGGTGAAGAAAAACAGCGTGAAGAAACCGACGTATCCTAGAACCAAAAAATCGAAGACATGACTGTGATATCTACCATCCCGCACTGGACCAGCGTGGTAGATTACAGCGCACTCCCTCTCCAAGAGAGGATGCCTGTGCCCCAGCAGTGGGAACATTATAGGCTGAATATGTATGTTGTGTATGTATTCCTAAGGAGTTTGAGGTTTATACTGGTAGGCTGATAGGCAGTCGCTCCATGTAAAATACTGGTATTCAGCTGCATCCGGTTAGACTGGAAGAAGACCTCAACATAGTTGGGAAAAGGCTAGGCAGATGATGATGACTGGTTTGCATAAAATTCTCATTATACCTATCACTTATATTATCCCGTGGCTTCTATGCAAAGGAGACACAAACACTATCCTACATTCTGCGTCCAATAATCTTTATATAAGTCAACAAATGTCATGTCGTGATGGCCTAGTGATGAACCCTCAACCTCGCGCATGAGAGGCGACTCTCATGCGCGAGGTTGAGGGTTCAAATCCGGGCAAGTATCAATGTGACGTTTTTTTTAATTCACAAGGGTTTGGCTCTTGGCTTGCATCTCACCTGATGATAAGTGATGATCAGGATGAAGATGGAAGCGAGCTTTACCCGGAATCCTCAACCACTAAGGACTTTTTTAATACATGTTTTCTGAGTTTATTCTGGACTTTACTGACCTCGGTGCAGGAAAAATATCGTGAGGAAACCTGGACTTATAGTAAGTATACGTCTAAATTTGCCAACCCGTCTTAAGCAAACGTGAAGAACAGGCCCTTCAGTCAGCAAATAAGAATTATTCTTACCATCTCATTATAATTGAGTAACGGAACAGAGGAGAACGCAAAAGGAAGCAGTAAACGCTGTCCAAAAGACCGGAATGACAGGAATCCAGCTAGCGTATGGTTGGTGGTAATTGCTTCAATGTAGTTGGATAAGAGTCTGGTTTCTGGTTCTGAGAATGGACCAAGTCCTATGAAGTTATTAGCAGAGGGAGAATGACTGCCGCCGCTTACTGAAAAAAACAAAAAAAAAACATAATTTTACGAAGGATAATGTTTCAGGATGATGAAGAAGAACAGGATGATGTAGTCAATCTCGGTATTGTTTACCACTTCTGACAACAATTCTTACTAAAAAACTTCACTATAGTTGAAACTATGAACAGATATACCTTGTTGTTTTATGACGTCTGACATTCAATCTTAGGGGTGTTAAAGCAATTACGAGGTCGACTATAAATACAATCTTAGCTCATGCAACAAAAGCAAAATGACCCCATTAAAGCTGAGGATAGCAAATTTGCTGTCTTGATTTTTTTTATATTGCACGACACATCACTGGAAAAGCATACAATCCAAATCACCAAAAGCATGTTTTGGGGATACGCTATGGTAGCCTGCCAAATTCAAATTTTCTTTTTTGGTTTTTTTTTTACATATTAGCTACGGTCGCGAATCATATTTTGATCAACATACAACTTAATACTGACCAGCAAATTGCAAAAAAACGTAAGAAAATTTGAATTTTGCGGACTACTGTGGCTTTTTTGCCTTAACACTTTCCGGGACTCTAAACGCCCATACTGCCCTGCTAAGCCCAAAAACGGTTTCAAACTCAAACTCAAAGCATTTATTTCAAATAAACCAATTACAGGTACTTTTGAATTGTCAAGGGGTCGGTCAGTCAGAAAAATGAAGCTAGTTGCCCATTCCAAAGCGTAGTAGGTACCTATGGAGAATAACGAGCAAGAAACTCCACGGACACTCTTTTAAATCAGAATATTGTTACAAAATATTGGTTACATCATTCGTGTTGAATTTATACATATGATGTAGAAAGACGTGCACGTTAAAAGCGTCCGTAATAAAAATATAATAACAATTCAAAAATTTAAATAAATTAAAATAAAATAAACCGTGGCAGCTAAGAGATGACCAGTCCCTACTGACGGCGCCCATTCACGAACATGACACATGTACCACATATCTCAACCGGAGTAAGTTTTGAGAATATTTACTTTTTTTAAATTGTAATTTAAGGAAAAATGGAGATATAATAACTTCTTAGAGGTTTTTTAAATGTTTTAAGTTAGATAGCGCAATTTCGCTTAAACCATAAGATACAAAATTGTTAAAACTATTGAATGGTATTAAAAAAAAACAATAAAACGCGTATCTCAGAGATACCGCTTTTGGGCTTAGCAGGGCAGCATAAACGTCATAATAATAACACTTATATTGTGTCTCGGTCAGTGTCCCAGAAAGTATTAAACAAAGTTATTCAATTTCCTTATAGTGTTCCATCACGTTGTAACAAGATGCCCATCCATAGATAAACATCACCCATCTCTCCACTAGTCTATTGCCTACTCAAGGATGCATATGCGGTATGGCTCGCAAATCCTTCCATATCCTCAGGGCACGTCTTCCCTACCATTACCGCGCTACCCGGTCTACTCCCTGAAACATGAGGCTTCAGGGGCTAGTGCAAATCTTGGGGTTCATTCGATTTATTGAGTCTGGTTACACCACGCTGGGATCGGTGCATTTCATTCATTCATTCATTCATTCCTTGTAGTTTTCCATCACGGTAGTCTACTAAATGAATTGACAAGTTTATCACTACTGATTGGAAACCTTACCTCCCCAGTATGAGTTCCAGTTCTTAGACAAATCAACACCGATAGTGGTAGTCGAGGTAGGCCTCCTGTTCTTCACCCAAAGTCTGACCTGAATTAATTAGAAGAATACAATTATAATATTAGTATAAATAAAATGAAGGGCAATACAGAGGAATATGCTTGGAGTTTCCCTACGTGATCGAATCAAAAATGAAGAGATTCGCAGGAGAACCAAGGTAACCAACATAGCCCGAAGAATTGCCAAACTTAAGTGGCAATGGGCAGGACACATTCATTCAGAACAGATGGCCGATGGGGCCGAAAGGTTCTAGAGTAGCGATTGCGTGTCGCAAGACGTAGCGGTGGAAGGCCTCCAACAAGAGGACCGATGACCTTGTGAAAACCGCAGGAATCTGCTGGATGCGGAAAGCACAGAATTGGTCGAAGTGGCAGTGCTTTGGGGGAGGCCTATGTCCAGCAGTGGACGTCTTTCGGCTGAAATGATGATGATAATGATAAATAAAATAAGCAGCAAAGAAGTAACTCCTAGTTTATACATCTTTCTAAGCAGAAGGAACCGGCATCCCAATTACGTAACACTAAGAAATACTAAATCCATTGCCTCACATGTTTGAAAAATTCGTCCGCTCGACAACGTAAATAACGCAATGAATGTTTTTGAATTGTCAAAACGAAAGGCATGGCAAATGTAAGTGTGTTACGCAATTACACCGCAGGTGTTTTAGCATAACTTGACAGAGGACTATATTATCCAGCCAGAAACTGATGGTTGAGTTGATTGATATAATATTGAAGTAAAAGTAACAAGTAAAAGCAATAAGTTGTTTCTTAATGTTCAACGGTTATTTTTATTTATTTTAATATATAACTACGCGGCAGGCTCAGAAAGAGATAGCGTGATGAACTGTACCCTAATTGCGTAACTCATTTTCGTAAACAATTTCGCGAAATTTGTTTCATTTTGACATTTCAACAACATTTATTGCGTTATTTACGTTGTTGAACAGATTTTTTTTCCAACTTATGAAGCAATGGATTAGAAATCTATTTCAAATCGAAACAAATTGTGATTGTGTTGTATTACGCAATTAGGGTGCTGGACTCCTTCTTAAAAGTGTAAAAATGAAAGGGAGGCTTTTGCCCTGCAGTGGGTCAACACAGGTTTACCTATATTTCTATACTGATATTATAAAGAGGAAAACATTTTTTTCATGTTTGTATTTAGTGGGTAATCTCCGGAACTACGAGTCAGATTTGAAAAAATATTTTTGTTTTGGATAGCCCAATTCTTGAAAAAGATTATAGGCAAGTTACATTATGCCACGACACTTAAGAGCCGAGCAAAAAAAAAGTCAGAAAGAACACTGACCGAAAACGAATTAAGTAACAGCGCGGGCGGCCGAAGGGATGCGACGCGATGGGTCGGTGCCGAAACTTTACGCGGACGAAGCCGCGGGCAGAAGCTAGTAATAATAATTTAACCTATAGTGTCCCACTGCTGGGCAAAGGTCAACCCCATAACTTTCCAATTTTTTTATGTTTTACTGTCTTCGACCAAAAATAAACTAAAGTAAAATGATTACTTACAGAATCCTGACTGTACTGAAAACCATCTGGATTTGTCAGCGGGAAGATGTACCAAACAAAGTCCTGTGCGGCAGCTGTGATTTCAGGATTATTGCTAAAGATGAGCTGATTTGCGATGTACGTCAGGATGGTCGGAGAGAGCCAGTCAGCACCGATTTCACCGGCCTGCAAGACGAATGCCCGTGTACCAGATCCACGACTTATTCTGATTCCCATAATTGCTCTGCCTGAAAACAAAATGATGTTACATACATATACTCACGCCTTCTTGCCATGGAGGTAAGCAGAAACTATAGAACGCCACCTGCTACGATCCATACATACTCCTTTTGCTTCGTTTAAGATCATATATCTGGGGGTCTACCACCAGCTCAAAAGTAGTATTATTTTAATATTACTTCAGTGGGAGAGAGAGCTATACGTCCTGTAGAGCTTCATCTCTTTTCCACACTGAAGTAATATTAAAATAATACTGCTTATGAGCTGGTGGTAGGCCCCCTAGTCATACATGCACGCCACGCACTTGTCCTTTCTGAAGAACATTACCAATAAGGTCAGTATCCTATCCTACACTATTAAACAAGCAATATTTGTATATATATATTTGACTGCCTCGTTGGTCTAGTGGTCGCAAGCGCTACTGCTGAGCATGAGGTCCTGGGTTCGATTCCCGGGTCGGGCAAAGTGTTATTGGGTATTTCTATCTGAAATTTCTCAGTAGCAGCTCGGAGTCTGGATTTGTGCCCGGTTGATGGCAATAGGCTCGCCCCCTATTACATGGGACTTAAACATAACTGGCGAAATGTGGGTGTACCTGCTACAGGGACACCTCTGCCTAACCCTTCGGGGAAACAAGGCGTGATGTTATGTTTATGTTATGTTATATATTTGTAATCACATTCTCGAAAACGGCTCTAACGATTTCGATGAAAGTTGCAATATTGGGAACGAAAAATCGATCTAGCTAGGTCTCACATCTGGGAAAATTCGTTTTCTCCGTATTTTTACCCGAGCAGAGCTTGGTCGCCCAAAGTTTAGAACAAGATGGCTATCTTAGAATAATGACATGGCAATATGGAATTAGTAAGTGCCTTCTATCATGGCAGCATGAAATTAGTATGTACTTTCCTATACTATTAAATGAGCATCCACTATTTTCACCAGAGCAGAGCTCGGTCGCCCAGGTACTATGTCCTTATTGGACGTTCTCTTCCAGCGTTTCCATTCACATCTGCCTTGTAAATACCTTTGATTAGTCGCTTTTATTATTCCTATAAATACGTTTTTCCATCCTGTTGGTGTATAGTTTTGATGAAATGCCGGGACTTTGGTAGGCATATATCGGTGCGATTACAAACTGGCTAGTAGGAGTTCTATTTAGTAAAGTTGGTAACTTCTATGCCACTTTCATATCACATCATGTACTTCTTCTTCAATCGGGTCCTCTTTACTGAGGATCGTTGACCCCTTTAAACGGACAATCTACCTCCATCGACTCCGGTCCAAAGTTTATTTATTTATTTATATTCACACATACATTTTTTTTAACAGGTTCGACCCAATACAGCAATGTAGTCACAATGTCCACTGTGTGGCACAAGTCATACAGAGGAAAATATGTTAAGTGTCACCCTCTGAAATTCCGCCAATGAGCATGTAAAGATATCCACTTGCAGAGAGACGCTGTTGAGTGTCTTTAATACCCGCCCCACTGGTGCAAATTTTAACAGGTTTGTACGGGCCACCGGGACTTTAAACAGCCTCTCTCTCGGCCCTTGTCGCAGCCTACTGTTTGAAACGAGCAACCCCAAAGATTCTGGTATTTGAGGATTACTCAGCATACCACAAAAAACCATAAAAACATATTTAACTAGTGCGAAATTGCGCCTTACCTCCAACTTATAGTAACCAACCATCCCTATTACAAAGAGGGTTGGATACATAAGTGGATAGAATGGGTAGACGCCAAATTGCTTCATATAAAGGAACTGGCTTTCGAAAAAGTAAAACTATCAATATGGCCATCTACGACTTTTTAAATAATGTATATACGAATGTTGACAATAGAATACCTGTTTGCTCAATATATTGTGACATGACTCAAGCCTTTGACTATGTGGACCATGATATTTTGCTAAGTAAACTTGACGCCTACGGCATTAGAGGTAATGTCTTGAATTTAATAGAATCTTATTTAAAGAACAGGAAACAGTACGTTGAAGTATCAGAAATAGATTTTAAAACTAAATGTCAACGAACCTACAAGTCTGATCGTCGTACAATTACATTTGGCGTACCCCAGGGCAGTGTTTTGGGTCCTCCTCTATTTATAATCTATATAAATGATATGCCAAAAGTTACAAGTCACCCTATGTCTCTATTTGCCGATGACAGCACTGTGACCATTAATAGCACAAACGCTCAAAACTATAACGATGAAATTACGAAGACAATAACCTCCATAGTACAATGATTAGATAATAATAATCTAAAAATAAATATTGAAAAGACGAAGTTAACGATGTTTAGCCAACGTTCAAACACAAATATGAATATATACTATGACAACCAATGCATAACACAAGTAAACACATCTAAATTCTTAGGTTTAATCATTGACCATAAATTAGATTGGAAAACACACACAGAGGAGCTAACCAAACGAATTAGTAAGTCTACCTATGCCCTAAATTAACTTAACTCAGTTATGAGTGTGGACGCCTTAGTCACAGCATATCATGGCTTGCTGGGTTCAGTTCTAAGATATGGTGTAATTTTTTGGGGGAACTCAACCAATAAGGAAATAGTCTTCAAAGCTCAGAAAAAGTGTATCAGGACAATTTTTGGATTACAGGTCATAGATACATGTAAACCATTGTTTATTAAATTTAAAATATTGACTCTTCCAGCCTTATATATTTTTGAGGTTGCAGTATTTGTTAAGACCAATCCAAAGTTATTTAAAAAAATGTCAGAAATTAATAACCGAAGTCGACGGGATATCAATAGCTTATGCGTAAGAAGGTCCCACACAGCATTAATGTATAAAAGTGTATTCTGCATGGCGCCAGTCATATTTAACCACATCCCACGATCAATCAAAGAATTGAACGTGAGCTTATTTAAGAAACGCCTAAAGTCCTTACTTGTGAACAAAGCATATTACAGTATTTCGGAATTTATAACAGACAAAAATTTAATGACAGAATGATGACATGCTAAGAAAATAAAATGTATTGTAATCCTTGACATAAATTTTATTTATTGACATTAGTATTATTGACATCAGTTTTTGTATGTTAACTTTAGTATTGTTTAATGACATATCCTTATTATTTGTTTTCAGTCTGTGTGTTGTCATGCACTGTATTGACATTTGTATTTTTATTTTTTATTTTGACATTGATTTCTATTGCTATTTATTATTAATTAATTTGTATTATGAAATGTGTGGTTTTTTATAATTGTTTTTTTATTGTTCAGACTTATTTAATTCAATAATTACTCAATTACAAACATTTGTACGCCCTCTGGTATAACATAGCGAACACTTTATCTTTAAATACCATTACTATTGTACACCTATGTTAAACAAATGAATAAATGACTTATGACTTATGATGACTGGGTAAATTTATTTTGCATTTTTTCTACCATCAGACAATACTGTCACCATCACCAAAGTTGCCATCACCACCTGCTGAAATTTGCTTGAGGACGTAGCTTCTTTTACTTGGTCGAACCATCGTGTTGGCAACCGGCCTCGTGCTCTCTTTCCTTCGGTATTGCCAACAATAGCCAGCTTTTCCAAGGCCTAGGCCTAGGGTTTTTGGACTATCTCGCCTTTGCATTATGTGGCCTTAATGGATCAAAATACGCTTTAGGCAAACTGTAGACAATCCGGTCTTGATGTCGAGTTGGGAAAGAATAGACACATTTGTGCGTTCGGCTGTCCGTGGAATTCGGAGCATCCGCCTCCAGAACCACATTTCGAAAGCTTCTATCCTCTGTCTTTCTCTTGCTTGGATTGTCCACGTCTCAACTCCATATAGGAAAATCGGGAAAAGTAATGCTCTGATCAATCGGGCTTTGGTTTTATAATACTTGTGATTTTACACGGTACTGTTATAGTCATTTCATACAACTATCAAACAAAGACAGTTGTGATTTGAATATACGGACAATTTAAGTTGGTAGCTTTGCAATCAGTTTCCATTATTGTACATTGAAAATTACTAGTACGTAACTAAAAGAAGTTTAACAAGAAATAATTTTACCGGTTAAGGACCGCGTTCGCCCGTAGGGGTCGGTTTCTGCGCCATTCCGTTAAGGACCGACGTCTCCTCCGGGCGACGGCGCGCGTTGCCAATAGGATACACCATTAAAATATTATTTTTGCGTAAATTACGGAACTTAGTCGATTGCTAATATTTTTCCTACACTGGCAAGAATATTTGTAAGCCATAGACGATAAAAGTTACTAAAAACTTCGTGCCCACTCCCTCCGTGTGATTACTTGTGTATTCATGATATTATTACCAAAATTTTGCGTAAATCAATTCATTACTTTTGCCAGAAACTAACATAATACATTAACAAATTGGCTTACGGCCAGTTCTCTATTTTCAATAGGATGTTTACAATAATAACTAAACGTATGAGTGTTATGGATATTATCATAAGTGGCCCCCGTTGTTCAAACACTCGAATCTGTTTACAGATTGTAAAATGACGCAATAGAAACGAAGCTATTGCAGTTTTTGTGTGCGAGGTCAACCCGTGTCAGATTACATCGCGATAAGCCACACGTGTTTGTCTTTGACGGATGGTCGCACGCTTTTTTGCAGTACTTAAAAGGTTAATTAATAATGATTAGTTTACCTTCAGCAGTGTCTCCCACGTCGACAACAGTGACTATGTTACTATGGTTTCTGCCCAAATACTCGAACCATCCGTAGATATCATCAATAGTTTGATAGTTGGTCCAAACCAGTTCATGGCTGGTATCACGTCTTTTTCTGCTATATAGTTGGGCGTCAAATGCTCTAAAACATTTAAATTGAATTAGAAAACGATCTAGTAAGATAGGTGGATATAGTTTTCAACTGCTCTTCTGTTTTTCTTATTTGATACAATATTAGCAGCAGTTTTGAAGTTAGGGAATATAAAAATATCGATTCAAGATTATCTACAGCATGTAACAAAAAAGTGTAGTCATATTTAAGAGGGGTACAGACTACAAACTGGACAATTTTCTCAATTGGACCAAAATCGTGATCGTGAAAAAATCATTAACTGTCCCATATAAATCTTCAATACCTACCAACTCGACCCAAGTTATAGGATGGCTGTCAGCAGTGATAGTGTTGTGACCTTCGAACTGCCAAGTGATAAGTCTCGAGTTCGAACCCAAAACATGCACCTCTGACTTTTCGGATTCATGTGCGTATTGTATAATTATTACTTGCTTCAAAAACGGTGAAGGAAAACATCGTAAGGAAACCCGCATGCCTGTTATGACCTGTTATGGGCGGCATAAAAACTCTGAAACCAGGTTAGTCGCTAAACAAACAAAAAAAAAATAGTGGCACTCCGGGAGTGCCGACAGAAGTGAAAACTTGAACAAGATTGCCTTGGTGGAAGAAAAATACTTGTATAGAACATTGGTCCGTAACCTTATCTAAATAAAGAGCAAAATCGCGTTTATAAAAAAAAATACTTCCAGTACATTTAAAGTAAAAAATACTTGCATAGAACATTGATCCGTAACCTTATATCAATAAAGAGCAAAATCGCGTTTACAAAAATGAGGTGTCGGTAACGGTGTCGCGAGTTCAATTGTTTTTTCCCATCTCAAAAATGCCCAACGCGCCTAAAGAAGTTTTCACTTAAGAAAAAAAAGAAGAAGATAGGACGGCTGATTACTTTTTCTCCATGGAGAAAGTTGTTTAGTTCGATAGTCTGTACCCTCCACCCTTAAATATGATCACACCTTTCTGATACACGCTGTATATCAGATTCTGCAAGATCGCATTTGTAACAATACAATAAAACATAAAGAAGAAGTAAAATAATCTTACGAGAGTAAACCTTTGATATACTATCTAATTAAATTAACAAAAATGTTTACTACTTATTTGAAAGATTACATTAATATAGATTTTAGAAATTCGTGAATTCTTCAGTCAACATTGATGTAAAACTTTCACATTTAAGGTTTTGTTTGAATAAAGTGAATGAACAAAAATTCTCAGAAAATGGAAGCAAATCTGAATAACAACATCCAAAATAGTGATCTCTTTGCTTAAAATTAAAGTTCAAAATCAAAACAAGTTTACTAAATACAAATATACATATGATAAAATTATTGAAGGTTAGGTAATACTCACTCTTGAATATTCTTCAACATAAGTTCAGAATGAATGCTGCGTTTCTTCAATGAATGTTCAAATTCTTCTCTCAATTCTGGTGGAGACACCACACTTACACTTTCCCCGACATGACTAGGAGGCTTCCAGAAGTCCAGCATTTCATTCTTCTCCATCAACTTATTAAGAAACTTCAAATCTTCTTCATTCTCCGGATGCACGTTGTATAACGCAAAATTATCATATCTTACTTTTTCTGCGGAAACTATTACTACTAAAACACTAAATAAAATCAGTTTCAAAATCATTTTTAATTATGTCCTATTAAAACTACGCGTGAACTGAAAGAATTTCATTTAGAAATCAATTATAATCGTCATTATATTTAATTCTATAATCTCTTTATTTTCAATTATCATCGTATTGTATTGAAATAAGATTCAATTTTGTTTGATCTTCATGATAAACTAGCGTAATTGATAAGTAGGTATGCCTAAATATCTTATCGTTATTTAATCGCTTTTGAAACGATAGTTTAATCTGATTAACATTGATATACATAATTGAGTAGCACGAGTCCTAAGATTATTACATATTTTATTTAGTTCAAGCAAATAAATAATAGATGTCATGGTAATTAGCACACTACTTGACGAAAACTCTTATTTATTTACTTGATAATAAACTGAATGGCTGGAGAAGTCGAGGGCGACACAACCTCAGATGGTTGAATGGCGTAGTCCAAGATTTTGGATTGGAGAGAAAAAGAAAAATAGGTCACGTTGGAGAAATATACTTGACCAGGTTTAGACCCACCCGCAGCCTTAGATGATGATGATGATAATTCAAAAGAAAAATCCACAGAACTTGGGACCTTCCGGTGCATTGAAAATGGCACTTAAAAATCATCTCTGATTTTTGGGTAAACATCGACCCTTAATTATAAATCGAAACCAGAATGGTATAATTTTGAAGCCCTTTAAATTCTCCAGGATAATAATTGTTTTAATTTTTTCGATATCTCTTTTCGTTTGTGAGAAGTTTAAGATTCATTGAAAAAGTCTCAAACAAAACGGAAAAAATTGGCGTTTTTTGTGAATAAAAAAATAACAATATTTTACAAAAAAAAATGCCCTTTCAGTAACGCATCTTTTGACACCATTTCAAGTGGCATTTATGAAACGTCACAAGCTAGGTGCACGGTTCCAATTAGTCGTTCCTATGGAGAAGAGCCGGCAAGAAACTCCACGGTGGTTCTTTAAAAAAACATCATTGCCTGTTGCAATTTTTTAATATTTCAATATTAATAAATGTAAGAAGAGTTCGTGGCTATGTAATAACAGCCGCACGGGTCGATCCACCAGGTTAAGCTTCGCTTGCCAGGGTTGGTCCGTGGATGGGTGACCATTTTTACATACCGAGACTTCGCCTCAGAAAACACGTTAGACCGTTGGTCCCGGCTGTCATTCGCGGATCTTTGACAGTCTTTACGGGTCGTCAGAAGCCCGAAAGTCTGACAACCAGTCTTACCACGGGGTAAAAAAAACGGTGGAATTTGAAAATCTATAAACGGTTACACCATCTGTCCTACGAAAAAAAAAATTTGATACTTTGTTTGTCTTTTTGTTTTTGATAGATTATTTTGTTTATATTCTGATTTATTCCTGGTAAAGAATAGTAACTTTAGCACGATGGAGTGTGGATTTGATACAGTTTTGTCATCGTATGGAGGTAGAGCATAGGTACGATATAGTCACATAATCTATTAAGCAAAATCAAAAGGCAAAATATCAAAATCATTAGATCTACTTACACGTCAACTTTTCGATATCTTGTAAACATTGTCGTTTTTGGTTAAGGACGACATCGTGCTGTTCCTTCACATCTTGAAATTTACATTACTATTACCATTTGTATTACCCAGTTACTGGGTTGTATAGGTCAGATAGGCAGTTGCTCCATGCAAAATACTGGTATTCAACTGCATCCGGTTAGACTGTAAGCCGACTCCAACATAGTTGGGAAAAGGCTAGGCAGATGATGATTAATAAATATAAGAGGACAGTGTATGCCAAAATTACATCTTAATACTATTTTGAAATAACAAAATATAACTAGGCTTTTGCCCAGGAGAGGGGCAGAAAAATATAGCAAAAATAAATAAAAAACTCCTAACTCAATGTCATTTTCAGTCTCATAACAGGTCTACAGCTGGATATAGACCTATCCAATCCCCTATGGCATTTTATTCCTCTGCTATACACCCATCCAGAACAAAAGCCCACCACCCATTAAATGAATCCAGAACATGGCATAGGACAAAATGCCGGGATTTCCATACGATTCCAAATTGTCCGCGGGACAAATTGTCCATCGTCTGCTCAGCGCCTATTAAGTCTTTCTACGTCCTTCTATAAACTCCAACATTAAAGCAGTCTCAACGACCTCTAAATTACCAGACAAACTACAAAACGCACATTTATTTACTCCAAAATTAACACTTCATAAAATAATGCGACATAAAGTTGCACACGAGCGACTGCTACATGGCGTGGTCATCGCTAATTGTGATTAATGGTCGCTCCGCTGTCGACGTCATTTGTCTTCGAGCGTCGCACCGGGCAGTATACGTTCTACTGTGCAAGTTTGTGACAGTGCAGACGGGCGACTAAGTGACGTTTTGTTTAATGTGAATTTAAATTGTTTGGATTTTTGTAGGTAAAACTTGAAAGTTATGGTTTGTGGGTGTTATGGCTTGTTTTGATACAAATACCTGAATTTATATTCTTTTTATTTTTGATACAGTGTACAGCGGTGACATGTTATGCTATATTGAGGATGCGGTTGGCAATTTTTATCGCTTGTTCTTTTTGTCACGAATAATATGAGAAAGACTTAGATTATCCGCTGGAGGAACAGTTTTATGTCGCCGTTGACCTCAAAATCTCATATCAATAACACTTTTGCTTAATCCTGTTATAACCCGCCTTAGTAAAGAAACAAATAAAACATGAAGCTTGTCATGCCCTTTCATACGCGCAGTATAATTTGCGAGTGAGAGGGAACGATAAGCGCCGCCATTTTTAATTCGTTTCTTTATTGTTTCTGGATATATGGCTTTCTAGCAGAGGCGAAACTTCAAAACGAAATCAAATTCAAGTGAATCCTAGACTAGACTTAAAATTATTCATCTCAACAAGGTGTTGAAACCCAATCGCTCGTCTATCCCACTCAACCGCAATGAAGTTAAATCCACCGCTTAAACCGCGTAATTATTGCACGCTCGATCTGACGGTTGAAACTAAAGTGTTTTGTACACGAAGCAAATGAACTAAAACCCGTTTTAGAATCGAATTAAACATCGCTATGTAATGCTGTGGTTACTGTTGTAATAATTTCGAGCTACGACGCCTACGGTGGAGGATTGTGGGTAGATCATTAAGTCGTTGCGAAATGGAGTGAAATCATACTGAGATTTTAAGTGAGTGTTAACTTTATTTTTCGGTTTTAATATCTAAATCAGAAAAGTTTGTCGCATTTTGAAATAAATTCTTAGAACCTCTAAAATCGATTGAAGTGACAATCTGTATTCTGAGTTAATAGCGTTTATTCTGAAAGTGGGCAACGTCGCAAATAGATGTCTAATATTTCGCTGTTTTGATTAATTTGGCAATATAACTGTATGGAAATAAGAAATGTGGTCTAACTAGTTCCCTAGAATATTAATAATGAATTGCAATTATAACACTGAATTTGATGGTGTAACAATTTTAGGTGTAAAAAAGACATTTGGAAAGTTCCCAAACACTTTTTTTACATCTAAAACTAAATATTCGGTATTACGATATTAATTATTGTTATGTTTTAGTTCCTGAGTTAGCCACATTTCTTAATTCCACACACTAATATTGCTAAATTAATCAAAACAGGTAAATATTTGTCAGACGACAGATATTTTACGAAGTAGTCCACTTAGAGCACCCGTCCGAATAGCACCTGCGCGAATAGCACCTAGCCTAGTCCACGAAGAGCACCCAGGTGCTCTTCGTGGTTTAAAATTTACTTTTTAATTTTTGTCCAGGAAGAGCACCTACGACTCAGCAGCCTACTGCTGGGATGTATTTGTTTTACAGGACGTTATTAAATGAAAGATATCGTTATATCACTAAAATGTTTATTAATTACACATACATACATATGAAATTTGTCTAGGCGACACTTAAAAATGAAAAATAATGAAATTTACTGACAATAATTATTACTAGTAGGCTAGGTGCTATTCACGCAGGTGCTATTCGGACGGGTGCTCTAAGTCGACTACTTCTATTTTACGTCTTTGCGAACTTTTAGGAGGTGTAAAAATATTTACCTAATAATAATTTGGAACAACATTTTTGATTTTAAGTAGCATGTACCAGTGCGTAGGTTGATTTATGGACTACTTATGTGACAGAGTAGGAGCATGTATGCAGTGACATTTATCACTTTTTCTTATAAAGATAATACTCTTACTCTTATCATAAACTCTTTCCCAGTCCAAAACCCAGAGGCAGACCAAAATAAGGTGGAAAGCTGTAGTGCTAAAGAACATGAAAGAGTGTCAGGTATCCGAAGACGATGTCGAGGAAAGAGCAAAGTTGAAGAGAAAGACTATGAAGGCTGACTCCACCACTATGTGGGATACATAGCCAGAAAGAGAGAGAGAGAGAGAGAGAGAGAGAGAGAGAGTAATAAAGATAATACTGTAATCTGATAATCTAGGATTGGTCCGTGGATGGGTAACCATTTCTACATACCGAAACTCCTCCGTGCCTCGGAAAGCACATTAAGCCGTTGGTCCCGGCTGTCATTCGTGGATCTTTGACAGTCGTTACGGGTCATCAGAAGCCCGAAAGTCTGAGAACCAGTCAACCAAGGGGTATCGTATTACCTAGTTACTTGGTTGTGGAGGTCAGATAGGCAGTCGCTTCATGTAAAGTACTGGTATTCAGCTGCATCCGGTAAGACTGGAAGCCGACCCCAACATAGTTGGGAAAAGGCGAGGCTCCTCTATTCTCTTCGATCTGACGATCTCGTTTAGTTTCAAATAAGATTCTTTTATCAACCACATTATTAAATTCATATTTTTATACACAATAACTTTATTTATAGAAATAATTTTCACGAACAAACTTTCTTTACAAGATTTATAACAGAGGGCTGAGGCTCAAAAGGTTTTATAGTTCTCAATATTTATGAGAGTTTCTGAACTGTTTTACGTGATAATTAATTTAATGGAAGTTCTTGTTGACCTCAATGTCGTGATTTCAATAATTTGGTTTTTAAAACAGTCTGAGATACAAAATGGATTATTCATTCAACGAAAGATTTACATAAAAAATGTTTGAGATGTAACTGATGATATCAGAATCTGTACTTAAATTGTGATGAATCTGTTTTGAGATATTAATTTGCTGGATAACATGCTCGTTTACTTTTAATTTTTCATCATTATTTCGTGTTGCATTATCTGTACTTAAATACATCTATAATCTGTAATACCTTGGCTGTCATCAATTTTCAAAGTATTTTTAACCGAGTTTAAAAAAAGGAGGAGGTTCTCAGTTCGTCGGAATCTTTTATTTTATTTTTATGTATGTTCCCCGATTAATCAAAGACGGCTGAACTGATTTGGAAAAAAGTTATTTTTTTTATTTGAAAGGGTATACTTTCAAGTTAGTCGTATTGTCATTTGGTCACGATCTGATGATGGGATCTTGGAGAAATCTAGGGAACTCTTCAAATATTATAAGCACACCTATAGCGATTTGGGTATTTTTATAGTAACTCGTGCATTTGCTCTCGGAAAGCACCATTTGGTAAAGTGGAACTGATAATGAAGGACACAGATGGCCACAGGAACTACTCAATAATATATTCACGGGTTGCGATTCGTTTACTTTAATATGGTTGGTAAGCAATTGATGCTTGTCACAATTCATTTGGGACAGTGGAGCTGATGGTGAAGTACTCCTCAACAATTAAAGTCCCTGCATCGGGAATAGCAATGTTTTGTCAAAGGTGATGAGCACTTGAAATTAGGCTATTGTAACTTAGATAAATTACAAACCAACCGACAAAAAAGTGAAAAATAAAAACTTGTTTACAAAAAATCACAAACTACAAAACTTCCAAACTAAAAAGTGAAAAATAACTTTAATCAAAAAAAAGTAAAATACTCCTCCAAAGAAACCGACTTCCGAAATTAAAGTTATTTTTACTTATTGTTTGGAAGTTGATTGTATTTTTATAAAAAGTTTTATTAGTATGAATTTTGATAAGAGTAGGGGAAAACCAAGGAAACGATGGATGGACTGTGTAAAAAGTGATTATGGCTAGAAAGGGGGTGAGCCGAGAGGACGACTAATGGAGAAGTATGGAAGAAACAGACATGTTGCGAAGACCCCAAAAAAATTAGGATGGGGGAAAGAGAATGATGATGAATAATGATGTTTTTATAAGCAGTCACCTTTTATAGTTTTGCTAGGTTCCACAAGGAGTAATTGAAATAATTGAAATAACTGAAAATCTCATAAGAGGGCGCCCAATGGTCCACTAGCGCCACTCAGGTATTAGAAAATTCTAGACACACTTACCGAAGGTCCTTATTAGCCGTTATTCATAATTCCTTCTCAGTGACGAAATAATTTTTTTCTAGTGAAAACTTCTTTGGGCGCGTTGGGCATTTTTGAGATGGGACTAAACCATTGATTTCGCGACACTGTTATGACACCAGCTTTTGACCATTAAAAAGACACCAGCGCGTTGATTACCACGATGCTTGCAGCAAAAGACAACGCGTTGATTACCGCGGTGCCGATTTTTTTTCAAGTTTTCACTTCTGTCGGCACTCCCGGAGTGCCACTGTTTTTTATAAAGGGGTGGGTTAGTGGACCATTGGGCGCCCTCTTTAGGGTTAATTGTACTTATCATTATGCTAGTGATAGCATAGTGGTGTGACCGTCAGACTGCCAAGTCATAGGTCTCGAGTTCGAACCCAAGGCATGCACCTTTGACTTTTCAGATTCATGTGCTTATTTTATAATTATCACTTGCTTCAAAAACGGTGAAGGAAAATATCGTGAGGAAACCGGCATGCCTGAGAGATATTTCTCGACGGCAGGTGAAGCCAAGTCAGAGGCCCATGGACGGCTTTAAAACTCTGACACCAGGTTAGTCACTAATCGCACGAAAAGAAGAAACATTATGCTATTGGACTAACCCAGAAATTAAGGAAAAAATCAGCTGCTCCATACATCTATGTTCGCATAACTCTTCAAAATTAAGGGAACAGCTGTTTTTATTTATCCCATAGTACTTGTTGTTCTTATGAGGAGCTCGTGACTAAGTACTAATAACCGCACAGGTCGATCCATCAGGTTAAGCTACGCTTGCCGGGGTTGGTCCGTGGATGGGTCTCATTTCTCATTCAGTCATTCGTCATTCTCATATCTCATATAGTCATTTCTACATACCGAGACTCCTCCGCGCCTCGGAAAGCACATTAAGCCGTTGGTCCCGGCTATCATTCGTGGATCTTTGACAGTCGTTACGGGTCATCAGAAACCCGAAAGTCTGACAACCAGTCTTACCAAGGGGTATCGTATTACCTAGTTACTGGGTTGTGGAGGTCAGATAAGCAGTCGCTCCACGTAAAATACTGGTATTCAGCTGCATCCAGATAAGCTGGAAGCCGACCCTAACATAGTTGGGAAAAGGCTAGGCAGATTCAGTACTTCTTGTTACCCCATAACTCAGACCAAATAAACAAAGACATAGCGTTGTCATGGGTGACATGAAGCCGGTTTTGTAAACATGTGTATGCACTAAGTGGGGTGTAGTTTGATTGTAGATGGTTGTAAATTTGTGCGTGTGAGTGTGTATGCACAGAGCGCAGGTGTAGTTTAGGCTTCACTGTATTGTTTGCAGTGGTATGTTTGGTTTTTATTTGGTCTGAGCCCCTCAGCTATTTCAATTAAACTTTTTTTATTCTACCGACAGTTACATGAAAACTTCACAGTACTATAATATTATCCGAACTAGCTCTAATTACAAATTCTAGTAACTGCGAACTAACTCCGTAAATAGTCTGCCTCCATATAAATTATTTAGTCGCACATTTATTTCCATCACACGCCACGTCCAAACCAGAATATGTAAAACAATGACATAGACTTGAAGTGTAAATTACATAGTACATTTATCAGCAACGTCTCTGCCTGCCACAATAATACGGTTGACTTCATCTTCTAATAATTCTCTTTGTCTTGTTTGGTCGGCGTTTGCCGTTTTTTCTTGTGGTTTAAGTTGTGAACTTTTAACACTATTAAAATGTTGTCATTTTAATTTGGAAAAGTTCTCTTGTTTTCTGTTAAGTCAACCTCATATTTGTTTTAGCACTTTTGCCAATTCCCAATAGAGTCCACGCCACCACTGAAGTCTGGCGGAAAAGTTGTAGAACTGATTTTTTTCAATGTAAATTTAATGATATATACACTGGCACCACGTCTATCGGACTTGAATGGTGGCACGGACTCAATTTAAACTTCACTACGGTTGAAACTATCTAACTGTCACATAAACAAATAGACCTTGTAATTTTATGACGTTCAAGTTTATTCAACTTTAGGGTGATAAAGCAATTACGAGGTCGACTTTACCTATTTGATCAATTCAATATTAATTGTTGAGATTGCAAAGAATTACATTAGTATTTCGATTTATATACTTCCTTTAGTATTAATTGAATAATTTGTCTACCTAGCAGGGTTAACTAAATTCGCATTAATAAACCCTTTGTTCCTCATAATAATATCATCATCATCATGATCCTATTGGAACGAAGTTCTTTAACGCAACTTTCAGAAATCGTCACGCTAAAAAGTGAAACCGTTAAAGTCGATAATGGGGTTGAAACGTAAATCCAAGACGGCGGCTGCAAAAATTTTCGCCATGAGTGATGTTTTCATAGTTTTTGAGGGTGCTAAAGCCGATAATGAGGTCAAAATGCAAATCCAAGATGGCAGCTGCGAAAGTTTTCAAATTTTTCGTCAAGGGTGTCGTTTTCTTAGTTTTCGAGGGCGCTAAAGCCGATATGTTCGTTCCTGACGGTGGTACCCCGACCGCACACGGTTTTATCTGTTCGTCGTCAACGATTGGACATAAGCCTCCTCCTCGTTTCAGCAGCCCTCATTCGACTGTATTCGTGATTCTCCACGCGATTTGCTGCACTTTTAGCGCGTGGCAAAAATCGGAACTAAGGCCGCCATCTTGTTTTTTTCAATAAATTTCACAAAGCAGTTTTAAAAATGTTTACCAACAGCGCCTCCTTGTCAATGTCATTCGAGCACCAAAAGAAAATTGTAGCACATAAGCTGACCTACTGACCTTACCCGCTCCCGCTTCTTCCTTCCACCAGCCTCCATCACCGTACATCACGACATGTCGTTAGGGGCAGGAGGTGGCCCAATAAATCAGGGGACGTCGTCTGTACCATCCGCTTGCACTCACTAATGCGAGTCCGTGTAATGAATGAGATCAGATCTCTGATTGTCGGTTTTTAGATTTTATAGCCTTTGTTATATTTGCGGACGTTATGCTAAGGTTGGATTGCCAGCCAGTTAAATGGTTTTGGAAGAGGCGTCTTAGAAGATATGCAAAGGTGTCTGCCTAAATGTCATTTTGTTTTGTATACAGGGTGGCGATTTAGTCACCTACATCCGTCAAGCGGGTGTCTACCCGCCATACTAAACAATTTCATCCGATTCGTGAAAAAAGCGAAAGGTCACTCATTTACTTGCTGACTAAACAGATAAATAAAATTATCATTGCAGTCGGGGGACGTCTTAGATTAAAAAATGTTCCACTCAACCACACAACGGTCCCCCGACTGCAATGACAATTTTATTTGAAAGAAGAAGAAAGAAAGAAGAAAAAAAAAACGTTTATTTGCGGTAAACATGACGCAAGAAAAAAATATTACATTACAAAAATGAGAAAAAGTTGGGGGAAGTATGCGTCACATCCACACAAATCGGCTATCGCTCAGCATTATGCTACGACCCTGTGCAAGACAGAGCCCCAGCGCTGGTTTTCAGCGACAGCCGGCGCCAACGTAATGACGTCGACCGGTGCAGCAAACAAATATTAAGACGCTGTACCAGTACAGCGTACTTAAAGAAAAATAATTTAGATGCAACTAAATACACAACTGATATAACTGATATACTAAATAGATATAAAAGATAAAAAATAAATAGACATACTTTATTATATGTTACGAGAATATCATCCTCAAAAAACGTTTTACGTTTTTCATTTATCTGTTTAGTCTGAGAGTAAATGAGTGACCTTTCGCTTTGTATATACTAATACAACTTGTTTATAACTTTTTAGTTCGTTTTTTGGCCGGGCAGTTAAGTTTTTTAATTATTTATTTTCGTATAAATGGAGCGCAGCATAATAGGTGTCAAACGAACAGACCACGTTAGAAACGCCATCCTGCGCTCCATAACTCAAGTAGCGGATGTTGGAGAAAAAACAGCCAGGCTGAAGTGGGAGTGGGCCGGCCACGTCGCACGAATGCACCCGGAGAGATGGGCAAAGATCGTCACTCACTGGACGCCTGAAGGAGGACAACGCCGTCGAGGTAGACCGCGGCGAAGGTGGTGTGACGATCTAGTTATGTTTGCGGGGCCAACATGGCCTGAAATCGCACAAAGCAGAGAGATTTGGAAGGAAATAGGGGAGGCCTTTGCCCAGCAGTAGGACACAATAGGCTAACAAAAAAAACAAAAAAATATTTTCGTAACTAAATAAGTTTCATAGCGAAAGTTGTAAATGTAGGTGTTTAAATCACCATCGCCACAATGTATAATATTATTCAGCTATTCAATTTAGTTCCTAGTGTAAATAGTTAGCTGTATAATAATTGACTACTGTACAAAGGTTAGTTAATAGCCAACTTGGTATGCATAATTTTATGGTCATGACTTTCATTGATTTTAATGGCGTAATGAAGGAACAAATAAAAACTTTTTACAAAAAATAAAAACAACCGACTTAAAAAAAAACACTACAAAGTGAAAAATAACTTTAATTTCGGAAGTCGGTGTCTTTGGTTTTTAATTTTCGTTCTTTGTCACCGACTTCCGAAATTAAAGTTATTTTTCACTTTGTAGTGTTTTTTTTTGAAATTGGTTGTTTTTTTTTTGTAAAAAGTTTTTATTTTTCATTTTTTAGTTGTGATACCTACCCCACACAAATTCGAATACCACTACCTGCTATGTAAATAACATTGACAGAAAGTTATCATAATATCATCCACATACTAAGTGAGGAAAAAATACGTATTATTGAAGCTAACTCAAAAACTACCCAAGCTAAGTTAATAAAATTTATATGAGACCACCTCTGAAGTATGATCTACCAAACAAAAGAAAAACCATCAAAATCAATTCATAATTGACGGAGTAATCGCGTAACAAACATACAAAAGAAAAAAAAACAACATACAGTCGAATTGAGAACCTCCTCCTTTTGGAAGTCGGTTAAAAAGTATAAAAACATCACAACATCTTAACTATTAAAGAGTTTCTTGATTACAATTAAGTGTCGGTAATGTTCACTATTTTGAATTCTTGTTCTAATAATGGTTTTTCTTTTCAGCGTTAAGCTAAGCTGCATCAAATTACCAACAAAATTGCATCCAGCGAACGATTTAAAAGTTGTCTGTTACCGGTTTTCATCCCAAGCACCACAATAACCCAATTCTCCAGCTGGCTCCAGCAATTAGAGCAGGTCAACAAACAACACGTTTCGTTTTTTAGCACAACTCGAAAACGAAAAACTGCCAATTTGCAAGCGAAAAAGTCGCCAATAAATTTATTTAATCCCAAACTCGACACACGGAGTATCAACGCGTAAAACTAATAAATCTATTAAACTGAACAAATACAAAGTATTGGGATCCCAATTATAGTCACTGGCAGAATGCCAGATGATGACCGGAACAGAGCATACTGCATAGCAATTGGTCGAATTAAGCGGGAGTTAGATTGATGTCCTGCGGTGGCTACGTAAAACCTTAATGCATTTGTTACAATGAAAAGTGTGAAGCCGCTTTTCATTATGCAATGACTCTGAAAAACTATACGTTCAATTACGAAATTGCAAATTATCTACACATAGTGATGGACGATTTCAGTTGACCAGGGCCAAGATTATAAAACTGTTACTAAAATGGCCGTATTCTGAAACAATTGAAATGCTTTATTGCTAGACTGACTTCAAGTTAACACCATTGTTAACAGCATTAACTTTTAAATTAAAACTTGTTTGCCTTTATAATTGAAAATCATATACAAGTAGATAACACCCCGAGCATAATCTCTATTCATACTCCAAAAAGAAAACAAGTGAAATGCTTTTAGTGCTAACATAATTCCGGACTAGCTGCACAAAGCAGACAAGTACAGAAGTTTAACTCCATACAACAGGCGAAAACAGTCGCACGCGCATACATACGCGCGAGTGTAATCACCAGCCAATACAAAATTAAACTAGTTGCTAATTTAATTATATAATTTATTATTTTTAGAACATAAATTTTACATTCTGCGATTACTTGAACATTAGTATTATTTGTAAAATGTTTAGGAATATCGTATACTTTTACAATGTTTATAAATATCCATCACATAATTAATTTACACGTCATTGCTATTTTTAATCATTTTTACCTGTTGTGGTATAGTAATCTTATTCCAGGAGCGTCCTCTTCAAATAAATAATTATAATTTATTATAAAATTAATGTAGACATAATACTGTAAAAAAATTTAAAAGAGTAACAGTGGAGTTTCTTGCCCATTCTTCTCCATAAAAAAACTACTTTTTGGAAGGGACGATTAGAATCTATTCTATTTTTTGTAAATTTTGACGTTCAAAAGTGTATTTTATGTGCCTATTTGAAATAAATTTTATTTGACTTTGACTTTATAACTTTCCCACTGGTGGGACATAGATCTCTTTGTGGAAGGGAGTGGGCCGTAATTCACCACGAGACACCGTGCGTGTTGGTGGATGTCACATGTCCTCGAATTTTTAATTTTAGTACTTGACGATTTTCTCTCGATCTTTTCTTTCACCGTTTTGAGAGCAGCGGTGATGAAATAAATTAGATAAAGTAATGTGCCTGCCTAGATTCGATACCATTTGGTCATCATTGCTCCCTTAAATAGCTATCTCAAATAAGTGCCAGTCGTGAGTGCGCTTGCACTCGCTGTATGTAAAGTATGTCTGTCTATGTGTGCGTGCGTTTTCGCTCGTTGTATGGAGCGGATCTTCTGTACTTATCTATTTTGTGCTAGCTGTCTGACCCAGATTTGAAAGAGAGAAAAAATACATGACTGCGTTTCCTTTGTGTACATCAGTGTTGCGAGAACAATATCGACAATATACTGATGAAAAGTTCCGTGTCAGAAATTGCAAATTTTGCGGCAGTTGATTTCATTTTCTATTTTCGCCAGTTATTTTATCTATGACGTTCGAAATGGTGAATAGGAATAATAATTATTTGTCTGATGACCGTTTGTTGAAATGTTTCTTTCTTTGGAAGCTTGTTTAGTGATAATTTTATAATTAACTTGATTAGAAAGTAAAATGAGCAAAATCCACATGAATATTTTCAGATTTTATTTTTGTGTCTCACCTTGTCAAAACGTGCTTCGGAAAACCGTTGGTCCCGACTGTCGTTCATGAATCTTTGACAGCCGTTACGGGTCGTCAGAAGCCCGAAAGTCTGATAACCAGTCTTACCAAGGGTTATCGTATTATCCAGTTACTGAATTGTGGAGGTCAGATAGGCAGTCACTCCATGTAAAATACTGGTATTCAGCTGCATCTGATTAGACTAAAAACCGACCCCGACATAGTTGGGAAAAGGCTAGGCAGATTGATACCAATAAAAGTTATAAAATATTTTGTTATGCAATTTGGAATTTAGTCATAATTTCGCTAAAAACTAAAAACAGGCTTAGTTGCAGAATGCATTAGACCAACTTCCCCGTGGCCGCAAAATTATATAGTAAAAGATGCGATAATATCCCCAAACTTATACTTGACATGTGTTTCACCCCATCAAGAATCCTCAATACTTAATACTTTATTTGCTTTCCACAATGTGCACTTAGGAGGTAACTCAAACTTATATGAGATCATTGTGAACCCTGTTGGGCACAGCTAAATGATAAGAGAGAGGAAGTTTTTCAAACTTAGCTTATCAATCTTCTGAACTAAATCCTCAGAAAATGTTGACTAGTCAAATATTTCAAAACAGCTGACAGACTCTTGTTGCCAGATTACAATCAAAACCGCATTTTTTTTTTCCTTTTTCACAATTAGATCCTGCAATAACGTCACAGATGGTGCAAAATTCATGACCTCAAAGTGGTCTCTGTTTACTGAAACTGCGGTCTAAGGGTCTTGGCAGCATTCCAAGCCAGGATTAATTAATTGGGACACAGAGACACTTCCGTGCCGTCTTAGTGCCATTTAAGGAGTTTAATTTTTAAGTGCATTAAGACTATCCGTTCTTGGTCTTGCAGTTGTTTTCGAAAGAAGATCGTAACTGATATAGTTGGATCTAACTCAAACTCAAAGCATTAATTGAAATTAAAACAATCAAAGATACTTTTGAATTGTCAAGGGGTCGGTCAGTAAGAAAAATTAAACTATTTGATAGTTGAAGCGATTTTATGATAAGAGATTATCTTCAGTACGAGCACGTTTCCCCATCACAGAAAAATTCAGATAAAAAATTCCAACTTTGAAAACTAACTTCACCAATTAATATTTCCTATAACAGTTGGAAAACAATTTTAATTGAGACGTCGAAGTTAGAAATAATTTCCATTTCATCTTCTCATTAGCGAACGGTGCAACTTTCCAATTTTGTTATTAAATCAACTTAGTTTGTTAGCCTGCTTACATTACAAGCGTGTTTGTTATCTAAGTTTAAAATTCAAGAGGAAAAATTCGGAATAATTAACGAGCGTCCATTGTTTTTATGATCTTTGAACAAAAAGTGAAGTTGTTTTGGAGATTATTACTCGTAACTCTTTTAAGGTCTCTGCTTTTAATAGAAAGAGTCAGTTGAATAGATCACAAGATTTAAATAAATGTGTAGGAAAACCAAAATATTTCTTGTTATTTAGGTACATTGTTTTTTTTTTTGGAGATGGTGGAGACGGTGCATAAGCAGTTGATCAAAACACACTCAACGCTTGCATTCTTAATTTTTTTTTATAAAGTTTGACAGATTGTGATATTTTTATTCACATTACAATAACTATTAGCTAATAAGTTATTTTATACAATTACTAGCTGACCCCGGCAAACGTTGTTTTGCCAATTATTTGTTTGGGGTGGACAACCCTTATCACTTAGGGGTATGAAAAATAGATAGTAGCTGATTCTCAGACCTACTGAATATGCATATAAAATTTGGTAAAAATCAGTAAAGCCGTTTTGGAGGAGTAAGGTAACTAACATTGTGACACGAGAATTTTATATATAAGAAGAAGATTAAATTGCCAAGTAACTATAAAATTAAAAAATCCTCGAATAACGTCTTTCTTATTCACTTTAAGTTAAGGGGCAGACACTTGATTCACGTGTTCTTTATAACAGTCAGCACTGCAGCTTCAAATAAATTCCTATTCTTACTCCAAATACAAAATTCAAGTAAGTAGGTTAAATAAAACGATGGACTTAATACACTACTGTCCCGGTTCCAACACTGTACAAAGACGTTTGGAGTACCAGGAGGACCACTCGGGCTTTGGCAAGGATCCCGTAGTGTCTTTAAATTTTCTGCTTAATCCACAGCATTTTCGAGTGATTATTAAAGTTAACGAGATTCTGTGCAGTTCTGTTCTGGCTTTGTTTCACACTGGTGTAGTTTTTTGTGGTTATTTTGTGGCTTTAGGATCTATGCTTTTATACTAGAGGTAAAATTTGTTTGTTTGTAAGTTTATATGTAGAGGGTAATCTCCGGAACTGTCAGTCGGATTTGAAAAATTCTTTTTGCATTGGATAGCCCAATTCTTGAGGAATGTTATAGGCGTATAAAGTCGCGGGCAGAAGCTAGCTATTAAGAGGTAAAATTGCCTCGTTGGTCTAGTGGTCGCAAGCGCTACTGCTGAGCATGAGGTCTTGGGTTCGATTCCCGGGTCGGGCAAAGTGTTATTGGGTTTTCCTATCTGAAATTTCTCAGTAGCAGCTCGGAGTCTGGATGTGTGCCCGGTTGATGGCAATAGGCTCGCCCCCTATTACATGGGACTTGAACATAACTGGCGAAATGTGGGTGTACCTGCTACAGGGACACCTCTGCCCAATCCTTCGGAGAAACAAGGCGTGATGTTATGTGTAAAATTTATGAGTTTGTTTGAATGGGGTAATCTTCGAAACTGCTGATCCAATTCTGAAAATTCTTTCAATAATGGGAAGGTAAGCTTATGACAGCGAGGTATAATGTAGGGTAAAGATCCCTGAGTGTCATAGGATATGTTTTATGTTAAACCGAGAAATTAAGTATGAATTTATACGAGGTGGCAGGGACATCGACGCGAAAACTGAAACCATAAGCAACAAAAAAATAACCTGTTTCGTAGAAAAGTGCAAATACCTACGCGGTCAAAATGTATGGGACAGCTGATTTTTTTTTTAATAACCGACGAAAAATTTCAACGCAGGGGAGTTCAGAATCATGTACTGAATCCATGATTTCAGTTTTCGCGTCGATGTCCCTGACACCCTGTATGTATTGACTATAAGAAAATCTTATATATAAAATTCTCGTGTCACAATGTTAGTTACCTTACTCCTCCGAAACGGCTTTACTGATTTTTACCAAATTTTATATGCATATTCAGTAGGTCTGAGAATCGGCTACTATCTATTTTTCATACCCCTAAGTGATAAGTGTTGTCCACCCCAAACAAATAATTGGCAAAACAACGTTTGCCGGGGTCAGCTAGTATTTTATAAATATTTTGGTCAAACCAAGACCAACGTAACCGCGTCTTTACAGTCACATTTAAAGCCGGCAAGTGAAATGAGGCGAGCATAAAATTAACAAAGCAAAACGTACTGGGACTTTGTAAGTTATTGTTATTGCTCGCTTATTTTTATTTAATTTTTTGGTTAATGTTGTCTCGATTTAATGACTTCATTGGAGATACTGATAAAATTAATCGATTCTAACTTTTAAGGTGATTTTTTTAAGGCGCGTTGGGCATTTTTGAGATGGGAAAAAACAATTGAACTCGCAACACCGTTACTGACAGCTCATTTTTGTAAACGCGATTATGCTCTTTATTTATACTACGTTACGGATCAATGTTCTATGCAAGTATTTTTACTTTAAATGTACTGGAAGTATTTTTTTTATAAACGCGATTGTGTTCTTTATTTAGATAAGGTTACGGACCAATGTTCTATACGAGTATTTTTCTTCCACCAAGGCGATCTTGTTCAAGTTTTCACTTCTGTCGGCACTCCCGGAGCGCCACTGTTGATTTTTTTTTTGCCAGTCTTTTCAAGCGGTATCGTGTTTCGCATAACAAAATTGTAAATTGTCTTTGGTATCTGGCCTTGACATAAGCAATAGACAAAATTCATCGAACTTCTTATTAGTTTTCTTATATTGAATACGAGGCTTTTGGTGAATGTGTATTTTATGATTTATGTACATTGATTTAAATAGTAAAGATACGGTCGTCCGAACGTTTGTTGGACGCAGTCGCCATACAAAAACACTAACGCCATCTATTAGAACTACTATGAACTACGATGTCAATCGGCGTGGTCTGCTCCTAGACGTAACCTTGTAAGAGCGGGTATTTTTGAGGTACAAAGAAATAAAAAACCTTTTATTTTTACCCGACTACGGCAAAGCCAAAAGGAAGGGTTATGATTTTAGCAGTCTATGTATGTATGTTTGTATGTTTATATGTTTGTATGTATGTTTGCTTTTACGTGTGTTCCACCGTAGCGCCTAAACTACTGAACCGATTTTGATGAATGAGGTATCAATAGATTCGTAATAATAGTCCGGGTGACATAGGCTATATAAATTTTCCCTAAATTTAATATGGTGGATTTTACACGTAAATTTCTAACCTCGAAAAAAATTAAAATGAGATTATCATGACATGTTTGGTACCAAAAGAAAGGTCTTGACGAGCACATTACAAATATGTAAATAATGTTATACTTTCAAAGTAAATAAATATGTTTAAATTGTTAAAAACAAGCAAAAGTGAGACTCTGCTACGTTGTATCGCAAGATGATACCAACGTGCAGTTAATCAAATCTTAATAAAAAGTAACAGTTTGTAATTCCATCCTCAATTCCTCTATGAAGAAAAATAAGTACAATAAGTATAATATTAATTATTAAATCTTTTCATTTCATCGGCTAAAACGCGCGCCGCTACAAAGTTCTGTCTCACTTTTACGCGCCTTCGCGTCGTCTTTGCCAAACGTTGAGACAAATAAGAAAAAAATTGTTTTAAATAATGTTAAAAGTTGATATAACAACATTTTTTTAACTTACCGGTGATATGAAATGTTATCATTTATTTTATTGTGCTTTTTGTCGTAGTTCACGCAACCCTTCACGACACAACTTGGCATTTTTGCTTGTAAAATTTACGACCGCTCCCGAAGACAGCCGAACGCGTTCTAGTTTACTTCGCTATAGGGAAGACCATTTTGGGACCACGTTCGAGGCGTCATTGTAACATGCGGTCCACCCAGTCCTTACGCAGTAATATATATGTCAATGTTTATGTAATATTTTTTTTTCTGTAATGTGCGTTTATTTTGTGCAGAATAAACAATTTTTCTTTCTTTCTTAATGTCTCGATCCTGAAACAACTAAAATTAGAGAAAGCACAACAACTTTCTTCAACCTGCCTGCAACGTGTCGTGAGATACTTCGGCCACATTGCTCGCAGAGGTACCAATAACATGGAACGTCTAATGGTGACTGGTAAAGTAGAGGTCAAAAGACCTAGAGGCCGAAGCCCAAAAAGGTGGTCGGGTTAAATATCCGAGCATTTGACGATACTTATCAGCGCCGATCTCCACCAAGCCACTGATCGTAACAGATGCAAAAAAACCGTTGACAATTTGGTACGGAGTCACGATTCTCAGCAGTGAGAGAGCGATTGAAAAGAACATCGTGTTTCGCAGTAACAGGGTTATGGTGGTTAGATAGGCAGTCTTCGCTCCATGTAAAATACTGGTATTCAGCGAAATCTCTGCATCCATTTGAACTGAGTGCAGACTCCAAGATAGTTAGATAGTAGACTACCCATGCCATATCGATCATCTAGTTTAGAGATTCCCAAACTTATTTTTACTGTGACGCCCTTGAGAAGTTGCCATTTTATTGCGACGCCTCTTGCAAAAAAAGTACTTACCAGTTTCAGTTCTAGCGCCTAGTAACAAGTTATCAGAAAAAATCCAAATAACAGTTATAATTTTTATTAAAAATAAGAACAAAAACAAATCATAAGAATAAAAATTAAAAGAGATATTTATTTTACTTTGTGGCTGGCTACTAATGAGAAGGATGTGCTTGCTTTTCTGAGCATAGCCTCTCAAAACGTGGCTCAAGTTTAGAAATCGCCACTTTCATCTCATACATTGAGAAAAATACATTGAGAAACTGAGCTCCAAAATTCAAGCAGTTTGTCTTTGCGGTATTGGAGCTGGCTGGAGTTACAGGACACAAAACGCCCCTTGGATAGTGCTATGACGCTCCAGGGCGTCGCGACGCACAGTTAAGGAAACCCTGATCCAGTTTAAGGCGCAACTAGCCGATACTTTTTCCATACAAATTTCGGGGGGGTTTTACTCCACTACACATTATACATCCAAAGTAAAACATGAAATCGTTTTGCTTTATTATTAATTTTGTCTGTACAGAAGCAGAATAGTCAAAAAAAGCAATTAAAAAGTTATGAGCCAATAAAGATTCGTTTTTCCTGCTAATTTTAACGCAACTTGGAAGTAAATAAGTAATAAAAGAAGTATAAAATCTCCAAAACAAAGCTCGCTCTGACAAAGCTCAATTGTCGAAGATTATAATAAACTTTATTCGTAATTGATTTATGCAGTAGTTTTTTCATAAAACTCCACTTTCCAAAGAACTTTTCGTAATTTTTTACGCGCTCGTTTTACTAAAATCGTTCTGAACGGTGTTTGTGTGCGTGCAAACTAGTTTGTGCATGTAGACCAGCGTCTAACTGCTCATCACTGATACTATCTCTGTCGGACACGATGCCAGGTGAGATAGCGTGCTTTTTGACCAAGCCCACCAATGAGTTCGAGCCCGCGACAAGTTCAACCTTAAATAACGTGAACCGATGGGCCTAACGCTTTTGCAATTAAATTAGGATCCAACTTCTTTAACTGTCTTTCAGTTATTTGTTTTTTTTAACCTCCAAACCTGACGACTTTTTTATATTTTCGTGTATTCCGTTTTTTTTCGTTTTGTTTTTAAATATACAGTTTTATTTTACTTAAACTGCACCTTTTATTCCATAACCTACGTCGTCTAGGCTTCGATTCTCTATCTTTCATCCTTTCTAATCATCTATTTTTACTACTATATGTATTAATAACTACCTGTTTGTCAAATTTCAGCCCAATCCGTTCAGTGGTTTGAGCTGTGCGTTTATAGATCAGTCAGTCAGTCAGTCACCCTTTCCTTTTATAGATATATAAATTATTCTATGTATGCCCTAATTATGTCGAACCAATTGAATGGAGACGAAAGCAACAAATATATTTGCTCAATTCAACCTCCCAAACCAAACCAAAGCAAAGGCAGTATAATTAGTCGAATCATTAATAATAATAGAAATCGTATCCAAATTGAGATATAAGCAACAGTCCAATAAATAACAGTAAGCAATTAATTCCGACACAAAAGGAAATGCAACGCCCTTCAATTAACCCATCACAATGAAAATGAAACCGTAACTTGATGCAGCAGAGTTGGATATTGTTAATCAATAATATATGATTCCACCCACGCTATATTAAGTTCTATAGTCCCTCGTCCAATATAAGTTGAGCTATCATTTCTGCACATTTTGTTGGGATGTATAGACAAGAGGAGAGGTCAGGATAAAATGGTGGAACGTACCAAAATAAATGACACTAGATCACGTGATTTGACGATTTGTCGTGACGGCTAAACGATTACACGGATCATTACTCATATTACCACCTTTTGATAACATCATTTTGGGGTTAACATCACAGGATTCGCTACTGAATTTATTTTTTATTCCTTTTATGGTAAAAGGATCGCGTGTTGCATGCGTCTTCTTCTGATTGTTATTACTGATTGGGTAATTTTTTCCATGATATTTTTCGTAAGGGATATTGATCGGTAGGTAAACTTTTTATGGTCATAATTTTTATGGATTCTTCTTTGAAAACGATTATTGAAGTGAAAACTTCTTTAGGCGCGTTGGACATTTTTGAGATCGGAAAAAACAATTAAACTCGCGACACTGTTACCGACACCTCATTTTTGTAAACGCGATTGTGCTCTTTATTTATATTGGATTACGGATCAATGTTCTATGCAAGTATTTTTACTTTAAATGTTTTGGAAGTATTTTTTTAAATTGTTCAAGTTTTCACTTCTGTCGACATTCCCGGAGTGTCACTATTTTAGTTTTACTATTTTTATATAGGTACCACCGCGGATATTAGCGGTGAACCAGTTTTCAACCTTTTTACTAGGGCATTAGGGTGTAAAATAGTTCACCGCAAATGTCCGCGATAGCTGTTGTAAACTATAGTTTCATGGTTCTTACGATCAATCTTCAAAAAAAGATGACACCTAGCACTAATCAATCTGCCTAAGCTTTTCCCGACTATGATGGGGTTGGCTTCCAGTCCAACCAGATGCCGGATGCAACTGAATACCAGTATTTTACATGGAGCAACTGCCTATCTGACCTCCACAACCCAGTACCTGGGTAATACGATACCCCTTGGTAAGACTGGTTATCAAACTTTCGGGCTTCTGACGACCCGTAACGACTTTTTCTCATTTTTGTAATATAATATTTTTTTTCTTGCGTCATGTTTACCGCAAATAAACGTTTTTTCTTTCTTTCTTCTTCTTTCTTCTTAAAAATCCACGAATGACAGCCGGGAGCAACGGTTTAACGTGCTTTCCGAGGCACAAAGGAGTCTCGGTATGTAAAGATGGTCACCCATCCACGAAACAACCTCGGCAAGCGTAGCTTAAACTGATGGATCGACGCGTGTGGCTGTTATTACTTAGCCACAAGAGATGACATCTAGCACCAATAAGGAAGTATTAATTTTCCATGCAAAACACATTTCGATAACGTTTTAGTATTCGAAATCCATTGAGTTTGCTTCGGCCTTTCTTATCAGAGTAGTCTGATAGCAAACGCCGACCTCGTCTGGTTCTAAAATATGTCAGACGTGTAAAAGTATTTGTACAAACCTACTTACAGAAATAAAATCATTAAATTAAACACAATTCAGTTAAACCGCACTATAATAAATAAAAATGCATTAAAAACAATCACAATCTTGTCCAAAATAAACTGTGGTCCTATAGACACTCTAGCAGAGTCTATGTGTGTGTCGCGAAGCTTTTTATTCGGATTCGTTTCGGTTTTGGTTTCGGTTTTGGTTTCGGTTTTGGTTTGGTTTCTGGGTGACAACAGGGAGATTACCCCGTCCATTGTCTCCCGGCAAGTCGGCAGGATCTTATGTACGGGCAAAGCAAAGCCATAGAACCCACCGTCTCTTAGTTCGAACGTTACCACGTAGCTGGAATCAGATAAACTTTAATGTGAACAGTTGCGACATAGCAGCCTGGGTTTGTATCTGGTTACTGACTGGCTTTTAGAGCACCGAATTACCGGCAGCGTCTGGAGACACCAATTTAAGTCGTGCCATTAAAGTTGAGACTTGACCACACCTCCCACCGCTCTTTTGCCGTCCCGATGATTCCCCGGCGGAAACCTAATTCCTCTAAAGAAACCCATAAATCATCTACTGCGCAAGTCAAACCACGTGGTGCATCAAGTCTCAACTTTAATGGCACGGCCGGTACTTAAAAAATTCGTGGCGTCAAAAGTGCGGTGAGCGCACAACTTTTGTCGTGGACACCATTCAAAGACGTCAGTTTCTATATCGTCGCTCGACGTCCAATACCGCGAATGTGTCATTTTTGACGAAAATAATTTTTAAATGCAGGATCACGCATTTGAACGTGTAGAATTAAATAAATAAAATATCTGATTTTCGTCAAAAATGTCACATACACGGTATTGGATGCCGAGCGACGATACGTCATTTGTGTCATCGCGTCGTATGAGTAAACGATGACATGCTTGGTTTGTATGGGAAAAACTTGACTATGCCACCTGCCGCCTGTAGCAGCGGCTGCCGATACATCTAAATTCTCTGTGGGCTGGCTAGACGCCTACTTGGACTTTGATATACCTGGCGAAATAGGTGTGTACTACAACATCTTTGCCTTATGTTATGTGGCAAAATAATTCGATGGTTTAGCTGATGAAGTGCAGCCTCCAACACCTAAGGGTCTTTCCATTGTATGGCTAACCTTACAATCTCGTAAACATGCTTGATAGATGGTAGTGATTTTGACATTTGACAATATTAACACGTTCAGTGCCGGGAACCCTCCTGAAGGGCTCACTCTAGTCACATATGGAATGCCGGGAACCCTCGCGGAAGGCTGATTTTAAATGTATATTTTTCTTAGCGAATACAACATTTTAAAATGTGAAAATAAAATCAGTTTTATATTCTATCAAGAATTATTTGAAGAGAAGAAGAAGGAAAACTATTTTCACGGTTACAAATATTCACTAAAAATTTTAAATTTTGTACAGTACCGACCAAAAGTCCATAGGCAATCTCACAAAGCAATAGCTTGACGTTTAGTTTTACTTACGATCTTTTATTTTCAAGAGACACATGCATCATTGTCGTCAACAAGTGATTGTAGTTCATAATTTCAACGTTAGTCAAGATGACCTAGCGGTTAAGCGCGTTCAGATAGATGCGTGAATCGGTGAGCCATGAGTTCAAATCTCATGCAGTACTATTAAAAGTTTTTTGTAAGTTTTTACTCAATTGGAAGTAATGGGACAGAAATATAATATTCTTTATGTTCGCTTTGTTCACACATTTCGTAAAGTTAGAAAGATACCTAGATCATAAAAAAACTAAATAAGTTTAGACTTGTGAGGTAGAATATGAGTTTAATGAATATTTGACTTGATCGGAATGAACGTTGTCGATTTGTTGAAGTTGTTGGTTAGTAACGTGTGATCTCAAAATGCAGGCAAATATTAATATTGAGACGAGGGCGACTATTATTGCGCTGCATAAAAGTGGTCTTAATAGAACACAAATATCTGATAAAACCGGACTGAATGTGAGTATTATATTTACGAATTGTAACTTAAACTTTTATTTGAAATTTATCTAGACTATTTGGTGACATATGGATTAGTTCTTTTTATTGTTATTTTTTAAATCCATCATGAGGTCTAAAAGATAAATAATTAGTGTTTATTATTGCATTTATAAATGCAGAGTTTTAATATTACTTATATTGTTATTTTAAATAAATATTATTTTATGTTATTATAAAAATTATAAAATGACGTCACTTTAGTATTTTGTTATAACTCCTTAATATCACTTTTTTTTTTTGAGGAATACTGTAAGTCTCTGGATTAAACAGTTCTACTTATGTAGAAGTATTAGACGATGTCATGCTACCTACTGTGCGCAACATTTACCCAGCTGATGTGTTGACACAATTGACATTTGTCCAGGACAATTGTCCTTTTCACCGGGCGAGCACTGTGCGTGAGTGGTTTCAGAATCATTCGAAGATAATTGTTATTCCATGGCCAGCGCGATCACCCGACCTCAACCCCATTTAAAATCTGTGGGGTTTGATGGTGCAAAGGTAGGAGTCACGGGATGAGAGGTGTATACAACAATTAAAAACCCATTGCATGGAGGTGTGGGAAAATTTAAGAGGAACCGAAATATGTGGTAATATTGTAGGGTCCATGCGCAAACGTCTACTTGACTGCATTGAAAATAATGGGGGTAATACAAAATATTAATACCTAGATGTTTTGGTTTTAATAATTAGACGGAGTAACTAAATATTTAGTAGTATTAACATATCTGTAATTATTTAATGATCTTAAATTGAGGTTTAGTTTCAATCTTCTTTTCGTCAAGAATATGAACACTTAAGCTATTACCTCAATATTACATTAATCGTGACGTTACATAAAAAATCGAAACAGATTGTGATTGTGATGTATTACGCAACTAGGATACTGGTTATGTTATTATGAATTGACTAAAGTCCCCGTCACGAGAAGCTATAAATTTTGTAAACACACATTCAGGGGTTTGCAATCTTTGGGTACTTAAAATAAAATAAAAACATTTTTGTACTATTTTTTACAGGGATATAATTATATTAACACACACATCTAATTACAAACAAACAATATAACCTAATCCGCGAAAACACCACAAACAAACAGACGCATTCGAAACTCGAAAGACAGCAGAGACAACGTCAGCGTGAACTTACTTCAAAATCGTGGCTCAAATGTTTACGTTCCATGAATCAGATGCGTTCCAGTACCACAAAACCTTAGACGACAGCGCTTTATATCGCTAAAATATAACCCGATCAAGTGAAATTGCTCATTAGTTTCGTGTAACAAGTACGTTACTTTGACTTCATTGAATTTGGGATTATTCGTTGTTGATTAAATTGTCGCTACGTAACTTGGTAGAAGTTCTTTATTTACAAAAATTATAGCTTCTCGTGACGGGGACTTTAGGTAAGTTGGTACCCACTTAGTAAAAAAAAAAATCTTGTGAATGGTAGGTAACAAGAGAACTTCTTTTGTCTAGGTAGGAATGTGACATCACAATTCTCATAAAAGTTCTTTAATTTTATAAATAAATAAAACGAATAAACATTTTTGTTATCATTCAACACGACTTTTTATTTCCACCTTCTAACACCAAAAAGATAAATTAAAAATCACATAAATAGTTAAACGATAATACAATAACTAATATTTAACTTCTTATAAAAAAAAACAAATAATGAGAAAAAAACAAATATAAATATAATTTTTCTATGAAACTAGTAAACCAGCCACACGTTGTAATTACTTAGATTCGCACTCAGACCTCACTGATCGTGAATCCATTGCTTAGCCCAAACAGCTACCAGCACATGATATTTTTATGCGAATTTTAGCATCAGATCGTTACTATGACGCATATTCTAAATGCAACAGAAATATAATGTTATTTCACGTTGTGTAACGACAATTCATTAGTGTGTGTTATATGTGGAATGTTGAGACATCACTCATACACGCGCATGCACACGGACTGACTGTATCGTGCTCGAGTTCATAGCAATATAATCCTTAGCATGCTTGAGGAGTTTTGAGGTGTACTGTACATCACTCAGGATCAGAGCGTACTATTTATACTTTTCTTATTTTTTTACTATTTCACGTCTCCATCCCATTAGTACATGAACATACCCCTAGAGATACTAAGTGTAGCAATTATAGCGAGAAGACCCCTGAAAACACAATTTTACTTCGTTTTACAATGTTTTACAACACGATTCGGCTGGGCAGCGTTAGAGAAGCTACGCAATATCTTCTTGTCCCACATACCACAGTGTCTCAAGACGAAAGTCATTGACCAGTGCGTGTTGCCAGTGGACCTATGGTACTGAAACGTGGTCGCTCACAATGGGCCTTATCAGAAGGCTAAATGTCACCTAAAGAACAATGGAGAGGGCTATGCATGGAGTTTCCCTACGTGATCGAATCAGAAATGAAGAGATCTGCAGTAGAACCAAGGTAACCGACATAGCCCGAAGAATTGCCAAACTTAAGTGGCAATGGGCAGGCCACATTGCTCGCAGAATGGATGACCGATGGGGTCGAAAGGTTCTGGAGTGGCGACCATGTACCGGAAGACGTAGAGTTGGAAGGCCTCCCACAAGATGAACCGAAGACCTTGTGAAGGCCGCAGGAATCCGCTGGATGCGGAAAACACAGAGTCGGTCGAAGTGGCGGTGCTTGGGGGAGGCCTATGTCCAGCAGTGGACGTCTTTCGGCTAAAATGATGATGATGACAACACGATGTCAAACCTCATGCCGTTGACTTTCCGCGAGGGTTAACTTTAGCGCAAACGAAATGCTGGTGACCCCTGCTGGAGGGTTCACTTTCAATAATATGTATGGCGGCATGGCGTATGAGCTCTATGAAAAGTGGATGGAGTCGAAAGTGTTAAGTCATCCTAAAGAAGCTGCTGCCTATACGACTGATGAAATCCCGTAGTCTCCTAAAGGTTCAACATTTGGGTGCACCGCCACCGCAACACAATAATCTTCCTTTATTACTGTAATGTTGTAGTGTGTTTTCATCTTTATATTATTATTAAGATCAGTAACACTGGATCACTCCTCAGCACTGCATCCGGGTCCGATGAGAACCCCGTGTAAAATTGTCATCTGACAGTGTGTCATTTCGAATACATGCACCATTGGACGAAGCTTGCGTTTCCTTGTTATCCACAACCTGGTTCCCCAATGTACTTCAATCACTTTCGTAAATTTTATATAAACTATGTTATGTGCTGCAGCCCGGTGCGGCTGTAATATGCGCTTGCGCTTATACTACGTCGGTAGAGAAGTTATTGTTCGCCATTGAATTGCTGTACGTATAGCTAAAGGTTGAATAATGTTCTTGCAAATTATTTTGCAATGTTGTCATCTACGCCAATCTGTACGGTCTTACCCTATCCTTTTATTTAACTGCCTTCCACCATTCTGCATCCACCTAAAGGCCCATCACCCACGATGATACACAAAAGTAAGGGGTGCTACACACATGTTCGGGTTGGCATGATTTGGTACAGGCCGAGTGGCTAAGAATGTATATTTTGCTGAACCCGAACAAGTGTGTCGCACGTCTATCGTGTTACATATTCAAATCAACAATGACGTTTGTAACTACATAGTTACTATTGAGAAGCGCCGTGGAAGACGGACCTAATCTTGAAGAGCGGTGGCTGCCACATAGCGTCTGCAGTTTACCGGCGAATGACGTCACTGAAACCTTATTCTGTCACACATTTTTCTTTCCTATTTATGTCATACCCCGCTGCCATCTTTTTCCTGACATTCGTCACAGCACCCGTTATTTGGCAGCCACCGCTTGTCTAGAAAACTGTGGCTTAAGCTCACTCCTGAACAATGGTTGGTACTTACGGAACTTTATACGTCTTTTTGACCCAACAACCGCTGACTCCTGATGTCGTGTAACCTGTTGAAAGTAAGAATACGGTAGTTGCCTGGGTAAAAAATAAATTATATTTAGTCCGTCTTTCAGATAATAAAAAAATATTAGACACCTATTTTTTGCTTTATCGTATGAATCAAAAATAACTTAGAAAATACGCATTTGAGTTGGGGAGTGGGGGGCTCGCTACGTCACAACGCGGTATTAAATCTAGCAAGGCGTAACGTCATGCCACATTTTAACTCAATGTATCGCCGTAATCTTTTGATTACGTCAAAAAAGAAAAAAATATATGTTCAACATTTTTTAATAATCTACAAGGACAAAAAAATTTTTGGAAAAGTGCTTTACTTACTATAATGATTATGAAACATAGCTTATTTATAATATCTTTATATTTAAGGGTGTGTTTACAAAGTTTTAAGCGCCACGCCCTCCTGCTCCGCCCAGAGCGGGAGAAGCTATTTGATAATTTCCCAACGTTCGTTTAAGTTCGCTCATATAGTTACCGCGTGTTTTCATAATTCGTTTCGTAGTTCGAGGTTTCAACCGAAGTGTGCAAACACGCGGTAGGTACAGTACCGACCAAAAGTCCATAGGCAATCTCACAAAGCAATAGACTGACGCTTCGGTTTGACTTACGACCTTCTTTTGTAACTTGTTACAATACTATAAACACGCACAGTACACACACTCACTTTGTCTGCAACCAATGACTAGTTCGATAATCATTCGTTTTTTTGTTTTATTCGTCTTGTTCACATAAATATTAAAGTTTAGTAGGTAGACCACAGAAAACTAAGTAAATTATTTCGATTATGTGGGGTAGACAGATGCAGTTCGTTCGAGTATTCACTTAATAGAACTTTGTTGGTTCGTCATGATTATTGTCGGTGACGAGTATTTAGCTATTAGCGATGTTGTGGTTATTATTTTCAAAATGCAGTCAAATATAAATATTGAAGGGAGATCAAATATTATTGAGCTGCGTAAAAGTGAACGTAATTTACACAAATATCGAATGAAACCGGACTAAGTGTGAGTGTTATCATATATATATTTCATATTTTACCAAACATAAATCTTAGTCAAAGGTATTGTTTATAGAACAGAGGTATTAAACTTTTAAATTCATTATGAGGTTTAATTCGATTAGTGAATGATAAATAATTAGGTATTATGATTGTGTAATAAATACAATTTTATTCTTTGTTCTAGAGAAATACTGTGAGGGTTAAGAGATATGAGGAAGAGGCTTATTATCGAAGAGCGGCGACGTCAAATGGTGAATGAATATGAAACAAATGGTTTCATACCAACGAGATATTTTGCTGAATTATTAAACACGTCATTATGAACCGTTTGCCGTGCACTCTAAAGGCTTGCATCACTGAAGACCAGCTAGAAAACCGTTTTTGACCTTAGAATATTGACCGTACCAACTTAATAAACAACAGATTCGTTATTGCATGAATTTATGGTAATGAATTTTTTAAGCACGTTTCAGTATGGGTTTGTCGTATTTCTTGCAGATAGATCGAAAATGTTTAAGATTATTTTAGGATTAAAATTTGAGTTTTAGTTTCAATCTTATTTTCGTAAAGAAAATGAATACCTAAGCTATAACCTCAATACCAACCAATATTTACTAAAGCCAAATAAAATGTAAAATGAGGAGGTTCTTTTCAAAACTTGACTATTCCACTTTCGACAGGACACAATTTTTTTATTTTTTTAGGTTTGTTACATTGAAATTTACATGCAGCAATTACAAAAGTTTGCCAAAATGTGATTGATCCAGCAGAAAAAATTAAATAAAACGCATGATTTCATCAAAAGTAGTTTAATTCACTTTTAGCCTATATTTTCCAGTCAGTTTAGTTTCAAAGTTAGGTCTTCGGTGCAGAGTTTTTATTTTTATGACGTGTCTTGAAATTGTGTTATGTTGTGTTGCTTAGAACGGCGTGGCTTGAAATGATTCCTCTAGACCCTTAACAAAACATGATTATTCCAATAAAACCGAGTCAAAACTAGATTATTCCTTTTCAAATTTTTAATTTATTCAAAATAAATTATAGCTAAAGTCCCCGTCACGAGAAGCTATAAATTTTGTAAACACACATTCAGGGGTTTGCCCCTATCTTTGGGTAAAATAAAATAAAAACAGTTTTGTACTATTTTTTTACAGAGATATAATTATATTACCACACACATCTAATTACAAACAAACAATATAACCTAATCCGCGAAAACACTACAAACAAACAGACGCATTCGAAACTCGAAAGACAGCAGAGACAACGTCAGCGTGAACTTACTTCAAAATCGTGGCCCAAATGTTTACGTTCCATGAATCAGATGCGTTCCAGTACCACAAAACCTTAGACGACAGCGCTTTATATCGCTAAAATATAACCCGATCAAGTGAAATTGCTCATTAGTTTCGTATAACACGTACGTTACTTTGACTTCATTGAATTTGGGATTATTTGTTGTTGATTAAATTGTCGCTACGTAACTTGGTAGAAGTTCTTTATTTACAAAAATTATAGCTTCTCGTGACGGGGACTTTAGATTTTTTAAACCTGGTCAAAACAATGGCTATTCTGGTTGTATAAAATAATTCAATAAAATATACGATTAAATACATAACTGCATTCCTAAAAAAACTTGTTTCTCAAATTCTGAAAAAAAGTAAAAAGTGGAATAGTCAAGTTATGAAAATAACCTCCTCAAATAATTAATGTAAACAAACTGCCTATACTTAAACTTAAAATTACCTATTTTGTCAGTAAGTAGTATTTTTTACATTTTGAGTACTCTAGTATTCTTATTTATTGTTTAATTACTTTGACCATGATCAGAGCTTTATATTTATGGTGAAAAAAATCCATTTAAAAACATTTCAAAATTTAAATACTTATGTCAAAATAATGCAAATTGCTTTTAAGTTTCTAGACATCTATTTCACATCTTATTCAATTGAAGTAATGATAAATAATTGTGACAGTTTGTTAACTATACTAAATAAATATAACGAATAAATACCTATTTTTTTAATTTTGCTATCACATATCACGCATTTTTTATTCTAAACCCTTTATTGCAATAACAACATTAATAAAAAGGTAGCAATATTTAAAAAAATATTATTATTGCAAACAAAAATTACAATATTTGCAAAAACAGCGCTGTGATTTACGAGCTTAGAACCTTAGCCATCTTGAATCTAAGACCAACGCTTAACGCTTTCTGCTATCTGCACATATAATTCACCTTCGAATTTTAGCAATGCCATAAACTGGCCAAGGTCACGCGTATAATGCGTGTGTGTCTAACAAAAGTGACGGAAATATATTTTTGTTTCGTACAGTGTGGCGCGAACCATGACGATACGACAGTGTGTAGTGCAAAACTGCATTCTCTGTGGTATGTGTACCGTGTTTTTTACATATACAGTACATTTGTATATGTAAAAAATGTTCCGTAGCAGCAAGTAACATAATATAAAAGTTCTTGTAGTTCGTTGTAACTTTGATCGATGTTTTAATAATAGTGTATTTTTGGTTTACGATTTATGACGTATTAAAAAAAAACTACTTACTAGATCTCGTTTAAACCAATTTTTGGTGGAAGTTTACATGGTAATGTACATCATATATTTTTTTTAGTTTTATCATTCTCTTATTTTAGAAGTTACATGGGGGGACATTTTACCACTTTGGAAGTGTCTCTTGCGCAAACTATTCAGTTTAGAAAAAAATGATATTAGAAACCTCAATATCATTTTTGAAGACCTATCCATAAATACCCCAGACGTAGACGTATGGGTTTGATGAATTCTTTTTTTTAGTTTCAGTTCTAATTATGGGGAACCCCCAAAATTGACTGCTTTTTTTCTATTTTTGTGTAAAAATCTTAATGCGGTTCAAAGAATACATCTACTTACCAAGTTTCAACAGCATAGTTACTATAGTTTCGGAAAAAAGTGGCTGTGACAAACGGACGGACAGACAGACAGACATGACGAATCCATTAGGGTTCCGTTTTTTGCCATTTGGCTACGGAACCCTAAAAAATACACATGTATCCCTTACCAACTGTATCGTAGGCTGTGCCCGAAGTATAGACGGTTCTATATTTAGTTAAGATTTTTGCAGCGGCTTCCGTGCACATTTGTTTCTGTAAATACAAATTCAGGTTAACATTCAATAACGAGCAGTGGTGGCCCAGTGGTACCGGCCGCGACTTACGAGTTGTAAGGTCGTAGGTTCGAACCTTACTTTACTTTGTGTAAATTATTTCATCGCCACTGCTCTCAAAACGGTGAAGGAAAAACATCGTGAGGAAACCGGCATGTCCTAGAACCGAAAATTCGAAGACATGTGACATCTACCAACCCGCACTGGGCCCGCGTGGTGGATTACGTCCCACTCCCTCTCTAAGGAGACCTGTGTCCCAGCAGTGGGAACATTTATAGGCTGATGATGATGATGATGACTCAATAACGGTATTCAAGTTACTGCAGCTGGTAACAAGGGCAACGACCGCTAGTATAGTAAATTGAAATCATGAGTAATTTACAAAACGGAAATATTTAAATAATCCTCGAAAAACTCATTGACCTTCTGATGATATACCTATACTATTTGAAATTATTAACATCTAAAAACTTTTTGCACTTCTAATGACGAGCATTTTTTTAAGTTTTTGAGCCTCTTTTTACATTTCAGACCTTTTCTCATAGTTGGTCGCAGTAATTAAGCTAGAAAACTCATTACCCAAACAAAAAAAAAACAAAAAAGCGTACTCCGACTAACGCGCGCGGGCCGAGCGAGCGAAGACAATGGTACCGCGGCAGTGGCCGGCGAGCGCTACACCCAAGTTGAACTTATAATGACTCGCACTTTTTTAAGTTTTTGAGCCTCTTTTTACATTTCAGACCTTTTCTTATAGTTGGTCGCAGTAACAGACTAAGCTAGAAAACTCATTCCACACCCAAAAAAGAAAAGCGTACTGCGAATAACGCGCGCGAGCCAAGCGAGCGAAGACAGCGGTGCCGCGACAGTGGCCGGCGAGCGCTACTCCCAAGTTGATCGCAGTTACTTGGCAGTCTAGTATTTTTAACCGACTTCCAAAAGGAGGAGGTTCTCAATTCGACTATATGTTTTTTTTGTGTTTGTTACGCGATAACTCTGCCAATTATGAATTGATTTTGATAATTATTTTTTTTGTTTGGTAGGTAGAGGTAATCAAAGGTAAAAAAAAACAATAAAAAAATCCATAAACATTTTACGCTTTTTTACATGGGTAATTTTTAAGTTAGCTTCAATAATATTTTTTCCCACTTAGTATGTGGATGATATGACAAGTTCCTGTCACTGTTATTTACACAGCAAGTAGTGGTATTCGAATTTGTGTGGGGTAGCTACCACAACTAAAAAGTGAAAAATAAAACTTTTTACAAAAAAAAAAATACAACTGACTTCCAAAAAAAAAAACTACAAAGAAAAATTACTAAAAATTTATTATTTTATTAAAAAAAAACTCTTTAAAATTTAATTTCGGAAGTCTACTGACTTCCAAAATTAAATTTTTAAATAATTTTTTTGGAAGTCGGTTTTTTTTTTCGTAAAAAGTTTTTTAGGATCCCAAAATAGGTTTTTTTTTGTGGTTCAAAAAATGAAATGCAATCATTATATTAGAATGCTCAATAATATTTCTAGGAAAGCAAAATGGGAATTATTTGAGGTTCGATTAAACACAGGGCTTTAGACTACTTTTTATGATTATATCGATACTCTACGTATGTGAAATTTCGCCTGTTAATTTAATTTGACCCTGTATAGTTAATTAATTCAGGCGTGACCTTGCGGAAATCCATGATAACATACAATAGACGTAAATATATTTATTATCCTATTCCACTTCCACACAAAAACCCCCGTAAGAAATCGACACGTGTTTCACCTCTCAACGAGGCATCCTAAAGATGATGATTTGACTTGTCGCGAACCTGAACACGACGTGTTGCCACGCCGAGCGCCGGACGCAAAGAAACGGTCTATAGGAATATTTAGGCGGAATAGGTGGATGCCCCTCTGCGTTGAAGTTTTTCGTCGGTTATTTAAAATATGGAACAGCAGATTAAAAAAAAATAACCGACGAAAAATTTCAACGCAGGGGTTCAGAATCATGTACTGAAATCCATGGTAACAGTTTTCGCGTCGATGTCCCTGCCACTCTGTATATCTACGTCTATTGTATTTTTTTTTATCCTTTATATTTTCTAATGCCAGCACCATACTATCGTCCAACAGTCTAACACTCTAACATGACTCCAGTCAGCCCCAACTAACGATCGTTCAAAACAGACTGTCCACACAAATATCAATATGCACGTTCCAACCTCATTCGCTATGGAGGACGTTAAGTGATAAGTGCTTCTGCGCTATACCTTTTGAGTGCATATAATTATTACGGTACTACACTGATTTGTGGAGGGTCTGTTCGTGTGAGTGCCAACTCCTTGATTTGGGTACGATTTACCGCCATCCAAGCGATCGCGCGCCAACATGACCAAACATCGTCAAACATGGACGAACTATCTCTCTACACGTGGAAGGTTGGACGAACAGTTGGAATGTTGGACGATAGTGTGGAGCGATAAGACAAAGTTTCCATAATATCTTGCAACTACAGTCAGTGTTATGAAATTAAGTCAATTATTTGTCAAACAAAAACCTCATTAAGGTGATTTAAATGTAATAGAACAAACGTTGTTCAGACCATGGTCTACTACCGTTCTACAGCATCAAATAAAAAAAAAACAATATTTGATTTTTGAAAAAACATAAAAAAAAACAAAGTTTAAAATGTCAAGATTATCGTTACTCCCTACAACACAGACACCACGCATGGGACACAGCATTGTCTACAGGGAAATGTACCTCCATAAACGAAATTTAGTAAGCAGTAGATAATCTTGACATTTTAAACTATGTCTTTTTGTGTTTTTTTCAAAAACCAATTTATGTTTTTTTTATTGGATGCTGTAGAATGGTAGTAGACCATGGTCTGAACAACGTTTGTTCTAGCAAGCAAAACTGTGATTCAAATTTCACGGTGTAGAACAGACTATACAATAGGCCTCTAAGAAAGAAAAGGTTGTCTGTAAAAGATCGCTTTTAGCGATAAGACCGCCCATTGTGTCACCCAATGTAAAATTTCTATATTAATGTTTGGAATTTTTATGGTGTACATAATAAAGAATATTCCATCTATCTATCTATCTATCTCTAACCTAAACCTATAAATATGTATGTATTATAAGTTATAACCTATTTATGTACTGTTATTCCTACCTATTTTATTTCTAATGATATATTTTTAATATTTTTTTCTTTGTTCCTCTTAAACAGAGCACCTGCCATCCAATCTCTTCACCATCCTTGGTTGACTGATAGAGAATATCTGAGGCACTAAGTCCGCCTTTGTACCTTTTAGAGTGTGAAAAGTTTAAATAAATAAATAATAATAATAGGCCTACTTTCGTACAAAAAAACGAAAACTTGTCAAAATTAATCGTTTTAAAACAGCGTTATTCAAATGGCTCGTAGAAAAATCTTTCTATTAAATTACTTAAATTTTAAAGATTTACACTGTCATTTTACTATTATAATTTGACAAATGATTGACATTTTTATTCTTAATTTAATAACTATGATGTACGTTCCAATTTTATTAGCTTCTTATTTTATTTATGTAATTTTGCATGCTAGTTTTAGCGAATTGTTTTAAACTTGTTAAAAAACCGGACCAAATGTAATTACTACAGTTCTCGCAAATAAAATTTCATTTCATTTCAAAAGCTTTAGGTTTTTTTGATAGATTGAGTATGAGTAATCTAAAAATACGGGAATTATCCCCTTTTTTAACCGACTTCTAAAAGGAGGAGGTTCTCAATTCACTGTATGTTTTTTTGTTGTTGTATGTTTGGTTCGCGAAAACTCTGCTAATTATGAATTGATTTTGATGATTCTTTCTTTGTTTGGTAGGTCATACTTCAGAAGTAGTCCCATATAAATTTTATTAACTTTGCTTGGGTACTTTTTGAGTTAGCTTCAACACAATTTTTCCCACTAAGTCTATATGGATGATGTTATTGTTCTTGTCACTGTTATTTACATATTATGGTATTCGAATTTATATGGGGTAAGCATCACAACAAAAAAGTGAAAAATAAATCGGAAATCGGTGGCAAAAAACGAAAATATAGAACCAAATTCAAATTAAAATTCATTTATTATTATTTTTTATTTTTTCGAAATTGAAGTTATTTTTCACTTTTTTTTGTTCCATGTTTGTCACTCACCACTTCATCAAAGTTTTCTAAATGTTCCTTTCTATTGGCATACGGTATGACCATGTATTGTCCATAAGAGTGAAAAGCAAGGTAATACTCTAACTGAATGCTCTTGGAGGCCACCAAGTTTTTCATAGCTTTGGATTCTCGTTCAGAAAATGCCTGTGGGCCGCAATAAGTGTCCGACGTCTTGACATTACTTACGCCGACGGCTGAATAAATAAATAAACATAAATAAGATAAGGTAAATGCAGCTATTAACGACCCATCGAAAATCGGCAGCTATTACCAATCCATTCTATTAATTTGCAATCCGCGCGATCTATAAAATGGGCCCTCGCGAGTCCCTTAGAGACAAATTTAAAGAAATTGATATACTGACTTTGCCTTCACTTTATATCTTAGAAAGTATTATGTATGTTCGCAAAAACTTAAGACTTTTCAAAATAAGAAGCGATTTCCATAATATAAATACACGTAGTCGACATGAAATTGTGATACCCAAATTTAGATTAACTAAAACAAGCAAGTCATTTCTTATAAACAGTATCCGCTTTTATAACAAGTTGCCAAAGTTTGTGACAGAACTTAGCGATGGGAAGTTCAAAACCCACATCAAACGTGTCCTTATCAAGAAAGCATATTATAAAATTAAAGACTATGTTGAAGATAAGGAAGTTTGGCAATAATTCCTTCTGCACATGTGGCTTCCCTGGTACCTCATTAACGGCATAAATAAGTAAGAGTCTATTAACTGCTCCCAAATTACCATGTTTATTTAAATCTTTATTTTTTTTTTGTTCTTACATTCGTCCTTGACATATTTATTATTCTATTATTTGACATTATATACTTACGATTTAATTTCAACTTTTTTTTTGTGACTTTTGTGGACATGATAATTACTCAGATTGATTACAGTTGTAACAGCAATCATATAATTGCGTTTTATTAAAATAGGTTTTTTACTTTTATTAATTTATTTAATTTTTGTATAGATTCTTTTCTACATATTTTGTGAATGTGAGAACACTGTAGGCTTAGTGGATTGTAGACCTGTTAACCATTTTCTATTTTGTTAAGTACTTGGTACTTATTGAAAGACCTACACTGTCCTCCCATACCTAGAAACACTGTTATATGAAAGTATTGTAAAAGCCAATTATTTTTAAAAGAGTATCCGTGGAGTTTCTTGCCGGCTCTTCTCCATAGGAAACGACCAATTGGAACCGTGCACCTAGCTTCTGACGTTTCATAAGTGCCCATGTAGGTTTATGTGAAATAAAATATTTTGATTTTGATTTTTTGAAATTTTTACGCTACTGGAACGATTTATGCTGAAGATACTTGACGAAACACGCATGTTTGTTCATTGAGCATCGCTAAAATTTATGTTAGTGAGCGTGGCCTGGTAAAGAGACTAAATTCGTAAGTTTCTGTGACAACAGCGAGTTCGCCGGCTGAAAGCAAAACAATTAAAAAACCATTGTGTCTCGCGTGGATCCACGTTCCGGCCATACGAATGGTTAATAATTATCATCAATTTTAAAATTGTCTTAACCAGGTCGGTAATAGCTGCATTTACCCTAATATAAATGAGATACTTAAATCATTTCTTTTCTAATATTGCCATTTTAAGGCAAAGTTATCTTATTGATTATCCGTACAAACGGTGTAAAAAGATCCTTCACGAAGCCATGAGATATACGCATTTGGTACATTGTCGCTCGGCATCCAATACCGCGAATGTGACATTTTTGACGAAAATCATTTTTGATCACGTATTTGAACATGTAGAATAAACAAAAATCAGATTTTCGTAAAAAGAATCACATTCGCGGTATTGGATGCCGAGCCGACATAATACTAAGTAGCTTTGTGCAAAAATAATTTCTGGGAAGCGACTTTTGTTTTTTAACCAACTTTAAAAAAAGGAGATTATTAATTCGACACTTTATACATGTAATATTATTGAAACTGCACTATATTCACATATAAAGCCTGCTCTACACTCGCGCGCGAATCTTGCTGCGAATTCACGGCGCGAATCGCGGCGTGAACTCCACGTGAAAACGTGTCCCTCCACACTCGCGAAGTTTCGCAGTGTCGTTCGCGATCTCATAGAAAATGAACGCCGATATGTCTGTTGCTGCTGCTGTGACGCTATGTGCTGTAGCGTACTACAATTATATTTGTTTTAAAAATAACAAACAAATAAAAAAGAGATGGAGAAAGAGAAGATGGTGGATGACGAAAATCCTTATTAAAAAATCTATGCTTATTAAAAAACCGGCCAAATGCGTGTCGGACCACGCACAATGAAGGGTTCCGTAGTTGGGATGAATTTATCCTAAAAACATACTTAACTTTGTAGTTGAAAAATATGTTCTCCCATACGGAATGTATGGGAAAACATGTTTTTGCAACTGCATAGTTAAGTTGGTCGATTATTACTCGTTAACTTGTAGAGCCTACTTAGCTGTGATAGTTTTCCTTTTAATTTCGTTATATAAACTACTGTTGTGATTTTTTTCACACACCCAAAACCAACCATTTAGCTGGCAGGGGGGGTGGACACTTGACTCTAACAAAAATTAGTACTTTAAAGCTTAATATTTCGCAAACGGATCCCTGAATCCAAAAATGGTTTTTCACAAACTCACAATGTTTTTGAAGGACCTTTCCAATGATAGCCCTCACCATGGGTTAAAAAAAAAATAACATCACCACTTTACGTGTATGAGAGGTACCCTAAAAAAAATGTTTTTAATAATTTTGTTTTACCACTTTGTCGACGTAATTAAAATGTAAACCTATGCCAAATTATAGCTTTCTAGTACTAAGGGTCTCGGAGCTAGACCGCGGATAGACAGACAGACAGACAGACAGACGGACATGACGAAACTATAAGGGTTCCTTGTTTACTACGGAACCCTAAAAATCACGCTTGACCACTCCCGGCAGCGACTCGTGCGTTACTGCGAAAAGCTGCGAGTGTAGATGCGTTCGCGTTCGCACGCTATGAACCAAGCGCGAACCCTTTGTCGCGGGACCAAAAACCGCCACCGATCGGGGAACAGCGCGAAGCGTGAACGCGAAGGCGCGAAACCATCTACACTCGTGTTTCACGGCATTCGCGGGCGTTCGCGCCGCGTGTGTAGAGCGGGCTTAATAATCAATTACAGCTTCCAAACAAATATACAACATTTTATAGGCTAACGTTAACTTAAATCGGTTCAGTAGTTTTCAAGATTTTGTTATACATAATAAGTGTGACGGCCTGGCTTATTGATGCGAGCTACGGGTGTGGTATAAAACAGCAAATATCTCAAAAGTTGATCACACAACTAAAATTGAAAAATTACTTTAATTTCGGAAATGAGTGGCAAAAATCTAAAATACAGAACTTCCAAAGACTTCCGAAAATAAAGTTAATTTTAACTTTTTTTGTGTTGGGTCAGCAATTAATAAATAAATCGCCATCAAAGTTGAAAAAAACGTAAGAATCCGGGGCGGGTTGTTATTAACACAGAGAAAGAACTTAACGATCATCACGCTTGCCAACTGTAAGGACGCCATACACGGGAAGCTTGAAGCAGTCAGGATGGACTGCGTCAAGCTGCAACTGCATAGTGAATTACACTCTTCTACATACACACATACACGAAATCGCTCGAGCAATTGCAACTGCTTCGGACGATCGTGCGGTCAAGCTGTTGTTAGGCATACACTGACTGCTCAAGCTGTTGACTGCTCTTGCGCAGTTATCTCAGATTTGAATGACGAGCAGTTGGCATCAACTGCTCCAGCAGTCATCAATGGCAGCTTTAAGCTGTTGACTATGGCTGCAAGAGCGGTCCGTGTCTGTTTAGTTTACTTTATTTCATTTCATATTCAACAGGTTTAACAAATAAATTGTAGAAGCCTTCTTTTAAGTATGGAGATACCTGTGCCAGAAGACCTCCCTCTTCCATGACTGTGTGTATAACATACAAAGCCTGTTAATAACAGAATTTTAACATAGAAGGTACAATAACAAAACTAGAACTAGAGAATTAAAAAAATTAAATAATTAGGTACTTGAATTCGTAAACTGAGACAATCATTATACGAAGTTATAAAAAAATAATGCCATGAAATTGGAACCTAGTTGTGTATGACATTGAGCATATTTTCTAAATTTGATAACTATCTCAGATTCCGACGTCAGGTATAGACGAGTGAGTAGTGTGTGTGTGCATCTTTCTGCGTGTGTGGGGATGGTGGTAATGTCTGTGTGTCTTTGTGCATGTATATGTGTGTGTATATGTTTGTGTGAGCAAGTAAAAAGATAGGGAAACCAAAAGCATATTATCAGTGTGAAGAAGACAATTATACCTGTAGTAATTTTATTTAGTCCACGTTATCAATCATTCCGTGTCTAAGGTAATGTTGATTAATGGCTAACTGCTCGAGCAGTCCGTGTATGACGGCCCTAAGGTGCTGGATACACGGGCAGCTTGAAGCAGTCAGGATCGACTGCTTCACGCTACGACATAGGTAAAATATGAGTACAAATTAAAAACTAATTATTGTAGGATTGCACCAAGAGAAAGTGAAACGAGTAATCTCCTAAGTGTACGATAGATCATGTGTGCTAGATCTTAAGCTTTCTTTGTTATTTTTAAGCTATTGCATAGCTTTTATCGCGGGCATGAGCGCGGCGACCGAATCAAGACACTCCGCCTACCATGTAATGACGGTAATTTTTGTTTTATGTCATTACTTCATCATCCCGAGTGTAGCGTTGACAAATAGGAAGTATGAAGGTTACAAATGCTATGCAATAGCTTTATCGCAGCAGTTCCCGAGTGCCACACGTTTTTTTTTTCTTTTGTATCTTCCGCCAAATTAAAATTATGATCGATTGATCGGTAGAAGCACTAGCTGTCATGCGGACAAGGCAACTTAGTTTGGCAGTCAGAGTAACATCTTTATCAGCAGAATTGACGGGGTCCGCTAGAGCCGATGCCTGCCGGGGTTGCGAATAACGCCGAAAGGGAAATCGTGGCCCCCGGCAACATGGCAACTGAAGGAACACGGGTGGGTTTTAGTCAGTAAGAATCTGACACGCCCTCCTGCTCCCAGAGCGGGAGAAGTTATTTGATAATTTCCCACCCTAAAAAAAGGGTAACATCCTTATGGGTACCTACACTTAGCAGATTACTCGTTTCCCTTTCTTTTGGTGCAATCCTGTAATAATAACATAATTAGTTTTTAATTTGCACTCCTGTTTTACCTGTGTTATTATTAGGTAAGATTTAATTAAGGCTGATTTTGCAAAAAATGTGATATGTGGAGACTGATTATGATGTGATATATTAAAAATAAGAAAGTGTTATTACTAAGTAAGATTTAATTAAGGCTGATTTTGCAACTAAAGTGATATGTGGAGACTCATCATCTGCCTAGCCTTTTCCCAACTATGTTGGGGTCGGCTTCCTGTCTAACCGGATGCAGCTGAATACCAGTATTTTACATGGAGCGACTGCCTATCTGACCTCCACAACCTAGTAACTAGGTAACACGATATCCCTTGGTAAGACTGGTTGTCAGACTTTTTGGGCTTCTAACTATCCGTAACGACTGTCAAAGATCTACAAATGACAGCCGGGACCAACGGCTTAACGTGCTTTCCGAGGCACGGAGGGTCTTGGTATGTAAAGATGGTCACCCATCCACAGACCAACTGCGGCAAGCGTATCTTAACCTGATCGATCGACCCGTGCAGCTGTTGTAACTTAGCCACAAGCCCCTCAAAGTGATATGTGGAGACTGATTGTGATATATTAAAAATAAAAAGTGTTATTATTTGGCAATTATTGTCATAGTGATTTTTATCGATATCTTTCATTTAATAACGTCCTGTAAAACAAATACATCCCAGCAGTAGGCTGCTGAATCGTAGGTGCTCTTCGTGGACTAGGCTAGGTGCTATTCACGCAGGTGCTATTCGGACGGGTGCTCTAAGTGGACTACTTCCTTGAAGCTGCCATTGATAACTGATGGAACAGTTGATAGCAACTGCTCGTCATTCAAATCACGCGCGATGTGGAATGAAGAGTGCGGGCGGATGCAACTGCGCGAGAGCAATCGACAGCCCACCGCACGACCGCCTAAAGCTTTTGCAACTGTTCGAGCGGTTTCGTGTATGTGTGTACGTAGAAGACTGTAGTTCACTACACAGTCGCAGCTTGAAGCAGTCCATCCTGACTGCTTCAAGCTGCCCGTGTATGGCCGTTCATATATGTAAGAAGCCACATTCATGTTAAACGCTGGTAACCGACGCCTATATGCCTGCGCTTGTCGGTACTGGAGATAGGAACTTGCCGGCGCTTATAGGCGACGGTTCTCGCTGATTTGACAAAAAGTATGAAAACTGCCTACACCGACCAGCGTTGACAACGAGCGCTTGACGGCGCCTATAACCGCTGGTCTATCGGCGCCGGTTACCTGCGTTCTAAATGTAGTAGCCTATTACAGACTATAATCTTAACTATTAATTCTAGATAGTTAATTGATTCAGGCGTGACCTTGCGGAAATCCATTATAAAATACAATAGACGTGGATATATTTAGTAACCTGTTCCGCTTAGCTATTTCTAAAGAGCCATAAAAAACTCCTGAAATAAATCGACACGTGTTTCACCTCTCAACGAGGCATCCTCAGGATGATGATGCGCTCGGTGTGGCAACACGCCGTGTTCGAGTTCGCAACAAGTCCATCGTCATCCTGAGGATGCCTCGTTGAGAGGTGAAACACGTGTCGATTTATTTCAGGAGTTTTTTATGGCTCTTTAGAAATAGCTAAGCGGAACAGGTTACTAAATATATCCACGTCTATTGTATTTTATTAATTCTAGCTAAATGCATTTATGATGACCGATAACCGATGACCTTGTGAAGGTCGCAGGAATCCGCTGGATGCGGAAAGCACAGAATCGGTCGAAGTGGCGGTGCTTGGGGGAGGCCAATGTCCAGCAGTGGACGTCTTTCGGCTGAAAAATTATGAAACGCATTTATTGTAAAAACTTACTTCCGAACGCGATGTTAAAATTTCGGTTCAAATCTACTCCATATCCGTTACGATTTTTTCTCCAAAGCCGGTCCTGAAATATAAGTTTAATTGTGAAAGCCGAAATAAAGAAAACAAAGAATAGTTTTTAATTGGTTTTTAAAAATATCTGAGAGATAAAACGAATAAGACAACCGAAATGGTCTCTACAACGTGTAACATTTAATACGCAAAACCTGAAAATAGTTTGATCATAATAACGAGCAGAATCAATTGAATCACTTCTTAATATGAGTCACATTAAAAAAAAAAAACATTAGAAACGTTGCCGTGTCTATTTATTGATAGGTCAAGCCATCACATGCGCAACCCCGCCAAAATAGGTAAACAAACACAAATTGTTGTCGACCAATTTAAATTTTCACATACTCGGGATAATAATAGCTTTTATTTCAATGCAAATACGAATCTTACGAACTAAAACAGCACATAAAACCTTTACAATTTTTTTTAATGATATTTTTCTCTCTGAAATAGGTCTATTGAATTAAAAATCAGTTGGGGTGTCTGAGGTTTTGCGCATTTAATGTTACACGTTTGCATATTATGTGACTTCTACCTCCGTTGGTCTAGTGGTCACGAGTTCTTCTGCTGAGCATGAGGTAGGCCTTAGATTCCCAGGTTGGGCAAAGTGTTATAGAAAGAAAAAACCGACCAAGTGCGTGTCGGACCACGCACAATGAAGGGTTCCGTAGTTGGAATGAATTAATCCCTAAAACAAACTTAACTTTAGTTGATAAACATGTTCTCCTATACGGAATGTATGGGAAAACATGTTTTTGCAACTGCAAAGTTTAGTTGGTCGATTATTACTCGATAACTAGTAAAGCCTACTTAGCTGTGATAGTTTTCCTTTTAATTTCGTTATATAAACTACTGCTGTGATTTTTTTCACATACCCAAAACCAACCATTTAGCTGGCAGGGGGGGGGGACACTTGACTCTAACAAAAATTAGCACTTTAAAGCTTAATATTTCGCAAACTAATTTCTGAATCCAAAAATGGTTTTCACAAACTCACAATATTTTTAAAGGACCTTTCCAATGATACCCCTCACCATGGGGTAAAAAAATAAAAAAATAAACATCACCACTTTACGTGGATGAGAGGTACCCTAAAAAAATGTTTTTCATAATTTTGTTTTACCACTTTGTCGGCGTAATTAATATGTATACCTATGTCAAATTACAGCTTTCTAGTACTAAGGGTCTCGGAACTAGACCGCGGACAGACAGACAGACGGACATGACGAAACTATAAGGGTTCCTTGTTTACTACGGAACCCTAAAAAAGAAAGAAAATACAATATTTCTATTTTCTTAATGTCCCTCGGCAAACTTCGTGTTTCGTCAGTCGTCGGATTTCTATCAGTTGCCTTTTGCACTTGGTGCAGACCGGACGCTCTCAATCAACTTGGAAGTATAAAGTGTGGTTAATACTATTTTAACTTAATGTAATTTATTTTAATTGTCCAGTTAGGTAGGTCCAACTTCGAGAAAGAGGTCAATCGTCGAATCCGACTCGGCTGGGCAGCGTTCGGGAAGCTACGCAATATCTTTTCGTCCCACATACCACAGTGTCTCAAGACGAAAGTCTTTGACCAGTGCGTGTTGCCAGTGATGACCTATGGTACTGAAACGTGGTCGCTCACAATGGGCCTTATCAGAAGGCTAAAAGTCACCCAAAGGGCAATGGAGAGGGCTATGCTTGGAGTTTCCCTACGTGATCGAATCAGAAATGAAGAGATCCGCAGGAGAACCAAGGTAACCGACATAGCCCGAAAAATTGCCAAACTTAAGTGGCAATGGACAGGGCACATTGCTCGCAGAACGGATGGCCGATGGGGTCGAAGGGTTCTGGAGTGGCGACCACATACCGGAAGACGTAGCGTTGGAAGGCCTCCCACAAGATGGACCGATGACCTTGTGAAGGCCGCAGGAATCCGCTGGATGCGGAAAGCACAGAATCGGTCGAAGTGGCGGTGCTTGGGGGAGGCCTATGTCCAGCAGTGGACGTCTTTCGGCTGAAATGATGATGATGATGAATTTATTTTAAAATGGGAGGAAAACTGCTAAAGTCGCAGGCACGACAAATAGGATTATAGTTTTACAAAATAGTTTGTACAAAATGCGATGATTCCCGAGGGACATTCAAGGAAATAGAAATAAAAAATCAATCTGCCTAGCCTTTTCCCGACTATGTTGGGGTCGGCTTCCAGTCTAACCGGATGCAGCTGAATACCAGTATTTTACATGGAGCGACTGCCTATCTGACCTCCACAACCCAGTAACTGGGTAATACGATACCCCTTGGTAAGACTGGTTGTCAGACTTTCGGGCTTCTGACGACCCGTAACGACTGTCAAAGATCCACAAAATGATAGCCGGGACCAACGGCTTAACGTGCTTTCCGAGGCACGGAGGAGTCTCGATATGTAAAGATGGTCACCCATCCACGGACCAACCCCGGCAAGCGTAGCTTAACCTGGTGGATCACCCCGTGCGGCTGTTATTACTTAGCCACGAGCTAAGGAAATAGAAATACTCTACGTTTATTTGCGATAAACATGACGCAAATTCTATGAGATTTTAATTTCATGTGTTACACAATTCGGGTGCGGGCGTCAACCCTTGAGGATGAAGATCCTCTCCACCTATACTTACAGTTGTATGGCTGTACTCATATCCATCTGGGTTCAGAACAGGCACGAAATACCATTCGTAGGTCAATGCCATTTCCTTGAGTGCGTTGTTTTTTGAAGTTGGCGATTTTATGATTTCGTTGATGAGATATGTTACGAAAGCAGGACCGATCCACTCTCTAGCGTGGATACCACCTTCTATGATCACCTTCGACCTGGAGCATAGGCAAGCAGAATCTAGCTATTTATCATGTTCCCACTACTGGGACCCAGGCTTCCTCTCTTTGAGAGGGAGTGAGCTGTAATGCACCACGCGGGATCAGCGGGGTAATTGCGTAAGAGTCCGTTCCCACTTATCCGATCAGTCTTTTTGCCTTGAAACTGGACGCCGGACGTGGGTGTTCAAATTATATCCGATCAGTCTATTTTGCCGGAAGGTCGGTGGTTCGACTCGCCGCCAGTTTACGTTTGTATTTCGTACGCGATGGACGGCGACGATAATGTTCTTATATTGTGGTGGTATTTAAGACGAATGAGACGAATTCTAACGACTAGCATTTGCACGAGCACTGACGCCGAATGAGACTAGCGACGCGAGGAAGGGCGGGGCGTAGGGGGTCTCGTCTTCAGTCTTGATGCAACGTTCGTTCACACTCATCCCATCCGGGCGTTTTGACTGATCGTCGCAGTGGCAAAACGTCCGTCAAATAACTCGGATCAGTCTTTTTTCCCGGATCAGTCATAATGTGAACAGCTCCATACAAATTGTACTGCCACTGGCATTTCCGTCTATTTAGACTGATCGAGAAAAAAGACTGATCGGATAAGTGGGAACGGGCTCTAACACACACACAATCCCAATGCCATTCATTTTGAAACCTTAATATTATTAATTTACGTTGTCGAGCTGACAAATTAGGATTTAGATTAGGATTTTATTGCAAAATCTTTAGGTAGCTTCCCACGGTGCGCGATTATGCGGACGGATGCGGACCAACCCGGACAACGCATCGTGGGAAGAGTATTTATTGTATTGTTCGTGGTAAACTGGTAACGCAGACACGTCAGTCGCGGTGCGTTCGATAGTAGCATTTTTTGAGGCCAAACTGGGCTTATAAATAGATTCGTAGCATAATTTGTAGACATGGACGTTTTTGGGTTTTTACGCAAACGGTTAACTATTCGATTTCAGATTATGAAATCATTTTCAGGAGCAGCTCCAGCTCGCAGTTTCGATCATCTCTAGTAATATAATACGGTTGTAAGTACATCGATCAAAACTATCCAAACATAAACAAATACTTGCTCACGTAAATCAACTCTTGCTGTGGTTTTGTGAAATCGGTTTCTAGTTCGGATTATTGATGCAATACGATTTGTGACTGCAATCGGATTTTAGATATGTTTCGATATATCGGACGCATGTCTATTAATTTTACCTTTAATAGCTACTTTCATATGTCGTTTACTTTGCAAAAGTATGAGGTCTTTGCTTCATTATTGGTAAAGATACATGAGTCTTAATTTAAACCAAAAACGGTCCGTACATTATATGTAGGAATCGGCCATTAGTCTTTCAGATGCCGACTGTTAGCTCATTTGACTCACGACGCACGTGCGTCCAAGGAGATGATTCGGCTCGCTCAATAGATCTTTGGAAAATACAGTAAATACACCATAGATACTTTGCTCACAGCGGCTAGTGACATTTAAACTCTAATGATTTCGTCAAAACAACCGAAAAATTACTTAGTACTATTTGTTTTTATTATGACTTTACGTAACAACAGGCAAAATTAAACAGTGCAGTTCCTTTTGATAATGTGTCTAAGGATTTTTTACTTTAACTCAATGGAAATAAAAATAGGTTTGCAGTGATGTATGTCATTATATCGGTGCTTGGGGGAGGCCTATGTTCAGCAGTGGATGTCTTTCGGCTGAAATGATGACCGCTATTTAAGTAAACTTATCACATGACATTCGTGTGGTAAGTTTACTAAAATAGCAGTGATAGCCTAGTGATGTGACCGTCGAACTGCCAAATCTAAGGTCTCGAGTTCAAACCTAAGGCACGCACATCTAACTTTTTAGATTTATTTGCGTATTGCATGATTATCACTCGCTTCAAAAACGGTGAAGGAAAACATCGTTTGTAAACAGGCATGCCTGAGAAATATTTTTCGACGGCATGTGAATCTAAGTCAGAGGCCCATGGGTGGCTTTAAAACTCTGACACCGAGTTAGTCACTGACCACACGAAAAGAAGAAGAAAATTAGTTTACAAAGACGTATTGTGTCGGAGAGCTATTGTTGGAAGAGCGAATGATGGATCCGATCCGAAGTATTCCTAAACGATCTAAATGAACCGTACGGTCGGTGACTTCAGTATCTCGATCGGTGAGATGTCTGCTGAGACCTGAATCCGCGTCCGTCCGCAATATCACGGACCGTGGGAAAAGCCATGGTGTATGATGCGTGCCTGTCCGTGGTCGTCGGCCGTGCTGGCTGGTCCGCGTCCGTCCTCAATATCACGCACTGTGGGAAGCCGCCTGAAGCGTGATAAAAAGTGTGTTACGCAATTGGGGTACTAGTTTTTTTTTTTTTGATTCCTGTTGATTTATTGTGTGCAAAAACAGACTGGATTTACACCACTACATTTATTTAATTCTGCTTTACCATTACATCAGTCAGTTATTGTGTTTATCATGCACGTCAATATGTATTACTTTAATCACTGATCTTGACAAATGGATTGATATAAGGGCTCTAACATACTGGGACGCCATGGCGACGTCGCTGACTATGTAGCCATGGCTACCTCTGGCTACCTACCGTAGCCAAATGAGGTTGCCAAATAAGTGGCCAGTGGCTACTGACTCTCAGTCATTCATTCATTGGATTTCGTTGAAAATGGACCCCACATGCATAGAAGAGATCGCCATATTATATTATCTGCACCGTAAAAGGAAAAAAAAGACGATACCTAAAAAGTTATGGGACTTTTATATCAGATCGAAGCTGAAGTGGTGTTTTTATCAAACTATATGCAGAACGATGAGTTGGCCACTGAGTGAAGGAGGCGTTATTTACTTGTATAAAAAATACTGGCGACTTGGCTACACGTCGGCAGGTCGTCAGAGTATCCCCGTCTCCACGTAGGGGCCGGTCGGTCGTGGCTACGCTTCCAAATTGGCGACGTCGCCAGACCGTAGCCAAGTGAGTTAACTGTCATGCATAAAATACAATAAACGTGGATATATTTATAAGTGTGGCAACACACCATGTTTGGGTTCGCAACAAGTCAATCGTCATCCTGAAGATGCCTCGTTGAGAGGTGAAACACGTGTCGATTTATTTCAGGGTTTTTTATGGCTCTTTATAAATAGCCAAGCGGAACAGGTTACAGATTGTCTTTGTATGACCCAAAGGTTGACTGGTAAAAAATGCCTATGGCATTAAGTCCGCCTCTGTACATTTCTGTGTTTGAAGTATTAAATAAATAAATGATAAACAGGTCACTAAATATATCCACATCTATTGTATTTTATAATGGATTTCCGCAAGGTAACGCCTAAATCAATTAACTACACATGTGTCATACATTTCAATACGAATCGTTTGGATACCTAGCCGGCGACGTCGCCATGGTGTCCCAGTGTGTTAGCACTCTAAGTTTATGTTATTAGCAGATTGAAGATTATCCTCTTATTGGTGTTATAATTATTCCATTCTTTTTATTCCACAGTGAAAACAGTAAATCTATTCTGTAAGAAAATATCCATAACTTAAGTAAAGTGTACTTGGAGAGACTCACACCACCTGATGTTGGGTTTGACATTATCGACAACTCACTTCAAACTCATCTCACATAAGTTTTCACGGTGAGATTCTATAATCCCCAGTCATATAATCTTTATTACATAAGAAGTGGTAACAAATTGTGTGTGAAGTCCCTCACACCTGTGTTAGGTGGTTAACCTGTGTTACAAGAGCCAGCGCCCTTTTTTTTTTTGGTTGGAAAATTATCAAATAACTTCTCCCGCTCTGGGCGGAGCGGGAGGGCGTGTCAGACTCTTACTGACTAAAACCCACCCGTGTTCCTTCAGTTGCCCTGTTGCCGGGGGCCACGATGTCCCTATCGGTTTTCTTCAAATCCCCGACAGGCATTGGCCCTAGCGGACCCCGTCAATTCTGCTGACATCTCATTGAGGCGCGCGTGGAACACAACGCGCCGTCGACCCGGGCTTGGTCCTTATCGGACGGCGAGCTACCCATTGTTCACCGTCCGCAAGCCCGCGCCTACGGTGGCCGGAAATCGGCTCGCGATTCCCGCCCCGGGCGTCTCCTCCTGCGGCGGTTAGGGGCGTGAGAGCGCGAAATTTGCCTCTCTCTCACGCGTTCCGCCTCCTCCTTCGCGAGCATTACCGCTTCGCGGGAGGTGACGGCCTGCCATTTTCTCTCGCTCCGTACCATGGCTTGAACCAGGGCCGGACGCGAGAGATCACTGCCGCCGATCGCCTCTACGAGGACACGGCGTTGCTTCGCCCAAGCCGGGCAGACCTCCACCGTATGCTCCACCGAGTCCTCAGACCGATCTAGTGCCCTCTCCCGGGAGTATATACTATTGAAAAATTATGCAATAACATTAACAAAAGAGAAAATAAAAAAGACAAAAAATTATACAATACAATAAAAAATGTTTAGAAATAGCCTGTAATAGTGATTGTGTGTATGCGTGTAGTGTGAGTGTGTGTGTGTATGTGGGTGTTGTGGGGTGTGTGTATGTGTGTGTATCTGTAAATTTAGTTGAATGTTCAGGAAAGATTTATAGGGATTGCGAGTAATGGTGAAGTTGAGCGCCTGTCAAGTATTTGTGTAGAATTTATGTTACGAAAGAGTTAAAAGATTTGCTCTGTTTCTTTATAATTGAGGGTCAGTAGCCATGGCTTAAGACTGAAACAGTGTCTGTGAAAACAGTTAGAAACTCCAGCAGAAAACTCGAGATTAAGGATAAAATTCGCACTTAATATCAAAGAGTGATGAAGTCTACAATACCTCATTTTAGATCCTCTCAAAACAATTTTAGCAGCCATGATTTGTCTTCTCTCTTCAGTCTTCCCGATGCTGTGAACTGTCATTTCTGTGGGATTAGCCGTGGCTAAATCAGAAAGCCACTTGTAAATGTCATCTAATCGGAAAAAGTTGTTCCAATCGAAGGATTTCATATTCCTTCTGATATAAGTCTTGACCGTCTGCTTGTCAAAGGCTCTGGAAAAATGTTTGAGATACTTCGTAAATGGTTGGACATAAATTTTGTGGTATTGCATTTTTAACTTATCAGTAAAGTAAGTCATGTTCTAAACGTAGTTTGATTGATTCTAACCCTCATTCATAAACGTTACTTAAAGTTACGAGAAGTTTTAACGCTACTTCCAAGTTGCTCGTAGCTAGGCAGGATATTTAGTATTAGCGCAAGGTGCGTCACGTTGCAGTTAAGTTTGATACCAGTTCACAATTTGTCGGTTTCCCATGGATAGATTATAAACTATCGATAAATAATGCGTTAAATTGTAAATGGTTTGTTACAGATCACTATTTTTCGACAGTTTATAATCTAATGGAAATACTACCAATCTATACTAATATTATGAAGAGGAAAGATTTGTATTTTTGTATGTAACGAATAAACTTAAAAACTACTCGATCGATTTGAAAAATTCTTTCAGCTATGGATAGCTACATTATCAGCGAGTAAAATAGGCTATATTTTATCCCCGTACTCCCACGGAAACAGGAACTACGCGGGTGAAACCGCGTCACGTCCGCTAGTAGATTATAAAATAACGAAGTCCTTAATTATACGGTTACATTACATTGGGGTGAATTGTTATGATTTATCTACACTAATATTATAAAGAGAAACGATTTGTTTTTTGTTTGATTGTAATGCGGTAGAAGCAGCACCGTACCCATAAAATCAGTTCTAAGACAGGACCGTCTTTCCAGATCAATAAAGGAGTTAAACAAGGAGACCCACTGTCTCAAAAAATTATTCACGGCCGTACTGGAAGAAGTCTTTAGAAAGTTGGCTGCAAGCTAGGCAGAATGGGGCATTACGGTTGGACATAGGAGATTATCCAATCTCCGTTTTGACGACAATATTGTCCTTTTTTCGTCTTCAGTCTCCGAGCTGATTCAGATGCTAGAAGATCTTAGCACGGCAAGCCTAGAGGTCGGGCTTCAAATGAATATGTCAAAGACCAAGTTGATGACGAACAGCGCGCATCGCAGGATAACCGTAGCAGGTGGGGAGGTTGAATATGTTGTTGGTTGTCTTTTTTCAAACAAGATGAAACAAACAAGTTGCAAGACGCACCGAAAATGCCGAGAAAAGCTATTGGGCCATGAAAGATCTAATGAAGGGCAATCTTCCTCTATCCCTCAAGAGAAGACTCATCGACATGTGTATTCTTCTCATCCTCACGTATGATTCTCAAACATGGTCTTTGAGAATTTAGCAGAGGTCCACTTTCAGGGTTTGTGAGAGAGCTATGGATTGGAGTATTCTTGACATTTATCTTGTGGACTGGGTCAAGAATACAATAATATGTTCTATCACTAAAATAACTGATGTCACTCGGAAAGCTGCCACGCTTAAATGGAATTGGGCTGGACACAACTGCCGCTTGTTAGACGATCAATGGGCCAAACTTACGACCCATTGGGTTCCGCTTAATGGCAGATGTCATCGCGGCAGGCCCAGACGGAGATAGCGGGATGAGATGGACTCCTTTAATAAAGACTGGTCCTTGGCAGCTCTGGACAGAGAGAGGAGGAAAGAGATTAGGGAGGTTCTTTCACCAGTAGAATTAAAAGGCATCGCCAGCTGATGGCCCAAAGGGGGGCGCAAGTTGATATAATTATGGAGGATGGAAAAAAGTTTTATTTGTAGGCAATCGAGTAAAGAGCACATGAAGCTTTACACTTATAGTACGAGTCTTACCTTTACGGCACACAATGGGGCCAACGACGCTGGTGGACATTTGATTTTTTAACCGACTTCTAAAAAGGAGGAGGTTGTATGTTCGTCGCGTATGTTTGTTTTTTTTTATGTATGTCCACCGATTTCTCCATCAATTGTGGACCGATTTTGAAAATTATTTTTTTGTTTGAAAGGGTGTGCTCTCGAATTGGTCCCATATAAATTTTATTAACTTTGCTTGGATAGTTTTTGAGTTAGCTACAAAATACGTATTTTTTTCCCACTTAGTATGTAGATGATATGTTAAGTTTCTGTCATTAATAGCAGGTAGTGGTATTCGAATGTGTGTGGGGTAGGTACCACAACTAAAAAGTGAAAAATAAAAACTTTGTACAAAAAAAAAAACAACCGACCTCCAAAAAAAAACACTACAAAGTGAAAAATAACTTTAATTTCGGAAGTCGGTGGCAAAAAACGAAAATACAAAACCCAAGACACCGACTTCCGAAATTAAAGTTATTTTTCAATTTGTAGTGTTTTTTGACAAATCGGTTTCAACTCGGTAATCCCGATAGAAACTGAGAAAAATAATAATTTCCATTTTCAATGTATGGATTGGAAACGAACATTCCGGGTCGTTTTTCTCAAAACTATTCAGAACTGAAACCTAATAGATAATAATAGGTATTATGACAGGGCCTACCACCAACACATAGATACGAATATTACGTCCCCGGATTCCGGATAAGACCCCGTTTAGGAGATATGGAACTTTAAAACCAAATAAAAGTCGTCCAATTAAACAAAATTGGCTTTATAGACACGCAGTTTCTTTACATTAAAATTCCTTGTATTTGACTACATTTTTTTAATCTCTAGGGCAGCTGCCCCCTTTACCCCCCCTTGGCAACGCCCGTGGTAGAATTTATAAAGATATCACGCGGGCAAAGCCGCTGGCAGAAGCTAGTCATAAATAACACAATATATTTTAAATTCTAAGCTAATGTCATTGTAAAAGTAGCTAAAAGAGAGAGTAAAAGGCTTAATCCTTTCATCGTTATTTTACCATTTGTTTTGCATCAAAGTGGTCTTTACATTAGTTGCAACAAGGTTGGTAATCATAATTCTATGGTTTGCTGGCAGAAGTAATAAAACTGTGAAAGAACCAAACCAGCGCTGGGGCTCTGTCTCTCATAGGGTTGCAGCATTATGCTGAGCGATGGCCGTTTTGCGTGGATGTGACGAATATTTTCCAACAAATTGTTATTTTCGTGTCTTGTTGCATCATGTTTACCTCAAATAAACGTTTTTTTCTTTTTTAAGTAGGTATTATAAAAATTATCTAGAAATGGATACCTACGTCCAATTTATCTGAGACGTTTTTACGGTATCTCGTATTTTAATCATAGAACATAATATTTTAATCTTGTCGTGAATTTATCATAATCACGTACCAGACAGGATTCTTGATAAAAAACAATTAATTAGGTATTACTTATTATTACCCTAGCTTTCACTGATGACTTTGAATAGAAGGGCCCATGGCTAAGTAATAACACCCGCATGGGTCGATCGATCAGGTTAAGCTACGCTTGTCACGGTCGGTCCGTGGATGGGTGACCATCTTTACATACCGAGACCCCTCCATGCCTCGGAAAGCACGTTAAACCGTTGGTCCCGGCTGTTATTCTTGGATCTTTGACAGTCGTTACAGGTCGTCAGAAGCCCGAAAGTCTGACAACCATTCTCACCAATGGGTATCGTATTACCCAGTTACTGGGTTGTGGAGCTCAGTCGCTCTATTTAAAATACTAGTATTCAGCTGCATCCGGTTAGAATGGAAGCCGATCCCAACATAGTTGGGAGAAGGCTAGGCAGATGATGATGACTGATGACTTTGAACAAAGCTATCCAAGATTATAATTATTAGGAAACTTGAACAGAAATAATTACTAATAACTAAATAATAAATAGCTAGCAATAATACTTAATGAGTCTTATTTCATGTGACCACTCAAATGTCTTATCCGAGTGACCACTGTAAATCAGCGGTGCTATGGGTGCATAATGCAGAAACATAAGTTTTCTGGTCACAGTCACGACGCGACATGCAGATGCCGACAATTTTTATTTTGTGCTCGTGAAATACAACATATAAAAAAAACCCTGTTCTATCCGTGAGTGTGTTGTTAGTTATCGTACTGAGAGTGTAAGGTATATGTGGTAATTTTCAGGACAAAATAAAATATTCGCCAATTTTTTTTTTTCAGATTTTTGTAATTGATAATAATATAAATAATAACGACGGGAACCTCGTGAAAGCCGAGAAAGACAAACAAATCAAGTATCTTGACTTGGCTCACGAGATTGTCGACATGTGGGATGTGGACTCAGCGATCATTGTGCCGATAGTCGTATCAGCCAATGGCTTAATTGCCAAGTGCATCGACCAACACCTAAGGAGGCTCTCGTTGGGCAGCTGGATCAAGGGCTTGATTCAGAAAGCGGTACTCCTGGACACGGCACGTATTGTTAGGAGGTTCCTCTTTCAAGTTCCCGACACCGGTGGGCTACTATTTTTTATATGTTTATTTAATTATTTTTTATAAGAATATGTAAAAAATGTAATTAATATGTATAAAAATAAATAAAGGAGATAAATAATAAAAATGTTTATTTCATCAACTTATGTAATTACATTATTAAGTTTGGAGTCACCTTTTAAGCAAAGATTTGCTTGTATTAGGTGGTTCCGCTCTTCCAGTTTACACTATACATAATGTGTGAGAGAATAAAAAATAGATGATTTTGAAAGCATGCTTTTTAAAAATACAAAGAGTGAAAAAATAAATAAGGAATGCGCATAGTGTTATGTGTGTGTGTGGGGGTAGTATGTGTGAGGTGGGGTGTGTGTGATGTACGGGTGTGAATGTTGGTGTGGAAGGTGCGATTTGTGTACTTTTTGTTCTAGTCAGCGACAAATTGTATCTATAGATTATATATACATAGTTTGGGAATTATGTGATTGTATGGAGCATAGCCTCGATTTCTTCGTAACTTTTGCTCTTCAACCATTCAGTGAGAGTCTTTTTGTAGTCACACATTGATGGCAATATACACGCCCCCTATTAAATGGCACATAAACATAACCGGCGAAATTATATACCTACGATTTAATTTCAACTTTTTTTTTGTGACTTTTGTGGACATGATAATTATTCAGATTGATTACAGTTGTAATAGCAATCATATAATTGCGTTTTATTAAAATAGGTTTTTTACTTTTACTAATTAATTTATTTTTTGTATAGATTCTTTTCTACATATTTTGTGAATGTGAAAACGCTGTAGGCTTAGTGGATTGTAGACCTGTTGACCATTTTCTATTTTTTAAGTACTTGGTACTTATTGAAAGATCTACACTGTCCTCCCATACCTAGAAACACTGTTATATGAAAGTATTGTAAAAGCCATTTATTTAAAAAAAGTAACCGTGGAGTTTCTTGCCGGCTCTTCTCCATAGGAAACGACCAATTGGAACCGTGCACCTAGCTTCTGACGTTTCATAAGTGCCCATGTAGGTTTATGTGAAATAAAATATTTTGATTTTGATTTTTGAAATGTGAGTATACTATAAGGATACCTCTACTTACCCCTTTGGGGCAAATAGTAATGTCATGCAAATAAAAGGACGATTCTTACTCCTGTACATTTTCAAGGATCGTTGTCAAGTATAATCCGCGTCTTTCAGCTTCGGCCAAGAATCTTAGCTTAATCCGAGGACCAACCACGAATTCCACGGGCTTGTACAACAGGCCTGGATCTCTCCAGAAATTAAAATCACTCATTTGGCTCAAATTCTTATAATATTTCAAATGGTCTTCCTCCACTGGTATTCCTCTAAACAAAGTATAGTTATCATACTTTTTACAAACACTAAAATATATACAAAACGTAAATATGAAAAAAGATGTAAAAAAGATAGTTGTATGCATTTTCATTGAATTTGTTCACAAATTTCTCTATTTGTACATTTTTGAAATCATTGTCCACGACCTTTGAGATTTTACATTTTTATTTACGTAACTTGACACCAAAGATAAATTACACTTTCTATCTCAATGTAATACACCACAGAGTACATCGTACTATATTACTTTCCTCTATGGAGTTCATTTAATACACTATAAATCTTGACCATGGACATAATATACAAACTGGCCTGAGCTCTCGTACCAAAAACACGAGCAGAGAGAGACATGTATACCGAGGCTGTTTATCTCTTTCTAATAGGGTGACCAATTTTTATTTTACTTAAAATAAATTATTTACTACTAAGTACAGATTGTAAATATATAAATAAAATTATTTAAAACTAATGTAAAAGCTGAAAATATTTATACGTAACTTGTTTTACTTGGTAGTTGGTAAAATATTTTCTACCAACTTGTAACATTTTTATCTTTTGGCAATTGAAAAAAAGGGACAAATAGCCTCGGCTCAGCTATCTCTCTCGTCTCGTTTTGCCTTGGCTAAGATTGCCTAACAAATGTAAACCTAAGTTGCAATTCATATGGTTCATTTTTGTATAATACAATTTTTGGAGAGCTAAGTCCAGTTTGTATATTAAGTCTATGATCTTGACACTAAGTCGGTACGTCAGATAGGTTAATATCTTTTTTTTTAAACCTTTATTACAGCCACTAGTAATTTAACTTTAGAGGTTTTAACACAACTTTTTACACTAGGTACGTCAGATTGTCATTACTGACAGAATGCAGTTAAAAAGTATGGACGAAAGAGAATTACTTTGTAGGTACTCACTTCTATACTAGAACCAAAATGGTATTCTAAAGCGCCTTATACACGATCAATCTTGCTGTACGTCCCGCCAAGGTCACGAACGATGTACGACGAAAAACAATAGAGAATAGCTGCTAGCTATTAATTGCTTGCTAGATTTGCACGACCAATTTTTGCATAATGTTAAGATCTAAGAAAAAAAAACGTGTGGCACTCGGGGACTGCCGCGGTAAAGCTATTGCATAGCATTTGTAACCTCCGTACTTCCTATTTGTCAACGCTACACTTGGGATGATGACGGACGGACAAAAATTACGTTCCCATGACAACATCACGTTGTCATGGGAACGTGATGTTGTCATGGGAACGTAATTTTTGTTTTATGTCATCATCCGTCATTACATGGTAGGCGGAGTGTGGGGTGTTAGGTTTTATTTTCGTTACGGAATTACTTGATTCGGTCGCCACGCTCAAAGCCAGCGATAAAAGCTATGCAATAGCTTAAAAATACCCGTATGAATTTCAAATGTTACCATACTAATAGATATATAAGTTCTTTTATGTAATATGTTATTAGTGAATAAGTCGTTGGAGTACCTATACAAAAATAAATAAAAAATAAAAATAAAATAAATGTCCTAAGAATATTTTAATGTGGCGTGTTTGTTTACATAGTAGGAATACGAATTTATTTTGCGCCATTTAGTACCCAATGGAGGGGCTCGTGACTTAATAATAACAGCCACACGAGCTGATCAAAGGTGAAGCAATGATTGCCGCAGTTGGTTCGTGGATAGGAGGCCCCTCCATGCCTCGGAAAGCACGTTAAGCCGTTGCTTGGTCCCGGCTGTCATTCGTAAATCTTTGACAGTCGTTAAGGGTAGTCAGAAGTCTAAAAGTCTACAACCAGTCTTACCAAGAAGTATCGTGTTACCCAGTACCTAAATAAAAAAGAAAGCTGTTACAATAATAGCACTAGACACCAAAAATGTAAATTTATATTTTGCAATCAAAAGTTGTTTATTGATTCATTTTGCAATCAAAAGTTGTTTATTGATTCATTTTGCAATCAAAAGTGGTTGTGGCCTGCACCCGAATTGCGTTACTCATGGAATGAAGATCCCTCACATTTTAACAATACATCACAAAATTTGTTTTACATTTCTTAAAAAAAAAAACAGTGGGACTCCGGGAGTGTCAACAGAAGTCAAAACTTGAAAAAAAAAACGGCAACGTGGTAATCATAACATTGATGTCTTCTATTCCACGCACCGCGGTAATCAACGCGTTGATATCTTTTACTCCACGGTGTCGGTAAACTCGGTAACAGTGTCGCGAATGTCAATGGTTTAGTCTCATCTCAAAAATGCCCAACGCGCCTAAAGAAGTTTTCACTTCAAAAAATTTACTCGACAGGAAAAATAGCGCAATGGATATTTTTATTTTTAGCATGTCGATGGCTAGTAATATCGTTGGAGAAAAAGTCGAATTTTGTGTTTTGTCCGGTACTCGGTAATGCTAAAACTATTCGCTAAAGCTTTCGCAGGTATCCTAGAAAAGCTGTTCCATTATAATATAACGGCCATCATGAAAATCAGCAATTTTTACCAATATTTGACATGAAGGTGTCAAAAAACACAGTATTTAATAAAACATAACTCTTCACTACATAGTATAAAACAAAGTCGCTTTCTCTGTCCCTATATCCCTATGTATGCTTAAATCTTTAAAACTACGCAACGGATTTTGATGCGGTTTTTTTTAATAGATAGAGTGATTGAAGAGGAAGGTTTATATGTATGTATAATAACCCAGTTTATACCCGTGCGAAGCTGGGGCGGGTCGTCAAATAATAAAACTAAATATGAGTGGCTTGAGAAACAGGGTGTAAAGTTCACTCATCCACCATAGGAAAGGGAGGATCCTCCCACCAGACGGGTGTTGTGTCTGGCAGACAACTGCGCGACGGTTAAAGTCGGAATCTTGTATATATGTTGATCGCGCGGTAAACTCTAATTGCGCGATGCTGGATTTGTGTGACGTCATGTCTTTGATGCGTGGTTCATATGTGGCGGTGTACCAGAGGTCGATAGTGGGCTGAGTCTTGTAGCTTGCAATGCTTCACAGTGCCAGCTATGGTTGGTTCCAGTGAATCGGAACCGGGTGCCGCATAGTTCGCGGTGCGGTCGGAACTTTCTGTGATGATTGTGACGATTGCGGCGATTGTGGTGATTGCGGTGATTGTGGTGATTCCCCAGTGACTCGGGGTGATTGAGGTAATTCTCTGAGTTGGGGTGATTGAGATGATTGCGGTGATTCCCCAGTTAGTCGGGGTGATCGAGGTGATTGCGTAGATTCCCCAGTGAGTCCGGGGTGATGAGACTGAGGGTAATGACCAGGAATGCGCTTTAGCTGCATGCTGGTGGTCAAGATACCCGTTGAAGCCGTGGGTGTTGGCTGGCTGTGTGACTTGCCTCACGAGAACTTGCGGAGTGATGATGATGACGTCAGGCTGAAGTAGTTGCATGAAGGCTGCACTGACTTTCATGACGTCGTGGTCACCAATTTTAGTGGTATGAGGAACAGGGTGTAAAGTTCACTCATCCACCATAGAAAAAGGAGGATCCTCCGACCAGATCGGTGCCGTGTCTGGCGGGCAACTGTCCTACGGTTGAAGTCGGAATCTTGTATCTATATTGATCGCGCGGTAAAATCTAACTGCGCGATGCAGGATTTGTGTGACGTCATGTCTATGATGCGTAGTTCGTATGTGGCGGTGTAACCGCTAAACATTTAGTTTCAAGTATTTTTTTTTTATTGTGTAACATAATTAGTTTACACAATTTAAAAAATAGCTTGAAACTAAAAAGCCTTATATGTTTTATTATATTTATAGGTAATTTGCGCGTTAGGTAGTTGTATTGTGTTGCTACACATTACATTACATTACTTAGCCGTTATTGTCCCACTGCTGGGCAAAGGCCTCCCTACTCTCTTTCCACCTCTCTCTGTCTAGAGCTTCCAAGGACCAATCTTTCTTAAAGGAGTCCAGCTCATCCCACCATCTCCGTCTGGGCCTGCCGCGATGTCGTTTGCCATTAAGCGGGACCCACTGGGTCGTAAGTTTGGCCCATTGATCGTTTGACATGCGGCAGATGTGTCCAGCCCAATTCCATTTAAGCGTGGCAGCTTTCCGAGTGACATCAGTTATTTTAGTGATGGAACGGATTGTTGTATTCTTAACCCGGTCCACAAGTTTAATACCAAGAATACTCCGTTCCATAGCTCTCTGGCAAACCTCGAGCGTGGACCTCTGCTGAATTGTCAAAGACCATGTTTGAGAACCATACGTGAGGATGGGAAGAATACACACGTCGATGAGTCTTCTTTTGAGGGATAGAGGAAGATCGCCCTTCATTAGGTCTTTCATGGCCCAATAGCTCTTCCAGGCATACGTTGCTACACATATCTATTATTTTTTTATTTAAATATTTACACACACTATAAAACTGATTTACATCCGTTAGACTACTCGTAACATAAGATTCAGTTGAAAACCAGCGTCAGGCACTATTTGTCTGGCATTAATACTGAACTAGGCCTATTTGTCGCATTTGAAAATTGTGTGCCTTAACCTTGGTCAAATAAATTTATTTTCTTTCTTTCTTTGTCAAAATTGGCGCGGGTGAATTTCGTCCCGCATCCCGCTCGCTCGCTTCAGTTTGACCAACTTTTGCTAAGAGCCTCATCGTCATCATTCACAGCTTTGTTCCACCCACTGTTGAGTATGTGCGAGTCACATCTAAAAAGGTTGGAAATATCTGAAACCTCAAAAAAAGAACATTGAACAAAACCTTACCTTTTTATTAGACATGGCTTTGTCAGCCATGTCTAAAAAAAAGGTGAAGTTTTGTCGCCAAAATAAATGTCACACTCAGAAGAATTAGAAACGTCAGAATTTTGCGTGTCAAAATATGCGTTATGCAAATGAAAATAATGGTAAAAGTATACAATAATAATGACCGCAAAAACCGTAGCCATGATAATGATCCTTTTATACAACGTAAGAATCTGTCAGAGTAGGCGTTATGATAATTTTACTCTATACTCTACCATACCGACGGAAATAGAACATTTGAAGTTTTTACAAAAAAAAAAATGAAAAAATAGATCGACACTTTTTTATACGTCTATGCATCGATATAATATTTTGGAAAAAGCCTTACAAATTGTTTGAAGATTTCAAAAAGATAAAAGATGTTGATGTTGAGTTGTTATTGTGAGTAAAATTATCATAACGCCTACTCTGACAGACAACAGCCGTAGCTGTCGAGAGAATGATTGAAGTAGCGTCTCTTAGTATCTCTACACATACGACTGCAGCGATTACGCAGCACCATAAGCGCATTCAAGTTGCGCTCGGAAGGACAGCGTTTTAACCTCCTTTGGCTCTGTCCCTACTTGCCATCGCATCCTTAATAAGCAGGAGCATGCCGGGGAGCCGGAACATACTTGACTTTGACTCGACGGACAGGACGCACAGGACGGGCATGAAGCTGAGTATAGTGTTATTGAAAATGTGAACCATATTGTAGTTGATACATGAGTTCTCAAAGACGTCCGTCATGTCGATGTTTTGATTTTAAAACAACAATTATAAACTCAACAACAAATTGACTTTTTTTTTAATAAACTAAAAATACTATGAACCCTGAACCACAACATTAGGTTACTGATTATGACAAACGCAGAGAAACGAAACGTAACGTTAATATAATGACAAAAATGACACTGACAGATGTCATGTTCTATTATCAGAAAAATAACATCTACCAGCAAGCTAAGTTGTGAGAAAAATATTAACAAAAAGTGTGAAACATGCAAGGGGATAATATAGTGAACATACCTGATAAAATAGTAAATTTGTCAAAATTGACACATGTTACTGTCATTACTGTCAATTCATTGACAGTAATAACAGTACTGTGTCAATTTATGACATGTTGACATTCAAATAGTAAACTTGTCAAAATTTACACATGTTAGTCATCACTGTCAATTGATTGACAGTAATGACAGTACCATGTATCAATTAATATCATATTTGTCATAGTTGCCATCAACAAACAAAATATTTGTACTTTAAATAGTTTATAATTTTTCTCTTAAATATTATTTCAGAGGTTCCTAGTTCCATATTTTGTCATTTTTATTTAGATGTAGTTTGATGCTGGTTAGATTTTTCTCGGAATAAAAAACCAACGTTCCTACAAAAAGCGGACATCTCCTTTAACTAAAAAAATAAACCATTTTAAAATATATATTGAATGAATAGGAAAAATCTTTTAGCTGTAAATAGCAGAAAAATTAAACTATTTTAAATTATATATTAAATAAATAGAAAAAACATTTTAGCTCTAAATAGCAGAAAAAAATTAACACATTTAAAAAGAATATTTAAAACAATAAGAAAAAACATTTATTTTAAAAGAAAAATAATAAAAACAGTGCAAAATAATATAAAAATAACCGCTCTCAACTCTTGGGCTCTATTACCGAAGAGGTCCAGTTTCACTCGTTTATGTTTGGCGACCATCAGTTCGGTGAGACCAGCTAAAGTTTCTTTACATGTGGGTAAGATCTGCGAAGGCGGGAGCGCGTGACCGTAGGTCCCTTCGTCACGAAGGAGGAACGTGAAGACGTATCTGGGACAGAGACAATTATGCGATAAAACAGGATAATTGTGTAACATACTAAGAATTGCAATTCCTTTCATTTTGACAATATTCATCAACATTAATTGCGTTATGCTGTCGAACAGACGAATTTTTCAAACATACTGAAGCAATGGATGTTCTTCTTAACGGGAACAATGTCAGCATTTATCCATGAGTTAACCCAAAAATCCATGGAGTTTCTAAACAATTTTTCTTCATTAAAACCTACTACGCTTTAGAGTGAGCAACTAGCTTCGTCTTTCTGACTGACCGACTCCTTGACAATTTAAAAGTGCCTGTAAATGCTTTAATTAAAATAAACGCTATTTCGCTGAGTTTGGACAACATAAATAACGCAATTAATATGGTTGAATTGTCAAAATGAAAGGGATTCAGAGAAGCAATTCCCTTATTTTCAAGGACTCAATTTATCAAAATAAATAAAACACCGCTAAATTTTAAATGTAGAGTGTGCGCAAGATAAGACTGCGCGCGACTGATAGCGTAGTTGATTCTATACTAAAATATTTAAAATATACTTAATATTGGTGCCGATTCTCTTGTCACAAATGCCTCTAAACTAGACTAAAAATCACCAACATTTTCCTATATTTTAGTTTAACAGCACTAAGATGGCACTGAGTTATTAGTTTAGTGAAAATGGCAATTTGGCTATTCTAAATTTGACTTTTTTCACCAAAAATTTTGATTTTCTAACTAAATCTGACTATTTTTAATCTCGATTGAAAAGGGGTTGTATAAAATTTGTTGTCATGAACTAAAATTCACACCAATACTTTGACTTCAGTTGCAAAAACAGTACTGTATCTTTTTTTTAAATTTGCTTGTATCTCGAACATGGTGTGTCCTATCGCAAAAATTATGAAAATTTCGACCCCCTTTGTGAATCCCTTAAACCTCTAAAACTCAACATGTAGGCAATATCTTTTTATTTTTCTATACAAAAAGTGAAAATTCCTTAAAAAAACACGTCGAGGCTGCCCCCACTGCGTGCTTCCGTCTCTAAAAAAATTTCACGAGGTAGGGCAAACAAGTACCACGTGGAGTTGCGATTATCAAATTCGATTTTAGTTGAGTCAAAATAATTTTTAAAAGAGAAATAATTTTGTAGAATAGCTATAAGATTTTCAAAGCCAAAAGTAAGGAAATTTAGTTATAAAGTCCCCGTCACGAGAAGCTATAAATTTTGTAAACACACATTCAGGGGTTTGCAATCTTTGGGTAAAATAAAATAAAAACAGTTTTGTACTATTTTTTTACAGGGATATAATTATATTAACACACACAATATAACCTAATCCGCGAAAACACCACAAACAAACAGACATTCGAAACTCGAAAGACAGCAGAGACAACGTCAGCGTGAACTTACTTCAAAATCGTGGCCCAAATGTTTACGTTCCATGAATCAGATGCGTTCCAGTACCACAAAACCTTAGACGACAGCGCTTCATATCGCTAAAATATAACCCGATCAAGTGAAATTGCTCATTAGTTTCGTATAACACGTACGTTACTTTGACTTCATTGAATTTGGGATTATTTGTTGTTGATTAAATTGTCGCTACGTAACTTGGTAGAAGTTCTTTATTTACAAAAATTATAGCTTCTCGTGACGGGGACTTTAGTTTAGTTCGATGTACAAGAGAATTGGCACCATTAAATCTATATTTAATTATTAATCAATTAAATAATTCTATTCTGAATTAACCTTACATAAACGACAAGATGGCGGCGCGCAGACTTATCTTGCGAGCACTTTACATTTTTTGACACTGATTATGACTGAGAAGAGATTGAGACTAGATTTTAGATACCAAGATAAATAGAATATTCTGTGTAGAGGCTAGATTTTAGATACCAAGATAAATAGAGTATTCTGTGTAGAGGCTAGATTTTAGACACCAAGATAAATAGAATATTCTGTGAGGTATATATCATAAAAATTACAGAACACAGAACACACACAATCTAAAATTACAGGTTTTGAATGTTTTTAAACCGTTTTTGATTGGCCTTATTGTGAGCGTGATAAAGAATTAAGCTGCATTAACTACAATGTAGTTCTATCGAATATTCTGAAATATAAAAGAATGTAGCGGTTACACCGCCACATACGAACTACGCATCAAAGACATGACGTCACACAAATCCTGCATCGCGCAATAAGAGTTTACCGCGCGATCGACATATAAACAAGATTCCGACTTCAACCGTCGGGCAGTTGCCCGCCAGACACAACACCCGTCTAGTGGGAGGATCCTCCCTTTTCTATGGTGGATGAGTGGACTTTACACCCTGTTCTTCATACCCCTAAAAGAATATCCCCATCTTATGACAGCTTTTAAGGGGTTCCGTAGCCAAATGACAAAAACCGAACTCTTATAATTGGCATGTCCGTCTGTCCGTCCGTATGGAAATCACACAGCCATTCTATTCGAAGACTATTTACACTATACCGATAAAAATTGGAAATTAAAATTGATGTATTCTGAGCACCGATAAAAGATAGTTTAAAGATTTACAAAACAATAAATATAGGAGTGGATGTAATGGCCCCAATATTTTTTTACACTTTAACATATTACCCAAAATAAAAAAAAACCGGCCAAGTGCGTGTCGGACCACGCACAATGAAGGGTTCCGTAGTTGGGATGAATTTATCCCAAAAACAAACTTAACTTTGTAGTTGATAAACATGTTCTCCCATACGGAATGTATGGGAAAACATGTTTTTGCAACTGCAAAGTTAAGTTGGTCAATTATTACTCGATAACTAGTAAAGCCTACTTAGCTGTGATAGTTTTCCTTTTAATTTCGTTATATAACCTATTGCTGTGATTTTTTCACACATCCAAAACCAACCATTTAGCTGGCAGGGGGGGGGGACACTTGACTCTAACAAAAATTAGCACTTTAAAGCGTAGGAAAAAGAAAGTAGTGGTAGGTTGGAATATGCATGTTGGTGAGGCTTACAGGGACGCCAGGCAGAAGTTTCGACTGTGGGAAGACCTTGGGAAGCCTTCTGCTGGTCCCGCATTTTGTGAAATGCATATAGCGAAGAGAATATTTAAGTCACGCTTGAAATGGTGTCAAAATAATGAGGACCAAATAAAAATGGATATTTTGGCTTCACAACACTCAAGCAGTGATTTTCGCTCGTTTTGGAAACATACGAACAGGCTGAGTAGTAAGCCTGGCCTCCCCGTGTCTGTCAATGGCGAAAGCGATCCCGTAGGCATTGCTGACCTCTTTAAGGAACATTTTAGGATAAAGTCTCCACTGGGTCCCTGCGTATCCGAGCCTGATGTTGTTGACCATCGTGACCTTGGAACGAGATTCACAGCTAAGGACATTAAAAGTGTTATTAGCAGTATGTCAAGAGGCAAGTCTCCAGGTCACGATGGTCTGAGCATTAAGCACCTCAAGTTTGCGGGCACTCATTTACCAAGAGTGTTAGCAATGTTTTATAACTTTTGTGTGAGTCATGCGTATTTACCTTGCCATATGACAAAAACTATTGTAGTGCCTATTATTAAAAATAAAACGGGTGATATCGCTAATTTAAAGAATTACAGGCCCATTTCTCTGGCTACGGTGATCGCGAAAGTACTTGACAGCCTGCTTAACAGACAACTTAATAACTTTGTTCAGCTGCACGACAATCAGTTCGGATTCCGATCCGGACTATCAACTGAAAGTGCCATCTTGTGTCTAAAGTGGACTGTTAGGTACTACTCTCATAGAAAAACACCTACGTATGCTTGTTTCCTCGACCTCTCCAAAGCGTTTGATCTGGTTGCATACAGTATCCTTTGGAGGAAGTTAGAGGAAGCTGGAGTTCCTCCAGAGTTGATAAACACTTTTAAATGCTGGTATGGAGGCCAGATCAATCAGGTACGCTGGGCAGGGGCTTTTTCAGAGTCGTATAGGTTGGAGTGCGGGGTGAGGCAAGGGGGTTTGACTTCACCCACGCTCTTCAATCTGTATGTCAATGGGCTGATCGAGGTGCTCAGCAGTGAGCGGGCCGGCTGTTACATTGACGGAGTATGTGTAAACAACATTAGTTACGCCGATGATATGGCACTGCTGAGCGCCTCGGTTTGTGGTCTTAGGAGGTTGGTGGCCATCTGTGAAGAATATGCTTTACTTCATGGATTGGTCTACAACGTCACTAAAAGTGAAGTCATGGTCTTTGGTGTCAGCAGTCAATGTTCAGATCCGATACCTCCGGTCAAGTTGAACGGAATATCGCTTGTGAGGGTATTTAAAGTGAAATACTTAGGACATCTTTTGACTGCTGACCTCAAAAATGATGAGGATATAGAAAGAGAAAGGAGGGCTCTGTCGGTGAGAGCTAATATGATCGCTCGCAGGTTTGCACGTTGTTCTAGAGTTGTGAAAAAAACCTTATTTCGTGCATATTGCACCTCATTTTACACGTGCAGCCTGTGGGTAGATTACACTCAAAAATCGTACAGCGCCCTCCGCGTGCAATATAATAATGCGTTCCGGGTATTGATGGGGCTGTTCCGCTTCTGTAGCGCATCAGGCATGTTTGCTGATGCTCGTGTCGATTGTTTTTACGCTACGATGCGAAAAAAATGCGCTTCCCTGGTGCGCCGGGTGCGGGCCAGCCCCAACAATATACTGCAGTGTGTCGGGAGCAGACTAGATTGTTCGGTAATCGGTGTCTTTGGTTTAGACTTTTCGTTTTTTGCCACCGACTTCCGAAATTAAAGTTATTTTTCGCTTTGTAGTGTTTTTTTTGGAAGTCGGTAAATTTTTTTGTAAAAAGTTTTTATTTTTCAGTTTTTAGTTGTGGTACCTACCCTGCTATGTAAATAACAGTGACAGAAACTTAAGATTTCATCCATATACTAAGTGGGAAAAACTACGTATTATTGAACTTAACTCAAAAACCATCGAAGCAAAGTTAATAAAATTTATATAGGACTACACGGAAAGTACCAGCTTTTAAATAAAAAAAGAATCATCAAAATCGGTTCACCCAGTTGAAAGTTATGCGGTAACAAACAAAAAACAGTCGAATTAAGAACCTCCTCCTTTTTTTGAAGTCGGTTAATAATACGAGATATTTTGTTACAACCGGAGTAGTAGTATTTTCGAGAAATACTATGAAATACGAATTGAAACTGCGATCGTTAAAATTAATACTGTGCATGCGTATCATCTCAACTATGAAACCGTTCACTGTGCGGGGTCCTACACGCACTTGGCCGGTTTTTCAACCAAATCAGGTTTAATAAAAATAATATACACAATATGAAACTCTTTTCGCATTTTTGAATTGATTTTTTTTTTCGTCCTTTTTTTTTCCCAGAGTGCTCAATATAATATTCAAGGAAATATGAAACAAAAGTAATCCATACATAAAAAAGTGAATTACCTCACGCCATAAAATTTCTTCACCCAACCAGCACTGTTACCGGAAATACGTAGGCCTTTTTAACAAAAAAGAATAAAATAAAGATCAATATTTTTATAGTAAAAATTCAAATACAATCTCTATGTTACTAACTATAGAGGTCATCTTTACACTCACCCATAGTGTCAAAGGTGGTCCCAATATTGTATTTTACGCCAGTATATCTATACATTCTGAATATTGCCTGTTTACCGAAATTTTCCTGAAAAAAAAAGAGTTTCATATCAAAATAATATCATAAGAAAAAACGTATAGTACCCGTATAAATTTCAAATGTCTTATGAATATTTATATTTGTTTACAAAGGAGGAATACGAATTTATTTTGCGCCATTTAGTACTCAATGGTTATAGTAAATAATACTCGTGGCTTAATAATAACAGCCACACGGGTCGATCAAATGATAAGCTACAGTTGCCGCGGTCGTTTCGGGGATGGGTGACCATCCATTATAAATATCGACACCCCTCCGTACCTCGGAAAGCACGTTAAGCCGTTGGGCCCCGATGTCATTCGTAGATCTTTGACATTCGTTGTTTTTAATGTAAATATCTTATACTGCGTCTACGCTAGGAGAGCCAAGCACAAGCGGAGCACGAGCGGAGCACGAGCCGAACACAATTCGTCTAGTGTGGACCGATTTACAAGCCTCGAACGAGCGCGCTGCGAGCATTTCGTTCGTGCTCGGCTGCGTTCCGCCTGTTGTCGGTTTTTTGACGAACACAAAGAGATTTGTACCGCGCTCAAACTACGTTCGAGGACAGTGATCGTTGTAGGTTCGTTGTACGTCCACACTTGACGCCGCGAACGACGAAGCTGAGAACGGCTCCGCTTGTGCTTCGCTCGTGCTCGGTTCGTCTAGCGTAGACCCGCCTTTATATATAAAATTCTCGTGTCACAATGTTAGTTACCTTACTCCTCCGAAACGGCTTTACTGATTTTTACCAAATTTTATATGCATATTCAGTAGGTCTGAGAATCGGGTACTATCTATTTTTCATACCCCTAAGTGATAAGGGTTGTCCACCCCAAACAAATAATTGGCAAAACAACGTTTGCCGGGGTCAGCTTGTTTTTTATATAAAATTTATACAAACTATCAGAGGGTTGAAATTACATGAGAGTAACATCATTTAAAACTTCAATTACCATTTCAGCGTAATTATCAAGATGGTTTATTCTATCACCATACGGTATGATGAGTTTCTGGCCGTAAGCATGAAAAGAAAAGTAAAAGCGAAGATTGTCTCTCTTGCTCGTGATAAAGTCTGCAAGCGCATCCGATTCTGGCTCAGAAAAAGGATGAGTTCCACAATAATATTCACTTTTGGCATCATCACTAGCACCGTATTCTGAAAAGAAAGAAATATGAAATCTTTATTTAAGGGGGGGGGGGCATGAAATCGACTGATTTTGATTTTAATTTTGGGTGAGAAAGGGAAGAAGAATTTAAACAAAACTTTTTGTGATTTGAAAAGTCGAATTGTTTGTTTTGCACGTGGTTGAAAGGGATTTTTCAAATAAATTAAATATTCGTAAAAAATCACTAACATTCGCGACAAGTTTTCCGAAAAATTACGCGAGACTGACGTTTGATCATATTTTTACAAGAAACTACCATTGACTTTGAACAAAAAAATATCATCAACATCATTAGAGTCGAACCTGGATAAGCGAGAGTTCAAGGGACCGCGATCTCGATTTCGCTTATAGAAGTTTCTCACTAACTCGAGTTTCTAGCTTATAGAGGTACTCTGGTGGCCTTTCTCACCTATAGAGGTTCAGGCTGGTTGGTAACGGTTGAGAGGAACAAAAACAATGTTAGTTCCACGACATTTAAGAATGAGTCATAAATAAGCAATTTTAATTTACGCTCGACTGCCGCTTATTGAGGTACAGGCAGAATCAGTCTCATTTATTCAGAGGTTCATGAGTGAAAAATGACTTTCTCTTATAGAGGCTTCAGAGAGTTAAAATGACGGGATCTGGCAATTACTCTCATTTACAGAGTTTTCTGGCTTACCCAGTTCTCACTTACCCAGGTTTGAATGTATATGGTCAACTTGGATGTAACTGAACCACTTTTTAGGGTTCCGTACTTGAAGGGTACCAAAGGGAACCCTATATACAATGTCGCCCATCGGCATGTGACCGCCCGAATTTTTCTGAATATTCATGAAAAATGATCGAAAAATAACTTTCAAAGGGGGGTCTATCTTTAATATTTTTCATGTTATACAATTTTTTATGTTTTGAATAGCGTTTGCCATATCTCCGATGTTATTGGCTCGATTTGGATTCTGTTTATGATTTCTAAAAGCTTATGAGTTATTTTATCGGATTAACTAACATTTTATTAAAATTTGTCAACCATGCAAAAATAATGGAGGTGAAAACATTTTTTTTTTTCTAAAAAAATCGTATTTAAAAAAAATACACAAGTGTAAGAAGTTCATAAAATAATAGGGAGGGATTTTGAAAAAAAAAATTGAAAACAAAAAAAATAAGATAGACCCCCTTTTAAAGTTATTTTTCAATAATCTTTCATGAACATTCAGAAAAATGCGGGCAGTCACATGCCGATGGGTGACAATGGTGCCGATTCTCTTGTCACAAATGCCTCTAAACTAAACTAAAAATCACCAAAATTTAGTTTATTCCTGTCAAACGACGATTTCCCATTCTGAAATAGACTAAAGTGACACAACTTAACTATATTTTAGTTTGACAGCACTAAGATGGCACTGAGATATTAGTTTAGTGAAAATGGCAATTTTGCTATTCTGAATTTGACGTTTTTAACCTAAAATTTAGATTTTCTAACTAAATATGACTATTTTTAATCGCGACTAAAAACATGTGGAATAAAATTGGTTGTCATGAACTAAAATTCACACCAACACCTCGACTTCAGATGAAAAAACAGTACTGTTTTTTTTTTTTTCTTTTGCTTATATCTCGAAAACGGTGTGTCTAATCGAAAAAATAATGAAAATTTCGACACCCTTTATGAGACCCTTAAACCCCTAACACTCTACAAGTAGGTTTTTTCTTATTTTTCACACAAAAAGTGAAAAATCCATATAAAACACGTCGAGGCTGCCCCCCCTGCGCGCCTCCGGCTCTAAAAAGAATCACGTGGTTAGGTATCACGTGTGGAGTCGCGGTTGTCAAATTCGATTTAGATGTGTCAAAATTATTTTTAAATTTAGAGAATTTATTTTGCAGAATAGCTTTGAGATTCTCATAGTCAAAAGTAAGGAATTATAGTGATAGTTTAGTTAGTTTAGTTCGGTGTACAAGAGAATCGGCACCATTGTATAGTCCATTTATTTGTGAGAATATTGTTACAGAGATATTACATGATTTTTATAGTTCATAATATTCTGCCGTTTCCGGCGTACAAATACATTGTCAGGGTTTTGGTTAGTTTATTAGATTACAAATTAATTTTATTGAATTAAATAAATTAGGATAACATTCAAATTGCAAATTAGTTAAATTAATCAGCTATGGAAATGTCAAAAAGAATTCATTAAGTCAATGATAGTAAGAAGTGAATAATTAGAATTATTTCCTAATATTTATGTCAATTTTTTATTCATAAAATCATTAATCGAGTAGTAGCATTTACATAAGAGGTGATTGAGTAATTTACATTTAAATGTACTTTTTTTTTTGGGTGGGACATTATCAAATAACTTCTCCCGCTCTAGGTGTAGCGGGAGGGCGTGTCAGACTCTTACTGACTAAAACCCGCCCGTGTTCCTTCAGTTGCCATGTTGCCGGCGGCCACGATTTCCCTATCGGTTTTCTTCGAACCCCCGGCAGGCATTGGCCCTAGCGGACCCCGTCAATTCCGCTGACATCTCTTTGAGGCGCGCGTGTAACACAACGCACCGTCGACCCCGGGCTTGGTCCTTATCGGACGGCGAGCTACCCATTGTTCACCGTCCGCAAGCCCGCGCCTACGGTGGCCAGAAATCGGCTCGCGATTCCCGCCCCGGGCGTCTCCTTCTGTTGCGGCGGTTAGGGGCGTGAGGGCGCGAAATTTGCCTCTCCCTCACGCGTTCCGCCTCCTCCTTTGCGAGCATTACCGCTTCGCAGAAGGAGGTGACGGCCTGCCATTTCCTCTCGCTCCGTACCATGGCCTGAACCAGGGCCGGACGCGAGAGATCGGAAATCTAAAGCTTAAAGTTTTAAAACAATCTGGTAGTTTATTAAAAATTTTGATCGCCATATAAAATACATTATTTGAAAATAGTTTATTATTCCGTCTAGGCACACGAAGCATGTGAACTTTGCGACTAGGTCTGGATACAACATCATTATGCAGAACAAATTCATGCTTATTTTGGTACACAAAAACACAAATTTCAAAAATATATAATGCTGGTAGTGGTAATATTTTTTATTTTTTTGAATAATGGGACACAGCTGTCCATTGAGTGCGCTCCACATATTGAGCGAATACATTTCTTTTGGGCTCGAAACACTCTGTTCAGTTCTACAGATAACCCCATATTATAATGCCATAACGCAAAATTGATGCGTGTTAAACTGTATAAAACGAATACGAAAAAGTTCGTCAATATGAGCTTTCCAGTTACAGTGTTTGTCTATTGTTATTCCTAGGAACTTTGTACTCTCAACCTCTTCAATTGTGTCATTCATTATCATGCTGTATTTTACTAATATGCCTCCGCTGTCCGTCCGTCCGTCTGTATATCAGCGGGCTGTATTTCATGAACCGTAATAGGTAGACAGTTGAAATTTTCACAGATTATGTATTTCTACTGCCGTTATAACAGAAAATAATAAAAATTTAACTTTATTAAAAATTAAAGGGGGTCCTTGTAGCTGCTAGGTAGTGGTTGGTTGTGAGAAAATAAAATATATAACTTGATTGGTAAATTGGACCACTAGAACGGAATGCGCGGGCGTTTGTGTTTTACGCATGGAGGCTTCGCGTGGTTTTTTAACCGACTTCAAAAAAAGGAGGTTTCTCAATTCGACCGTACATATTTTTTTTTATGTGTGTTCGCGGATTCCTTCGTCGTTTATGAACCAATTTTGACGATTTTTTTTTGTTGGAAAGGGGATATCCCAAGGGTAATACCATGATAAGGAAACCAGAATTTGATGATGGCATCCTAGAGGAATCGAGGGAACTCTTCAAATATTATAGGCAAACCTATAGCGATTTGGGTATTTTTATAGTAATTCGTACAGTTGCTCTTGAAAAGCACCATTTGGTTAAGTGGAACTTATGATGAAGACCACAAATAACCACCGGAACTACTCAATAATAAGTATTTCACGGGTTGTGATTCGATTACTTTAATATGGTTGTAATGCAATTTATGCTCGTCACAATGCATATGGAGAAGTGGAGCTGATGATGAAGTACCAGGAGAACTCCTCAACGATGAACGTCACTGCATCGGGAAAAGCAATATTTTGTAAAAGGTGATGAGCAGTTGGCATTAGACTAATAACACAACTGTTCTAAGCGAAAATCGAACGCGAATGTAAATTATAAATTTGTGACGAAAAATATACTTTAGCTCAGGAATTTCATTTAGCTGGAATAAAAAACAGGCCAAGTGCGAATTGGACTCACACGCGAAGGATTCCGTATCACCGTAAAATATTTAACACTACATATTTTTAGGGTTCCCAAAATAAAATATTAAAGTTAAAAACTTTTTACAAAAAAAAAAACAACCGACTTCAAAAAAACACTACAAAGTGAAAAATAACTTTAATTTCGGAAGTTGGTTTTGAATTTTCATTTTTTGTCACCGACTTCCGAAATTAAAGTTATTTTTCACTTTGTAGTGTTTTTTTGAAGTCGGTTGTTTTTTTTTTTTGTAAAAAGTTTTTATTTTTCACTTTTTAGTGGTGGTACCTTTTTTTTTGGGTGGGGAATAATCTAGTAACTTCTCCCGCTCTGGGTGGAGCGGGAGGGCGAGTCAGACTCTTACTGATTAAAAACCACCCGTGTTCCTTTAGTTGCCATGTTGCCGGGGGCCACGATTTCCCTTTCAGCCCTTATTCGCAACCCCGGCAGGTATTGGCCCTAGCGGACCCCGTCAATTCTGCTGACATCTCTTTGAGGCGCGCGTGGAGTACAACGCGCCGTCGACCCGGGCTTGGTTCTTATCGGACGGCGAGCTACCAATTGCTCACCGTCCGCAAGCCCGCGCCTACGGTGGCCGGAAATCTGCCTGTGATTCCCGACACCCAGGGCGTCTTCTCCTGCGGCGGTTAGGGGCTCAAGGGCGCGAAATTTGCCTGTCCATCACGCGTTCCGCCTCCTCCTTCGAGAGCATTACTGCTTTGCAGAAGGAGGTGACGGCTTCCCATTTCCTCTCGCTCCGTACCATGGCCCGAACCAGTGCCGGACGCGAGAGATCACCGCCGCCGATCGCCTCCACGAGGACACGGCGATGCTCCGCCCAAGCCGGGCCGACCTCCTAGTTGTGGTACCTACCCCACACAAATTCGAAAACCACTACCTGCTATGTAAATAGTAGTGACAGGAACTTATCACATCATCCATATACTAAGTGGGAAAAATACGTATTATTGAAGCTAACTCAAAAACTATCAAAGCAAAGTTAATAACATTTATATGGGACCACTTCGAGAGCATACCCTTTCAAACAAAAAAAGAATTTTCAAAATCGGTCCACAATTGACGGAGAAATCGGTGAACATACATAAAACAAAAAAAAAACATACGCGACGAACATATAACCTCCTCCTTTTTGGAAGTCGGTTAAAAATTAAAGGAACAAGAAACATGAGTCTGCATACAAGAAACATGTATTTTAAATTTATTCAAATTATGTACAAAAAAATAAATAAAACGTGCTAAAAGTAGCTACTGGCTGGCTAAATGAAGCTAATTCCATAGAGCTATATTATTATTATTTTTTGTTTTTTTATTGTATCCCGTTATTTTCTTTTCTATCTGATATCGTGGTTGTTTTATGTCATTGGAAAATCTGTTAATATAATTATAATAAAATGAGTTCTTCCAGTGACAGTGTTTTATTCGTAGTTTTATTAGTATTGTTACTTTATGAGTGAGTATTTCATTGTGTTTTGTTATTCTTGTTTGTTCTCATGCAATTCAACGAAATGTATTAATTAATTTATTTATTGTTATTGTATTTTATAATCTTATTTCATAATTTAATATGTATCAAATTAATGTTAATGATAATATTTTAATGATTTCATAATTTGTAAAATAATTGTTCACCTTATAATAAGAATGTTGTGCATGCCTATAAGTGATGTATTTACACAGTACTCAAGACTCGTGATACCTGTTATAACTATCGTTGTAAATATGTCGTTGGTGTGCCTTGCTTAATAAATAAATAAATAATAAATAGACAAAAATGAGACACTGACTCCGGAATAATTTTATTCGAAAGCAGCAATAAAAGGAAATAATATGTTGCCGCCAATAGTATAATAAAATGTGATAAAGGGAATCACCAGTTTCGGCTAAGCGTGGACAAGATGCCCGGTAAAAAATATTTTTACCAAACAGTGTTATTAATTCTGAAATAAATATTTTTGCACATCACATCCCTGCCAGGTACACGTACAAAAAGTCGAAATAAAGAGTATTCAAACTGTAGCACCAGTTAAAAAGCATAGCCATTTGTTTGACGCAGTGATACCAGCACGGAAATAAAAAATCTATTTCAGTCTTTAATCGATTAGATAATCAACTATTGTCACCAAAAAAAAGTGTTTGTCTGCAAAACGAGTACTATCAATACTGTATGAGAAGAATATACTCATTTACATTGTTTTAAAATAAAACAATCAAAATATTTTATTTCACATAAACCTACATGGGCACTTATGAAACGTCAGAAGCTAGGTGCACGGTTCCAATTGGTCGTTTCCTATGGAGAAGAGCCGGCAAGAAACTCCACGGTTACTCTTTTAAAAATAATTGGCTTTTACAATACTTTCATATAACAGTGTTTTTAGGTATGGGAGGACAGTGTAGGTCTTTCAATAAGTACCAAGTACTTAACAAAATAGAAAATGGTCAACAGGTCTACAATCCACTAAGCCTACAGCGTTCTCACATTCACAAAATATGTAGAAAAGAATCTATACAAAAAATAAATAAATTAATAAAAGTAAAAAAACCTATTTTAATAAAACGCAATTATATGATTGCTGTTACAACTGTAATCAATCTGAATAATTATCATGTCCACAAAAGTCACAAAAAAAAAAGTTGAAATTAAATCGTAGGTAATATAATGTCAAGTAATAAATATGTGAAGGACGAATGTAAAAACAAAAAATAAAAAGTAAAGATTTAAATAAACATGGTAATTTGGGAGCAGTTAATAGACTCTTACTTATTTATGCCGTTAATGAGGTACCAGGGAAGCCACATGTGCAGAAGGAATTATTGCCAAACTTCCTTATCTTCAACATAGTCTTTAATTTTATAATATGCTTTCTTGATAAGGACACGTTTGATGTGGGTTTTGAACTTCCCATCGCTAAGTTCTGTCACAGACTTTGGCAACTTGTTATAAAAGCGGATACTGTTTATAAGAAATGACTTGCTTGTTTTAGGTAATCAAAAACATAACTAGTATTTTAACATATTTTTTTATGAAGGTTCTATATGTATATCGATTATTGTCAGTTTTTTGTTTTTTCCTGGTAACTCCTACTATATCGTTTATAGAGATGATCGATCTGGTTGCTTTGTATCGATATTCTGCTTCCCGTTGGATCATTTCGATTCGAGCATCGATATAAAATCGCTTTTTATTAATCATTTTTATTCAATTCAATTTCTTACTACATTGGCAGAGTCCTGGTTTTGCCCGAACAATTCTATAAAAGTTAGTAGTGATTGAGAAGCGAGTTTATGGAAAGTAACGGCCCGCTTTAATAGTATTTTTCCCGAGATTTTCATTTTTTATCATTTAACTAAAAAAATGTACATAGATCTGACCACTACGATTTTACAGTACGATTCATATTCATATTCATTTATTTGCGTTTCACAAGGTAAAAACAAGATGTTAACAAAAAGCTTAAAGCTACGATTGTACAGTAATACGATTATTTGATCGATCCTCACTACCTTTATCAATTTACAGTAGTGAATCGTTTAGGTATATTGTTGAATTGATGTAAAAGTCGATCAAATCCCCTTGTACCGACCCACTTGAGTATCGACATATCGAACATCCCTAACGTCAGGTGAAATGACAACATTGACAACTGATAACAGTGAAAAAACTATTCGCTTTGGTTTCGTGCACTGGATGTTATTTTGTTTACTCGCAGCTTCGAACGTTTGTTTTTCTTATCATGGACTCCGATACCGCTCCTCATGATGACCCGGCCTTACTCTTGGACACTGAATCTGTACCTCATGTTCAACCTGGCTTTAAATGACAACCACGGCACGAACTTAGGTAGCATAGACTGCACGTAGTTCGAGTGAGAATGAGGAACCAATGCGATGTGTTAATTGTGGCTAGGGTTGCCAGATCGGAAGACCAAAATATCTGGACAAAACTTGAAAATGTCGGGATTTTGGAAATGCTGTCGGGATTTATTTTTTAATAGGCTACAAAAAGACTTAACATTGTTGACACATCATAACTAATTTAAGTACAAACACTTAATTTTTAGTATGCCACATGTATTTGGCACTGGACTTTACTGAGTCCATCAGTTTGGATCCTTTAGGAGTACCTATTCAGAAAAGATTTTAAATACATACTTCAAAGTTCAGTCTAAATAATAACCCAGCTTTTATTAAATCAGAGGCCATACGATTTACGTCGGGCAATACGAGTAGCTCTTCATTCGTAAATAAATTTGCACCTTTTAGAGACAATACAACGAGTTTTTTTATATAAAAAGTTCTCATAAAAATCATAGCGTTCTTGCAAGTATTGAATAGCTCCGAATAGCTCGTTTTAAAAACTGTTCAGCCTCGATGCAAAAAAGGGGTTTTCTCACTATCGAAAACATTCCATAATAAGGTTCTATTTCTATTACCTACCAAAGAATTTGTCATCATTATTGTTCATCATTATCATTTTGGATAGAACTTTCCGAGAAGGTGTTGTTCGGGAGATATTGAGTTTTGTCGGGAGTCTGGAGATCATTTAAAATGTCGGGAGAATCCAGACGAATCCCGACCATCTGGCAACCCTAATTGTGGCGTTGATGTAATTCATTGCAGAAGACACGCGTTGCAGCTATTACAAAGATTTTACCCGGCAAGGTTTCAATTTTTCACATGTCAATTGAAGCATATTCTTACATCTTGCTGCAACTTTATTATAATATTTGCTTTCCTATAGATAAGTGGTTTTTAAAATGCAAGTCTTTTATTAATAAAGATCTTGTCCACGCTTAGCCAGATCACCCGAACAAACTGAGCAATTCCCTTTAAATACTATATAATATTTATTTTCTCGCAATCAAAGGTAAAAAGTAGAGTACACAAGTGAAAAAAAATAACTTCTCGGTCCTTGAATCCTTCGCTCCGCTCAGAATTCTAATCTAGAATCCTTCGCTGCTCTTGGGATCCAACTTAGTCCCTCAAATTAAATTCCCTTTTTTTCACTTGTTGTATAATCTACTATTTTATACGTCAAATAAAATGCTAGAAGAGGTCGGTGTTTCCTATCCAACTACTACAAAAAGAAGCAGAACAGGTACTAAGAGAAAACGCCCGTCTACGTGTTGTCGTTGTGGTGTGGTTGTGGTATGGTTGTGGTGTGGTTGTAGTGTGGTTGTGGTGTGGTTGTGGTGTGGTTGTGGTGTGGTTGTGGTGTGGTTGTGGTGTGGTTGTGGTGTGGTTGTGGTGTGGTTGTGGTGTGGTTGTGGTGTGGTTGTGGTGTGGTTGTGGTGTGGTTGTGGTGTGGTTGTGGTGTGATTGTGGTGTGGTTGTGGTGTGGTTTTGGTGTGGTTGTGGTGTGGTATGGTTGTGGTGTGGTTGTGGTGTGGTTGTGGTGTGGTTATGGTTTGGTTGTGGTGTGGTTGTGGTGAGTTGTGGTGTAGTTGTGGTGTAGTTGTGGTGTAGTTGTGGTGTGGTTGTAATGTGGTTGTGGTGTGTTTGTGGTGCAGTTGTGGTGTAGTTGTGGTGTGGTTGTAATGTGGTTGTGGTGTGTTTGTGGTGCGTCTAATCGGGCCATTAATCTATAATATCCTCTAAAATACTTACTCCCAAAAGAGTTCTCAAAATTCCTATTCAAATCAACGCCTGTTCCATTCTCTGTTACCCGTCGATTTTTTCTCCATAGACGATCCTAGAAAAGAACGCACAATTGTTACAATAATAGCACTAAACACCAAAAAATTTAATTAAATATTTTGCAATCAAAAGAGGTACAGCCAGCTGCAGAGAAATCTCAGCCCCTAGCAATGTATTTTTACATCGCTAGGGGGTGAGATTTCTCTGCAGCTGACTGTACAACGATTCAGTAAATTTATTTTTGCTCTGGCTAAAAATTTGTTTTGAATAAAAACGAAAACCTTTTATCGTGTTACTCAGTAACTAGGTTGTTGAGGTTAGATAGGCAATCGCTCCATGTAACATAAGCATATTCAGCCTATAACGCTCCCACTGCTGGGACACAGGCCTCGTCTCTTCGAGAGCTAGTGGGCTAAAATCTACCACGCGGACTCAGTGCGGATTGGTAGATGTCACATGTTTTTGATTTTTTGGTTCTAGGACATGCCGGTTTCCTCACGATATTTTCCTTCATAGCTATGGAGATGTAATATTTTACACAAAGTAAAGCAAGCCTGCCTGGGTTCGAACCTATGACCACTCGTAATTCGTGGCCGTTACCACTGGGCCACTACTGCTCCATGTAAAATACTGGTTTTCAGCTGCATCCGGTGTCTAACCGGATGCAGCTGAAAATCAGTATTTTAATGTTATTTTGGACGCCGACCTCAACATAGTTGGGAGGATTGATTCGATTGCTGTAAGAGATGGTGTTCCACAATGATAATATTATTAACTATTAGGGGTGCTACACAAATCTTCGGGTCAGCATAATTTAAATGCAGATATTATGTACGGGAAAAGCCGCTCGACTTAGCTTGAAGTGTGCCGAGCCAACCCGAACATGATTAAGAGAGGGTAGGTCCCGAACGAAGTTTTCCGATTGACATCAAGCCAAATGAAAGTCGAAAAGGGGTAGTAATTGCTTCGGGTCGGCTTTGTTGTTCAAAAAATAACAACCCTTCTAAATTTAATGTGTCAAATCAGCCATGCGTGCAACACCCCTTAAAATAAAACATTAATTTTCCTCACCTTTGTCTGGCTGTAAACATAACCATCAGGATTGACAATAGGTATCAGATACCAGTCATATTTTGAGACCAAACTAGACAATTGCCAATTTTGTAAATCATTTTGAACTAATTGATTCACAAGATATGTCACGAACTCTACTGCAATCCATTCGTTTCCGTGGATTCCACCTTCCACTATCACTTTTTCCTTGTTGCCATATTTTGTGACAGAGACAACGTATATGTCTCTCCCTTCAGCAGATTTGCCAATTGATGTAATTTTAATATTAGGATACTTAGAAGCCATGTCTAAGAGCCACGCATATATGTCCGCTAAACTGTGATATTGACTCCATGAAAAACTGTCTGGTTTATATCGCGTATAGTTTTGGATTAATTGTTGATCAAATGCTCTAAAAATAAGACAATAACGCCTTAGATAAAATAAAAAAAACATTGTGACAGAATCGGGTACACTACATAAATACAAAAAACTTTATTCCGTCAGTCACAAATACGAATTTCAAAATACCGTTTTTCATAATTCCGAATGGTTCAAAATTCCTAATATAACAACTCCGATTTATCAATCATCCTGTTTTTATAATTCCAAAATTTCAATATTCCTATCGTTTATAATTAATTTTCTCAAAATACCGAGTTTCAATAGATCGAATAATAAAAAGAATAATGAAAATTCGAAATATCAAAAATACGAATTCCGATGAATAAAGTACCGATTTTTTTTTATTCACTTCTTATTATATACATAATTTTAAAAATTAACAGACAGACAAAATAATAACAATAATAATTATATACAAGTATATAAAAGGGGGGGGGAAGTAGTCATAGGGCATCATATAATTCGTCCGCATCGCTGTCAACAGGAAAAGTGCCCAACAGGCTGGCAGAATTGCCACGTTGTATGGCAATGCTGATTCTTTGGCCAAAGAATAGACCAGCCCTCTGGTCACGTAAAGAGTCGACTAACCGTTCGGCGATATCTTGAAAAACTAAGTGGGCACTCAGACCCCATGACCCTAATGTTTCAACCCCCAGTAGCGATTAATTAAAATTCCGAAATATAAAAATATATTTTCTTTCGTTGGTCACAGTTCTAACCTAACCTAACCCAAATTATTCACCAACAATAGAGGAAATCTGACGCTTGGCGGCCGCTGCCTCGGCATGCTCGCTTCGCTCGCTCGCCTTCGCGCTTTAATGGTCACAGTTCTAACCTAACCTAACCTAAATGATTCACCAACAATAGAGGGGATCTGGCGCTCGGCGGCCACTACCGCGGCACATGTTTATTATTTTACCAAATCCAACTGATACAATACATAAATAGTAAAGATGCAAAAGCAGTATGGCTTTTATCACGACTCTGGCGCTGCATGTATTATCAGTATTATCTCTCAATAAAACAGTTGATTGTAAACATGTGGTTATTATTTCTGTGTAAGAAGCATGCAAACAAACATACACCATGCATGCAGCATGCAAGTGAGCATGCAAGCAAGTTTGTAGCATGCAAGCGAGCATGCAACATGTAGCATGCAAGCAAACATGCAGCATGCAAGCGAAAATGCAACATGCAGCAGGCATGGTTTCTGTCACGGCTCCAGTGCTGCGAGGCTCCGGCGGTCCCACGCGAGCTTATCGTCGCAGATGGTTTAACGATTACAACCACCTGCTCTTCAACTCGCAGGCTGCCTTGCCCCTCCGCACCTTCGCGATTCTAAATTACACTCTAGGGGTAGAGCAAATAAGACTGCGTGGAGTCGGATTTACAGCGATTCGTTTCTATTACTAAAACCAAATTTTTAGTAAATATTTTAGGACTAAAAATTTTGTTACAAATGAACATTCTGAATAATACACATTATTTAATACAATACGTAGGATATATGACTTTATTTCATGCAAAATTAGGAGATTGAATTATTACAGTCCTCGATAAAGACAATAGTTTTAGAAGTAAAGATAATTATGTAACACAAAATTTCGAATTTCTGAACATTTTGGTTACTGAAGTTTATAGCAAACGTGTTATTGGTAATGATTTTCGGACAAACAATTTTTAGGACAAGAAAGGGAGTACCGTAACTGAATATTATACTCGTATACTAATTGAATCAGAATCAGAATCCTAATTTTAGCCGTTTATTCGAAGTATTGAAAATCGGAATATCGTTATTCGGACGGAGAACCCATCGAGCATTTGATTTTTCGAACGTACGAAAATCGGAAAATAAACAAATCGCATTTACGAGTTTCAGTAAAATAAATTTCGTGATTTTTAGTAATAGACATTATAATTTTTAGGTATTATGAAATTCGGACTTTAGAAAATCGGAAAATCGAAATTCGGAATAAAATATTTCGGAGTATTTGGGTGTTCCTGACAGAACCGCATAGATGCCCCTCTCCACTAGTTACACTAAACGACACCTAAATGAACGCCAAAATAAAAGCTCACTGTTGGATTTTCAGCGCTCGATTGAGCATCGAAAGTTTTCAATCCAACATCCAAGTGTTAGTAAAAACGAATATAAAATTAAATAGTTGTAGGGATCCATATGTCTACCCTGAATGACCTAATGGCCTTGTTTTTAATGTGGGATGTTATTTTGTTACGATGTCTTATTTATACCTTTCCAACTGGCGTTTTTATCGTAGTTGGGTTTTAGTGTTTAATGATCCGTTTATTTTGATTGTTTTTGTGGTTAACCTTAATGGTCCTTAGGTTAGGTGATGGTATATGATTTTTAGGCAGCCTACGTAACATTTTAGAAGAGTTTTGTAGTATTGTCATTGAAAACAGTCACAGTGAAACATTATTTATGTTTTCATGCACAACATTACAGAATATACTCCCAAGGCGTTGTACAGAACAACGTACAAACTAAAAAGTGACACATATCTACGTAAGTAAGTTACGTAAAATTAAAAAAATTAAAACAAAAATGCAAACATGAGAAATGACAAATTTAACAAAAAAAAAAATAACACTTGTATGATATCCAAACTGCAATCATAAGGGAAAAAAAATCATTTGAACATTTTCATCCAAGATGGATGAAAATGTTGAAATGATTTTTTTCCCTCACAAAAACTTAACCTTAAATTATTGTTTTATTCTTATTAGGGGTATAAGTACATACATACATAAACTCACGCACGGTAGGCAGAAACTACAGAACGCCACCTGCTACGATCCTTACATACTCCTTTTGCCTCGTTTACGGTCATACATCTGGTCATACACGCACGCCGGTTGCGTGTACTACGCACCTGACCTTTCTGAAGAACATCACCAATAAGGTCAGTATATGTCCCCGACCGGCCTTTCGCTTTACATCAGCCTTGTAAATACATTTTGTTAGTCGCCTTTCATTCATCCTCTCAACATGTCCAAACCATCTCAGCATACCCTTTGAAATGTTTGTCACTACATCTTCTTTTAAATCACACCGCTGTCTTATCACATCATTCCTCAGCCTATCATTCATAGTCAGACCACACATGCTTTGCAAGGAACGCATTTCCACAGCATTTATTCTACTTTCATAAGTATAAGTAGGTATAAATAATCTATAAATATAAAAGCGAAAGGTCACTCACTCACTCATCACGAAATATCGAAAACCACTTGACGTATGAAGATGAAATTTGGCAGGAAGGTAGTTTATAGTTAGTAGACGTCCGCTAAGAACGGATTTTTGGAAATTCCACCTTTAAGGGTGTGAAAAGGGGGAATTCGCTTGTATGAAAAATCTTATTCCTTGAATTAATAAACTTGAAACTTGGCACGAATACTTATAAATTATAAAGTTTTCCATTTTTAGTTTTTCTAAACTACCCCCTAAAGGAGGATTGGGGTATGTCAAAGTTTTTATGAAAGAATTTTAGCGAGCGGTCTGATTTACTTGAAACTCAGTATTTATAATGAAAACTGAAAATAAATAAATACTTATATCAGGGTTTTTTGAAAATCTACCCCTAACGGGGTATTAATTTTTACAGTGGAGGACTTTACTGTGTGGCTTGATTAACTTGAAAATTGGTATAAATAATCTAAAAGTTAAATAATGGAAACGTCACAATAGATTTTTCAAAAAATATTATCACGCTATTTTCTATGGGGAATGAGCAATATTGCATTATGTTCGTATTTTTCCATAGTTTACCGAAAATTGTAAAAAGAGTAGCCAAAAGGTTAGAATATCGTAGATAGTTACGGATTTAACATTTTAAATGATTATCATCACGCTATACCTTCATGGAGCTAAACAGTTAATTATAACATATACAGGGTGGATATTGAGATGGGGCAATAAGTGCACCTGCCCGGTCTTCTAAGACCGTTTTTTTGTAAGGTACCTACCTTACAAAACGCTCTTAGAAGACTGTCCCTAAGTTTTTGAAACATTTTGATCTGCATTCACAGATTTTGAAAAACTGTACAGTCATCAAGAAAATGGCCAATTTTCACAAAAACTTTTTTATGCCAGTCGATCCTATTTCTTATTACTAGGATAAAAAACTATATGGGGCCAACTGTGAGCTGTGGTTTGAGTACGAGAAAGTCAGAAATTGCAAAAAAACTTCCCATACATTTCGTAGGAAACGAGAGATACAACACACTATACCTACCTAAATGAAGTACCTCATTAATAAGTTTTTTCATCATACAAATATGATGAAAAAACTTATTAATGAGGTACTTCATTTAGGTATTATGTGTTCCTTCAATTGCCATGTTGCCGGGGGCCACGATTTCCTTTTCGGACTTCTTCGCAACCCCGGCAGGCATCGGCCCTAGTGGACCCCGTCAGTTCTGCTGACATCTCTTTCAGGCACGCGTGGAACACAACGCGCCATTGACCCGGGTCTGGTCCTTATCGGACGGCGAGCTACCCATTGCTCACCGTCCTCAAGCCCGCGCCTACGATGGCCGGTGATTTTCCGACGCCCAGTGCGGCTCCTGCGGCGGTTAGGGGTGTGAGGGCGCGAAGTTTGCCTCTTCCTCACGCGTTCTACTTCCTCTTTCGCCAGCATAACTGCTTCGCAGAAGGAAGTGACGGCCCCCCATGCCCTCTCGCTCCGTACCATAGTCCGAACCAGGGCCGGACGCGCGAGATTACCGCCAGCGATCGCCTCCACTAGGACACGGCGATGCTTCGCCCAAGCTGGGCAGACCTCCACCGTTTACTCCACCGTGTCCTCCAGGTGATCCACACAATGGTGGCGTCCTCACCCGGCATCCTCACCTTCCGCCTGACGCAGGTCCTCACCGGACACGGCTGCTTCGGGAGGTTTCTGTTCAGGATAAGGCGGGAGGAAACACCCGGGTGTCACCATTGTGTGAATTGGCCTGAGGACACGGTGGAGCATATGGTGGAGGTCTGCCCGGCTTGGGCGAAGCAACGCCGTGTCCTCGTAGAGGCGGTCGGCGGCGGTGATCTCTCGTGTCCGGCCCTGGTTCAGGCCATGGTACGGAGCGAGAGGAAATGGCAGGCCGTCACCTCCTTCTGCGAAGCGGTGATGCTCGCAAAGGAGAAGGCGGAATGCGTGAGGGAGAGGCAAATTTCGCGCCCTTACGCCCCTAATCGCCGCAGGAGCCGCACTGGGCGTCGGGAATCACCGGCCACCGTTGGTGCGGGCTTGCGGACGGTGAGCAATGTGTAGCTCGCCGTCCGATAAGGACCAAGCCCGGGTCGACGGCGCGTTGTGTTCCACGTGCGCCTCAAAGAGATGTCAGCAGAATTGACGGGGTCCGCTAGGGCCAATGCCTGCCGGGGGTTCGAAGAAAACCGATAGGGACATCGTGGCCCCCGGCAACAGGGCAACCGAAGGAACACGGGTGGGTTTTAGTCAGTAAGAGTCTGATACGCCCTCTCGCTCCACCCAGAGCGGGAGAAGTTATTTGATAATTTCCAACCCTAAAAGAAAAAAAAAATGGTACATTTTCAAAGCCACAGTAGTGGGCCCATACGGTAGAAACAGACTGGGTAAGTAATGACGAAAATAGTTATTTATGCAACTGTTGTATAATAAGGGGTATTAAAACAGTTCGCCTCGTGTGATAATAGTATCACAGGAGTGTTTTAATACCTAATTATGAACAGTTGCATACAAGACTTTATCTACACCCATTATATGAATCCTCTATAAAAGGTTCTGAAACCAGTCAAACGGGGTGAATAGATAGGTTTTCGATCTTTTGCAACGATTTTCGTAATGTTGTAGAATTTATACACATGTTTCTAAGCATATATTTGTTGAGTCTTAGGCCAAACTACTGAAATATATCCATTTTTATTCGGATATGTTTATTTTTAATAAGAAAAACCCCAAAATATACGTGATTTCTATTTACTTCCCATCAGGGGACAAAAGTCACGCCTGAGGGGTGATTAGAAAAATTTCGTAGGGCTGCCTCATTGTAGTTTCCCTGATTAATGAGTTAATATTAAGGTAAGCAAATAAAACTCGAGTAGTTATCTTATACAAAATAATATTTATTTAATAAAATAATATTTAATTATAAAAACCACCAAAAACATTTACCATTCAGTTAAATGTTTTTGATGGTTTTTATTGGTTAATTATTAATAATAATCAACAAAAACTAAATAAAATTTTACTCCAAAATAGAAACCAAAACTTTAACTAAAAATTACATTCAAAATAAAATTAAAAACTTTCACAAAAAATTTAATTTGAACCACCTACCAACGGTTCTTAAACTTTGTGGCAGCAGCCCTATTATAATCATATCTAATCACCCCTCTTTCGTAACTAATCACCTCTTTCCCATGTCTATTAACCATATTCGCGTGTCTGGTAACCCCTCAGGCGTGCCTATTCACCCCTCAGGCGTGTCTAAAAACCCCGAAAAATTCAAGAAAATAAGGCTTACGCAAAAAGAACAATTTAATATATTTTTGCATGTTCTAACTTCAATTTATATAGCACAATATATTTATAATAACATAAACCGTAATGGAAAACTAAATTTAAACGAAAAACACCAAAATGCAATTACTTACCGAACTTTTGTTGTCAACTTTGACGTTCAGTTTTGACGACTTTTTGCGATGTTGCCACGCATAAAACGTTACCAGACTAAGAAAAATAATACTACCAAATTGCTAAAGAAGCGAGTTTATTGCTGGGATCACCGAGTTTGCCATAAAAAACGTTTGAATAAAAACCAAGTTTTTTTCTCTATTCCCCCCGCGAGTTCGATTCACCCCGGTTGACGGTACTTAAGGTGTTGTACAATATAGTTTTCTCGACTTTTCTGTTAATAATTAGTTAGAAATGTCTTTCGCTCCATTAGAAATATCTGGTGGTGTGTTATCAAAGCTTGTATCACTCATTTTTGTAAACAACAATGTAATAAAATTTTGCGATACTATTATCGAACAAAAATGGCAGGATATGACGTGATTTCGAATAACCTATGAGTTTTTATTTTTTATTTACGGTGCTGTGGTAGTGAAACGCACGTGCATGACAATATAAGTCAAAACATAGTTAAGAAATGGCTGCTTGAGAAATCATATGAAGTGACCGAAAAACTTCTCTTCCCACATGCTTAAGTCAGATCTACTCCTATTCAAGTATTTTTATACACAAACACTCATACACACCCCCCACTTTCACACACCTATCAAGACACGTTCACACCTAACACACTCCGCACTCTCGCATTACTTACTCATTCACAACACACCTACTACACCTACCACGACTAACTCACTCTCACTCAATTATGTAGGTATTACAGTTTTATTACAAATTATTTTTATTTTTTCTTGTTTCAAAACACATAGAAATAATTGTATTGTTATGTTCACTATGTTACTGGTGAAAGCAGTTTTTTGTTTGTTTTAAAATATTTTAATCATCTATGTATACCTTTATGGAATCACTGGTCCCCAAGTCACAGGCTATTAACCTAGTTTGGGAGCCAGGAGATAATACCCAATGCACTTTATATTGTTCCATACTACTGTATTTATAACATATGTAATCATTTTTTATTACAATAAACATTATCTTATCTTTTCTTAATGTTCTTTTTTTGAAATTCGAGTTGCATTATGAAATTTAGTACAACATTATAACACTCATTTGGATGATATTATGGTTACTATGACACTGGCTTTTTTAATGTTGGCAATAAGCTAACTTTTTCAGAAACTTTTATAGAGGTTTTATAGCATGGATGTAGATAAAGATTGTTACTGCATACCCGTTTGTTATCTTTGACTCTAACACGACAAGGTCATCATTCAATCTGGGCTAAAATAAGAAAGTGCAAACAAAAAAGAAGTTATGTTGAGATAGAGCACCCTCTCTCATTCTCTTAATTTTTTACCATGGGACCAAATTTGAAGGTAAATGTGTAGGCGTAAAAATGTGTGGACCCTGAATGATGTCCTTCAAACGAAATAATTTACGATTTTGCTTGTCTCACTTAGGCTTACTGTCCACGGAGGCGTAGCTTCATAGACGAGTATTCGTCATTATACGCTTGGTGTACGCCAGCTTGCTGCAGAAAACTACGAAACTCATGCGCATGTAGGCTTCCTGACGCCCGTGTCCCGCGCATTGAGTGGAGCTGCACATTATTATTTACCTGCCTCTATCCTAATTTACTTGGATTCGACGTAAAATGTTTGTTTCTCCATACTTCTCGGGTTTATTTATAAACGTTGCTTAAAGTTAAGTGACGTTGAAACATCAAGAGTTTATAGTTTTGCAGTCGCTCATTATTACTTAACTTAAAGCAACGTTTATAGATAAACCACTTAATTTTCAGTGGGCGTAGCACGAATGGGGAGTAAAATACTTTATTCATATCAATGGGCGATGCTAATTGTGCTACTAATTGTGGGATAGTTGTATTTTCGTCTCAAAAGCCGTGTGAATTTAGGTAAGGTTACGTATACGCTTGCGATACGCTTTGCAGTCAAAGTTGTGCACGGATTGAGAATGGGGCGAGGCTGCACAGACCGCCTGACGTATTTTGAAGCGTTTATGAAGCTACGCCTCCATGGACAGTAGGGCTTGTGATGAACTACAGTCCTCTCACAGTTATTTAACCTCTAAATTTGCATAATTGTCAAAATCACAGTCATGATCTTTATTTTCGTTATTATATGGTTGCTATTGGATTGCTGCCACTGATAAGTCTACCAAAATCAGTCATGTTTATTCTCTAAGAGGTAAAATTACTGTGAAAAACTGTACCACTTACTTTCCAACATCATCCAAGAGCACTTTAGTTTTTAAATTGAAGTGCTTGGTTCTTCCGAAAAAAATTGCTTTATCAGCAGAACTAACTACAAACTGGATTTCGTCAAACAATTTGGAAGGCCTTTTCCAAAATACTATGTCAATGTATTTTTTTGATTCCAAGTTTTTTAAAAACTTCAAATGTTCTGTTTCCGTCGGTATGGTAGAATATAGAGTAAAATTATTATAACGCCTACTCTGACAGATTCTTACGTTGTATAAAAAGATCATTATCATGGCTACGGTTTTTGCGGTCATTATTCATGTATATTTTTACGATAATTTTCATTTGCATAGCGCTTAATTTGATGGTACGCGAAATTCTGACGTTTGTTATTCTTTGGAGTGTGACATTTATTTTGGCTTGTCAGCCATGTTCAGCCAAAAAGGTAAGGTTTTGTTCTATATATTTTTTTCGAGGTTACAACGAGGCTATTTCAGATAAGGCTGCCTGTCTATTGATGCGGAGCGAGGGAGTAATGCGGAGCGGAGTTGCAGACTGTGCGGAACTAGGTCGAGTTCATGCAACGAGTAATTTGAGTGGGCTGCAATACCCCGCGGCCGGTTTATTTCTGCTTCTCCGTTCCGCTCCGCTTCCCGATTTTGTATGAATTTTTAAACTAGTTCGCAAATCCCAGTCCACTGATTCGGGGCGGAGATTTTGTGCAATTCCATTGGTTAATATTGGCACAGCTCCGCTCCGCTCCTCTCCTCTCCGCTCCAGTGGACAGTCAGCCTCGGTTGAGCCTAAGTTCAGTGGCAACGTATTCTATACAGGGTTGCAGGGACATCGCCGCGAAAACTGTCAAGTACCATGGATTCAGTACATGATTCTGAAAATTACAACCAAACCAACCAACCAAAAACTTCAACACAGTGGGCGTTGAAATTTTTGCCAGTTATTTAAAAATAACACAGGACAACAACTTTTTTTGTTTCATAAAGGTTTTCTAGGGTTGTTTACTAATTAGTGCGCGCTGATTTCGAATCCACACTCAGATTTTTTTGTAGCAGCTCTAGTTAGTGAGATACAGGTACCGTCTTGAATTTACTTAAGTAGTCTATAATTTCTATCAATAGCGGTGTAACCAAACTAGTTTCTGTACAAATTTTATTATGTCTTCTTCAAGAAGGACATGTTTAAACAGACCTGACTGCTTTTGTGTTATTTGTGGAGAATTTATGTTAAAAAATCCGTTTGAACGTGTCGGACTTCGTGAAAAAAGCAAATTTGGACTACTTTGGGTTTCCATTGCTGACGAACGCCAAGCCCTGGATACCTAGTTTGGTATGTAAAAATTGTGTTGAGTCTTTGCGATTATGGGCAAACAGAAAAAGACCCTCTTTTAAGTACAAAGCTCCTATGATCTGGCGTGAACCATCCAATCATCACGATGACTGTTATTTCTGTGTTACTAAAATCATAAGAATAAACCATAAAAATTGCTCGATGTGGATATATCTTAATTTAAGATCCCATCTTTAAGACCAGTCTTGAATACTAGTGACACACCAGTACCTCAGCAGCCATGAACATCTTCGGAACATCCAGACGAGAGCAGTTAATAAACGGATCATGGCGACAGTAGTAGAGACAGTGATTTTGATTGCTTCGGTTATCCCAGACCACTAAATCAAGTTGATAGATGATACAAATTTTATTAATCATATGATAGCTATCGAGAAATGTGCATGGCAAGAGTTTGTTTGGGTAGTGAGGAATTTTTTGGGAAATAGAAAGTCTGATGGCTACATTCAGCAGGTTGAACAGTTGCTGATATACTTTCAGCAGCTTGGATGCAATATGAGTGTTAAGCTTCACTACTTTCACAAACATTTAGAATATTTTCCTGAAAATCTCGGTGACCTCAGCGAGGAACAAGAGGAGCGTTTACATCAGGATATTCGTAACATAGAGGAGAGATATCAGGGATATTGGAACGTAAATATGATGGATGATTATTGTTGGAGCATCCAAAATAGTAATTCTAACACACCTCACGCGAAAAAATCATATAAAAGAAAATTTCATTGAGAATAAATATATTTAATACATTTTTATAACTTAAACTATGTGCGTTTTTAGCGAAAAATCCCTTCACTTCATAGCCGCTAAACTAGAGCTGCTAGGTAAAAACGGCGTAAGTTTTTGAAATCAGCGTGGAAAAACTATTCAGATTCATGAAACAAAATTCATGCAACAGACATGCTGTTGTCCTGAATCAGCTGTTCCATACATTTTGACCGCGCAGGTACTGCACTTTTCTATGAAACTACATTTTTTTTTTATTCGACGAAAAATTTCAACGCAGGAGGTTCAGAGTCGTGTACTGTGATCCATGGTAACAGGTTTCGCGTCGATGTCCCTGCCACTCTGTACAGCATTACACATTATACCCGATGGAAGTTCGGTTCGATCGCCGGGAATGCACGGGGGGTAGGGGGCGCCGGGGCAATGGGAGGCGGGCAGGCTCTTCTAAAGTCTCTGCAATCGTTGTTACTATAAAATGATCCATTTTTTAGACACCAAGACACTACACTACGACTGCGCTCGAGACACAAATTACACACAACGTTGCGCAATCGAATTTCCGTCTCGTAATGTCGTAACGTAAAATCAGCAGCGGAACTTCGGTCGCGTACCTTCGGCATAGTCTGCTTAGATACTTAGGCTCCATACACACGGAGTTGATCAATATGATAGTTTACAGTTAAATTTTAGGATCATATTCTATTACTTCGTTATCACATGGCAGTTTCAAACTGCTTGCTTTTAACAGTACGAACCTTGTATGACCAAGAACCCAATTTTTTGCGGTAAAATGTGTTTGAAACTGGCCGGTGCGACGGCGTTTATTACATCACAAATTAACACAATGATTACAAATTACAATGAGAACAATGAATCGAGAACAGTTCCACGACGTCTTAACTCTGATGCGATCCGAGGCTGAATCCCTCGTCGCCGTGGCCTAAAATATACGACTCTGTAGAAGCGCGCTTTTTGGTGTGGGTAGATCACTTGATGTCACCAGTGGCGCGCTTGCGATTCGTTTCGTGTCCGTACTAACGACTGGATCCGACATTATTATGTAGAAAAGCATCTATAACGCTACAAGGTTATTTGCGAGTGGAAAATCGGAACTAACGTCAACGCCATCTTGTTTTGTCAATCACAAAAACGGGGGTGTCATTAGAGTGTCACAATATCCTTCTTTTAGCATTCAGTTGACGTTTGTTTTGGCTAAGTTTGCCACATTATTTTCAATCACTGCAAGAATCGATAGCGGTTAGAAAGACCGCTAAAACATATGACGATCCCTTTTTTTATAACGCACTCGAATACTCTGTTGTGAAAGCTATGAATACTTACTATGTATTGGCTAAATTAATAATGTGTATGATTTTTGGTAGTTCTCCTCCCGCTGTGTGGAAAACAGTTGGAAGACCTGCTTGCGTGGTGGACAACGCAATCTGCATTAGATGTACTTAAGCACGAGTTTTGGCTCTAAATAGCAGAAACACAAAATTACTTGAAAAAAAAAAACTTATTTAAAACAAGACAAAAAATAACATTTATTTTAAAAGGAAAATAATAAAAACAGTACAAAATAAGTCAAAAATAAGCACTCTCAACTCTTGGGCTCTATTACCGAAGAGGTCCAGTTTATCTACGTTTGGCGACCATCAGTTTGGTGAGACCAGATATAATCTCTTCACATGAGGGTATGATCTGGGAAGGCGGGAGCGCGTGACCGTAGGACCCGTCGTCACGAAGCAGGAACGTGAAGACGTATCTGGGAACGGAGATGGTTATACTGCAAGGTAATTGCGTAACACGCTAACAATATTGCAATGCCTTTAATTTTGACAATATTGATCAACATTCAATGCGTTATTAACGCTGTCGAACAGACGAATTATACTCGTACATATGTAGCAAGGGATGGTCTTCTTAATGGGTATGGATATTCGATGTTGAGTTTGGAGTCAACTATGAATTTACCGTAATAATTCCTTTAGTAACGCCTTATTGTAGATCAGCACTCACAGTGTTTAATTTATAAAAAAAAAATATATTTAAAGAGTGGTCATGGATTTTCTAGACCATTTTTTAGTGTTCCGTAGTAAACAAGGAACCCTTATAGTTTCGTCATGTCCGTCTGTCTGTCTGTCTGCGGTCTAGCTCCGAGATCCTTAGTACTAGAAAGTCACACTTCTGGAAAGTAAACACTTTCCAGAAGGAAATCGTCGTCCGACGAACTCGAAGCCATGATGGTCAATAAAGACAAATTTACCTGTTTCTATATGTAGGGCATCCTGCACCGATCCGTACCGACCCGCACCGATAAGTTCGTACCGGAATACCCGCCTCTTTATGTCCTCACCCTAAGGCACCCACAGGATTGACCGGTTAAATAGTCATGACCACATAAAGAAAAAAAAAAACTGCTTGTTGCTTAAAACTTCGAAACTCATGCGCATGTGGGGTTCATGACGCCTGCCGTCCCGCGTATCGTATACTATGGTCATATTGAGTGGAGCTGCACGTTATCATAATTCTCCTGCTCTTATCCCAATTTATTTGGGGTCAGTGCAACATGTCTTTTTCTCCCCACTTCTTTATTAGTCGTCGCGAGTGGAGCTGCACCTTTTTAACTGACTTCCAAAAAGGAGGAGGTTATATGTTCGCAGCGTATGTTTGTTTTTTTTTTATGTCTGTCCACCGATATTTCCATCATTTGTGGACCGATTTAAAAAAATAATTTTGTTTGATAGGGTATGCTGTCAAGTTGGTCCCATATAAATTTTATTAACTTTGCTTGGATAGTTTTTGAGTTAGCTGCAATAATACGTATTTTTTTCCCACTTAGTATGTAGATGATATGATAAGTTCCTGTCACTGGTAGCAGGTAGTGGTATTCGAATGTGTGTGGGGTAGGTACCACAACTAAAAAGTGAAAAATAAAAACTTTTTACAAAAAAAAAACAACCAACTTAAAAAAAAACACTACAAAGTGAGAAATAACTTTAATTTCGGAAGTCGGTGTCTTTGGTTTTGTACTTTCGTTTTTTGCCACCGACTTCCGAAACATTTATGTTTAGTGAGCTTATCACGAAAGGGGAGTAAATTATTCATATCTATAGGCGATACTAATTTGTGCTCGCCGCAAAAATTTCAACCAAATGCTATGGGATAGTTGTATTTTCGACTCAAAAACCATGTGAATTTAGGTTAGGTTACGTACGCCTGCAAAGCTTCGCGGACAAAGTTACGCCAGGCTACATAGACCGTTTGATGTTTTTTGAAGCGTCTATAAAGCTACGCCTCCCTGGACAGTACTAAACTACAGTCCTGTCACATTTAACCTCTGATTTTGCATCATTATCAAAATCACAGTCATCTTTATTCTCTTTACAATAAGGTTGCTGTTGGGTTGCTACTGTCAAGGTAAAATTACTGTGAAAAACTGTACCACTTACTTTCCAACATCATGCAACATCACATCAGTTTTCAACTTGGAGTGCTTGGTTCTTTCAATAAAGAGTGTTTTATCAGCAGGACTTACTATAAAGTGGACATCTTCAAACAATCTGTGAGGCTTTTTCCAAAATATAATGTCTATTTGTTTTTGTGATTCCAAGTTCTGCAAATACTTCAAATGTTCTGCTTCCGTCGGAATGGTCAAGTATAGAGTAAAATTATCATAACGCCTACTCTGACAGATTCTTATGTTGTATAAAAGGATCATTATCATGGCTACGGTTTTTGCGGTCATTATTAATGTTTAATTTTACGACAATTTTCATTTGCATAGCGCTTAGTTTGACACACGAAATTCTGACGTTTCTTATTCTTCTGAGTCATAGTCTCATAGAGGAAAGTAATATCATAGTAATATATATCGGGTTCTGAGTTATTTTGGCTTGTCAACCATGTCTAACAAAGAGGTTTTGTTTAATGTTCAATTTTCGAGGTTACAACAGCCAGAGTCTGGCCACGCTAAGTCTGCATAAGTAAAAAACGGTGGAATTTAAAAATCTATAGACGGCAACACCATCCTGTCCTACAAAAAAAGAATTTGATACTTTGTTTGTCTTTTTGATAGGTTATTTTGTTTATATTTTCTGATTTATTCCTGGTAAAGAATAGTCACTTTAGTACGATACAGTGTGGATTTGATACAGTTTTGCCATCTTATGGAGGTAATAGGTACGACATAGACTATTATACATAATCTATTATGCAGAAATCAAAAGGCTAAATATCAAAATCATTAGATGTACTTACAACCCCGAAACTGACATGACTCTGATGTAAAAGTATACGATATATAAAACTTTTTTGGGGTTGCCCATTTGCTCCATAATTTCAGGTTATTGGTTTGTCTCGCCTGCAATACCAAAATTCTGTAGATTAGAATGCTTGTTTTTTCTCTTTTCAGTTATGTGATTTTGCAGTCGGGATTTTAGTTTTTTTTTAAATAATTTGCTTTATTTTAAGGTTTTTAGTTTTATTAATATATATTTGGAATTGACTCATTAGTAGCTTTTATTTGATACCAATAATGTTGTTTTTGTTAAACCTACCTCTCCCTTTTTTTTGTATTTGCACATGCAATACATAAATATTATATAGCCTATGTCACTCCCACAATTAAGACGAATCTAACGCGACCTCGGATGTTGAAATCCGTTTAGGCTACAGAACGTTCCAAAGAAGTAGACATATATACATACAAACATACATACACACACTCGAAAAACATTACCCCTCTTTCTGGGGCAGTCGGGTAACTAAGCATAGATTCGAGATTATTAATTTCAATATATGCACATTATAAAGACACACTGTACAGACAAACAGACAAAAATTCTAAAAACTATATTTTCAGTATTAGAATCGTTGAATGAATGAATGACCCAGACCCAGTAGTATTTTTTTTTAAATATTCAATGTACCGTTTTGACTTCGCTACGATTTTATTATATGTATAGAATAAGTCCAGGTTTCCTTTACCAATCTCAGTGATATCCAAGAAAAACTTAGAAAGTTCATATGAATAGAAAAAGTCACACTGGTACTTGCCCAGATTTGGATCCACACACAACCTCGTGCATGGGAGCCGAGGCCTTTAGAATATAATATAATTATCTTTATTCAAGTATCGTATGACTCACAAATGATTAATAAGACTTACAACTAGTAAAAACTGACACAAATAGTAGTGGAACACCGTTGTGGCAACCCATGTGAGATGACACAACAGCGACCCACGAAAACATAGTCTAGGCGACTTGAAATCATGCTTAGGATACTGTTGGAGCTGCTCCACACCCTGCGCATCATGGAAGCGCACCTTTTGCGCATAGTCGTGTAGAAACAATCTTAACATGCGCATCCGCGAACATACCCGACGCACCACCGACGCCTCTTAACCACGACATTCAACACCAAATAAACGATCGCAATCCACTTGAGGTGGGATTACTCCATAATTTCTAAAATGTTCCCTTTTATAGTAAAACTTGGGAATCCTTTTAAGTATCTGTCACTTGGCTTGGAGACAGCTGATTAAGAAGTTAAATAAAAATGTAACCCGCAGACGTGTAATAAGAAAAGTTTGTCTTGACGTTTCAACTTGGCAGGTTTAACTGATCATTTTCTTTTGTTGGGCGTTGATTGGTTAAGCTTTACCACCTTATGTATTTTTTTACATTTCTATCTGTAATTAGACAAAGAAGTTGCTCGATGCACCGAAAGCACCTAGAGGAGCTATTAGTCAATGAAAGATCTTCTAAACGGAGATCTACCACTATGTCTTAAACGGAGAATTATGGACATGTGTATTCTCCCCATTCTCACATATGGCGTTCAAACCTGGCCTTTGACACTTTCTGACAAGCTCAAGGTTTGCCAGCGAGCCATAGAACACAGTATACTGGGGTCGAATTTCCGATCGTTTAAGAAACACAATACTGCGCGCCAAAACACAGATCACAGACGTTACCCAGAAAGCCGCTAAGCTCAAGTGGGACTGGGCCGGACTTGTCCGCCGCATGTCAGGTGACAAATGGGCTAAAAGAACCACAGATTGGGTCTCACTAAACGCACGACGACATCGCGGCAGGTCGAGACGAAGATGGCGGGACGAGCTTGACTCCTAACGAAAGGACTGGCCGACACTAGCAATAAACAGAATTGTGTGGAAAAGGGAGAGGGAGGCCTTTGCCCTGCAGTTAAATTAGATTAGATTCTATCTGTAATAGAAATATAAATCTTAATTATATTTCATAGAAATTAAAAAAAAACACGTCTTTGGAACTAGATAGGTATACGTACTTACCAGCACCCTAATTACGAAACACATTTTCAATCATATCCGAGAGTTTTGAAGGTTACTGCTAATCCATTACTTCATAGATATGAAAAATTCATCTGCTCAACAACTTAAATAACGCAATGAACGTGGATGAACTGTCAAAATTAAATCCATTAACATCAATTGTCATTTTATGTGTGTTACGCTAATTGCGTAAGATTCCAAAAAAAATCAGCCAAAACCGTCCTATCTCCTATTTAACACAACACAAAATACTTATATTAAAATATGTTTAGTATAGTTTCATAAAATATGCTTTAGCACAAAAACGTTTAGTCATTTTCAGCTGAAATTCATGAGCCTATCCTTAGGGTTGTCACATCAAGTCATTACGTTGCTAACTAAAATTATATTAGTATGACTAGGCATTTCTAAACAGGTTTGTTGCTGTTTCGATACTTTTGATTGGGGTTTATTTTTCTAAACTCTGATTTGAATTTGCTAGACCAAAATAACAGCTGCGAACGACCTTTTTTAAAAATAAACGGTTTAATGATTAATATTACAGAGACAACACGACAACAGCGTATGCCTTGACGCAGGTGACGTAAGTCCACGCAGCGCAGGGCAGAGCAGATTTTGTAATGCATGCATGTACTGACAGCTGCATACGCTTCGGCACGGGCATGGGGACGCAGACATATGTCTGTCCTGCTCTGCGTCTCGTAGAGCCGCCACAGATTTCTGCGCGACACGTGCAGGTCGTCACGTGTTTTTACCACTAATTCATAATTTTGTTGCAATGACAACATAACAACTCTCATGTCTATTGTTTGTACTAGCTAGGACGCGAATGTGTCTGTGTAGCTGCGTCGCAGCATGCGCTCGCGGCTTATGACTGTCTCGTCTGCCCTACCCTGAAAAATATGTACTGTACTGTGCTGTTTCACCTGCGTCTCAGCATACGCTTAGTCTGATTCAGTGGTTCTTGGTGAGAGTCACTCGGTAACTAGATTATTTTTTAGATTTTTTTTGTGTCGACACCAAATTTAATTTAAGTCTAGCAAATTAAAAAACTTTTTTACAAAAAAAACAACCGACCTCCAAAAAAAACACTACAAAGTGAAAAATAACTTTAATTTCGGAAGTCGGTGTCTTAGGTTTTGTATTTTCGTTTTTTGCCACCGACTTCCGAAATTAAAGTTATTTTTCACTTTGTAGTGTTTTTTTTGGAGGTCGGTTGTTTTTTTTGTAAAAAGTTTTTATTTTTCACTTTTTAGTTATGGTACCTACCCCACACACATTCGAATACCACTACCTGCTACCAATGACAGAAACTTAACATATCATCTACATACTAATTGGGAAAAAAATACGTATTTTGTAGCTAACTCAAAAACTATCCAAGCAAAGTTAATAAAATTTATATGGAACCAATTTGAGAGCCCTTTAAAACAAAAAAAGAATTTTCAAAATCGGTCCACAATTGACGGAGAAATCAGTGGACATACATAAAAAAAAAAAAAAAACAAACATACGTGACGAACATATAACCTCCTCCTTTTTGGAAGTCGGTTAAAAAAGACAACATAAAAACATGTTGAAGTTTCTGGTTTCATATTCTTTTTTTTTCTTTTCAAAATACGTTACTGTATTTTTCAAAGAATTGGAAGTAGTGTAGTGTCGTTCAGTGTGTATTAAGTAGCTTTTTAAACGTTTATTATCAATTAACTGAACCCATTTTGAAATATATTTTTTTTTGTTTGAAAGAGTATGCTCTCATGGTGGTCCCATATAATTTTTATCAATTATGCTTGGATAGTTTTTGAGTTATCTTCAATAATACGTATTTTTTCCCACTTAGTAGTTCCTGTCACTGTTATTTACATACCTAGTATGTAGTGGTATTCGAATTCGTGTGGGGTAGGTACCAAAACTAAACAGTGAAAAATAAAAACTTAATTTTTCACTTTGTAGTGTTTTTGTTGGAAGTCGGTTGTTTTTTTTTTTGTAAAAAGTTTTTTTAAATACAATTCAGGCATTATTGTACCAAACCAAATAGTGATATATCAGGAACATACCACCACACTGTCACTCTGGTAGTTTCTGTTTAGGGGAGTGTCAGACATGACGCATTACGCGTATAGATCACATCTCATACAACGCCAGTGAAATATGTCCATTGTTTTAGTTGATTACCCGTGTGTACACGCCCTTACTAGTTAACTAATGTATTGTGATTAGCATGAGTTATTGTTTAATTTGAGTTTATTCATTGTTCTTTGGGGTTCTTTTGGCGTATGACTGATATTATGAAATGATATCACAATAATTATATTTGTTTATGATTAGATTGTGACAAAGTAATTTTTATACTTAGTAACTCAGACTCGATATTCTATGCAAGTGTATTTACTTTTTTAGGGGTATGAGGAACAGGGTGTAAAGTTCACTCATCCACCATAGAAAAGGGAGGATCCTCCGACCAGACGGGTGTTGTGTCTGGCGGGCAACTGCCCATCAGTTTGAAGTTGAAATCTTGTATGTATGTCGATCGCTCGGTAAACTAACTGCGCGATGCAGGATTTGTGTGACGTCATGTCTTTGATGCGTAGTTCGTATGTGGCGGTGTAACCGCTACATCTTAAAGGTTTCGGAAGTATTATTTTTTGTAAACGCGATTATGCTTTTTATTTAGATAAGGTTACGGACCAACGTTCTGTAATACAAGTATTTTTCTTCCACCAAGGCGATCTGGTTCAAGTTTTCACTTCTGTCGGCACTCCGAGAGTACCACCACTTTTATTTATTTTTTGTTGACTTTCTGGAGATGCACTAAGTTGTAGCCCATACTGTACCATGTTCACATCTGAAACATCAGTACAGGTCGAAATAACAGAGCCACTATCGCACTTAGGAAACAAAGAATGGGAAATAAGTAAAAGAATTTATCTACTCCCATGCTATAAACCCAATATAAAAGTTTCTGAAACAGTTAGCTTATTGGCAACATTATAACAGCCAGTGTCATAGTAACCATAATATCATCCAAATGAGTGTTATAATGTTGTACTAAATTAAATTACGCAACTCGTTTCAACGTTCAAACGGGGGACAGCAGCACCCGCTGCACGCATGTGTGTGTGATGTACTGCTGCAGGCGACGTACATACGTGCAGTTGTACTGAATTTCGAGGGAATTTCTTTATTCTTGATCTTGAATTACAAACACCCAATGGTTCCAGAAACTTTTATAGAGGATTCATATCATGGGTGTAGATAAAGTCTTGTATGCAACTGTTGATTGTTTGACTGGTTGTTGTTTGACTGTTGTGATAAACCCGCATTCGTGTTTTAATACCCCTTATTATACAACAGTTGCATAAATAACTATTAACAAATTGTTAAAATCGCTGCTTGTGGGTGCCTCAAAACCTATTAGTACTTGTCGGCAAAGTAGTGCTACTCGTACCATCGTTTGCATTATTTAAGTAAAATTTTTTGTTCCAAATGTCACCACGTCAGACCCTTTTATGACGTAAGTCACTTCTGAATAATTCGCAAGATTATTCTGATAAAGTTACTATAAATTGGGTAGGTATTCCGCAAACACTTTAATATGACGTCAATAGTTTTTGTTAGTTCTGTGAGCTTGGTAGTTTTTGTTTACTTGAATAATATCAACAGCTTTTTTTTTGTGTTAGTCTTCCAATGAAATTTAAAAAATCTGGTCATGTGTATGTCGAATCACGCACAGTGAAGGGTTCCGTAGTTGGGATGAATATTTATGCATACACAGCATTAATTTTATCGACTGCAAAAATACTTGTATTTCTCGAAAAAACTTTGAAAAACAAAGTTAATTCTGCGGTTGTAATCGAAAATATTCCCGTATCTAAAAAACTATTCAGTTAAAACCAAAGTTAGTTAGAAAAATCTTTATCATGTAAAATATGAGATCCAAAAATACACGCATAAGGTGTTTAGGGTTCCGTAGTAAACAAGGAACCCTTATAGTTTCGTCATGTCTGTCTGTCTCGTCTGTCCGCGGTCTAGCTCCGAGACCTTTAGTACTAGAAAGCTGTAGTTTGGCATAGGTATACATATTAATTACGTCGACAAAGTGGTAAAACAAAATTATGAAAAACATTTTTTTTAGGGTATCTCTCATACACGTAAAGTGGTGATGTTTATTTTTTTATTTTTTTACCCCATGGGTAAAAAAACATCATCATCATTGGAAAGGTCCTTTAAAAATATTGCGAGTTTGTGAAAACCATTTTTGGATTCAGGGATTCGTTTGCGAAATATTAAGCTTTAAATTGCTACTTTTTGTTAGAGTCAAGTGTGTCCCCCCCTGCCGGCTAAATGGTTGGTTTTGGATGTGTGAAAAAAATCCCAACAGTAGTTTATATAACGAAATTAAAAGGAAAACTATCACAGCTAAGTAGGCTCTACAGGTTAACGAGTAATAATCAACCAAATTAACTTTGCAGTTACAAAAACATGTTTTCCCATACATTCCGTATGGGAGTACATATTTTTCAACTACAAAGTTAAGTTTGTTTTTGGGATAAATTCATCTCAACTACGGAACCCTTCATTGTGCGTGGTCCGACACGCACTTGGCCGGTTTTTTATCCCTCGGTTACCTATATGTATGATTGTATGGAGAATGCCACCCCTAATTGTGTTTATCGAAAATGTCATTACTCCATTGTTTAGCGGTGCAAAGAATACACCTTCTTCCAAATTTAAATAGTGTCAATTAGTCTCCGAGTAAAATGGCTGGCTGTATGACATCCGGACACACGGACAGACGGACGTCACTAAGTGTATTATCTATGAATGTGACGAAATTAAGAGGTTCGTTTTATTTTGCATGAAACTGATGTCTATGAAAATTGATTTACAATATTATTATTATTTAAAATAGCCGCCGTCTTAAAATCTAGAATGTTCATCTTATTCGGTATTAGCAGCATCCCCCGAAAACTATGAAAATGACAGTCATGAGGAAAATTTTTTAGCCTCCATCTTGAATTTATCAGACCTACCTCGACAAACAAAAATCATGTGAAAAAAAATTACTTTAAAGAAGTCGTCACAATCTTCTATTTGTAAACCAATCTCTGCCGTTTAAATTCGAAATTAGAAAATGACAGCTCTTAAAATTATCCCAAAGTACAGAATGGCTATTTACAAGTATCTACGATAATATCTTTATTTTGTCCTTTTTCATTTATTATCAGTAAGAGAGAATATTGTTTATGTATTTCCAGAGAACCTAAGTTGCCTACCTTTTGGACAGATGTAGTAATACCTATATCATACAAAAAAAAAAAACAATGAATGGGAAGCTGTCATTGTTCTTCAAATAGACGGTTTCTAACTTGTTGCATTTTTGAATTTAAATGTTAATTATTATGAATAATCTATACATATAATAAAATCGTAGCGAAGTCAAAACTATACATTGAACATTTTTGAAAAAAGTTAGTAGTACGAAGTCAGGCCGAACCGAAAGGGAGATCGTGACCCCCGGCAACAGGGCAACCGAAGGAACACGGGTGGGTTTTAGTCAGTAAGAGTCTGACACGCCCTCCCGCTCCGCCCAGAGCGGGAGAAGTTATTTGATAATTTCCCACCCAAAAAAAAAAAAGGCTGGGATCAATTCGAATGCCGAAAATATAGTTTATAGAATTTTTATCTGTTTCAAACTGTAGCGTATAAACTATTACGCTATTTCATATGGGGGATGAGCATTATTATATTATTTTTCTCCGCAAATTTTTAAAAGGACGTGCCAAAACGTTAGGATATTGTAGATAGTTACCGATTTAACTTTTTAAATGATTATCATCACGCTATACCTTTATAGAACTAAGCAGTCAATCATGACATAATTATATAGGAACGGTTATTTTAGCTAACTTTCAACAAGCAAATAACTAAGCGGTTGGACGAATGCTTTGCAATCCTAGGGTAGTAAGTTCGGTTCCCATCTATTGTTTTTTTTGTGACTCTTTTTATATTTTGTGACACGAATATTTTTGACGAAAAACGTTACCGTTCGCCTTTTACAGTTTGCTTAAACTATTTCACGACGATGATTATCAACAAGTCACAGAGGCAGCCACTGGAGGCTGCGGGTGTCGACCACAGGACAAGCTGCTTCTTACACGGACAACTGTACGTCGCTTGCTCCCGAGTCACCATTCCTGACTCTCTGTATATTTTGGCTGCTGAGAACAAAACTACAAACGTAGTATACAGGGAAGTTTTATAAAAATGTGGCTGTTATTGTAGTACATTGTGGTGTCTTACGACTTCCACGCGACCGAAGTAGCGGGCAGAAGCTAGTTAAATAATAAATACATTTTGTTTTATTTCTTCGCACCTTGCAGTTGTATAAAATATTTATTCAGTAATTGATACTTGCCTCCAGTTAGTATAATAAATTTTCCATGGAATACACACGTAAGTTGCTATCTTTAATTTTTCAGCGAATAAAATGGTAATAATACATTACGATATAGGATCCTATCATAATTTACCTACTAATAACATAGCAATGCATTTTATCAGTAACGTTTTGCATGAGATTTTAGCGAATAATATCGTAATGTTGCTTTACAGCTGTTTTTAAGATTATGTCTTTAATAATTCATGGTAAGATCACCCATTCTGGGTTTTTCTTTTTTTCTGGCTGCCTTCAATAATAATAACGTATTTTTAAAGTACACATAGAACCATCGATCACTAATAAAGAACTAGATACACAATCAGCGCCAAAAAATGTCCTCACCGAATGAGCACCCAATTGAACATTTGGGTGCTCTTTTCATTTAGTAGCATTCGGACGCTCCGACTGTAAACAACTCGTAAAAAATTGTAAAAATCACACATCTAGGACGCTAAAAAAAGATGGAGTTTCATATTTTCGATAAGTATTAATATTATTATTATATAATTGTTATCACTGTACCGTAAATGCTGATATTTTGCCAAGAAATCATCGTAAAAACTTTTTTTAAATTAAGTCTTATTAAACAGCAGGAGTTAAAAAGCATCTCAATTGTAAAGAGTCTTACTAAACCTATTAATCATACTATCGCATGCTCACTTAAATTGTTCAGGTTATGTGCGTTGACTCTGTTCCATTTGTGGAGACGCTATTATTTTTTATTTTTTTATTATTAAAGGAGGATTGTTTTTTTGAAGTGAAAAATTCTTTAGGCGCGTTGGACATTTTTGAGATGCGAAAAAACAATTGAACTCGCGACAGCGTTACCAACACCTCATTAAAAGTATTTCCTGCACAGTAAAATTGTTCAAGTTTTCACTTCTATCGGTACTCCCAGAGTACCAGTGTTTTTTTTAGTTTAATGAGCCTTCTTTGCTGTTTCTATAAATATTATAGTATGATTTTATACATTTAATTTTGACTAAGTACATGTAATCAAATTAAAGATGTGAGATAAACTCACATACTCACTCACATTTTTTTTAGCTTTATCCAGTGAGGTATGGAAAATGAATATCAATTATAGCACGTCAAAGATGTTGTGTGTGAGACAATGTCCCTGCCGCCCTGTATACACCATGGAATAGAATAAAATATGCTTTCACAATTTTGAAGTGAAAACTTCTTTAGTATCGTTGTGATTTGAAAGTCGAAACGAAAAAGCGACAGTAAAAAGAGACAGACACGAACTCATAAGATTTAACGTGGGAGAAAATGAAATAGGAAGCATTATACAGTGTTTCTTATGTTCGTGGTTCTCTGAAGCTGAAGAGTTTGTTTATTTGCTTAAACGCGCAAATCTCAGGAACTACTGGTTTGATTTGAAAGACTCTTTCAGTGTTAGATAGCCCATTTATTGAGGAAGGCTATAGGCTTTATATCATCACGCTAAGACCAAATGGGAGCGGAGCACCAATGAAGAATGTTTCAAAATCGGGGGGTTTTATTTTTCCTTTTGAGAGGTTCCGCTGCGTGCGCTGCGTAAACGGTTAAAGTTTCACAAAAATTATGTACGACAGAATTGTTCCCCTTTAAAAGTTCTAAAAAAAAGTCCGCGACAGCATATGTCTATCTTTTAAGGTTGGCTTTTTTATGCTAACCAAATTTGTTCTAAAATTTATTTGCGAAGGTGTTTTTATAAACACGATATTAATCCTTATCCAAATAAATACATTACTCATCAAAAGTATTTAATTTAAAACAAAATTTCTCTTTACATCATTCGATTTCAATGAATATCTTAGGAGATATCGCAGTTTTAAAATAACATCGCAGTAAAATAATGATCAAGTCATCATAAATGCGCGCGCAGTAGATGTGTATTGAAAATGTAAGCTCTGAGTCTGAATAAATCTATGTAATATACACGAATAAAATATAAATTAATTATCAAACTTTGTATCACTATGATCATTACTAAAACCTACAATTATCCTCTTCCCTATTTTGATTATCTGAAAGTCAACATTTTTGAAGGTTTCACTTCTACCACGTGTGAATTGCACACATGTTTTTTTTATACACTAAACTTAACGAAATTAAAAAAAAGATCATTTATAATTACAGTATAAACAAAAAATATTGGACAGTTCGACTCCACTCATTTCTTGTCCTAGTGGCGAGCCTGGGTCGTAAAACTTTATTGCTTTTTTTGGCACTTTGTAATTATAACTTTAAAACATGCGTGTAAGGTTGAATTTGATTTGATGTATGTTGACCAGTGAGTAGGTCGTAAAAAATTATTGCTTTTTGTACATAGCTTTGTGAAAACAACTTTAAAGTTTGCGTTTAAGGTTGAATTTACATGAATGTATATTTATTTCAACTAGAATTACCTAAACACAATTTGATGACAGTTTTAAGAGAACTTTTGCTTGGCATTGTGTATCTAGTTCTTTATTAGTGATCGATGCATAGAACGCATTATTTTATTACTAAGGCGTTAAAATCGAGAACAATTTGGGTTCGGAAATAATTATACTGGTTGGATTTTGTAGAGTTCCTACAAGAAAATGGTCTTAGGAGACTGTCCTTAACTTTTTGAGATATTTTGAACTGCATTCACAAGCGATATCGCATTAGGATTTTGAAAAAATCACAGTTAGCAAGAAAATCAGGCAGTTTGACAATTTTTGATGCCAATCGATTCTGTTTCTTATAAGAATCAAAAATCTGTCGGACCAACTGAGGTTTGAGTACGAGAAAATTCAGATTGCAAAAAAAAATCCCATACATTTTCTGGGAAATGATACTCCGACCTACTATTTTACGACGAATGAACAGGCTGAAAATGTTGTATTTGTATTTGTGAGATGGTGCATCGGGATCTTACACGAAATGGCGGGAGGCATAATTTATTTCTTTTAAATAACGTTGTATATCTTTGTGCGCAAATTCATTGCAGGGTTGACGAAATGTTTCTACTACTGCCACCATTGATATAAAATGTAATTAATTCCTGGCCAAAGTCATCTTCCTCAGAGGTGAAGAGTATTTCCTTGAGCTTAAGTACCATCTTAAAGCTTAGGCTGTAGCAGGAGGCTTTTGCGTACAGTGGAACTCCTAATTGACTTTTAACAACTACTCCCAGCAAATCGCAACTTCACTAAAGCTAAAAATATCTAAGGACCCCATATCACGTACTACAACCACATCGTATCGAAAAAATGTGGGCAGGCAGTGGTTTTGTGTGAATAGTGTCTGCTGCAGCTTCTTGCAGTTGCGTTGTAGTGAATTTTGATGTGGTAGCATTGTCCCTAGTAGTTGCGATGTGGTTACGTTGTGGCTATAGTGTTAGCAGACAGATAGATTGACTCCGGCTGTGACAGTGTCGTTATGTTGACGGTGTTTGCAATGTGGCTGGCCACTACTAGTACGCGGTCTCACTGGTGGTTGCGTTGTGGCTGCGAGGTGGGTTTGATGTGATCGGTATCACCCACACCGTTAATTCCGATGGCCAAATGTAGTCCGTGTGAATAAACTATTCGTTTTCATACAAATAAGCGCCCATCCACGTGTTGTGTTGTGGTTGACGTGCAAGTGACATTTAATCTTAGGGTAGTAGGTACGGCAATTATGACGTCAACTATATAACTCGAAAGAAATCCAACCTTCCAAGCATGGTGCCATCTACCATTTTATACCAAGTACATAATCTCCAAGAAAAATAAAGAGAAAACACAACAGATGCACAACCTCGCAAAATTATTCCGCCTTATTAGATATTTTCCATGATATTTAATGGAGCAGAAAAGGGCAAGCAGATTTATGGGCCAACAATAAATCCGTAGCAATTGGGACACACTCCCCGCCACTTAAGGGGGATTGGGCTTTTTGTATATTTTAATAATAATTAGACTGATCTTGTAATGAAGGGGAATATTGGCCGTTTATCTTGAGGCATTGTGCAGCCTTTCTTGTGGCATATTTTAAGGTTAGTATATAGTACGAACGATTCATAAATAAATACTGTACTGCATACTCTTTTCCCATGTATGTTGGGGTCATCTTCCAGTTTAACCGGATGCGATAACGCAACCACATCCCAAACACAACGATGTGTCTGAGTCTGCAAACAATAGCCGCAACGTTAGCACATCGCAACTACTAGCGACAACACAACCACATATAAATTTTGTAGTTACCAAAACACAACTGCAAGAAGCTGTAGCGACACCATTCTCACGTAATCTCTGCTTGTGCACATTCTGTCGCTGCGATGTGGTGTGGTTGTGGCACATGTGAACGGGCCCTAAGAAATTTCCTTATTTACGTGATAAAGTAAGACTACGTCACTTATATAAACGAGAGTGTCGTAAGAAACAAAAGCAACTCGGCAAATTATTCTGAAAGTTACCACCGACAGTTGGTGTCCCTATTTTCTTTAAAGCCCTATATACACGGTGCAAGTTTCTGGAATTTTCAAGAATCGCAAATCACAGTTGTAATCACATGCCATAAAGCACGTTCAATTATTGCCATTCAAAAATTGCATGCAAGTGTTTACACGCGTGCAATTTCCATAAAATGTCACACAATAATTGAATGCAAGTTTTGCCATTCAATAAATTGAAGTAGTCCACTTAGAGCACCCGTCTGAATAGCACCTGCGCGAATTGCACTTAGCCTAATCCACGAAGAGTACCCAGGTGCTTTTCGTGGATTAAAATTTATTTTTATATTTTTTCCTCGAAGAGCACCTACTACTCAGCAGCCTACTGCTAGGATGTATTTGTTTTACAGGATATTACTAAATGAAAGATTTCGATAAAAATAAATTTTAATCCACGAAGAGCACCTGGGTGCTCTTCGTGGATTAATTTTTTTTTTTATATTTTTGTCCACGAAGAGTACCTACTACTCAGCAGCCTACTGCTGGGATGTATTTATTTTACAGGATGTTACTAAATGAAAGATATCGATAAAAATCACTGGAATGTTTATTAATTACACATACTTACTTACGTACTACATACGAAATTTGTCTAGGCGACATTTAAAAATGAAAAATAATAAAAATCACTATGACAATAATTATTAATCTTACCAAATAATAGCACCTAGCCTAGTCCACGAAGAGCACCTGGGTGCTCTTCGTGGACTATGCTAGGTGCTATTCGCGCGAGTGCTATTCGGACGGGTGCTCTAAGTGGACTACTTCAATAAATTGCATGCGACTTCTGTTTACAGCAAGACAATTATTGCATGCAAGTTTTGCCTCGTCTAAACACAAAATTGCACGTCGCTGTACAATTGATTCTACTATCACACGTATTTGTGCTGCAAAATATTTCATTCAATTTTATATTGATCATCTTCTCAAGATGTTTTTAACAAGTTTCGTTCATATGTGAATGATAGAAGATTTTCATGCCAGAATTTAAACAATTTTATTGAACGTGCAATTTTATTGTAAGTGCTCTTTCACCTATACCAGTTTTGAACGGCAACTAACTTGCCCGTACCGTGTAAAAATTGTACGTGTTGTTTAGACAGTGCTAGTCAATTGTTGCTTCAATTTTATGTTATGCTACAGGAAATACTTGCACCGTGGAAATGGAGCTTTAGACAAAAATTTTAATGAGTCCAACTGCTTGCAACTGCATCTGGTCTTGATACACTCTTAGTTAATTAAATTATGAGATCTTAGTTTCCTGAACGAGATTATATTAACTGGATAGTGCTAATGGATTGGAGGAAGGCAGGATTTACGTGAAATATAACATTATGCTGATGCTGCATAGACATTGAATGGAAGTCTAGAATTTTAGGTGTATGGGGAATAGGGTGTAAAGTTCACTCATCCTCTATAGAAAAGGGAGAATCCTCCGACCAGACGGGTGTTGTGTCTGGCGGGCAACTGCCCATCGGTTTGAAGTTGAAATCTTGTATCTATGTCGATCGCTCGGTAAACTCTAACTGCGCGATGCAGGATTTGTGTGACGTCATGTCTATGACGTGTAGTTCGTATGTGGCGGTGTAACCGCTACAGAATATTATCTACATCTAAATCTAAACTAATTTATTTTATTTAATATTATAAAGAGAAAAGATTTGATTTATTACGTTTGTTTGTTACGCTTTCACGGCTAAATGACTGAACCTATTTTGATGAAATTTGGTACGGGTATACATGGAATCCTGGAGAAAAACATAGGCTACTATTTACTGACATTAGAAGAAGCTAGTATTATATAATTTAACATCACGCCAGAATTTCCAAAAAGGGGTAGACAGAAGTGCACTGACCGGATAAAAAGACAGATTCCTGTCTGCTTTTGAAATTTTACAATTGAGAAAATCCAATAAAATTTTGCCCGACCCGGAAATCGAACCGAAGACATGGAGGAACCAGGAGGATAATGATATCTTTTTCTACTCTCATTACTTGGTAAGTGAAGGTGTGATGATGAACAAATAAAATTAACAAACAACCGTAAAAACTTATATAAAACATTTGAAACTGGAGAACCAATTATTTTTATTTTTTCTTCAATCTTTAACGATTACTCTAATGGTTAAAGATTGAAGAAAAAATAAACATAATTGGTCTTTAGGTAAAGATATTGAGATTCTAGTACCAGGTGTGACCTATATGGTAGAGGTTGATGGACTTCAATGGAAACGACACGTCAATCAACTGCTTGAATGTGGGCAGAAATAAAAACAAGAAAAAAAAATTGCTTTGTTTTTGTTTTGTTTTTTTTTTGTTATAATTAGGGGAAAGTGTTGGAGGGCAATATTTGTCTCTCTATGGTTTGATTTAGACTATGGTCAAGTTGGAATAAAAGAACAATTAATTCTTTTGTGTGCGTATTAATTCATTAACACAAGTATAAACAAAATACAACAGTAGGTACTTACTTATTATTCAAAAATATTTTTATTCACATTATTCAATGTACGTATTTATTATTTCAATAATTTTCCAGTGTTCAATATCCTTTTATACAGAAAATCGTGATTAATTCCCAATAACCAAATGACGCGTGAGTTTTACAGAAAACCTCTGTAACTGACATGTTGTTTAATAAATCTCCTAAAATATCCACTGATAAATAAATATTTTAGCAAGTTATTATTTTAAAAAGAATCGAATTCTTGAAAATTGTTTTTTGATTATACGAGTCATACTGGGGGCTTATGGTAAATTAATAACAGCCGGACAGGTCGATCGACCAGGTTAAGCTACTTTTGCCGCGGTTGGTCCATGGATGGGTGACCATGTATCCTTACCAAATTTTGCAGAAATCTGTTCAGATAGACAGAGTTACTTTCGAATTAATAATATTGGAATATTAAGATTAAATATTTTTAGGATTATTAGTTATTTTTCGTTTATTCATTTTTGTTCTTATTAAATTACATTTTTAAATATTTCTTAAAATAAAATAATTAAAAAAACATTTAAAAATATAATAAATAAAATATTATTAGGATTATTAGGCCGTTTATTCCTTTAAATTTTTTTTCGATTACATTTTTAAATATTTCTTAAAATAAAAAGGATAAAAAAACATTTAAAAATATAAATTATTAGTATTATTAGGAATATTAGGATAGAATATTAGGATTAATATTAGAATTTCGAAAAGAACAATAATTCTTTACCCAACAGATTAAAATGATATGAGATTTTTGCAAAAGCCATTGTTGAGTCACCAATAAATCTGGTTTAACGCCCAATAATAAAAGCTGGTTCGCTCAATTAAATAAACAGATTTTTTGAACGACCCAATTTTAATGGGTGAAAGAAAAATGTTCGGTTCACTGGCTTTTAAATTCAGGAGGAAATTGTTTATTTACTGACGAAAATTCTGAGAGCTTTATTTAGGTATTTTTAAAGAGGTTATATCCAATAGGAAGATTTTAATACAATAAGAATATTAGCTTTGGTCGTTTATCTACAAAATTAGATTCTGTCATAGGATTCAAAATGGTTGAGCTGAATGGTGCTAATCCATGCGTCATATTCGTGAACGGGCGCTGTCAGTAGGGACTGGTCATCTCTTAACTGCCAGGGCTTATTTTTTATTTTTTGAATTGTTCTTTTTTTATCTTTTTACTACGGACGCTTCTCATATGCACGTCTTTCTACATTGTTCTCACATGTATAATTTCAAAATGAATGATGTAACCAATATTTTGTAACAATTTTTTATTTAAAAGAGTGTCCGTGGAGTTTCTTACCCGTTCTTCTCCATAGGTACCTACGACGCTTTGGAATGGGCAACTAGCTTCATACCTATTTCTGACTGACCGATTCCTTGACAATTCAAAAGTGCCTGTAAATGGTTTAATTGAAATAAATGATTTGAGTTTGCAGAAGAAGTTCAATTTTAAGAGCGTTCATTCTAAAAGTTAGCAACGTCACAAAAGCTATCAAATATTCACCTGTTTTGATTAATTTGGCAATATTACTGTATGGAAATATGAAATATCGCCAACTAGTGAACTAGAATATTAATATTAATTACAATACTGAATTTTATGTGGTAACCGTTATAGGAGTAAAACCATCTTACACTAAATATTCGGTGTTACAATATTAATTATTGCATTTTCTCTGTCACTTTCAGGGAAATATAGGCAGAATGTTATGTTTAAGGTCCTTTCCTCACACATCAGCGGTGCGAGATCAGCATGCTCAGTATACAGGATGAAATTGAAAACATGCGTCAAATTGAAATGGGAGATTCAGTAACTGTTACCCTAATCATTATAAATTGTTATTTCCGAAAAATAAATTGTGAAAAAAAAATCGTGTAATTATCGTCTTAGATAGTGCAAACTAAATTATTGTCTTCACGTAGACACGATTTTATAGCGTTCCAGTAAAATTAAATAAATTTAAAACAAACAAAAAATTCATGTATCAATTTAAGGCTCGTTCGAACCAGCGCGACACAAAGGCACTGCTAATCGCGCGCGAATTTTTTTCACAATTTATATTTCGGAAATAACAATTTATAATGATTAGGTAACAGTTACTGAATCTCCCATTTCAATTTGTCGTATGTTTTCAATTTCATCCTGTATACTCGGTACCGAAAGCTTACCGAGCGCCTGTATTTCAATGACTGTTTCTGATTAGCTCGGTATACGCGGGAGCGGGGCGGGATCGTTTCGGTTTACCACGTCTCGGTAGAAACATCCAGTGTGGTACCCGCTCACGTCACGCGTTTGACAGCATGTTCGGTATACTTACCGATTGCGTATATTTCAATGAATAAGCGGTACTGCACAAATTATACTGAAAACATAAAGTCAGGTCCGTAAATGAAAGCAGTGCGGTATCGTTTCGGTATACAGAGCATACTATACCGAAACGATACCGCACCGACCAATGAAGAAACGGCCTAAGAACAAACTAAAAAAAAAACTAAAACTACTTTCAACCACCAAAACTCAAAACTAAAACCATATTCTTACCACACAGTGGTGATCTAATTCCTAAAGCAGTTTATAAACTAAGCCGGGATCGAGGCAACTTCCAGCCGCACTAACAATGTGGACGGACGAACTTCAATCTGACTAAAATTTGGGCATCCTTGCGGTGTTCCCGAATAGTTTCACTTGAAACAATTCCTTATTAATCCTTAACTATGCAGCAAGGTCGCTTGTTAGCCTCTTTGTGTGACGGTGGTTATAGTGATGGAAAGATTTTGGTACTTTTTGCCTGCAAATACTTTATCACGAAATTATAATCCCAAAATAATTTAAATAAAAAGTAAGTTTAAAAACTAAAACCCGACTACTGAAAAATCACGCTCTAAAAAGAAAATATTTCAGACAGAAATCAAGATTTAAGTACCATAAAAATGGTCAAGGTAAAGCCGTGGTCGCATGCCTGTACACCTACAAAATTATAATGGCATGCGACCACGGCTTTACCTTAACCATTTTTAGGGTTCCGTAGTAAACAAGGAACCCTTATAGTTTCGTCATGTCCGTCCGTCTGTCTGTCTGTCTGTCTGTCTATCTGTCCGCGGTCTAGCTCCGAGACCCTTAGTACTAGAAAGCTGTAATTTGACATAGGTATACATATTAATTACGCCGTCAAAGTGATAAAACAAAATTATGAAAAACATTTTTTTTAGGGTACCTCCCATACACGTAAAGTGGTGGTGTTTTATTTTTTATTTTTTTATCCCATAGTCTGGGGTATCATTGGAAAGGTCTTATAAAAAAATAATGAGTTTGTGGAAACCATTTTTGAATTCAGGGATCCGTTTGCAAAATATTAAGCTTTAAAGTGCTAATTTTTGTTAGAGTCAAGTGTCCCCCCCCCCTGCCAGCTAAATGGTTGATTTTGGATGTGTAAAAAAATCACAACAGTAGTTTATATAACGAAATTAAAATTAAAACTATCACGGCTAAGTAGGCTTTACTAGTTATCGAGTAATAATCGACCAACTTAACTTTGCAGTTGCAAAAACATGTTTTCCCATACATTCCGTATGGGAGAACATGTTTATCAACTACAAAGTTAAGTTTGTTTTTGGGATAAATTCATCCCAACTACGGAACCCTTCATTGTGCGTGGTCCGACACGCACTTGGCCGGTTTTAAATTGTTGTCTTGATTGCTGTCTGAAATATTTTCTTGTTTCATACTTTTTAGAGCGTTATTTTTCAGTAGTCGGGTTTTAGTTTTTATATTTACTTTTTTACCCGTAAATAGAAAAATATTTACGCATTTAGGGTTATTTTAAAATTAGCTAGCTAAACAGCGCTATGGGTATCGTGTAATATATAAAAAGTTTTTTTTTTTGCCATGTCATCGACCGCTGTTTGTGTTGTTACTTTTAGTGAGAGTTTAGAAAAACTATTTTCTTCTGTTTTATCGTATTTAGTAACATATATAAACTCACGGCTTCTTCCCATGAGGGTAGGCAGAAACTACAGAAAGCCATCTGCTGCGATCCGCGTTTAGATATCAATATTCATCACGTTTGTGAAGTTTAAACAAAAAAATATATCAGACATTTTTATTATTAAAAAAACAAAAGTAGATTACATGTATTTGATTACAATTTAAACATACAATAAAAACCATTGCGGGTTTAACAGCGGTATGGCCAGACACGGCAACTCGGTACCACTACATATTAAATATTAATTAATTAGCAATTAGGATCTATCACCTCATGTACTTACCCATATTCAAAAGAATTTGAAAGTACATATATATATATTTTCTTTTTTTTAGATTTCACTGCAATCTAGAAACTACCTTTTTAGTACTTTTGAGCAGTTCTTCGCATTTCAAGAGACTACCTTATCTGCGGTCGATGACCGCACAAAAAAGTCATCAAATTAAAATAACCCTGTATAGCCTGCCGATTTACAACATGTAAAAAACCCTATTCAATCCGTGAGAGTGTTGTTAGGTATCCTACTGAGAGTCTATTTATGTTGTAATATTCAGGAAAAAAGAAAAAAAACATTGGCCACATTTTTTTTCCATGTTATTTACATGGGGCGCGGGCGGTCGTCGTTTAGCGAGTGTCTACAAGTCATAACTTATGACCCCTGTTAAAAAAAAAACAATTTTTTAATGGTTTTGGGGTAATTTTGGTACAAAAAATGTGAATTTTAAATAGCAATAACTTTTTTTTATTTTCAATAATAATAAAAAAACAATACTTTTTAATAATTTTATTGCAGTACCTATATACCCCTTTCGTGTCGGACTACTTTTTTTTACATATTGTGTAGGTAATATAGCTGCTACAGTTTCTGGAAAAAAAAACATTAGCTTTAGAAGAATTAAACACAGTTGAAGTGATCCGATTTGCTTCCACCTTAACTGGATGCAGCTGAGAACCAGTATTTTACATGGAGCGACTGCCTATCTGAGCTCCACAACCCTGTTACTGGGTAACACGACACCTCTTGATAAGACTGGTTGTCAGACTTTTGGGCATCTGAATACCTGTAACGACAGGACCATTACGGCTTAACGTACTTTCCGAGACACAGAGGGGTCTCGATGTATAAATTGATGGTCACCCATATACGAACCGACCACGGCAAGCGTAGCTTAACCTTCGATACACCAAAATAATTATATGAAAAGATTTTATTTTCTTATTCCACAATGTTACTCGTACAACAATGTTTGTTAAAACCATAGATAAACTCCTAAAACAAACTATTATCATCGTATTCATCGCTAAATGTTTAGTCTTACCCAATTTAAAAGGAAGGCGTTATAGTTGGCAGTTGTCCAACCGCCGGCGATTAACGAGTAGCGAGTAGAGCTAGGAATTGACGAGCAGCTAGCGGCGAGTGTGTAGTTCCGATGGTTTTGTCGCTAGGCTATCAGCGAGCGAAATTACTGCTGTTTGGTCTCTCGGCGTGAGTTCTGACTGCCAAGCGAGCATGGCTGAAGCCTGGTCTCGTGCGCGTGTTTTTATATACAAAAACATCGCAAAAAAGTGTCGTGGCCATACACACTTGTGTATGCAAACATGACGTTTTGTACGAAAACAAATGCTTATGTGTACGATTTTTTGTGTAATGTTTCGAAAAAGCACGCGCAGGAGACCCGGCTTAAGCAAGTATCGCTGAGCGAGTATTATCTTTGATAGCTCTTGTCACTCAGTGAAAAACTAGTGGAGCGAGTCCTCGCCGGCGGGCGCGGTGCACAGTGGGAAAAAATTTAAATTTTTTGTTCAAAAATCTGCCTACACCACAATTTTTTATGTATCGCTGCCATTTTTTTTATACACTCCTGAAATAAAACACTTTTGTGTGTCACTTTTCCAAAATCGAAATTTCTTTTTTTTTAATTTACAAATTAACATTTACAAATTAATTATTTTTTTGGGCCTCCTTTTTATATCCGTCATTTTGAATTTTTATAAATAGACACTAAATTCATGAACAGGGACCTGAAAAACCCCTGGAAACTGATTTTTGTTAAAATATTTTTTAGAAATTGTTTTTTGCTTCATTTTCCGATTTTTTGAGGTTATAGTATTGACTTTTAAGGAAAAGTGGTAGTGACATACCAAAGTGTGTTATCCCAGGAGTGTGTAAAAAGAAATGGCAGCGATACGTCAAAAATTGTGTTTTTTTTTTTTTTAAACAGATTTTTGAACAAAAAAAGTCATTTTTGTGTTCCACTGTGCGCGGCGGTGCGAACAGTCAGCGATCAACTATTAATATATGCATCTCTTTTGTTTACACGGAATGTGTATCTATTGCATGTTTCTTGAGCGAGAAAATAATCGATAGTTAGTCGCTTCCTTGCCAGTGGTGGGACAAGTGCCTATTACTTTAGCCTATCTATGCCAAAAACTCTTTCACTGGCTCCATTATTTTTCTATATTATGCACTGCACTATTATAAAAATATTATATGAATCCCACCTGCAGTCCATTTTACCCCAACTGCACAAAACTATTCTATAAATCACAAAACTCAACTAATTAACCAAAACTGTTAACATTTAGTACCCAAAACAAAAAATTTGGAGGAAGTTACAAAGTTACACATAATTACCGCGGAGCGCCATTTTAGTGGCCCCAAGACGACGCAAGAATTTCGGAGAAAAAAACATAACTTTTACTTAGGGGTGTGAAACGCATGTTGTGTCGTGATTTGTGGCTAGGAAATGCAACTCGGGGTAGGATTTTTGAAATTCCTGTACTATCTTACGGCTAAATAAAGAAAGCTGGGACAGTGACTGTGAGTAGAGTTATCCTATACCATTAAACGAGCAATATTTGTACATTATATTTATTATTTTGTTTGAACATAGATTTTTACTCACGTTTTCAAAATCGGCTCTAACGATTTCCATGAAAGTTGCAATATCAGGGTTTACGGGGGCGAAAAATCGATCTAGCTAGGTCTCACATCTGGGAAAATTCGTTTTCTCAGTACATATTTTCACCCGAGTAGAGCTCGGTCACCCAAAGTTTAGAACAAGATAATGAATAATGACATGACATTATTGACATTAGAATAATGATGGCAGCATGGAATTAGTAAGTATCTACTATCATGGTAGTATGGAATTAGTAGGTACTATTCCATATTATTAAATGAGCATTTTCTATTTTCACCAGAGCAGAGCTCGGTCGCCCAGGTACTTTGAACTAAATAAGTACTTAAGAGACTTTATAGGTTTGTCTATTATCTAGCATGTCCCACATCATAAAATCGAATTATTTTCTTGATTTTATTATTGTTATTTCGTATTATTCAAAAATGTCTTTTAATTTTTTTATATTCCGATCCGATATTGCTCCAACCTCACGCTATTAAAAAACATTATTGTGAGAAAAAAACTTTGACATTTTAATGTTGTAAACGTGTAGTGTATTTTTATGAAGATAAATCAATTTTTCCCGTATAATATTTAGAATGTATAATTTAACTATGATTTTTCCATTAGTGTCAGTCGCAAAATAAAATAGTGCTTACTTCACGACATGCTATGGTGTTATCAATTACTATTTCTCATTTATGTGGTTTTGTTTTAAGTAGATTAATTAAATAATTACTCCTTAAAAAAATAATCGGCATCAACGATTATGGAATCAAGATTAGGTAGAAATTTAATGTATTTTTTATTAGTTTATATTTCTTTTAAATAACCAGTAGATAGCTCTAAAAAAACAGTGGCACTCCGGGAGTGCCGATAGAAGTGAAAACTTGAACAAGATCGCCCTGGTCGAAGAAAAATACTTGTATAGAACATTGGTCCGTAACCTTATCTAAATAAAGAGCACAATCGCGTTTACAAAAAAAAAAATACTTCAAGAACCTTTAAAGTAAAAATACTTGCATAGAACATTGATCCGTAACGTAATATAAATAAAGAGCACAATCGCGTTTACAAAATGAGGTGTCGGTAGCGGTGTCGCGAGTTCAATTGTTTTTCCCATCTCAAAAATGCCCAACGCGCCTAAAGAAGTTTTCACTTCAAAACCTGCACAAACCTGTCGCGTTTTAGCTCGGGGAAGCGGCTAGCCTATCTTAGTACAGTGTTTTCAATACAGAATAAGAGGCCAGCTTATACTGGTTATATTACCAGAGACGTGCGACCAATCAATCTGCCTAGCCTTTTTTGTTGGGGTCGGCTTCCAATCTAACCAGATGCTGCTAAATACCAGTATTTTACATTGAGCAACTGCCTACTACAACCCAGTAACTGGGTAATACGATATCTTGATAAGAATGGTTGTCAGACTTTCGGGCTTCTGACGATCCGTAACGACTGTCAAAGATCCACGAATGACAGCCGGGACTAACATCTTAACGTGCTTTCCGAGGCACGGAGGAGTCTCGGTATGTAAAGATGGTGTATCCACGGACCAACCCCGGCAAGCGTAGCTTAAGGGCCTATGTTGAAAATAAATAGTTGTTTGATGGGCGTGGCTTATTTCCCTCGCACGCGGGGAGTGGCGGTTCCATATTCGGTGGTCGACCGCCATATCGCCGCGCTGCCACAAACTTAACTGAACCAGTAGCCAAAAGTGGAACTAACGAAATAATTGACCGGAATTTAAAAACGTTACTTAGCATGGGCTTTTGGGAGCATTATTCTTGTCACTGTCGCACATCTGTCATACTAAAAGTGCATGATAAAGATAGAAACATATCTAAGAAAAAAGTACGTGCTGTTTTTTTTTTATTTTTTCAATATATCACCTTAATCTGATGGATCGACCCGTGCGGCTGTTAGGCGATTAACACACTGTCACGCACCACGCAGCGTAGCGCGTGAATGCGTGTTTTTATCTCCGTTTGCATAGAAAACACACACAGAAAATACATCCACGCGCGTTCATTTAGATCACGCGCCTACAAGCAGAGAAACATGCGCACACGCGCGTGGTTGCGGGGCGAGACGCAAGGTATGGCACACTGAGTCTCGCAGTGCCGTGCGTGATTTTGGATGGACTCAAACGGCTTTGAATGAAATGAGTCAGAGCCGCCGTGAATTCACAAAACGCAAGTACGCGCGTGAGTGCGTACAAAACCCGCACGATGATGCAGATCTGCACTCCCGCAAGTACGCGCGTAGGTGTATTGACACGCATCATGCAGCGTAAAGCCTGGGATACACTAGGGGGCAAATGAAGAAACATGTTGCGGAACATGTCCCTCAACAACTACGTGAAGTGTCCCGAGACAATTGTCGCGGAACATTTTGCCGGCCACACTAGATAGTGTTCATAGAAATGTCGCCCGAGGAGGTTGTGGCTATTAGTGCTGCATACATAGTAATTATATCGAGTGTGTTGAAACGTAAGAGAAAGAGAAGGTGGTGGATGCGGAATTTCTTACTACAACGAGGGAGAAGAGTTAATATTCTAAGTGATCTCCGACTACACTCGGTGATAAATGGCGTGACACTGACGCGGGACAGGTGCGCTCGCTCTCGAGACGGGAGCAAGCAACATGCCCCGCGTCACGTACATTGTTGCGGGGCATGTTGCGGGACTCTATGCAACGTTGCAGCGTCACGTAGATTGGACGTTGCGCGTCATGTTGGGCGAAATTTGCTCCCTAGTGTATTCGGGGCTTAATACGGTGCATTGTGATAATCGCCTTATTACTTAGCCACGAGGTCCTCTGCATGCGGCCTACCGTACTATAATAAATTGCTGAAATGCTGACTGGTCTACCGCCTGCCCTCATTCAATGTATTTCGCATAGGAAAAGCTTCATTATACCACGTGAATTCAAAAACGCAATCATCGCCGACATTATAAGGTCTTTCTTCCCTTCTCGTAAAATCCAAACGACATAAATGCAATACATTTTCACAGAATACTCGCCCTTACAGCTTTGAGAGTAAAGGTGTTATTCCCTCAAAATCGAATCGTCATTTTTTATGTTTCAGTACCAAGGTGGAATAATGACAGTAATAAATCATATGGATCGTTAGGCACGTTCCCCTAGTGTTGGGTTCGATTCCCGGCCGAAATGGTATCATCTGTCAATAGGTCTGGGTGACTTGACACGACTAGCTAATGGAGTAGCCGTGTTTAGTAACAATGGTAGCAATTATGGGTAGATATGCGTTATTTGGCCGCGATTTACGAGTTGTATATCGTAGGTTCGAACCCAGACAGCCGCTTTTTTTTTTTTTTTTTTGTTAGCCTATATGGTGTCCCACTGCTGGGCAAAGGCCTCCCCTATTTCCTTCCAAATCTCTTTGCTTTGTGCGATTTCAGGCCATGTTGGCCCCGCAAACATAACTAGATCGTCACACCACCTTCGCCGCGGTCTACCTCGACGGCGTTGTCCTCCTTCAGGCGTCCAGTGAGTGACGATCTTTGCCCATCTCTCCGGGTGCATTCGTGCGACGTGGCCGGCCCACTCCCACTTCAGCCTGGCTGTTTTTTCTCCAACATCCGCTACTTGAGTTCCGCTTTACTTTGTGTAAATTATTTCATCACCACTGTTCTCAAAACGGTGAAGGAAAACATTGTGAGGAAACCAGCATGTCCTAGAACCAAAAATTCAAAAACACGTGACATCTACCAACCCGCACTGGGCCCGCGTGATAGATTACAGCCCACTCTCATGATACAATTGATTACCTCTTCTGCAATCTTGAGGTAATCAATTGTTGATTACCTCAAGATTGCAGAAGGGCAAATCCCGTATTTTTAAAAACGTTCGCATTTTAAATGTGAACTTTTATCATTTATAACGTGACGATATTACTGTGGACGTCGACGTCTATAAAATGTATGGAAATACGTGCACGTTATAACGTTATCGTGGATGGAAATTTAAAAGCGTCCTCATATACCTATTTCCATAGATTTTACTTCCCTATGTCGTGATGCTGTCATGCCTGGTTTATACGTTGACAATGGTGCCGATTCTCTTGTCACAAATGCCTCTAAACTAGACAAAAAATCACCAAAATTTAGTTTATTCCTGTCAAACGACGATTTCGCATTCTGAAATAGATTAAAGTGACACAACTTAACTATTTTAGTTTGACAGCACTAAGATGGCACTGACATGTTAATTTAGTGAAAATAGCAATTTTGCTATTCTGAATTTGACGTTTTTCACCTTAAATTTAGATTTTCTAACTAAATCTGACTATTTTTAATCGCGTTTAAAAACGTGTGGAATAAAATTGGTTGTCATGAACTTCAAATTTACACCCAACACCTCGACTTCAAGTGCAAAAACAGTACCGTATTTTTTTTTTCTTTTTCTTATATCTCGAAAATGGTGTGTCCAATCACAAAAATAATGAAAATTAGAACCCCTTTATAAAACTCTTAAACCACTAACACTCAACACGTAGGTGATATTTTTTTTTATTTTCTATACAAAAAGTTAAAAATTCCACATAAAACACATCGAGGCTGCCCCCCAGAGCGCCTCCGGCTCTAAAAAAAATCACGTGGTAGGTATCACGTGTGGAGTCGCGATTGTCAAATATTTAGATTTAGATGTGTCAAAATTATTTTATTATAATTTAGAGAATTTATTTTGCAGAATAGCTTTGAGATTCTCATAGTCAAAAGTAAGGAATTTTAGTGATAGTTTAGTTCGGTGTACAAGAGAATCGGCACCAGTGACTGGTTCCAGTGACTCGGAATTTCGGACCCAGTCAGTGGATTCATGTACACGAGATCGGCAGTAAATCAGTAAGTCAGACGGGGGAAGCTACTGGGCCCGAAATAGATGGATAGGTTAGTCAACTGGACTGACTTGAGGGCGCGAAGTCTGCACTGGATTGGGTTGAAACTAGTGTCTACACGAGCCCAGTTGCAAGTCAGCGCTGGAATGATTAACTGTACTGTCACATTACTGAGCTCGTATAAACCTGCCTGACATAATAAAAGCGCACAATCTCAGTCACAATCTATCAAAAACAATTCTAAATTAGACACATTTTTTACAAGTTTTTGACATAAAAAAATTAAAGCAGGCTAAATGCCATAAAGTCGAAAAATGAGTGAATTATGGCACCATCTAGTTTAGTTACTTGGACATGCTTTGGTGTATTCATTTTACTAATAAATGCAGTTAGGTCCTCAGTAAATTCTGTTCAAAAACCGATATTGGCATCAAATACAGCCACATGCCAACCAAGAATCAAAAACAAGACAAAAATATCAGATTTTGTAGCTTCCTGAATATTTGACTGACTTTTAATTTAGCTATGAATCAAAAACAAGACAAAAATAACAGTTTTTGTAGCTTCCTGAATATTTGACAGACTTTTAATTTAGCTATGAATCAAAAACAAGACAAAAATATCAGTTTTTGTAGCTTCCTGAATATTTGACAGACTTTTAATTTAGCTATGAATAAAAAAAAAGACAAAAATATAAGTTTTTGTAGCTTCCTGAATATTTGACAGACTTTTAATTTAGCTATGAATCAAAAACAAGACAAAAATAACAGTTTTTGTAGCTTCCTGAATATTTGACAGACTTTTAATTTAGCTATGAATCAAAAACAAGACAAAAATATCAGTTTTTGTAGCTTCCTGAATATTTGACAGTCTTTTGATTTAGCTATGAATCAAAAACAAGACAAAAATAACAGTTTTTGTAGCTTCCTGAATATTTGACAGACTTTTAATTTAGCTATGAATCAAAAACAAGACAAAAATATCAGTTTTTGTAGCTTCCTGAATATTTGACAGTCTTTTGATTTAGCTAAGCATCAAAAACAAAAAAAAAAACAGTTTTTGTAGCTTCCTGAATATTTATCAGACTTGGATTTAGCTAGCCTCAATTGTCACTGAAATGAGATTTTGAACGTTAATAATGCCTCCTTAATTATTGCTGATAGAATGAAGTTGTCCAGTTAGCGTAGAGAGAACACTGGTAGGTGTAGTGTAGAGGTACTTAGAGGTACACCTCTGCCTAACCCTTGGGTGATCATAAGCGGGATGTTATGTTATGTAGAGAGATCTTCGGTTCGAGAAAATTTACTTTATCATCGTCTCTCATGAGGCAAACAAGAAAAATAATAAATTTTCCTAACACTTCTTTAAAAACTCGGCAATCTGTCACAACTAACACATCCATTCGGCCAGCACAAAAATAATAGCAAAAATATAAAAAAGACAGATGCACGACATTTAACTCGCACATAACACCTATTCTGAAACAGGAAGCCGATCGACTTCCCCTCCAGTTGCGGAGAAAGAAACAAGACTAACAAACATACATAATTGATGGGGGAACGACGTCCCATTTCATCAGCTGTCCTCAAACGATGACATTTGAGATGAAGTTTAAAATAGTTTCGTTTTTATGACACGATTTGTCGTGAGTCGCAATGCGATTAGTCGTGTTTTGTTGCTACGGCAGAAATTGCTAACAGAAGTTCTGGGTATTACTACTAATAGTTTAATCACCAAATATTATAAAACAAAGTCCCTCCGCTGCCGCGCGGCGTTTGTCTGTCTGTCTGAACGCAATAAACTAAAAACTTTTTTTTCACTATGTAGTGTTTTTTTTTTGGAAGTCGGTTGTTTTTTTTTGTAAAAAAGTTTTTATTTTTCACTTTTTATTTGTGGTATTTACTCCCATACAAATTCGAATAAGTACCACTACCTGCTATGTAAATATAATAACAGTGAGAGGAACTTAACATATCATCCACATACTAAGTGGGAAAAAATAAGTATTATTGAAGCTAACTCAAAAACTATTCAAGCAAAGTTAATAAAATTTATATGAAACTACACGAAAAGTACCAGCTTTCAAATAAAAAAAGAATCATCAAAATCGGTTCACCCAGTAGAAAGTTCTGAGGTAACAAACATAGAAAAAAAAATACAGTCGAATTGAGAACCTCCTCCTTTTTTTGAAGTCAGTTAAAAACTACCAAACTGATTTTAATACGGTTTTCACCAATGGACGGAGTAATTTATGAGGAAGGCTTAAGTGTATAATTCATTAGGTTTTCTTGTAAATTGGCTGAAATATGACAATTGTTGAAAATTGTGGAAAAATCATGCCGACTGGGAGATTTAACGGCGTGCGCCGGGTAAACCATTAGAGTTATATGAAAACAATATATTACGGAATTAATAATTTTTTTGCCTGGATTAACACAAAGGTACTTTTAATCCCGGTTTTATGTTTCCGTAGCATAATTTCCGACATCCACGCGGGAGAAGCCGCGGGCAAAAGCTTATTACGTAATACTTGTGTTGTATTTATGTTATTTGTAATCTTGTTCGTTTTCAATCGCATTGGACAATCTGATTAGTATGATCTAGATATTAGTTTTATCAAATGATGGTACAAGTAATAGTGATAGTAAAAGTATGCACGATAACAACTATATAAATTAGAAGATACACAAAAAAACAACTAAACCTCATGGAAAACTACAATTTCACGAATTTGGAGTCTTCAATTGCTTTCGATTGATTCGCGAAAGACCCAGGCGTAGACAACGAGACGAACTTGACGCTTATAGGAGGGACTGGTTCGTAGTGACTCAGGAGCTCGTGGCTACGTTATAATAGCCGCACGGGTCGATCCATCAGGTTAAGCTACGCTTGACAGGATTGGTCCCTAGATGGGTGACCATCTTTACATACCGAGACTCCTTTGTGCCTCGGAAAGCACGTTAAGCCTTTGGTCCCGGCTGTCATTCGTGGATATTTGACAGTCGTTGCGGGTCGTCAGAAGCCCGAGAGTCTGACAACCAGTCTTACCAAGGGGTATCGTATTTCCCCGTTACTAGGTTGCGGAGGTCAGATATGCAGTCTCTCCATGTAAAATATTGGTATTCAGCTGCATCCGATTAGACTGGAAGCCAACATAGTTGGCAAAAAGGGCTAGGTAGATTGAGGTCCATATTGGCTCAGGATCGAGTTGAGTGGAAAAAGGAAAGGGAGACCTTTGCCCTGCAGTGGGACTGTTTTTGGTATTATCGATTTCTAACTAAAAACAATTCAAAAAAATCCCAAACGGAAATCCCATGAATCACACTTTTGGGTTGTCATGATTGTCAGCAGAACTGGCGGGGTCCGCTAGGGCCAATGCCTGCCGGGGTCGCAGGAAAGTCCAAAAGGAATACCGTGGCCCCTGGCAACATACAGGCAACTGAAGGAACACGGGTGGGTTTTAATCAGTAAGAGTCTGACACGAAGAGCGGGAGAAGTTATTTGATAATTCCCCACCCAAAAAACAGGAGTCGTCATGATTTGGCACGATTTGGCACAGCCGGGCGACAAAATATACATTTGATTTTGCCGTTTGGCCTTTGCCGAATCATACCGATCCGAACATGACTGTGTGTGGCACCCTGTCTTAAAAATAAATTTAAAAGTAGTAAAGGTATCAGACATCGCACGATATAAAAGTCTTCCACAATAAAACGTATGCAGCTCAGCCCTGCGACCGTTTTGAAAGCTTTTCAGTTCAGTTTGTTATTATAGCAATAGTTTTACTAATGTCCGTTTATTTGTCATACAAAACAGTTACACCTCGTCAAGTTTCAGTTATTTTTATTCGATCACTAGCTTTTGCCAGCGGCTTCGCCCGCGTAAACCTCAGATTATCCCACGGGAACGTACTACGAGACTAAAATGTTATGTACTCTATGTCCTAATCCAGTTCATGTCTATCAGTGTGCCAAATTTTATCCAAATCCGTTTAGCCGTTTTTGCTTCAGTAACAAACACCCAAACATCAAAACATTTACATTTATAATATTAGTAGGATCCATTTTAAGTTGTCCTTAGACGGTTATCCTAAGGCTTTGGTTTCCTATTTTATGCTATATGCGATATCTGACTTCAGCGTCAACGTTCCGATCGACGTCTGAACACAACGCACAGCGTCGGCGGTCAATACGTGAGCAATAGACGACGACACTTCAGACATATCGCTCGCGAGTGGTCGTGTGACACATGTGTTTTTTTTTTTGGGTGGGAAATTATCAAATAACTTCTCCCGCTCTGAGCGGAGCGGGAGGGCGTGTCAGACTCTTATTGACTAAAACCCACCCGTGTTCCTTCAGTTGCCATGTTGCCGGGGCCACGATCTCCCTTTTGGACTTCATCGCAACCCCGGCACCGGCCCTAGTGGACCCCGTCAGTTGTGCTGACATCTCTTTGAGGTGCGCGTGGAACACAACGCACCGTCGACCCGGGGTGTGACACTTGACCTGACGCTGCAATGTTTCGAAATAACTAGAGACGCGACGCAAAGCGTTTGAATATTACCAATTAAAATTTTATAAATGCGAAATTAAGTTTGTTTGTTTATTACGCTTTCACGCTAAACCGGCTGTGAAGATTGGTAAAAGACACAACGTTGCAACGAAGGCTGTTTAGCTATTAAAATAGCTAGTAAATGTAATTACAAAAAAGGTGGCCTAGTACAAGTTTCTAAATTCAGAAACCTAAATCGCCATCAATATATAATTTGGTCTAGGTACAATAAAAAGATAAATTTGAATAAATTCGTCCATGACAATTATTATCTAAGTAGCTAGACAGTACGATGATTGACATAAAAAAACCGGCCAAGTGCATGTTGGACCACGTACAGTGACGAGTGTAGCACATAGTTAAAGATATTTGCCACAAAGTTATTGTTTATATTTTTCTTAATCAATTAGAATGCTATAATAAAAATTACGACAACTTTTAAGTATATTCCAAAACTGACCCTGATAGCCTCTTGACTGTTGAGAGCTCTCCTGGAGATCGATAGCAATTCAAATTCTACTGTGTCTCATTAATGACAGTTGAGTTCTTAAAGATGCATATTGTCCTGTAAGCGTAAGAATATAAAATAAACTTACAGACTTATCTCTTAATATATCTAGTCTATAATAAAAGGAAGCTGTCTCAAGAAGTGGCATGTTTTATGGAATAATCGTGAAGTCTGTAGCCGACGAGTGTCGAGAACTGCGCGATGCTTATCTCGCTAAATATGGATGACGTTATGAGGCAAATGACATGAAAGAAAAAAGTTTAATTATTATGGAATTTAATTTATGAATACATACTATACTGACAAACTGTTACCATGAATTCAACACCATGATTCTAATCCCCAACTGTTTTTTTTTTGACTTTTTTAATGTCTTGACTTTCATTGACATCAGTGAAAGAAAACATCGTGAGGAAATCAGCACCGTAATTGTGAAACACACCATCAATCACAATCTGTTTCATTTTGACAGTTCAACAACATACATTGCGTTATTTACATTGTTGGGCAGACAAATTTTTCGAACATAGGAAGTAATGAATTAGCAATATCCTTCAAGATGATACAGATTATGATTGATCGTGTGTAACGCAATCTTCTTCCTGTTCTCGTGTGGTTAGTGACTAAACTGTACCCTAATTGCGTAATACAACACAATCACAATCTGTTTCGATTTAAAACAGATTGCTAATCCATTGCTTCATAAGTTGGAAAAAAATCTGCTCAACAACGTAAATAACGCAATGAATGTTGTTGAACTGTCAAAATGAAACAAATTAGGTACAATTGTTTACGAAAATAAGTTACGGAATTAGGGTACTGGTGTCAGAGTTATAAAACCGCCCATGGGCCTCCGACTTGACTTCGCATGCCGTCGAGAACTATCTCTCAGGCATGCTGGCTTGCTCACGATGTTTTCCTTCACCCTTTTTGAAGCAAGAGATAATTATACAATACGCACATGAATCCGAAAAATCAGAGGTGCGTGCCTTGAGTTCGAACTCGAGACCTATAACTTGGCAGTCCGACGGTCACACATCTAGGCTATCACTGCTCTGCACTGATTATCAGTCTGAACTTGTTAACCCATTTTGAGCAAGCGTGTTGATCAATGCTCGCGCCTTCTTTTGTATGAGAAGAGGCCTTTCCCTGCAGTGGGACAATAATAGGCTGGAATTATTATTATTAAAACTACTTGGCCGAAATAATAATAAAAGAAAGAAAGAAAATACATTTATTTAGCACAGACCAAAAAAGCACACAATATAATTAACAGCAGATAAAAAAATAAAAATAAAAATCAAACAATAAGTGTAAAGAGCGATGTAAGAAATTAGCAGGGGAGTGTGCCTCACGGCTGCGCCAAAAAAGCCCAGTTCAGCAAAAATGCCAGACAACAATAAGTGCCTGACGCTGGTTTTCAACTGGACCTGAAAGTGTGATGTGACGGATGTAAATCAGTTTTATAGTGTAACGTGTATATGTATACTTAAATAAAATTTTGTATCAGATAAAAAGTAAATAAAATAACGAATATGTAGGTACAAAAATAGTGTGATTGTGTGAAGAATAGTATGTAATACCTAATCCCATCAAAAACATAAATGTGAAAATGGGAGCCAAATTCCATAAATATGGTTGTCGACTTCGCCGACAAAAGAATTGAAATCTAAATGGGTGCCAAGTTCTGTAGATAATCCTGAAATTTATTTATAAGAACATGCAACTTTCTAAAATAAAATTAAAACACAAATTCTTGTTTTTTCTGCTATAACAATGTTTGCTATTTAAAAATATAACTTCTTAAATTTGAACAGTCGAATTATTTACACAAAGCACTTAGGATAAATTGAAGCTCAAGATTTGACTTGGCTAGTTTTTACATACAAGTTATCTTATATTTGGCTAATCAATTTATCATCTTTATATTTGTCTACAGTGTCGCGGTGCAAAAGAACTAAAACAAACAGGGTAACTTTTTTATGCTGGTGTGCATTACAGCTACGTCTTACACTCGCGCCACGTCATTGTGCTGTAATTTTACTTTTTTAGTGTGCGTGCATTAAGCGGCTAACAGTTGGACGCTATTTTTTTATCGAGTTTACAGCTTTGACTGTCTACCTAGGCATATTTAATTATTATTATTTAATTTTAAGTAGGCACTCAACATCAAATAAGTAATTCATGATGTGCTTACCTGTAAGAAATTTGTACACTAGTCTATAAGTTTATTGCATGTATCTCATATCTTTGTATCGGTGTACTTAATTGTTGGTGAGCCAAATAAATAAAGTAAAATATTCATATCTTTGTTCTTTATGTTATGCGCAAGTTACTGTTTCTTATTGTAACTGTTTACAGCTTTGACTGTCTACCTAGGCGTATTTATATATTTGTTCTTTATGTTATGCGCAAGTTACTGTTTCTTATTGTAACTGTAAGGTCAAAATATCTTCTTTCTCTAAAATTTCAGCTTGCTGGTAAAAACTAGCCAAGTCAAATCTTGAGCTTCAATTTATCCTAAGTGCTTTGTGTAAATAATTCGACTGTTCAAATTTAAGAAGTTATATTTTTAAATAGCAAACATTGTTATAGCAGAAAAAACAAGAATTTGTGTTTTAATTTTATTTTAGAAAGTTGCATGTTCTTATAAATAAATTTCAGGATTATCTACAGAACTTGGCACCCATTTAGATTTCAATTCTTTTGTCGGCGAAGTCGACAACCATATTTATGGAATTTGGCTCCCATTTTCACATTTATGTTTTTGATGGGATATCATTACTTTTTGTAAAGAAATTATTATTATTCGTCAATCAAACGTGATCTATTAAATTCTTTTTGTAAATATGCGTAGCAATATTGTGTAAGAATGTAGGTATTTCTTTCGTAACAATTGTTACAATTTTCCGCAATGATGTCAGATCGCTGAGCCGGCGCGGCAAGTATTATTATTAAAAAAAACGTATGCAGTCGGGGAGCCTCATGTCGTATGGCATTTTACTGTGGGGTCGGGCTGCTGACATTGAATCCATCTTTATTTTGCAAAAGAGAGCTATCAGAGCCATTTATAATCTACGTCGCCGCGAATCTCTCACGAAACTTTTTAAAAGGATTAATATTATGACGGTACCTTGCCAATTCATTTATGAAAATATTATGTATGTAAGGAAAATCCACATCTCTTTAATAAAATAAGTGATAGACATAATTTTAATACTAGAAATAAAGATAAACTAGATCAACCATTTTTTAGATTATTTTAAGTACATACATCTTTTATGGGGTACTGTGTTAAATGTTACAACAAAATACCTTGTGACATTTAGCAATTAAATGAAAGAAAATTTAAAACTCATATTAAAAATACACTTTGTAAACAAGCATATTACAAATTAGAGGATTATATCCAAGATAAGAGTGCTTGGAAACATGCTGGTCCTGCTCCATAGGACAATTTAGAATCAAGACAAAATCAAAATGTTTGCTAATTTAATTGTAAAATTTATTACTTTGTGTTTTATGACATTGATTTTACATTCTGTGATTACTTCCTCACACACTGACTTATTAATTGTAAAATTTTAGGAAAATCGTCTACTTTTACAATGTTTGTAAATATGTGAGCACCATGTATCTATCACATATTAAATTATCTGTCGTTGTTTCATTTTTAATTCTTTTTACCTATTGTGGTATAGTAATTTTATTCTAGGTGCACCGTCTTCACATATAATTATTATTTAACAAATGTACGTACATATACAAACAATTGTAAAACATTTTAAAAGAGTAACGGTGGAGTTTCTTGCCCATTCTTCTCCATACGAAAACTACCTTTTGGAAGGGGCGAATAGAATCAATTTTATTATTTTGTAATTTTTGACGTTCAAAAGTGCCATACATGGGCCTATTTGAAATTAATAATTTGACTTTGACTTTGACCCCGTCAGGAACAAAGTTCCTTCTCACGTATGATTTAATTATTTAATTTTTGCAGCCGCCCCTTTTTTTTTAAGTATCTTCTCCCGCTCTGGGCGGAGCGGGAGGGCGTATCAGACTCTTACTGACTAAAACCCACCCGTGTTCCTTCGGTTGCCCTGTTGCCGGGGGCCACGATGTCCCTATCGGTTTTCTGCGAAGCCCCGGCAGGCATTGGCCCTAGCGGATCCCGTCATTTCTGCTGACATCTCTTTGAGGCGCGCGTGGAACACAACGCGCCGTCGACCCGGGCTTGGTCCTTATCGGACGGCGAGCTACCCATTGCTCACCGTTCGCAAGCCCGCGCCTACGGTGGCCGGAAATCGGCTTGCGATTCCCGCCCCGGGCGTCTCCTCCTGCTGCGGTTAGGGGCGTGAGGGCGCGAACTTTGCCTCTACCTCACGCGTTCCGCCTCCTCCTTCGCGAGCATTACCGCTTCGCAGAAGGAGGTGACGGCCTGCCATTTCCTCTCGCTCCGTACCATGGCCTGAACCAGAGCCGGACGCGAGAGATCACCGCCGCCGTTGCAGCCGCCCCTTGGATTTACATTTTGACCTCACTATGGACTTAACTATTCGTAATTTTATATTAAAAATTAAACGACAATAGTCCCTAAAACAATAGTCATACGATCTATCAATTCAAAAACGTCTCAAGCATAGTACCAACCTACCAACTACCTTGAACATACCGACCTGAGGTTTGTAACAACGTTTTTCGAGATCAGAGAATGAATGAAATGAATTCACTGCCGCCTAACATTAGGGACCAAGATTTTGACACGTGACACATCAGTTGACTCGACGGGGTGTTTTGAATTCAGTCATGAAATTCAGGAATTAACATCAACTTTTGGCATTCGAATCAAAAATGTATAGTTAGCTGTCAAATTATAAGACGCTGGAGATCAGCGCCATCTGAAGTGAGCAAGTGGCAGTTTTTAACCCCATTTGAAAATTTGTCGTCATGACTGTCATTTTCATAGTTTTCGGGAGATAGTGCTGATATCGAATTAGATGGACATTCTGGATTTTAAGATGGCGGCTATTCCAAATAATAATAATATTGTAGATCAATTGTCATAGACATCAATTTCATGCCAATTGTAAACTTGATAATCAAAATCCGTAAAAAAACGGACCTCTTAATTTCGTCAAGTTCGTCTGTCCGTGCGTCCGGATGTCATACAGTCATTTAACATGGAGACTATTTACACTCTATCGATGAAAATTTTGAAAAAGGTGTATTTTTTGCACCGTTAAACAATGGTGTAGTGAAATTACGATAAACATAATAGTGGGGGTGGCATTCTCCATACTTACATATAACCGAGAGATGAAAAAAATCTATGCATATAAAGCGTATATTGTTGGATCTCATAATTAAAATGTTAAGATGTTTCTAAGTGACTTTGCTTTTGAAGTCAATAATTTTTGAGATACAGTTTATTTTCGGTTACAACCGCAGAATTAACTTTGTTTGTTATAGTTTTTTCGAGAAATACAAACTTATTTTTGCAGTCGATAAAATTGATACTATGCAATGTTTATGCGTAAATATTCATCCCAATTACGGAACCCTTCACTGTGCGTAGTCCGACATACACTTGGGCAGTTTTTTTTAAATTTCGTTTTGAAACTACCTCAAAAATAAACAATTTCTATTACTCGAGTAAGATTATCCTATTAAAAACAAATACTATCAAACTCATACAACTAAAAAAAAATGATTGTTGGTTTTATGAAACCACGGTAAAAGTGAAACTTTACACGGTCAGCTGCTGCGAACTATAGGCGCCGCCATATCGGCCTTGGCTGCTCTGACGATCGCCTTTCACTTTATCCCTACTCCGCGGCCGACCGACACGCGACATGCAACACACAGACGAAAAAGTTTGAGACGATGTAATAAAAGTTTCAATTTAAAAATATAGACGTCATTTAAAAGTGTTTGCGGAATACCTACCTAATTTATATAATTAATTTAACATCATTCACAAACAAAATTTTCTTAAGCCTACCTAAAAAATGTATACTAGGCATTCTATATCAGAAAGTATCAAAAATAAAATCCACAGTAAATAATTGTCCAATAAATTAAAAATAATTTTGAACAACGTTCCGAATTTAAATTCAAATAAATAGAAACAATTCGGCGCGAAATTCAATAAATGAGGTAAGTATCTATCCTCGTTCTATGTGTTGACTCGTTTTATATTGAATGTCCTAAAAACGATTAAACACTAGAAAAGTATAAATAATTATTTTAAACAATGTTTATTGTATTTAATGCTTAAAACAATTTTATTTTAATTTTCAAGTATAGATTTCAGACATTTGACATAATTATAAATTAATCGAGACAATCAAAATTGAAAAAAAAAAAAACGTTTGGCACAATCGTTTTCGCACATCATTACAATAAAAAAAAAAACAATGATCGACAATTTTTAACACAAATTGAGTAGTAGTAATGAATATTACGTATTATTGAACATGTGTTCGTATAATAAGTAAAGATCTGGGCATTTTCTAGTTACTTATAATATTTTTAATCACATTTGTCACATTTAAAGTCGTATCAGATATGTGTATGTGTGTTAATTGTGAAAAGTTAAAATGTAAACACGCACGATTGGCGCGAATCTTCGACTTTTGATATCAAAAACTTCATTACTACTACTTATTTAACTTGAAAAATGGATGAATTCGTCAAATAATTAAATGTTGTAATAGTCGCTGTCCTTATGGTGGAGTTTGGATGTTCGCAATCCCTAATTTTTATGTTTTTTAGCCTCGACCTCGACTGTCATCAAAATGGCGATTATCGCATTTACAGACTTGAATTTTATAAAGGTAAATTAATAATCTTGCGCGCTAAATATGAAAGATTTAATGGCATAAACATTATTTTAGCCAACTCTCTTAATTAAAGATGAATAATCTCATTGGCAGCAGCATTTTCAGTGCTTCTATAGGAAGGTTTACTTTAACAAATAACACAACAATACCTAAATACTAAAAACATTTTATTTCTCATAGAATTTAAAACGGCTTCAGCTTCATTCTCATAACGTAGTCATGGTATGAAAGCAGCGTAGGTACGGTAGATGGTAGATGTACGCTTTCCCACAAAACAGTAATAAGCAATGATGATCTCTTAAACAATTTGTCCTATTTTGCTCACTTATCAATAATTATGTACACTAAGTCCTGCTGCTCACATGTCACGATTTGATTCTGGCCCTAACCAGATTATTGTTTTGATCTATTATGGGTAAATCTTTTACACTCTAGGGTGGCTCTGTTTTTATCATCACTTGCTTGCCTATAAACATCTCTGGTAGCAGCCTCTCTCAGTAAGCATGACAAACTTTATCCAAATGTATACCTAACCTAGAAAGTAAGAAAATACTCTTATTGTTGTTTATTTACTTTTGTATAATAATTATATCACTCATAGTAATTCTGCCATTTTAAAAACACTAACCTGATGACTTCTGTGACTTGCAATTGACATGCCACATACATAACATAATATGCTTAGATTTTCCTGAGCAAGTAATACTTGGGATAGAGTTGTAGATAATATAATCAATAATGTCAAGTCTTGCAATAACACATGTCATCGTCATACCTGAAAAAGGTAAAAAAATTCAGTGTATTTACTTATGCTATATAATTACATCATACTATAGACATTTACAGCTGACGACGCGCGACGTACCCCTGACTGAACATAGGCCTTCTACTAATAGGCTGCTAAAATCAATGAGGTTATACAATACGACGGTGTTTATAAATATTTAGAGAACATAATAAACTTACCCAGGGCCATGGAAAGATAAGCAATAGTTCCTCTGGCTTCAATTTAAATTGACAGCATTAAATCGTAACGTAATATAAGTATAAAGTAAATACGGAAAAATAAATTCAAATCAACGTAAAACAAACAGCCAACAATGCCATTGATCTGACAGATTTTTTTTGACAGTTTGACATTATGCATGGTGTCAGTGTTACCAGGTTTAATTATTTTGGTAATCGATTGGGTGATTATCAGTGATCGGAGTAGGTCGATTGATTTTACGTACTCGCATCATGAATAGTCATAGAAATCATAACATGGATAAGCCTTTTTTCCGGGATTTCATTTTGGTACTTACGGGATTGAATCAAATATTGTTAAAGTAAGGATTTTTAAACTACTACATTGGAAATTTATAGAATGCGATAGATAAATATTTAAAATATATTATATTGTTTTATAGTATATCTATCCTTTTCTTGGAGTCCGATCACCTATATACTATTAAACAGACAGCAAAAGGGTTGAACATTTCTTATTCATATTGATGTATTCTTTATTCTACACATTACAACATTTGAAATTCCTTAAAAAATCTTAATAATTTCAAAATCCCGGAATCCCGGAGGCGTATCCATACTAATATACGTGCCAGTTCATTGACCTCAAATCAATCTACTTACTCTGATCACTGGTAGTTTATAAAATAACATTACTGCCTCGAAACGCTTTTAAGTTGTTGAGTATATTCAGACCATATAATATTTTATTTATTGTAAAATCATAGTTTTACAGTATTTGAGTATAATAAATAGCATTTAAAACATACTCGTGTAGTGGATACTCCACCTACTCCATGTGGGTTAGTATCGATATTTTCAATCGATTACAAATTATTTTATTGGAATAGTCTGTCATCTGGCAACATTCAGGTTAGGATTGAATGGCGGATGTAGTTCTTTAAGTATCAACAAAATAAATATTTTTGTTTCATTTAACATTTACACCCTCATAAACTACAGAGCTAATAGCCTACCTTTACAACACCGAAAATTTATATGCAAGTACAAAATACCTGTATGTGCCCTAACCTTTCTACATGAGTCCAATAATACACCGAAATCTATACTTGATCAGCTAAACCCTAATACTAAAATTCGATAACATCGAAGCAAACTCCCACTTTATAGATTCTATCTCAGTGGCGGACTCCTCTATCTGCGACCTTGAGCAATGTATACCGCCTAACTATAATCCCAACAGTTGCCTTAAAATTATTAACCAGAACATTCGTAGTATAAATAAAAACATATCCGGTTTTGAAACTGTCCTCGCTAGAACCAAAGTGGACTGGGACGTAATCGCTCTGTCAGAGTGCTGGTTACTAAGATCAGAAAGTATCCCACCTCTTTATGGATACAACTCATTTTCAACAACACGTAACCACACACAAAATGAAGGGGTAGTTGTCTACACTAACAAAAATCTAGACGTCACAGTGGAGGAACCTGAACTTCTTGACTCAAATTGTTTACAAATACACATAGATAATTCAACGGTTATTTTAGCAATATACCGCTCACCGGCCCGCAGAGACATAACCGGATTCTTAAATTCATTAAACAGCGCACTTGTCAAAATTAATCATACGAGAAACATTATACTCACAGGAGATATCAACATAAATATTAGCGAGGACTCACTGGACCCGAACAAAAATAACTACCTTACTTTACTAGCTACCTTTGGTCTTCTTCCAGCCCATACACTCCCTACCAGACGGGGGAATTGCTTGGATCACGTAATACTAAAAACCAAATTACCAGCTCATGCACAAGTGGCGCATTCAGCTCTTACCGATCACGAAACAGTAATTCTCTTTTTACACAAAGTAACACAAAAATCGAGGACATCCAACATAATTACGCGAATAAATTACGATCAACTATCAACAGATCTAAATACGCTCGATTTACATATAATATACGAAATGCAGGATCCCAACACGGCAGCAGAATTCCTCGTAAATTCCATTAGGCAGACTATAGAGCGAAACACCCAAAGTTTTAAAACCCCTAACCGCAAAAAAATTATAAAGCCGTGGATCACACCAGGACTTCTTCGATGTATGACCCATAGAGATAACATGCACAAGAGGGTAAAATCGACACCAGACGACGCTACCCTATTAACTTCATACACTCGCTATAGAAACTTCTGTAATACTCTTCTTAAAAAAATTAAAAATGAACACGAACAGAACGATTTAAAAAACGCTGGCCAAAACAGTAAAGAACTCTGGGAGGCAATCAATAAAATTACGAATAGAACTAAAACTAAAGAACCCCCAACTCAGTTGCTCACGGTTTCATCCACGCCAGACCAATCAGTCGAATTAGTGAATAATTATTTTGTTACCATCGGCAAAAGCCTAGCTGAGAAAATTCAAGGTACTCAACCAAAACCTCGTAAAAGCTCCACTAACAGGTACTTGTCCCCACACTCAATGGTGCTACTTCCTACTGACGTGGATGAAGTTGAAAGACTAATAATGTCTCTACGTACCAGCTGTGCTGTTGGTTGGGATGGTATATCTACTAGGATAATTAAAGCACACAAAAATATTATAGTTCCGCCCCTGACTCACATCTGCAATCTAGCCCTCGCCACTGGTAAATTCCCAAAGGTTTTTAAGAAATCTGTAGTTATTCCTGTCTATAAGAGTGGGGAAAGAAACCGAGTAACTAATTATAGACCCATTGCTATTCTGCCTGTATTATCCAAGATCCTCGAGCGCATTATGAACAAGCGGTTAGTAACTTATCTGGAAAGCAAAAAGCTTCTATCCCCATACCAATACGGTTTTCGCGCCGGTAAGTCAACTTCTGATGCAGTGCATGACTTAACAGACCACATCGTTAGGAACTTGGATGGTGGGCAGAAGGTTTTAGGTATTTTCCTCGATTTAGCTAAGGCCTTTGATACCGTCTCTATTCCCATACTTATAGAGAAGATGGAGAGCATAGGTATAAGGGAAACGCAATTAAAGCTTTTTGAAGATTACCTTAAAGACTGCACACAGAGCGTTAAAATAAACAGTTACTCAAGTTCCGAAAAATTTATAACACACGGAGTTCCACAAGGCAGCGTGATCGCGCCTACTCTATTTTTAATTTATATTAACGATCTGTGTGCGCTCAATCTCGACAGAGGCAAAATCTTCACATTTGCTGACGACACTGCCTTAATATTCAATTCTACCACGTGGCAAAGCGTTTTCGAAAGTGCTCAAACTGGCCTGAATAAGGTGTCTAAATGGTTGCACGACAATGTCCTTACCCTGAATGCAGACAAAACAAAATACTTAAATTTTGCTATGAGAAAAAGTTCTCAAGATCTGGCACCTCTTTTTTCCATCTCTGCGCACAAATGCCCAATCCCCTACAGCACAACGTGCATGTGCGCCCGCCTTGAGAGAACAAACTCGCTGAAATACCTTGGGGTGATACTGGATCCTTGTCTGAGCTTTCATCTACACGTCGACATACTTACCTCTAGAGTTCGTAAACTGATTTATGTATTTAAGAACCTAAGACACGTGGCGGGTGAAAGCCTTAGGAAGATGGTCTACTGCGCACTTTGCCAGTCTTTGTTAACCTATTGTATAACTACATGGGGTGGCGCACCCAAATCGACCCTAATCCAACTGGAAAGGGCGCAAAGAGCAATCCTAAAAGTTTCTTCTTTTCGACCATTCCGTTACCCCACAACCGACCTATACCGGGAAAGTGGGGTTCTCACCGTTCGCCAACTATTCATTCTACAGACCATCCTGAAACAACACGCGTTTCTTTCTTTCAGTCTCACACTTATGCACGGCAGGAGGCGCTACGATCCTGTCAATCGGTCCCTAAATAGATTTACAACCTGCTTCTCCAGGCGATTCTTCTGTTTTCTAGGAGGCTACCTCTATAATAAAATAAATAAAGTTCGCAACATCTTCCCACTCACAAAACACCTGTGTAAAAAAGCACTTAATGGATGGCTTATGACTCTAGATTATGACACAACCGAAAATCTACTTTCTATTCCAAAATAGTCACCGCATTCTGTATATGTTTATCTCTATGGCACTCAACAATCAGGTTAACACACACCAACTTCTCCATCACCCACACCCACACGCTCACAATCCACACACCCAACACACACACACACACCCCACCACACACTCACAAACGCACTCACGCCACACGAACACTCCTTGCTATAAATAAGTCAATAACTATTGTCTAGTTTTAGTTTATAGGAGACCATAATTTTGTACTTGGGGTGGGGACCTGGTGGCCTGAAATACAAGCTTCGGCTTAGCTTAGGCACCAGTCTCCCACAATATCCTCTTTGAGCCCATGACTGGACAATAAGATTCTTTGTTACTATTTTATAAGGTTATTGTGGTGAGAAATAAATAAATTACAAATTACAAAAATTTATTAGGTTCTCTAATGCTAGAAGAAATAAATTTTGATAAAATGACTTGAAAAAAATACGACATAATTTTTGATAAATAAGCTTTGACACAGTATCATACCATGGGCCTGCTTTCGGGAAATCTCTTTTCAACTTTCTAGGTCACCCGGAAATGGGTTAAATGTTTTTGATGTCTAGTGACAGGGTCGTTGATAAAAATGCCGATTTTTATACGTTAATATCTCAATAACCGTTTAAGTTTTATTTATGAAATTTGGAGTTCTAGTTAATCTAAGGGGTTTTTATAAATAAACCAAATTTCATGAGTCTATGTTACATAGATTTTGAGTTATTAAGGGGTCAAAAGTGGCTCCAAATGGTTCGTGTAATATAACACACTGCAGCCGTGTCTTGCCTAGTACTTGGCTCGACACGCTGCCGCGTGTCTAGATCACATTAGTTCCTTACAACATCAAAATTAATCTGTCTAGCTTTTTCCCAACTATGTTGGGGTCGGCTTCCAGTTTTACCGGATGCAGCTGAATACAAGTATTTTACATGGAGCGACTGCCTATCTGACCTCTACAACCTAGTAACTGGGTAATACGATACCTTTTGGTGAGACTGGTTGTCAGACTTTCGGGTTTCTGGTTCTGATCACCCGTCACGACTGTCAAAGATCCACGATTGACAGCCGGGATCAACGGCTTAACATAATTTCCGAGGCACGGAGGAGTCTCGGTATGTAGAAATTGTCACCCATCCACGGACCAACCCCGGCAAGCGTAGCTTAGCGTGCGGCTGTTAGTACTTAGCCACGGGCTCCTTCCAACAGCTTCCAACGTGGTTCCTTACAACATAAACCGACAAAATACAAAAGCAGAGTATTAATAATCTAAGAGAAATTAATTGTAACATGAAAATAATGTCTTATATCTTATCTTAGATGTTTTGTTCGCAAATTGTAAGCAAACTCGGTACGTTGACAAATAATTTACGTTTCAAAGTTTTTGGTGTAATTTGTAATGAAACTTTTGTGTATTGTTCTGTCTTTTGAATTAAGAAGTAACTACAATGACTTTTCAGGAATTAATTAATTTTTAATTATTGCAAGGATGGGTATAGTAGACCTCATAATGAGTACTCTAAGGTTGAATGTGGCTTACACGTCATAAAACGACAAGGTCTATTTATCTATGTAACAGTTGGACAATTGAAGTTTCAATTTACTGTGAATTAATGTCAAAAAAAATTCAATAGACGTGGAATATTTAAAAACCTGTTCCGCTTAGCTATTTCTAATAGCCATAAAAAATAGACTTCCAGATATTGGTTGCCTGTAAAGTCGGTTTACGGACGATAATTTTACGTGATAACGTCACAAGCCGAACGCTTAGGCCGATCGTGCCTCTCTATCACTTGTTCCGCGCTGGCGCTTGCACGCTCGGCTCAGGTGGAACGTGATACTTTTTCATGCGTGCAGCCGGCGTGCATCGATTTATAAGATATTATCACGTCAAAAACTCTGAAAGAAATCGACACGTGTTTCACCTCTCAACGAGGTATCCTCAGGATGACGATTGACTTGTCATGAACCCGAACACGGCGTGTTACTACACCGAGCGCTGAACGCAGAGTCAAAAGAATTATAGAGAATAATTGTTGTCAAAAGTGAAAATAAATTACGACATCGAATTTAATATAGGCCTGTCCCATTGACGGCGCGAGAGATCGAGAAGAGAGTAGAGCTAGTAACTATAAACGAGTTAGAGTGCACGACGGGTTATTCTCAAAGTACTCCAAAAAGAGTTCCCAAACTACTCCATGAAAAATATAATATTTTCAATTAGGTTTCATTCTACTCCATGATAATATTAAAATGTTCTCAAAGTAGAGAATAATTCCAGATACCTATGGAGCAGAATGGGAACAAAATAATAAGTATTTTTGAATGATAATAATTCCTTGGAGTAACTTGGGAATTAATGTATGAGATTCTTATCTTTTTAGAACAATACAATGGAGTAGTTTGGGAATAACCCTGCACGACGGCGAAAAGCGATTACACACTGGTACAGTACGGCCAAAATAATTTGACAGATCTGAACATAATCTCTGCGATCTTTCGCGCATGTTCTCTCACTCACACTCTCCTTATGTCACCATTTGGTTCCTAAAATATGTTATTGCGCAGTCTTCTGCGCGAAGTTAGGAACTGCCAAGTTGTATGCTTACGTACCAAGCGTGAGTCTTTCTATTCAGCGAGTACTCTCTTCACTGCGACAAACGAGTATTCGCCGGCGGTGTGCCGAAAAATTTGAAAATTGTGATGACACCCATGACGATAAATTTGAAAATTTTCAGAGCTGTCATCTTGGATTTTCCTTTTTACCAAATTCACAATTTCTCTCTCTCTCCGGCACGCAGTGTACTCGGGCCGATGTGTACAGTTTTATCCCACGACACTGTAATCATTTCACTCTTTTCTTTTGTTTTTTTCTGCCGGCGTACTCTCTCCCTCTCTCTTTCTTTCTCTTTGAATTAGAAGAAGACAGTCGCAAGTATTAACACTTTTACCCGACTGCCCCAGAAGGAGTGTAATGTTTTTCGAGAGTATGTATGTACCTATGTCTATTTCTTTGGCACGCTCTGTAGCCTAAACGGCTTGATGGATTTTAACATGTGAGGTGTCAGTCAATAGATTCGTCTTAATTGTGGGAGTGTCATAGGCTATATAATATTTATATATTGTATCTGCAAATACAAAAACAAGGGCGGTAGGTTTAAAAAAAAATTACATTACTGGTATCAAATAAAAGCTAGTAATGAGCCAATATAAATATTATTTTAATAAAACTAAAAAGCTTGAAATAATAAAAAAAAAACAAAAAACCCGACTGCAAAATCACATAACTGAAAAGAGAAAAACAAGCATTATAATCTAGGCGGGAAAAACCAATAAACTGAAATGATGGTGCAAATTTTGTGTATCCCGCCTGCAATACCAAAATTCCATAGATTATAATGCTTGTTTTTCTCTTTTCAGTTATGTGTTTTTGCAGTCGGGTTTTTTGTTTTTTAAATATTTTTCTTTTTTTAGCGAGACGATTTCTGAACGTTTACAAACCGCATTAAAGAACTTCGTTCCAATATATCTATAGTCAATTAATATTGTGCAACGTTGATAAATAAATTCAAATCATTTATACATACACTGAATTAGATAGTACACGTAACATCAAATTAGGCGTATCGGGTATCATGATTCAATATGGCGGCAGCAGAAGGAATAGCCACTTAGGCATTCACAGTGGAGCGTCTAGACTCAATTATAGCTACCGTATCGAAACTAGACTGAAATGTATGCCTGGCACGAAAATCTTGGAAATGCTGCTCGAGATTAAGATTTCTAGTATGATAATATAGCTATATTTGATTTCGTTTTGATTATAAATAATTATGATACAATAAAGTAGGTAGCTTAGAAAGTACATTTGAATTGAAAAAGTTACATTGGTACTTGCTCGGATTTGTTATTCAATCTAGTGATGGGCGAGTCGAGTTATTTAACTCGAGTAACTCGAGCCAAATCGCAAACGAGTCAACTCGAGTTCAGTTTTTACCAACTAGAGTCAACTCGGTCAATCGATCCGAGCCCGCGCAACCCGAGCACTCGCCCGCCGCGCGCCGTGATGATGCCTATTGCATTGCATGATTCACATCTCGCTCTACTCGATGTGAGTTGAGTGAAATAGCAATAGCATGCGCGTTGCGTAGTAAGTTGCATTACTCGTTCGGGGGGCTCAGTCAGGATCGAAATTGCGAGTAAAAAACCGCGGTAAATGTTTATTTTGACTAGTATTTTAACATTTTGTAAGAAAGAAAAACAACAAGTCAACTCGAGTTGCGAATCGTCTGACTCGAGCTCTACACTACAATACAATACATTACGTCATTACGAAGCGAATCGCACATGTGTATACGCTCTCTATAGGTACCGAGTCGAGTCAACTCGAGTTGCGACTCGAGTCAGTAGCGATATCAACTCGAGTAACTCGAGTCCAAAAAAATCCGACTCGTCACATCGCTAATTCAATCTCAGTAATAGGGATGATTCCTGGGTAAAATAAAATAAATTCTATTTAGTCCGTCAGTCAGATAATAAAATAATAATTAGACACGTATTTTTTTGCTTTATCATATTTATAAATAAAATTAATAGTTTAAAAAACACTAGAAAAACACACTTGAAACCTGATCGTGTTCAAAGTCTATTACGTAGCCTTTTTCACAAGTGCAAACACGACTATGATACGATATTCCATCATGGAACGCCAGTGCCTATCTTCCGGCTTCATCATCAGACCTTAAAACCTAATCGTGGTCAAAGTTCATTACAAGACTTTTCTAAGAAATCCAAAACAGCTGTGATTCGATTTTCCATCATGAAGTTCCAGTTCATATCTTCCGGCTCCATCATCAGATCAGTTCGACAGTACCATATTATTGTATTGTCATCAGAACTACATACAGCTGCCAATTTTCATTACGCTAAGACCCTTGGAAGATGGTTAAATTAGTTACCTTAGATTCCATTACATAGTTAGTTACATACAGGTCGACCTAATAAAAGCGTGTTAAAAATGACCTATATAAAACGCATTAAAGTTGGGGAGTGGGGACTCGCTACGTCACAAGTAAGTATAGAAAATCTACATACTCATGTCATGGCACATTTTAACTCAATGTATCGCCGTAATATTTTGATTACGTAAAAAAAGAAATATACGTGTTCAATATTTTTTAATAATGAAATGGACGGATACAAAAAAAAGTGGTGGCACTCCGGGAGTGCCGACAAAAATGAAAACTTGAACAAGATCACCTTGGTGGAAGAAAAATACTTGTATAGAACATTGGTCCGTAACCTATTCTAAATAAAGAGCACAATCGCGTTTACAAAAAAAAAAAAACTTCCGAAACCTTTAAAGTAAAAATACTTGCATACAACATTGATCCGTAATGCAATATATATAAAGAGCATAATCGCGTTAACAAAACCTTTAAATTAAAAATACTTGCATAGAATATTGATCCGTAACGTAATAAATAAAGAGTACAATCGCGTTAGCAAAATGAGGTGTCGTCATGATGTCGTGAAATCAATGGTTTAGTCCCATCTCAGAAATGCCCAACGCGCATAAAGAAGTTTTCACTTCAAAAAAAATTGTTATCCACCCTATTATCTAGTTGGTACTTATAGTGACAAGCAATTTAAATAAACATAGAACAAAAGGCTAGCATGCCGTAAAACTAGATCAAATCAAGTAATTAAAGTTGGCGTGGTCTTTTGATATTAATTCCAATTGTTTATTACTAAGCCCTTGTTCCATTTTTTTGTGTAATCCATTAATTTATAAGTAAAGCAATTTGTCTCCTTTGATCAGTCTGTTTCCATCAATTTGTTCTGCGATATCTTAAAAGCGATGCTGATGTTTATTGTGACTCGAGATCAAATCATTTTATAGACATAGTTGTCCCTACTATAAAATCAGTGAGGTTTTGATGATATTGATTCTAGATAGATAGATAGATAGATAAATCGTTTATTTAGTGCACACAAAAGACAGCACAACATACAATAGCACGATATAATAATAAATAATTAGCTATTAGGAAATAGCCGCAAGGTGACAATATACAAGCAAATAAAAAATAAAAAACGTGTGGCACTCGGGGACTGCCGCGGTAAAGCTATTGCATAGCATTTGTAACCTCCATGACAACATCACGTTGTCATGGGAACCGTCATTACATGGTAGGCGGAGTGGGGGTGTTAGGTTTTATTTTCGTTACGTTACGGAATTTCTTGATTCGGTCGCCGCGCTCAAGCCCGCGATAAAAGCTATGTAATAGCTTAAAAATAAAAGGAACAAAACAAGACAAGGAGAAAGGAGGATTCTAAGGTCTAACTGTTGCCTTTTGGACTTTTGACTACCCGTAGTAACTATCAACGATCTACAAATAACTGCCGGGACTGCTTAACGTGCTTCCCAAGTCACGGAGAACACTTGATATATATTTTGGATGGTCACCCACCCACGAACCGACCGCGGCAAGCTTTACGGTGGCTTTTATCATTTAGCCACGACCTCTTCCATTTATTTAACGGTTTGTTCTTTTATTTAAAATAATTTTATTAAATGTTGTTTCAGAAACCAAAATGCCTCCACAAGGATCTGTAAATCATGAAATTCGTTACAATGATGACTTAAATGAAAAATCAATCACAGCTCTTGAAAATCTGGATGTACCACAAAAGGCTGGTCCTAGGGAATATGAAATTGTGCATAAAAACATAGTTGTATTTGGCTATTTGCACGCTGCGGCGTTCTATGGTTTATATCTTTGTTTTACAGAAGCAAAATGGCCAACAATTGTGTTTGGTAAGTGTACATTAATTTACTTTCTTGAAATAGGTAGTTAAAATAAAAAACAATATTATAATGTATTTTAAAAAAATGCCTACTGGCAGAACCCTTTTTTGTCAACAATTTTCGTACCATGTCACACATCAAGCAATATATTTCTAGTATAAGGTGATCTCGCATTTTATAGGATTTCCGTACAATGATAGCTCAACTTATACTGGAAATGTATAGCTTGATGTGTAGCCGTGTGTATCTTATTCAATTTTTTTTCTACATCAATAATATGAGAAAAGATTTGTATTTTTGTTTGTAATGAATAATCTCAAAAACTACAAGACCGATTTTAAAAATTCTTTCACCTGTTGAATTCTATATTGTCACTGAGTAACATAGGCAATAATTTAAAAAGATATCACGCGGGCGAAGCCGCTGGCGGAATCTAGTATAGAATAAAGCAGAAGTCTTAATGGGAAGATAAAACATAGACAAGTTAGCTTTCGTCAGAAGCCCGAAAGTCTGACAACCAGTCTTACCAAGGGGTATCGTATTACCTAGTTACTGGGTTGTGAAGGTCAGATAGGCAGTCGCTCCATGTAAAATACTGGTATTCAGCTGCATCCGGTTAGACTGGAAGCCAACCCTAACATAGTTGGGAAAAGGCTAGGCAGATTGATTAAAGTTAGTAATCGAAAAATACCACTGACGAAATGATAGGTGTGTGCAGTTTATCTCCTAACAGAAAGTTATGTAGCTTCCAATATTATTAAATCATATTTTCTTACCTTTCCAGCTTACCTATCATACGTCGCAGCCACGATAGGGGTCACAGCCGGAGCCCACCGTCTCTGGTCCCACAAGGCCTTCAAAGCCAAGCTTCCCTTACAAATACTCCTCATGATCTTCCTCTCTATCGCCAACCAGAGAGCCACCCACTGGGTCAGAGATCACAGGGTCCACCACAAGTATAGTGACACTGATGCTGATCCCCATAATGCTAGCAGGGGATTCTTCTACTCCCATTTGGGATGGCTCTTTGTGAAGAAGCATCCTGAAGTCAAAAAACGTGGGAAGCTGATGGATTTGTCTGATTTGTACAGAAATCCTGTCTTGATGTTTCAACATAGGTAAGTAGGTCATGATAAAAAAGATTTAGTTTATAATCCTACTATCCTACTTCCTATCCTACTAATATTAATATATTATTACATATTATAATATTTGATATTATATTATATTCTCATTTATTCATTTTTGATTTTTATAAATATATTTAAAAATGTATTTAACATTTTTAAATATATTTATAAAAATCAAAAATGAATAAATGAGAATATAATATAATATCAAATATGAAATGAAATGAAATGAAATGAATTTATTCATTTTTTTACATATTAAATACATTTTTAAATATATTTATAAAAATCATTAAAAAAACATTTAAAAATATAAAAAACAGTGGCCCATCGGCATCAGGAACAGATCCAAGCTGCCGGTGGTCAGGGCTCTAGAGAGAGGAACCTCCTCACTATGCGTACCGTGTCTAGGAGTACTGCTTTCTGAATCAAGCCCTTAACCCAGCCGCGCAATGAGAGCCTCCTGAGGTGTTGGTCGAGGCTCTTCGCTATTAGGCCATTAACCGTAACGATTATCGGTACAATGATTGCAGAGTCCACATCCCACATGTCGACAACCTCGTGTGCTAAGTCAAGATACTTGATTTTTTTATCTTTCTCAGCTTTTACGAGATTCTCGTCATGAGGGACAGCGATATCAACAATCATTGCACGGCGCTCTCGTCGATCTATCACCACAATATCAGGCTTATTAGCTACAATAGTCCTGTCAGTGATGATAGATCGATCCCAGTACAATGTGGCGTGACCATTCTCGAGAACTGGGTCGGGCACATACCTGTAGTATGGTACTTCAGATTCCACAAGGTTGTACTGCAAGGCAAGTTGCTGGTGGATAATCCTAGCCACTAGATTGTGTCTGTGCAAGTACTCGCCGTTAGCTAGACGAGAACAACCGGAAATAATATGTCGGATTGATTCACCGGGGCGGTGGCATGCCCGACAGATGTCAACCGTACCGTCCTTGACAATGTATTCCCGATAATTATTCGTCAGGATAACTTCATCTATAATCGCACAGACAAAACCTTCGGTTTCTCCGAAGAGGTCACCGAAGCGTAGCCAGGATACAGACGCCAAAAAGTCTACATCAGGCCCGTGGAGGGCCCGGAAAAAGCGTCCGTGTAGCTCTTTGCCCTGCCATACTTCCTTACGATCGTTAGTATCAAGTACTGCAGGTTTGCGCCAGTTCTCTTTTGCCAAGGAGAGCGGGGTGAGGTCCTTGTCCACTGCGACCACATCTCGGTGCATACCCACGTCAGTTTGAAGGAAATATTCCCTGAGACTGTAAATCTCGCGGTTGTGGAGGGTTTTAGCATTTAGGAAACCTCGACCCCCACACTTCCGCGGGATATACAGTCTCATCACTAATGACCGTGCGTGATGCATCCGATTTTCCGTCAGCAATGTACGGACCTTCCTATCTAGAGCGTCAAGTTCCGTCTGAGTCCATTTGAGTATGCCGAAAGAATACATCAACACCGGCATGACCCAACCGTTGAAGGCACGCACCTTGTTTCCGCCTGATAAAAGACTATTTAACACTTTATTCAGGCGGCCAAAGAAGCGTTCCCTCAACGATTGTTTCATGTCGGCAACATTGATGCCTAATGCTTCCGACATACCCAAGTACTTGTAGGTTTCAGTTGAGGAGAGGGATCTAAGGTGTATGGAATCCGAGAGTTGGGTTCCCACGGATTCCATAATCCTCCCTCGCTTTACATGCATGACTGCACATTTTTCCACACCAAATTCCATCCTGATGGCGCTACTGAACGTTTGGGTTACCTTCAGTAGCTCCATCAGTCGCAAATTGTTGGGGGCAAAGAGTTTCAAGTCATCCATGTAAAGGAGGTGAGATATCACCTGACCACCCCTTCTCAACCGGTAGCCTAGACCTAAATCCTCCAGCAGTGTGCTTAGAGGATTCAAGGCTAAGCAAAACCAAAGCGGACTCAAACTATCGCTCTGAAATATTCCCCGCTCAATCCTGATCGGTTCATCAATTCCCCGGGTCTGTCGACATCCTGGATAGAGAAGGACCGTCCTCCATTGCCGCATACATGACATCAGGAAGGTGCGCAGAGTGGCATCTATCTTGTACAACTCCAGCACCCTCATGAGCCATGTATGCGGCACCGAATCATAGGCCTTCTTATAATCTATCCAACAAGACGACGTTATATTATATATTGTTATCTCTTTTATTTCATTAAAATACTTAGAAGTTACATTTTAAATTTTAGAAATATATATATTCATCCTATCCTACTTAAATTATAAACGCTAAATTTTGTGAGGATGGATGGATGTTTGTTACTCTTTCATACAAAAACTATTGAACGTATTTGAATGAAATTCGGCACACCTATATTATAACCTGGATTAACACATATGATACATTTTATCCTGATATTCCCACGGGATCGAGATATATGCTGGTGGAACTGCAGGGCACTGCTGGTTAGGAACATCTTTAACAACTTAGTTACTGCTATAACTATTTCTGCATGTCTGTAATTTAACTGCAATTCTGATACATAATCAGCCTACAACGTTCCTATGGCTGGGACACAGTACTCCTATCTATGAGAAAGGCCAGGCCATAATCTACTACGTGGGCAGTGCGGTTTGGTTGATGTCACATGTCTTCGAATTTCTTAGTTCTAATACCTGTCTTAGAAAAACCTCACGATGTTTTCCTTCACCGTTTCGAGAAAAAAAGCGGTGATAAAATAAATTACAAGTGCCTGCCTGGGTTCGACTCACAACCTACAAAAACTTAAGTCGGAGTCGTAACCACGGGCCTCCATTGCTCTCAATGCAGTTTTTGCCCTAGTATTATGAACTTTATTTGCTTGCGAAGGTTTTATCAAACTCTTTGCAAGTGACCTTTATTGAATTTAGTTTACTCATACTTATTATTATTTTTATATTTCAGATTTGCCAAGCAGCTCATTCCCACAATTTGTTTTGTGATACCAACTTTGATCCCCGTGTTCCTTTGGGGCGAAACCTTCAACACTGCTTGGCACCTGGTCATCATGCGATACGTCTTTAACTTCCACGTTTTCTTCTTGGTGAACAGCGCTGCCCACATCTTTGGCAATAAGCCTTATGACAAAAACATTTTATCCAGTGAAAGTAAAATTGTTTCTTTGGCAACCTTTGGGGAGGGTTTCCATAATTTCCATCATGTTTTTCCTTGGGATTACCGAAGTGCAGAGTTGGGAAATACTTGGTTTAATTATACGAAGTTGTTCATTGATTTGGCTGCAGCCGTTGGATGGGCTTATGACTTGAAGATTGTATCTGATGATGTTGTTAAAAAGAGAGCGTTGAGGTCAGGTGATGGGTCTCATCATTCTGTGGTCGTTAAATGAGAAAAATTAAATTGTTTTATTTAAGTGATGGAATTTGATATTGTTTTATTAAAGTGATAGAATTTAATACTATTTTATTAAAGTGATAGAATTTATTATGTTGGTAATTTATTTTAAATAATGTTAACCGAAAGGCTGGTTCGAGGTGGCTTAGGAAAAAGATAGGTGAAAGAATTTGGGGAGGCCTTTGCGGGCAAATTTATTTTATTTTATTTGTTGACCTAGTTTTATTGCATAAATTGTACTTTAGGTTATTATTTGTTATTTTATTTATCTGCATATACCTACATATGTAGGTATCAATGTCCTCTAGTGATACTTAAGGCGATGATAACTAACTTTTGATGATTTTATACTGAAGATCACGACTAAACGAGTGGTGTTAATGATTTGGGAAAATATATATTAAATTAGAGCATTTTCTTAATAATTTATAATACGAATATTTTAGATTATGTTTATATTCCATAGTGAAATTAATTTGTAAAGTTATGTCTAATGCGGATAAAAAACGGTGAATCACGTAAAATCTATCAAGCGTGTTTTTTTTTAAACCTTCACCATTTTAAAGATAATTGAATTATTGATCTTTTAATATAGGTGTTTTATTAAAATACCTTTTTATGTATAATAAATTAATAATGCGTTTAATTTGGGACAGCGCTCCAGGATGGGCGAGTCCTATTTTTGGCTAGACGTACGACGCGTTGCGTGAGCTCAGTACAGAACACGCAAGCTAACCTCTCAAGTTCACCGGCATATAATATACTGCATCTTAAAAGCATTTACATGCAATTCATGTTATCAGAGCAAGTAGCTATTCAAACTAGTAGCTAGCAAGAAAAGGGGTGGGTGTGTATTTAAAAATGATTAAACAGAAGGGCGCATCTGTCACTGCAATGTTGAAAGAATAGTTAGGGGACGAAGTCATCCATCACGGTGGCTACAAAATGTCAACAAATATCTTGGGACAAGAGTTCATTATTTTTCTGATAAACAGGACCATAATTTATTTATTTAAGATACGCATACAACGTCATAGATTGAAATAAATCTAAGGTATTGTACAGTTATAGAAGAATGGCAGTTTTGGTGTCGCTTAATTTCAGAAGCTTTCATGAGTGAAAGCAATTGTACTATTAATTTCGGCTATCTTTGAATGACATAAACTATTTACTCGTTGGTTTACTGCATAATCAATTCTTTGGTTAACTGTCATAGGATCTATTTATAAGGTGTCACTTGCTTTTTAAACAACGTCTTTCTGGCGAAACCCAATATTTAAAAAAAGTGCTGTGATTATCTTTTATCATAATTTGACAGAGATCTATTTTTTTGAGAGTATTTTTACGAATGTACGACACCCAGATTACACGGAGTCCTGTCATTCATCTTTTAACAAAACATAATACAAAATAGAACACGACTTTACAAACTTGACATAATAAAAAACAATTTAAAGATAACAAACCAATCAATAGAAAAGTACCTACAACTTAATTGTATTTAGTACAACTTATTTGCACTCCATCATCATCATCATTTCAGCCGAAAGACTTCCACTGCTGGACATGATCCGCCACTTCGACCGATTCTGTGCTTTCCGCATCCAGTGGATTCACAAGGTCATCGGTCCATCTTGTGAGAGGCCTTCCAACGCTACGTTTTCCGGTACGTGGTCGCCACTTCAGAACCTTTTGACCCCATCGGCCATCCGTTCTGCGAGCAATGTGCCCTGTCCATTGCCACTTAAGTTTGCCAATTCTTTGGGCTATGTCGGTTACCTTGGTTCTCCTGCGGATCTCTTCATTTCTGATTCGATCACGTAGGGAAACTGACTTTTGGCCTTCTGATAAGGCCTATTGTGTGCGACCACGTTTCAGTATCATAGGTCATCACTGGCAACACGCACTGGTCAGAGACTTATTTGCACTTAAGTACAACGTAATTCTATTTTACAGAAACAATGAAATCCAATCATTTATATTTTATCCTCCTACTTATGATGCAATCCACCATCGATATTTAAATACCAAATAAACTTCCACCGTAGAATTAAAATAACATAACATATTTTTCATATTAAATGTTCCAGATGTCATTAACAACTAAAATCTCATTATTTCACCATTAAATTTATTTATGCGTAGTGTCGCCATCGCTATAACGGGATACGGACATTTCCCACTTTAGACCATCGTTTATCATAATTTGAATATCAAAATAAAACTATGAGAACAAGATCCGGTTACTACAATATACCCTTTGATGGTAAGTATACTAATTATAACAAATAACCTACCTTTTATATACTAGATTAAAAACAAATTATTTCGACCTCTACAAAATTAAGTCAGGTTCCGTAGTATTTTTTTATGCTGTGATAGATTTACTTGTAATAAGACTTGTTTTAAGATTGATTCAAAAATCTTCGGGGAAATCTCCGTGAAGATTTACAGAATATTTTTTCTTTAACATGGTAATATCTCAGAAATTTAAAAGCACTGTTCGAGAAATACCTTAAAATAATTATGAATATGAGATTTAAAAAAAATGATTTATTTCAAAACAAGCGGCGCCCCACGGTTTCATCCACATAAGACTCGATCCAGTGGGAACATCGGAATAAAAAGCATCGTATGTGCTAATCCAGCTTATAAACTATCTGCATGCCAAATTTCATCCAAATCCGTTCATCCGTTTTTACGTGGTTGAATCAAACATTCAAAAATACAAACTTTCTCATATTTATCTTTCTAACTATCCTATCCTAACTTAATATCATAAATGCGAAAGTGAGTATGTTTGTTGGTTTGTTCCTTTTTCACGCTAAAACGATTGAACGGATTTGGATGAAATTTTGCACATGGATAGACTTTTTATCCCGATATTCTCACGGAATCGAGAATTAATCGAATTAATACAAAGCACGATTTAGATTTAGAAAAATCATTACTCTTTGGCTTTGTCGTAGTCGAATAAAAAAGTAACACATCAATAACCCTGCCAGTTCCTGATAGAAAAAAAAAAATATTGGCAAAGAATTTGAAACTTCAAGCCTATATAAAGAATGAGTCACTTATATATAATTACAAGTAACTTACTTATTAATTATATTTTTATTTTTTGAGTATAATAATTTTGTAATGTTATTTTAATAATTTAAATATTTGCACACCATAATAGATAATGATACTGAGTACTTTATATTTATTTGTAACATCTGTTTATACCTATCTATATTTAAGCAAATAAATAATTTGATTTGATTTGAATATTATCAAAGAATTCGTTTATTTCGTCACAGAACCCTAAATACCACAAAATCTATTCCAGCATAAAATTTTAAAGCCCCAATAAACGAGTGTGCCAGTTATTTATTAGTATTATAATACGTTTAGACATTAACTGTGTTATTAAGCTATTTTTAACTAACAAGAAAACCATTTATAACTGACCTCCCGACTTTCCAAAATACCGTCGGACAAACGATCTTCATACACTGGGTGACCAGTTTAATCGAGGTCTAGAAGACGTAAGCTACTATTTGCAGTCAGAGGTCAAAGTATATTGGTTCTTCAGCAAATTGGTTCCAAGTAATGTTTAGTTTCGACTCATTAACGACTTTGAAATGATTGATGAATGTGAAGAAGGGTTGTCTGGAGTGTTCTGATTCTTATTTTAGAATTTCGTTTTGCTTCAGTTTAGTTTGCTTGCAATTTTGTATACCTATTAGAGATTTGTACTTGCGACCTTACCTTTATGTGCATCATCCACGAGTTAAAATTACGGGTAGTCAGGTGTCTGAAAGTCGGACAATCAGTCTTACCAAGGTATCGTGTTACCCAGTAACTAGGCTGTGGAATAGGTTTGCAGATTTATTTGGATATTACGATATTTTTTGTTCGATATATCGATATTTTTAGGCGATGTTTATTATTTCAATGTATCGATATAAAATATCAAGTATCGCAAATGTATCAAATTCGATATATTTCCAATAACAACATTGTCGCCACTTACTAAAAGCTGGGAATCAGAGCCGTAAAAAAGTAGACTTTTTATTATATGTGGCGTGACTGCTTACTTTGCAACAAGTGAGTGTACATGGCATACTTATATGAAAAAGCTAACATAGTAAAAACAAACACAATGGAAGTTCATGAAGAAATATAATTTGTTTCATTTTCCTATTTCAAGGTGATTTTAAGGTGCAAGAAGTGCCAAAAAATATCGATATATCGATATATTTTTTTTTCGATATATTGAAATCGATATTGATATATTTTTAAACGACTTCCAAAAAGGAGGAGGTTATATGTTCGTCGCGTATGTTTGTTTTTTTTTTTTTTTTTTATGTATGTCCACCGATTTCTCCGTCAATTGTGGACCGATTTTGAAAATTCTTTTTTTGTTTGAAAGGGTGTACTCTGGAATTGGTCCCATATAAATTTTATTAACTTTGCTTGGATAGTTTTTGAGTTAGCTACAAAATACGTTTTTTTTTCCCCACTTAGTGTGTAGATGATATGATAAGTTTGTGTCACTGGTAGCAGGTAGTGGTATTCGAATGTGTGTGGGGTAGGTACCACAACTAAAAAGTGAAAAATAAAAACTTTTTACAAAAAAAAAAAAACAACCGACCTCCAAAAAAAACACTACAAAGTGAAAAATAACTTTAATTTCGGAAGTCGGTGGCAAAAAACGAAAATACAAAACCCAAGACACCGACTTCCGAAATTAAAGTTATTTTTCACTTTGTAGTGTTTTTTTTGGAGGTCGGTTGTTTTTTTTTTTTGTAAAAAGTTTTTTTAAATATTGATACGATATATATCGATACTTTTTGGCACTTCTTGCATCCCTACTGTCAAATTCAGATATGCAGTCGATCCATGAAAAATACAGATATTCAGCTGCATCCGGTTAGACTGCAAGCTGACCCCAACATAGTAGGGAAAAGGCTAGGCACAATATGATGATGAGCGGCGATATTTATATGACCGTCCGGTGCACTCTTGGAGCTTCTGACGATGTATCTCCAGCCCCAAAAGCTTGTCTCCGTTGAGTTTGGTCGCCATGGCCGAAATTTGGTCTGGCTAACTATTATAACTATCATTGACATGATGAGGCTAATTTTATGCAAAGGTATTTATTTATTTAACCATTTATATACACACATGTACGAGTATATCATGTAGTAGACAAGACAAAAAGAACAGAAAAAATTACGTACAAAGGTGATGCTTATTTCTAAAGAAATCTCTTCCAGCATACCTGCAATAGGACAGAGGATAAAAAGAGATGTAGACACCGTATGTAAGAGTAGAGAGAAAGAGAGAGAGAGAATATGTTATTATTGTTTTCATAATTATTTGATAACTCTATGTATGGAAAAAAAAGATTCTCATATTGCTAGCTAACCTTTTAGCCTACAAAAAATGCGTGTGACGTAATATCTCCTAAACAGTTTAATTTTACGCAACGTTTGAGAGGAAAACAATAAAAGGAGATCATTACCAAATATTATCATATAAATTGAATATGTTCCGTTCACAGAGAAAAGTATGGAGACACGTTCTAGAAATATTTTTTATCCTTTTGTTACTGAAAATAAACGTGTCTAATGTAAAGGCAATTTTTGTGCTAATATTTCTTATTATACCTAACACTTCGAAAGTTTTGCCGGGAATTTATTTTTAGGGAAACATAATATTGGGGTAATTGTAAGTAGTTACTACAATTTTGGTTTTTCCCACTGTTGGTCGAAGCTAAGAATTTACCCTCTTTAACTCTTCATCATCAGCCTATAAATGTTCCCACTGCTGGGACACAGGCCTCCTCTCTGTGAGAGGGAGTGGGCCGTAATCCACCACGCGGGCCCAGTGCGGGTTGGTAGATGTCACATGTCTTCGAATTTTCGGTTCTAGGACATGCCGGTTTCCTCACGATGTTTTCCTTCACCGTTTTGAGAGCTGTGGTGATGAAATAATTTACACAAAGTAAAGCGCCTGTCTGGGTTCGAACCTACGACCTACAACTCGTAAGTCGCGGCCGTTACCACTGGGCCACCATTGCTTTAACTCTTATTATTTAAAAACAAACAATTTTTCCCCGTATCTACTATACATCCCCTCCCCTCTGTTGTATCCGACCGGACAAGTTATAATTTGTGTGTGTGACTTATCATGTAATTTCAGTGGCGCGACGCATTGAGACGAGTCATTCAGGTTTTACAGGTACCATATCACTTTAATTATTTGGCCAGCATGATTAATCCTCCCGTTACGTTTAGTACTACACAATCAAGATTTTAGTACAGGAAAATACATTTTTTAATTCTTTTTTTCCATAAATAAAGAGTCCCACTGTTGGGCATAGTCCTCCCCATAGTCTTCCATAGTGCTCATTAGATTTTTGCTATTTAAAAATAAACAATTTTTGCTCTGTGCCTACTCCACGCGTCTCCCTGTTATATCCGACCGCGCACGTTATGATTTGTGTGTGTGACGTGCCATGTGATTTCAGTGGCGCGTCACATTGAGACGAGGCGTTTATTATTGTTTACCTTTCTGTCTTTGACGGCACCAGGGTATTTTTAATAACAGGAGAAGGGTTGGTATGTAATGTGTCTTTATGTCAAGTGGGAGTAGGTACACAGATGGCGGGTAATTATAATTGAGATGCGTGGATTGTTATTGTTTTTTTTATTAAGTTGGTACTTTTTCTTTCAGAAATGATTGGGGATTGTTCTTTTTTGTATTAATTTATTAATTTATACATTACTAGCTTACCCGGCAAACGTTGGTTTGCCATATAAATGTTTGGGATGGACCACCTTTATCACTTAGGGGTATGAAAAATAGAATACGACCGATTTTCAGACCTACCTAATATGGGTACATATAAAATTTCATAAAAATCGATCTAGCTGTTTCGGAGAAGTATGGCAACTAACATTGTGATACGAGAATTTTATAATAGAAGAAGATAGTCAAATAGTAACGAAGAATTTTTGTCAGTTTGTCTGTTTATCTGGATGTATGTTCCGGATTGGCCCAAAAACGGCTGAGTGGATTTGGATGAAATTTGGCAAACGGATAGAGAATTGCACTCATGATGATCTTCAAAGTGACATTGACAGAGACTTACAGTGGAGTCTAACTAATAAATTGTATTTTAACACTAGTAAGTGCTATGTCATGACGTTCAGCTGGAAATCACGACCTAGTCAAGCCATATACACATTGGGTGATACAGTCGTAACTCGCGTATTCAACATCCGTGATCTTGGTGTGACATTTGACTGTCGCCTGACTTTTCACGAGCACATCTCCTTAGTGGCCGCCGAGTCATACAGACGACTGGGCTTTGTCTTGCGTAATGCACGTGACTTCCGTAACCCTAGCATAATAAAAATATTGTATAATTCCCTTGTTGGAAGTAAATTAGAATTTGCAGCTTGTGTTTGGAGTCCATATGAATCAACATACACCCTAGTAATTGAAAAAGTTCAAAAGGCCTTCCTACGCTACTTGTATAAGAGAAACCACGGGTACTATCCATTTATGTACCCTACGGATTTTTTAATAGGTATTCTAGGATATAACTCCTTAGCTGTCCGGCGGTCTCGAACGCAGATCATCACTGCTCTGAAAATTATACGGAATGTAATTGACTCCCCAGAGTTGCACAATATACTATGCACATTTTATGTCCCTGACAATTACCTACGCCACCGGTTTAACCGCCGGCACAGACTATTTGCGACTGCACAGTGCCGCACGGTGTCCCGTGCGCATTCTCCGCTGTGTCGCATGAGCAGCGCAATCAATGCCCTTATTTTTGACCTACCCGATTGTGATATGTTGACCGACAGATTAAACCAAATCATGTTATTGTGCTCGAGATTTTGTGAAAGACATTGTATATAAATAATTGACTAATAATTTGTAACCTAACGAAATGTATTTTTTTCTTGTTGTTTTTATTTCATATTAATACTGTACCTACCTATCTAGATGAAATTGTAATTTATATAAGTTTGAAATTAATTAGTTATTGTTACTGGTGTATAACCGTTGTAATTAATAATAATAAATAATTAAATAGACCATGACCTGGGTAAGGACAAAGAATAATTTTTATCTCGGTATTCCCATGGGATTGAGACTTATGCGGGTGAAACCGCGGGGCGCAGCTAGTAATGAATAAACTCAAAAATTACCGGAACTATTTAAAAAATCCTTTCACCAGTTGTATGCTGTATTATCACTGAGTAACAAAGGCTATGGTTTATAAAAATATCACGCGGGCGAAATTTCTGGCGGAAGCAAGTATAATATAAAATACAGACATAGTATATGTTACCAATTTTTTTTTGGGTGTTAAATTATGAAACAACTTCTCCCGCTGAGTGGAGCGGAAGGGCGTGTCAGACTTACTGACTAAAACCCACCCGTGTTCCTTCAGTTGCCATGTTGCCAGGGGGCACGGTATCCCTTTCGAACTTTTCCACAACCCTGGCAAGCATCGGCTCTAGCGGACCCTGTCAGTTCTGCCGATATAACTTTGAGGCGCGCATGGAACACAACGCGCCGTCGACCCGGGCCTAGTCCTTATCGGACGGCGAGCTACCCATTGTTCACCGTCCGCAAGCCCGTGAGTATATGTTACCTGCGGTGAGGACTCTAGAAAGAAACGGGCCATATCTAAGGGCACCTGCATCAAGTTTTTGGCCAAACTGCTAAGAATAGGTACTAAACTAGCCTCTAGGCAGGCGATAGTTACGTACGTCCTATTCTGGATATTCTACAGTCAATCTCGTTGCAAACTACCTTATCTTAAGGGGAAAGCGTTAGGGTAGCACGCGAAATTCAAATTTTCTTACGTTTTTTGCATTTTGCAGGTCAGTGTCAGGTTTTATGTTGATTAAAATATGATTCGCGGTCGTAACAAATATGGCTTTACTAAATTATAATCATTACAATCAGCAATAGTGATTAAGAAGAAGATAAAGGTGTCAAATGTCATGATTTCATGAAATCATGACATTTGACACCTTTGCTAACTTATGAAGTTGTATTTCTAATTGTAATGATTATAATTGAGTAAAACCATATTTGTTACGACCGCGAATCATATTTTAATCAACATAAAACCTGACACTGACTGACATAGGACATGGGAACCTAGATAACCAAAAGGATCTTTTTATATTCTGGAAGTAGTAATGTTTGTTAGATATAATAGTAATTTATTTCCGCGTATGGCAGATAAATTTCCCAGAAACAGGCGTGATCAAAGTCAGCTCTGTCTGCATAGTATTAGAACTGCACTTATGCGCAAGAGTGTTTTTTGCATGGCCCCCATCATTTATAATAAGTTACCGAAAAGTTGGAGGGAGCTAAATAATCAATTGAAAAACAATTAAAGCCATTTCTAACCGCCAAAGCATATTATAATATTAAGGAATTTCTAACAGAACCATTTATTTTGGCATAGATTTTTTTATTTATTTTTAATTGCTGTTGACATTTATAATTTATTAATGTTTGCTAAATTCAAGGTACATTAATGATATTAAATTGACTACCTAAATTATTTACAATCAATCAATCAATCTGCCTAGCCTTTTCCCAACTATATTGGGGTTGGCTTCCAGTCTAACCGGATGCAGCTGAATACCAGTATTTTACATGGAGCGACTGCCTATCTGACCTCCATTACCCAGTAACTGGGTAATACGATACCCTTGGTAAGACTGGTTGTCAGACTTTCGGGCTTCTGACGACCCGTAACGAGTGTCAAAGATCCACGAATGACAGCCGGGACCAACGGCTTAACATGCTTTCCGAGGCGCGGAGGAGTCTCAGTATGTAGAAATGGTCACCCATCCACGGACCAACCCCGGCAAGCGTAGCTTAACCTGACAGATCGACCCGAGCGACTGTTAGTATTTAGCCACGAGCTCCTCCAAATTATTAACAATTATAATTATTAATATTTGTACGCCATAATATGTGGCAAACATGTATGTACCTGTACTTTTTAATGTTATCCTGAATGCACGTTTTTATTTCTGTAAGTTTACACACGGCTACTCATCAAGTTATACGTTTCCAGTTTATGTTGATCTCGCATCGTATAGGATTTCCGTACAATGCGAGGCAGCGACTGATCAAGAGTTCTGACCGCCGTAGGCTAATTATGAGGACGCGCCCCCACCAGGTGCGTTAGGTACGGACGGCCTAAAAAGTAATAAGTAAGTGAGTAGAGTCATAGTATAAAGAGAGGAAGTACGTTATCTTCATACAAACGCACCGCGCGCGGCTTGTATGTGTGCGCGGCTTGTATCTATGCGTCGCCGCACGCACACTTAACAAAATCTCGGCTGTTTTAAAGTGCGCCAGTCGGGGCTAACGCCGCACAAGGTATGCGCGTCGCGGCTTTTCGGCATTGCTAAATGTATGAAAAATGAGTGATAATCGCAGGAGAAATTATTGCTGTGCGTTTGGGTGTCTAAATAATTCATCGATTCCAGAGTTGTCTCTGTTCAGATTACCTACTGAACAGAAAAGGTAAAAATTGTACCTATGCTAGAATAAGTGACTTGGTTAGTCACTTATTCTAGCATATATTATAATTTTTACTTGATGATGAGATACCTACTTATTTATTGTTGTATTAGTTATCTATCAGACAGACGAAGTAGGCAGGCCTACTAGGCCTACTTTCCCACTAAAATGTACTAGGTACCTACTTTTGATCTGTCAATTGATATGCCGCTAATGCTTTGTTTACGTTTAGTCATGCCGATTTCTCAGTATTGTAGGTATAGTAAAGTAACTAAGTACATACAGTTATACCAGTTAGTTTTTTATACCATGTTTTTAAGCAAATAAATATTCTATTCTATTCTAAAATGGTAATTTCAAATATTTGACGAATTGTGAATCAGATAAGTAGAGCAAAGTTCGAATCGTAACCATTCATAACAGAAAATATAAACCGCAAATATAACTTTGTCATTCATACAAACACTATGAACATCATCGTTTACGTAAAACCGACCTCACAAACCCTGAACCCAGACAACACATAAGTAAAAACCGGCCAAGTGCGTGTCGGACCACGCACAATGAAGGGTTCCGTAGTTGGGATGAATTTATCCCAAGAACAAACTTACCTTTGTACAAAGGTAAATTGTACAAAGGTATGTTTTTGCAACCGTAAATGTAAGTTAGTCGGTTATTACTCGTTAACTTGTAAAACCTACTTAGCTGTGATAGTTTTCCTTTTAATTTCGTTATATATGCTACTGCCGTGAATTTTTTCACATACCTAAAACCAACCATTAAACTTGCAGGGGACACACACACACTTGACTCTAACAAAAATTAACACTTGAAAGCTTAATATTTCGAAAACGGATTCCTTAATCCAAAAATGGTCACCGCAAACTCACAATATTTTTGAACGACCTTTCCGACGACACCCCACACTATGGGATTATTGAGAGAAAAAAAAATCATCCTAACTTTACGACTAGGGGAGGTACCTACCTGAAAAAAAAAAAACATGATTTTATTTTACCACTACTACGGAACCCTAAAAATAGAACTTCCCGGCCCTTGCGAATATCTAGGTACTGAATTAAAATTTAGCTAAAAGTGACAACCCTGGGACAGGCAAGTATGGTAGGCAATTATATCGCGGATTGAGCCGGAGATAGCCTACTTAGAACTCTTTATACTATGGTAGAGTAGTAGTGTGAAAATTTTAACATGGTTCATACTACCTTTAAAAGTTTTCAGATCGATCTGCAAGCGAAACTAACAAAATCAAAATCAAAATATTTTATTTCACATAAACCTACATGGGCACTTATGAAACGTCAGAAGCTAGGTGCACGGTTCCAATTGGTCGTTTCCTATGGAGAAGAGCCGGCAAGAAACTCCACGGTTACTCTTTTAAAAATAATTGGCTTTTACAATACTTTCATATAACAGTGTTTCTAGGTATGGGAGGACAGTGTAGGTCTTTCAATAAGTACCAAGTACTTAACAAAATAGAAAATGGTCAACAGGTCTACAATCCACTAAGCCTACAGCGTTCTCACATTCACAAAATATGTAGAAAAGAATCTATACAAAAAATAAATAAATTAATAAAAGTAAATAACCTATTTTAATAAATCGCAATTATATGATTGCTATTACAACTGTAATCAATCTGAATAATTATCATGTCCACAAAAGTCACAAAAAAAAATTGAAATTAAATCGTAGGTATATGTCAAATAATAGAATAGTAAATATGTCAAGGACGAATGTAAAAACAAAAAAAATAAAGATTTAAATAAACTTGGTAATTTGGGAGCAGTTAATAGACTCTTACTTATTTATGCCGTTAATGAAGTACCAGGGAAGCCACATGTGCAGAAGGAATTATTGCCAAACTTCCTTGTCTTCAACATAGTCTTTAATTTTATAATATGCTTTCTTGATAAGGACACGTTTGACGTGGGTTTTGAACTTCCCATCGCTAAGGTCTGTAACGTTGTTTTTTAATCTGCATGACATTCAACCTTAGGGTGCATTTAGTTTTAGTGTTTTGTCTCGGTCTAGTTGAAATATGTAGGATATATGCAATGATGCTAGATTAGTGCATGCGAAGACACGATTTTAGCGCGCCCCCCTTCCCCCGATCCTCGCACCCTAAACTGGAAATGTATGGCTTGATGTGTGGCCGTGTGTACACATGTTTGAGCATATAAATATATCTTATCTGACCCAAAAAGAAACAACAGCCTTCGTTAACATCTTTAATATTTTACATCATAGCAACAAATAATCCTAGAACGAACAGCATGAATCTGAACATCGCCCTTTCTCCGGAACTGGTAAGCTCTATACTGTAGTACCCCAAACTTCGGGTCACCTTCTCCATTTCCACCAGACCAGCCATTATCTCGCGGTTGTTGGGTATGATTCGTTCTCGAGGCAGGAGGAAGCCGTATTCTCCAACGTCTCGAAGCTCAAAGAGGTAGACAATGGGAACCTCTGCAACTCCTTTTACCCAGTCAAAACTGGAGCCACTAACTTCATCTGAAAATTGTTATAAAATTAATTTCAAAATTGAGATCCATAAGATTAGAGCCAAAGGAGAAGTAGTCCACTTAGAGCACCCGTCCGAATAGCACCTGCGACTCAGTAGCCTATTGCTGGGATATATTTGTTTTACAAGACGTTATTAAATGAAAGATATCAATAAAATAAATTTCGTATGTACGTAAACATAAAAAGAAAAAAAAGAAAGAAAAATCGTTTATTCTGCACAAAATTAACGCAAATTACACAAAAAAAAAACATAAAATACACATTCACCAAAAGCCAAAAGCCTCGTATCCAATCTTCGAAAACTAATAAAAAATTCGACAAATTTTATGAAAATATGTGTAATTAATAAATTATATAAATATGTGTAATTAATAAACATTCTAGCGATTTTTAAAGATATTTTTCATTTAATAACGTCCTTTAAAACAAATACATCCCAGCAGTAGGCTGCTGAGTCACAGATGCTATTCAGATGGGTGCTCTAAGTGGACTACTTCCTAAAGGAATGTTAGGAATCTAAAGGTGCTTAAAGATTTACACGACTTTTGACGATCGACACGATCATGTCATCAAACAAAATCGAGTTAATAAATAAGTGATGCTCGATTTTAACTTTTTAGGTTTCCGTACCTCAAAAGGGAACAACGGAACCCAAGGATCACTCATGTCTGTCTGTCCGTCTGTCACAGCCAATTTGCTCCGAAACTACTGGACCAACTTAGTTGAAATTTGGTACACATATGAATTTTTGTGACCTAAACACGGACGTGTAACATGGTAAATCTCTTAATATTGTGCGGTCTCATTTGGAATGTATGGGAGAACATGTTTTTCAATTACAATGTGAAGTTTGTTCTTGAGATAGTCTCATGCCAACTACGCAACCCTTCATTGTGCGTGGTTCGACACGCACTTGTCCGGTTTTTATCGATCAATAAAAAGCGGCAGTAATGATCGATAAAATCTTATTGTCAAAACACAGTCTATCGAATGACAAAAACAATCGTTAAAATCAGGGCAATCTGTACTTTAATGACGGTGCTTTTTTAAACGTCTTCGAAAAGAGGAGGAGGCTATGCATTCCGCGAGGTTTATATTGGCTTTATCTATAACCCCGGGTCCACACTCTCGCAAGTGCGCTTAGTGGAGGCCCTTGCATGAGGCTACACGAGTGCTACCCATCCACATTATCGTTTTATTCAGTTGCCCACCACGCCTCGCACCTCACGTCCTTTGCCTTCGATCAAAAAACCGACACCGAACGAAGCGCGCGCAAGGCGAAGCGAGAGACGACGAGAAGAGGCGAGGGCGCCATCCACACTATCTACTCGTTTCACCTCGTCTTGCCTCCTGAGAGTGTGGACCCGGGGTAAATAATTCACAGATGAGATTATCGAAATGGAATAAATGGCTGACGTTTCAATATCTTTTGAAAGGAAGGTATAAAATAGAGGCGGCCTTTAAAAAAATATAGGTAGGTAAGTACTTACACAAAATATCAGCTGATGTACCAACTATGTAATCTGTATCATATTGCGCTTTCAGCTTATCCATTCCCCTGATAGCAATCTCGTACTAAAATAACAAAACAAATGCAAAACAATTAGTTTTTTACATAGATACAAAGGTACTGTATTTCTATTTTCTTAATGCCCCTCGTGAATCATCGCATTTCCGAATACAAACGAATGCTAATTTCCATGTCCATCAATTATTAAATTGATCTTGTATAATAATTTGAATTCAGAATTAAGTCCTTTATTGTTGTTTTGTTTTGATTTTCATGTGAACTATATAGAGTTGTAAAACTATTTTCCTATCTGTCGTGCCTGCGACTTTAGTAACTTTCCTATCATTTTTAAAATACATTACATTAAGTTAAAGGAGTATTAACAACTCTATATACTTCCAAGTCGATTGAGAGCGTCCTGTCTAGACCAAGTGCAAAGGGCAACTGATAGAAATCCGACGACTGACGAAACACGAGGTTTGCCGAGGGACATTAAGAACATAGTTGTACTGTACGTGAGATTTTTTTAAATATTATACAACTTGTATCAGAAAGGTGTAGTATAGACTATCAAACTGAACAACTTTTTCCACGAGACTAACATCATAATCACGAGAAAAATATCAACTGTCCCATACAAAATTTCAATATCTACTTGACCCAACTGTATGCAATGTCTTCGAAAATTTACGTGTTTTTCTCGTGCCACGATGGCTTGAACTCAAAAGCATTCAATAGGAAACGTATGGTGGATGGATAAGGTCTGATTATTGTTTGGTTAGTGGCAACGCTCGACTCCTACTTCATAGCACAGATCAGCAAGATTGTGGGAGTGCTTCTATCTACCTCTTTGGAGAATATTGTCGTGATGTACCTAATTGTAACAGTTAAAATTAAAAAAAACAAAAGTCATTTATTCAAAGTAGGTTGAGAATCAGCACTTTTCGAACGTCAAAATTACATAAGACAGTCCCCCAAAACGCCCACCCTTCACCACTTCCTAGTGCCTTTAGCTGGGAAGAAGAAATGGCGCAACAAACTCCCAAGCAGCACAGCTGTCTGTTTAGTTAGAAAAACTAGATTCTATACAAAAGTACTTATGCAAAATAATTTACAATACGCAATACAAATTAAATTATTTGCTATATGTTAGCTAGCACACACCAATATACCAACAAAAATCATCGAAATCTATACTCAAGCGAAAATGAAAACTAAAAAGTAAGTTTCAAAACAAAAACCCGACTACTGAAAAATCACGCTCTAAAAAGTATAAAACAAGAAAATTTCAGACAGAAATTAAGACATAGGTACAAAAATGGTCAAAGTAAAGCCGTGGTCGCATGCCATTATAATTTTAGAGGTGAACAAGCATGCGACCACGGCTTTACCTTGAACATTTTTGTACCTACCTATGTGTGTGTCATATAGGTAGTATGTGTGTAGTGGGTGTCACATGGGCATTTGACATGACCTTTGTCTTGTCCATGTTCATTTTAAGACCCACTCTTTCGGAGGTTCTACTGAGGTCAATCGTCGAATAGCAAGAGTTAGATAGCATAATCAGCCTATAACGTTCCCACTGCTGGGACACTGTCCTTTTCCCTGTATAGGCTGTACGTGGGCCCAGTGCGGGTTAGTAGATGTCAGATGTCTTAAAATTTTTGGTTCTAGGAGATGCCGATTTCTTCAAGATGTTTTCCTTCACAGTTTTGAGAGCAGTAGTGTACAGTTCAATATGTGTATATTTCGCAGGGATGTTGTCAAACCGGTCAATAAAATTATAAATGCACGAAACTTTGTCAACCGCCTTCATTTCTCACAATTTAACGGACTTTTTTTAGTACATACATACATACATAAACTTACGCCTTCTTCCCATAGGGGTAGGCAGAAACTACAGAACGCCACCTGCTACGATCCTTACATACTCCTTTTGCCTCGTTTACGTTCATACTCCTTTTTTAGTGTTATTGGAATTTCACGGGAACGCTGTAGTGATTTTATAATAACCCTAGGTATGTAATGAGTCAAATTTGTAATGGAGACTTCGTACGTTTTGATTAGTCAACTCTTCTTCACCGCCATTTGCAAAAAAAAAACAGTTGTAAACATTGGAGCGTGCTCGTAAATTTTCATCTATTTTTACTATTTTAAGAGGTATTTTCTTGATAACGTCCACAAATTCCTTTAATATGAGTGAATGTGAACAGTTGGAAGTGTCACAACATTGAAATTAAGTAAAAATAAGTGCGAAATAGTGCCACGTTTTGTAACTCTACGATTACAAAATTGACATTGGAAACGGACCAATCCTTGACCGTCTCACAATTTAACGGGTTTGAACATACAGTGAAATTGTCAAAATATCACTGCGTAGGTCCAGTGGAATTGTAATGTCACTGAAATGAGCCGGTTCATCATCATAATCATTTCAGCCGAAAGACGTCCACTGCTGAACATAGGCCTCCCCCAACCACCTCCACTTCGACCGATTCTGTGCTTTCCGCATCCAGCGGATTCCTGCGACCTTCACAAGGTCATCGGTCCATCTTGCGGGAGGCTTTCCAACGCTACGTCTTCCGGTACGCGGTCACCACTCCAGAACCTTTCGGCCCCATCGGCCATCCGTTCTGCGAGCAATATGCCCTGCCCATTGCCACTTAAGTGAGCCGAGTTTAATGAGCCGGTTAAATTGTGAGAAATGGACGCGGTTGACAACGTTTCGTGCAATATACCTGCGATATATACATTCACTTACCATATCAGCATAGTTGGGAGCTTCCAGCACATCGTATCCCGACAGATGGCTGAAAGGAACCAACACCATTTGAGAATATGAATGGAAAGCGAAGTAGTAGACCATGTTGCCTTGTTCCTTAATAGTCGTGACGTAATTGGCGATTGCTCGAGACTCGGGTTCCGAAAATTCTACAGGTCCAGCAAATGTTTCAGCGCAAGGGTTCTGAGAAGCTCCAACCGCTGTAACAAAAAAAAAGTTATAATGATTTTCAAATGCAAAACATTATTAATTGCTAATTACGTAACACATTCAAAAAATTCAAAATTTAAAATATTTTATTTCACACAAGGGCACTTATGAAACGCCAGAAGCTAGGTGCACGGTTCCAATTGATCGCTTCCTATGGAGAAGAGCCGGCAAGAAACTCCACGGTTACTCTTTTAAAAATAAATGGTATCTGCAATGTTTTCAAATTACAGTGTTAATAGGTATGAGAGGACAGTGTAGGCCAATCAACAAGTACCAGGTACTTAGTAAAATAGAAAATGGTCCACAAGTCTACAGCCTACAAAGTTCTCATTCACAAAATCTAAAAGACCACACGAGAAGAAGATTTTCAATTGTCAATGCTTTAAATAGGTCCTTATTTTTATTATTTTATTTATCTTTTATATAGATTATTTCTATATAAAAGATAAATAACATAATAAATATATAGATTCTTTCTATATAAAAGATAAATAAAATAATAAAAATAAGGACCTATTTAAAGCATTTATAATCTTCTTCTTCTCGTGTGGTCTTTTAGATTTTTAATATTTTATTTATCTTTTATATAGCTTATTTCTATATAAAAGATAAATAAAATAATAAAAATAAGGACCTTTTTAAAGCATTGACAATCTTCTTCTTCTCGTGTGGTTAGAGACTAACCTTGTACCCTAATTGCGTAATACACGATCAATCACAATCTGTTTCGATTTGAAACAGATTGCTAATCCATTGCCTCAAAAGTTAGAAAAAAAATCTGGTACTTGTTTGCCCTACCCCGTGATTTGTTTTAGAGCTGGAGGCGCGTAGTAGGGGCAGCTCGGGGAGAGGGGTGTTTTATATGGAATTTTTCACTTTTTGTATGGAAAATATGAAAAATTATTACCTACGTGTTGAGTTTTAGGGGTTTATGAGTTTTATAAAGGGGATCGAAATTTTCTTTATTTTTGCTATAGGACACCATTTTCGAGATGCAAGCAAAAGAAAAAAAAAAGATACAGTACTGGTTTTGCACCTGGAGTCGAAGTGTTGGTGTGAATTTTAGTTCACGACAGTAATATTTTTTTACCCTTTTTAATCGCGATTAAAAATAGTCAGATTTAGTTGGACGATCAAAATGTTTGGTGTAAAACATCTAATTCAGAATAGCAAAATTGCCATTTTCACTAAATTAAAAACTCAGTGCCATTTTAGTGCTGTCAAACTAAAATTTAGTTAACTTGTGACACTGTGGAAATCGTCGTTTGACAGGACTAAACTAAATTTTGGTAATTTTTAGTCCAGTTTAGAGGCATTTGTGACAAAAGAATCGACACCATTATCGAGCTGATAAGCCACCATTTTAGTCCACCAGCACCTAATCTATGTAAATGTATTATTGCTTAATTGTGTCATTAAATGGGGCGTAAGTAATCACAAATTCATATCTGATAATGATAGCAGCTTATCAGAATGTATAGAAAATAAAATTCCAGCATTGGTTAGTTTATGGACAGTTAAGAACATTTTAATCAAATTAGTTTTTGGGAAACTTAGTTATAGACATATGAAAACAGATTGTTCACTCCGCATTTTAGGTATGAAGCTACAAGTACGCGGCGGGCCCGTCTTGTCGGGCCAATTCAGTGAATGTAACGTAGTCAGAAGATCTGAGTTACGCGATAGAAAGAGAGGCAACTTCTAGGTAAATATAACTGTAGGTTATTAGCGCTGTGCGACCTGAATTGCACTTTATTGAGTCGTAACAAGAGTCGCTTTTTATTTAAATAATTTTGCAGAGTGAACCATCTCTATTAATCTGTGCCATAGAGCAAGGACTACGGGCGCGTTCTAACCAAAAGCGATCGTTGCGTGAGTATGAGTTTTTCGCACTCTTATATTATTAAATATAAATAAATAGTCTCGTCGCGCTCTCTTGACATCTTCATGCGATCAATGAAGTCGCGTTTGTACATCAAAATGCATACAAACGATCACGTCGCGCGTCAATCGCGTGCTCTTCCGACAAATTAAAGAAATAAGATAATACCATGGTTAATAGCTATAAATATTGTAGAAACCAAGTATTTTATTTAGTTATGTTTAAAGTTATGCTTTTACGAGTGACTTTCTAGAGCATATGTTAACTTAAAGAAAAAATTACTATGAACAGCTTATTAGTATTGGAAATATTAAAGTAATACATTTATACGCTGTCGTGCCATCGACGCGACGAAGAAGATGTATCGGCAACTCCACAAATTCAAATCACAACTGTCATTCTTTGTCAATCGTATGAAAAGGCTATTGCCTGTCATGCTGCTGAACACTAAAGTTTCCTGAATTTCAAAATAAAATGAATTAAAAACAATACTTACACATCCAAACGAAACCAAAGTTTCTGTTCAAGTCAATTCCGTTACTGATATCATTACCCTGAGCGCAAGTTGTGTGATTCAATCTGCTTCTATTCTTCCTCCACATTCTATTCTGTAATCAAATAATAAAAAAAAACTCTTCAAGTAAAACATTGGTGAAAATTCAAAGCCAACAAGGTCGAACAAGATAATTAGTATTCAGGCAGCTAACCTTTAAACAATGATGTTGTACAGACGTTGGCGATTTATAGAGTGTACTGAGTAGTCAATTCTTTTACCTACATCACTCTTTTAAGTATGCCATAAGCTTAAAATCAAAAGAAACCTAACCTATCCGAGGTGCTTAAATTATCGAGCTCGCTCCGCTCGCTCTTGCATCTAAAGTTCTACTAGAAAGATCACCGTTCAATCACTGCCGGTACCTTAAAAAGTTATTACGCATACAATAAAAATTAATGTTGGCAGTTTGGTAGAAAGATGTTTTTTTTTTTATCTGTTTACTAAATAGTTTTTTCGATTTTACAACTGTCCTTAGAACTACATGGGAGTACATTTAAACGTAATCAAATTTCGGGAAGTGATTATTTTCTTTATTTTTTCGATTATTAGTTTTGTTGCTTAGTTATATGGACGTCTGGGTGCGAAGCTTAGCAAAATTGTTGACAGATAATTATTGACAAACTGATAGGTATTCTACAGCTGCCTTATAGGTACAGACATGACTTTTTTCTGGTTAAAAAGTCAAACGCATTATGGTAATCATACACGTTACGACATACTAGCGCAAGTTTAGACATTGTACAAGTCTGCGTGACTCGGATTGGCTCGGATACTTGTGCTAATTTATCCCACACACGTTAATGTATACTTGTGCAAGTCCAATTTTGCGCAAGTATATCGTAACGTGTGTTGCCTGTAATAGGTAGCAAGATATAGTGTAATATTAAAATAAAGGTAGCCATACACGTTACGATATTCTTGCGCAAGTTTAAACATTGCACAAGTCTGCATGATACGAAATGGCTCGGATTTTGTGCTAATAATTCATCCCACACACTTTAATTTATATTTGTTCAAGTCCAATTTTGCGCAAGTATTTCGTAACGTGTGTTGCCTGCATTAGGTAGCAAGATATATTATCGTGTAATATTAAAATAATAGTAGCCATACACGTTACGAGATACTTGCGCAAGTTTAAACATTGCACAAGTCTGCGTGACTTGGAATGGCTCGGATATTTATGCTAATTCATCCCACACACGTTAATGTATACTTGTGCAAGTCCAAGTTTGTGTTAGTATAGGTATCGTAACATGTATTGCCTGCATTAGGTAGCAAGATTAGTGTAATATTAAAATTATACTCACATTACTAAACGTATATGCGTAGCCATCAGGATTGACAACAGGGAAGATATGCCACACGATATTTTCAGCCATCAATCTGACATCAGGATCAGTACTAGTCAAGAACTCATTGATGATATAAGTCACCGTCGCAGGTGAAATCCATTCTCTTGCGTGAATACCACCCTCGATCATACCAATTACAGGATTGTTTTGCTTTTTAAAGTCAATTTTGACACCCCTGATCGGTCTGTCTTCGACTGACTGGCCAATTGTGACAAGAGTGACAACGTCAGGGTAATTTACGGCTAGTTGGTCTAGCCATGCGAAGATTTCATCTAAAGACTGGAAATAAGTCCAGGCATAGCTGCCACTTCGAATTAGAGGCCGCTTAAGTTGGTCATCAATTTTTCTGAAAGATTATGAAAATATTTTTGTGTTTTGAACTTTTTTACATTATTCTCTCCTGCCAATAAATGCGCAGTATAATCTAAACTCATATTATAAAGAGAAAAGATTTGATTTTTTGTATGTTTGTTTGTTTGTACTGAATAAACACAAAAACTACTGGACCGATAGAAAAAAATATTTCACCAGAATGCTTAATTATAACTGAGTAACATAGGCTATAATTTATATACATATCACGCTGGCGAAGCCGCTAGCGGAAGCTAGTTTTTTATAAAGTTAAATGGCTGACATATTAACCTTTATTGTTTCACAATTTTTATCATAAAATTTAATAAAGAAAACAAATACTTACTCCTGCACATCTTCAATGACAACTTTAGCTGGAATTTTCACACTTTCAAAATAATTCTCGAACTCCGCTTGTTTCCCTGGAGCCACCATAATCCTAACATCACTGTTGATAGCTACGATATCACTCCAAAAATCATATTGCTCTTGTTTTCTCAAGTCCATAAGTATTTGTACTTCATTATCGGAGCCAGGTACTATTTTGTACACTTTGTAGTTCTTATAGCTCACATATTCTGCATTAATTGCAGTTGCTACAGCTATTAATAAAAATATTTCTTTGAGTAACATTGCGTACAACTCCTTCGTACGCCCCAAATGAAATGAATTCCATGGATTATATTAATCTTTGGTATTACAATATTTGATAGTGGCATTATCTTTTAGTTACGTATTTATTTGATTGATAACATGGTTTATTATTTTATAGTAGTGTTTTTGAATTAGTCCAGACCAATAAATATTATATGGGTAGAGATAAATAAATTATTTAATGATAAACTTATTGCAGACTTCATTTATTTAGGTACACATTACATCGCACTTTCCTTTCCGCCTTTTTCTGAAGCACTTGTGAAAACTGTTGACACAGAGTACTGAGAGAGAAGTACTCAGTGGCTTTTGAAAACCTTGACTATACTAAGATCCTTGTCACATTTACTATATAAATAACGTCAAAGACGTAAAAACCGTAATTACAAATTGATAAAGACAACTTCATCAAAAATTTATATTAGTGAGTAAATGTGGAAAACTCCAAAAGTGATAAACTTTTAATAAGAATACAGATTACTATGAAACAATGTAGTATATTAATTGAGTATTATAATTATATAAATCATGTGAATTTAGAAGATATAAAACAATTTAATTGAAAACAACTGTCAAAATACCGTATATCCTTTCAACTGTCATTAACGAGACACAATAGAATTTTAATTGTTATCCACCACAATGAGGCATCGTAAAAGATAATGAGTTATACACACTCTGTACCTACTTATTTAAACAATGCTATCAAAACACCAAATAACATAATTGAGGTAGAAAAGATCACGCTATTAGCTCCCGAGAACTGTTCTCTAAAATAGCCCAATCTTCTGGTAGTTTTGCCCATTTCTACTAGAGCATCCATGGTTTCCAAGCCAGTGGGGATGATCTGTCCGGGTGGTAGGAGGAACCCGAACTCTCCAAGGTCACGGAGTTCTATAAGATATGTGATGGGGACACTGACAGCATACTTGACCCAGTCGAAGCTGGCACCGCTCATGGGATCTAGAAAAAAAAAATGGATGATAAAGCGAATCAAAATCTCAAGTACCAGAGGGCCCAGAGAAGTTGAATGTCAAATTATTGGTAATCGCTCTCAAAGCGTTTGGTATTTTTACAACGACTTCCAACAGGATTGACATAAATGCTTTTCGGTAACTTATGTCAATACAGTACATGTTTGACTTTTCCATCATCGATATCGCTGATACGAATTTCACCTTGTATAGCCCTCAGGAGTGCCTAAATAGCTGATTTTTTTTCAATCAGTTGTCATTGGTTTCTGACATGGTAATAATCATTCATTTGTCTAATCAATGTGGCCCTTATATCCCAATATTTGGGGTTCGGAGCAATACTATTATTATTTTTCAGCCTCAGCTGTCATTTCAGTGTTATCTTCCCTTCGAGCCATATCATCTTCCACATAATCCATAGGTACCATCGAAGAAATGCATACCTAAGCAGTTTGAGCACAAAATCCCGTGCACACAACCCTTTTTTTTCGTAGATAAGCGTTACTATATCGGACGAGCGCTGCAAGCAGAAATAGTCCTTACGGTGCATAGTTATGCGTTTTTCGATGGTACGTCTTTTGTTTCGTCTACCTCTTTTTAACCCCCGAGGCAAAAAAAGGGGTGTTATAAGTTTGACCGCGATGTGTCTATCTGTGGCACCGTAGCTCTTAAACGGGTGAACCGATTTAATTGCGATTTTTTATTTGAAAGCAGGTTTTCTAGCGAAAGGTTCTTAAAATATGTATATCAAAATCGGTTCAGCTGTTTGAAGATTATCAGCTCTTTTCTAGTTGATGAATGGATGTGAGTATCTTCCATATGTCAGATTGATTTGCAATTTGGTATTCTGTTACTTCAATGATATTAGAAGAACATGTACCTTGAACTAATGCTGCAGCATTACCTGGAATTTGTAGGATACCCAACTCTCATACCAACTTACAGCACAGGTATTGAATTTGGGCTCATTGGAATGGTCTCAATGAAAAGGTTATAGATTTAGATAGATGATGAACAGGATCTGGTGATGGAGTAGGAAAAAAGAAATGAGGAAATGTTTGAGTCGGGAGTTTTCTAAATTTTAACAGATAAAATTGTATTATTTCATCGTCATCGTCATTCATACATATCTTTCTTGGCTCGTGTTCTTGATTTATTAGATAAGGGATACTTACACATAACATTAGCTGAAATTCCAACTCGGTAGTGTGTTCCATATCGTTTTTCTAAGGCATCAGCACCTCTAATTGCTATTTCGTACTAAAAAAGAAATAAAGATTATTAGACAGGTGATTCACGCCATGCCTGGTTAAATAGAGTAAGATATCTTTATTTTCTCAAAAACGGACAGAGGTTAATTAAATTATTTAGTTTAGCTAAGGAAGATATGCTAGTATTCTACCGGCTACTGTTCAATATTGATAATAGATAATTATGTTTTAATTTACCAGTTCAATAATTACAAAATATAATAGAAAGAAAAATAAATTTATTTGTCATAGAAACACGTGCATAAAAGGAGAGAACAATAAAATAAAATAATAGATTTAAATGTAATCACGAGCACAAAACAGAAATATGCGGCAGCTGCTGGCACGTCATGACAGTGATAAGAAAGCTATAGGTAGGATGGCGATATAATAATAATAATTCTGTGCCCTATATCATGGTTAGACCATGACATGGGTTAGGATATACAGGAGTTTACTTTTTATCCCGATAGCACGTTTCCATGGGATAATTTCCGACCAACACGTGGGCGAAGTTGAGGGCAAAAGCTAGTTATTAATACAACTAAAAAGTATCGCAAGTAATAACCACATGCAGCACATATTGTTCAGATTTTTTTATATAGCCACCTCTAGTGGTTAGACCACCTGTCTCAGACCCAGAGGTCCCGCGTTCGATTCCCAGTGGGGGCTAAATTTCCTGCTCGGTTTGGTTGGTGGTTGGGCTTGTTCTAAGTCCACCTGGCTAGCTACCACCATCTTATCTAAGTCTGTCGCCATAACAACAATGTTAACAGCATTGTTGTGTTTCGGCAGTTAGAGGTAAGATAGCCAGTTCCTTTGTGGTTGAAGATTCCGGATGAAGCTCGCTTCCACCTTCGGCCTGATCATGACTTATCATCAGGTGAGATGCAGACCAAGAAATTCAAGGTTGAGGATAAAAAAGTTAAAAAAATTGTCTCTCATTTGACCACCATGATTGTGACCTGATGGTAAGCCATGTCTGTCATTGTCCAAACAATATTACGAAGATATCGTTCCATCAGTTAATGGGATACGGTCATCGTAAACAGTAAAGTCTTTTTCGGGTGACCACTGAAAATCAGCTCTATGCTGTGGGTCCCTATAGCACAGCATCATGCTGAGTAGAAGCCTTTTTGTCACAGTCATGACGTGCCAGCGTATATTTCTGTTTTATGCTCGTGATTATATTTAAATCTATTGTTTTATTTTATTTTATTGTGCTCTTCTTTTATGCACGTGTTTCTGTGACAAATAAACTTAGTTTTTTTTCTTTTTAAAGATTGTGAAATATTGTAGGAAGAATCACTCACCATGTCAGGATAATTTCCAACTCCAGAATCCAGTACATTTTCATTATTTAACAAATGACTATAAGGAATGATGATCAACTGAGTGTAAGAATGGAAGGCAATGTAAAAGATGATTTCTCCCTGCTGATCGAGGGCCTGCACGTATTGGGCGATGGCTCTTGATTCGGGCTCGGAAAAAGCTATAGGACCAGCGTATGTGTTGACGCATGAGTCGTTAGATGCTCCTACGGCTGAAAATGATAAATAATTAAATGTCAGTAGTGCTGCTTTCCTTAATTTAGATTTACCGAGCCATTTATGTAAACTAACAATATCGACGGTTGAAAGGCTAATTGATCTAAGCGACATTTTTTAAAACTTGCAAGAGGATGGATTGGTTGTTATTTTTTTAGTCATAATAAGATCTTATTATGATTGATTGATTTAAGTAAATAAAAGTCTATCAGATAGTTGTTTTTTATGAATTTTTATTAAAAAAAAAATAACTATGATCCGTCCACGAGGACGGATCATAAAACTTGCAGGAGCAAGTTTTACAGAATGTCGCTTAGATCAATTAGCCTTTCAACCGTCGATATAAAATAAAATATTTGATTTTTTATATGTTTGTTTGTTACGCTTTCACGGTAAAACGGCTAAACGGATTTGGATGAAATTTGGCACATCGGTAGACCATGACCTGGATTAGGACATATAATACTTTTCATCCCGATATTCTTACGAGATCGAGACTTATGCGGGTGAAACCGCGGGGCGCAGCTAGTAGGTAAAACTTTTAAAGATATTAAAAGATAGTTTGTTTAAATTCTTATTACTATTTCAATAAATATTTTATCTAAATAGATAGTGATAATTGGCCATTGTACTGTGTTAATTAGATTAAATTCTGGGTGAGAAACTGGTGATCCGTCACACTGCACATAGGTTAACCTAGGACGCCAGTCTGTAAGGATCATTATTTTACGCATTTTTATTAAAACGCTATAATTCTTGTCTCTATATGTTTATAACTATGTAAATCTTTTATTTTAAATGGTATAGGTTATTTTACAATTCCTTGTTTGCTTTCGTACCGAGACGAAATAGCTTTTTAAGGCCCGCTTACAGCACATCGCTCGCTAATTTCAACGCAACTTTGGGCGTAAATAAGTAATAAAAAGAAATGTAAAATCTCCAAAACAAAGTCGGCATCAACAAAGCTCAATTATCGAAGAGTTCAATAAATTTAATATGTAATTGATTTATGCTATGATTTTTCATAAAACTCGATTTTCCAAAGGACCTTTCGCAATTTTTTACGCGCTTGTTTTACTAAATAGTTCGGAATAGTGTTTGTGTGCGTGCGAACTAGACCTTGTGTGTGTAGACTAGCGTCTAACTGTTCATCACTGATGCTATCTCTGTCGGACACGATGCCAGGTGACACAGCGTGCTTTTTGTCGAAGCCCATCAGTGAATTCGAACTCGCGACTAGTTCAACCTTAAAGGAAATTCCTAATCCATTGCTTCAAGATTTAAAAAAAGTTTTTACAAAAAAAAACAACCGACCTCCAAAAAAAAACATTAAAAAGTGAAAAATAACTTTAATTTCGGAAGTCGGTGTCTTGGGTTTTGTATTTTCGTTTTTTGCCACCGACTTCCGAAATTAAAGTTATTTTTCACTTTTTAATGTTTTTTTTTGGAGGTCGGTTGTTTTTTTTTGTAAAAAGTTTTTATTTTTCACTTTTTAGTTGTGGTACCTACCCCACACACATTCGAATACCACTACCTGCTACCAGTGACAGAAACTTATCAGATCATCTACATAATAAGTGGGGAAAAAATACGTATTTTGTAGCTAACTCAAAAACTATCCAAGCAAAATTAATAAAATTTATATGGGACCAATCCGAGACCACACCCTTTCAAACAAAAAAAGAATTTTCAAAATCGGTCCACAATTGACGGAGAAATCGGTGGACATACATAAAAAAAAAAAAAAACATATAACCTCCTTTTTGGAAGTCGGTTAAAAAATTCGCCTGCTCACAACGTAAATAAAGTAATGAACGTGACTGAACTGTCAAAATGAAAGGCAGTGCGATCAATTGCCATTTTAAGTTTTACGCAGGTACTTCGAAGGTCTATTTTTGCATGGCAGTTTTCTTCAAAAATCGTAAAGCAATTACGCGGTTGACTAAACGTTTATATATCACTACTCGTAGACGCTATAGTAATACTATTTTATTATAGTATACTTACTCATCCACTGAAAATCGAAGTTCCTATTGAGATCCACGCCATGGCTCATATCATTGTCTGTTCCAGCTGGACAAGTCTTTACACTTTCAGGACTGCGATTTTTTCTCCACATACGATTCTGTAAAAATAAATGATTTGATGAATCGATCATATATTGCACCTATGAAACATTCATCATCATCTGCCTAGCCTTTTCCCAACTGTATTGGGGTCGGCTCCCAGTCTAACCGGATGCAGCTGAATACCAGTATTTTACATGGAGCGACTGCCTACCTGACATCCACAACCCAGTTACTAGGTAACACGATACCCCTTGGTAATACTGGTTGTCAGACTTTTGGGCTTCTAGCTTCTAACTACGCGTAACGACTGTCAAAGATTTACAAATAACCTTTCCAAGGCACGGAGGGGTCTGAAATGTAAAGATGGTCACCCATCCACGGACCTACCGCGGCAAGCGTAGCTTAACCTGATCAATCGACCTGTGTGGCTGTTATTACTTAGCCACAAGTTCCTCAACCTCGAGTGACCACCGAAAATCAGCGCTGTGCTGTGGGCATTCTTGTCACAGTCATGACATGCAGCTGCCGACTATTTTTGTTTTATGCTTGTGATTTCTTATGTAATTTATTTTGTTGTTTTCTGATTACTCTTGTCTTTTTGTATGCACGTGTTTCTGTGACAAACAAACCTATTTTTCTTTATTTCTTTCTTTCTTACGAAACAACCTTGTGTATTTATACACAGTGTCCTTCACTGAATTGTATCGCGTTTAGTTTCAATTTTCTAAACAAGTCATGGTACTTCAATTTCCTTATCAACTTCATTAAAAGACCAAATATTTGAATCTATATAGTTATTATTATATACAATAATACCAACTACAATCTGTATAAATTTCAAACACATTCCTTCACCACTTTCTGTTTTAAGGACGGTCAGATCGGTCACCGATGTTCGCTCGTTAGTATTAGATAACTATTTCGCTTATACACTCATTGTAGTTTCTTTATTGTAAAATTCTAATGAAGAACTTCATCATCATCATTCAGCCGAAAGACGTCCACTGCTGGACATAGACCGCCCCCAAGCACCGCCACTTCGACTGGTTCTGTGCTTCCCGCAGAACAGATGGCCGATGGGACCGAAAGGTTCTGGAGGAGCGACCGCGTATCGAAAGACGTAGCATTGGAAACTTAATTTGTTTTTAATAAGTTTGATGTTTTTGGTGCACGGTATAGCTCCAATGAGTTTTATTGCATCAACTTAAATGTACGTATAAATTGATGTGTACTACGAAATGAATGAATGAAGACATACATAATAATAATAAACAACTACATACATCATAACCAAACATACTTACATGACTAAACGTATAAGCATAACCATCTGGGTTGACCACAGGAAAGATATGCCATTCAAAATTTTCTGCCAAAGCTCTGATTTCAGTGTTATTACTGGTCAAGAACTCTTTTATAATCCAAGTGACAGTCGCTGCAGAAATCCACTCACGAGCATGGAGGGTACCTTCTAATATTCCATACAAAGGATTTGGTCTCCCTGGGTGATGATTGATAATGATTCCTTTGATATCTCTGTCTTCAACTGATTTACCCATAACAACAGTTCTGGCTACTAAAGGATGGTTTTCTTCTAGTTCATCAAGCCAGTTGTAGATGGCTTCAAGATTATGGTATTCGGACCAGGAGTACGAGAGATAGGATTGGGAAGATCTTATGATGACCGGTTTTAGTTGGTCGTCGATTGCTCTGAAAACAAAAGGAAATACTGCCTTAGCTAGATTGATTTCAGAATATGATTTACATGAAGCAAGTTTTCTGGCTGTAGCATACAATAAAATTGATGCAACAAATGACTTGCATCGTAAAGTTTTTTTTTTCTAAGCCCTGTTTAGACGGTGGATTTTTTATTGTTGTTTCAACAAATGATATGCTAATGGCAATTAAATCACATCATGTAAATCTGGCTTTTTTGTGATTGGCCAAACGCACGTAGAGCAGTGGTGGCTCAGTGGTAACGGCCCCGACTTACGAATTGTAGGTCCTAGGTTCGAACCAAAGCAGGCGTTTTACTTTGTGTAAATATTTTCATCACCACTGCTCTCAAAACAGTGAAGGAAAACATCGTGAGGAAACAGGCATGACCTAGAACCAAAAATTCGAAGACATGTGATGTCTATCAACCTGTACTGGGTCCGCGTGGTGATTACAGTCCACTCCCTCTCGAAGAGAGGAGTGTTCTGTCCCAGCAGTGGGAACATTATAGGCTGATTATGCAACCGCACGTCATTATACTTGGACTACGAAAACAGTCCTTACTACTACGACATAAAAGCTCTTTCTCAATGTAATATTATTACCATTGAAATGCAACGATTGACTTTACGTTATAAGAACATCAACTCGAGCTATTCAATATTCTTTGTATGAAACTCCCTACTGCAACGCACACTAATCGGAATCGTAACGTAATCGCCTCGCCTCGGGACAAGCTCACGAACCGCAGCGATGTGGTGACGATCCCTTTCCGAGTTGATATGTGTGCAGTGACCTATAGGAGTAACACTGCTCCTGTAATAATAGTACGATAATATAATAATAATATACTCTATAACCTTTCAACTGTCATTAACGAGACACAATAGAATTTTAATTGTTATCCACCTTAATGAGGCGTCGTAACAGATGATGGGATAAGGATACTAGGATTTATGAAGTAGTCTACTTACAGCACCCGTCCGAATAGCACCTGCACGAAGAGCACCTAGCCTAGTCCACGAAGAGCAGGAGGTAAGATTAATAATGCCACACGGTCACATCAGATAAGGGGACAAAGAGACGAAGCGAGGAGGGGCGTTGCAATGAGACGACGGAGCGACAACGGAGCGCAGCGCAGTATTTTTATTATATCGAAGGTGGCAATACCTACACCGACGTCGGGATAAGCTGCGTTGCGTTGCGATATCGCAACGCTCATGTGGTGCTCACCGCGCTGCGGCGACGCAACACATTGGCAAAACCTGTGTAGCGTCGCTCTAAGGGTGTTTTACATAAATAATTGTTACTTTGTCGAATTCTTTTGTATAAAAATTAAATGGAAAATAAAATCATAATGCCAGTTGATTCTTTGACATCGTTTCTTTAATATAATACCCTAGCTAGAGTTATGGGAAATCAAAATGAAATCGTTGAATAGATATCAAAAACAAAAGCTTAGTTGGATACTACCATTTTAGTTTAGATCTTATTAATTTATTATGCTGTAGTCGTCCATTCTTATTATTCATCATATTTTTTATTTTATTTTATAGTCGTCCATTTTTACTTACTTTTGTATGTCATTGATTATAATTGTTGATTCAATCTTCTCAGTTTCCAAGTATCGAACGAACTCTTGACGTTTTTCTGGTGATACCATGACTTTGGCTTCTTGTTTAGCATTAAAACTTTCATCCCAGAATTCCCCAAGATTCCTCCTTTGTAATTCTTCTAATATTTTCACTTCACTGTCATTTATAGGCACTATTTTATATAATGTGTAACCATCGTAACTTTTTTTAACAGCGGCACTAACAATAGTTAATATTGTAAAAATAAATATAACATTTTTAGAATTCATTTTGGATTTAATGCTGACATCAAGAGCGCTTGCCACAAATTGGATGATAATTTTAATTTATAATAGCATTGATTATTACCAAATTATCTGATAAAATTTTGATTATCTTTAAAAAAAATGTAATTTAGTGACTGGCAGAAATTGTAATCATACAGTCTCAAATTTTATTCATTATTATCATTCAGTCTATTTGAAATGAAAAAATGTGCCTATGTACAATAAGGTACACTGATGAGCAATATAAAAAAGCTACTTGCAAAGTGCCAAAAAAATCGAAATATCTCCTTAATCACACAACTTAGCTATATGGCATAAAAAAATATATGAAAACAGTTTTATAGGTGTTTTTATGCACTATTAATTGCACTAAAATGTTTTTTTTACTTCAAGAAGCTATCTTGCGTGGTTTTGGAAATATTTCATTATAAGTTGGTGGCTTTTTATATTGCTCGTCAGTGTATTTAAAACTACTGAAACGTTAACGGTTTTTGCATTAAATACAATTTTTCATGCAGTAGAATCATTAAGTATCTAGTCTCAGCTCAAACTTTATATTCTAGCGATTATTATTATAGATCCCATCAAGTCCAACATAATAAGTTGAAATCGATCTCAGTTTCACTAAACATGGCTTACACAGTTTTGAGTTAGAACCAGCAATAAACTTTAATAGAAGCTGAAAATAAAAACTCCTAAGAAAAGAAAAATGACCATTCAGCAACAAAAACGGGTACTATTCATAAAGGAATTTCAAATTTAATTTTATAAACTATGAAATCGTATAAACAAAATAAAATACAAGATTGTTCGACAACAGTCCGGACTAAGTTTCGCAAAGTTATATTTTCTTTTACTTCAATCCTTATTACATTGTGTTAAGGATCGGTTTTGATTGGCTTAGATTGCAGTATTGTTGGGCCCGGTTCTCCTTTACTTGGTGTAACTGTCTTCCCGTACAATTGCTTGTGGTACATCTGTAGTTGTTTGTAGGAACTTATGCACAATGAGAATTACTCTGGCATATTTATTTGTTTGTTTATTTTATATTTCAGGAGTAAAGTTATGGCTTTGAGGTTTGTGGAACGGAAAAATAGTGAGATTTTCAGTGGAATGTCGTCCAAAGAAAGTTTTCGGTTAACTTGGGAAAATCATTTATTTTTAGAAATAATAATCAGGTATTTAATTTGGTAATTTGAGAGTGTTTTTTTTTATTTGTTTGCATACTGGTGATCGTCGATTAAATAAAATAATAAAAAAACAGTGGCACTCCGGGAGTGCCGACAGAAGTGAAAACTTGAACAATTTTACAGTGCAGTAAATACTTTTAATGAGGTGTCGTTAACGGTCACGGTAACAGTGTCGCGAGGTCAATTGTTTTTTCCCATCTCAAAAATGCCCAACGGGCTTTTTTTTTTTGGGTGTGAAATTATCAAATAACTTCTCCCGCTCTGGGTGGAGCGGGAGGGCGTGTCAGACTCTTACTGACTAAAACCTACCCGTGTTCCTTCAGTTGCCATGTTGCCGGGGGGCCACGATTTCCCTTTCGGCCCGTATTTACAGCCCCGGCAGGCATTGACCCTAGCGGACCCCGTCAGCCCAACGCCCTTAAAGAAGTTTTCACTTCAAAAAAACTAAGTATATTTGGACGTGAATCATTCCATTTAAATGCAGATCAAAATGAAATAGTTCAGTGGACAAAATATCAAAAAATCTCTAAGTGGTTTGTTTTTAAAACAGTCGTAGAACTTACAACAAAGTGGACTGGCTATCTTTGAAAGTCTAAACCAAAAAAAAAAAACAAAACACTGTTACAGAATCCCAATTTCCATTGTATAAAGCGCCTTACGCACTTGCCAGAGCTCGCTCCCTGGGTGGGTCACAGCGGCACAATTATATTTATCGCCGCGTACCGCCGTGTCGTCGTTCCACGCATAAATCAGCGCACGTACGATGTCGATGTGACGTGTCGTCGATCGCGAATCGCAGCGACTAACTTGCAATGGGAACGGTCTTTTACATTTGCTATTTAGCTTTTGTAATATCGTATATTACTCATATGTCATTTCGTTTATTGCTTGTTTGAAAGGTACCTCGTTATTAATAACATTTCTAAAGTTAACTTGGTTGATATTATGTTCATTATGTCTAAAAATAATGATTGACTTCTTTGATTTTCGTATTAGGAATTTTCTTTTTGTAGTGCAAAAATTTTTTCTCCCTACGCTACAGATTTCCAATGATTCTGGATTCTGGATTATCAATATGACGTATGCCTTTTCGTGATCAAACTTTGTGTCCAGACAAACTGAAAATTTGGTACCGAAACCGGTATGATCAATACGGGTATTTATTAGGTTACAAAATTTTTTTTTTTACAGTTTGTTTTAAAGGTTACCTTATGCTAAATAAAACCAGAATTATTACTGGTTACAGATATAAATATTACTTCTATTTTACACGTGCCATTGGAATTTGTTAAAGGGCGCGCATCGTATGTCTGTGTGTAACCGGTATTAAAACGGTAACCTAAATAGGGTAACATGTTTCTTTTTCTTGGTTACCCAGATAGCGGTAACCTTAGTCGTAGAAGTAACCTAAATTATTCGATACCTGTACCGTAATTTATAAAGGTTTACGGTCCCTTCTGAAAATTATGAAGTCACTCGCGTTTATTGGCAATTATCCCACGGGAACGTACTTAATACCGGAATAAAAAATATCTTATGTCCTTACCGTGGAGTTTCTTGCCGGCTCTTATCCATAGGAAGCGACCAATTGGAACCGTGCACCTAGCTTCTGATGTTTCATAAGTGCCCTAGTAGGTTTATGTGAAATAAAATATTTTGATTTTGATTTTGACTTAGGTTATGGTCTATCCGTGTGCCAAATTTCATATAAATTCGTTTAGCCGTGAAGATGTGAGAAAGTAACAGACAGACTGACCGACTTACGTTCATATTAATATTCTTCTCCACAAGCCACAAATGCCTTAAATAGACTTCCTACTCAAGTTGGCTGCAGCAAAAGCAAGTTGAGGTTCATGGACGGTTCACATCTCCGGTGGGTTTGCAGCATTTCTCTGCAGACAATGGGGCCCACCTTCCATCTTGTGCCGCATGCCCTGTCACCTGCACACATGAGAATCTAATGGCTGCGGCAGCAAACGTTATTAGCGTTGCTGCATTTTAAGGTAAACATATTTTAAAAATCGGCTAAGTGTGTGTCGAACCACACACAATGAAGGGTTCCGTAGTTGGAATGAATTTATCCCAAAAACGAACTGAACATAGTTATTGAAAAATATGTTCTTCCATACATTCCAACTGCAAATTTAAGTTTGTACGCACAATATTGGGAGATTTACCATGTCATTTTAAGACTTCTTATAGGTTTTTCTGTAGTCTTTAACAATAGAACAATTTTTTTTTTTTCAAATTTTTTGTTTCTGTGGTTTCGGAGATAAGGGGGGAATGGTCAATTTTCATCTAGGTATTTTCTTAAATATCTTTAATAGTATTTATTATTAAATTTAAAAAAAAAATGTAATTGAGACGCTCACAACAAGTCCTTTCATTTGATATGTCACACAGTGTACTGTGTGACATATCAAATCATACCTTGCAAATCGTTCTTTTTTTTTTAATTTTCAATTCACCCTTTGAAAGTGACCCCCATATTCAAAATTCATTTATTTTCGTAACACGTCCGTTTTTGGGTAACAGAAATTGAAATGTGTATCAAATTTCAACTTAACCGTTTTTCGCGGGAAAGTCCGAAAGGGATACCGTGGGTCCGTGGCCCCTGTCAACATACAGGCACATGAAGGAACACGGGTGGGTTTTAGTCAGTAAGAGTCTGACACACCCTCCCGCTTCGCCCAGAGCGGGAGAACTTACACGATAATTGCCCAACCGAAAAAAAAAAACAGTGGCACTCCGGGAGTGCTGACAGAAGTGAAAACTTGAAAAAAAATCGGCACCGTGGTAATCAATGCGTTGATGTCTTCTGATTGGTACTTTTGACCATTAAAAAGACATCAACGCTAGTGTCGTCACAGTGTCGCGAAATCAATGGTTTAGTCCCATCTCAAAAATGCCGGAATACTTTTTTTTTAAGTGAAAACTTCTAAAGGCGCGTTGCCTTTAGAAGTTTTCACTTTAAAAAAAAGTATTCCGGTTTTTTTCCTTTTGAGGTACAGAACCCTAAAAATATTATCTTGTAAGTGTTATTTTGCCATCGACACGCTTAGCAAATATTATTATTAGTTGGCATGAATGTTAAATAGTGCAATAATCAGATTTCCCGCATCAGTAGCCTCTATCACCAAATTGAATCTACAATTACTGTGAATCTAATACCTAACAGAACTCAATGGGTCAGCAAATTGAATTCAAGTAGGCACCTGATTATGATCGGGTTAATTACATGCTGTATTAGGTTTGCTATGATATCCATGTCAGCTTATTCTGCTTGTACCTATAGCAAATTATTGATATGCTTTTTATAATAATAATAATACCAGCCTATTATTGATTTATTAATTATTTATTAAAGAACCTATAAATAAATTCAAAATTGGATTTAAAAAAAAAACTGTGGCACTTCGGAAGTGCTAACAAAAGTGAAAACTTGAAAAAAATCGGCACCGCAGTAATCAACGCGTTGATGTCTTTTACTCCACGGTGTCGGTAACAGGTCGCGAAATCAATGGTTTAGTCCCATCTCAAAAATGTCCAATGCACCTAAAGAAGTTTTCACTTCAAAAATTGGAAAGTTGTTACTGCTAAGTGTAGGTACTTAACATTTAAAGAATAAAGACATTGGCCAGAAGCTGCTTGTAAGCTAAAAGTTAAGTTTAAAACTTAAAAATGTTAATTAGCATTAAAAAAATAAAATGCAACTCAATACAAATTAATGAAGGGAATGAACACAACATAACACACACATAATTCCAATTCAAATACATAATAAAATTATAACATAAATTATGAAATTAAATGATAATTGTCAAGTATTTTTGAAGTGAAAACCTGTTTAGGAGCATTGAGCATTTTTGAGATGAGAAAAAACAATTGAACTCGCGACACTGTTACCAACACCAGCTTTTGACCTTTAAAAAGACATCAACGCGCCTTACATTTTTTTGGGATTAATGACATTCCAAACATTGAGACATGACAACGAAATGATTGACATTTCCCTGTTTTTACCGACTTCAAAAAAGAAAAGTATTTCCTGCACAGTAAAATTATTCAAGTTTTCACATCTGTCGGCACTCCCAGAGTGCCACTGTTTTTTTTATTGTTCTACTGTAGGGCGATGAATGGCCTCTCTGGGAGCCTGCATGGGTATTGATCACCACACTTGCTCAACACGGGACGATTTCAGACTTATATTAACAGAAGTGTTTAGCTGTAGAAAAACTAAAAGCAGTTTATCGAATCATTTTGTGTAAATTTTGATGATAATGTAAAAGTAACATGAAATTAAATTGTTTATTCTGTAAATAGGATATCGGAATCACTTTTACACGTCATATTAAAAAAATAAGCTAGATGAGTTCGGCGTTTCCTATCTGACTACTCTGAGAAGAAAGGCCGAAAAAAAAAACCCAAAAAGGTCGCAGTCTCTTTTAAAGTCCAGACATAATCTTGGTCAGGCCATATGAGGACCATGTAGATCAGTGTCTGAAATGGTCTTTTGAGGAAAGAACCACACAGATTTGAGTGGACCTGCCCAGTCAGTGCAAGCATTTGTCAGTAATCGTGGAGCTCAACTCAGAAAGACATCAACGCGAGAACTTAGAAGCTCAACTTGACGAACAATACCAAAGAAAGGACATTTGGGTAGGCCGCATAAACTGCTCAAACTGCCAGACCATCATTATTTATTTTTATAATGTACTAGCGACGCGCCCCGGCTTCGCACGAGTATAAACCGGGTTATTATACATATAAACCTTCTTCTTCAATCACTCTATCTATTAAAAAAAACCGCATCAAAATCCGTTGCGTAGTTTTAAAGATTTAAGCATACATAGGGATATAGGGACAGAGAAAGCGACTTTGTTTTATACTATGTAGTGATAATACTTAAAAAAGTAATCATGTTATTTTGAATATAATTTTCAACAATATTAATGTGTTAAAAGTATGACCTACATCCTTCTCCAGGTCATGGTCAAATTTCATCCAAATCCGTTTAACCGTTTTAGCGTGAAAGCATAACAAACAAATAAACAAACTCACTTTCGCATTTATAATATTAGTTACGATTCATGAGAATAATAATGTTAAATTAACGTGTGACTTTCATTCTTTGAGCAAAAGGAAATGAGAAATCAAAAAAACATAAGAAAACCCAGCCATTGCGGTCTCTTTCAAAGAACATTCAAACATATAAAGAGACGTATTATATAATTATATTAACATATATCTTAAAATATAATTATATTAATATAGTTAATAAAATTTAGAAATTTTTATGCATGTGTTTTGTAAGTTTTTACACCTAATTTAGCACGGAAGAGCACTGATTTCCAAGATACAGGTTTGACCTAGTTTGGAATTCAGAGTTTATTTAGTTTTAGCCGTCTACTTACTTACATTATTTGTAACCTAGTTCTTAGGAATATAACTGTATTAGGCAATATTTTATTGAGTCCAAATAAACGTTATTATATTATTATTATATTATATAGTTAATTGATTCAGACGTGACCTTGTAGAAATCCATTATAAAATACAATAGACGTTGATACGAGTATATTTAGTAACCAGTTCTGCTTAACTAGTCCTAAAGAGCCATAAAAAACCCTGTAAGAAAACGACACGTGTTTCACCTCTCAACGAGGCATCCTCAGGATGACGATTAACTTGTCGTGAACCCGAACATGGCATGTTGCCACACTGAGCGCTGGACGCAGAGATACCCAGACAGAGACTCTGCATCCAGCATTCAGGTCATTATTCTAAGGTGACCTTAGAATAATGACAGGATGAATATGAACAAGATGGCTATCTTGTTCTAAGCTTTGGAGACCGAACTCTGCTTGAGTAAAAATACGGAGAAAACAAATTTTGCCAGATATGAGACCTAGCTAGATCGATGTTCCGCCCCCGTAAACCTCTATATTGCAACTTTCATCGAAATCTTTAAAGCCGTTTTCGAGTACGTGATACAAAAATTTCTCATTTTATAGTATAGGATGTATCATGTTTTTCGAACCGAAAAAAATATTGAGAATATGTAGATGTCAAATGCTGTAGAAAGGACACTCTTGAAAGCTCACTTTCCCGCATTTCAAAGACTACTTCATAAAGGTTTTCAATCAATATATTAATTCCTTCCTTTGTCTGCTCAACTGAGGGTTGCTTCTTACAAACCTGGATCCCTTCCTACTCTATTTCTATCTAAACCAACATAAAATACAATAATTTTCAATAGCTCTCCGTCCAACATTTATGATTCTCCCTTAAAGGGCTGGGCAGGAACAAAATAATTTACGATCAGCTCAGTACCGCTTAATCAGTGTTTGGTTCATTGTTAACTCGCTCAGCACGGAATAATGGCGCTATTGTCTCTTAGTATCGCGATAAGTTTGTGGTTTAAGTTATAAACTGCTGTGTAGAACTTAAACCTATAAAAAGAGGAGTTGGATGTCATAAGGAAAACATCAGTGCATTATTATCTGCGCTACGTTTTGGTTACCTATGTAGTACGTAACTGTTATTTATTTTGCAGGTAGACGTTTTAGGTTACGAAATATATTTGAAAGTTCTCAAATTTCACATTCATCATCATCATTATCATCAGCCTATAAATGTTCCCACTGCTGGGATACAGGCCTCCTCTCTGTGAGAGGGAGTGGGCCGTAATCCACCACGCGGGCCCAGTGCGGGTTGGTAGATGTCACATGTCTTCGAATTTTCGGTTCTAGGACATGCCGGTTTCCTCACGATTTTTTCCTTCACCGTTTTGAGAGCAGTGGTGATGAAATAATTTACACAAAGTAAAGCGCCTGTCTGGGTTCGAACCTACGACCTACAACTCGTAAATCGCGGCCGTTACCACTTGGCCACCACTGCTCTAATATCACAATAAAATTATAAAATAAATTTCTTATTAGTTAAGTTTAATATAACAGTGTCCGTTCCCACCGAAGTTAGGTAAAGAAAGACGATGACAATAGTTGGTGACGTGGGAAGCGCGGTGTCGTAATGCGATCGGTCACTTTGTCGGTAAGATATGCTGAGCTTGCAGGTTAGCCTCGTAACAAGGTGTTCATGGTATAAATAAATAAATAAATTTATATTTTATTAGTTTGACAACAAGGATGAACAGTTTTACGGGCTTCTTGACCTTTCGTTGTGTAAAGTGCGGTCAACCTCGACCAACCTCGTTTTCACCTAGAAGGCATTACATTTTGCTTGACAGACCTCCTTCTGCGAAGCAGTAATGCTCGCGAAGGAGGAGGCGGAACGCGTAAGGGAGAGGCAAATTTCGCGCCCTCACGCCCCTAACCGCCGCAGGAGACGCCCTGGGCGTCAGGAATCGCTGGCCGATTTCCAGCCACCGTAGGCGCGGGCTTGCAGATGGTCAGCAATGGGTACTTCGCTGTCCGATAAAGACCAGGCCCGGGTCGACAGCGCGTTGTGTTCCACGTGCGCTTCAAAGAGATGTTAGCAGAACTGACGGGGTCCACTAGGGCTGATACCTGCCAGGGTTGCGGGGAAGTCCGAAAGGGATACCGTGACCTTCAGCAATATGGCGACTGAAGGAACACGGTTGGGATTAAAAGATTCTGACACGCCCTCCCGCTCCACCCAGAGCGGGAGAAGTTATTTGATAATTTCCCAACCAAAAAAAAAGGCTTTACATTTTCCATGATAGAAAAATAGGAAATAGACAGTCTTTAATTTGGGGAATTTATCTTAACAAAACCATTATATCGTATCACAATTATCTTGGTACAAAAAACCGCTAGATCTCGTACACTCTACCATACAAGTTTCTCTATCAGAGCTCCCTGTATCGAACTTGTTCGAGTCGCATACGCTGCTCTCAAATTGATTTTATACTGATAATACAACGACGTCCGATTCGATACTGCCGATATGTATAAGGCTTAATTAATTTGTTGAGAAAATATTAGCATGCTTTCTTTATACTCTTATCAATATTTATTACGGCTTTCGTATTTGGAGCGGAATTTGGTAACGGTAACTCTACAATTTAAAGTTAAATCGATTCCTGGCGTATTTATGATGTCTCGATTTATTGAAAAATCTATCGATTTCTCGAAAATGTGAATACTAGGGGACGCTTTTTTGGAAAGTGTTAAAATAATCTACTTAAACATAATTTCTTTGTCATCGGCCAATGGTATCTTCAAGAGGTAATCAAAGGCCTGGTGCCTTATTGCATTTGTTTAATAGCTACATTAAATATTCAAAGCGAACGGAGTCAAAACCACAGTAATACCTACTTTCCTCATTATAAACGCAAACGCAAAGTTAATTGACAACGAAATAGCTGGCAAAGTACTTCATTTTACATTTCCCCTGAATAGCTTTTGAAAAAGGCATGAAAAGGTCTTCAGAGAGCCAAAACTCTGTAATTACAAACCTGGCCGAAATAATACAGCCAAAAATGATAACATAAAAAATGATAGCCCACAAAATTGAAGGAAAAAGTAATATTATAGAGGAGAAGGTATTTCTATGAGAAAAATACTTTCTTTTCTCCCATTTACATTCATTATATTCTTAATCTTGAGTCCTTTCAAGCTTGACTCGGTCATAGTTTTTATATCCTTTTATAATTAAAAATCCTATCCAGTTGAGCCCGTTGCAAAACACCCCTACTACATATTTGACGTTCCAAAAATATTGTCATGAATGCTCTCACATTCCTTCTTGATGCTGCTTCCGTCACGAGCTTGAGTTATTTTGTCCGGTTGCTATTTCATATTTGCACACTTACAATGGGTATGCCTATCATTTTATCGATTCAACAGTATTCATTGCGTTATTAACGTTTTCGAGTAGACAATTTTTCAAATAAATGAAGCAATGGAATATGAATTTCCTTCAAAATCCTTCAGATTATGATTGTGCTGATCTGTTAAGTGCTGTCTTTTAAAAACAAACATGTTGAGTGCCGATGTTTATCACTTTCAGCATAGTTTGGGGAGTAAGTTCATTGGTCAAACTTGACCATAATTGGACACATGGATGGTCGACTGGTCCACAAATTCATGGTCGCTCAGCGTGCTATGCTTGGAGTTTCTTTGAAGGATAAAAAACCAAAAATGAAATTATTCGGAAAAGAACCACAGTTACCGAAATAGCTTGCATGATAAGCAAGCTGAAATGGTAGTGCTCTGGCTATGTTTGTCAAAGGACCGATGGCAGGAGGAGAAGAGGAGTTCAGGAGTGGAGACCGCATATCGACAAGCATAGCCTTGGACGCCCCCCAGCTAGATGGACCGACGACCTTAAAAAGGTTACAGGGATAGACCGAATACTGAAGGCGAAGGACAGGGTTTTACGGCGTGGCCTGGGAGAGGTCAATGTCTAGTAGTGGACTGCAAAAGGCTGAGTTAATGATTATAATTGCCAAGGGAATTTTCACATAAACCGTAGCAACACGCAAGTAAGTAGAACTCATATTGCCTTCAATACAACCAAACTCGATTGTAAAAGGACCAATAGTAAAGGGCGCAGGTGTGACGTTTTTAAAGATATTACGGACGGCTTGGCTTCATTTTATGACGTCATTGTTAGCCGTAAACGTCATTACGAGCCTCTTGGCTTAAGAAGGCGGAAAATTTAAAGAGAAAGCGAAAAATTTATCGTTTATTTCAGTTTGAGGGTAGATATTTGTGAGGGCAATATTAAGACTTAATTATAAGTTTATTTTTTGTTCTTTATTTTTTTTAATTATTAATAATGTACCCAAGAGAGTACATTACCAGTCGACAGCGGTGCGGAAGAATTTTTCGACGCCGTATTTTAAGTTTGTTAACAGTTTTAGTTAGGTAAGGACATTATATTTTTATTTTATTAATATATGTTACAGCTAAACATATTAAATTGTGACAAAATCCCTCATTTGTACCTGGAAATAAAAAAAAAGATGAAATACGTTTTAAAAATATTTTAATTTATATGACGTAATACGTTCACCTTTTAGTAATTCACCAAAAGGGAAGTACCTCACCATCATCATCATCATTTCAGCCAAAATACGTCCACTGCTGGACATAGGCCTCCCCAAGCACCACCACTTCGACCGGTTCTGTGCTACCCGTATCCAGCGGATTCCTGCGGCCTTCACAAGATCATCGGTCCTATAAGGAAGGTACCTACTTATTCAATATTATATGACAGTCGTTCATAAAATATACAGGAAAAAGTAATTCAAAAACAAGTTCATAACATACACCCAAACACAATTCCTCTGCCGCATCATATTTTGTCTGACAACCCTCAAAACGGGCTGAAACAAAGCCTCGGACGTTTTGTTTCACTCATATCGCTTTGTTCGAGATACCAGTCCATACGATACACGAGAAATAGAGAAAAAAGCCGGCCAAGTGCGTATCGGACCACGCACTATGAAAGGTTCCGTAGTTGGGATGAATTTATCCCAAGAATAAACTTAACATCGTAGTTGAGAAACATGTTCTCCCATACATCGATATACGTCACGGTCAAATCTCCAGCTACAAAATGTAAGTTTGTAATCGCATTATTTTTTGTCTGATCATCATCATCATCATCAGCCTATAATGTTCCCACTGCTGGGACACAGGCCTCCTCTCTGTGAGAGGGGATGTCTGATAAAACTACAAATTAGCAATTTTCGTACATTTTCCTTTACTTGTCCTGTGAGATTTTGCTTCCTGCCAAATTTCATGATTCTGGGTCAACGGGAAGTACCCTGTAGGTTTTGATTTATTTGCGAGTATCAAAATATGTCACATAAATGGACGTATTTTTTATTGCCTTGACTTAGCAGCTTGATTTTTAAGAGCTCCAAGGGAAAATAGATCTACATATTTATTATTAATTTCTACTGGATACCTCCACGATATTAAATTAATCGAATCGGGGGCGTCGGCCACAGGTGCTTCAACCACTGGGGGCCTAAGCCACGGACCCGAGAAAATACGTCTTGACAGTGTGACGGACGGACAATTAAGTGATCCTATAAGGGTTCCGTTTTTACCTTTTGAGTTACGGAACCCTAAAAACACTCGGAATTGACTAACTAGAATTGTGATTCGGGTATGGCAATGTTGTTATATGTTTTGGCAAGCTCTGTATCAGAATTTGTTACGTAGGTAACTAGGTTTTAGTGGAAAGGTGCTTTAAAGTAATGGACACTCGTTTAACATAGAAACTGGGTCCATTTTGCAAGGATAACTGGATTGAGAGTGGCGAGTTTAAAAGGCGTGCTACAGGACAGGCCTAATATCCAGCAGTAGGTACTTAGATTAAAGGGTAATCAATCAATCAATCAATCAATCATCATTTATTCATAAGTTCACATATAAATTACATAAAAGTTACATCATAACAAAGTTACATATTAATAGTAGAAATATAGAAAAAATTAAACTATGCCTAAAATAAATCTAGTGTATAACTTATATAATATTGATTAAAGGCCCAATGAATACAATAGCGACCTGCCTGATGTAGGTTTATTCAAACCTGTGTTTCAGGCCATCACTTAACAACGCTGAGTGATTCAGTGGACTATTATGTTAACATTTAATAAACTCATTGCATAACTTCTAGCAATTTTTCTGTGTCTGAGTAATTAAATGTCAGTAGGTATGCACTCAACATTTCACTACACTTTTTATAATTTACACTATAAATCAACAACAATCAACATCGATTTTAACCGACTTCCAAAAAGGAGGAGGTTATAATTATGTTCAGAGCGTATGTTTGTTTTTTATGTATGTCCTCCGATTTCTCCGTCAATTGTGGACCGATTTTCTTTCTTTGTTTTAAAGGGTATGCTTTCGAGGTAGTCCCATATAAATTTTATTAACTTTGCTTGGATAGTTTTTGAGTTAACTTCAATAAAACGTATTTTTCCCACTTAGTATGTGGATGATATGATAAGTTCCTGTCACTATTACTGTGATATTCGAATTTGTGTGGGTTAAGTACCACAACTATAAAGTGAAAAATAAAATTTATTACAAAAAAAAAAAAAACAACTGACTTCCAAAAAAAAAAACACTAAGAAGTGAAAAATAACTTTAATTTCGGAAGGCGGTGTCTTAGGTTTGAAATTTAGTTTTTTGTCAACGACTTCCAAAATTATGTTCTTGTTATTCTAGAAGGATTGACCAAGGTTTGTTTCAAATGCTCAGACCTTTTAGGAGAATTATTGGAAGGGTTCCTCTCGTCACCGACTACTGATAATAACTTCATTGTGTAAAAGAATATCAAATTTTTAAATGATGAAAACTCAAGACTTCGCCATTTCGGGAAGTTTTACTTTCCATGCAGAAATAACGGCACTGACTGAGCGGGCTAAACTCTGCAGCGGGATGATTTTGATAGTAATATTTTGCAGCTATATTCGACAGAAAAGTGTGCTAAGAACATAAAATAATTTTGTAGATCATAATATTCTCTAAACATCAAAATAACAAGTACATAGTGCCGCCAACATATCAATTTCAAAACATATCGATAAAATCAGTTTTGAAAAAAGGAACAAGCCATTCGAACGAAGTGCACAGAGCGGCAACAAACAATAGGACGGACGCGCGTGATTTACGCTCTACACGGATATTGTTGAAATTCGCATCGATACAGCTTTTGTTTCGCCGTCTGCCTTCTTATCGCCTCTTAGGGATGGGACTGTCGATATTTTTACTGTGTTTATACTTTCACTTTGATTTATTGGTGTGCTGTACTTTTTTGGTGAATATTGTTTTTTATTGAAGTGGAGCTCTGCTAAAAGTTTAATATCGATGTTAAATGAATATTTTTATTGTAATCTACTAGACGTTGAATTTATAATAATAATCAAGAAGTTAAAAAAGGCCACTGAGTAGGTATGGAATTTTATTATATATGTAATCAATAATTAGTTATCAATAAACGCCCATACAACTTATTATTGTTCAAAACCTGATTCAAATGAATGAATGACCTAAATGTGGGTGTACCTACTACAGGTACACCTCTGCCCAATCCTTTGGGGAAACAAGGCGTGATATGAAACCTGATTCAAGTATTACGACAGAATAAAAAAAATGTGACAAACTTTTTTAATGGTGACCAACATTTAAATTATTTACCTACCTACTTTACATCATTGCATAGAATTCTTATAGTGTTAAATATCGATAGTTTCAAACTTCGATAATCCAGAATATCGATGACTAACATCCCTAAATAGGACAGTGTGCCCGCATGGTGCATCGCTATAACAAAATATTAAACGCATTCCTATGCGGCATGATACAATGTTTTAGTTCACATACGTTATCTAGTTAAGATCTATGTTCAAAGCATGGGAGAAAATGTTCTATTGACTTTAGCGCATGTAAGCCATAGAAATGCATCGGTTGTATAGATACTTCTAATACTGTCTCTTGTAGTGAACGCATTGAACGATCACGTGATGCATAACCCCGTAGCCTAATATAAGCGCGAGGACAAGAAACCCTTTTAGTTTCGCCATGTCCGTCTGTCTTTCTGTCCGCGGCTTAGCTCAAAGACTCTTAGAATAGAATAGAATAGAATAAAATAATTATTTATTGGCATAGAAAATAGGTACAAAAATGCAGATGTTTTATAATTAGAGATCCTTATACTTTCTACCTTAAATTAGGCATGCAAACATTTAGTACTAGAACGCTGTAATTTGGCGTGGATATACACATTAATTACGCCGACAAATTGGTAATACAAAATCATGAACAAAATATATTTTTAAGGTCCTCCCCTATACGTAAAGTGGGACCGATTTTTTTTTCTCATCTATCCCTTAGTGTGGGGTGTCGTTGGAAAAGTCGTTCAAAAACATTGTGAGTTTGTTTGAGTAAACCATTTTTAGATTCAAGAATCCGTTTTCGAAATATTAAGCTTTAACATAAACGCGCGACAGTCACTTGCGGTTTTAATGCAGGTTTCGGCAAACCTAAACGCGATGGCCGCGCTCGGATAAAAAAAAAAATTGTGATAAATGACCGCGACGATCGCGTATTCATGCAACTATCAGATAATAGGACACAACTTCTGTTTTTTTACATATACCTATCTCCCTTAACATATCTATAATTTATTGTGTTATCTGTCTTAACATTCGATTGATTTGGCGTATACCGAAATCGACTGTGAAAATATCAGAGTCAGGCACCGAAAATACTTGATATTGTTTTGCCATGCTAAGTCTGCAATTATGGGCACGCCACAATTGCGGCGATAAGACCCCTCTTTGAGGAGTGGCTTGAGAGACGCCACGGCGTCCTCACCTTCCGCCTGACGCAGGTCCTCACCGGACACAGCTGCTTCGGGAGGTTCCTGTTCAGGATAAGGCGGGAGGAAACACACCCGGGTGTCACCATTGTGTGGATCGGCCTGAGGACACGATGGAGCATACGGTGGAGGTCTGCCCGGCTTGGGCGGAGCAACGCCGTGTCCTCGTAGAGGCGATCGGCGGCGGTGATATCTCGCGTCCGGCCCTGGTTCAGGCCATGGTACGGAGTGAGAGGAAATGGCAGGCCATCACCTCCTTCTGCGAAGCGGTAATGCTTACGAAGGAGGAGGCGGAACGCGTGAGGTAGAGGCAAAATTCGAGCCCTCACGCCCCTAACCGCCGCAATAGGAGGAGACGCCCGGGGCGGGAATTGCGAGCCAATTTCCGGCCACCGTAGGCGCGGGCTTGCGAACGGTGAGCAATCGGTAGCTCGCCGTCCGGTCACGCGCGCCTCAAAGAGATGTCAGCAGAATTGACGGGGTCCGCTAGGGCCAGTACCTGTCGGGGGTTCGAAGAAAACCGATTGGGAAATCGTGGCCCCCGGCAACAGGGCAACCGAAGGAACACGGGTGGGTTTTAGTCAGTAAGAGTCTGACACGCCCTCCCGCTCCACCCAGAGCGGGAGAAGTTATTTGATAATTTCCCACCCAAAAAAAAAAGTCTGCAATTAAATAAATGTGCAACTCCAAAAAGTTTTATATTATGATATACTTTTAAATGAGTTAGTTATGTCAGTTTCGGGGTAGTAAGTAGATCTAATGATTTTAATATTTTGCGTTTTGATTTTTGCATAATAGATGTGTAATAGACTATGTCGTACCTATGCTCCACCTCCATACAATGACAAAACTGTACCAAATACACACTACTTCGTGCTAAAGTGACTATTCTTTACCAGGAATAGATCAAAATATAAACAAAATAACCTATCAAAAACAAAAAGATAAAGTATCAAATTCTTTTTTCGTAGGACAGGATGGTGTTGCCGTCTATAGATTTTCAAATTCCACCGTTTTTTTACGTATGCAGACTTAGCGTAATCAGACTCTAAAAAGACCATGTTGCCTAGAAATAATGTCAATGAAGACGGTGTCTATATAAAGCATTGTCCCCAAAAAAGATAATATTATTTGTTCATTCAACTTTTTTCACACAATTCCAGTGGCCACACTGAAAACAGCAAAAAAAAAAATCATAAAAATAAAATATGACCTTTCAGTTGCTGCGATAAACTGCCATTTTCGCGGCAAAATAATGAGTTGATAACATGCGCGCATAAATTGAAACTGACTGTTAACGGTCCGTTGCCGAAACTGTTCGTTGTTTGGTTAAAGGTGGTGTTACACGTGCGGTTTAATAAAAAAACTTGGGATCACGTCATAATTACTGATAAATGCGTGCGCTAACTGGACAAGTTCACTCAAATTTATGTGCCTTTTGGCACAGGACTTTCTGCTATTATTTTAATTTTACTTTGTTTTATTGCTTTTTTATTTATATTTTTTATGGGTGTGTTTTATTTTAATTTGTGATTTCCTGTACGAGTCTCAATAAATACTTTTTCTTTTCTTTTTTTTTTCTTAAAATACCCTTTCCGACATCTATGTGGTCCTCACTTGATTTGACCAAAATTCGACTTTAAAAGAGACTGTGACCTCTGAGTTTGTTTCGGCTTTTCTTCTCAGAGTAGTCGGAAAGGAAATACCGACCTCATCTAGTTTGTTTAAATATCATTGTCGTGTAGAAGTGTCTGTACAAACCTACTTACAGATATAAAATCATTTATCATTTAATTTGTTCACTGCACATGGAGGTAGGTATACTTCAAGTTTACTCTACAGCGCATGAACCATTTCTCAGGGAATTAATTAAAAAAACTAAAAATTCGGATACACCGTTCATTTTGTCTGCTTACGTTCGCCCATATAATCTTGTTTATCCTTACCCAAATTCACACGATAATCATCATCTGTTTAGCATTTTCCAACTATGTTTGGGTCAGGTTCCAGTCTAACAGAATGAAGCTGATATTCGCACGATAATAAATTAAAAAAATCAAACAACAGCAAAAATTATGTCATTATATAAACAAACAGCATTTTCGCTAAGGAAACCTAAGTACCTAATAATAATTAAACACAGAAGACTGTTGGTCATAGGCCCCCAATCCTCGTTCAATTATTAATTTCGTTACCTATCACAATATTTTCCCCGTAACACTATTAATAAAGTTCTCATAAAACTTCCTCGCGCGTGTGTAGCAAGCCGATATTATTTGTTTTTAATTTATTATCCGCAATGGTTCCAACTTGTTCACGTTGTTCCCTTATAATTTGATTAATGGAAAAATATTGTAGCAATTATTTTTATTTACTTGTGAGATTGTCTATTTTGTAAATGTAGGTATATTATTTAAACATATCAGGGGCTAGCAAGTGGTTCTGTGTCCGGAAAACCTTGTCTTTCTTGGCCAAAAGAAAAGCACACTTTTTTGATCCTGCGAGCAAAGATTTAAATCGTTAGATTTACACGCACCGTTCTTAGTCGCGTAAAGAGTCCATACTGAGAAGTGTGAGCTCATACAATAATAACGGCGTTTTCATGACTATGAAGTCAAGTCACGACGACATTATGTGTGCGAATCTTGTGATTTAAATCTTTACCTTCGAGTCGAAAAAAGTAAATAATATTAGAAGGAACAGAAACTCAATGTAGACTGTGTGTCTACTCTGGTATAATGAAACTGCGATCTCAAAACTGCAGTACCCAGAATTTGGAAAGAACCTGTCTAGTGTCTACACTAGACAGGTTCTTTAAAAAAGGTACCCACTGTCTACAGTGGGTAGGTACTTTTTTATTTTCCACACGACAAATAACTTGTCATTAAAGTTAGGATTTTGAATCAAAAGCACTAAAGTCTATTTTACGTTAGTGGGCTTTTAATATGGGCATCTCTATAATGGGCGTCTTCCTTTACTTATCAAATCATTTATTGCTCATTTCAGCATCCTTTAGAGTATGTTCCTCCATATTGTATACTACGATTACTGCCAATATAACACTTAAGGGTTACGGTCACTCGTACGGACAGCGGCGCATTAAATTTCCTATCCCTGGGTGTCTCAAGTGAACATACTACTCGGTACAAACATAGAGCAACTGAGGGACAATTCCTGTATTTTATTTTAAAGGATGTTTGGATTCTAATTTCAGTCCCAATCTGTAAAATAATATATCGAATTTACCTACATTTTTGACAAGTTTTTGACATTGAATGTCGCTGAGATCAAAATGCGACGAGATTTAGAACGTAATTGGTCTTTTTGCTATTTATTGTGAACTGTAATATTGATAGAGTGAGAGTTTAAAATGTGGCTTATAGAAGACTCAATCTACTGCCTTTTTTTTGCTATCCTGTTAAAATGATGACCTCATTTCTTGGTATAATCCCTGAGTTGTCTTTCGCATCGAAAGTCGAGGTACCTAATATAATATTTTTTTGAAGTGTAATCTTCTTAGGCGCACTTTGCGCTCTTTATAAACAGTGAATAAAGACAGTGAGTGAGTCGGTCACGCTCGGATTGGTGATGCTGAATCGGGAATACTCGGCTCCTGTCGGTCAGTGACGCTGAACTGCATATACTCGGCTCCAGTTGAAAGTTTTCACTTCTATCGTGCGGTCATAATCCAACTCCCCCTTTTTTGATAGGATACGCTAAGACGCTTAATATGAGTTTAGAGATACCATAGCTTTCCCTCACTGGAAAGTCCATAATTGAGCAATTTTTCTCAATTCTTTCCTAGTCATTAACCCAATAATTACTTATACAATTTATAAAATACAATAGACGTGGATATATTTAGTAACCTGTTCCGCTTAACTATTTGAAATAGCCACAAAAGAAATCGACACGTGTTTACCTCTCAACGAGGCATCCTCAGGATGACGATTGACTTGTCACGATCCCAAACACGGCGTGTTGCCACACCGCGCGCTGAACGCAGATACACATGACATATCCACGCTGATATATCCACGTCTATTGTATTTTATAAAGGATTTCCGCAAGGTCACGCCTGAATCAATTAACAGACATATTAACTTATACACAAAAAAAGTTATGAATGTAAAAAAACAATAACCAGTTGGATAAAGACACTTACATATGATGAAACGGAGGCACTTTTAGATCACATTAAGTAGCAGATACACTCACACATACACTTACACTCTAACATACACTCTCTCATTCACTCTCACAGACACTCTCACATACAGACACACAACGCACAAGTATTCACACTCGAATCACACACTCACTAACATACTTGTTTTTATTTGATATTTTAAGTACCTACGGATTTGTTTTAATAGATTAAGATTATGCTGTACTATGGAAGAGCGGAGTCTCCTAACACAGGCATTGTTTGCTTAAAAGGAGACTCCAAACACGAAACCCTTTTTTGTATACTGAAGCATAAATAAAAACATTTTAATTAATTTTTAACTATCATACAATTTATGGATATACGGTACCATTATTCATTTAATTTTTTATTAATTTTCAGATTTTATACATTTTGTTTATTTCGCGATAATAACCGCGGTGCGATCGTATGCTACTATAATTCAGTTCTGAGTTCTTCCACTTTCATACCCCACAACACCCACTATTGTCAGCCCCCTGTAGTCAACAGGAAAGCCTACCAGACAACGGTAATTTAATTTTGTACTAGCTTAATAGTGATGCACTTAGCGCGGGTAAAGAATTTTTATATGGAACTCATGTCGATCACAATACGTGTCTGTTTCTACCCTAGGGCGTTAAAGACATTTCTTTAATTTTTATAGGAAAATAGAAAGCTTTTCAAACAGAATAAAGAAAAAGCTGAAAATGCATGAATACAAATGTATGTACCTTTTTAACCGATAACCAAAAGGAGGAGGTTCTCAATTCGACTGTATGTTTTTTTTTTGTATGTTTGTTACGTGATTACTCCGCCAATTATGAATTTATTTTGATGATTATTTTTTTATTTGGTAGGTCATACTTCAGAAGTGGTCTCATATAGATTTTATTAACTTTGCTTGGGCAGTTTTTGAGTTAGCTTCAATAATACGTATTTTTTCCCGCTTAGTATGTAGATGATGTGACAAGTTCCTACCTGCCACTGTTATTTACCAAGCAGGTAGTGGTTTTCGAATTTGTATGGGGTAGGTGACACAACTAAAAAGTGAAAAATAAAAACTTTTTACAAAAAAAACAACTGACTTCCAAAAAAAAACAGTACAAAGTAAAAATAACTTTAATTTCGGAAGTCGGTGGCAAAAAATGAAAATTCAAAACCAAAGACACCGACTTCAGAAATTAAAGTTATTTTTCACTTTGTAGTGTTTTTTTTGGAAGTCGTTTTTTTTTTGTAAAAAGTTTTTGGTTTGATAATTTTTACTTACCAGTTTGATGCATGGCGTTCTCGGTCCGAGCTCCACGTCAGACAATGTGTTATTGAGTTTTTCAAGAGAATTTTCTCTGTAGTGGCCTGAATGTTAGTGTTTAGTTGAAAACCGTTTTTAGTAGTAAACATTAAAAGGTTTTGCAAAGTTAAATACGGAACTACGCTGAAGGTGACTTAGAAAAACAATGCATGCTTCTTTTTCCGTAAAATTAATGAAATCTAATGGCCAAAAAAAATAGAAAAATATCAAAATATTATGTACAAGAAAATAAGGAAAAAAAACCAATCAAGTGCGTGTAAGACCACGCACAATGAAGCAAAACGAATGAAATAAACTTAACATTGTAGTTGAAAAATATGTTGTCCCATACATTGTATAAGTCTTTACGCACAATTGAGAGCCTCAAAATAAGCCCTTTCATTTGATATGTCACACGGTACAGTTTGCAATTGTTTTTTTATTTTTATTTGTTTGCCCCCAAAAGTGACCCCCATATTCAAAATTCATTTATTTACGTTACACGTCCGTATTTGGGTCACAGAAATACATATGTGTACCAAATTTCAACTTAATCGATCTATTAGGATCGGAGCAAATTGTCTGTGACGGACGGACAGACAGACACACGAGTGATCCTATAAGGGTTCCATTTTTTTGCTTTTGAGGTACAGAACCCTAATAAACTAAAAAAATAAAGGAAAGAGCTCATTAGGCATCAAAAAATTCGTCAGCATCGCTGTCAATGGGAAAAGTGCCCAAAAAGCTGGCACCGTTGCCATGTTGAATGGCAATGCTAATTCTTTGACCTAAAAATTGGCCATTTCTTTTTGCATAATGTATTAAACATTTTGTTAAGTATACACAACTTTATAGTGAAAGGATATTCTTATTCAAAGTCAAAGTCAAATAATTTATTTCAATTAGGCACAAAAAGGCACTTTTGAACGTCAAAATTTACAAAAAATAGAATTGATTCTAATCGCCCCATCCAAAAGGTAGTTTTCGTATGGAGAAGAATGGGTAAGAAACTCCACCGTTACTCTTTTTAAAATGTTTTACAAGATTTTGTATACATTAATTATATAATTATATGTGAAGACGATGCACCTGGAATAAGATTACTATACCACAATAGGTAAAAATAATTAAAAATGAAGCAATGACAGAAAAAATAATTATGTAGCTAATGGATACACCTATACGATATTCCTAAAAAATTACAAGTGATACTAATAAGTCAGTGTGTGAGTTCAAGTAATCACATAATGTAAAATAAATGTTATAATAATTAATTACACAATTAAATTGGCAACCAGTTTGATTTTGTCTAGACTCTAAATTGTCCTATGGAGCTAGACCAGCATGCTTCCAAGCATTCTTATCTAGGATATAATCGTCTAATTTGTAATATGCTTGTTTACAAAGAGTACTTTTAATATGAGTTTTAAATTTTCTTTCAGTTAACTGTAATTCTATTTTGTACTCAACACCACATGCTACAAGAGCTTTCTATTTATAATAAAAGGCCTGAAAGTAACTTACTGAGTGTTGGAAATGAAACAGGTACAGGTAGCCGTCACTTTGTACATTTCAATACAATTGTTACTGGAATGAACGTGTAACCAGCATAGAAAATAGAGCCTTCATTAAAACTTATTGTTATTATGTGTGTAAGTATGATGTGTCAATAACGGCGACGACTTCACCATAAAGTAATGGAAAAATGCCTTAAATATGGCAGGCGATTACAGATAATGGATGAATCTTGACACCGTATTGATAATAATAATTATTGACCCTGTTCTCGACACCGGTGGGCTACAATATTTTATATTTTTAAATGGTTTTGACATGATAACGTCTTATAAATCGATGAACGCCGGCTGCACGCACGAAAAAGTGTCACGTTCCGCTTGAGCCGAGCGTGCAAGCCAGAGCGCGGAACAAGCTATAGAAAGGCACGATCGGCCTAAACGTTCGGCTTGTGACGTTATCACGTAAAATTATCGTCCGTAAACCGACTTTACAGACATCCAATTTATTAAAAATATTTTTAAAAAATATTTAAAAATTTAAATTATGTGTATAAATAAATGAAATGATAATTAGGTACCTAGTAAAAGAACATTCAATTATGAATCCAGAATCACTATAATTATCATTTTCAAACGTCATTTTTTTTTATTTTATATTACCGAACTCGCTCTTGTTATACATAGTAGACGAGTATTTGAAATATTATGATTGGGTGTATCAAAGGATAAGCTACCAAGTAGGTAACAAAATACGAAAACGAAGAAAAACCGTAATAAATTGAACCTGAAAGATTTCTAACTTGGCTGACTTTTGAATATAATCTTGAACAAAAAAACACTGACTAATCTAGGGGCCTAGACAAAGTGATATCTATCAGCGAAAACGATGATGGATAAATCAAAAATGTATTGGATATGCAAAAAATATATGACACACGCATAAATGACATATGAAACAAAGTTTATAAAACTACTTTGGAGTATACTGAAAATCTAGAGCGAATCAGGTCGAGCAAAAATTTTCTCTTTGATTTTCCGCAAAATAATCACTTTTGGGGGATGTTTAGACTTACCTATAGGATTTTTAGCATATTTTTATAGTTGAAGATTTATATTATATTTTTTTTTTAATGTTTAGGGGCAGGAGGAACAGGGTGTAAAGTTCATTCATCCACCATAGAAAAGGGAGGATCCTCCGACCAGACGTGTTGTGTCTGGCGGGCAACTGCCCATAGGTTTGTAGTTGAATTCTTGTATGTATGTCGATCGCTCGGTAAACTCTAACTGAGCGATGCAGGATTTGTGTGACGTCATGATGATGCGTAGTTCGTATGTGGCGGTGTAACCGCTACAAATGCAACACGGATGGTGAAAAAAAAAAGTTAAGAGAATTTCCCTAAAAATATTAAAAAGCGTCTATCTCCTAAACTATAAACAATTGATTGACACTGGGGTCTTTTAGGAATCCCTTGGAGAGAGACTTCAAATATTTTTCTTTGCACCTCGATTCACAGGTCAACCTGTATAAGCTACCGAAAGCTTATGACAATCCTGTTGAAAAACGATGTAGAAAAACGAAACGCTTTGAAAGCGATTGCCATTTACCTAAGCCCTCATCATCATCATCATGTCAGCTGAAAGACGTCCACTGCTAGATATCAGCCTCCCCCAAGCACAGCCACTTCGACCTAAGCCCTCAGAACCAAAATGAAGGCTGAACTTAACATTGAAATGAAATGAAATTGTTTATTTTGTAAATAGGATATCGGAATCACTTTTACACGTCATACATATTTTTTTTTTAATAAGCTAGATCAGTTCGGCGTTTCCTATCTGACTACTCTAAGAAGAAAGGCCGAAACAAACTCAGAAGTCGCAGTCTCTTTTAAAGTCCAGACATAATCTTGGTCAGGCCATATGAGGACCATGTAGATTAGTGTCTGAAAAGGTCTTTTGAGGAAAGAACCACACAGATTTGAGTGGACCTGTCCAGTCAGTGCAAGCATTCGTCAGTTATCGTGGAGCTCAACTCAGAACTTAAGGAGCTCAACTCGACGAACAATACCAAAGAAAGGACATTTGGGTAGGCCGCATAAACTACTCAAACTGCCAGACCATCACTAAAACTAGCAAAGAAAAAAAAAATATCCACATAGTCCTCACATTCACAATAGTTAAAATAATATAATACTTTACAAAGTAATCATGTCATTTTGAATCTAATTTTTAACAATGTCAATGTGTTTGTAAAACTGGTATATGTTGATTTTACATAATAATTAAAATGTCTAGTTTTATGGTTTATCACAAGGCTTAGCAGAGCGAGCAGTTCAATCCCATTTTGAAATTCGTCGAAAAGCAATCAATCATATTTTACTGAATTTATTTATTGCTCTGACGATAAATAATCCATTTCATTTCAAATACCAACGTAAAATAAATCGGTAAAAAGTCTACAAACGTACCTACAAAGTCGACTGAACTATCACGCCATCTTGAAAACGTATTACTGACCCATTTTCGTTCAAAATTGAGTTCTAAAATTCAAAATGCAACCGTCAACCGGAAATGAATCCGTTGGCGGGAGTCTGTCGTGATACGGATCTGATGGAGCCGAGCGTCCAACATCCGGTCGGTTCCCGCCTTTATGGCTTCCAATTTTGAATCCGTCGCCTGACGGTTAAAACGGTTTTTTTTTTTAAATTACGTGGTCATTGGATTTTTGGAGATCGAATTTATGTTTTTTATAATGGAATTGTTTGAGATTAGAACTTTGTTTTTTTCTTCGTTTGGTTAAATACGTTTCCTAATAATGTTTGAAAAGTTAATAATAATTAACAAGAATTCTTATGCGGGGAAGTAATTAAGTGTCGGACATTGCTCATGATCACCACACTTGTTCTATAGCATTCTAGGTTTTCAGATATGTTCAAAAAAAAATCTTAGACAACACTGAAATCACAAATCATATCGGAACTTGTCAAGTTTTGAATCCGAGTTGTGAACTCAGCCACGACGTTATAGATTCCTGCCCTTTGTGTCTCAAAACGTGAAGCCAAAGTGACCTCTGCGCCGTTTAAGTGGAAAAAAATTGGGTCTAATCACTGTTATGCCAGCGACATGAAGAAGAAGATGATCATTGATTTGATATACACACTTTTTCCGTGTTTGATTAATTTCGCCTTTAATACAATGACAATACAGGTAACTTTTTATTCGTATCTTCGTCGTATCGATAACTCTTCCCTTTAAGATAATGTTATCTGAATGAGACGTATTAACATTGGCACTATATTCTGACTTAAAGTTAATTCCGTTTCCTTGTAAGATAAAGCATCTGCCTCTTTCTTCATCTGTGTTTACTAACGCAGCTGAGGATTTCAAGATTGTGGGCAAAGCAATTTTGAACGAAATAAAATCAATTAGCGTTGGAAGGCCTCCCACAAGATGGTCCGATGACCTTGTGAAGGCCGCAGGAATCCGCTGGATGTGGAAAGCACAGAATCGGGCGAAGTGGAGGTGCTTGGGGGAGGCCTATGTCCAGCAGTGGACGTCTTTCGGCTGAAATGATGATGATAAAAATCAATTGTTACTAAATAGCCCGAGATATTACAGTAGGACATTCTCACCAGCTCAATGGCAAAAAACAAAAATTCAAAACCAAAGACACCGACTTCCGAAATGAAAGTATTTTTTTTAGTTTGTAGTGTTTTTTTTTTTTAAGTCAGTTGTTTTTTTTTTTATAAAAAATTTGTAACAATATCATTTAAACAAGTGTCCATGGAGTTTCTTCCGCGTTCTTTTCCATATGAACCTACTGCGCTTTAGAAGAAGTTTTTTAGCTAGTTTCATCTTTCTGAATAACCGACTCGTTTGACAATTCAAAAGTGCCCATAAATGGTTTAATTTAAATAAATAGTTTGAGTCTAGTGAACTACATAGTTTTGACCAAAAACATCAATATTTTTACATGGATCAATCGCCTTATACTGACGTTTAAAACTCACCTCAGCTGACTGTACTAAATGAATTAATTATAACAACAGGGACTGTCGATTAAACGAGTTCTACATTCAAACGATAAAACATTCCATCCCTTCAAAACTATGTAGTTAACTCAAAGAAATCTCAAAACGTACACACAAACACGACTCGTGGAGATTTAACGCCAACAGTTAGATAGGTATCAGCTGAATCTATTGCCGAGCGAAGAGTATGAACGCGCGACGTAAAGCGATATATGTGTAGACTATATCGAGAGATATTTATGTGTCCGACTGTACTCGCTCATTTGTTTCGAACGTTCAATGCGGAAAAGTGTGGGAATGATTTGACGTATTTTTGTGGTAAATTGTGGAAAATTGGGGAAATTAAACTATGGCGTAACTGTGTAACAGACTCACAATGACAATGCCTTTCATTTTGACAGTTCCACAACATGCATTGCGTAATTTACTTTGTTGAGCAGACGAACTTTCAACGATATGACGCAATGGATTACCGATTTCCTTCGCCATCTTTCGAATTGTGATTGAAAAGTATGTGTTATGTGCGTTTTGTTAGTGGTTTTTTTTTTTTTAAGTGAATATTTCTTTAGACGCGTTGGGCATTTTTGAGATGGGAAAAAACAATTGAACTCGTCACACCGTTACCAATACCTCATTTTTGTAAACGCGATTGTGCTCTTTATTTAGATAAGGTTACGGATCAATGTTCTATGCAAGTATTTTACTTTAAAGGTTTTGTAAACGCGATTGTGCTCTTTATTTATATAAGGTTACGGACCAATGTTCTATACAAGTATTTTTCTTCCACCAAGGCGATCTTGTTCAAGTTTTCACTTCTGTCGGCACTCTCGGAGTGCCACCATTTTTTTTTCTTTTGTTACGCATTAAGGATGCAGTTTCCCCAGTAACTATTCTTTTTTAGACGTGTTTTATTTATTTAAAACTTAATACTAAAATAAAGGCCTTATGCCTTTAAAAATCTTGATTAAAGTGATCTAACTCCAACCAAAATTGTCATATTTTATAGGAAGAAAGATCAAAGGGATGTAGTTTGCACCGTATCGTGCTATTTACTAAAATACCGAATAATTCAGCTCACGAACTCAAACAGATGTAAAAATTACCCTCCAAGCTTTTTAACTCTCATTAAAACTGATCAACTTTCACACTCCGCGTAAGCGCTCGTAAACGCGCGCGTAAACGTAACTGGCACGATTACGGTTTACGTTTCGTTTACGTTTACGGCTGTGCCGGGGACCGTACGTGTCGTAATTTTCATGTTTAATATGAAGAATGTGTTGAAGTTAAGAGTGATTCTACCAAATGAGCAATATTTTTGGGTATCGTAAACAAAACTTGATTGTACTTTTTATGTATTGGAATCTTTATAAATCTTTTTTAGGGTTCCGTACCTCAAAAGGAAAAAACTAAACCCTTATAGGATCACTCGTATGTCTGTCTGTCTGTCACAGCCAATTTGCTCCAAATCTAATGGACCGATTGAGTTGAAATTTAGTACACACATGTATTACTGTGACCCAAATATGGACGGGTAACGTAAATAAATGAATTTTGAATATGGGGGTCACTTTTAGGGGGCAAATAGGAAAATTAAAAAAAAAAGTTTTGCAAACTGTTCCGTATGACGTATTAAATAAAATGGTTTGTTTGCGGGATCTCAATTTTTTTAAAATTATTTTAAAATTATTTGAATTAATTATTTGAAGGAAATTAAATTGTATTTATTATGTTAGTTTTAATTATTTTTTTTTTTAAATTGTATTGTATTTATTATGTTAATTTTTAATTGAATTGTATTTATTATGCTAATTTTATTTTTTTAATTAAATTGTATTTATTATGTTAATTTTTAAATTGAATTGTATTTATTATTTTAATTTTTATTTGAATAGTATTTATTATTCTAATTTTTATTTTTAATTGAATTGTATTTATTATTCTAATTTTTAATTTTGGTAAAATGTATGGATCTATTGTTATCTGAATTAAATGAATTTTATTTTATTTTATTTTTTAAAATAAATACTTTTAAAGATATTTTAAGAAAATTGACCGTCCCTTATCTCCGAAACTACTGAGTCTAAAATTTTGAAAAAAATACAGTTAAAAAACTTATAAAGTTCTTGCTACAACATGGTAAATCTCTCAATATTGTGCATACAAACTTACGTTTGAAATTGAAATGTATGGGAGAAAATGTTTTGCAACTACAATGTTAAGTTTGTTCTTGGGATAAATTCATCACTACGGAATCCTTCATTGTGCGTGGTCTGACACGCTTCATTGTGCTTGGCCGGGTTTTTTCTGTGTGTGAACGTAAATGAAGCAAAAGGAGTATGTAAGGATCGTAGCAGGTGGCCTTCTATAGTTTCTGCCTATCCCCATGGGAAAAAGGTGTGAGTATATGTAAGGATATATCTTTATAAAATGTAGTTAGTAAGAGGTTTGATATCGCTGTCCCTGACGAATAAAATGGTAATGTGCTATTACGATAGTTTTAACTTAATTTATTGCAAATTCGATATTCGGTCCGATTACACTCTGTAATTTTTTTTCATTAATTTCCTACGATTATATCAGAAGTTACGAGATTTTAAGGTGTATTGTAATGAATGTAAAAAATCACTTTTCTTTTGGTATTTGAACAATTCCGCTATGTATATTAATATGAATAAAAAAGAGGAGCTACTTAATAACAGACGCACTGGTCGATCCATCAGGTTAAGCTACGCTTGCCGGGATTGGTTAGTGGATGGGTGACCATCTTTACATACCGAGACTCCTCCGTGCCTCAGAAAGCACGTTAAGCCGTTGGTCCCGGCTGTCATTCGTGGATCTTTGACAGTCGTTACGGGTCGACAGTAGCCCGAAAGTCTGACAACCAGTCTTACCAAGGAGTATCGTATTACCCAGTTACTGGGTTGTAGAGGTCAGATAGGCAGTCGCTTCATGTAAAATACTGGTATTCAGCTGCATCCGGTGAGACTGGAAGCCGACCCCGACATAGTTGGGAAAAGGCTAGGCAGATGATGAAAATAGAAAAAGCTGTTTTTTTTTTATTTTTCCTGTAAAATTTGGTTATTACGATTACGATTTTATTCGTCGGGGACAGCGATATTTTTTTTTAACAATATTTTTAACAGCAAATTCTTGCAAGTAGATTTATGAAAAATATAATATTAAACATAATATTACACTTGATTCCCTGAAGGGTTAGGCGAGTGGTCGGCAAACTCATTAGTCAACAGAGCTAAATATCAATACTATAAATACTAAGATTTTATAAGAGAGCCAATCGTTTAATAGTAGTGTAGACAAAATCAAAGTGGTGGCTAATTTAATTGTGTAATCAACAACATTTTTTTTTTTTTACTTTATGTGCTTACTTGAACGCACACACTGATAAATTAGTACGACTTGTAATTTTTTAGAAATATCGTATAGGTACCTACTTATACAATGCCTGTAAATATGTGGGCACCATGTATCCATTACATAATTATTTTTTCTGTCATTGCTTCATTTTTAATTATTTTTACCTATTGTGGTATAGTAATCTTATTCCAGGTGCATCGTCTTCACATATTATTATATAATTAATGTATACAAAATATTGTAAAACATTTTAAAAGAGTAACGGTGGAGTTTCTTGCTCATTCTTCTCCATACGAAAACTATCTTTTGGAAGGGGTGATTAGAATCAATTCTATTTTTTGTTTTTGACGTTCAAAAGTGCCTTTTTGTGCCTAATTGAAATAAATTATTTGACTTTGACTTTGAAGTATAGGATAAGTTAGACACTCATCAATATAGCATCACATTAGTGCAAGAATTTTCGGAATCAGATCAGGAGTTCCGTAGATTACCCCATACATACAAACTCACAAATTGAACCTCTTTTTACCCGACTACAGCGAAGCAAATGGAGTGTTATTAATATTACTACGTACTTATAGATATAAATTTTATGGTTATGGCTGTGCGCTTTGCCCTCAGTCAGTCAAGGCTTTAAAAAATAGATTGATACATCGTGATTACACCTTAATTTTCTTTTTTCTAACACTATTACACCTGACCATAGCTAACAACTCTATCTCATAGACAATCGAGCGTGAATTATCATACTTTACATCAGTTAAATCAAAGTTACTCAGGCGCATATCTACATATTAAACTGCTACGTCCGTTACATTGTCATGTCAATAATTGTGTTCTTAATTCAAACTGACGTAGATCAGTTGCGCAGGAGTTGGACTGGACGCGGTCGTGTGGGGCTGCGAAGTTTGAGGGTTTGTTTGATTTTTAGATCACTATAATTTTTTGACGGCACGGTTGGCGCAGTGGTTAAGCGATTGACTGCTGTGCTGCGTGTTGCGGGTTCGATTCCTGCACGGAACAAATATTTGTATGACCTATAAGCAGTTGTTCCGGGTCTAGCTGTTTGTGTATGTGAGTTTAAATGTTTGTAAAGTACCCACAATTCAAGAGAAATTCCTGGTGTGGGGCAAAGTTTAAAAAAACAAAAAAATCTGCCTAGCCTTTTCCCAACTATGTCGGGTCGGCTTCCAGTCTAACCAGATGCAGCTGAATACTAGTATTTTACATGAAGCGACGGCCTATCTGCCTTCCACAACTTATTACCTGGGAAATATCCTTTGATAAGACTGGTTTCGGGCTTCTGACGACCCGTAACGACTGTCAAAGATCCAAGAATGACAGCTGGGACCAACGGCTTAACGTGCTTTCCGAGGCCCAGAGGAGTTTCGGTATGTAAATATGGTCAACCATCCACGGACTAACCCCGGCAAGCGTAGCTTAACTTGGTGGATTGACCCGTGCGGCTGTTATTACTTAGTCGCGAGCGAGTTTGATTATTTTTTCTTATATTATTTAGATTACTACCTATACTTTCATGAGTTCTTTTTTCATTGATCTTTTTCTAAACATTCAGCCAATAGGATGCTTAGTTAGAATTCGGTGTTGGTGAGCTATGTGCACCTTGATAGCGTGTTTAATGGCCCAACAATTTTAGGTGTAATTTATAACATTTTAATATCAGATAAGATTGTCAAGATATTTCAGTTTTTGACAAACGTCATAATTATTATTTTTATTTCCTTTTGGCAGGAATGTTTATCTTGGAGGAGCTCGGGCTAAGTAATAACAAAGTTTTTTGTTTGGAAGTCGGTTGTTTTTTTTTACTTTTTATTTTCACTTTTAGTTTTGGCACCCTACACAAATTCGAATACCTGCCGCCTACCACTACCAGTGACAGAAACTTATCATATCATCCACATACTAAGTGGGAAAAAATACGTATTACATACGCTACGAACATATTTATAACCTCCCCCTTTTTGGAAGTTAGTTAAAAAGAAGTATCTTCAATATTAATATAAAAACTTTTGACAAAAAAAAACAACCGACAAAGACACGGACTTCCAAAATTAAATTAATTTTTCACTTTTTAGCTGTCGTACCTACCCCACACAAATTCGAATACCACTACCTGCTTTGTAAATAACAGTGATAGGAACTTATCATATCATCCACATACTAAGTGGGAAAAAATACGTATTATTGAAGCTCACTCAAAAACTACTCAAGCAAAATCGGGACCACCTCTGAAATATGACCCACCAAGCAAAAAAAGAATCTTCAAAATCAATTCATGATTGGCGAAGTAATTCGCGTAAGAAATAAACAAAAAGAAAAAAACATACAGTCAAATTGAGAACCTCCTCCTTTTGGAAGTCGGTTAAAAATTAACAACACTTAAGTAGGACTAGTCACACTTGGAGCAGACAGTCTTGAAACCATTTATTAGCAAGGTAATTGGTATCCTAATATAATGGAATGACAGCCTAATCTTTTCTCCACGGAAAATATTTTCAGTAGGTATTGCGTGCATAGGAAGGTGGTTAAGATGCAGATATATACCAGTGACCTTGAGTGGTTAGCTTACGTGTTCTGTACTGAGCTCACGCAACGCGTCGTACGTCCAGCCAGTAATAAGACTCGCCCATCAAGGAGCGTTGTCCCAAATTAGACGCATTATTAATTTATTATACATAAAACAAAAGGTATTATAATAAAACACGTATGACAAAAGATAAATAATTAAATTATCTTTAAAATGGTGAAGGTTTCAGAAATATACGCTTGATAGATACTAAGTTTTCTTTTACGAAACCCACGGGCGAAAAGAACCTCGTTACGTATCAAAGCTATACTTGGACAAGAACCACACGATACTAAACGCACAGCCACACACTATATCCATTTCCAAGTTAACCCTAAAACACTTGAAGTCTCAACTTAGTTATGGTCATAAGGCCGGACTCGTTCCAACTTAGTTTATACTTACCTCAGTAAAGTTACCGTACATTATTGAGACAAACAAGATGGCGTTAATAAACATGTTGATAAACTTTGTTCAACATCAACATGTTGCTTGATTAAAAAAAATTATGTAGTACTAGCTTTTTTTAAGATTATTGAAAAAAAACAAATAGGCTAGATTGCAATGTGGATAAAGTATCACTAATCGTGATAATTTGTAAAAGGATTTTTTTTTAACGTTTAGAGCGTTTATTCTAAAAGTTGGCAACGTCGCAAATAACTGCCAAATATTTACCTATTTTGATTAATTTGAAAATATGACTGTATGGAAATATGAAATATCGCTAACTAGTGGACTAGAATATTAATAATGAATTGCAAATAACACTGAATTTAATGTTGTAACTGTTTTAGGTGTAAAAAAGGTGTTTGGAAAGTTCCAAACTCCTTTTTTTACATTTAAAACTAAATATTCGGTGTCGGAGAGCAGTGGTGGCCCAGTGGTAACGACCGCGACTTACGAGTTGTACGTCGTAGGTTCGAACCCAGACAGGCGCTTTACTTTTTGTAAATTATTTCATCACCACTGCTCTCAAAACGGTGAAGGAAAACATCGTGAGGAAACCGGCATGTTCTAGAACCGAAAATTCGAAGACATGTGTGACATCTACCAACCCGCACTGGGCCCGCGTGGTGGATTACGGCCCACTCCCTCTCACAGAGAGGAGGCTTGTGTCCCAGCAGTGGGGACATTTATAGGCTGTTTATGATGATTATGATTATTCGGTGTCACGATATTAATTATTGCATTTCATAATCAATATTTTAGTTTACTAGTTAGCCATATTTTATATTTCCATACAGTCATATTGCCAAATTAATCAAAACAGCGAAATTTTTACATCTATTTGCGACGTTGCCCACTTTCAGAATGTACGCTCCTAAATCATGCATTTCTGCTATCAACACGAGCATAAAAATGACTTTTAAAGTATTGTATAAAGTAACACTATACAAGCTACAGATCACATTTTTATACAATGTCGGGGCACGTTCCTACTGTGTCACGTGCCGCAGTGATGTTATCTTATCGATAAAATTTAATAGTGTTTGACTAATCTTAAGTATTATTATTTTTTGCATATCATAATGAAGTATTTAACAGATGACGATTAATTTGCGTATTTTGATAGAATTAATATAATAATAGGATAAGATGGAATAGGATACAAGATAACGCTACAATTAATGTCTGGAAATCTTAGGCATGCTAGATACTTTTTCGGGTCGACATTAAGCCCCCGTTCCCACGGGCGTAAAAATATCACGGTGGGTGGGATTTTATCATCCCACGACCCAGATAATAAGACAACATAATATAAATCTATACTAATATTATATAGAGGTAAAATTTGTTTGTTTATTTGTTTGCAATTTTTAACCGACTTCCAAAAAGGAGGAGATTATATGTTCGTCGCGTATGTTTGTTTTTTTTTTTTTTCATGTATGTCCACCGATTTCTCCGTCAATTGTGGACCGATTTTGAAAATTCTTTTTTTGTTTGAAAGGATGTGCCCTCGAATTAGTCCCGTATAAATTTTATTAACTTTGCTTGGATAGTTTTTGAGTTAGCTACAAAATACGTATTTTTTTCCCACTTAGTATGTAGATGATATGTTAAGTTTCTGTCATTGGTAGCAGGTAGTGGTATTCGAATGTGTGTGGGGTAGGTACCACAACTAAAAAGTGAAAAATAAAAACTTTTTACAAAAAAAAAAACAACCGACCTCCAAAAAAAACACTACAAAGTGAAAAATAACTTTAATTTCGGAAGTCGGTGGCAAAAAACGAAAATACAATTTTGTATGTAGAGGGTAGTCTCTGGAACTATCAGTTGATAAGAAAACATCTTTATTGCATTGGATAGCCCAACTCTTGAAGAAGGTTATAGGCTCGATAGGACGAAGTTGCGGGCAGAAGCTTGTCACACTATAATCACTAATATTATAAAGACGAAAGTTTGTGAGTGTGTGTATGTTTGTCTCTTCTTCACGCTCAAACGGCTGAACGGATTTGGATGAAATTTGGTACACAGATAGTTTATAACCTGCATTAACACATAGGATACTTTTTATCCCGATATTCCCACGGGATCGAGACTTCTGCAGGAAACCGCGGGGCGCAGCTAGTAATAAATAAAATAAAAAACCGGCCAAGTGCGAGTCGGACTCGCACACGAAGGGTTCCGTACCGTAATAAAATCGAGCAAGAAACAGCGAAAAAAACACGGTTCTTGTTATGGGGACCCCCTTTAATTATTAATTTTACTATTTTTTGTTGTTAAAGTGGCAACAGAAATACACAATCTGTGAAAATTTCAACTGTTTACCTATTACGGTTCATGAGATATAGCCCGCTGACAGACAGACGGACGGCCGGCGAAGGCTTAGTAATAGGGTTCCGTTTGGCACCTTTCGGGTACGGAACCCTAAAAAAGCATGGTGGTAAAAAGCAACATTGATTGCATAGCAGTTCATTCCCTTAGACACTGTATCAAAAAACAATGTATTTCATTATAAGAAAAGGCAATAAACTCGTAAATTACGTTAACGCTTCGGAATCCACTATAATAAAAATGCAGTCTATCATAAAGTCTAATGTTAACTGTGAAGAAAAAGTGATTTTGTTTGTCTGTTTATAATTGTGAGACAGATAAGTTGAGAGAACCATCTTTCATAGCTACAGTTTTGGTATTCAATACCTACTCAAAGAACTGTCCTGGCATAGTACCTAATAAATACAGGTACTATTAAACCAATCTGTTAAGTAAATGAGTAAAGTCAGGCAAATTATTCGTTTAGTAAATTGACTGGCATCTTAAATTTTCCGTATATTCACAATCACAACAAAAAAGATGAATTAAATCATTTTAAATCATTAGTAAATAAAAATGTTCGATTTATTTGATTTTGTTGTTTTTTTTTTTTTTTGTTATTAATAAGATTTTATTTTTATAATTTATTTTATAAAAATAATTATTTTGACAGCTGTTGTATGAAATGGTTATAACACGACAAATTGAAGTAGTGTGTCAATTTTGAAAAACATTATTTCTCTAACTGTAGATTGAGAATCGAGCCAGAGCAGAGGTGGAGTTTCTATGGCGTACCAATTGAGTAGCTTGGACCTAAGTATATACGCCATTTTTTTTTTTTTTTGTTAAGCATAATCAGCCTACAATGTTCCCACTGCTGGTACACAGGCCTCCTCTCTGTGAGGGAGTGGGCCGTAATCCACCACGCGGGCCCAGTGCGGGTTGTTAGATGTCATATGTCCACGAATTTTTAGTTCTAGGACATGCTGGTATTCTCACGATGTTTTCCTTCACCCTTTTGAGAGCACTGGTGATGAAATTTTGTCTGCTTTTTTAATACTTAAGAAATTCCGGGTCCGTTCACTAGTTTTGTGCACGGTTTAACTTAGAAATAAAAATTCTACATAATTCGTATTTCATTACAACAACGATAAAGTGGAAAGATAAAGTCCAGTCTAGACGAAAAATCATTAAAAGTTATATTTTTTTTTAACGTAAACTTTTCAATTGAAGTTTGTTGTCATGCTTAATGATTTATGCAGTAGATAAAATTCTGAAGTTGATCTGAATTCTATCTGAAACAAAAGAAATAATTACAAAATATGCAATTTTTTGGCATCGGTTATATTTAATATAAATATATTTATTTAATTAATTTGACAACATTGATCCAATGGTTAGTACAAAAAATAAACTTATGAACTATGGGGTTAGTGTTAATTAATTAAGTATACATAATTATTATTCATCCCTGCCGCACGAGCAACCTGACAGTGTCTAATATTTGTGCATCATGCTGTTCAGCTAGGGTTTTCAAATTACTATTGCTGCTAGCCCTCATTCTGCTTATTAAAGATGCGGCCTTCTTCCTCATAATGGCATAAAATTCGTCAGTTCATGCTACAGCAAACATGCTAGACGCGCTGCAGAACCGGGGCAACCTCAACAGCACCCTGAAGCCATTATTATACTGTACAAGCAGCACATCTAGAGCGCTCCCCGTACCGTTGACTCACAAACTGCCCGTGTTTAGAACCCTTGACAATATTTAAGTCCCAAATGTAAATCTACGATAGTAGATTACATTTGCAAGCTAAACTACAATGAGACCGAAAACCTGTTGTCTACAGTAAAGTAGCTTTTAATAATACTCACCCTCCTACACACACATCCACTCATTTACACTCTACTAACTGGAGGCCATCACTACATAAATTATTATCTTAAGATTACTCCCCTTCTTTTTGTCACTTTCTTTTTATTTTTGTCTTACTTTTTAATAAAAAATTATGTGTTTTATAAGTTGTGTATAGAGGTCAAACAAAGTTATTTGCTAAGTGTTGCCTACAACAGGGGAGAGTGCTGATGTCTGAAATACAGATAATATATATCTATACTCCATAGGTTTAGGTAGTTAAAAAAAGGTAAACAAAAAAAACCACGTGACGAGACAGCTGTCAAGTAACCGACTAAACGTAATACCAGTCACTGCAGTTGTTATGCTACGTCACAGTTGAACTCTTCAAATTAGCAACGTTATATTTCGTTGACGTTTAGAAATTGGGCTCTTTACAATAGACAGATTACAAAATCTTATAAATCAGACAAAAAAAATTGTGCTCAAGCAGTTACATCTACGAAAAGTAGTGAAGAATAAACGATAAAGTTTAACATACATTAATAAAAGAGGAAACTATAGATAAACACTAAAATAAATTTAATTTGGTTTTATTGTTTTTTTAACAAGAAAGTGTCATCTATAAAAACTCTTTTTATGATTTGTTTACCTTTTTTTAACTACCTAAACCTATGGAGTATAGTTCAAAATCTGTTCATAGAAACAAGTGTCATAGAGTGTATCACCATAATAATTAAACTGATGTACCTATATTAAAATTTTTGAAAAATAAAATTATACTTTTTATTTTACTTATTATATAATATATGGACGAGCGTTAAAGAGCGAGATTATTGTCTTGTAACCTGACACAAGATATCCTCACACATAACATATCACCACACCTGTATTCTCCAAAGGGTTAGGCAGTGGTGCATCTATACTACACCTACATTTCATAAGAAAGAGATATCCCTGACGCTTGAACACATCACATCACATTGAAAACATAACACTTCGAACAACCAGAAAATCGAACCTCAAAAACCTAAAATCTATAAAAGAACTCCAAAATCTATATCTATAATTTCAACATTTCATCACCACTGCTCTCAAAACGGTGAAGGAAACCATCGTGAGGAAACCGGCATGTTCTAGAAACAAAATTCGAAGACATGTGACATACATCTACCAACCCGCACTGGGCTTGCGTGGTGGATTACAGCCCACTCCCTCTCACCGAGAGGACGCCTGTATCTCAGCAGTGGAAAAATTATAGGCTAATTATTGTGCAAAATCTATTTTAGATACCCAATAACCTCTGAGACAAATTACATGCAGTTATAATAAACTACTGTCCCGCTCTTGCTTCGCACGGTTTTTGTGACGTGACAGAATATTGTAATTTCCGGAGTATAATATATAAGTTCAATATTAATGTACTGTACACATAAACCTTTCCGGAATAAGATTATTTTAATGATGTTGAAAAGTGCATCAAAATCTTCAAAATCGGTTGCATAGTTTAAAAGAACAACGCGATCACGCAGACAGAGACAAAAATCGACTTTATTTTATAATACCTATGTATAGATCATCATCTGCCTAGCCTTTTCCCAACTATGTTGGGGTCGGCTTCCAGTCTAACCGGATGCAGCTGAATACCAGTATTTTACATGGTGCGACTGCCTATCTGACCACCACAACCTAGTTACTAGGTAACACGATACCCCTTGGTAAGACTGATTGTCACACTTTTTGGGCTTCTTGGACCCGTAATGGAGAGGTCTTGGTATGTAAAGATGGTCACCCATCCACAGACCAACCACGGCAAGCGTAGCTTAACCTGATCGATCGACCCGTGCAGCTGTTGTTACTTATCCACAAGCCCCTATGTATAGATATACCATGAAAAAGTAGAAAGCCAATCCATTTTCATATTCAAACATTACCATGACTAATGGAAAATTATTCACATAAAACGCGTCCAAATTGATGAAGAACTGATGACACAGTCATATTCTAAACTTCTGCTAATTTCCCCTGAGCTGGCTGATACGTTATGACGTCATAAAACATAATGAATTGTATCCAGCGACGGTTTATAACCTGAATTCATATTGCACATGAATTTGTAAAACGTTCTGTTCGAATTTCTAAATGAGTTCAGTTCCGGTGGTGTTGTTTTTTTTTTTTGGTGTATCAATATTTTATTGTATGTTTCCGTGTTTTTATTTTATTATTTTGAATGAGGTTATAGTGACAGTGTCACTTTTATAGTGCTTTTTATTTCAAATATGAAGTCCGTTATAGATTGAGCTCTAAGTTTGAATGTGTGGAGACTTAATTGTTTTGTTAAACTTCTGAAAAATAAAGCTCAATATAATCACTTAGGTACATAAAATAATTTTTAACAAAGGTATGACATATTTTTAACTTTATCGATATCGATAAACTCTTGATCAGCACATCCCTACACATTTGCAACACGTCCACAAAGCACATGTGTGCCTCGCAAATTGTTCGCAAACCATTCACGAATTTGCAGCCATTTACATAATCTTAAACGCGGAACAGTTTTACTTTCTTACGTTTATGTGTTAAGAGTTTATTTACTTTGAATTATGAGGGTAATTAGAAAATTAGGAGTTTTGTTTGAGTGATTAACTGTCTCCCTTCCTTTGTCGTGCAGGTGTGTCATCAAGGGTGCTGATGGATTGTGTCATTATAAGCAGCAGGCTCTTGTCATAAAGAGAAGGCACTGCTTTCTCCACCACGCTTGTTCAAGGCGGATTGACAATGAGGATGATGATGGTTTCTTTTTAGGGTTCCGTAGTAAACAAGGAACCCTTATAGTTTCGTCATGTCCGTCTGTCTGTCTGTCTGTCTGTCTGTCTGTCTATCTGTCTGTCTATCTGTCTGTCCGCGGTCTAGCTCCGAGACCCTTAGTACTAGAAAACTGTAATTTGGCATAGGTATATATTTTAATTACACCGACAAAGTGGTAAAATAAAATTATGAAAAACATTTTTTTTTAGGGTACCTCTCATACACGTAAAGTGGGTATGTAATTTTTTTTCTTTTTTTAACCCATAGTGAGGGGTTTCATTGGAAAGGTCCTTTAAAAACATTGCGAGTTTGTGAACCATTTTTAACCGACTTCCAAAAGGAGGAGGTTCTCAATTCGATTGTATGTTGTTTTTTTTTATTTTTTGTATGTTTGTTACGCGATTACTCCGTCAATTATGAATTGATTTTGATGATTCTTTTTGTTTGGTAGATCATACTTCAGAGGTGGTCCCATATAAATTTTATTAACTTTGCTTGGGTGGTTTTTGAGTTAGCTTCAATAATACGTATTTTTTCGTCACTTAGTATGTGGATGATATGATAACTTTCTGTCACTGTTATTTACATAGCAGGTATTGGTATTCGAATTTGTGTGGGGTAGGTGTATCACAACTGAAAAGTGAAAAATAAAAACTTTTTACAAAAAAAAACAACCGACTTCAAAAAAACACTACAAAGTGAAAAATAACTTTAATTTCGGAAGTCGGTGACAAAGAACGAAAATTCAAAACCAAAGACACCGACTTCCGAAATTAAAGTTATTTTTCACTTTGTAGTGTTTTTTTGAAGTCGGTTGTTTTTTTTTGTAAAAGTTTTTTTAGATTCAGGGATCCGTTTGCGAAATATTAAGCTTTAAAGTGCTAATTTTTGTTAGAGTCAAGTGTCCCCCCCCCCTGCCGGCTAAATGGTTGGTTTTAGACATGTGAAAAAATTCACGGCAGTAGCTTATATAACGAATTTAAAAGGAAAACTATCACAGCTGTGTAGGCTGTACAAGTTAACGAGTAATAGTCGACCAACTTAGATTTGCGGTTGTAAAAACATTTTCTCCCATACATTCTGTATGTTTTTTTTTTTTCAACTACAAAGTTAAGTTAGTTCTTCGAATAAATTTATCCCAACTACGGAACTCTACATTGTGCGTGGTCCGACATGCACTTGGCCGGTTTTTGTCTTTCAGTTAGTTTATAATAGTTATTTATGCAACTGTTGTACAATAAGGGGGTATTCAAACAATAATGTATATATAGTATCACGTGACTGTTTTAATACCTAATTATATACAGTTGCATACAAGATCTTATCTACACCGATGATATGAATCCTCTATAAAAGTTTCTGAAACCATTGGGTGTTTGTAATTCAAGATCAAGAATAAAGAAATTCCCACGAAATTCAGTACAATTGTACGTACGAATGCCGTCTGCAGCAGCACATCACACACACATGCGTGCAGCGGCTGCTGCTGTCCCCTGTTTGAACGTTGAAACGAGTTGCCTAATAAACATTGTAACACTCGTTTGGATGATGTAATTGTTACTATGACACTGGCTATTATAATGTTGCCAATAAGCTGTTTCAGAAATTTTTATAGAGGTTTTATAGAATGGGTGTAGATAAACAAATTTTTTTACGTAGTCAAAAGATTTTGGCGATACATTGAATTAAAATGTGCCATGACGTCACGAGTATGTATATTTCATACTTACTTGTGACGTAGTGACCCCCACTCCCCAACTTGAATGCGTTTTATCTGAGTATTTTTTTTATTAATATGATACAGCAAAAAATACGTGTCAAATATTTTTTTATTATCTGACTGACGGACTAAATAGAATTTCTTTTTTTACCCAGTCCATCCCTTTTAGAGACATAATAATTGCTAAATTGAAAGTCCAGGTTTCTTCGCGATTGGGCACGCCACAATTGCGGCGATAAGTCCCCTCTTAGAGGAGTGGCTAGAGAGACGCCAGGGTGTCCTCACCTTTCGCCTGACGCAGGTCCTCACCGGACACGGTTGCTTCGGGAGATTCCTGTTCCGGATAAGGCGGGAGGACACGCCCGGGTGTCATGATTGTGTGGATCGCCCGGAAGACACGGTGGAACATACGGTGGAGGTCTGCCCTTTGGTTTGGCCGGTTTTTTTGCATTTTGGCACCTTGTAGGTATTTTCTTAATATTCATCTAATTTGTTATTATTTGGTGCCCGCAAAGGACATTGCGATGTCGCTATGTTTTTTGCGGGCACCAAATAAATAAACGATTTATCTACATTATCTATAATTTTTTCTATGATTTTTTTTAAATATTCCTACCTGTTTTATTTATTTTTATTTTATTTATTTATTAAATTCAGACATGATTGTAGTCCATATTTATCACACTTAAATTTAAATTAGAAATTATTAACTCACATATAAAATACAATAGACGTGGATATATTTAGTAACCTGTTCCGCTTATCTATGCGCCGAGCGCTGAGTGCAGACGTGCTGAGTCTGCACTCAGCGCTCGGTGTGGCAACACGCCGTGTTCGAGTTCGCAACAAGTCCATCGTCATCCTGAGGATGCCTCGTTGAGAGGTGAAACACGTGTCAATTTATTTCAGGAGTTTTTTATGGCTCTTTAAAAATAGCTAAGCGGAACAGGTTACTAAATATATCCACGTCTATTGTATTTTATAATGGATTTCCGCAAGGTCACGTCTGAATCAATTAACTATCTTAAACTCACAGATAAAAATCCAAAATACAGTAACCTTTAAATATTCATTAAAAACCAAAATAACTTAAATAAAATTGATAAAAAATTATAAAAATGTCAGAACGGAGCAATAAAAAAAATGTTTTGTTATTATTCTTATGACACCTTTTATACCAATATTTTCAAATATTTAATTTACACACACACACACACACGTTTTTCTTGCCGTGAAAAACCGGTTTATTCGCCGTGTGTGGGCACGGTCGTCAATGTTGTAAGAATCACTTGTTATGGTAAGCTTGTTGACAGACACGTTTTTTATACGGCGCGGTTTATACGCCGTACCATACTGAGTACAAAGGACCTAAACCATTTTAGCCCTGTACCCTAATTGCGTAACTTATTTTATAAACAATTATGCTGAGATGGTTTGGGAATGTTGAGAGGATGAATGAAAGGTGACTAGCAAAATGTATTTAGGTACAAGGCTCATGTAAAGGGAAAGGCCGGGCGGGGACGCCCTAGGAGGACATATACTGACCTTATTGGTGATGTTCTTCAGAAAGGCCAGGTGCGTAATACTCGGAACCCGCGTGCGTGTATGACCAGATGTATGAACGTAAACGAGGCAAAAGGAGTATGTAAGGATCGTAGCAGGTTGTGTTCTGTAGTTTCTACCTACCCCCATGGGAAGAAGGCGTGAGTTTATGTATGTGTATGTATAATTATGATTAATTTGTTTTATTTTGACAGTTCAATAAAATTCGTTGCGTTATTAACGTTGTTGAGCAGATTTTTTTTCCAACTTATGCAGCAATGGATTAGCAATCTGTTTCAAATCGAAACAATTGTGATTGATCACGTATTACGTAATTAGGGTACTGGTCATTAGTTACAACTTAAAAGAAATTGGTGTTACTATGTTAACCAACAAACGCTAACTACATTATTGTTAGAGAATTAACATTGTACTTTATAACTTTTCCACAAAAAGTACATTTTGTTTGTTACATTTTGAATTCTGTTAAAATCATATTGGCTGATTGATGACATTTCCTTTGCCTGTCACGTTTCAACGATCGTTTGTAATTTTTGTCTATTGACTCAACGCTTACTAAGTTGAGAACATCAGAGCTCTCGGGCATTCGAGCACGGACCACCGAGAGAACAAGTCGTATAGTATCAAGTGAAGGACCTACCTTAAGTCAATCTGATTTAATAACTATTCTTTAAATATCATACTGAATTATGACCTGTGGCCGTTATTTTGTTTTAAATATTAGATTCTATTGTGTAACTATTGCTAGTTGTGGAATTTATGTAGCAAGTAAGCCTATATAGGTACAATGCTTTATATTTCAAAAATACTAAGTAATAAGTGTAAAGATTATGAGAAATCATGATATGATAATAAATAATTATGTGAGTTGGACGTTAACCTACCTACAATACGTTTTACTTATTTGGTTCCCCAGACTTATAGTACCTAATCTAAACATATAAATATAATACACATCTAATTGAAGCCTAACTTCTGATTTGTCTAATAAATCAGAAGTGGGATTATTCAGCGCCCATATTTGTCACAAATATAATTTTAGAATTAATTTTTTTAACCGGCTATTTGAATAAAATAACGGTCACATGTTGGGTAAAGGAAATTAAGAATGAAATACATGTTTCACTGTGTGCTTTATTCATGTTCAAATCATTATGGGGATGTAGGCATGGATTGTGAAAGTATTGTGTATTTTGCCGAGGCTACTCTTCGGGATACACATGTTTTCCGGAGCGGTATAATGATGTTCCAACGTGCATGCATGCGTCTTGCCATGGCTACTCTATGGAGACGTAGGCATGGATTGTAAGGACCTTGCGTGTATCTTGCCGGGGCTACACTCCGGGATACACGCGGGTTTTCTGGAATAGTATTATAGTGTTCCACCATGCATGCATCTTCGTATGTTCACTCTACGGAGATACAGATGTGGGTAATTGAAAAAATACATATTTCTCATTGTGGGCTGTTCCTAGAAATACTTTGCCATGGCTACTCTATGGAGGTACAGATGGGAACACCACGGTGACAAGATGTGTCCACTCTCACCTTGCCGGGGCTACACTCCGGGATGGGTGTGGATATTTCCTTTGGATAAATGTGTATTTTTTTTGGTGTTTTCCCACAAATATTGTACAGGGCATGGGTTTTCTGCTGTATCTTGGAGTTTTATTTCGTGCTGAATTGAGTAAATGTACCTATGCACATCACACAGTGAAACGTGAGGATATACTTATTTACAATTAAGGAGTTTATAATACATTGATATGAATAATTACTCGAATGATATTTAATAGAATAACTGTATTTATTGCTTTGCTGAAAATTTTCTTTCTATGATTTTTGTAATAAGATGTTATCTTAGACCTTAGATAATTTGTCATAAATATTTCACATGTACCTACCAAGGTAAATAAGAATGTTATTCTAATCATATCAATATTTTCCTACTATCCCGATTCCGATTTGACCTTGACTTGACAATAATAATAAAAGTTTATGACAATGTCGGATAGAACGTCTGCTAGAGAAGCTTTTACACCTCCACGTGTAGTCGAGCGTAGGAGTAGATCTAAGGGGAGGAACACGGTGGTTCGATCACGCAGAGCCAAACGTCTCCGAACACGCTCACGATCAACCACACGTAGAGACACCTCTAGAAGCTCAACATTGGTCTCTTCGGATGCTAAACATTCAAGTTATAGAAATAGATCGTTAAAGCGAAAGCACCGTACCAGATTTTCTCGTTCTATTGGGCGGTCACGTAGCACAGATTCACATTCGTCCAAGGCATACAGGGGACGTTCACGCTCACGTTTGCATAAAAACAAAAAACGCTCACGCCGTGAACGCACACACGTACGAAAGAGACGACATGCTAAACATGCTAGCAGAAGTTCGGTAACGAGTACTACAATAAAATCGACTTCTTCTGAATCGAATAGTAGCAAGCACAGACGATCCCCAGCGAAATCAAGGCGCACTAAACGCCGAAAGCTTTACGTTACTTCTAAATCAAAAGAAAGTAGTGTAGTGGAGAAGTTAATAGATGCGCTAAATAAACGTAATGAAAGTAGCTTCATAGGCGCCAAAGATGTTATCCCAAACTTTGATCCGAGTCAAAAAAATCAAACGATGACATCATGGTTAAAGAAAGTAAACGAAACTGCTCAAATATATTACTGGAATGATAAAGAAATTATTTATAACGCATTACCTAAGCTCGCCGGTCTTTCACGCAGATGGTATGAAGGCTTACCGTCGGTTAAGCTTAACTGGAAGGAATGGCAGGCCAAGTTATTAAAAAGTTTTCCAGACGATCAAAATTACGCTGACAAACTTATCGAAATGTTAGATAGAAAAAGTAAGAGGGATGAAACTCTAGAAGAGTACTTTTATGATAAAGCAAAGCTTGTAAATCATTGTGGGATCGAGGGGAAAAACGCAGTAGATTGTATAGTACAGGGCATTTATGATAATAATATCCGTCTGAATGCGTTAGGCTCGGATTTTAGGCGACCGAGTAGGTTGCTCAAGTATTTACGCAATATTTCTAGCAAAAGTATAAAGGAAATAAAGAAAAACCATCCCATTCAACCTAAAGAAAGCATACGGAACAATAAACATCCTTTGTTTAAACTTCGTTGTTACAATTGTTCGGAGCTTGGACATACTGTTCCAAAATGCCCAAAGGCTCTCCAGAAATGTCCAAAATGCAACAGAATGGGTCATTTAGCCGAACATTGCAAGCGTGATGTAGATAAAAATAGTTCGAATCCTGTCAATAAGGTACAGTTGATCGAAGCCAGTAAAACTACTTGTAATATTTATACAAAAAATATAACAGTAAATGGCATACCTAAAACTGCTTTTGTCGATTTCGGTAGCGAGTGCACGCTTATCAAACAGACCACGGCGGACGAATTAAAATTAGATACCTCAACAGAGGGACTGCCTGTATTAAAAGGCTTTGCAACTGGTGTAGTATTACCGTTAGGTAAGGCATCCGTCGAGATAACCGTGGACTTTGTTACTGCCATAGTAGAAGTGTTTATCGTACATAATGAGTTCCTTAACACAGATGTACTTATTGGTCAGACTCTAACTGAATTATCTGAGGTAAGAGTTTACAAAACTAATAGTAGTTTGGTGTTGTACTCAGCGGTGGCCGAAGCAGATAAATCGGAAGTTTACATTAAATCAGATGTAGAGATTAATGGACTAGTCGGTGTAGATATATATTTAGGAAGTAATCACACGGGGCTAATATACTTACCAGGAAACACTTGTTTTAAGACGGGAGAAGAAATTATAATTCCGCAAGGTATATATGCAGTTAAAAATGGCTTAGGCAAAATATTAGTTATAAAGTTGTCTGGGGTTAAGCACGTATTGCATAAAGGGAAACTTATTGCAAGGGCTAACTTATTACCGATCTCGCTTAACATTTATAGTGATTTCCAAAAGACTGACAAATTAGGAGTCTACAAACTGACAGTTGACAAACCTATCGACAACAATCCTGATCCCCTGACAGTGGACATGCTAAAAATAGGTTCTGAGACTACGTATGAACAGAAACAACAACTTTTAAAGTTGGTTAATGAATATCGTGATTGTTTTGCTTTAAACGTGAGCGAGCTGGGAACATCGACTATTTCAGAAATGCATATTACACTTACTGATAACTCTCCAGTCTCTTACAAACCATACAGATTACCATATAGCGAACGCATAGTAGTTCAAAAACTTGTAAATGAGCTTCTTGATAACAATATCATAAAAGAATCTAATTCTTCTTACGCAAGCCCAATAGTTTTAGTTAAAAAGAAGAATAATGATTATCGTTTATGCGTAGATTATAGAGCACTTAACAAAAAGACCGTCAAAGATTCGTATCCTATGCCAGTCATAGATGACCAACTAGACAGACTTAACGGCAAAAGTTTCTTTACAAGTTTAGACCTAAAGTCGGGGTACTACCAAATTCCGATGGCGCAAGATTCTACTCATGTAACAGCGTTCGTTACTCCTGACGGACATTTTGAATATACGCGAATGCCATTCGGTTTGGTCAATGCGCCAGCGGTATTTCAACATATGATAAATAAAACCTTAGGGAAAGATAGATTCGACCTAGCCCTGCCCTATATGGATGACATCTTGTCACCCTCTACTGACGTAGCCGAAGGAATTGAAAAATTAAGGAAAATATTTAATTGCCTTCGGAAAGCCGGATTGACTTTAAATATTGAAAAATGTTTCTTCTTTGAAACGAAACTAGATTACCTAGGATATGAAATTTCTAAAGATGGCCTGAGGCCAGGTAGTAGAAAAACCGAGGCAGTAGCTTTATTTCCGACACCAAGCAGCGTTCACCAGGTCCGTCAATTCGTTGGTCTCGCTAGTTTTTTTAGACGATTTGTTCCTAACTTTGCGAGCATAGCTAAACCTTTGACTTTACTAACAAAAGCAAATATCCCTTGGGTTTGGAGTAGTCTCCAAGAAGAAGCATTCAATACAATTAAAACTAAGTTAATCGAACGTCCCATTTTAGCTCTTTATGATACAACTTATATAACGGAGGTACATTGCGACGCCAGCAAATTAGGAGTAGGCGGAATTCTGCTTCAAAAGCCTGACGAAAAATCTCCCCCTAGGCCGGTGGCATACTTTAGCAAACAAACTACTAAAGATGAAGAATACCTACATTCCTATGAATTGGAGACTCTTGCGGTTGTCCTGTCATTAAAGAAGTTTCGTATATATTTAATTGGTATACCGTTCAAAGTGTTCACGGACTGCAACGCACTGAGGACTACTCTGACAAAGCGCGACTTGATGCCGCGAATAGCACGGTGGTGGTTGTTATTACAAGAATACGATTTCAGCATTGAATACAGGCCAGGCGACAACATGAAACATGTTGACGCGTTAAGCCGAAATCCTATTGCTCATAGAGACTCGCGGGAACTGTTAGATGCTAGGGAGTATGATATCATGAATATCAGTGCCACCGATTGGCTACAAACTGTTCAAATGACTGACCCTAAATTACAACACATCAAATTGGTCTTACAAAGTAATAAAAAGGAGGTTAAAGATATACACACAAATTTCCTCCTCCAGGATGAAAAGATCTACAGAATAGTGGGGGATCAAAAAAAAATGGGTCGTACCTAATGGGGCACGATGGCGTATTTGTCAGTTGTGTCACGATGAGATGGGGCACTTTGGAGTCGAAAAAACTCTTGATAAAATAAAACAAGACTATTGGTTTCCAAAAATGAAACGTTTTGTTCGCAAATACGTGGAAGCATGTCTTAATTGTGCATACAATAAAGCATCTACCAGTAGACCCACTGGTTACTTACATCCAATCCCCAAAGGTAACGTCCCATTTCACACTCTTCATATGGACCATCTAGGACCATTCGTTAGGAGCAAAAAGGGGAATTCTTACATACTGGGTGTTATTGACGGTTTCAGTAAATTTATTTTTATAAGACCAGTAAAAGATGTAAAAACTAAAACCACTATCAAAACCCTGCAGGAAATATTTGACGTAATAGGTAGCCCAAACGTAATAATCACCGACCGCGGTACTAGTTTTACATCAGCGGCATTCACAAACTTTGTAAAATTAATAGGTACTAGGCATGTTCTGAACGCAGTAGCAACACCACGAGCCAATGGGCAGATTGAACGATACAATCGTACAATTCTAGATTCTTTAGCCGCGACCAATTACGATCAGGCGGAGCGCGACTGGGATGTCAGAGTAGGTAAATTGCAATGGAGTTTAAATAACATAATTAATAAAACCACGGGTAAATCTCCTTCTGAAATAGTATTCGGACGTCGCACAATCTGTCCCGGGGAGGGTCCTATTTTAAACGAGCTAGCCGATTTAATAGATACCTCTGAATCGGCTCCATCTAGAGATGCAATACGGTTGGCTGCTCTTGAGAACACCGAAAAAAGTCAAAAATACATGAAAAATAAATTTGATAGCGGTAGGGCTCCAACAAAATTCTTTCAAATGGATGATTTAGTAATGATTCCCAATCATCACAATCCAGCAGATGGAAAAAGTAAAAAGTTATGTCCAAAGTTTAGGGGCCCCTATAAAATAACTGCTGTTTTAGAAAACGATCGGTATGAAGTCTCTAGTATTATAGGACACTCAAAACGTAAATATAAAAGTATTTATCCAGCAGACCAGTTAAAACGTTGGATAACTTTCGCACCTAGTAATGACACTGACTGCGAAGACAATGACATTTTAAGTAACGAGGTTGTTAATTGCTGTTCCGATTCAAATTAAGATATACAATGCTTACGCTATGACTAATACTTACCTACTCAAACTTTCTGCTAGATTCATGACAAATGCTGACTTTCCTTCCCAAATCCTTCCTAGTTACATGATTACAGAATAAATAACGGGCTGCATCTGGTTACTCTAAAGCTGCTTGCCTGTAAGTATAAGTAGTGGACCGAGGCCGAAGTACAAGCGGTAGTCAGTAACAATGATGAGGCCGAAGTACAAGCGGTGTTCACGCCCCCTAAAAAGTGGACCGAGGCCGAAGTACAAGCGGTAGTCAGTAACAATGATGAGGCCGAAGTACAAGCGGTGTTCACGCCCTCTAAAAAGTGGACCGAGGCCGAAGTACAAGCGGTAGTCAGTAACAATGACTGATGCCGAAGTACAAGCGGTGTTCACCTCCTCTATTTTTTTAAAGATATTTCTATTTTTTTAAAGATATTTTTACATTGGATAATCTTTTCTTATATTTAGTATATTTTTTTCATCAGTAATTAATTGAACTGCGAATCGATGTATTTTGCACTAATCCGAATAGAACTCTACTAATATGTTTTTGTTTTCCAGGTTTCTACACTACCTACATAATCTTATTAGGGCTCATTGCACACACGTACGCATCACCCAGCCGTAAGCGAGTTGTCGCGATCACCTCGCCCTCGCCACGTCGACACCTCGGGTGACCCTGACAGCCGTTCCATTTACATGCTGGGCCTGCGCCTGCGCCTGGTTGAGGAGGAGCAGCAGTTGAGGCGAAGTGATGATGACCAGATGCTAGGCTGATGTGTGCGATGACCTTTAACGGGATTGCGGATTGCTTTATCTGGTATTAGTTAGGCATTTTTTTAATCATTTGTTAGGACCTATAACGGGATCACCCTGATTTATGTACCTATTACTTTAAGAATTATATTTATTAGGAATTGATTGTACAATATGTAAGTTACGTTGTTATATTTTCATGATCTTTGTTATTGAGTTACAAGTTATTGTATTCGCTGATTCATGTATCTACCTAATAACTTCAAGAATTATACTTATTTGGAATTGATTGAATAATGTACTAGTTAAATTATTATATTCTTATGACTTTAGTTACTAAGTTAGAAGCTGTTGTATTTGCTGATTTATGTATCTACCTATTACTTAAGAATCATATTTATTTGGAATTGATTGTACAATGTACTAGTTAAATTATTATATTTTTATGACCTTAGTTATTAAGTTAAAAGCTGTTGTATTAGCTATTTTTTTTTAAATTTTTTTTTTTTTTACTTGATTTTTATTTTTATTTTTTTCAAACTAGATGTATGTGTCAATTAGGTGCTAGTATGGTCTAGAAATTATTATATTACTGTTTTGTATAGAGACACACAAATATACTCGAATGGCCGGAAAGCAATGGGGTCCTTCCTTTCTCAGGACGGCCGTCTGTTAGAGAATTAACATTGTACTTTATAACTTTTCCACAAAAAGTACATTTTGTTTGTTACATTTTGAATTCTGTTAAAATCATATTGGCTGATTGATGACATTTCCTTTGCCTGTCACGTTTCAACGATCGTTTGTAATTTTTGTCTATTGACTCAACGCTTACTAAGTTGAGAACATCAGAGCTCTCGGGCATTCGAGCACGGACCACCGAGAGAACAAGTCGTATAGTATCAAGTGAAGGACCTACTGTAAGTCAATCTGATTTAATAACTATTCTTTAAATATCATACTGAATTATGACCTGTGGCCGTTATTTTGTTTTAAATATTAGATTCTATTGTGTAACTATTGCTAGTTGTGGAATTTATGTAGCAAGTAAGCCTATATAGGTACAATGCTTTATATTTCAAAAATACTAAGTAATAAGTGTAAAGATTATGAGAAATCATGATATGATAATAAATAATTATGTGAGTTGGACGTTAACCTACCTACAATACGTTTTACTTATTTGGTTCCCCAGACTTATAGTACCTAATCTAAACATATAAATATAATACACATCTAATTGAAGCCTAACTTCTGATTTGTCTAATATTATTAAAGTTGAATAGACTTTCAGAATTTCGAAAGCACAAGTACATAGTGTTCACGTATAATATCTATCTATCTATACGTATAGGTATAAATAAAAATGAAATGCTGTTCGTTGGAGTACAGCACTTGAGAACGGCTGGACCAATTTGGAGATTTTTTGTTTAAAAATGTTCGAAATAATCTAAATTCGAATTCTATGGAAAAAAAATATGAAAAAGTTTTCCGGAAAATTTTACATCATTTTTTTCTATGGAATTTTTGTATGAACTATTATTATTTTGTATGAAATTTGGACAGAAAAACGTTTGTTGGGTCAGCTAGTTATAGATAAAATAGATTACCTTAATTATGTATAAAAATATATTAAATAACTATACAGATACTCAGTAGAAGTTCAAGGGAATTTTAAGAGCAGGATATATTTAATTCCCAGTACCATCATGTCGTCGACACACAGTCAGTCCGTCTGTCAATGAACACAGTCAGTCAAACTTGACAGGGGTGAAGTAGACGCACGTTTTAGTTAACATTCCCTGTGTACTGCCATAGAAAAGTGTTGGTTGTATTTCTTGGAACTCTAAAGGACAATCAGTAAAAACATTTTTTTTCTTTCTTTTTTTGTTGTAAGTACTTAGTTATGGCCTGTTCCAGAAGTAACTAATGATCGTGTAAACAAACCCTGTTCAGGTTATATTCTTCCGCAATCACTCACTAAAGGGAATTAGTAATACTAAATTATACTACTAGACTAAATTATAAATTACTAGCTGCGCCCCGCGGTTTCACCCGCATAAGTCTCGATCCCGTGGGAAAAAAAAAGTATCCTATGTTCTTTTCCAGGGCATCATCTATATATGTGCCAAATTTCATCCAAATCCGTTCAGCCGTTTTAGCGTGAAGGCGTAACAAACAAACTTACTTTCGCATTTATAATATTACTAGCTGCGCCCCGCGGTTTCACCCGCATAAGTCTCGATCTCGTGGGAAAAAAAAAGTATCCTATGTTCTTTTTCAGGGCATCATCTATATATGTGCCAAATTTCATCCAAATCCGTTCAGCCGTTTTAGCGTGAAGGCGTAACAAACAAACTTACTTTCGCATTTATAATATTAATTAAGGATGATGTCACCAAATTTTCAAAAAAAAAAGTTATTTTTTCATAATTTCATTAAATGGTAGCTGAAAAATAATCTACAAAAATAATAAAATTGACATCAGTTGTCGAATGAGAAAATCTTTACGGTGATTTAAAACTAGAATTTCGGGTTTAAGTATTCAAATAATCAAATAAAAGCACTCAATCTGTAACTGGCGGATTGGCGAGCGGCGACACAGATGAAGTCGCAGGCAGAGGCTAGTAAGTTAGGTACTATTATCTCAACTTCCGCACTCCATTTTCTTTTTCCCCTCTAAGGCTGGTTTCACAGCAGTCCGGAAGACCCGTACCGGCCGTCCGTACATGGAAAGACCCGTACGGGTAGCGCCCGCAGTGCTCTGAAACGAGGGAGTCTATGAGAAATCCCGTGTCAATCAATCTACGCATCTCGACTCCTGGAGCACGGGCGTGCGGCAGCATGCGGGCGGGTCCGGGCGCGGGACGCGGGTGGCGTTGTACGGTGTCTACCCGGAGTGGGTTACGTACGGACCGATCCGTGTCGCTGAAAAACAATGTTCTAGCGCTTCACGTGTCTCCGTTCCGGGAACCCGTACGGGTCTCCCGGACAACTGTGAAATAAGCCTAAATAATTTCTCATAAAAGTGTAGTTTATAAAAATAAAAATATTGAAACCGCCCGTCTGCAATAATAAGCGTTGAGAATCAGAGTAAAGTGCAAACTTAAATATTCATAACGGCAAATATGGAAAAATCTCCTCGGAACATTCTTCGTTGAATGGTACATCCTAGAACGTAAGTTATTTATGAGCTAGCACCGAGAAAACGGATATAATTCTGTTCCAGAGATTTTGTAGTTGGAAAAATAAAGTGTTCTGGTCGAGTAGTGTATTAAGTGGCAATTGTGTTTTGTAACCTCTCGGCTAAAAATAATTACAGTTACCGCAAGATTCGATCGAAGATTATGCTACTGACCATCTATTACGTAGTGAGCTCTCCCTCCGTGCCTCGGACAGCACGCTAAGCCATTGGTCCCTGCTGTCACTCTTACTGACTACCCGTAACAACTGTCAAAGATCTATTCTTTGACAGTCGTTACGGGTCGTCAGAAGTGCAAAACTCAACCAGTCTTACCAAGCGGCGTGTTTCGCAGATACTGGGTTGTGAAGCTCAGATAGGCAGACGCTCCATGTGAAATACTGGTATTCAGCTGCAACCAGTTAGACTGGAAGCCAACCCCAACAGAGTGGAGAAAAGGCTGGTCGGGTATTTATTGTTAAATTTAAGAAGAAGCCTCCTACTGCATGTAATTGGTCATAATCTAGTTTCCATCTTTTTTAAAGTTCTCTTTTTACGCAGTCGGGTTTTTGTTTACTTTTTTAACAACTCCTCCATAATTGGCTAATCACTATTATTTATTTTGTTTGAAAGAGACATGTTTTCAATTTCGATGTCAGGATTTATTCGTTAGTTTCAAAATAATCCTGTGCTGTATTGTCAGTGTTTTTATTTATTGTCGTACTAGCAGTGTCCCGCGGTTTCTCCGGCAAAAGTCTCGATCCCGTGGGAATATCGGTATAAAAAGTATCCTCTGTGTTAATCCAGGTTATAAACTATCTGTGTGCCAAATTTCATCTATACCCGTTTAGCAGTTTTTGCGTGAAAGAGTGGCAAACATCCATCCATCCTCATAAATTTTCGCATTTATACGTAAAACTAGCTGCGCCCCACGGTTTCAATTGCAAAAGTCTCGATCCCGTAGGAATATCGGGATGAAAAGTATCCTCTGTGTTAATCCAGGTTATATATAAACTATGTGTATGTGTTGGGGTTTCTGCGTCAGGTCGTCGTCGTGTCAGCGTCGTGGAATAAATCAGACACAAGGCTCCTTATTAATAACGTGTAATATATCGTTTTACAATAGATATAAGTATTTTTACAGTTTAAATAGATTTAGCAATTACAATTTGCGTGAGTACGTTAGCGTGTCACCAAGACAGTGAAAATCCGTAGCGCGTCGCTAGTGTCGCGCCGTGGTCTGCCCCTTCCCCGTGCGCCGCCTTCGTCTCATCGATTGGTTCTATGTGTTGCCAGTAGATGGTGCTGTGGTCGTCAACATGCCCGCGGCCTTGGAAACATCAGGTTCCAATGAAGCTGAGATGCTGCTCGTTCGGTTGTCATCAGGATGCAGGAGCGGGCAAATTCTTGGGTATTATCGTCGAATGACGCCCGTCGCTGTATTGATGGTTGCTACGCGTGAGATGCCATCTTTGCCGGTGAATGTGTGCAGCACTCGTCCAAGGCGCCACTTCAAAGGTGGTAGGTGGTCCTCTTTGATTAGGACGAGGGTGTCACGGGCAAGTGTGTCCTGGTTGAGTTGCCACTTCGTTCTCTTCTGGAGCTCAGAGATGTATTCGGTTGACCAGCGTTGCCAGAAGTTCTGTCTCATTTGTTCCACGCGATCATATCGTGGCAGGCGCTGCGTAGCCGTCGCAGTGAGGTCCCGACTGGCGGGTGCGGTGAGCGGTCGGCCAATCAGGAAATGAGCAGGACATAAAGGATGAAGGTCGTTCGGATCTGTGGACATTGGGTGCATAGGTCGGGAGTTGAGGACTGCTTCAATTTGTGCCAATATCGTACTCAACTCTTCGTATGCAAAATGAGCATTTCCTATAATGCGACATAAATGAAACTTACAGGACTTGACCCCTGCCTCCCACAAACCACCGAAATGAGGCGAGTACGGCGGAATAAATGTGAATTCTATTGAATTGTTAGTAGTAAAATCTATAATGTCTGATTTTGAAGAATCTAAAAATTTTGAAAATTCCTTTAATGCTCCTACAAAAGTCGTGCCATTGTCAGAATAAATCTGTAGTGGTTTACCACGTCGAGAGATGAAACGCTTCAACGCCAGCAAATATGCTTTAGTAGTAAGACTTGTGACCAATTCTAAATGTATTGCGCGCGTAGTAAAACATACAAAGAGACATATATAACATTTCGTTAACTTTGCCCCCCTCCCGGCATGGTTCAGCATGAACAATGGCCCAGCATAATCCACGCCACTACGTATGAATGGATACCCTGGCTCCAATCGTTCGGTAGGTAAGTTACCCATTTGTATGTTTAATGGTCTAGGTCGCATACGCTTGCACCTCATACAGGTGTGCACCACTTGTTTAGCCAAGTTACGCCCTCTAATAGGCCACCAAGTATCACGAATTGTGGCCAGTAATAACTGAGGCCCTGCGTGTAATAATGATTTATGTTGATGCTCAAATATAAGGCGAGTCAATGTGTGTTTACCACACAACAACAAAGGATGTTTTTTATCGTACGAGAACGAGTCTGAATATGATAGTCTGCCTCCTACTCTAATCAAATCGTGTTCATCTAAGAAAACATTTAAACTAGAAATACTGCGTGGGCATTTTAATTGACGATTTTGTTTTAATGTTTTATAAACATCTAAGAAAGATTGTTGTTGTGCTATTCGGGTTAAAGTTCTAATAGAAATATCTAATTCATCCATCGATAGGCAACCTGTGAGCCGTTCTGTTTTTAGTTTTGTGCGGCTATTGTTCATGAAACGCATAATGTACGCCACTACGCGTCGCAAACGATTATAACATGAATACCTATCGAATATAAAAGAATCAGAATTTACTTGAACGAGTAATGAAGTTTTAAGTGATTTTAATTCAGGTAATTCATCGTTATTAACATTATTATAAGAATTAATATCATGTTCCCATTGTGTGTTAGGAACCTTTAGGAATGGCGGTCCGCGCCACCACAACTCACAAGTCTTAAGTATATCTAGATGCACACCGCGCGATAACAAATCAGCTGGATTTTGTTTACCGGCTACATGAAGCCACGGCTTATCGCCCGTGAGTTCATTAATCTGTGCAACGCGGTTCTGCACAAATGTTTTTAATAAATTAGGTGACATTTTGAGCCATCCTAAACTATTGTTGAGTCTGACCAAAAGTAGACGTTATTAAAAGATAATCTTAATGAGTTACAAATTTTGGTAAACAACTTTGCAGCTACTAGCGCGCCACATAGTTCTAAGCGCGGCACGCTAACAGGTTTAACGGGAGCGACCTTACTTTTCGCACATAACAACGTGACTGATATCACCTGTGCATCTGTATAGCTGCGTACATATGCGCAGGCGCCGTATGCGTCTTGCGAGGCGTCACAAAATATATGTAACTCAAGAATGTGTGTATTTTCTCCAATGACATAACGTGGAATGCGTATGTCTTTTAAATTAGGTAATTTATGAATGAATTTTTGCCATTCTACTAGTATATGGTTAGGAACTGCGTCATCCCACCCTATCTTACATAGCCACATCTTTTGTAATAGAATTTTAGCTATTATTATATTTGGTGTAAGTAAACCTAAAGGATCATATATCTGCGCGATGACTGAAAGAATATTGCGTTTGGTAGTGTGAGTTACGTCATGATCACATTTTGTGCTAAAATACAATTCATCGGATGAATAAAACCATCCCATACCTAGTGTTTTGGTATGACAGTTTTCTCCTAGTGTGAATTCCTTAGAAGTAGACGGTAACTCTGTTTGTGGAATTTCTGAGTTAAATATCCATTTTCTAAGGGAGAAACAACCTGATTCTAATACTTCAGAGACATCTCTGCATATTTCTAATAACTTTTGTTTATCCTGATGTCCCGTTATTAAATCGTCAACGTAAAAGTCGTCATTAATTACTTGTGCGATGACGTCATCTTTACATTCTAACGCGAGTTGTTTTAAACATCTAATACTGAGATACGGCGCAGACGCCGTCCCGTAAGTGACGGTGTTAAGTTGAAATACACCGAGCGGCTCAGATGGATCTTCCCTCCAAAGTATTAGTTGCAGATTTCTCTGATCAGGCTGAACTAATATTTGCCGATACATTTTCTCAACGTCGGCGCATGCTACATATTTAAATTGTCTAAAACGGAGTAAAATTGAAAACAAATCATTTTGTAACGTAGGCCCAATGTGTTGTATGTCGGTTAATGATTTGCCCGAAGTGGACTTTGCACTTGCGTCAAAGACAACTCTAAGTTTGGTTGTTGAACTATTTTCCCTGTAAACACCATGATGTGGTAAGAAATAACAAGGTGAAGAGTATTCTGTTATGCGACTCATGTGACCCAGACCTAAATATTCACTCATAAAATCGTTATACATTTTTCTATAGCTCGGCGCGCTCCTAATTAGTTTGCGTTCGAGTGCAAGAAACCTGTTTTTTGCCATAGAAAATGTGTCATGTAAAACATCAGCTGATTGACTGAGTGGAATGCGCACAGAAAAACGGCCCTTAACGTCACGTAAAGTCGTATCTGTGAATAAATCTTCGCATGCACTTTCATCTTTAGTGAGATTTTTGTGTGTTGAAGTTATTTCTTCCAGTTCCCAAAATCGTTTGAGTTCTGAATCTAATGTTTGCGTGAAATTACAATGACTTAGGTTAACGCGTGAAACCTTTTTATGTACAGTTCCCGATATGATCCAACCAAGTTGTGTGTTTTGTAAGTATGGACCATTCGGCAACCGTATCAGACCTTCACTAAGCAGGTCCCAGAACTTATCTGCCCCTAACAATAAATTAATATCGCCAGACAGATAGAATTCTGGATCGGCAAGTTGAACATTGCCTGGTATTTCTATGTGATAATTACCTCCTAGTGATGGTAATTGTGCCGTAATACGAGGCAAAACTAAACAACTAAAGTGCGTGTTATATGTGTTCGTTTTGGATCGCAACTGAATACGACAAGATTGCGTGGATTGGGAAATAGTGTTACCTACCCCTATTACTTGAACAGTGGACTGTATCAATGGAAGATTAAGTTTTTTACAAAGCGATTCAGATATGAAGCAATGTTGGCTCCCATTATCGAGGAGAGCTCGCGTTGTGTGATAGTTATGATGTTTGTCCGCTATTTCCACTAATGCGGTCGATAATAATACCGGATTTAAAAAACATTGTGCTTTGGTATTATTATCTTCCTTGTATATTGTGTGCGATTTGTGAGAAGTGGTGAGCGGCATCTGTATGTGTGAAGCACTCGTATCATTTGACTCAGACTGTGGCACTCTTTGCGTGATTTGAGCAACAGCTGATGATGTACGAGCATCTACAACACCATCTGTGTGAATTGAGGTGTTGTGTTTTTTGTTACAATGCCTGCACGGCCCATACCAACACTCGTTTACTGCGTGATCGGATCGTAAACAATTACGACATAACCTTTTCTCCTCAATGAAATTTAGTTTATCTTGAAGAGATAAATTAAGGAAATCTTCACACGAGTAAACCGGGTGATTGGAACCGCACTGAGCGCATTTGTAACGTGGTGATTTTTTGTTATTGTTATCTTTGCGTGTAATAACATGACTGTGTGATTTGGTGACCGACTGTTTCTTTGTGTGAGTGTCTACTGATTGTTTGCTTTGAGGCCTAATCGATTCTAAAAAATCAGCACGATCCTTGAGGAATTTCATTAATATAGACAGCTTTAATTTTCCTATTTTCGGGAGGGTACTTTTATAACTTTCCCACTCGCGATCGGTCGAAGAATCTAACTTGGAAGTTATTATGTGGATAATCAAAGTATCCCACATATCTGTAGGTTCGTCTAACGTTTTTAGCGCCCGAATGTTTCTTAAAACTGTATCTATCAATTTACGAATTTGAGAAGCTGATTCTTTATTCATCGTTTGAGCATAGAATAAAGCTTTAACGTGATTACTAACTAGCAAATTATCATTGTTATATCTATTCTCTAAAAGACTCCAAGCAACTAAATAGTTGTCGGAAGAAAACTCCAGTGCCTTAACTACTTGTAGTGCATCACCTGTAAGAACTGAACGTAAGTAGTGGAACTTCTGAACATTATCTAGATTGTCACTATTGTGTATCATTGATAAGTAAGTATCGCGAAACTCGAGCCATTGATCGTACGAACCGTCGAATTTCGGTAATGAAATTGTGGGTAACTTCATGCAATTAAAAGTGCGACTTTGACCACTAACATTTTGAGTGGAAGTATCTTTTAAAATACATTTAGCCCTGCCCACAATAGCATAAAACTGATTTTGAAACGTTTCTCTCTCTAGTAGTTCCCCGTCCAACTGACTATCTGACACAATGGAATCTAATTCATCTTGTATAATAGAAAATTGATCGATTAGCAATTTAAAGGCCTGAAAACGCTCCTCTAACTCTGCTTTTTGAACGTCCGTTATTTGCGAAACATCTAAGGACTGCGCATATTTTGAAAACAAAGTTAATTTTCGTTTAACGGTACCTCTTTTTTTAACTAAATCGCGAATGATATCTTCACTACTTTCTATTTCTACTATTGAATGCCTCTTATTGTTACTCATTTTGGTGGTTTGCAAGAGAGAAAGATCAAGTACTTACAGTTGACCGGCGTGTGCCTGAGCGATGTAGGTAGACGCACAATTTTGCACCGTAGTCGAATACTGGAATATTGCGAAAAATAACGATATTAGCACAAACTGAGCACAGGACTTTGGAAGGAAATTGGGTGGATTGACCTGACCGTTGCTGAAGATGGTGCTTGCTGCTTCTGATGAACGTTCGGCTCGAAGGTCCAAATATGTTGGGGTTTCTGCGTCAGGTCGTCGTCGTGTCAGCGTCGTGGAATAAATTAGACACAAGGCTCCTTATTAATAACGTGTAATATATCGTTTTACAATAGATATAAGTATTTTTACAGTTTAAATAGATTTAGCAATTACAATTTGCGTGAGTACGTTAGCGTGTCACCAAGACAGTGAAAATCCGTAGCGCGTCGCTAGTGTCGCGCCGTGGTCTGCCCCTTCCCCGTGCGCCGCCTTCGTCTCATCGATTGGTTCTATGTGTTGCCAGTAGATGGTGCTGTGGTCGTCAACAGTATGCCAAATTTCATCCAAATCCGTTTGGTAGGTTTTGCGAGAAAGAGAAACAAACATCCATCCACACTCACAAATTTTCACATTTATAATATTAGTAGGATAGGACTACTTAGGATAGGATTATTGTCTCCACATTAAATAAAATCAAACCAATTAGACAACAAGGAGTCAACATGCACATCTTCTTCTTCTTTTTCGTGTGGTTTGTGACTAACCTGCACGCGTAGCATGACCACCGTAGAAACGAGTTTTGGCGACGGAAGAATAGACAAAATGACAGATTGTGATTGTTTATCTGTCATTTTGTCTATTCTTCCGTCGACAAAACTCGTTTCTACGGTGGTCATGCTACGCGCGCTGGTGACAGAGTGTTTATGCCACCCTCTGACTTGGCTTCACCTTCGTCGAGAAATATCTCTCAGGAATTCAGATTCCCTCGCGATGTTTTCCTTCACCGTTTTTTGAAGCAAGGTGGTTGTTACACAGTGTGATTCTTCATAATGTGCACATATCGAAATGAGGGAATCTATGCTTAATTTTAAAGACAGAAAAAATATTTTAAAACATCTAAATATTTTTTTAAATACTTTTTATGGAATAAAAAAAAATTGTAACAAAACTGTGTAACTTTTAAACTAAATCATCTATCGCGATGAAACAAACTCCATAATTATTGGAAGTAATTAGGCGTCCACATAAAATTAAACATGAACATGTTTTTTTAGCAAAAATCTGTATTTTTTTCATCAATTTTTAAAATAATCGTAAAATTTATAAATAAGATGCCAAAGAGGGAGGGCTTGTGGAGAGGAGGGGCTTGTGGCTAAGTAATAACAGCTGCACGGGTCGATCGATCAGGTTAAGCTACGCTTGCCGCGGTTGGTCCGTGGATGGGTGACCATCTTTACATACCAAGTCCCCTCCGTGCCTCGGAAAGCACGTTAAGCCGTTGGTCCCGGCTGTCATTTGTAGATCTTTGACAGTCGTTACGGGTAGTTAGAAGCCCAAAAAGTCTGACAACCAGTCTTACCAAGGGGTATCGTGTTACCTAGTCACTAGGTTGTGGAGGTCAGATAGGCAGTCGCTCCAAGTAAAATACTGGTATTCAGCTGCATCCGGTTAGACTGGAAGCCGACCCCAACATAGTTGGGAAAAGGCTAGGCAGATGATGAAGATGCCAAAGAGATTATTATTTAATAAAATAAAAAAATCTGTCGATAAAATTAAGCATACCATACATCCCTCATTTCGATATGTGCACATTATGAAGAATCATACTGTACAATAGGTACGCACATGAATCCGAAAAGTCTAAATTCAAAATTCAATTTTATTCAAACATGCACATGATTCAAGATAAAATAGCAATTGAATATCAAATCACTGGGTATTAAAAATCCTGTTCCTAACTCAAAGCTAAGAACATCTATTGTACTCAAAAGCACCGAGTTAGTCTTTATGAAACCCGTTATATTAAAGAATGGAACAAAAAAAGGGCTTTTCACGTTATTCAGGTTGACTTGCCTGTTTCTGAGAAGGATATAATTATATACTTCTTTTTCTTGTAAGAAATTATTATAAAACAGATTGTTATAACAAAACACTACAAAGTGAAAAATAACTTTAATTTCGGAAGTCGGTGTCTTTGGTTTTGAATTTTCGTTCTTTGTCACCGACTTCGGAAATTAAAGTTATTTTTCACTTTGTAGTGTTTTTTTTGAAGTCGGTTGTTTTTTTTTTTGAAAAAAGTTTTTATTTTTCACTTTTTAGTTGTGATACCTACCCCACACAATTTCGAATACCACTACCTGCTATGTAAATAACAGTGACAGGAAGTTATCATAATATCATCCACATACTAAGCGAGGTAAAAATACGTATTATTGAAGCTAACTCAAAAACTACCCAAGTAAAGTTAATAAAATTTATATGGGACCACCTCTGAAGTATGATCTACCAAACAAAAAAAAGAATCATCGAAATCAATTCTTAATTGACAGAGTAATCGCGTAACAAACATACAAAAAAAAAAAAAAACATACAGTCGAATTGAGAACCTCCTCCTTTTGGAAGTCGGTTAATAAAATGGACTGGATGGACTCGTTGCGAACTCGAACACGGCGTGTTGCCACACTTGCTCGGTGTGGCCAATTCCATCGTTATCCTGAGGATGCCTCGTTGAGAGGTGAAACATGGTTCGATGTCTTTAAGGAGTTTTTTTATAGCTAAGCGGAACAGGTTACTAAATATACATACATACATAACATCACGCCTTGTTTCCCCGAAGGGTTGGGCAGAGGTGTCCCTGTAGCAGGTACACCCACATTTCGCCAGTTATGTTTAAGTTCCATGTAATAGGGGGCGAGCCTATTGCCATCAACCGGGCACAAATCCAGACTCCGGGCTGCTACTGAGAAATTTCAGATAGAAAAACCCAATAACACTTTGCCCGACCCGGGAATCGAACCCAGGACCTCATGCTCAGCAGTAGCGCTTGCGACCACTAGACCAACGAGGCAGTATCCACGTCTATTGTATTTTATAATGGATTTCCGCAAGGTCACGCCTAAATCAATTAATTATTGTTATAACATGTAGGTAATTATAAAAATTGTCATACTGGCAGCGTGAAAACGCTAACAGCGAGTCGACTTGGGTCAAATTGCTGGTAGCGTGTACTTTCTAAAACAGTCGAAAAGTTGATTTGATGTCATTCATTGAGCTCCTGAAGTTCAGAGTTGAGCTACACGATTACTGACAAATGGTAGCACTGACTGGACAGTTCGGCTCAAATCTGTGTGGTTATTTCCTAAAAGGCAATTTCAGACACTAACCAGCATGGTCCTGACATGATCTGACCAAGATTATTTATGAGGATATTTTTTGGATTTATTTGAGGAAAATTACAAAAAATTCATTGAAACTCAAACTCAAAGCGTTTATTTCAATTAAACCATTTATTTACAGGTACTTTTGAATTGTCAAGGAATCGGTCAATCAGAAATATGAAGCTAGTTGCCCATTCCAAAGCGTAGGTAGATACTTATGGAGAAGAACGGGCAAGAAACTCCACGGACACTCTTTTAAATAAAAAAATTGTTACAAAACATTGGCATTTCATTTCAATGGTGCAAATCTAGTAGAAATCTACAGACAATCACATAATTACTTATTCGAGCTAACAAAAATGTGATGAATCAAACAACAAAACAATCTAGAACCAACGTGCCTTTCCTTTATCTGGAGGTACAAAATTCACTTTTTTATTTCTCCTGCCACGATTCTAATACAAAATTACATGCATCGGTACCCACATCAAAACCTTTTTTATAAAAAAAAGGCCTCAAACAGTAGCCGACCTAACCGGCTTTCATTCGTAGGCTATCATTTGAGGCTACAAATCACGCCCACGCAATAATTTATAGCCAACAATAACCTGATGTCTTAATACGAGCAACAGTTTAATTATATTAGTATTGTCTATTAATTAAATGCTGACATGTTAATATTGTGTGTGGGTGTGGCTTTAACTTATGATTTTAAGTTTTGAGCTGTCATACACCTTTTTATTAAGAGCTGTCTAACCGCTAGCTAAAAAGTGCACGTTGGTTCAATAGACTGCTCGAAAAAACGGTTTATTTATTTTCAGAATTCTTTACTTTTTAAAGAGTGGGTAGCCAGCACGAACGCGTGACGTAAACGTAACGTAATTCTGAACGGTTATAAAATTGAAAATAATCGTTTGCACTTATTATTTACTTTGTTTTAAGAGTATTTATACAGAAAGCAGATATTTGTTAATATAAGTTGGTTTTTTAATAAAATAAATAGAAGCTGTCAAATATTTAGCTGTTTTGATTAATTTGGCAATATTACTGTATGGAAATAAGAAATATGGCTAACCAGTGAACTAGAATATTAATAATGAAATGCAATTTAATAATATCGTAACACCGAATATTTGGTTTTAGATGTAAAAAAGGTATTTGGTAACTTTCTAAATACCTTTTTTGCAACCAAAATGGTAACGACATCTAATTCAGTGTTATAATTGCAATTATTTAATAATATTCTAGTTGAGTAGTTAACCATATTTCTTATTTCCATACAGTAATATTGCCATATTAATCAAAACAGGTAAAGCTATTTGCGACGTTGCCAACTTTTTGAATGAATTTCTATGTGTACAGTTAGTATCTGTGCTTGTTGCAAAAATATTTTTTAGAAAAAACAAATATCTTACATTGTGTTTCGGTTCGTGCTGGGCCCACTGTTTTAGCCTTTGCCCTGCAGTGGGGCAATAAGTTATTGTTGAAGTGAAAACTTCTTTAGACGCGTTGGGCATTTTTGAGATGGGAAAAAACAATTGAACTCGCGATACCGTAACTGACACCTCATTTTTGTAAACGCAATTGTGCTCTTTATTTATATCATGTTACGGATCAATGTTCTATGCAAGTATTTATACTTTAAAGGTTTTGGAAGTTTTTTTTTTGTAAACGCGATTGTGCACTTTAGTTAGATAATGTTACGGCCCAATGTTCTACACAAGTATTTTTCTTCCACCAAGGCGATCTTGTTCAAGTTTTCACTTCTGTCGGCACTCCCGGAGTGCCACTGTTTTTTTTTAAGCTATTGCATAGCTTTTATCGTGGGCTTTGAGCGCGGCGACCGAATCAAGAAATTTCGTAACGTAACGAAAATAAAACCTAACACGGGGGGTGTTAGGTTTTATTTTCGTTACGTTACTCCGCCTACCATGTAATGACGGGTCCAATGACAACGTGATGTTGTCATGGGAGCGTAATTTTTGTTTTATGTCATCCCAAGTGTAGCGTTGACAAATAGGAAGTATGGAGGTTACAAATGCTATGCAATAGCTTTACCACGGCAGTCCCCGAGAGCCACACTTTTTTTTTTATTATTTTAACTAGGTATCTACTTATAATTAACTTACTAACGGTTTTAGATTTTTGTAAATAATATGTTCGTCAAACAGTTTTTTCAACAGTATCCGTGAAGAGTATCTCAACTCCAGGATTCGCTTTGTTTTAATAGATTAAGATTTAGCTGTACTATGGAAGAGTGGAGTCTCCTAACACAGGCAATGTTTGCTTAAAAGGAAACAAATACAAAACCCTTTTTTGTAAACTGAAGCATAAATAAAAATATTTTTATTTATTTTATTATTATTTATTTTCCTTTATTTATTTTATTTTTATGCAAGAAACAAAATAGAATCGTTGCCACGTGTTGAAAAATACAGCTAATCGAAATCCTAAAAACTTTATCAAACCGAATCTCACCTATCTATAACATGCATGTTTCGCCCGCAGGAGCCACGCCCAAATAATAACTCAATGAGCTGACGTATCGAATATCTCGGTTTTAACTTAATTAAAATGTTTCGTAACATAACTGTGTTGTATTTCTGGTTTGAATCGAATGTGTTTGTTTATTCTGAAGGAACTGAGTCTTTATGCAATGAGTTGGTATCAATATGAGCTATTATGTATTATCATAGTACATCCATAGTACCTAAATGTTTTTTTTAAGCTATTTCATAGCTTTTGTCGCGGGCTTTGAGCGCGGCGACCGAATTAAGAAATTCCGTAACGTAACGAAAATAAAACCTAACACCCCCCACTCCGCCTACCATGTAATGACGGTTCCCATGACAACGTGATGTTGTCACGGGAACGTAATTTTTGTTTTATGTCATCACGTCATCATCCCAAGTGTAGCGTTGACAAATAGGAAGTATGGAGGTTACAAATGCTATGCAATAGCTTTACTGCGGTACTCCCCGAGTACCACATGTTTTTTTTTTCGTAAATCTTAGTGTAAATTGACCACAGCATATTTTTAAACATATATGTATATAAATAAAGTCCTCCAGACCGTATTTCGGCCATGGCGACCCATTTCAACGAAGACTAGCCTTCGGCGCGGGAGACTTTATAGTGCACAAGTGTGTGCGCAGACACAAGTGCACTCCTCTCTTCCCTCACTCTCATAGTCCGATGGGACGGCAATCCGACACGACCAAAGATAGATCAAGCGCAGGACCAACGGCTTCACGTGCTTTCCGAAGCACGGGAGTATCACACCGCCAGCTTCCAAACTCCGGGCAGTTACTAAGAAATTCCTGATGGAAAAACCAAATAACACTTTGTCCCACTCGAGAATCAAACCCCACCAGATCCCCATGCTCAGCAGTCACACTAGCGACCACGAGACCAACGAATACGATAATACGTAAAATTACCTATAGTGGAAAGATACTGCCACTTGCCTTTTCAGGAAGCGGAACTCCGTATTAGTAGCAGAAAATGTCCAAATTAGTAAAAGCATTAAAACATACTGCCACAAAAAATTCAGTAATCACAACGAAAATTCACAAAATTCTTAAGAGGACGATAGCTGACTTTTAATGATTTTATACTGAAGATGACGTCTAAACAAGTAGTGTTAGTGATTTGGAAAAAAATAATTTAAATTAGAGCATTTTCTTAATATTATAATATAGGCATATTTTTAATTATGTTTATATTACATAGTGAAATTAATTTGTAAAGTTATGTCTAACGCGGATAAAAAACTGAGAATGACGCAAAATTCATCAAGCATATTTTTCTGAAAATTTCACCATTTTAAAGATAATTAAATCACAAATCTTTTAGTATACGTGTTTTATTAAAATACCTTTTGTTTTACGTGTAATAAATTAATAATGCGTCTAATTTGGGATAGCGCTCCTTGATGGACGAGTCCTATTATTAGCTGGACGTACGACGCATTGCGTGAGCTCAGAACAGAACACGCAAGCTAACCATTCAAGATCACTGTCATATATCTGCGTCTTAACGCTGGAAATTGAAAAGATTGTATCTATAAATTCGTTATGGCACATAAAGTATACTTTTATTATTATTAAATACACGTACAACCTCAGTCAAAAGTCTGGAAAATCAATTGTTAAGCAAATTGACACCCTACGTCAATTTGCCGTGTTTAAGCTATTTCATACAACTTTTAAAAGAATTGTAGTTGTGATTTGAATATAAGGACAATTATTTAAATTGGTAGGCACTTTACTTTTTTCCTAAATTTGCTCACATATCAAACACATTCGTTTTAAGTGGGCCTTGGCATTTACAAATACAGGTAGTCAGACAAGTGGATACGGAACTGACAGCTCATGAGATGCTATAAGGCTTCTTCAAAAATATTATTGCTCAGTATAGGTAGACTGACATAAGAAAATTAAGTTTTATTTCTATCAAATCAAATCAAAAGTCACTTATTCAAACTAGGCTGAGAATCAGCACTTTTCGGAAATCAAAATAGCATAAGATAGTCCCCCAAAACGCCTGCTCTTCAACACTTTCTAGTGCTTTAGATGGGAAGAAGAAGTGGGGCAACAAACTCCCCAGCAGCACAGCTGTCAGTTCAGTTAGAAAAAACTTGTATATACAAAATAAGTGACGTTACGCAACACAAAACGTTAAATTAAATTATTTGCCTTATGTCAACTAGCATAAAAAAACATCGAAAACTATACTAAAGCATAAATAAAAAATAAAAACATAAACAGAACATAATACTCAAATAAATGCCTCCAGGCATAAAGGGCGTACCCGCTTACATATATATAGCTGTAGCTCGAACTCACAAATGATAAACTAAAAATAAAATAATAATAATGATAAAAAAATCAGTTATTCCATACATTTTGACCGCGTAGGTATTGCACTTTTCTATGACACAGCAGATTTTTTTAAAAATAACTAACGAAAAATTTAAACGCAGGGGGGTTTAGAATCATGTATTAAAATAAAATAAAATAAAATAAAATAATCTTTATTTCGGACAAGGGACATCCATATATGGGTTAGTAAACAAAACAAAAAAACTTATATCTATGTTAGTAAACTTATTATCTATTTTAAAACAAGGCTGTTGTTCGACATGCATCTTCGAACAACATCACCTAACAAAGGAGAATCGTACCTCCCGGCTATGGTCCTCAGGATGGAGTTGGAGCTCTCCCGCACTCTGCAGAGCAAAGAGGCAGATTTCCGTCTGACGATGGCGTGGAAGCCATCGACGCGGGCTTGTGCGAACATACCTGATGCACTGCAGAAACGGGGCAGCCCCATCAACATCCTGAACCCGTTATTATATTGGACCCGTAGAGCGCTGATAGCCCGCCGAGTATAGTTGGTCCACAGGCTGCACGTGTAGAATATTTGGCAATAAGCTTTAAAAAGCGTTATTTTTACTGCTCTGCTACAGCGTGCAAACCGGCGAGCCAACATGTTACACCGGACTGCCAGCGCCCTACGTTCCCTCTCAATATCTACTTGGTCATTAAGGTCGTCGGTTACATAATGCCCCAAGTACTTGAACTGGTACACTCGCACTAAGTCATTCCCATTAAGTTTAATCGAGGGCACATACTCAGGACATTTAGCACCGTCAGCCTTAAAGACCAAGAACTCACTTTTCTTGACATTGTAGACTAAGCCATGCTCGCGAGCATAGCGCTCACAACAACTAAGCAGCTCTCTAAGCGCCCTAACCGTAGGGCTCAGCAGCACCATATCGTCAGCGTAGCTGATGTTGTTGACACTGACGTCATCAATGCGACATCCGATTTTCTTGCTGCTGAGCTCAACGATTAGATCGTTCATGTAGAGGTTAAACAGTTTAGGTGATGTTATCCCTCCCTGTCTTACCCCGCACTCCAGCCCGTACGACACAGACAGCCCATCGGCCCATCTCACACTGTTCGTTTGGTTGTAATACCAATACTGGAAGATACGCAACAGCAACAGATATTAGATAACAGATAACAGATTCGGTAACAGATTTCGTGACGATGTCCCTGCCACCCTGTATTATTTTAGAAGAGTGTCCATGATGTTTCTTGCCCGTTCTACGCCATAGAAACCTACTACGCTTTGGAATGGGTAACTAGCTTCATCTTTCAGGCTGAGTGACACTTTTGATAATTCAAAAGTGCCTGTAAATGGTTTAATTGAAATTGATTTAGTTGAGTTTGAGTTTGTGTCACAAAAATCTTTACTTGTTTTGCACCCACCACGTGATGAGCCTAAATAATAGCCCATCGGTACACTTCAATGAGGTACCGAAACACAATTATTAAAATGATTACCGAATTTAATAACACATCATATGATTAGAATCAGTATCACTTAATTCTTTCTTTTATCAGAATTCAGTTATAAGCAGCACCCATTTATCAAAACACTTTTACGATGAAAGCTTATCTCCAAAAAATGTTTAACTATTTTCTCATAGAGACCTTTTATTTCTAAATCCATTAACCAGCACTGGCTCCTATAAAACTATAAATTACTGGGAGAAAATATCGAGCAATCAATGTCAAGAAAATAAAAAGGTTGTACGTGTACGTGTATTTAATAATAGTAAATTTTATGTGCCATAACAAATTTATAGTTACGACCTTTTTAATTTCGAGCGTAGAGTTTTGTGATTTTTCGTTGCTGTTTATTGAATTTTCGTGAAAGTCTTTGATTTCAGTTTTTTTAGTTATTTTTTTGCTGTTCCCTGCTAATGACTACCAATTTTCGATTGACAAAAGTGGAGTGACACCATAGTTTTACTACGAAGATTTTCGGGTTGATGGTAATAGGCTTGCCCCCTATTACATGGGACTTAAAAGTATCTGGTGATATGTGGGTGTACTATAAGTACACCTCTGCCTAACCTTTTGGGGAATATAGGCGTGATGTTATGATAAAAAGCAGTCTACTGAACGTCCCCTTGAATGTTACCTTATCCATGTCTCATATTTTACGAAACCCACAATTCTTCTTCTTCTTTTTGTGTGGTTCGTGACTAACCTGGTGTCAGTTTTCAAGCCGCCCTTGGGCCTCTGACTTGGCTTCTCATGCCATCGATAAATTTCTCCCAGCGAGTCTAAAACGGCCTCATGAAGCAATTCCTCTAAAAGCAATTCATTTTCTGAATTCCCAGCAATTCCTCTTTGGTGACACATATTTTAGCTGAATCATATTCAATTCAAATCAGAATCATATTTGGTGTAAAAATTGCCGCATAAAAATTAAGACCGTAATTTTACCGGATAATTTCTCTTTTTCAGTTTTTATTAATCAAATAAGATTTTTATTTTTATTTCTACAGTTTTTATGTTTTGATACAAAACTGTCAAACAGATGAATTGCGTAATATGAATTGAACGCAGATAATATTATGAATTGTCAGTTTGTGACAGTTTGTGTGATTCATAATATTATCATAATATTATGATTCTGCCAAAGCAGCCGTTTCAGGCCCCCAGGTATGCCGGCCGGTTTTTTCACGATGTTTTAATTCACCGTTTTTTAAACAAGTGATAATTATACAATACGCGCATGAATCCGAAAAGTCAGAGGTGCGTGCCTTGGATTCGAACTCGAGACCCATAACTTGGCAGTCTGACATTCACACCACTAGGCTATCACTGCTCACCAATAAAATAAACCCACAAAAAAACTCGGAGTAGAGTCATCTCGTAATCTTAATCAGGTGTTAGCACCAAAATTAAATCACTAAAGAACTAAATTAAATAAAACCCATAAATTTAATCAGAATTAAGTTTCCCATAGATAAATCACCAAATATATGGCGTGTAATTATTGAAATATATATATTTTTATATTAATGGGAATTAATGGTGTCGTGTTGTGTTCTATGGGCAATTTATGGGGCCATTGGCTTAATAGTGAATGTTTTATTTCTGTGGTTATGCAATTTGGGTAACTGTTGGTGTAAATTGTAAATGAAAAGTTAGTGTGTTGATTGTAAACATAACATCACGACTGTTTTTCCTCGAAGGGTTAGGCAGAGGTGTACCTTATAGACATAGTGTTGTGTGTCTTGTGTCTGTTGCTATTAACAGTGAAAATTCGCCACAAATTGAAATCAATTCGTTCTATTGTCCAATATTTAATAGAAACTCGTGGCTAAATAATAACAGCCACACGGGTCGATTCATCAGGTTAAGCTACGCTTGCCGGGGTTCGTCCGTGGATGGGTGACCATCTTTACATACCGAGACTCCTCCATGCTTCGGAAAGCACATTAAGCCATTGGTCCCAGCTGTCATTTGTAAATCTTTGACAGTTGTTACGGGTCGTTAGAAGCCAGTAAGTCTGACAACCAGTCTTACCAAGGAGTTATCGTCTTACCCAGTTACTGGGTTGGAAAGGTCAGATAGGCAGTCGTTCCATGTAAAATACTGGTATTCAGCTGCATCCGGTTAGACTGGAAGCCGACTCTCACATAGTTGGGAAAAGGCTAGATAGATTTTTGCCCACTATTTAATTGCAAGTTGTGTTGAATTTTTTATTGCCTTTTTCTTTCTTTCTGGATAGCCCTTGATGCAAAAGTTTTTACTACTGGATTGTCATTGTGGAGGTTCTTTTAGAGCTCCTGTTATTTTCGTGTGAAAATCCTCAAGGCTACCTGGCCAGTTCTTCCTTCAAATCCTTCTAATCTGAAATTCGTACCGTATGTGGCTGTTTGCCAAAACCATTTTCTAAGCGAATCTTTTAAAGACCGAAGCGACTGTTTCGTCTATCCAAAAGGATCTCTCCATGTTTGGTAGCCTTTATTTATATATATATACTTTATTGTATACATCACAAAAATACATAACAAAATAAATCAAACACTACAAAATATACTATGGGCGGCCTTATCGCTTTCTGTGATCTCTTCCAGGCAACCTTGGAATGGACAGTGATTTGCCTGGACATAAAATGGGGCTGTCGTTGGTGCAAATAATAAATATACAATATACTTGAATAGATACACAGATATATACATATCCTAGATACACAAATACATATATACTTACTAAATATATAAGGAACAAAAATAAATGAAGACTATAGATAATTACAGTTAGTACCTTTATGGATATCTCAGGGGTCTGTCAGACTCTTCCTGACCTCTTGACCTCGAAATGATCCCCCAACATCCTCTGGGAGTATCGCGTGCGCATTTTACCCCTCTCCCCCCGATTTATCGATAAGGTAGGAGGCTAGTTTACTATCATTAAATATTTCAATAGTTCAGGCATTAAATTCCTCATCTATCAATTTTAATTTACAAGGAAATTTTCCGAAAGCGACATAAATGCCTATAGTCATTGCAGCCACATGATTGACCTCCAAGGTCACTGACCTGTGGTGTATATTCTCATTTTATTGGGTAATTATTTTGTGTCGTGATTTATATAGATGCTGTTAGATTCATGAGTTGAGGCCTGGTTTGACTTGGAATATAGAAAACTGGATAAGGATAAAATCTACGGCATTTTAGCATCTATCTTAGCCGGAGCTGATGCCGTCGCTATGCCAATAGAAAAATACCCTTTATTTATTTATTGGTTGGTTTCTTTGGTTATCAATTATTCCCTACTTATTATTATTTGAAAGAAAATTTTCTATTTTCAGATTCTATATCTTTTGGTTTTTGGCTAAGGCAACATTTTTTTTGCGTTATTCTGACCTCTTATATATTTTAACGACCGTAGATATACCTACATAAAAAATCCTAAATTAGAAAATAATTTAATAAGGTAGGTAAAATATTATCATTAAAGGGCAAAAAAAAAATTATAGTTAAAATATATATGCAAAATAAATAAAAACAAAAATACTGAGTTAATGCTTGCGTACACTAAAATCACACATTGTTCTATAAAAATATTTAAAATGAAGAAAAAAATCGCAATAAAAAACCTGCAATCTTCTTATCCAACATTAAACCGCTCCACGCCTATAACACGCCAACCACAAAGCCGACACAACGATGTGCACTAAACTTGTTTGTCTCCATAAAACGTCGGCAGTTAATAGCGGCCATAGCCGTGATCTATCGGTATTTATCACATTTTATCCTACGTAATTAAAGAGACATAATTGAATGGGATGTAAATCAATCTGTGTGGTTATAGTGGTAGAGAGTGTTTTAAGTTAATGGAGGAGAAAGGGCAAGCTATTTCTTGACTAGATTTAGATGCAGGCCATCCTGTGTCTTCTAATCTAACTAGCCTGTACTGTCCCACTTCAGGGCAAAGGCCTCCCTCTCTCTTTTCCACACAATTCTGTCTATTGCTAGTGTCGGCCAGTCCTTTCGGTAGGAGTCAAGCTCGTCCCGCCATCTTCGTCTCGGCCTGCCGCGATGTCGTCGTGCGTTTAGTGGGACCCAATCAGTGTTTCTTTTAGCCCATTTGTCATCTGACATGTGGCAGATGTGTCCGGCCCAGTCCCATTTAAGCTTAGCAGGTTTCTGGGTAAAATCCGTGACCTTAGTTTTGGTACGCAGTATTGTGTTCCTTATATGATTCTTTGTGTTCCTTACATGATCCCGTGGCTTAATATAATATTTTTATTCATAATTTCAGCCAAAAAACGTCCTCTGCTGGACATAGGCCACCAAGCATCGCCACTTCGACCGGTTCTCTGCTTCTCGCATCCAGCGGATTCTTACGGCCTTCACAAGGTCATCGGTCCACCTTGTAGGAGGCCTGGCAACGCAACACTACATGTTCCGGTACACAGTCACCACTCCAGTACTTTTCGGCCCCATTGGCTATCTTTTCTGCGAGCAATGTGCCCTTGCCACTTAAGTTTGGCAATCCTTTGGGCTATGTCAGTTACCGTGCTTCTCTTGCGGATCTCTTCTTTCTGATATAATACTTTCATTATTTGAAGTTTTCAGGTCTATTTGTTTGTGGATGACCTTTCTAATTCCATTAGCACCCTTTGTCCTTAGAAACCATCGTTGCACAAAAATAATTGACGCTATGCGCAGTCAGAAACCTGAGTCTGTCAACCAGTCTCTTAAGTCGATATTCCACAAGCAAGAAACGTGGAAAATCATCGGCATCTGGAACATCTACAAAAAAAAACAGTGGCACTCCGGAAGTGCCGGAAGTGAAAACTATTGAAAAATATTGGCATAGAACATTGATCCGTAACGCACATTTTTGTAACCGCGTTTACAAAAATGAGGTGTCGGTAACGGTGTCGAAAGTTCAATTGTTTTTTCCCATCTCAAAAATGCCCAACGCGCCTAAATAGGTTTTCACTTCAAAAATACGTTTAATATAAGGAAATTAAATAATCTCTAATATTCAAATGCATGCATGAGAATGAGGTTTTGGTTGGATTCCTGGGTCGTGCAAAGTGTTATTGGGCATTTTCATCTGAAATTTCTTAGTAGCAGCCCGGAGTCTAGACAAGTGCCCGGTTGATGGCAATAGGCTCACCCCCTATTACATGGGACTTAAACATAACTGGTGAAATGCGGGTTTACTAGATGAACCTCTGCCTGTAATACATGCGTGATGATATGTTATATTATTTAAAAGCCATCTACTTAAAATTGCGTTAAATTACCTCATTGGAAAATATTAGCATTCTAAAGCGAAATCTACCCAAAAATTTATATCCGCATAGTTCAAACCCTAATTAAAACTAACGCTTATTTATTCGACAATCTCCACCTCTGCTTAACGATAGTAAAGGACCAAATATCGATAATCGATTCACACCTCGATAAACCGTTACGTCCCTAACGATATAAAATAAAGGCCCTCGCCCATAATTCCTTATCATGGCTAAACATAAATAACATCCCTTGTAAATACCCCATCTTAAAATATATCGGGCACTTTATTTTGGCAATTAAACGATCATATTTTCAAATTAAGGGGACACCATAGGTGTTCGTAAATCCAGGAATAATCGTGAATTCAGGGCATTTTGGGGAGCGAAATTATCACGTTACTGACTTTTGTTTAAGGTATAAGAGAAGAGCGATTATGGGGTCTTATTGGTGTAGTTTTATAAAGCAGGTACTTAGGTAATTAGTGAGGCCAATGATAACGCACCGTCGTCGACGTGGTTGAGTTCTGATCAAACTTATATAGATTACTAGCTTCTAATCGCGTCTTCATCCACCTGAAATTTCGATCCCCAACCCACTGCATCGCCCGCCTGTGCTATTACTGCGGTGTTCTTTTAAACTGTTTTTTTTTTTGCTCTGCTCCTATGTGTCATAGCGTGATCTTTAAGAGCCTTTAACCTTCCTCAAGAATTGATAAGTTTACACAATATCACCTACGAGGATTATCAAAATATCTTTTACAGTTGAGTACTGTATGCATCAAATTCAAAAGTCATTTATTCAAATTAGGCTGAGAATCAGCACTTTTCAAACATCAAAATTACATATTAGACAGTCCCCCAAAATGCCCACCTTTCACCTCTTCCTAGTGCTTTAGTTGGGAAGAAAAATTGGCGCAACAAACTCCCTAGCAGGCCCATTATCGTGTTGGCCGTTTTTGCGTATGACTGTATGCATTATAATAGGTCCGGCGGTGAACGTTTATAGATGTTAATAAAATAAATGATGTTGAAAATAAGTAGAAAAAAACACTTTGCATGATGATAAGCGTTTTTCACTTCTATATTGCTCATTTAACACTGTTGCTTGCCCAGTGTTACATATCAATTCCTGGGTGAGGACGCCTAGGACCCAACTTAATACTTTGTGGGACACTAAACGCCCGCAGTAGTAATATCAATAAAACTTCTATTTATTTTCGCTCAATGTCCATTAAACAAAATCTCCCGCCGCGTCTGTCTGTCTGTCTGTCTGAACGCGATAAACTTAAAAACTACCGAACGGATTTTCATACGATTTTCACCAATGGACGGAGTGATTCATGAGGAAGGTTTATGTATATAATTAATTAAGGTTTTGTGTAAATTGGCTGAAATATGATGATGTAATATACTCCAAGTAGGATGAACATCAGTTACCTTTAAATCTAACTCACATGCTCGACGCAACAGGCTGATACGACACAACGACAGCAAATTTATGTAGGCATATATATAATAATATGCTCTGCTACCCGGGGCGGGTTGCTAATTATTGTTATAAAGCTAAGAAAAATAAAATTATAAGTAATCGCTACAGCGTATGACTTGGGCATCAGTAAATCATGATAAATTGACTTTTACAATACGTTTTCGGTAATCTATTTGCGGATTAAAAGCGCTAAACGACATTGTTTTTCGAATATTACTTTGTTATGGGTTTAATTTTGTTTTTCAATTTTTTCCTGTAAATTGTTCCGTATTTTGTGCGGAATTAGCAGTAAACGGTTTTTTTAACCTTTTTTAAGTACCTTCGTTTTGTTGTTTCATTTACCTCATAATAAAATTATTAAAAGAATCGGCTTATTGGGACTTGGGCTTTCCTACGCGTTAAATAAATTGTTTTATATAAGCTTCGTGTTCTTTCAAAAGTATTATATTTATAGCGACTAAGATAAGCTTCAACGTACCTACAGCAATTCCTTACTGATATCAAAGTAAACTCGATTCAGAAACCTTTTTCCAAAATGCAAAACAAAACATGGAAAAAGCACAAACATTATCAATTGTTCGACCAACTGCTTTGTCCTCCAGGGCAGGAAATATGGAAAAAAAAAATTCAGCAGAAAAAAGCCAAGCCTTTTGTTCCGCGACTTTCACAAAAACAAAGTTCTGAATACCCCTTTTGTTAGCACATGGGTGGATGAATGGAATCGAAAATAATAATAATATTTTTTTCATTTCCCAATTAATATGGCAGCGCAACACTTTTTCCGGTGGTTAATAAAGAAAATTCCTGTATCGTAGTTAATTAAAATAGACTGATGTGTGGGGTCTCAGTGCTAGCGATTATTGTTTTGTTTCAGATTAACCCCGCGTCCTATTTAAAAGTCACCGTCACGCGAATACGCGATTGTTGCGTCACTCGCTCGAAAGGGGCCTAAAGCTTTAGTCAAACTGAATCTCGCGTGAAATGCAGCACGAAATTCACTTACACCGATTGTGCCAAATAACTTGTATGGAGGTGTTCAAGCTGGCGCGAATAGTGGCTTCCCTCGTCTGACGCGTGGTTCACCTCAGTGTCGCCAGAGCTTAATTACTGTTTTAAGCTTTTTCTGTTTCTTTTTTGTTTTCATAACATAACATAACATCACGCCTTGTTTCCCCGAAGGGTTGGGCAGAGGTGACCCTGTAGCAGGTACACCCACATTTCGCCAGTTATGTTTTAAGTCCCATGTAATAGGGGGCGAGCCTATTGCCATCAACCGGGCACAAATCCAGACTCCGGGCTGCTACTGAGAAATTCCCGATAGAAAAACCCAATAACACTTGCCCGACCCGGGAATCGAACCCAGGACCTCATGCTCAGCAGTAGCGCTTGCGACCACTAGACCAACGAGGCAGTTTTTTGTCTCAAATCTCAAATCTCAAATTCTTTATTGCGTACCATAATGTATATAGTTGGTAGAGAAATAATTATATTAGTCACAATTATGGACCCTGTCGGGCACAGCATAGATCAAGTAGGAGAGAGGAGGAAGAGCACTGGTCGTTTAATGTAACAATTGTATTATTAGTTAAGTAGTTAGTAAGTTACATATTTAGTAATACAGAATTCAATTTACGAATTAATAATATTATTTTCAAATAATCAATCAATCAATCAATCTTTATTTGTGAACACAGGTATTACAATAAAGGTCTTTCGTTTTTGAATATTGTGTGCCGTAACGTGGGTCAAATAAATTCATTTTCTTTCTTTCTTTCTTTCTTTAATTAGACAAGCTAACATGGTATCTGACATGACAGCTTGCATTGATTATACTCGCTGATAACTATTTAGGTAAACTCTAGCTCGAACTGCATCAGAAGGGCCGTTTGCTTTCTAATCTCAGTCTCAATCAGATGTGATGACAGTGCTCACACGTTGTGTTCGGGGTGTTTTACAGGCCAGGGCCTGTGCTAAAAACACACACTTCGGTGGAAGCGCTCAAAGTTACTCTTACGCGAGAATAGAATTGTTTGAGTGACGACGGCGTTCGAGCAACCTGCGCTTCTTTCAGAAAGAAACTTCAGCTTGTAGGCTAAAGGCGGTTTTATTCCTTCCGAATAAGTCATAATAAAACTTTGAACTTTCTATTTTATATTTCATTTTCACATACGGACAGTTCAATCGCCGCACCCGGTACATATTATGTACTACCACTAGGTACTTAATTACTAAACTAGGTACTTTGTTTGATTTTATTTTTAAAGTGAAACTTTTATTACATCGTCTCAAACTTTTTCGTCTGTGTGTTGCATGTCGCGTGACGGTCGGCCGCGGAGTAGGGATAAAGTGAAAGGCGCTCGTCAGAGCAGCCAAGGCCAATATGGCGGCGCCTATAGAAGTTTCACTTTTACCGTGGTTTCATAAAACCACACAATCCTTTTTTTATTAAAAGTCACAAAATTATTGAACCAACCTTTTATTTCAACACCAAGGAAAACTGTGCAACTTTTAGGTATAAAGGTCACCGCTTTTTATATTACATATATGAAAATAATTAAAATCAGCATCAGCATCCGCTGATGTGAAAAAAATGTGCATCAGCAACAACCCTGGTCCGTACAACCGACTTTGACTTCTATTGCGTTGATGGCATGACAAATGGCAGCTGCAGTAAACAGTTGGTATTGTAACCACTTTTTTGCTTTTCATGCCATCCATATGCCTAGCTATGTTAATAGCAGGTAATATTATTATTATTACATTTGTAAATCTCGGGAGTTTGTATCCCGGTCCTTTGAAATGCGTACGAGGGACCGAAGCCAACTCGCAGAGGCCCCTTAGACAAATTTAAATGGAATGAGGCACCAACTGATGATTATCCCCGTACGCACTATGCAAGTGCACAAAAGGACAACCCCCGATTGGTGTAGGACTATTGCAGTACATGGAAACAAAACATTAGACTATGGGTTTGGCTGGCTATGGTGGATTGGTTACCAAGAACTGTGGTAGGACTATGACCCCTGCCTGACTAATGATATTATAATAAACACGAATAAGATTACAGGGAGTGACTAATCGGTCGGTGAGCAATGGGTAGCTCGCCTTCCGATAAGGACCAGGCCCGAGTCGACGGCGCATTGTGTTCCACGCGCGCCTCAAAGAGATTTCAACACAACTTTAGGGGTCCGCTAGGGCCGATGCCTGCCGGGGTTGCGGGTTTGTCCGAAAGGGTTACCGTGGCCCCTGGCAACATACAGACAACTGAAGGAACACGAGTAAGTTTTAGTCAGTAAAAGTCTGACACACAGCGGGAGCTCCGCCCAGAGCGGGAGAAGTTAGTTGATAATTTCCCACCCAAAAAAAAGGGGGTTGATTAATATTATTATTTAAAATCGCTATCACTGGGCCCCCATCAAATTCAAACGAACAGTATAGGCAACATGTCCGCTTTATTGAATTTCTGCAAAATTCCTAACACATGCCGGGAGGGCCCGAGTTTTAATTCATAAAAGTACCGACATCACACCGTGTGAACTTCTATCATCTCATCTCGCAGGTTAATGAGATGAGATTCATTTATAAACTATGCTCGGGGTTTACAAAAGTACTTGTGTGATTTTTAGGACTTTTTTTAAGCCCGATTCATTGAGAGCCAATCTGAATAGAGAAATAATGTATACAGCATGTATCATGTAGTCATATTTACAGTTGTGGTACAGACCATCAAACTAAACAATTTTCACCATGGTTTGGTCCAAATTTCAACGATCTCATACAAATCTTCAATACAAACTCGACCCAAATGTATGGATAGGCATATTATTTCCACGTCCATAAATATGACCACACGTCTCGCAGAGAAAAATGAAGCACATGTAGTGCTTCGTTTTTCTAGATTCCCAAGTCGGGAAAAGTATTATTAGCAAATTCTCAGAGCCTGGATTTGTGTCCATGTCGATGACTCTGCTCTAAAAACGGTGAAGGAAAACATCGTGAGGAAACCGGCATGTCCAAGAACCAACAATTCCAAGACATGTGACATCTACCAACCCGACCTGGGCTCGCGTGGTGGATAACAGCCCACTCTCTCTCTCAGAGAGGAGGCCTGTGTCCGAGAAGTGGAAACATCATACGTTGATCATGCTCATGGCAATAAGCTTGCTCCTTATTGTGAGAATTATAACATGGCTTGTGTAATGTGGGTTAATACACCTCTGCTATGCGAGGAATACATAAGATATTATTTTTTTATGAGTCTAATTGAATAAAATATGACGATTAAATTAATTCCCATTACCCTTAGTCAATGATTGAAATCATTAGATTCGGCCTACCGCTTCAAAAGATGGACACGTTTCTTTTTCGTTTTGATTCATTGGTTTTGACACAAAATGACTTGACTCTCATGGACACGCAGATTTTGCTTGAAATTAGCAAATAAATGTCTTCATAAACTTCCGTTTGTATAAAAAAAAAAATGCACATGAGATTGTCCGAACACTTGCTGAAGGCACAAGAGGCAATTTTAACAGCTGTTTGTGTTGGATTTACCAAAAACTATGAAGTTTCTCACACACTGCTTTTTATGAGCAACTGATATGGACTATGTGAGCCAACTTTTCTCAGTATTGACAATTCTCGAATGACTTGTGAAATGAATGGTGACCACTGAAAATCAGCGCTGTGCTGTGGGTCCCCCATAGCACTGCATCATGCTGAGTGGAAGCCTTCTTGTCACAGTCATGTCGTGCAGCTGCCGCCTAAGTAATTTCTGTTGTATGCTCGTGATTTGTTATGTACTTTGTGTTGTTCTCTGATTACTCTTGTCTTTTATGTATGCACGTATTTCTGTGACAAATAAACCTATTTTTCTTTCTTCTTTCTTTCTTTTTACTTATGTATGGTGATAGCAAATCTAACGATTTAAATCTTTGCCCTTAGTGTGTGAACTCCTATTTGACTACAAAATTACTGGGAATTCTAAACAGTGTTTGTTATTAAATACTTGATTAGTTTCAAGTAGCTCTTTCACTAATTAATTAAGCTCAAAAGCAAGATTATTAGCAGTATTACGGTATTCACTTAGTTAGGAGTAATCTATTGGGCTGTATTCGTAGATAATTAATTATTGAAACTCCAACACTTAGAACTTAACTATTTATACTAATTGCCTAATTTGGGGATTATCTAAAGTGCAGATGATTAGTTCTATATATAATAAATAAGAAACTAATAATGAATTACGTTTATGAACATAATTATTAATATGACAACTATGTTTTATCGTGATTAGTCAGAAGCGTTGCTGAGCATGAGGTCCTGGATTCCCAGGTTTGGCAAAGTGATATTGGGTTTTTCTATATGGAATTTCTCGGTAGCAGCCCAGAGTCTGGATCTGTGCCCAGTTGCCATGGCAATAGGCTCGCCCCCTATAACATGGGACTTAAACATAACTGGCTAAATGTGGGAGTGCTACGTCGAGTGCTACTCGTCGAGTATTACGAGTGCTGCTCGTATGTCACTGCTTGCGGTAGCGTCGGGGGTCGGGTTGCCTCCTTACCTCAAATATGGCGAGGGGGTAATGGCTGATCTTTGAGTTATGCTCGTGGACGGGTGCTGCTTGGTCGTCTTGCTGATCAGGGTTTTGTTATTGTTACTAGTAATTAACTGTTCATTTACCCCGATAGTCCTAGTTTATCATTTATAACTGCCAATTACAGCTTTATGTAAGCGGGCACGCCCTTTATGTCTGGAGGCTTTTATATAGATATTTAGTTCTTTTTACGTTTAGTTTTTATTTTTTTTAAATATGGCTTGAGTATAGTTCTCGATGTTTTTGGTTGGTATATTGGCGTGTGCTAGCTGGCATATGGCCTATAATTTATCATTTGTATTATGTTTTGTGTTGCATAATGTAAGTTATTTTGAATACTATTGTATAGAATCATTTTTCTAACTTGAACAGACAGCTATGCTGCTGGGGAGTTTGTTGCGCCACTTCTTCTTCCCAGCTAAAGGCACTAGGAAGTGATGAAGGGTGGGCGTTTTTGGGGGACTGTCTTATGTAATTTTGACGTTCGAAAAGTGCTGATTCTCAGCCTAGTTTGAATAAATGACTTTTGAATTTTGAATTTTGGCTATAGGTACACCTCTGCCCAACTTTTCGGGGAAAACATGACGTTATGTAGTCAAAAGCGTACTTTGTCCTTTGTTACAATACAAGAAGACCTAGAGAAGTGACATTCTATCAGCGATAATGATGATGGATAAGACAAAAATGTGTTGGAAATTAACATAAGTTTTTGATGTGAAACATCTATAGCGGCGGGTTAGACCGACTGTTGTGGAAATAAATATGGCGCCAACAGTCGCCATATGTATTTTCTGTCGTAAACTATCCTTATAAGCATATTACTTGTACTAATTTCGATGTTTCACATCTGCCAGGCGTCCCGCGACGGCTCTTTTTAACCGACTTCCAAAAAGGAGGAGGTTATATGTTCGTCGCGTATGTTTGTTTTTTTTTTTTTTATGTATGTCCACCGATTTCTCCGTCAATTGTGGACCGATTTTGAAAATTGTTTTTTTGTTTGAAAGTGTGTGCTCTCGAATTGGTCCCATATAATTTTTATTAACTTTGCTTAGATAGTTTTTGAGTTAGCTACAAAATACGTAATTTTTTTCCCACTTAGTATGTAGATGATATGATAAGTTTCTGTCACTGGTAGCAGGTAGTGGTATTCGAATGTGTGTGGGGTAAGTACCACAACTAAAAAGTGAAAAATAAAAACATTTTACAAAAAAAAAAAAAACAACCGACCTCCAAAAAAAACACTACAAAGTGAAAAATAACTTTAATTTCGGAAGTCGGTGGCAAAAAATGAAAATACAAAACCCAAGACACCGACTTCCGAAATTAAAGTTATTTTTCACTTTGTAGTGTTTTTTTTGGAGGTCGGTTGTTTTTTTTTCTCTTGGCCTTCATCTCTTGGTTTTGGTAGTCTATTTAATCAGTGTTCGCAACAATATGTAATTAATAATTGTTTACCCGGTGCCAGTATTAGCCAATTAATTAATTATATTAAATTGACAAAAATAAACCCCAGTTCTACTGTTATATTATTATATGGGGATAGTTTAACTGTAAGGAAAAAGGACATAATGGAATGTGTCCATTTGATGTTGCATCTCAATGAGACCAATAGTTGTAAATTTATTTTCTGTGCCTTGCCTTATTCAAAATATTTGTCTGATGAGCAAAATAGGCACATTTATAATTTAAATATGTTAATTTATAATAGGACATGTCGTCACAGTGACGCTATTTTATATTTTGATTGTAATCAATTTATTACTGATTACAAACTGACAAATAATACAATGTATTTGCCACCTAGTTGTAGGAGACATATTGCTAATCTTTTAGCATACAATATACACAGCGACACTGGTACTTGTAGTGTACCTTTGATTACTGTTAGTAGTGGTACTAACACTACTTTTGATACCCCTTGTAGTTTAAACTATTAGGAGCGACAACAGATAAGCCGCATATGTTGAATGTTGTACATCAAAATATGCAGGGTCTGTCTGGCAAAGAGCTAGAGTTAAGTTTATTTATGGAGAACTATGATGTTCAGGTGTTATGTTTGACTGAACACTGGTTGAAAGAACATGAAGTAGTTTTTATCAATGATGATTTTTTTACTGTACAAAGCGCATTTGTAAGAAAAAGTGCTATCCGCGGTGGGTCTTTAGTTCTTGTTTCAAACAAGTTGAAATGTAAACAACGTTTAGATTTAGTTAATCTTTCCATTGAGCGCACTATTGAGTTGTCTTGTGTTGAACTAGAGCGATATGTTATAATTTGTGTTTATCGACCCCCCTCTGGGGATTTTATTTGTTTCGAATCGGTAATGGAGGATTCACTCAATAGGTTAAAATCTAGTAATAAAAGTATAATTTTATGTGGAGATTTCAATATTAATATTTTAGATGATACTCCATTAAGTATTAGACTTCTCAATTTGTTCAAATCTTATAATTTAATTAACTTGTTTTTTGAACCTACTAGGATCACGGCATCTACGTCGACTTGTCTCGATAATATATTTAGTGATTGTGATGCCAAAAATAAATTAGTTTTAAGTGACTTAACATCTGACCACTGTGGTTTACTAGCTAGCTTCCCTATGCAATTACAAAAAAAACCACATAAAATAGAATGCAGGCCTTATACAGCTAGTCGTTGCAGCAAGTTTAAAAATAATATAGCTCATAGAATTACACCATCTATAGTAGAACACGAAAATCCCAATGAAATCTATGGAGCCCTTTTTGATGTTGTGCAAAAAGAGTACCAATCTACTTTCAAGATCAAAACTATTAACATTAATAGCACCTCTGTTGGCTTTAACCAATGGGCTACTCCAGGTATTTATAAAAGTAGAGCGACACTATACGAGTTATATGGTTTGAAAAAATATAGGTTTGATACTCCTTTCTTAGAGTATGTCAAAAATTATTCAAAATTATTTAAAAATATTTGTGTTTTTGCAAAATCAAAATTTTTAGGCGATACAATTAAAAATTCAAATAATAAAGTAAAAACCACTTGGAAAATTATTAACAATGAAACGGGTAAGTCGGTTAAACAAGAAAAACAACTCGAGATTATGGTCGACAATAAATTAGTTAATATAGCAGCCGACGTAGCTGAGGCATTTAATGAATTTTTTGCCAACATACCTATAACTACGACTCGCTCCTTAAATTCGTCCCCGTCTAAAGCTGAAAACCTTTTGCATAGCAGTGTGCCTAAATGTAGTAGCTTATTTAGCTTCGAGCATGTAACACCTCGTGATGTAGTTAATGTTTTTAACACACTTAAGTCTAAAAACACTGGTGATTACTGGGGTATCTCCATTAAACTATTAAGTAATATAATAGACATAGTAGCTCCATATTTAGCTGTAACTTTTAATAAATGTGTTGATTTAGGAACTTTTCCTGACCTCATGAAGAGTAGTAAAGTCATACCATTATTTAAATCGGGTAACAAAAATGACGTTGGCAATTTCAGGCCTATTTCTATCTTACCTGCATTCAGTAAAATATTTGAAAAGTTAATACTCAAGCAGTTGCTAAGACATTTTAATTTAAACAGACTTCTTCATGATGAACAATATGGTTTCACAAAAGGTCGTTCGACTACAGATGCAGGTGTTGCTCTGATGAAACACATATTTAACGCATGGGAGAACTCGCAAAATGCTATTGGAGTTTTCTGTGATCTCTCCAAAGCCTTTGATTGCGTGCACCATGACACACTTTTGCGTAAACTACGTCATTACGGTGTCCAAAACGAAGCTCTTAAAGTAATAAATTCTTATTTGCATAATAGGGTCCAATGTGTAGATGTTAATGGTGTGAAATCTTCCGGGCTACCAGTTCAGTTAGGTGTACCTCAAGGCTCAATACTGGGTCCATTCTTATTCTTAGTGTATATAAATGACTTACCTTTTTATTTAAAGGATATCTGTAACGTTGTACTGTTTGCAGATGATACCTCTCTTATTTTTAAAGTAGACAGGAATAGACAAGATTTTGACGACGTAAACAGTGCACTCTCAATGGTTACGGATTGGTTTACGACAAATAACCTAGTTCTCAATGCCAAGAAAACGAAATGTGTAAAGTTCGCTCTACCAAATGTTAGAAATCTAGGACCCAACATCGTCTTAGATAAAGAGGTGCTTGAAACCGTGAACTCGGCAGTTTTTCTGGGCATAACAGTAGATGCCAAACTTCAGTGGGGCCCACATATATCAAGCCTAGCGGGAAGGCTCAGTTCGGCCGCCTACGCTGTCAGGAAAGTAAGACAATACACTGACATTGATACAGCTCGGTTAGTCTATTTTAGTTATTTCCATAGCGTTATGTCCTATGGTATTCTGCTGTGGGGCAAAGCCGCTGACATTCAAAATATATTTGTTCTTCAAAAACGAGCTGTTCGAGCAATTTACCAGCTACGTGCCAGAGTTTCTCTAAGAGATTTTTTTAAAGATGTTGGTATTCTCACGGTGGCATCACAATTCATTTTCGCCAACATCTTATATATTAGGCAAAATATACACTTATACACTAAAAACAGTGATATTCACAATGTTAACACTAGAAATAAGGACAAACTACGAGCTCCCTTTCACCGGCTTCATAAGGTTCATAACTCATTTGTTGGGATTGGTATAACCTTTTATAACAAGCTACCCTCTTCTATGCTAGATTTACCTTTTAATGCGTTTAAAAATAAAGTAAAATCCAACCTTTGTTCAAAGGCATACTATTGTATCAACAACTACTTAAATGATAAGAATAGTTGGTCGCTGTGATTAACTCAAGACAATGTTTATGTTCTTTCTCCAGATTTAACTTACCTACTGACAGTTTATATAAGTTTATATAATTTTTTTATTTTATTTGACTTTATGAGTCAATTTTTTAATTATTTTTTTACGAGTCTATTTATTTTTATTTTATTGTTGACATAATCTACTCATTACAATGTTTTTGTTATGAGTTTGTATTGCAATTTGTGGTTGGCTAGTGACCTCGACTATTGATCATATTATTTTTTACCTGAGCAACCGGCAGCAAGTTCGTCATGCTCCCTTAGATGTCAATGCTTGCGGTAGCGTCGGGAGTCGGGTTGCCTCCTTCCCTCAAATATGGCGAGGGGGGTAATGGCTGATCTTTGCGTTATGCTCGTGAACGGGTGCTGCTTGTGGTGACTGGTCGTCTTGCTGATCATGGTTTTGTTTTTGTTACTAGTAATTAACTGTACATTTATTTTACCTCGATGGTCCTAGTTTATCATTTATAACTTCCAATTTACAGCTTTATGTAAGCGGGCACGCCCTTTATGCCTGGAGGCTTTTATTTAGATATTTAGTTATTTTTACGTTTAGTTTTTAATTCTGCTTGAGTATAGTGCTCGATGTTTTTGGTTGGTATATTGGCGTGTGCTAGCTGACATATGGCCAATAATTTATACTTAATTAAAATAATGTTTTGTGTTGCATAATAATTTTGCATACTATTGTATAGAGTCATTTTTATTTTTTCTAACTTGAACAGACAGCTGTGCTGCTGGGGAGTTTGTTGCGCCACTTCTTCTTCCCAGCTAAAGGCACTAGGAAGTGGTGAAGGGTGGGCGTTTTTGGGGGACTGTCTTATGTAATTTTGACGTTCGAAAAGTGCTGGTTCTCAGCCTAATTTGAATAAATGACTTTTGAATTTTGAATTTTTTGAATTTCTCACCTGATGGTAAGTGATGATCAGGCCGAAGGTGGATGCAAGCTTCACCCTGAATCCTCAACCACAGAGGAACTGGCTATCTCACCTCTTACTGTCGAAACACAGCAATGCTACTAACACTGTTGTTATGGCGACAGACTTAGATAAGATGGTGGTAGGTAGCCAGGCGGACTTAGAACAATTCCTACCACCAATCAAACCGAGCAGGATTTGCCTCTACTATTTGTTACCGAATAGTTTATATCAATTCTGGATAGGTAAAGTCGTTGTAGAAAAACGAAATGCTTTGAAAGCGATTGCCACTTGCTATGTTGGGGTTGGCTTCCAGTCTATACGGATGCAGCTGTATATCAATATTTTACATGGAGCGACTGGTATCTGACCTCCACAAATTAGTAAGACTGGTTGTCAGACTTTCGGTCTTCTGACGACCTGTAACGACTGTCAAAGATCCACGAATGACAGCCGGGACCAACGGCTTAGCGTGCTTTCGGAGGCACGGAAGAGTCTTGGTATATCCGTGGAGTTTCTTGCCCGTACTTCTCCATAGGCACCTACTACACTTTAGAATGGGCAACTAGCTTCATCTTTCTGACTGACCGACCTCTTGACAATTCAAAAGTACCTATAATTGGTTTATTTGAAATAAATGCTTTTGGGTTTGAGTTTTGAAAAGATGGTCACCCATCCACGGACCAACCTCGGCAAGTGTGGCTTAACCTGATCGATCGAACCGTGCGGCTGTCATTACTTAGGCACAAGCGCCTCCTCAACGGTTTCAGTAAACAAGTACCCAATAACGATAGTACGTAACAGGCCACTAAAATAAATACCTAATCCACGGGCCGGTATTAAATTATTGTGGTCATATCGTAAACCCGCAACGTTCTAGCGATACAATATTTATTTTTATTAAGTCTGTGCTCGCACTGGTTTTTGGAAACGCAGCGTTTTTTCCGCATGGTTTTCAGATTTCATGGTTGTATTGAAATATACCGGTCTATTCCGTACAAATCTCACCGTGAAAACTTCGGTGAAACAACGTGAAAACATCGGCTGGTATCAGCCTTCGGTGGAAGTCGTAAGATACACAATATACTAAAATAGCAGCCACATGTTTATAAAACTCCCTCGACCCAACGACCCAATGTGTCTCAAAGTTCAAGTTGTTTATTTTCCCGAATCACGGGAATCACAGGCAGATTTCTGGCCACCGTAGGCTCGGGCTTGCGGACGGTGAGCAATGGGTAGCTCGCCGTCCGATAAGGGCCAAGCCCGGGTCGACCGCTCGTTGTGTTCCACGCTCGCCTCAAAGAGATGTCAGCAGAATTGATGGGGTCTACTAGGGCCAATGCCTGCGAATAATAGAATTGTTGCGAATAAGGGCCGAAAGGGAAATCGTGGCCCCCGGCAACATGGCAACTGAAGGAACACGGGTGGGTTTTAGTCACTAAGAGTCTGACACGCCCTCCCGCTCCACCCAGAGCGGGAGAAGTTATTTAATAATTTCCCACACAAAATAAAAAGTTGTTTATTTTAAAATTATAAAAGAAATAAATTTGAGAACCTCACAGTAGTAAGCCCTCTCATTTGATTTGTCATACGATACAGTTCACAAAACTTATTTAAGTCGCCTAGATCTCACAACACAGGGAATCCTAGTGTGAGGTCTAGGAATACAATCCACTTGAATGTAAACTTTGATAAATAAATTTATTCTTATTCTTATTCTTATTATTTGCCGCCCAAAAGTGGCCCTCATATTCAAAATTAATTTATTTACGTTACACGTCCGTGTTTGGGTCACAGAAATTCATAATGTGTACCAAATTTCAACTAAATCGGTTCATTAGATTCGGAGTAAGTTGGCAGTGGTAAATGGACAAACAGACAAACGCACGAGTGATCTATAAGAGTTCTGTTTTTTAATTTGGACATATAGAACCCTAAAAACAAATCCAGACTTTTTATTCTACGAGCACAAAATTTTTTTCTACCGCAGCGTCTTCCCCGCATAGTGCGTCGCATATATTTTTTCACATCCCTCGTCTGCGGTCGTAACAGCAACTAATTGCTTTCGGAAACGCTTTATGTGATCGTATTTCACCTGAAAAAATGATTTATCCCAAGCACACTGGATACTGTCGCATTTTCGTACGAAACAAATCTGAGAGCCATTGGACAGAGTTTTCTTTGTATTTACAGAATTTGTTACTTAATCGAAAAGTGTGTTGTGGAAATTTGTACTGAATTTTGTTAGTTGAAATGCAATAAAGTACAACAAGTACTTTATTGAAATATTGTTTGAAAGGATTTTGTATAGTTTTTATTGTGCGTATGGAAGTGTGAAAATGTTTTTGTGTGCTAGTGAATTTATTATTTTGGTTTAAAAGTTACTAACGTACTTTACAATGCATGTGCTCGAAAAGAGCGTTGTCCAAGCAGCCAAACTGTGCGGAAAATCCCACTTTCTCGCACTAGTGCTTTTTACTTTCAGCTTTTTTTTTTAACTCCGTCGTCAGCCCGACGCAAAGAATTTTTATTCTTTAAGAAAAGTTTAACAAATTAGATGATGATAATGACGATGATGATGATGATGACGATGGTGATGGCGATGGCCATGGTGATGACGATGACGATGGCGATGGCGATGACGCTGGCGATAAACATGGCAGGGTGATGGTCAAAGTCAGAGAATAGTGTATTTTATATACGTCAGCCAAGATGTCAGATATTACACATTTTAAGCGACTAGGTACAGTTTTTTTTATTTCCTCGCACAATGCATAGTAAAACGTTGTATGATATACGTGCGTAAGATGATTTCCGCACTTGTACTTATAGCATAAATTACTATTCATGTTTAAATTTTTAGTTTGCTTGTGTAACATGATGATTTTTGACAGCTTTTGGTTACAAGGCATTATAACTTTTTTGAAAAACTGGAACTTATGACATGTTCTTACGTAGATATTCGTATGAAATATACCGTTTCAAGCTGATTTTTACAAAGTAGATCTAATTTAATCTGCCCAAATATCCTCTTTACTATCGCCATCAATCTACTCTACACTTCAGACAAGAACACTGAGACATTCATTAAAGCTAACCCCATACATGCCAACATTGTAAGACATGCTGGCTTGCACATAAACTGCAACACACATACACTGCCGTGCAAACAACATCGGTTAATCCGTAGCCCCATCATCGAGTGGGCTGCTCGGCGTGAAACTATCTGGAACCTCGCCAGTTCTATTATCTTGTGTTATGTTACAGTTTGACTGCCATACAGTGTACATGTTGATGGCTTTTAGTGGGCAGGTGGGAACTTTATTTTGATCGTAAGTGTATTGGGCGCAGATTAGGTTTTATGAGAGTGCGTGAATGGTTATGGTTAGAGTCTGCGTGCTGTGTTAGTGAGTACCTGTTTTGCATGATCTTTAGAGACTATTGTGTTTTATGCAAAATTGACGGGATGAGCTTACATTTTAGTATTCCAATGTTAACGCTATGTAAAGTTAGGCAGAATATTTTTAGAAATTGAATACCTACCAACTTAAATTGTCAATAAATTCAAATTACAACTGTCATTCTTTGATATAGTTGTATAAATTGACGTAGTGAGTCAATTCGATAATCACTTAATTTCCCTAAGTGTATATAAAAAATCTCTTCCCCACTCAACCGACTTCTACTCCTTCAGTGTGCACGCGGTGCGGTTGTGGAATTCATTTCCGCCTGACATCAGGGACTGCCAAACTGTTGCGGTTTTTAAAAGAAGAGTGAAAGAAAACTATCTTTCCACTTCGTCATAGTTGCATAATATGTATTTATTATTTTACAAAGTAATTTTATCCATTTTAGTGATATGTATTTAAGTATATTCTCATGTTGTATGTTTATATTTAAATTAGTGAATATTTAAGTTTTTTTATTTTATGTATTCTGCTTTCTCTTCTACTTTTACAGACGTTGTCTACATCTCTTTAACTACTTTCCTATCGCAGGTATGCTGGAAGAGATTTCTTTGGAAATAAGCATCACCTTTGTACGTATTTTTCTATTCCTTTCTTCTTATCTGTTTATATGGTGTGTACATAAACTGTTAAATAAACAAATAGGGCAACAATGAAACAGGTACAATATAAACGACATTATGCTCAAAGTAACACAGCCAATCAGAATAGCAACATGGAACTCGGATAGAGATGTTGCTGATGGTGTAAAGGTGCAGGATAAATTAGTATACGTGAGTCCATTATTGCATGGTTGCTGCCGTGGCTTATATAGTACTTTTCTCAAACAATGCGCGGAAATTCAAACTAGGTAAATTAATTATAAATTCCAGAATCAATGACGAACAACGAAAATTTTTTACGCGCCAACATAGTAATTTGTTTCTTCTTTAATTAAAAAAGCTCTATTTGCTAAGCTAGTTCGAAATTTAAATAAAATCTTTGATAAGTTACCTCTTTGGTTGCCATATATGTATTGAAGTAAAAGTTCAATTTTTAAATAACACGACAGATAATGGATTTTCATAGTATGTAATATTGCCGGCCGGGCGCTCGCTTGATTTTGACCAGTACAGCAACTTTGGTTGTCAAAATAATGTTCAAATTTCCAAGCATGTTTGAGAAAACAAATTTACAATAGTACATTATTGCAAAGGCCGGGAAATAGGCAATTGCAGGTCGAGTATGAGTTTGAAGGCCGGGCCGTAGGCGAGGACTTCACTAATATGAGACAGGCAATTGCCATTTCCGCCGAGGCAAATATACTAGTGCTTTTCTCAAAAGAATATAGGGAAATAAAAGTAGTTAAATTTCCATAATTTTTCAAGTTAATGCCGTTTTTAACATGAACTGTACATTTCAGCATGGAATAAATTGCCCATAATATGTATGGCTTTTTAGTTTTAGCAATCTCATTAAAATACGCCAAAAATGTTGTTTCGGAGAAAATGTTCACTTTTATTCTCGTTTTTCCAAATCATAAAATTTTCATATACTTTCATATATTTTTCTTTTGACATCGCTGGAAGCAGGTTTTCTATTGCCAATTTGAAAAAAAATCTGATCTTAAATCTGGTGGAGTACAATCAATCTCCATTTCACTCTCTGAACCATTGGAGCTCATTTTAAATTTATTTATAGTATGTAAATAACAAATCAAGGCGATATTTTCAGCTTTGCCCCCAATTTTCAATTTCAACCAATCATCTGTGCCGAAAGGCAAACGCATTTATACAGCCACGTGAACGCAATTTATACTAAGCAGACTTACTTTGGTATGCCAAGAATGATAAAAGAGATCCAATCAAAGAGTATTTAATAGCCCCAGCACGCCGTTTCATACAACATTGCTGGAGCGTTGTAATGTTCCAAATTCAAAAAACGCACCTGCAATGGATTTTACTCAAAAATGCATGTAATGTGGTCATTATTTTGACAACCTTGTTTGAGCAAAGTCGACCTTGCCGTTCTGTTTCAAGGAGCGGCCGACAAAGTTTTGCTGGTCGCTCTAACAGGCCGGCAAAACATTGCCGGCCGCTATTTTGACGTTTCAACGTTTTAAAAAATCAAATGCAAAAAGATTTTATTTAAAACACAGCTGTTTGTATTTATAGAGATAGGTACAAAAAGATTTTATTCCATATTTGGCTGTATAGTTCCAACTACCATTGTTAAAAAAAAAAAACAAAGAAGTAACAAAAGCGCCGTTCAGCGAAAATTTTATTTTTATTTAGTGACTTCTTCGCTAAAAATGATCTCTCAAAGCGAAAATTATTCCGATTCAATGTGTTTAACACCGCCAGACATTAAAGATGAAGTAAATTAGTGGTTGAAAATTGAATACCGCGGAACTCAAAGGAAAAATATAAGCTTGCATCTGAAAAATTTGTGCAGTGGAAAATCAGTAGGAAATCTAAATCTTTACTTGCTGGTTTTATTTAGATTAGGTACTTGCATTTTTGAGTAAAGCACTATACAAGCCTTGGCCCATTATGACTGCTTCGCTGGTCACGCTATGATTGCCTCGAGCTAGCCTAGCTACGCTCTAGGCCTTCCAGCTTGGCCATCATTGCAGCCGTTGCTGTCCTCGCTGTAAAGGCCTCGACCTACGGCCTCGGCCTTTATCTCAGCTCGTCCATCAAGTGCTGCACGCTGACCGCGCTGTGTCGGCCTGGAGCTGCGCTACGCTGCGCTGTCGGCCATCATCAGCGCGACCAGCAAAGTAGTCATTATAGACCGCGGCAGTAATGTACTATGATTTTCTTTGACCGTAAATTCGATACTTCGCGTGTTCTTTTTTCGAAAATAATGATGACAATATTCCCATGCATGTTTGAGAAAAACTACTAACAGTCGGACATCAGTTAGGATAAAAAAGAACAATAATCGAAAATACGTGTAATAGAATTCTATTTTTGAAATGGTTATAGATATTTCATAATTATGATAATCTACATCATATCTATCAATAACTCTCAAAAGTGCATGAACCCATCTGGTCATTCGCATCCCAAGATAGAACCATCTTTCCAAAACCAAACAAAAATATCCCGAGAAAGAAAAACGACGACACTCGACCATCTACTTTTAAATCAAAATGGCGGCCGGCGTAGACAAACATTTCAGGACAAGATAGATGACCTCGGAGGTCAGGAGGGCACTACAGGGATACTCACTCGGGGCAGGAAGTGAGGAAATGGCTGCGGCTTCCGGTCGTCGAGCGATGTGTAAAAATCGGTAGGACGTTAATTCTTGTTGTGGGGTTGTTTAGGGCATGTTTTGGGGTTCGTTGGTACTATATTTTGGGTTAGACGTGAATGTGTACTGGATGCAAGATATGGCATTATATTAATGGACAATTGGAAGGCCTCCAATAACGTGGACCTTGTGAAGACCGCAGGAATCAGATGCGAAAAGCACAGAATGGGTAGAAGTGCTTGGGAGAAGGCATAGGTCCTAGAGTGGACGTTTTCGGCTGAAATGATGATGATGATCATTGGACACATTATTGGAGATATTTCTCGACGGCATTTGAAGCCAAGTCAGAGGCCCATGGTCGGCATAAAAATCCAGACACCAGGGTGCCTACCACCAGCTCAAAAGCAGTATTATTTTAATATTACTTCAGTTGGAGAAAGAGATAGAGCTATACGTCCTGTAGAGCTTCATCTCTTTCCCACACTGAAGTCATATTAAAATAATACTGCTTTATGAGCTGGTGGTAGGCCCCCAGTACCCTAATTGCGTAACTTATTTTCGTAAACGAATATGACAAATTCGTTTCATTTTGACAGTTCAACAACATTCATTGCGTTATTTACGTTGTTGAGCAGATTATTTTTCCAACTTATCAAGCAATGGATTAGTCAACAATCTGTTTCAAGTCGAAACAGATTGTGATTGATCGTGTATTATGCAATTAGGGTACAGGTTAGCCACACTAACCACACGAAAAAAGACTGGACACTAAACTCATTCTAGGGTTGTGCAGAAGTAAATTAATTCACAGAATTTTGACTTCGAACTGTCTCTTCCAAAACTTTGTCAGACGTATTTTCCATTGTAAAAGTGTTCACTTTGCCTTCTGCTACACAAGCGCTACTGCTCAGTATGACGTCCTGAGTTCAATTCCCGGGTCGGGTAAAGTGTTATTGGGTCTTTTCCTTAGAAATTTCTCAGCCTTTTTTTTTGGGTGTGAAGTTATCAAATAACTTCTCCTGCTCTAGGTGGAGCGGGAGGGCGTGTCAGACTCTTACTGACTAAAACCCACCCGTGTTCCTTCGGTTGGCCTGTTGCCGGGGGCCACGATTTCCCTATCGGTTTTCTTCGAACCCCCGGCAGGCATTGGTCCTAGCGGACCCCGTCAATTCTGCTGACATCTCTATGAGGCGCGCGTGGAACACAACGCGCCGTCGACCCGGGCCTTGTCCTTATAAGACGGCGAGCTACCCATTGCTCACCGTCCGCAAGCCCGCGCCTACGGTGGCCGGAAATCGGCTCGCGATTCCCGACGCCCTGGGCGTCTCTTCCTGCGGCGGTTAGGGGCGTGAGGGCGCGAAATTTGTCTCTCCCTCACGCGTTCCTCTTCCTCCTTCGCGAGCATTACCGCTTCGCAGAAGGAGGTGTGTCCGGTTGATGGCAATAAGCTCGCCCCCTACAACATGGGAAAAACATAACTGGCGAAATGTGGGTGTACTATTGGTACACCTCTGCCTAACCCTTCGGAGATTATAGGCGTGATATTATGAAGCTATGTAAGTTTTCACTTAAGTTTTCCGAATAAAATAAAACTCGGGAGTCGTTATTTTCCAGTTATTGGAAAAGCTTTGACAATATACAGACAAAAGAGAGTTTTGCACAACATTAACATAACATCACGGTTATTATTCGCGAAGGGAAAGTCAGACGTATAGCTACCCTTTAAAGTTTCACTTCGTGTGTATTATTAACATCATAATTATGGATCAGAGTCTGATTTAAAGTTTTTGAAGTGAAAACTTCTTGACAATAATCAATTGAACTCGCGACACCGTTACCGACACCTCATTTTTGTAAACGCGATTTTTTTTTTCTGTAGGTCATCTCATACCTGGTCTCTCAGACCATGACTATTTAACCGGTCAATCCTGTAGCTGCCTTAAGCTACTACACTCAAAGCCTCCAGCCAGGGCACACATTAAACTAAGCTAAAAAACTAGGGTAAACGCTCGCTAAGGGCACCCCCTGTGAGGTACGAGCCTCGGCTTAGGGTGTTAACCGGAGGGAGGACATCAAAAGATGAGACGGGCTGGTAAACGCGATTGTGCTAAGCTTTTTATTTATATTACGATACGGATCTATGCAAGTATTTTTACTTTAAAGATTTTGTAAACGCGATTGTGCTCTTTATTTATATTTAGGTAGGGACCAATGTTCCATACAAGTATTTTTCTTCCACCAAGGCGATCTTGTTCAAGTTTTCACTTCTGTCGGCACTCCCGGAGTGCCACAGATTTTTTTTTAAACAACGACACGTATGATGGCACCTGTATCAGCCTAGCATTATCAGCCTGTAATGTTCCCACTGCTGGGACACAGGCCTCCATTCAAGTGCCGCCATTACAAATAATCAAATATTTTTAGAAGCTAAGTTCGTTTAGGTTCGCTCATGTAGCAACCCCGTGTTTGTATACTTTTTTTTTTGGGTGGGAAATTATCAAATAACTTCTCCCGCTCTGGGCGGAGCGGGAGGGCGTGTCAGACTCTTACTGACTAAAACCCACCCGTATTCCTTCGGTTGCCCTGTTGCCGGGGGCCACGATCTCCCTATCGGTTTTCTTCGAATCCCCGGCAGGCATTGGCCCTAGCGGACCCCGACAAGTGTTTGTATACTTCGGTTCACACCGCGAACTATGAAAAGACGCGGAATCTACATGAGTAAATCTAAACAGACTTAGGTTTGAAGTACGAAACTAAGTTCGTTTAGCTTCGTGCCCAGTGTGGCCTGCACTTTAAGTCCGTACAAGATACTTCAGACATCCTACTTCAAACATGAACTGATCTTCTAAGAGCAGTGTTCCAGTTTCTGTCGTGAAGAACCCTTGATTAACGCATCAGTAACTATTTTAGTAGTTTGAATATATTAGATAGCTCTCCATTGAAGAAAATAGTGCATTACTGCAGGTCTTTCCTGCACTTTGGCCCATGCAAAACTGTGCAGCAATGTGTAGTTGTTTTTAGTATAGGTACTGATAAAATAAATATAAATAGGAAAATCGTCTATTTTTACAATGTTCGTAAATATGTGAGCACCATGCGCATATTAAATTATCTGTCGTTTCTTCATTTTTAATTCTTTTTACCTATTGTGGAATAGTATTTTTATTCTAGGTGCATCGTCTTCACATATAATTATTTAAATAATGTACGTACCTATACAAACAATTGTAAAACATTTTAAAAGAGTAACGGTGGAGTTTTTTGCCCATTCTTCTCCATACGAAAACTACCTTTTGGAAGGGGTGACTAGAATCAATTTTATTATTATGTAAATTTTTGACGTTCGAAAGTGCCACACATGGGCCTATTTGAAATAAATGATTTGACTTTGACTTTGATAAAAGCTTTATGTTTATACTAGTTGTTGCCCGCGACTTCGTCTGCGATCCAGGATGAAAAGTAGAAATCCAGGTCATCGTCTATCCATGTGCCAAATTTCATTTATATCCGTTCAGCCATTTTAGCGTGAAAACGAAACAAACAAATAAACAAAATCACTCTCGCATTTATAATATTAGTTAGGATTCTAAATCTATTCTTTAGAATCCTGTTAATCCCGTTTTTAAGCTGATTATATCACTACACTGGTTCATCACCACTAGTGATGTGCCGGATATCCGTATCCGTATCCGCGGATATCCGAAGGAGAAAAAAGATCCGTATCCGTATCCGTTACTTTTTAGCGGATCTTGAACGGATCTTTTATATTAATACATTTCATTACGTATATGAAATTTTAAAGATATGTAGCAATGGAATACTGTTAATTTCAATCCAAATTAGTAAAAAAAAGTTTAATTAAATAATAATTCAAGTAGAGTAAATACCAGTAAATTAAATTATAAGGTAGTAATTTAACTATCTTTGTAGTGAGATCGAACCTCTAATATTTGTGCTATGCTAATTTAAATAATTATGTAAGTCAACACATCAATTAAAACTATGTTGTTTTCAAGAACTTAAAAAAAATATACGTCATAATTAATATTGAGTAATGGTAAATTGTATTTCAAAAAGAGTACCTAACTTGGCAGCTTTGTACCCAAAAGTCAGTTACGATGAGGATCATAAATAATTCCTGCTGAACCTGAAGAAAGTTGAGATCCGTATCCAGATCCGTATTCGTGGATCTAGACTCTTATGATCCGTATCCGTATCCGCGGATCACATTTTTTAACGATCCGGCACATCACTAATCATCACACCAAGCCTCTCGTGCAGGCAACAAAAACTATTACAACTAATGTTATAATCTTAGTGAAAGATATCTCCTACCCTGCCTAGTCCACAAACTCGTTACACACCAACCAATAGCGATTACCTGATTTGCATCTAACAACCCCAAAACGATAACGATATTGACAACAAACAAACAGTTAATTATAACTCAGTTATTGTTAATCACAAAAGTTTTGAGCCCCGAACAGTTATAACTAAGATAAATACTGATTTATATCGGGAATCTCGACATGACAAACGAATTTATTACACAATTTGGCTTAATTGAAATTGAACAATATCGAGTGCACGGATTTAGTTCCACTGGAAGCGATCAGGAGTTGAGTAAACAACAGTTGGAAACGATTGGGTTTTAAGTGTCTTTTACTGGTGTTTATATAGGTTTTAGAGTAGTTTGAAGTATTAAGTAATGATACTGGGTCTGTGGGAATAGATTAAATTATTTATATAACATAACATCAGGCCTTGTTACCCGACTACGGTGAAGCAAAAAGGAGGGTTATGATTTTTGACCTATTGTATGTATGTATGTTCATCTGTTACCTCATAACTTCTAAACTGTCGATCATAATTTGACAAATGAGGTATCATTGGAAGCGTTTTGATTGTCCGCTGGGTATAGGCTATGTGATGTCACATAAAATGCAATATGGTGCCCTCTAGAGGACATAAAGTTATGAAATAAAAAATTAAAGTTTTTTAATTGTATCATGTTGGAAATCAAATGAAAGAGCTTGACAAGCACATTACAAATATTTATGTATATAAATCATATTGTCTAAGTAAATAAATATGTTTAAATTGTTAAAAAAACCAAAAGTGAGACTGTGCTACGTACGGCGCGGCTGTAAAATTTATACCTATTTTATAATAACCTCCAAACAAAAACATTTAAAGCTGCTCTGCAAATACTTTATCACGAAATTATAATTTTCCCGAAGGATTATTGGGCAGAGGTGTACCTATATTACATAAACCTCTACCCGAGCCTATTGCCATCAACCGGCCATGAATATATACTCCGGGATGTAGCTGAGAAGTTCCTGATAGAAAAACCCAGTAACAGTTTGCTCAACCTGGGAATCGGACCCAAGAAATTAAATGCAAGTATTGAATTCCTTTCCCTATAAACATCTACATCAGAACTTTCAAATATAATATTAAAGTTAATTAATTATTAATTATTTACAAAATAAAAATAGATATTATATACTAACTTAACTAGAACTATTTACAAATTAAAATATAGCGTCGAAAAATTCATCCGCATCGCTGTCGACTGGTAATGTACCCAAGAGACTGGCCGCATTGCCACGTTGTATGGCAATGCTTAGCCTCTGGCCAAGGTAAAAACCAGCCCTTGGGTCACGGGAAGTGTCAAATAGCCGTTTTGAGATGTCACGGAAGAGGCCATGGGCACTCGGACCCCACGGCCCGAGGGTTTCAACCCCAAACGGCTCGAAAGTATAGTTACCAATGAGGTTATTATACTTACGCCGCTTGAGGTTTTCTGCAGCCGCAGCAGCAGCACCAGCACAGCACGCAGAGCTAGGAAGATGGGATGGCGCAAGAGTGTCGACACAGGTTGCGTCTCACACTAAAGGCCTACCCACCTTCCATGGAAATAAGGACATACCGTCCGGTCTCTTGCCATCGTCGCGTGCCAGGCCATTGGGTTCTAATACAGCTGGAACGCCGGCGGTGACAAGAGCTCGTCGGATGATGTCATTGATGTTTGCGTGCCGCGCTAAGCGGCCCGCACTTCGGCTGCAAGACAGGCCGTGATGGCCGAGACTGTTGACAACTTCGCCACAGTGACAGCGATGAGGAGAACAACATGGAGCTCCTAGTCGTAGGGAAGCAGCGAGGCGGAAAGTGGTGTCGTCGAGCAAAGTGCCTATATTCGACGACGGTATTGCATGAAGCCACAGACCCGATTCCCACTTACTCACAGCCAGCAGGCGCGCACGCTCCGCAGTAGTAGTAGACGTGTTAAGTAAATTGTTCTGTACTACTCTGCAGAGCGGCTCATCCCACCGCCTTTGAGAAGATGGATAATCGGGTAGATCAGAGTTCGGGCAAGCGATTCTCCAGGCATTCATAGCCTCAGTGAAGCACGGCACATCAAAATTAATCAGTGTGGAGGCTAGAATTTTCCTGATTAATTTCTCAGTGCCATGCTGTATTGAATGAGATGAAATTATTTAGTTGTATTGTTATGTATGTCACACTTGAATACGGGGATGACGACCTATAGAAAAAAAAAATGCTCTATTAAAAAGTATATTTTCACAACAACAGTGTGTTCTTCAAGGCTGCACCAAAAAAGTCATATTCAGCATTAATACCAGACAGAATGACAGTTTTTTAAAGTTTCAACATAAATTAGTTTATTAATATTAAAAAAAAAGTATTGTACAGGTTCGAACAATTTTGACGTAGATGTAGGTAAGCTGCGTTCATGATTTCATTTCCAAACATGTAAACAAATGTGAGTTTTTGGAAAATAACTTTACCTAAAGTTCAGCTTGCGCTGAAACTTTAAACATTTTATGACTTTTTCAATAATAGTAGTCATTCTGAAATTAACTTAATTTATACTAGCATTAAGTTGATATTCGTTTAGGTGGAAAAAACGTCAATTGGAAGCCAGTCTTTCAATAGACTATAATAGAAAATTTCGCCAGCTAAATAATTTGATTGTGTATAATTAAAGTCAATGGGATTCCTGCTGAAATAATTATTAATAATTATGTTTATTATTTGCAAGTTAAATAATTTTTAGTCATAAAAGTATACCAGTAAATATACCGCTTCCATTTTCCTTGTCTATTCACCGTTTTATCAAGAACTCGGTGTTATTTATAGGTTTGAGCAATACAAGCGTTTTGCTTCCTTACCTTGAGATAGTTAAGTGGTTTCTGTCTAAAACAATGTATGATAATATCAAGTTATGATCGAAAACAGGACAAAGTCAGCAGAATTAGACGTTGAGACATTTGCAACATTGTGCATTTGCAATGTCCACTAAAATGTAGCTATACAGGGCGACATCGACGCAAAAACAGAAACCATGGATTCAGTACATGATTCTGAACCCACCAGCGTTGAAATTTTTCGTCGGTTATTTAAAAAAAAACAGCTGTTTCATAGAAAAGTGCAATACCTACTCGGTCAAAATGTGTGGAATGCTGAGGCTGATTTTTTTTTAAATAACCGACGAAAAATTTCAACGCAGGGAGTTCAGAATCATGTACTGAATCCATGATTTCAGTTTTCGCGTCGATGTCCCTGCCACCCCGTAGAAGATTATCTTGCTTGCAAACTAATAAGGTACATAAAACATACAGCCTATAATGTATAGCAGTGATAGCCTAGTGGTGTGATCGTCAGACTGCCAAGTTATGACTTGGTCTCGAGTTTGAACTCAAGGCCCGCACCTCTGACTTTTCGGATTCATGTGCGTACCTATTGTATAATTATCACTTGCTTCAAAAACAGTGAAGGAAAACATCGTGAGGAAACCGGCATGCCTGAGAGATATTTCTTGACAGCATGTGAAGCCAAGTCAGAGGCCCATAGGCGGCATAAAAACTCTCAGGTTAGTTACTTTTTTTTTTTTGGCCTACACTTTCCCACTGCTGAGCAGTTAGTTACTTACCATACGAAAAAGAAACAAGAAAGCTTATAATGTTCCCACTGCGGGGACACAGGCCTCCTCTTTCTGTGAGAGGGAGTGGGCTATAATCCCAGCGGGCCCAGTGCGGGTTGGTGGCACTACATGACATAGACGCGGAAAAATCGGCATGTCCTAGAATCCAAAATTCGAAGACATTGTCTTCGAATTTTGGATTCTAGGACATGCCGATTTTTCCGCGTCTTAAGTGCCAACATTCTTTTGAATAAAACATACACTCAAAATCACACATTTATTTTTCTGACGTGTGAGTGGCGTCTTGTGATGTATAGGGCATCCACCACAAGACGCCACTCAGAAAAAAGAAATACATCACACAAGAAACCCTTTCAGAAAATAAAAATAAAACAGAGTACAACCAACCACTAAGTCACCGGAAGTAGCTGAAAACAGCGTCGCGTTTCCGCCACTAACCGCACCGGATGTTACCGGATTAGCAGGTGGAATGGCTCCTGAAAATTATGGCGCTCTTACATACACGTGAAATGAAAACACGGGGCGAATTTTATTTCCAGGTTGTACTGAAAGTAAGTACCTACCTTGGTGTGTCTGGTGGAAAATGTGGGTACTATATACGATGGAAGTTTTATGGTTGAAAATGCGGTTTTCGTCAGGACGGTCGGTTTATTGCAAGAGCGTAGGCGAAGAAAGAAAGAAAAATACATTTATTTAGCACAGACAAAAAGAATCACAACACAACATACTTATAACGCAAGTAAAAAAATAAAAATAAAAACATGTGTGGTCGGGGGACCATCAGGGACGAAGTTCCTTCTCACGTGTAATTAAAAACCAAACCAAAAATTTGCAGCCACCATCTTGGATTTACATTTTGACCAAAATCACACTTTCTCTCTCTCTGTCTCTCCAGTGCATGCCTTTAGAATCCCTCACTACGCTCGGGATTCTACTCTAGAATCCTTCGCTCCGCTCTGGATTCAAAGAAACACTCTCGCCTTAATAATAGTTGTTTGCTCCCTTGGCAAACACATAACATCACGCCTTGTTTCCCCGAAAGGTTGGGCAGAGGTGTACCTGTAGTAGGTACACCCACATTTCGCAAGTTATGTTTAAGTCCCATGTAATAGGGGGCGAGCCTATTGCCATAAACCGGGCACAAGTCCAGACTCCGGACTGCTACTGAGAAATTCCAGATAGAAAAACCCAATAACACTTTACCCGACCCGGGAATCGAACCTAGGACCTCATGCTCAGCAGTATCGCTTGCGACCACTAAACCAATGAGGCGGTAACAATTGAAACAATCTACTATTTTATTTATCAAATCTATTCAAAAAGAGCTAATTTATTCTTCATAAACAGGGACCAAAATAGCTTCTTAATCCCTAGGGACTAAAGTGATTTGAATTTGGAATGTGGATATTGTTAGGAAAATTTCCAATCACCAAAGAGATCAATCACAGATATTGTATGAATAAGTAACAGGCTGAATAATAAAGGAAACCGCGCGCAAGCCAATTAAAAAGAATGTTTGAAAAGATAAAAAAAAAAACGCGCGAAATGCATTCTTCACCTTCTTTCGTAATTGTTTACTCAAATTCAGATTTTACGTTTTGTAATAAATTTGTATGTCTTTCTTAAGTAGTGAGAATGAAATAAATAAACGTAGGGACCTACTATTCTTATTCATAACTTGCACTTACTTATTATGGGATCACATTTTGAGCATTTAATTAATTAATTTACAAAAAAAATACCCACTTAATTGACTACGGCAGTTTCATGTATGTTTTTAATTTGATTAAAATTATTAATTTCACGCTGATCCTTTCTTTTAAAATACTATGTTACTTAAGAAGAGTTATTATTTTTTGGCCATTCTTTCGATTGGTATCATAAAAGTAGGGGTGTTTTTTTTTTACATTTAAGTCGGTTCGATTCCCAGACGAGGCAAGTAATTTTTAGAAAATCTTTGAATGCAGAATTACTAACTTTTAAAAATAACATAAAGTCTTCTTTCAGCAAAATACCCTATCTACGATATTTAAGGTACTTTCCCTTCATGTCCCATAATTTTGGGACGCCCTGTATACTAACGTTATATACACAAAAACCTTTAGGAAAAAAAGATTCTCAGTGATGATGAAAACCGCATCAAAATCCACTGAGCGGTCACACAAACAGACACGAAAAGCGTTATTTTTTAATACTAGTAAGGATTTCTACGGATAACACCTTAATTCCATTATTATGATAATGTACTTACTTATTATCCACATCTTGAGACTGATGACTCAAGATCTGACCCACCCTAATTGCGTAAAACTTTCAATCACAAGTTTAATGATTTTGAAGGATATTGCTAATCCATTGCTTTCTATGTTAGAAAAATTTGTCTGCTCAACAACGTAAATAATGCAATGAATGTTTTCGAGCTGTCAAAATGAAAGCACATTAGCCTTTTTAAAGATCTTTGAGTAGAAACTACAACTAATAAAATATTTTTCTTTTTCAGAGTTCAATATTAAAATACCAACTGAAGGCGCTTAAACAATTCTTAATTAAAGTTGTTTTGCAGCTGATTTTCTAAGCTGTTAGTAATTAATACTAAGGTTTACGTTACTAAGTTAAGCAATTTTTTTAATCCTGCTTACAGATGAGGCAATTTGTTGGAGATTTTTTTCTTTAATGCTGGGTCAGACTTCCCTTTTGTTAATCTTTTAAACTGTAGGCGTTATTTAGTTGAATGAGTAAGTTTGTAAGCTAAAAGAGTTAGGATTACAAATGTTGATAGATGGAGAGGACGAGGAAGGTCAAAAAAAAGATGGATGGATTGTGACGAATGATATGAAAGAAAAGGGAGTGAATGATAGCGTGACAGTTGACAGGGAAGAATGGAAAAAGAAAACGTGTTGATTCTATGTAACGTGGGACAAGGACAAGAAGATGATGAGTGAGTTTGCAAGCGACCAATCCATCTTCCAGATGCCAGACGGAATTACCATAATGCTTTGAAAGTAGGCCTTTGGTGTGGGACGCAACCTGTGTCGACACCCTCGCGCCATCCCATCTTCCTAGCACGGCGAGTTGTGCTGGGGCGGCTGCTGCAGGTGCAGAAAACCTCAAACGGCGCAAATATAACAACCTTACCGGTAGCTATATTTTTGAACCGTTTGGGGTTGAAACACTAGGGCCATGGGATCCGAGTGCTCATCGATTATTCCGGGACATCGCCAAGCGGTTGCTCAACTCTTCACGTGACCAAAGGGTTGGCCAATTTTTAGGCCAAAGAATTAGCATTGCCATACAACGTGGCAATGTTGCCAGCCTTTTGGGCACCTTTCCCACCGACAGCGATTCGGATGAATTTTTTGATGCCCAATGATTTGTTCCTATATTTAATTTCATTTTTTCCTCTGTTTATAGTTAGTTCAATTATTACTTAGTAGAATTATTAGTAGAAGGAGAACTTATTTCAATGTTAATAATAAAAAAAATATCTTCCAGAATATGAACATGAACGAGCTTTCCTTTATGTAATCAGTACAACTAAACAAACAAACTCATAGGACACGTTTGACATACATAATCAGCCAGCAGCCAGTCAGTCAGCTATAATGTTCCCACTGCTAGTACACAAGCTTCCTCTCGGTGACGGAGTGGGCCGTAATCCACCACGCGGACCCGGTGTGGGTACCACATATGTCACATGTCTTCAAATTTTTGGTTCTAGAATATGCCGATTTCCTCACGATGTTTTCCTTTGCCGTTTTGCAGCAGCGGTGCTGAAGCGGTGAAAGCAGTGGTGATGAAATAATTTACACAAAATAAAGCGCTTGTCTGGGTTCAAAACTACGACTTACAACTCGTAAGTCGTGGCTGTTATCACTAGGCCACCACTGCGCTCCTGCTCCTGGATTACTGTCCTTCATCAATATTCTCAAAAGAAAAAAGTCAACTGTTTGTAACCAGAAGCCACCTACTACTATGTTCAAACCAGCTCGTCATAAAGTTAAGAGGATCTCTTCACTTTGTTATGGCTATTCTCTATACTTTTTAGTGACTGTAGACTTTTAGCACGGAGCATAAAGCAGCGTTAAAATTTGTAGCTCCAAAAGTGCGTTGAGCAACTTCTGTCACGAACCACGTTCAAAGCCGTCAATTTCTACACGTCATTTGTGTCGTACTGAGAGTATACGACGACACGCTTGGTTTGTATTGAAAGTGTTGTTAATGCCGCCTCTAGGAGTGACTGCTGATGCATCTCCATCATCATCATCATCATCATCATTTCAGCCAAAAGGTGTCTATTACTGAACAGGCCTTCCCCAAGCACCGCCATTTTGATCAGTTCTGTGCTTTTTGCATCCAGGGGATTCCTGCGGCCTTCACCAGGTCATCGGTATCTTGTAGAAGGCCTTCCAACGTTATGTCTTCCAGTTCCATTGCGCGGTTGCCACTCCAGAACCTTTCGGTCCCATCGGCCATCTGTTCAGCGAGCAGCGTCTCCGTGCTCTGTGGTTTTAGACGACATGTACTCTCATGTCTATCTAACTATTACCCTTTCAACATACTATATCTAAACCAAACACAACACACCTGTGGAACACCAAAATCCATTTTCCACCGAAGTACCCTGAAACTGTGCAATATTTTTATGAATTAAATCTTGCCAGTCCACATTCCGGCACGTTCTGGTACAGGCAGCATAACACACTTTGTTTACTGACTGTTTAAGCAGGATTACGTCCATGGAGGCACCTGTGTGTGTAATTACCAAGTGATGCTGTGTGCTGTGGGACTGTGTCAACTAGGTGTCATGTTTGGCTTTGTCAATAATAATAATAATCTTTATTACTTAAGAAGTGGTTACAAATTGTGTGAAGTCTCTGACACTTGTGCTAGGTGGTTAACCTGTGTTACAAGAGCCAGTGCCCTCTCCCGGGAGGAAATACAATTGAAAACTTATGCAATAAAATTAACAAGGGAGAAAAAAATAAAAAAGACTAAAATAACACAAAACAATAAAAAATGGTTAGAAATAGCCTGTAATGGTGATTGTGTGTATGTTTGTAGTGGAGGTGTGTGTGTGTGTGTGTGTGTGTCTGTAAATTGAGTTGAATGTTCAGGAAATATTGATTGGGATCGCGAGTAATGGTGAAGTTGAGTGCCTCACATATTGTAGACTTTGTATTACGAAAGAGTTAAAAGAATTTGCTCTGTTTCTTCATAATTGAGGGACAGTAACCATGGCTTGAAACTCTGTTTGACCTTATGCAGAGTAAGTTTATAAATTGATAGGTTCTTGTTGATTTTGTTGTATACTTTGGAGCTTTGGGCACGATAGTGTCGTCGGGCAAGCGCAGAACGACACTGAACAGATTCAAAGCCAATCCACCGATTGGATAGATTTCTATCTAGCGGCATCGTGGAGTGTCGATGCAAGACAGTGCGGAGGACATAAAGTTTTCATACCGTGAGTACTTGGGCTTCGGAGTACAACTAATATTACTGAGGATCTGCAATAATTGTAATTTTTTAAGTATAGTGGCCCGAAAAATTGCCAAACTTAAGTGGCAGTGGGCAGGAAACTTGCTCGCAGAACAGATGGCCGATGGGGTCGAAAGGTTCTGGAGTGGCGCGACCGCGTACTGGAAGACGTAGCGTTAGAAGGCCCCCACAAGGTGAACCGATAACCGCAGCAATCCGTTGGATGCGAGAAGGACAGAACCAGTCGAAGTGGCAATACTTGAAGGAAGTTCTATGTCCAGCAGTGGTTGCCTTTTGGTTGAAATGATGAAATATGAGTAAAGATATTTAATTTTAGGGAAAGATCTAATACCACTTGATGCAAAACCGAAAATCATACTACACTTTATAATAACACAAGTCATATTCTCCATTCTCTTGACTGTATAATAATAAAACCGCTTCCTATTTACAAAAAAAAACCACACATTAGCACTTTAAAGGAAATTGATCCGTCACGCCTTTTCAATAACCTTCAATTTTAATTGTTAAAATTCTTAAACCTAGTTGTGCCTCAATATTTGCTAATATCTGAGTTTTTATCTGAGAAGCTCGTGGCTAAGCAATAACAGCCGCACGGCTCGATTCATCCGGTTAAGCTACGCTTGCCGCGGTTGGTCTGTGGATGGGTGACAATCTCTATATACCGAGACTCCTCCGTGCCTTGGAAGGTCCCGGCTGTCATTCGTGGATCTTTGACAGTCATTACGGGTCGTCAGAAGCCCGAGAGTCTGACAACCAGTCTTACCAAGGGGTATCGTATTACCCAGTTACTGGGTTGTGTAGGTCAGATAGGTAGTCGCTCCATGTAAAGTACTGGTATTCAGCTGCATCCGGTTAGACTGGAAGCCGACCCCAACATAGTTGGAAAAAGCTAAGTAGATTTGTTGATCTGAGTTTTCATATTAACCCTTGATGATACTACTAAAGATACACCCCCAAAAGACATATTAAAAAAATTCAATCTCATCTTTTATTCGACTTACATTGTAATTATTTCCTTGATTTTGGTCCATACGCGAGTTGAGCTACACGATTATTGACAAATGTTTGCACTGACTGGACAGATCCACTCAAATCTGTTTGGTTCTTTCCTCAAAATACCATTTCAGACAACTAATCTACATGGTCCTCACACGATCTGACCATTAAAAGAAATTTTGACTTTTGAGTTTGTTTCGCCATTTACTCTCACGGATAGTCAAATAGGAGATGTCGACTCCATCTAACTTATTTTATTTTTTCTAGCTTTTGCTCGCGATTTCGTCCGCGAACCTTCCTTGATAATTGGGCTATACAATTCAAAAACATTGTGATTGTGTACAATACTGATATTCAGCTGCATCCGGTTAGACTGGAAGCCGACCCCAACATGGTTGGGAAAAGGCTAGGCAGATGCTGACGTGTCACGTTGTTTGTCCGCGATGGACTCCTAAACTACTTAACCGATTTTAATCAAATTTTCACACCGTGTGCACTTTGATCCAACTTGAAAGATAGGATAGGTAGGGTAGGTAGGTCAACCATAATCAACCATAGGCAGGGTAGGCAGGGTAGGCAGGGTAGGCAGGGTAGGCAGGGTAGGCAGGGTAGGCAGGGTAGGCAGGGTAGGCAGGGTAGGCAGGGTAGGCAGGGTAGGCAGGGTAGGCAGAGGCAGGGTAGGTAGGGTAGTAAGTGATAAAAAAACATTTATATGGCAAAACAACGTTTGCAGGGTCAGCTAGTATTAGTATAACGTGTAAAAGTGATTCCGATATTTTATTTACAGAATAAACAATTTTATATTACACTTTGTTGGTTGTCACTTTCCGCTACTTTTAACAATGTTTGTTCACATCAGAGAACGTGTTTCTGTGAAAAATTGTGTGAAAACTGTGACGCCAAATGTAATGGCCTGTTTGCATTGCATTGTCGTCTTGGTCTTACACTGTTTGATATTTGAATTCTTGTGTAAACGCAGAGAATTCTTCAATTTTTACATTGTAAAGGCGGTTTTTATAGAAGAACCTAAGTCTCGGGTCGGGCAAAGTGTTATTGGGTTTTTCTATCTGAAATTTCTCAGTATCAGCTCGGAGTCTGGATTTGTGCCCGGTTGATGGCAATAGGCTCGCCCCCTATTACATGGGACTTGAACATAACTGGCGAAATGTGGGTGTACCTGCTACAGGGACACCTCTGCCCAACTCTTCGGGGAAACAAGGCGTGATGTTATGTTATGTTATGTAACCTAAATACGATAGAAATAATGTTATTTCCCCATTTTGTATATTAGGCTATTTTTAACCTACTTCCAAAAGGAGGAGGTTCTCAATTCAACTGTATGTTTTTTTTGTATATTGGTTACGCGATTACTCCGCCAATTATAAATTGATTTTAATGATTCTTTTTTTGTTTGATAGGTCATACTTTAGAGGTAGTCCCATAAATTTTTTATTAACTTTGCTTGGGTAGTTTTTTAGTTAGCTTCAATAATACGTGTTTTTTCCCATTTAGTACTTAGGTGGATGATATGTTAAGTTCCTGTCACTGTTATTTACATAGCAGGTAGTGGTATTCGAATTTATGTGGGGTAAAGACCACAACTAAAAAGTGAAAAATAAAAACTTTTTACAAAAAAAAATCAACCGTCTTCCAAAAAAAAAAAACACTTCAAAGTGAAAAATAACTTTAATTTTGAAATTCGGTGTCCTTGGTTTTGAATTTTCGGTTTTTGCCACCGACTTCCGAAATTAAAATTATTTTTCACTTTGTAGTGTTTTTTTTTGGAAGTCGGTTGATTTTTTTTTTTGTAAAAAGTTTCACATACTTTACATTGTCCGTGGGTTCATTTGGGCAGAATGGCTACACAATACCGTAGTTTCCGTTACTTTTGACTACTGTTATGGCAGTGTTTGAAAACAGAGTCAATGTTTTGAGTTTTTTTTTGTAGGTATCGATAAATCTGGACGACTAGAAAGATCAAAAAGTAATTAATGGCAGCGGTGGGATTCGAACCCACGCCTCCGAAGAGACTGGTGCCTTAAACCAGCGCCTTAGACCGCTCGGCCACGCTACCGATGTTTCGTAGCTCACAAATGAGAGTTCACATGCGTATCACACTAAGCCCAGGCGCGCACTAGCGGCCAGGTCGCAGCGGCCATGCAGCGAGATTCATACATTAGTATGAAATCGCCATGGAGCACGCGCACCTGGCCGCACGCCGCCAGCGACCCCTCCGACTATTTCGCTGGCCACTACGGCCTGGCCGCTGCGGTCTAGCCGCTAGTGCGCGCCTGGGCTATCAATGATGTAAATTAGGCGACTCGTTTAACGTATTAGCCCAGGCGCGCACTAGCGGCCAGGTCGCAGCGGCCATGCAGCGAGATTCATACATTAGTATGAAATCGCCATGGAGCACGCGCACCTGGCCGCACGCCGCCAGCGACCCCTCCGACTATTTCGCTGGCCACTACGGCCTGGCCGCTGCGGTCTAGCCGCTAGTGCGCGCCTGGGCTATCAATGATGTAAATTAAGCGACTCGTTTAACGTATTAGCCCAGGCGCGCACTAGCGGCTAGGTCGCAGCGGCCATGCAGTGAGATACATACATTAATATAAAATCGCCATGGAACACGCGCACCTGGCCGCACGCGGTAAACGGCTTCACCGACAATCTCACTGGCCACTGCGACCTAGCTGCTACGGCCTGACCACTAGTGCGCGCCTAAGCTTAAACGTATTTAAAAACATCATTTGTGTTGAACGATGTTTAGAATTCGTTTCACGCTAAATGTAGGTATCTACTTATTTTGTGCTTTAATTTGATATCCATCATAATATCTATGCAGTCAAAAATCAAAATAATATTTAATTTACTCAAACTGCCTATGCTAAAATCAGCAGTTCAGTATTAAGCAGACTGCCGCCGAGAATACGAATACAGGCACATAAGAAATTGCAGCTTTATCTCTCTCAAATCAAATCAAAAGTCATTTATTCAAACTAGGCTGAGAATCAGCCCTTTTCGAAGGTCAAAATTACATGAGACAGTTCCCCACAACGCTCGCCCTTCCCTACTTCCGAGTGCTTTAGTTGGGAAGAAGAAGTGGCGCAAAAAACTTCCTCAATCTTTGAGCTATCATTACTTAATTACGAATTTACAATGATAACGTCGACAGAGTTACAAGATTTTATAATTTCACCCCCTTTTTACGACCGATGGCGTCGTGACTATCAACCTGTTGTGACACCTATATAATTTTATACTCCATCAAAAACAAAAAAAAATTGCATTAAAATATGCTAACGTCATTCGTCGCATATTTCACAAAAATAAAAACAGGGGCTGAAATCTCTCTCAGGGGTGTGAAATCGAAATTACTGTTTCACCCCTCGCCCTATGTCGATTTAAAAAAATATGTCCCAAAACATTTGGTGTTTGATAGGCGTATTGTCAAATTTATTGCTATTGCTGTGCAGAACGTGATGTTTGTGCTAAAGAGAGACATTTTTGGTCCTACGGGACTGTGTGTGCGTAGTGTGTTGGTCCTTTTATTCGAGAATATTTATTTGATCCCAGGTGTTTTATATATGTGGAAGGTGATAAATACTCAGTACGCATACAGCCTACACAATCAAAATGAACTTGTTGAGAATGTAAAAATATGTGAACCACGAGTGTCAGTGGGGGGGCCATCTGCTAAGCTACGCTTGCTTACCGACTGTGGCATAAGCTATTCCCATACATCGCGCTGTGCAGACAAAAACATATTACATGAAATGAAATGAAATATAGATATACTTTTCCGAGTGCCCACCTAGTTTTTCGAGACAACGGCAAGCGGTTGCTCGACCCTTCACGAAACCAGTGGACTGGCCGATTTTTTGGCCAAGCATTGCCAAGTTGAATAGCAATGCTGATCATCTTGGCAATAGCATAATCAGCCTATAACTTTCCCACTGCTGGGACACAGGCCTCCTCTCTGTGAGAGGGAGTGGGTCGTAATCCACCAAGCGGGCCCAGTGCGGCTTGGTAGATGTCACATGTCTTTGAATTTTTTGTTTCTAGGATATGTCGATTTCCACACGACGTTTTAAGAACAGCGCGGTGAGGAAATTCTTTACACAAAGTAAAGCGCTTGTTTCGGTTCGAACCTACGACCTTCACTTGTAAGTCGCGGCCGTTACCACTAGGCCACTACTGCGGCTTGGCAATAAAAAATAATGTATATATCTATATCAATGCTGCCAGCCTTTTGGGTAAAGTAAAGTTTATTTATTTGCATAGATTGTAGTTACATAACATAAGGTATAAAAATAAAGTGATCCATGTACAATCTACCTTAGATTAGGCATGCAAACATTAATGAATGAAGTAACGAGAAGGTAATAAAAAAAAATTAAATTGTGTCGAAAATGTCAAACAAAATTACGAATTTACAGTTCAAAACGGGTACAATTAAATAAGTTGGAATGTCTTTAAAATGCATAAGAATATTATAATTATTTTAGATTAGAAATTTTAGGATAAAATATCTAAGTCATTGTCATTTAGAAAATCGTTAACCGAGTAGTAGCATTTTTCAATCAATAATGCTGTTAACTTCTTTTTAAAATTACGTATTGTCATCTTTTATTATGTCAGGTATTTTGTTATAAATTGTAGGTCCCATACTAATAACATTTTTTTTATGTAATGCAGTATTGCAACTGTCCATTAGTAAAAGATTTTTGTACTGACTTCTGATTGGTCTCTTACTACTGTGTGATACTGTAGTAAAAAGATGCATGTTACTTTTCCTCTTGACAGCTATGCGGTTGAATTTTACTGCTCTAAGATTCTTTCACCCCCTTTTTATATATGCACATATTATTTAAATTTTTTTTAAACTACTAACTTATTATTTATGCACACAAACTTTAAACAATAATAATCTATAATCGCGAATCATGGAAAACACTCACGTTCGATACATACGTCACAAATGCAAATTCATTCCTATGGCAAGAGTTCCAAAAATAACGACATGTGCATTTTATTGGCGTGCACCAATAACTTGTGTAGAATATAGATTTCTATAGTTTTTATTGAAGCTATCAATCTTTAATAGGAAGTTATGAAAAACAGCATCTGTGGTGTTATTTATTGGCTGCAGTAAGATTAGGCGAAATAAAATATCAAATCTAATCTATCTTCGAAAGATAGGCGACTTCTTGCAAGATTGAGACATAATGACAAACAGTCGTGATCGAAGCTCTTTCCTTTTAAATGGCTGTGATGGTGTGGACATGTAACAGAAGACCATCAGATTACGTACGAAACCTGACACTCACCATCTGTTCCTGAAGAGTAACCAAAGACCAAAAGGATAAAGACAAGGCTCGGAACCGGTTTAAAAAATACCGGTTAATACCGGTTTATTTGGGTTTTACTCCGAATTTTTCTTAAGAACGTGAACGTTTTAAGAGGCCGGCGATACGGCTCGCAACTACAAATCGAGATATTGGCAAAATTCAATTCCAAGCACGTTGCGCTAGTATGAGTACCTGTCGGAGCGATATACACCTACAGTGAGCAATACTACCACGCACACATTGACAATTATTGCTTGACGCGATAGTACTACTAGCTTTCGAAAATTTATGATAAACTTAGATTAGATGTGTTTCGTAATAGAAAAAAATTATGAATGAAAATTTAATGTATTTCAATTTTTTTTTTGATAATTTTTAACTTGATAATATAAACTATGCTCCTGTGGAAACAATATTACAAATATTGTTATTTATAATACAGAAAAATAATATGAAAACAAGTCATTTACGCTGTAAAAATGTACGAAATGCAATTCGCTTACACTTCATTTAAAGGTAAGTTTTTGGAAATAAAAAGACGTAAGAGCCTAGATAAATACTGTCTCAATTCGAATATCAACATAATATTGTGGAAATATGCTCAAATTGCAAATGATTTATGTACTACGTTTGTATGGACAATTCATGCGTCGCCGCATTCTTAAGAACTTTATTTTAACCTAAATTAATCGGTTTATTCGACGAGTGGCATGTCGGTAAAGGCGTTGCAACTTGTGACTACATGTGTGGATGCCGCGCTGAATAAAATTTGATAAAAAACCGGTTAATATTGTTCTAAACCGTTTAATCCGAAAAAACCTTTATGTAAAGACTCCTCCAAAACCGGTTTATAAAAAGCGATTTATAGGAACGAAACCGAATGTAAAGGTTTTTGCGTCAAGTACATAACAAGGGTTTGAAAATTTAACCGGTATCCGAGCTTTGAATAAAGGTAGTGTATAGATATGTGTCTCACAGAGAGGAGGCCAATGTCTCCAGTAGCAGCAGTGGGAAAACTATAGGCAGATTATGCCTATAGAAATACTAGCTTCCACCAGCGGCTTCGCGTGATATCTTTATAAATTAAAGCCAGTATTACTCAATGATAATATAACATTCTATTGGTGAAAGAATTTTTAAAATCGGTCTAGTAGTTTTTGAGTTTAATCATTACAAACAAACATGCAAAAAAAAAATACTTTCTCTTTATTATTAGTTTAGATGATAACTTTCAATCTTAGTGACACGTACCTATTCCATATTCAAATCATTGCTTCCGATTGAGGTTACTTCCATTTAAATGAATATCAACTTTATAAGAGTTTTAATTAAATTGATTTCAGAATGGCTGATACTATTAAAACAGTCATAAAATATGGTTGAATTTTTAACGCAAACTGAATTTTATGTATGGGGTTTAAAGTTATTTTACCAAAAACACAAAACTTGTTTACATGTTTGGAAACTAAATCTCGAACGTTGTTTATAGTAAGAACTAAGTGGCGTGGAAAATAAAAGATGATGTTGGTGTCACTACAGCACAGGATTAAAAGTTAATTTCTCCATAAACCGCCGATATATGCCAGCGACCTTGAGTAGTTAACTTGCGTGTTCTGTGCTGAGCTCACGCAACGCGTCGTACATCCAGCCAGTAATAGGACTCGCCCATCAAGAAGCGTTGTCCCAAATTAGACGCATTATTAATTTATTGTATGTTAAACAAAATATATTCTAATAATGAAAATTATGATGAATGCATCGCCACCCTGTACAATTACGCCAAAAAAAAAAAACATAGGGACATGGGAGTATTACATACAGGATGTTTGGCAGAACGTTGAACATACGAAAATGGTGGATAGGTGGGGTCATCTGCTACTTACTCAGCCCTTATTTATTTGGCCGTGGCCCCCTGGATATTTAAAAAAAAAATAAAGCAAATTACATACCATTAGAAAGGTCACACACTAGGGATGTTTTGCTAGAATTGGAACTCTTCAATCATTTTTTTTTTTTTTTAATGCGAGTTGAAGTTAAGATTTAAGTATTTTTTACATCTTTCTGTAAGTTTGAGGATTCATAACTTTTTTCTAGCTAACATCTGAATAAAGCAACCTGCTTTACCCCATTTTTAATAAAAGTTACACTTTAAAGTTAAGAAAGTGGTGAAACTAGAAGAAAGCAAAAAATATTTTTTTTAAATATCCAGGGGGTAGGGCCAAATAAATTAGGGCTGAGTAAGTAGCAGATGACCCCACCTATCCACCATTTCCGTATGTTCAACGTTCTGCCAAACACCCTGTATACATTATATCGTAAAAAAATATTTGTACTAGAGGCTGCTTCGGGAGGTTCCTGTTCAGGATAAGGCGGGAGGAAACACCCGGGTGTCACCATTGTGTGGATCGGCCTGAGGACACGGTGGAGCATACGGTGGAGGTCTGCCCGGCTTGGGTGGAGCAACGCCGTGTCCTCGTAGAGGCGATCGGCGGTGGTGATCTCTCGCGTCCGGCCCTGGTTCAGGCCATGGTACGGAGCGAGAGGAAATGGCAGGCCGTTACCTCCTTTTGCGAAGCGGTAATGCTCGCGAAGGAGGAGGCGGAACGCGTGACGGAGAGGCAAAGTTCGCGCCCTCACGCCCCTAACCGCCGCAGGAGGAGACGCCCGGGGTGGGAATCGCGAGCCGATTTCCGGCCACCGTAGGCGCGGGCTTGCGGACGGTGAGCAGTGGGTAGCTCGCCGTCCGATAAGGACCAAGCCCGGGTCGACGGCGCGTTGTGTTCCACGCGCGCCTCAAAGAGATGTCAGCAGAATTGACGGGGTCCGCTAGGGCCAGTGCCTGTCGGGGGTTCGAAGAAAACCGATAGGGAAATCGTGGCCCCCGGCAACAGGGCAACCGAAGGAACACGGGTGGGTTTTAGTCAGTAAGAGTCTGACACGCCCTCCCGCTCCACCCAGAGCGGAAGAAGTTATTTGATAATTTCCACCCAAAAAAAAAAGGCTAAGAAAACGGAGGAATACGTTAGTATGGAATGAATGTCAACGACAGCATTTCCTCTTAAAGACTTTTGCCCTGTAGTACGATTATTACAGTCTATATAAGTTATGCCAGTTTAATGCCTAGAAATACAGAACATCACTACCATTTATAATGTCATAAAAATAAAGACTTCCAAACTCCTCCAACAAACAGCCTTTTAAAAATACTACCGTAGTCATAACAACCAGGCTTCAAACTGTAACCTGGTTTTATTATATCAGAGTTTCAGACATAAACGCTACTGTCCGTTCATCCCCGGATATTTGCTTTTACGACACCCGAAGGTGTTTCAAAAGCGCATGAAACTTTACCAAACTACACTGCATAAATGATTTACTAGACTGCAATTTTTTTGTGTATTTATTTATAAAAATGTTAAGGCCTAGCCCACACCGCGAATAAAAATCGCGCGATATTTTATCGTATTCTGTAACACATGGTGTCGTATGTATCTACATGCACTGGCGATTGAAATTTTGCGCTCGTTGCAATGCCGTACACTAAACATAAACCACGTGGATAAAAATCGCGCGAATAAAATTCGCAGTACGGGCTAGGCTAGCAAGTAACACCTTAGGTTTATACCTAAATTCTATTCTATTTTTTTCTTTTTCGAATTCTTTTTTGTTTAATAAACCAACGTAATTATTAAGTAGATCATATTTAGGGCAGTCGATTGACTTCTTAGTAACTTAATTTCAAACTAGGTACTTAATTCACAGTCTATTCAATAAACGTTAGTCATCTTTTTACTCGTTAACTTGATACATTTTATACTATCATCCCAGCGCGTTGAAAAAATACACTTTTGGATTTTCAACTCTCGGCGCTATCAGTGAAAAGTAAAAAGTAAAATCCAGTGCACGAAAATAAAATCGCCGCGATTTTATTACGTCTGTGCGGACGTGGGCTTATGCGAGTGAAACTGCAGGGCGTAGCAAGAATAATAATAAACAACGAAAATTCGACGTAGTTTCATATACCTACCAGACTCCCCATATAAATAGTTCTAGACCTGCACAAATAGCAGGAGAACCACAAAATATCGTGTTACTAAAGCAACGTAGAGCACTACCTAAAATTTCGTACCGAGTATCCAAAACTGAAGGGATTCGGGAGAAATGCAAAATCCCGACCATTTTCTAAACAGAACCTCTGCGTCTGGGCTGTTGTGCCCCTACTAGTGGTTTTAATAGAGTAGATTTTTTAGTTCTAGATGTGAAAATAACGGTGATTTTTAATCCATTGTTAACCTCTCAGGGCGCGAAAGTACCCATGATTATGAGCAACTTTTATTATGAGACCAATTAAAAAAAAAATGTCAGTCGTGACATACACAATGAAAAAAAAATGGTAGCACTTCGGGAGTGCCGACAGAAGTGAAAAGTTGAATAAGATCGCTTTGGTGGAAGAAAAATACTTGTATAGAACATTGGTCCGTAACCTTATCTAAATAAAAGCACAATCGCGTTTGCAAAAAAAATACTTCCGAAACCTTTAAAGTAAAAATACATGTTGTATTGCATGGAACATTGATCCGTAACATAATATGCATAAAGAGCACAGTTGCATTTACAAAAATGAGGTGTCATCATGGTGTCGTGAATTCAATGGCTTAGTCCCATCTCAAAAATGCCCAACGCGCCTAAAGAAGTTTTTACTTCAAAAATCGTGAAGCGAATGCTCGTGGTGGTATCTACTGTCCATAACAAGAATTCATTTAGAATGACCAACGCTTATCCAAATGAAATCTCATCAGCCAATGCAACCATAGTACCGTCCTGTCCGGTCCACACACAGGCCACTTTTCTGTTCTTTGTTCCCTATTCAAAATTCTGTTTACTCCGTTTTTGTAACGGACACACTCATAAGTTGAGCCAGGGCTCAGAGCTCAGAAACATGGGATATGCCAAAGGAGAATTTTGCATATCGAATTGAAGAGTACCTAGTTTGGTGAAAGTTTAAAAAATTTACATGTTGGATTTACCAGAATAATTGTGAAACTATCATATCCTTAAGCGGTAAACTTATCGTTAGATCTTGGACTACCTCCACTCCTGTGTAAGGCAAACCTTACATGTCATTGCGCTGATAATTATGTTTATTCTGTAAATTGATTTTAAATTTTAACAAACACTTTTACACATTAAAAACCAACACTTTAAGGCTGCCTGTACTTGATGCAAGAGCCGCACCAGCGCCGCGTAGATTTAACACTCATTCTGAGAAATTCTGATTTTCGCCAGTGCGGCGGTGGCGCGGCGGCGATGTGGCGCATGAGTAGGTGGGTTCATTCGAATACACAAACATACAATCCGGCGCCGGTGTAGCTCCAGTGTCATGTACAGTAAACGTTACATATATTAAAAAGAAACACCTTTACACGTCAAAACGTTGTCAACGTCACTTGCTCATCACCTAATGAAAGTGTTAGCCAAACGGCCGACATGGCCCACGCACAATGGTTCACCTGACGGACTAAGCGTGGAAACCAAACCCCATAACATAGAATAAGACTAATCTGTCATTTCACCATCACGCTCGCTTATACCAAATGGACAAATAGCAAATAGTGCTTGGCGGCACAAATAACTACATAAGTAATAGGTATTCTCAAATATTCATCTTATCATCAACCCATGCGAGTTATAACAGATATAGCCCTGCAATGTTAGACTCACATATCTTAATAAAAATTTTGAACTTTAAAAAAGACCATGAACTCTAAGTATGTTTCGGCGGTCAGGTATGAAATGCAGGCACCATCTAATTTCAAAATATTAACCAAAACATGTACCTTACATGACGTAAAATGTGTAAAAGTTTCTTAAAAGATCTACCTACTTACAAATTTTTTTATTTTTTTTTTTGACCCAAAGGTTTTAGAAGAGGTGCATTCAAATGCTGGGGCCACACCAACGGGAAACTCCATTGATTATCGCGATAATGGACTTTATTTCAATTGGTTAACGTCCATCATCGCGATAATTAATGGTGTTTCCCGTTGGTGTGGCCCCAGCAAAAGTAAGGACATGACATCAACCATCAACGTATCACCCTTCATTCTTCAATCCCTGACTCGAGTCCTCAGGTCCAGTTGATAGGAACTTTTGTAAGTACCTCTTACTTCAAGAGCCTAGCTCACCTACGCGCTACTTTTACTGTAGCGAAATGAAAAGCTCTACTTTATTGGTGACTCGTTTATTTGTCTTCCATTTTGAATTTCCCTGCGTTTTCACTAGTGGTCCTTAGGTCCACCGTAGGTAAAATAAGGAGCAGTGTTTTTAAGTTTCAGCGTATAGATTTTCTGTTGCTTAGATTAATATATTTTGTTTACTTTTTAACACTTACTCCAATTTGAGTTTAAAACTTTTGTAACGCGTTTATTTCTAAACCTATGCATAGCATTATTTTTTAATTATTATTTTGATGATAACATTAGTTTTAAGTTTTCTTTACTAACACTACTGTTTGGAATTTTTTAAACGTTTATAATTATTATTATTTCATTTGAAAGAAAAGAAAAAAAATGAAAAAAAATTTATTTAACACAGACCAAAAAGCACACAACATAATTTATAGGTACAGCAAATTAAAAAAAAGTATGTAAGAAATTAGCAGGGGAGTGTGACTCAGAGCTGCACCAAAAAGGCCCAAGTTCAACCAAAAGCAAGCAAGTCTTTCGTTTTTTTATGATACCTCATCAATTTGCATTACGTTTTCGTTCTAATTGCGAACCTTCGTAGCTTGGATCATAATTATTAAGCTTCATTTTAGTATCTAAAACGCTTAAAAAACACGAAATTTTGTTGAACATTATCAGACAACGTATTCCTACCACTCACGCTGTAAGCACTACAAGTATTTCTGCAAATCAGAAAACTCGTTAAAAAGCAATGTTCCACAAGCTTTAAGTATTTCAAAGCAAGACAAACTTCATAAAGCGAAATATGTGAGAGCGTCATCGCTCAGACAACTCAGGAGTTTCAGTGGGAATTTAAGAGATTCTTCACAAGAACAGCTCGAGGTTGCGCGGCTCGAAATTTCAGACAGCAGAATTTCGAAAGGTGTTGCTGTGGACTTGGATTTTGAAGCATGTGCTAATAGTCAGCTGACTGCAGATTTGGCTTTTATTGGTGGGCCGAATATTTTTCGGGGCAGACGTAAGTGGACTAAATACGCGTGGTCCTGTACCCTAAGTGGCAATTTTCCCAATGAAAATGGCTCAATACTGAAGTGAGTAATTTTCCAAAACTACAGTGTTGTTAATTGACATGGCCAAATTATAATAATATCCTCTAAATCACGCATTATTACCCAATAAAAAAAATAAATGGAAACTTAAGAAGAATTAAACAGTATGATCGCACCGTACCGCAAATAAGTGTGAAACATCTCAATACCTAACGCCTAAAGCTGTTCCAACCGCGTAAATGGAAAAAGTTAGATTGTGAGAATATTTTTTTTGTCAGTCCGTGATTCGGCCATTTTTATTTTAGTAATGTACTTTGTTGAGTATTGTGGTGTTGTTACATGCTTTTTATTTACTTCGTTTTGTTCGATATTTGGTCAAAGCTTTGTTGTATACAATGCACTTGCAAAGGATTGATCAAGCATTTACTTTCTTCAATTGTTAAAGAAGAGTTTCGAAACAGTATAAAAAATTTATTTAATTTATTCGTCGGCTTTCGAGCGCTTTTTCCGTACCAAAAAGATGTAGTCGACCAGTAAGCAGATAAAATTTAAATAATTTACCTATTGTAAATACCAAAGTAGGTACTAAAATTCACCATGAATACCATACAAATAAATGTAATTTTATATTATGTAAAAAAACAAACAAAGAATTTAATTCATCCATGTAGGTGTCTCTATATGTAATATATTACCTGGAAAATGAAAATATTTCCATTTCTATTTAAAAAAAAACCCCTTAACTCCACAGACACACAATGCATTAACACAAAAAAAAAAAACGTGTGGCACTCGGGGACTGCCGCGGTAAAGCTATTGCATAGCATTTGTAACCTCTATACTTCCTATTTGTCAACGCTACACTTGGGATGATGACGTGATGACATAAAACAAAAATTACGTTCTTATGACAACATCACGTTTCCCATGACAACATCACGTTGTCATGCAAAATAAAACCGTAACGAAAATAAAACCTAACACCCCCCGTTAGGTTTTATTTTCGTTATGTTACGGAATTTCTTGATTCGGTCGCCGCGCTCAAAGCCCGCGATAAAAGCTATGCAATAGCTTAAAAATATCGTAACAAAAATACTAAATGTATGACAAAATGTTCGAATGACACTCAAAGGCTCGACATATTGTCTCCTTTGACACAGTGGTACTAATTGGGACATGCACAGGTCCAGTTGTTTGTTACTGAAATGGTTCGAACTTTCAATCAAAAAAAAATAGGAAGGTGTTTTTAGAACTGACATATGTGTGCAAAAACTTCGTGTATGTGTATAGAAATAACCATACCACCACCACCATCACCACTGCTCTCAAAACGGTGAAGGAAAACATCGTGAGGAAACCGGCATGTCCTAGAACCGAAAACTCGAAGACGTGTGACTTCTACCAACCCGCACTGGGCCCGCGTGGTGGATTACGGCCCACTCCCTCTCACAGAAAGGAGGCCTGTGACCCAGCAGTGGGAACATTTATAGGCTGATGATGATGATGATAATGATGTGTATAGAATCTTGTTTTATTTTAAAAAGGTCTTCCTTATTCTGTCTTTTCGTCCAAATCCTATTCATTATTATACTATTAAACGAGCAATATTTGTATGTATATATTTGGAATCACGTTCTGGAAAACGGCTCTAACGATTTCCATGAAAGTTGCAATATAGGGGTTTATGGGGGCGAAAAATCGATCTAGCTAGGTCTCATATCTGGGAAAATTCGTTTTTCGCCATTTATTTTCACATTAAATTATTGTATATGTCGGAGACGGGTGTGTGACTTTCGTTATTATCAGCGATATTTTAACTACTGTGGGCGTAGTGTGGGTAGTGTTGGTTGATGCGCAATATAAAAACGGTTTGCAGTTCAGATCACATTATAATTTACTATCAAATGAATCACACTAGCTAAATTACACACACACTGGGTGCGACGGCGTTTATTAAAATCACCAATTAACAAAATGATCACAAATTACAACTAAACACAATAACTGAGCACCACGAATCGAGAACAGTTCCGCGACGTCTTGACTCCAATGCGACCAAAGGTTGACTGTCCTCCTCGCCTTGGCCATCAAACATCACGACTCTGTAGAAGCGCGCCTTTTTTAGTGTCGGTAAATCACTCTTGATGTCGCCAGTGGCGCGCTTGCGATTCGTTTTGTGTCCGTACTAATGACCGGACCCGACATATATTAGTATACACCGTGACATTTTAGTCGTCTTACAAAAAAAGAGCTACTCAATGTACCCGAAATACCTCTAGGAGCAATTCAAAAATTGTTACAATTGCAATACGAACCATCCTGCTCTAAAATAACTAATTTAATTCCGAATATAATTATTTAACCTCAAAATAGATACTAATCCCCAAATGAATGTTAAAGTCGTTACCCCAATATCATAATCTAAAACTGTTTAATGAAACTACATATTTACAATATATCAGGGATAAGGAAAATAATACGAAACACCAAGATATTTAGTCAGTCATTTATATTTCTTTGGCAACATCAAATTCAATATTCTACACCATACCATCACATCTCCTATTCCCAATATAATATCGCAATTCAATCCGTATTCTAATATTTACCATAAAACTAACAGGTTACCTTAATTTACAGTAGATCTCCAACCAATACTATGCCAGTCTATCTTTTTACCGACACAGCCATTAAGCACGTCTTACTGTCACGAGCGCCCAACCCAGAAGGTCGTTATTACTCCCATTTTCACATATCAAATCTTTGGGTGTTGCCAGTACAATATCCAACAATTACGTATTAATAAATTGAAACCTAACACAATACATTTTTTTTTTTAATGAATGTTTAGTAGTCATTGGATACATGAAATGGGCTGCTTTTGTAAGACGATTAAAATGTCACGGTGTATATAGATATAGATTAAGAAAAAATGTATTAAACCGGACAAGTGCCTGTCACAAAGATGTGCCACGCATAATGAAGGGTTCCGTGCCATAGTATGAGAAGAGAAAAAAAAAAATTGACAATGTTATGTTTGTTTTTGGCGCTTAGCGTTCTTTCTGACTTTTTTAGGGTTCAGTAATCACAAGAACCCTTAAGTTTCGCAATATCCGTCCGTCTGTCTGTACGCGGCTTAGCTCAGAGACTGTTAGTACTAGAAAGCTGTAATTTGGCATGAGTATACATATTAATCACGCTAACAAAGTGGTACCATAAAATCATGAAAAAAATTTTTTTTAGTGTACCTCCCCTACATGTAAAGTGGGGATGTTATTTTTTTTTTACCTGTCCATGGTATGGCGTATCGTTGGAAAAGTCGTTCAAAAATATTATGAGTTCGTTAAAACCATTTATAGAAATCTAAAAATGGATGATCTCTGAATCTAAAAATGGTCTTTAACGAACTCGCAATATTTTTGAAATGATTTTTCATGATTTTATGTTACCATTTTGTCGGCATGATTAAATTATGTATACTCATGTCAAATTACAGCTGACTACGGAACCCTAAAAAAGTCAGAAAGAACGCTCAACGAAAACGAAGTAATAGCGCAGGCAGGCGATGAGATGCGATGCGATGAGATGCGATGCGATGGGTTGGGGGCCGAAATTTCACGCGAACGAAGTCGCGGGCAGAATATAGTTTCATTAATAAAATAAATTATTTTAGTAATGGGTGTTCCCTAAATTGCACTGGAGCTGTGAATCGAATGTAACTCTCTGCGGTAAGAAAGCAGAGGTTTTTAAAACCTTCATAAATGAGGCAAATATTTTAATTAAAATCGGAAGTGAAGTAAAATTAAATGAATTAAAACTTTTAGTTTTTACCTATATGAAATGCTGAAATTCAATGAACTTAATAATTTTGTGTCAATTTAAATGATGACGTGTCAAAACGTATAGCAGTGTAAATCGACTTTTGACGTTGACCGTACCTACAATTTCTAGGAAGACACGGCCAACGAATAAGTTAAGACGCAGATATATGACAGTGACCTTGAATGGTTAGCTTGCGTGTTCTGTACTGAGCTCACGCAACGCGTCGTACGTCCAGCCAGTAATAGGAATCGCCCATCAAGGAGCGCTGTCCCAAATTAGACGCATTATTAATTTATTATACATAAAACAAAAGGTATTTTAATAAAACGCGTATACTAAAAGATTAACAATTAAATTATCTTTAAAATGGTGAAGGTTTCAGAAAAATACGCTTGATAGATTTTGCGTGATTCTCAGTTTTTAATCCGCATTAGACATAACTTTACAAATTAATTTCACTATGTAATAAAAACATAATCCAAAATATTCCTATATTAAAATATTAAAAAATGCTCTAATTTATCATATATTTTTTCCAAATCATTAATACTACTTGTTTAGACGTCATCTTCAGTATAAAATCATTAAAAGTCAGTTATCGTCGCCTTAAATCTATAACACCGTACCCAGTCCGTTTCGTAAAGTCAGGGAAATCAATTCAAAGTATTTATTTCAGATAAACCAATTACAGGCACCTTTTAAGTTGTGAAGGGATCGATCAGTCAGAAAGATGAAGCTTGTTGCTAATCCAAAGCGTAGTAGGTACCTATGGAGAAGAACGGGCAAGAAACTCCACGAACACTCTTTTAAATCAATTTTTTAAGCAAATCGATTGCCAACATAATATATTGTCCGTATGTTCATATCACAACTGTCATTCTTTGACAGTTGTATGAAATGGTTATAACATAAGAGCTCCCGCGACTCTGGTGAAACAATTTCTACGAAAACATCAAGGAAATTATTCTACCGGAGTTGCGTCACGCCTTCGCGTCATGTCTATCTGCAGGAACCTTCACACGGCAAATTGACGTGGCGTGTAAATTTGCTAAACAGCTTCCCTGACTGTAGGTACTAGGTAGTACCTACTGGAAGATTATAACTCCATTCTTCTCATCAATACCTGATGCGAACTAGGAAGGTTATGAATTATTAAATAAATTAAAAACACTTTTCATAGTGGTAACTAAATCTATTATATTTCTAAATAGTTTTACAATAAGTTGATCTAGACAGGTACAGTAGGCAGCCTTAATTAATAAATATTTATTAATAAAAAATACAATAATAATTACGTAGGTATAAGAGTTGTATGTGGTGGTAGATTGAAAATGATATGATAGTGATGAAACAACAAAATGATACATTAATATTTTGGTGACGTAAGGCCAGCGCACATCAGCAGACGGCGGGCAGGGTATTTTAAATTATGTAACAATATTCCAAAGCTGAGAGACCAACCACGGAGTATCAAACGGAATTTCTTTTTCCAGTATTGAAGAGCGCGCTGGAAGATACCGTGGCGGGATGCGAAGACATGCGGCAGGTTGCGACGGAATGCTGCGGGATTGGAAGGCATGCGACAGTATCCGCCAGAGTCCGCTACCATATGTACGATCACGGGAAACAGGCAGTGCAATCGGGAGTACACTCCGCATTTCCAGTAGTGCGCCGGCGGGCATTGGCGGCATCGCAAATCATCTGTGTGCGCTGGCCGGTGGCATATCCTCCTCGATGCCATCCCCCGCCATCCTCCAGTGTGCGCTGACCTATCGTATTCAATGTATATTATCATTTAAAAAATCCTTATTTACTTGAATTGTTAATTAACAAACTATAATTAATTATTTATAACAATTGAGGAGGTTAGGAACAAAAAGTGTCATTTACAGTTTTTAACTTTTTGAGTAAATTGAGAAAATAAATATTCAAATTGATCTAAACAATATTTATTATTTTTTATTTACCATTTATGTGTCAATTATTGTATAAAATTTAATGTATTTTATGGTTATCTTGCTAGTTTTGAAATTTGGAAAAAATAAAATAAAATACATATCAAATGACACCCTTTGATCAAATAGATTGTAAATTTTGTAAAATGTCACCTTTTGAAACTCACTGTCTAAAAAATGTTACCTTATGAAACATTCAGTATGAAAATAAAAATACATTTATAAGAATCTATTCTTGTTTCCGCCCCAATCGTGTACACTTATCGAGAGTTTACTGTGTGTCACTTTTTGAATTCAAGTCTTAATAATTACTGTGATTGAATAAAAATGTAACTTTTTGTTCCGGAAGCAGCAGTTCAGATCGATTTTTCTATGAAACTAGTCACTTTTTGAACAAAATCTTGGGAGTTACAGATATAATTTAACATTTAGAGCCGATAAAAAAAAAACGAATGGAACAGAATACGTAAATGTCACTTTTTGTTCCTAACCTCCTCAATTATACATCAAGAACTACCGGTCGGCAATCAGCAGGATTACAATTATTTATTTTATGCATATTGATATTATGAATCCTATGCCTTGTCCTTTGTTTAAATTTATTCACATAAAATTCATACCATACTTCCCGGTTACTCTTTACAACGATAAAAAAAACGGATAATACAAATGCATTAAAGTTCATTAAAACAATATCTAAAATAACCATGGTTATGGTCGCATAAACCATATCAAATATACTTAAAGCAAATTCAGACAACATAATGACGTCAGTTAATACAAATATCAAAGTGGCGATGTATAAGCGACGCCAGATGTTAATAGCTGTATTTGTACTCGTGTTAAAACTACGACAAAGTGAATGTATAATTATGATGTATAAACAACAGTTGACAATCAACGCTAAAATTGAACTGCCCCTTTTGAAGATTGGAAAAAAATTAAGGGAACTTTTGAATAGCATATTCAATAGTACCGTTACAAAATTAGGTAAATAATAAAATATGGAGATCAAAATGCTCGTTGTTACAAAAGACACTCCCCAGGCAAACAGGGTACTTTTTAAATATCTTCTTTGGATATGTCCATCAAATACTTTCACAAAATCTACATAAAACAAATGACATATAACTACCAACCAATGATCCTTTACAGATATTAAATAAGCAAATAGACACGTAAAAAACGTTTGAACACATTTATTTTGAGTTTTTATTATACTATAAGGTAGCATGATTGTTGAAAAGTTTAGAAGAAAGTTTGTTATTATTGCATTTAGAAACACATAGTTTCTATAGTTACGGAATCTCTTTATAATACACCATGATATTACTCCGTACACTGACGTTACTAATGTCACCACCAATTGACTGATTTTTACAATCTCCTCGAATTTAAATATTAGTTTCCAATGGATATCATCACTGTCTGCGTCATAAACACTAGTATCGTTGTCAGACATAGCGAATTTCACTTCAACACATTTGCTCGATTCACTTTTATTTTCAAAATATAAAATTATTTGTAACTTAGCGTAAAGCACTTTCAGATAGACTTTCAGGTACAAACTGACTAGTGTTGCTTCTTAAACACTGGAACAGAAGTATCTAGACACGCAGCAACATGTCAAGCCAAGAACTGGCGACGCAGTAGCCGACCGTGTGTTTAAAGTAACGCTTCAAAACTAGTGCACCAAGGAGTCGACATAGTAGAACAAGTATTCTGACAAACAGGAAAATTAACAAAAATACGGTGATTAATTAAGCACCAATTAATTATAAACAACAAGCTTCTGCCCGCGACTTTGTTCGCGTAGAAGTCGGGAAATAGCAATTTGCAGCATCCATTATTTCATCATTAAATAAAGTTCAAATTCATTGGTCAGTAAAGACTGGCATTTAAATTGTGAGGCTTTACATCCGACTAATTATAACTCCATTCTTCTCATGAATACCTGATGCGAACTAGGAAGGTTATGAATTATAAAATTAATTAAAAATTATTTAAATGTTGGTATCTTAAAAAAATAGTTTTACAATAAGTTGATGTAGATAGTTACAGTAGATGGCGTTAATAACGTAACATTAATGATTAATGAAACAAATACATTTATGGTTATGTATACGAGTTGTATATGGTGGTAAATTAAAAACGATATGCTTAAATTTATACTATGTATAGGAGGTATCTATAAAACACCGGGTAGGTAATATTTTGGTGACTTAGTATTCAATGTATTATCATTTAGTAAAACGTTGGTTACCAGAATTGTTAATTTATCACTTTTAATTAATATATATATACATTTTTTTATTTATTCAAATTTCCCTTACAACTATCATTACAGGTGATACCTAATGCGATAGCGCGGTCTTAAAATTAACTTATCTATAATTTAAAACTATGGAAAACGTAAAAAACCAGCAACACATAAAATAACATCTAAAAAATATAAGGAATTACTACTAAATTCCCTAAATATAAAAAACACATTATTTAAAATATAAAAAACAACAAGATATTTATAGCCTACTCTAATCTACACTATAACATAAAATAAACAACAGTATTTTTGCGAGTTCACTCAAATGGCCTGTAAATACATCGATTTTCACGTGAAGATCGTTAATAACCCGAATTGCGCGGGTCAATGGTGTTTTGGCGAGAAGGTTGGTCCTGGCAACCGGCACGGCAAGCAGCGGCGGGTAGCATCGCCTCCATACATAACGGTCTGGTACACATACACTCAGGCGCTGCAGTACTCCTGGGTTATGCTCAATGCCACGAAGTAACCTAACCAGATACGCGACAAGCGTGAATTCCCGTCGTACCCTGAGTTGGTTGTATCCAACCATACCGAGCACAAACAGAGTGGGGTACATCAACGGATAAAACGGGTATACCCCATACAGTTTCTTGTACAAGTGGTGCGTGAACTTGATCTGTACGCGCTCCAGCATTACCGAGTACTTGGCCTCATGCGGAGCCCATATGACAGCACTATGTTCCAGATGACTCCTGACTAGTGCGTCATACAGGACCCTAACTGTTGCGATGTTGGTGAAGTGCCTTGTCTGTCTCAGAACAAATCCCAAATTTCTAAAAGCCCTTTTACATATCCCAGTAATGTGCTTGCGAAACGACAGTTCAGGAGTAAGAGCAACCCCCAAATCCCGCACCTCCATGACTCATTGCATAGGCGCGGCGCGAGTAAGGGGCCTGTATCTGTAGAGGGGCCCGTGCGCGAGTAAAACTCATCACCAAGCACTTCGACACGTGAAAGAAAAGCTTGTTGTCCTGACTCCATTCACTACCCTATCTATATCCTCCTGCAATCGTTCGCAATCGGATTCACTATTAACCTCGAGCAGCAACTTAAGGTCATCCGCAAATAATAAACAAGAGCCATGTTTGACGACATCCGGCAAATCGTTTATCATTATGATGAATTCGAGGGGCCCCAAATTGCTGCGTTGGCTCACACCGGACCAGGTGTAATATGATATAATAATCTACGTACCATGCAAATAGCTGGCGAAGAAGTGCAATAGATTTGGTGTGCAGCCGAATTCTGTGAGCTTCGTTAGTAAGATGTCATTGTCAACGGTGTCGAAAGCTTTTTTAAAATCAAAATAAGCAGCATCAACCGGCACACTGCATCACCGCTGGTACCACCTGCGCCATAAAGTTCAACAGATTGGTGGCAGTGCTGCGCGCTGGCCGGAAGCCTTGCTGCGCGTCAGCGAATTGTCCGCGCACTTGCTCCAGCATGCAGCGGTGAACAGCAGATTCGAACAGCTTGGCCGTTGTCGACAGCACGGCCACCGGTCTATAACCAGTTATGTCCGACCCCGCCCTACCTTTGGGTACCGGAATGACTCTCGTGATCTTCCATTGAGTGGGGAACGTCGTTGTTCTAGGATATAATCCTCTAATTTGTAATATGCTTGTTTACAAAGAGTACTTTTGATATGAGTTTTTTTCTTTCAGTTAACTGTAATATATCACAAGGTAATTTGTTGTAACATTTAACACAGTACCCCATAAAAGATGTTTGTACTTTGGATAATCTGAAAAATGATTGATCTATTTTATCATTATTTTTAGTATTCAAATTATGTCTATCACTTATTTTCTTAAAAAGATGCAGATTTGCAGAATTGCAGATCCTAAACGCGCTTATCTCTGCATCTACCTTTCGGACATGATTTTTTTTTTGCATTTGATAGTCCAATTCTTTAGGAAGACTGTAGGTTATTTAACCTGACGCTACGACCCTTAGGAGCCGAGCAAAAAGAAAAAAGTGAGAAGGAACACTTTTATTTTTTTGTTTTTACATTCGTCCTTGACATATTTACTATTCTATTATTTGACATTATATACCTACGATTTAATTTCAACTTTTTTTTTTGTGACTTTTGTGGACATGATAATTATTCAGATTGATAACAGTTGTAACAGCAATCATATAATTGCGTTTTATTAAAATAGGTTTTTTACTTTTATTAATTTATTTATTTTTTGTATAGATTCTTTTCTACATATTTTGTGAATGTGAGAACGCTGTAGGCTTAGTGGATTGTAGAACTGTTGACCATTTTCTATTTCGTTAAGTACTTGGTACTTATTGAAAGACCTACACTGTCCTCCCATACCTAGAAACACTGTTATATGAAAGTAATGTAAAAGCCAATTATTTTTAAAAGAGTAACCGTGGAGTTTCTTGCCGGCTCTTCTCCATAGGAAACGACCAATTGGAACCGTGCACCTAGCTTCTGACGTTTCATAAGTGCCCATGTAGGTTTATGTGAAATAAAATATTTTGATTTTGATTTTTGATTTTTTAAGCGAGAATGAATACCGAACTTTTATTAAAAATGAAACATGTAGGACCTGTCCTACAACCGACAAACAAAACACTTACCCAGACTTGCAAAAAATTTAATTCAAAATTGTAGCCAACAAACAGCCAAAAATAAGCCTAGGTACTTATTTTTTAGCCAACAAAGTAACATGCCCAAAAAGCAATCAAAACTTCATACAGGGTAATAAACCGCACGTTATGCTCCACACAGTTCTCCTTTGTTTGAGGACTAATTACATCCGCACTGATTGAGCAGACCTGTCCCTATTGTTGTAATTTGTTTAGGGCTGAAGAAATTTGCCCTTTGTGTTGACTGTTTGTGCCTTTGTGGTTATTTTAGCGTAACTTGGATGGTGGGCGATTGGATTGCATGTTACCTCACTTTGGTATTAAGTGGAGTGCATACAGCGATGCAACTTGGCTCGCTTTCATCTCACTAAATACGTTTAGCGCTAAACAGTTAGCGTTAGCAGTGATAGCCTAGTGGTGTGACCGTCGGACTGCCAAGTCAGAGGTGCGCGATAATACTTGCTTCAAAAATCGGTGAAGGAAAATATCGTGAGGAAACCGGTAAACAGGCAACTCTGCATAACTGGCAAAACATTCACATAAAAACATGTCGAAATCGCTATTTTCTGTCAAACGTTATATCGAACATTGACAGAATATAGTGATTTCAAAATATGTTTTTATGTAAATGTTTCGCCAGTGCAAACACACAGTGAGAGATATTTCTCGACTGCATTTGAAACCAAGTCAGAGGCCCACGGGCTACTCATCATTATAAAAAAATTACTATGGGAACGTCCTAGTAATCACGAAAACAATCCACTATTTCCTACATTAACACTGTAGTGTTGTGAGCGGTCTCAACCGTAATTATTCGAGTGATACAATTAGTAAATAACTAACCACATCACTAAAAACGTGGCAGAACACTAATTAATTTTCTAAGGACACTCTGTCATTTCGACTGCCGCTCGCTTTCCTGATGGAAGTGACTCTCAGGACTAAGTGTGCCCCAACTTAGGGGCTCTCTGTGTGGGCTCAAGGCTGCACGCTGACGAAGGCCTGCCTACCTGCGGCCTAGCGCCGCACGCCTGTGCTGACGGGCGACCTACCACGTGTGCCCCATGCCTACCTACTTTCAGCCTACCTCGGCGAGCCTGTGCTAACAGGCGACCTCCACGTGCTGCCGACACCAATTACCACCAGCCTACGAGGGCCGTCCGACCTACTACGGAGCCTGTGCTGAGCAGGCCCTCACATCTAACATGTGCTGCCAAGGACGGTACCCCTTCCTTCCTAAACTAAGTGTGCAAGTTCTCAGAACTATATCAGTGACCTTACCTTACTACTATCTAAATTATATATGTTAACCTATTCAGCTGTTTTTATTATCTGCCTCTACTTTCTACTTAACCGTTAACGGCCTGCACAGCCTGCCCTGCGCAGCCCTAGCCGTTACAACACATAGGATAATTTTTATTCCGATATGCCTACACGATCCAGATTTATGCGGGTGAAAACACGGAGTACTGCTAGTTGCTTTATATCACGGTGAAAACCGCGTCAAAATCCGATGAGTAATTTAGAAGAACAACGCGGTCAATCAAAATCAACATATTTTATTTCACATAAACCTACAAGGGCACTTATGAAACGTCAGAAGCTATGTGCACGGTTCCAATTGGTCGCTTCCTATGGAGAAGAGCCAGCAAGAAACTGCACGGTTACTCTTTTCAAAATAAATTGTTTCTACATTTTTTTCAAATTACAGTGTTAATAGGTATGAGAGGACAGTGTAGGCCTATCAACAAGTACCAGGTACTTAGTAAAATAGAAAATGGTCCACAAGTCTACAGCCTACAATGTTCTCACATCCACAAAATCTAAAAGAAAAGAATCTAAATAAAAGATAAACAAAATAATAAAAATAAGGACCTATTTAAACCAAATGACATGATTGCCACTACAGCTGTAAAATATCTAATTTGATAAAAAATAAAATATATAGAAAATTGTAGGTATATATTGGTCGGTCACAAAGATAGACACGAAATACCCCATAGTAAATATAATTTCCTCTGCAATAATTTAAAATATTCTTGTCCACCAAAATTTATCGATCGGTAATAGATTCAGCTAAGTGAAAATGGTCTCAATCCGTTCATTAGTAGGAAACAGAACTGTGTTAGAGTTCTAGCTTAGACCATCGGCAGCAGGATAAGTTATAAGTATCTAATACCTATAATTAAGTCCAATTAGGTCATGCATATTTTTCCTGAAACATTTTCTTATTGTTTTTAAGGGACTGTTTACATCTTCTTAATATATATAAATTACGTGTCACGTTGTTTGTCCGCGATGGACTCCTAAACTACTTAATTGATTTTAATCAAATTTGCACACCGTGTGCAGTTTGATCCAACTTGAAAGATACGATAGCTTACATCTTAATTTAGGAAAAAAAAAGATATGAAGAAAAATTGTTTTATAAATTATGGTAGGGTAGGTAGGGTAGGTAGGGCAGGTAGGGCAGGTAGGGCAGGTAGGGCAGATAGGGCAGGTAGGGCAAGTAGGGAAGGTAGGGAAGGTAGGGTAGGTAGGGTAGGTAGGATAGTAAGTGATAAAGATGGTCCACCCCAAACATTTATATGGCAAAACAAAGTTTGCAGGGTGAGCTAGTATTGTATAAACTAGCTGACTCGAATGACGTTGCCTTATCCAAATTAAAAAATTCTGCAAGAATAAGGACTTTCAGGTTTTCCTGAATTTAAATATACTCAGACTGCCTCGTTGGTCTAGTGATCGCAAGCGCTACTGCTGAGCATGAGGTCCTCGGTTCGATTCCCGGTCGGGCAAAGTGTTATTGGGTTTTTCTATCTGAAATTTCTCAGTAGCAGCTCGGAGTCTGGATTTGTGCCTGGTTGATGGCAATAGGCTCGCCCCCTATTACATGGGAATTAAACATAACTGGCGAAATGTGGGTGTACCTGCTACAGGGACACCTCTGACCAACCCTTCGGGGAAACAAGGTATGATGTTATGTTAAATATACTCAGTAAAGACTGGTATATTAACTGTGAAGGTTTACAACCGACGTCTTTTTCCAATGAATATCATCACTGTCTGCGTCATATACTCTAGTATCATTGTCAGACATAGCGAATTTCACTTCAACAGATTTGTTCGATTCACTTTTATTCACAATTTTTAAAATAACTTGTGAACAACTTTGCGTAAAGCACTTTCAGATAGACTTTCAGGCAATACGAACTGACTAGTGTTGCTTCTGAAACAGTGGAACAGAAGTATCTAGACACGTGGTAGCATGTCAAGCCAAGTTCAAGCCAAGAACTGGCGAACCAGCAGCCGTGTGTATATAATAACGCTACAAAACTAATACACCAAGATGTCGATATTACAGTTATACAAGTATTGTGACGAACAGGAAAATAGTAAAAAAATACGGTGATTAACGAAGTACCAATTAATAATATACAACAAGTTTCTGCCCGTAACTTCGTCCGCGTGGAATTCAGGTAGTAGCATTCTGCACCATCCATTATTTCTCCATGAAAAGTTTAAATTCACGTGGATAAAGTCAGGGTAGTTATTGTTAAGCTTTACACCTGACGTTAATTTGTTTAACAATATTGATTTCCCTGACCGTACTACCTACTTACTTACTAACAGATTATAACTCCATTCTTCTCATGAATACCTGATGCGAACTAAGAAGGTTATGGATTATTAAATAAATTAAAAATACTTTTATTCTTGGTACCTAAATCTATTTTATTTCTAAGATAGTTTTACAATAAGTTGATGTAGCCAGTTATAGTAGGTGGCGTTAATTACTTAACATAAATTATTAATAAAACAAATACAATTATAATTATGCATGAGAGTTATATACGATGCAGTGGTAGATTGAAAACGATATGCTTAAGTTTATTCAGTGCTGTATGCTATGATTCAGTATTTAATAAATATTCTGATTTTATAAAACATTGTTTGCTAGAATTGTTCATTAACCACCTTTAATTAATAATTTTTAAAAATTATAAACCAAGAACTGCCGGTGGACAATCAGCAGGATCACAATGATTTAGTTCATGCATATTGATGTCGTGAATCCTATGCCTTGCTGCTAACCACCTTCGTCTCTTATTTAAATAAAATTCATACCATACTTCTCGGTTACTCTTTATAGCGAAAAAAAAAACGGATAATACAAATGCATTAAAATTCATTAAAACAATATCTAAAATATGCGTTGTTATGTTTAGATGAACTATATCAAATATGCTTAAAACAAACTCAGACAACATAATGACGTCGCTCAATACAAATATCAAAATTGCAATGTACAAGCGACGCCAGGTGTTAGTAGCCGTATTTGCGCTCGTGTTGAAACTACGACAAACTGAATTTACAATTATGATGAATAAACCACAGTTGCCTATCAACGCTAAAATTGGACTGCCCCTGGTGAGGAGTTCATATAAATTAATGGAACTATGGAAGTCCAAAGTATTAATTAAACCATAAATTAAGATCAAAATACTCGTTGTTACAAAAGGCACTCCCCAGGCAAACAGGGTACTTTTTAAATATCTTCTTTGGACATGCCCATCAAATACTTTTACAAAATCTACATAGAACAAATGACATAATACTAATAACCAGTGGTTCTTTACAGATAATAAGTAAAGAAGTAGAATAGCAATAAAGGGATATGGACCATCCCTTGAAGATATTGTATTATAATTCAAGTATTTTCTGACTGTAATTAGGAGAAAGTTTGCTAAAACTGCACTTAGAAACACATAGTTTCTATAATTACGGAACTTCTTTACGATGCTCCAAGATGTTACTCCGTACACCAACGTTACTAGTGTCAGCACCCACAGACTGGTTTCTACAACTTCCCCGACTTTGGATACTAATATCCAATTTTCACATTTTCCGTATAATTTTTCCATCATTATATCTGAATACGTTTTGTTGACAGACATAGCGAATTTCACTTCCACTGATTTGTTGATTCACTTTTAATTCTCAAAATATATAATTATTTATGAAGAACTTGGCTTGAAGCATTTCAGGAAAACTTCCATGCAATACAAACTAGACTTGTGTTACTTTTGAAACAGAAGTATTATAATAACGTTACAAAGCCAAAGTACCTAGGTATCGAGATAATAGTACATTATGTATTGTGAGTACCAGGAAAATTAAATTGAGGTTTTACCCAGTTATAAACTACTAGCTTTCAGCCCCTTACTTCGTCCGCGTGGAAGTTGAAAAATAGGATTTATGACCGTAAATAATTTATTTTTTTCTTTTTTGGTATTATCTCCTTAACCGAACGATTAAATTACGTACTAAAAATCGTAAATTTTATCTCTGTATTCAATGCTCATCATATCAATGCTATAAAAGAAAAAAACGTGTGGCACTCGGGGACTGCCGCGGTAAAGCTATTGCATAGCATTTGTAACCTCCATTCTTCCTATTTGTCAACGCTACACTTGGGATGATGACGTGATGACATAAAACAAAAATTACCTTCCCATGACAACATCACGTTTCCCAACCGTCATTACATGGTAGGCGGAGTGGGGGGTGTTAGGTTTTATTTTCGTTACGTTACGGAACTTCTTGATTCGGTCGCCGCGCTCAAAGCCCGCGATAAAAGCTATGCAATAGCTTAAAAACAGAAAAACCTATAAAAACCGTTATTTTAACTCAAATAAAAATTATGTAAGGAACATATTTTTTTTAACTGAAGTATTTTTTTAAATAAATGTAGCTAGTGTTAAATATTGTACGGTGGTACGGAACCCCTAATGTGCAAAACCGACTTGCACTTGGCCAGTTTTTTTTTAAATTTATTTATAAATACAGTCATTCTGATTATACATTAAATATAATCAGTATCAGTGTAACATTCGATCAATGAAATAATTTTCGTAATCAGACCAGTACTTCCAGAGATTACACCCTACAGACATACAAACAATTTTGCCTCATTATAATATTAGTTTTAAAAGACATATTATTATGTTTTCTATTTACTCATTTGTTTTTCCTGTTTATCCTAAAACTCCTCGACAGTGCTATGTATCACATAGCTCATTACGACATTAGGTAATTAGGTCACGTAGTCATAAGCGGAAAGTCAAGGCATTACTTACTAAACAAAGGAGATGCGGACGGTGAGCAATGGGTAGCTCGCCGTCCGATAAGGACCAAGCCCGGGTCGACGGCGCGTTGTGTTCCACGCGCGCCTCAAAGAGATGTCAGCAGAATTGACGGGGTCCGCTAGGGCCAGCGCCTGCCGGGGGTTCGAAGAAAACCGATAGGGAAATCTGTGGCCCCCGGCAACAGGGTAACCGAAGGAACACGGGTGGGTTTTAGTCAGTAAGAGTCTGACACGCCCTCCCGCTCCACCCAGAGCGGGAGAAGTTATTTGATAATTTCCCACCCAAAAAAAGGCATTACCTACTAAATAAATTTATTAACCTTAAAACTATTAGAAATAAGGTGCAGCATTAGAGATTCAGAGCAAACACTTTTAATCTCGCTTGTGTGTATTGTTTTTTGTTTGTTCACTTCATGCCACAAAAAATAGGTATTACTAGCTGCTGCGTGCGGCTTCGCCCGCGTGGACCGCGTGGACTCAAAAAATAAAAGTAGCTTAAGTTACTAGCCTTATAAAATTGGCTATCTGCCAGTCAAAGTCACGTCTCCACAAAGTAGGCAACTCATTTATCGGTCAATGTATACGCTTTTACAACAAACTCCCCATTGACATTCGAAACTTAACCCATTAAACGATTTAAAATCTGTGTTAAAACCAAACTTTGTAAAAAAGGGTACTATACAATTTCAGATTATTTAGAAGATAAAAAAGCTTGGGATTGAACTGCTCGCTCTGCTAAGCCTTGTGATAAAACCATAAAACTAGACATTTTAATTATTATGTAAAATCAACATATACCAGTTTTATAAACACGTTGACATTGTTGAAAATTATATTCAAAATGACATGATTACTTTGTAAAGTATTATATTATTTTAACTATTGTGAATGTGAGGACTATGTGGATATTATTTTTATTTCTCTTCTAGTTTTAGTGATGGTCTGGCAGTTTGAGTAGTTTTAGCGGCCTACCCAAATGTCCTTTCTTTGGTATTGCTCGTCGAGTTGAGTTCTTTAAGTTCTAAGTTGAGCTCCACGATTACTGACAAATGCTTGCACTGACTGGACAGGTCCACTCAAATCTGTGTGGTTCTTTCCTCAAAAGACCTTTTCAGACACTAATCTACATGGTCCTTATATGGCCTGACCAAGATTATGTCTGGACTTTAAAAGAGACTGCGACCTCTGAGTTTGTTTCGGCCTTTCTTCTCAGAGTAGTCAGATAGGAAACGCCGAACTCATCTAGCTTATTTTTAATATTTTTTTATATGACGTGTAAAAGTGATTCCGATATCCTATTTACAGAATAAACAATTTCATTTCATTTCAGTCAAAATCGGTCTAGCCGTTTCTAAGATTATCCACAACAAACTAAAATAGTTTTTTGTTATAATCATATAATATACTTTCGGGAACAAATTTTTTGGACTCTTATTTTAAACATTCAAGAGGACCCCTTGACTGTCATGAGCTCTCCTGGAGATCGATAGCAATTAAAATTCTATTGTGTCTCATTGATGACAGTTGAGCTCATAAATAGACAGTAATAAAAAAACAATAGTGATTTCGTCTTACAATGTCAGTACTAAAAAAACTTTTTACAAAAAATTATTATTCATTTATTTATCATTCATTTATCATTTATCATTTATCATTTATCAACCGAGCACCAAAAAAAAACACTACAAAGTGAAAAATAACTATAATTTCGGAAGTCAGTTTTGTATTTTCGTTTTTTGCCACCGACTTCCGAAATTAAAGTTATTTTTCACTTTGTAGTGTTTTTTTTTGGAGGTCGATTGGTTTTTTTTGTAAAAAGTTTTTATTTTTCACTTTTTAGTTGTGGTACCTACCCCACACACATTCGAATACCACTACCTGCTACCAGTGACAGAAACTTATCATATCATCTACATACTAAGTGGGAAAAAATACGTATTTTGTAGCTAACTCAAAATCTATCCAAGTAAAGTTAATAAAATTCATATGGGACCAATTCGAGAGCACATTCTTTCAAGCAAAAAAAGAATTTTTAAAATCGGTCCACGATTGACGGAGAAATCGGTGGACATACATAAAAAAAAAAAACATACGCGATGAACGTATAACCTCCTCTTTTTTGGAAGTCGGTTAAAAATACGTAAGCAGACTAATATATAAAAGGCCAGTAAAAATGATGGAATGGGCTGTTAGATAAATAGTTCGGCAGTTTAGAGGGAGCGGAGACACCCGAACCCGAACCGATTGAAATTCTCTTTTCTTGGTGACTGTATTGTTGGTGAATCATTTCAGAACCGAAATTACTGTATTCAGAAGCAATCTCAATGCATAGAGGCTTGTCAAGTCTGAAATGATGCTCCACACTACCGCATTTTACATACAAGCCGCGGCGCAGGCGCCATGTACCTGAAATGCGGTAGTGGGGCGCGTTATTTCAGACTGGACAAGCTATGTATACGCTGAAATGACTGTCGGATGCTCAAATCAAATAAAAAAACCGGCCAAGTGCGTGTCGGACCACTTAACTTTGTAGTTGATAAACATGTTCTCCCATACGGAATGTATGGGAAAACATGTTTTTGCAACTGCAAAGTTAAGTTGGTCGATTATTATTCGATAACTAGTAAAGCCTACTTAGCTGTGATAGTTTTCCTTTTAATTTCGTTATATAAACTACTGCTGTGATTTTTTTCACACATCCAAAACCAACCATTTAGCTGGCAGGGGGGGGAGACACTTGACTCTAACAAAAATTAGCAATTTAAAGCTTAATATTTTGCAAACGGATCCCTAAATCCAAAAATGGTTTTCACAAACTCATAATGTTTTTGTAAGACCTTTCCAATGATACCCCACACTATGGGATAAAAAATAAAACATCACCACTTTACGTGTATGGGAGGTACCCTAAAAAAAATGTTTTTCATAATTTTGTTTTACCACTTTATCGACGTAATTAATATATATACCTATGTCAAATTACAACTTTCTAGTACTAAGGGTCTCGGAGCTAGACCGCGGACAGACAGACAGACAGACAGACGGACATGCCGAAACTATAAGGGTTCCTTGTTTACTACGGAACCCTAAAAACCAAGACCAACCGCTGTCAACAGTGACGTGAGGCCGGTTTCTTAAACATGTGTGCACTTACTGAGGTGTAGTTTGATTGTAAATGCGTGCGTGTCAGCGTGTATGTACAGAGCGGAGGTGTAGTTTTGGCATACTTCACTTTATTGTTCACAGCGCTAAGTCTTGGTTTTTATTTGGCCTGAGGTCGGATGCTGTTATTTTTTAGCAGACCAAATTGGATGACAAAAAAAAAAACGTGTGGCATTCGGAGACTGCCGCGGTAAAGCTATTGCATAGCATTTGTAACCTCCATGATAACATCACGTTGTCATGGGAACCGTCATTACATGGTAGGCGGAGTGGGGGAACGAAGTTCCCATGACAACATCACGTTTCACCATGTTTTGAACCGTCATTACATGGTAGGCGGAGTGGGGGGTGTTAAGTTTTATTTTCGTTACGTTACGGAATTTCTTGATTCGGTCGCCGCGCTCAAAGCCTGCGATAAAAGCTATGCAATAGCTTAAAAACATACGTTTCCGGAGCTACATCTACGTCTTACCATGGTCTGGTAACTGCACCATCCATTATTTCTTCATGAAATAAAGTTCAAATTCACGTCGATAAAGTCAGGGTAATTATTGTTAAGCTTTACACTTTTTTTTTTTTTGTGTGGGAAATTATCAAATAACTTCTCCCGCTCTGGGCGGAGCGGGAGGGCGTGTCAGACTCTTGCTGACTAAAACCCACCCGTGTTCCTTCAGTTGCCATGTTGCCGGAGGGCCACGATGTCCCTATCGGTTTTCTTCGAACCCCCGGCAGAAGCTTTACACCTGACGTTAATTTGCTAAACAATATTGATTTCTTTGATGGTACTACCTACTTATTGACTGACAGATTATAACTCCATTCTTCTCATCAATACTTGTGGCGAACTGGGAAAGTTATGAATGATTAAATAAATTAAAAATACTTTTATTGTTGGTACCTAAATCTATTTTATTTCTAAGATAGTTTTACAATAAGTTGATATAGACAGTTACAGTAGGTGGCATTAATTACTTAACACAAATTACTAATAAATCAAATATAATTAAAATTAATCCCGAAGAATGGCAATGGGCAGAGCACATTACTCGTAGAACGGATGGCCGATGGGGCCGAAAGGTCCTGGAGTGGCAACCGCGTACCGGAAGACGTAGCGTTGGAAGGCCTCCCACAAGATGGACCGATGACCTTGTAAAGGCCGCAGGAATCCGCTGGATGCGGAAAGCACAGAATTGGTCGTTGTGGAGGTGCTCTATGTTCTATGTTATGGGGCTTGGTTTCCACACTTAGTCCGTCAGGTGGACCATTGTGCGTGGGCCATGGCGGCCGTTTGGTGGTTATTCCAACCAGCCCACCTCCCTCCAGAAGTTAATCAAAACTCCTGGTTTGTTCAGAACATCTGTAAAAGATCTGGGTGACCCGAGGGTTTCTGTTCTAAACTGGGTGACGCTTGTGCATTCAAAGAGCACGTGCGCGACGGTTTCCTCAGCCTCCATGCATGCCCTGCACAGGGGGCTGTCCATTGTGCCTATTGTGTGGAAGTGTTTGTTTAGCGAGCAGTGTCCAGTGATGGTTCTCGTCACCAGGCGCAGGCCGTTCCTGTCCTGGCGTAATAAACGCCTGGTTAGCCTGCTATCCAGGGATGGCATAGCTTCTTTGGACTGCCTGCAGCCCGGTGTCGAGGTCCACCAGAACTCCGCTTGTGTGAGGGTGAACTCCTGTAGCCACCTGCGTATTTAATTGAAAGGGATCGGTACGATAGGTTCGGGTCCACAGACCGCTGTGCTAGAACCTCTTCTAGCAAGTTCGTCAGCTGCGTCGTTACCTAGCAATCCGCTGTGTCCTTTTATTCATTGTAGCGTCACCGTGTTGCGACTAGATATGGACGTGCTTGGGGGAGGCCTATGTTCAGCAGTGGACGTCTTTCGGCTGAAATGATGATGATGATGATGAATAAAATTATGTATAAGAGTTGTGTAGATTAAAAAAGATCTATTATGCTTAAATTTATACAATGTTGTATCTACGTATTAGGTAATATTTTGGTGATTTAGTATTTAATGTACGTATATATTATGATTTATAAAAACATAGGTTATTAGAATTGTTCAAAAACCACCTTTAATTAATTATATTTAACAATTTATACATCAAGAACTGCCGGTCGGCAATCAGCAGGATTACAATTATTCATATCATTCATGTTCATACCGTGACTCCTATGCCTTGCTACATAGAATTCATACCATATTTCTCGGTTACTCTTTACAACAATAAAAAAACGGATAAAACAAATGCATTAAGGTTCAATAAAACAATATCTAAAATAAACATTATTTCGGAAAGATGAACTATATTAAATAACCTTAAAACAAACTCAGACAACATAATGACGTCGCTCAATACAAATATCAAAATTGCAATGTACAAGCGACGCCAGGTGTTAGTAGCCGTATTTGCGCTCATGTTAAAACTATGACAAACTGAATGTACAATTATGATGAATAAACCACAGTTGCCTATCAACGCTAAAATTGAACTGCCCCTGGTGAAGAGTTCTCTTATATCAACGGAACTATGACTGTTCATAGTATCAAAAAAATTATCAATTAATAAGAGCAAAATGGTTGTTGTTACAAAAGACACTCCCCAGGCAAATAGAGTACTTTTTAAATATCTTCTTTGGACATGCCCATCAAATACTTTTACGAAATCTACATAGAACAAATGACATAATACTAATAACCAGTGATTCTTTACAGATAATAAGTAAAAATATAGACACACTGCAAACTTTAACAAAGTTTGCGTATTCTTCGAGTATTTTAAGACTGTAATTTGGAGAAAGTTTGTTAAAACTGCACTTAGAAACACATAGTTTCTATAATTACGGAACTTCTTTACGATGCTCCAAGATGTTACTCCGTACACCGACGTTACTAGTGTCAGCACCCACAGACTGGTTTCTACAAACTCCTCAAATTTCAATGGCCAATATGTGTCATCACTGTCTGCGTCATATAAGCTAGTATCGTCGTCAGGCATAGTGAATTTCACTTCAAAAGTTTTGTTGATTCACTTTTTATTTTCAGAATATTAAATTATTTGTAAAAAACTTGGCGAAGGAAGACTTTCAAGCAATACAAACGGACTAGTGTTGCTTCTGAAACAGTCAACGGAACAGAAGTAATTAATATAATGTAAACAACGCTACAAAACGAATGTACAGTCAGCCTCAAAAAGGGTTTACTTCGACAAAAAATAATTTAATCGTTTGCAATCTTTGTTCCTTTTTATATTGTACAATTTATAGCACCAAAACATAATACATGTTTGCTACAATTATGTACAAAAAGTAGTAAAAGTGTTTCGGGAGGTTCCTGTACAGGATAAGGCGGGAGGAAACACCCGGGTGTCACCATTGTGTGGATCGGCCTGAGGACACGGTGGAGCATACGGTGGAGGTCTGCCCGGCTTGGGCGGAGCAACGCCGTGTCCTCGTAGAGGCGATCGGCGGCGGCGATCTCTCGCGTCCGGCCCTGGTTCAGGCCATGGTACGGAGCGAGAGGAAATGGCAGGCCGTCACCTCCTTCTGCGAAGCGGTAATGCTCGCGATGGAGGAGGCGGAACGCGTGAAGGAGAGGCAAATTTCGCCCCTAACCACCGCAACAGAAGGAGACGCCCGGGACGGGAATCGCGAGCCGATTTCCGGCCACCGTAGGCGCGGGCTTGCGGACGGTGAGCAATGGGTAGCTCGCCGTCGGATAAGGACCAAGCCCGGGTCGACGGCGCGTTGTGTTCCACGCGCACCTCAAAGAGATGTCAGCAGAATTGACGGGGTCCGCTAGGGCCAATGCCTGTCGGGGGTTCGAAGAAAACCGATAGGGAAATCGTGGCCCCCGGCAACAGGCCAACCGAAGGAACACGGGTGGGTTTTAGTCAGTAAGAGTCTGACACGCCCTCCCGCTCCGCCCAGAGCGGGAGAAGTTATTTGATAATTTCCCACCCAAAAAAAAAAAGGGGTAGCAGGGATATCGACGCAAAAACTGTTACTATGGATTTAGTACATGATTCTGAACCCTCCTACGTTGTACCTTTTCGTCGGTATTAAAATAAAAATCAGCTGTTTCATAGAAAAGTGCAATACCTACGCGGTCAAAATGTATGGAACAGCAGATTTTTTTTTAAATAACCGACGAAAAATTCCAACGCAGGGGGGTTCAGTATCATGTACTGAATCCATGGTAACAGTTTTCGCGTCGATGTCCCTGCCACCCTGAATAATAATGGAACACAAAATGTAGACAATCCAGTGAATTCTTGTCGATGAATAAATTATACTTGTACATCATTTTAAGGCTGACTGTACTAGTACTAGATGTCAAGATAAACAAACAGGAAAATAAAAAATATTTGGCTTAATGAAGTACAATCGGTACTCAATTAAGCACCATTTTTTTACCATACCTAATTATAAACTACTTGATTCCGCCCGTGACTTTGTCCGCGTGGAAGTCGGAAAATAGCACTTTTGGCTATGAATTGATTTATTTGTTTGTATTTTTTATTTTAACTTTGTTTTTTTTTTGCGATTTTGTATGCCTTTTTGTCCGTGCCAAATAAATGTATTTTCTTTGTTTTTTTTCTTTATTTTGCTTATTTTATATTATTAAATCCTAACCTAACTGTGGGGTCGGGCTGCTGACATTGAATCCATCTTTTTACAAAAGATAGCTGTCAGAGCCATTTATATAATTTATGTCGTCACGAATCTCTCAGGGAACTATTTAAAAAGAATAATATTATGACGGTACCTTGTTAATTCATCTATGAAAATATTATGTATGTAAGGAAAAATTTGCATCTTTTTAAGAAAATAAGTGACAGATATAATTTTAATACTAGAAATAAAGATAAAATAGATCAACCATTTTTCAGATTATCCAAAGTACAAACATCTTTATGGGGTACTGTGTTAAATGTTACAACAAAATACCTTGTGAAATATTACAATTAACTGAAAGAAAATTTAAAACTCATATTAAAAGTACCCTTTGTAAAAAAGCATATTACAAATTAGAGGATTAAATCCTAGATAAGAATGCTTGGAAGCATGCTGGTCTAGCTCCATAGGACAATTTAGAGTCTAGACAAAATCAAACTGGTTGCTAATTTAATTGTGTAATTAATTATTATAACATTTATTTTACATTCTGTGATTACTTGAATTCACACACTGACTTATTAGTATTACTTGTATTTTTTTTAAGAATATCGTATAGGTACTTTTATAATGCTTGTAAACATGTGGACACCATACATCCATTACATAATTATTTTTTCTGTCATTGCTTCATTTTTAATTATTTTTACCTATTGTAGTACAGTAATCTTATTCCAGGTGCATCGTCTCCATATATAATTATATAATTAATGTAAACAAAGTATTGTAAAACATTTAAAAAGAGTAATGGTGGAGTATTTTGCTCATACGAAAACTACCTTTTGGAAGGGGCGACTAGAATCAATTCAATTTTTTGTAAATTTTGACGTTCAAAAGTGCCTTTTTGTGCCTAATTGAAATAAATTATTTGACTTTGACTTTGTATAAAATTCGGTTGCATGGTAGATAGTGTAGCTACTAAAAAAGTTAGACGTACCTAATACACTGTTTTATAAATTCTTTATAAAAAAACGGTTAAAATGGATAAATAAGGGCCTTAAGCATTTAATGGAGTTTTTATCACTAATGTCTAATCGATTTTTTTTCATATCTAATGTTTGTCTATTAAATTTTTTTCGTTACTATGAGGATAGCAATAATGTTGTGAAAAATAACAGCGAAACAATAATGACTTTAGAATCATAAAATAAGTATCATTCAATTCATCACCAGTTACTGAATTTCATTTCATTTGTTAAATTGATTTTTGTTGTAGGGACATAAGACATTACATATTATCTTAAATAATCTAAAACCACAATTAAATTACACGCAGGTACTTGTACTCGTAGAATGATTTCTAAGTAAATAAAACTAAATAATATACGATCATAGTTTGAATTATTTATGGTCACCCTATACACTAAATTGTTAAATAACGATTTTTTATTAATATCCTTTGAAATACTGAATGTGTAAGATGTTGGATTGTGCCAATATTTAGAAGAAAATTCTGCTAAATATTGGAGCTATTCATAGTCGATTTAAATGATAAATGATTTTATTTCTGTAAGTAGGTTTATACAAACACTTTTACACGTCAATCATATTTTAAAACTAGATGAGGTCGGCGTTTCCTATCTGACTACTCTGAGAAGAAAGGCCGAAACAAACTCAGAGGTCTCAGTATCTTTTAAAGTCCAGACATAATCTTGGTCAGATCATGTGAAGGCCGTATGATTGGTGTCTGAAGTGATATTTTGAGGAAAGCACCACGCAGATTGAGAGGGCCAGTCCAGTCAGTGCACGCATTTGTCAGTTATCGTGCAGCTTTGATCAACTACTTAGTAGTTACGTTCATATATTTTCTATAGACCGTCAGGATTGAGGAGCAATATAAAATGTGTTGTATTACTGAAATTGTATAGTTTTTCTATTTTATTTTTATATATATTGGCTCAGGATCGGGTTGGGTGGAAAAACGAAAAGGAGGCCCTGCAGTGGGACAATACGGGCTAATTATTTATTTATTTATTTTTATACTACAAAACAGAACACATTTACTACGAAATTATACAAAAATATGTTGTAATTGGTCGATTACTTGCCGAGAAACAGCGCGGTAAAATTTATAGATTTTTATGAAAAAACAAAGCATTGTAGCTATCTCAATTTCAGCCGTACAAAATCCATTTGTTTTGTACAGATTACGCACAAATAGTACAAAATCCTACCAAATTTTCAAAAACATCCCTTCGCTAGTTTTCGAGTTCTAAGGTGGCTCCTCAATTCAGACGTTTGAATTGAGGAGCCTCCTTAAACGTCCGGTAATTTTTAAAGGTTTTTTTAATACAAATTCCAGAATCGGGCTTACAAAATCGGCTAATTTACTATGTACTAAATATTGGCAGTACGCGCGATTAAATGTGAGATAATAATATGGCTCCTCAATCCATACGGACACGAAAAATTTGGGCTTTACAGTATGAAAGTTAGTCGTTTGGTTTAAGATATTATAAAAATATTAAATAAGAAAAATAAATCAATTCATAATGGCCATAAGTACCAGGTAATTTCCGAATTCCACGCGGACGAAGTCACGGGCAGAAGCAAGTAGTTTATAATTAGGTTAAAAAAATGGTTCTTAATTGAGTACCGATTGTACTTCATTAATGACCAATTTTTTTTTATTTTCATGTTTGTTTATCTCGATATCTAGGTACAGTTAGCCTCAAAAAGATGTACACAATTATTAATCGACAGGAACAAAAATTAATTGGATTGTCTATATTTTGTGTTCTGTACTGTATCAAAGTTTAAAAGTACACAAAAATTATAAAAACTGTTATATTATAACACTTTTTGTACTTAATTGTAGCATACATTTATTATAATTTGGAGCTATAGATTATTTATTTGTTTTTGTACTTAATTGTAGCATACATTTATTATAATTTGGAGCTATAGATTATTTATTTGTTTTTCAAACAAATGAATGAATTTTTATCGAAGTAAACCCTTTTTGAGGCTGACAGTACACTTGTTTAGTAGCGTTTTGCGTCATTACAATACTTCTGTTCCACTGACTGTTTCAGAAGCAACTCTAGTCAGTTTGTACTGCCTGAAAGTCTTTCTGAAAGTGCTTTACACCAAGTTCTTCACAAATAATTTTATATTCTTAATATAAAAGTGAATCAACAAATCTATTGAAGTGAAATTCGCTATGTCTGACGATGATACGCATAATAATATAACAGGTGAAATGATAGAAGATGAAAATTGGTTTTTAATAACCAGTGTCGAGGAGTTAATAGAAACCAGTCTGTGGGTGCTGACACTAGTAACGTTGGTGTACGGAGTAACTTCTTGGAGCATCGTAAAGAAGTTTCGTAATTATAGAAACTATGTTTTTCTAAGTGCAATTTCAACAAACTTTCTCCAAATTACAATCGGAAAATACTTGGTGTATATAGCTTCGTCAATGTATGCTTTGTTTATCTTGTTAAATATTCTGTTCTTTTACTTAACATCTGTAAAAAACCACTGGTTATTAGTATTATGTCACTTGTTTTATATAGATTTTGTAAAAGTTTTCGATGGGCATTTCCAAAGAAGATATTTAAAAAGTACCCTGTTTGCCTGGGGAGTGCCTTTTATAACAACAACCATTTTGTTCTCACTTTATTATTTAATTGCTAATTTTGAATTCTATAGTTCTATTAATTTAGATGAACTCTTCACCAGGGGCAGTTCAATTTTAGCGTTGATAGGTAACTGTGGTTTATTCATCATAATTGTACATTCAGTTTGTCGTAGTTTCAACACGAGCGCAAATACGGCTACTAACACCTGGCGTCGCTTGTACATTGCAATTTTGATATTTGTGTTGAGCGACGTCATTATGTTGTCTGAGTTTGTTTTAAGTCTATTTGATATAGTTCATCTAAACATAACAACGCATATTTTAGATATTGTTTTAATGAATTTTAATGCATTTGTATTATCCGTTTTTTTTGTCGCTATAAAGAGTAACCGAGAAGTATGGTATGAATTTTATTTAAATAAAAGACGAAGGTGGTTAGCAGCAAGGCATAGGATTCACGGCATCAATATGCATGAACTAAATCATTGTGATCCTGCTGATTGTCCACCGGCAGTTCTTGGTTTATAATTGTTAAAAAATATTAATTAAAGATGAACAATTCTAGTAACGTTTGTTTTTATAAATGATAAATAAATAATACATTGAATACTAGTCACCAAAATATTACCTACGCAGTGTTTTGTAAATACCTATATATTGTATAAATTTAAGCATATCGTTTTCAATCTACCACCTCATAGGTACAACTCTTATTTTTTACTATTTTATTTTTTATAATTCGTGTTATGTAATTAACGCCACCTACAGTAACTGTCTACATTAACTTTTTGTAAAACTATCTTAGAAATAAAATAGATTTAGGTACCAACAAAAAAAATCATTTTTAATTAATTTAATAAATTCATAAGCTTCCTAGTTCGCATCAGGTATTCGTGAGAAGAATGGAGTTATAATCTGTCAGTAAGTAAGTAGGTAGTACGGTCACGGAAATCAATATTGTTAAGCAAATTAACGTCAGGTGTAAAGCTTAACCTGGAAAATCCTGTTTCCAGGCCTTGGGGGCTCTCGGGCCTAGACTAAGGGGGCTTCTCAGCGCATGCATGGAGAGGAGCTAGTTCCCACTTTTTTGGAAGACGGGGAAACTGGTCCTCATTAGAAAGCTGGGGTGCCCTGCGGACTCTCGGTCCGCCTATCAACCCATTGTGCTGCTCGACGAGGTGGGCAAGCTCTTTGAAAGAGTCATTGCAGACTGCCTCGTCGGGCAGCTGGTGCGGGTGGGGCCGGATCTGGCGGAGAGCCAGTTCGGTTTCCGCAGGGGGCGCTCTACGGTGGACGCCATCATGCGCGTGCGGTTCTTCACGACGGAGAATATTGTGGCCCGGGATGGGGTCATCTTGGCGGTGTCTCTAGACATCGCCAATGCCTTCAACACCCTGCCCTGGAGTTACATCAGGGAGGCACTCTGGTATCACCGGATGCCGACTTATCTCTGTCGTGTGGTCGAGGCCTATCTGACAGACAGGGCGGTCATCTACCCCGGTCATCGGCGAGAGTGGAACTGGCAAGAGATGTCATGCGATGTCCCACAGGGATCGGTTCTGGGGCCACATCTGTGGGACATCGGATACGACTGGGTGCTGCGCGCCGACCTCCCTAACGGCGTCAGCGTCGTTTGTTACGCTGATTACACGTTGGTTCAGGGGAGGTCGTACCAGGCGTCGGCCGACTTAGCGACACGTGGGGTTGCGACAATCGTCGACAGGATCTGGCAGTTAGGACTCGAGGTGGCCTTGCACAAGTCCGAGGCCATGGGTTTTCATGGTCTTCAAAATGCGCCACCGTCGGGTTCCCAAGTAATGGTGGGAGGGGTTCACATCGGCATCGAGTCGACGATGAAGTATCTAGAACTCATCCTCGACAGCTGGTTGAACTTCGTGGAGCATTTCCGACGTTTGGCTTCCAGACTGGAGCGGGTCGGAGCTGCCTTGAAGCGGCTCCTGCCCAAACCGGTATGCCTGAGAGATATTTCTTGACGGCATGTGAAGCCAAGTCAGACACCCATGTTTCACAAATAAACTGATTGATTGAGGGGCTTATAAACTCTGACACCAGGTTAGTCACTAACCACACGAACATTTAAGAAGTAGGAAGAAAGAAGAAGCACTAAACAAATTTAAAACATCATCACAGATGAATAAAGGTTCACTCCGCATTTTAAGTATGAAGTTAACTTCCGCACGTACGCGGTCGACTCGTCTTGTCGGGTCAATTTAATGAGCGTAACGTAGTCAGAAGATAATTATAGAGCTACGCGAAAGAAAGAGGGGCAACTTCTAAGTGAATATTTGTAGGTAATTAGCGCTGTGCGACTTGAATAATTTACACTTTATTGTGTCGTAGCAAGAGTCGCTTTTTATTTAGGTATATGATTTTGCGGAGTGCAGCATTTGTATTCATCTGTAACATCATTCTGTTTCTGTCATTCGTTTGAAGATGACGGAGACCGATGTTTAGCATTGAACGCATTTGCGTGATTTGCCATGGGCGGCAAACGTGCGCGGCTGTCGCGCGCGGCCCGCCATTCTGTGTGTAGCGATTGCCGCGTGCGAATGCCTGTCTACCTGCCGCGCACAAACATTTTTAGGAAAAATTCGTCACTAATTGTGTCTGGACGTATTTCTACGTATAAAAATAGACAACGTATCATGCTTCGTTACGGGTCCTCAGTAGCCCGAAAGTCTGACAACCAGTCTTACCAAGGAGTATCGTATTATTCAGTTACTGGGTTGTGGAGGTCAGATAGGCAGTCGCTGCGGCGGTGATCTCTCGCGTCCGGCCCTGATTCGGGCCATGCTACGGAGCGAGAGGAAATGGCAGGCCGTCACCTCGTTCTGCGAAGCAGTAATGCTCGCGAAGGAGGAGACGGAGCGCGTGAGGGAAAGGCAAATTTCGCGCCCTCGCGCCCCTAACCGCCGCAGCAGGAGACGCCCGGGGCGTCGGGAGTCACGAGAGGATTTCCGGCCACCGTAGGCGCGGGCTTGCGGACGGTGAGCAATGGGTAGCTCGCCGTCCGATAAGGACCAAGCCCGGGTCGACGGCGCGTTGTGTTCCACGCGCGCCTCAAAGAGATGTCAGCAGAATTGACGGGGTCCGCTAGGGCCAATGCCTGCCGGGGGTTCGAAGAAAACCGATAGGGAAATCGTGGCCCCCTGGCAACACGGCAACTGAAGGAACACGGGTGGGTTTTAGTCAGTAAGAGTCTGACACGCTTTCCCGCTCCGCCCAGAGCGGGAGAAGTCATTTGATGATTTCCCACCCAAAAAAAAAAAAAAAAAAAAAAAAGATAGGCAGTCGCTCTATGTAAAATACTGGTATTCAGCTGCATCCGGTTAGACTGGAACTCGACCCCAGTATAGTTGGAAAAAGGCTAGGCGGATTCATATTGCCAACTAAAGTGCGCTGCGTGTCTCGAATGTGCCGCGCAGTACTGCCGCAAAAACATTCGTCGGTTTAGTCCTAACTAAAGCGCGGCAGAAATGTGTCCTGCAAACGTCGAGTGTTGCTGCCGCGCTCTTGCAGCTCAATGTTTGCTAATTTCCGAAGTACACTTTCTTCATAATTCACAAAAAACACAAGGTGTAATTGAAATAGTTAACTGAAAAACTCTTAGGTGGTCATTGTACTCACTATCATGAACATTTATGTGTATGTTTTGTATAGATTTGGTTAAAATCCCCATACAAAATAATACAATTTCCTCTGCATTATGTTAAATTATTTAATTGTCTACCTACATTCGTCAATGAGTAATAGATTCATCCACGTGAAAATGGTTCCAATCCGTTCATTAGTAGGAAACAGAACTGTGTTAGAATTCTAGCTTAGACCATCGCCAGCAGGATAAGTAATCAATAGTACCTATAATTAAGTCCAATTAGGTCACGTATATTTTTCCTGAATCCTTTTATTTTTATTTTTTATGGGACTGTAAACATCTTGAATAAGCTAGTGCACTCAAATGACGTTGTCATATCCAAATTAAGAAAACAAGCGAACCTCAGTAGACACATATGATTTGTAACATCTTCCATCTCACCTTGGTAATAAGCAACTTTAAGGTAATAAGCAACATTAAAGATGCGGAGCCTCGTCAATGTCGTTTCTGTCGGCCAACTCTAGCACCACACACGCTCATTGGTCAAATCAAATAGCGTGTGCTTCCCCGGTTTCCTGTTATACACTTCCGTCCCTTTTCGTGAAATCACTCCCACAGATTGTAGGAAAGCGAGAGGAATGATGTTACATATCAAAAATTCTATAGGAAAAAGGACTTTCAGGTTATTCCGGGAATTACTCCTTTGATATCTCCTTTTACTATAGGTCTTGAGCAATTTTTCTTCCATTTATTATTATCACCATAAGTACTGCCTACTATTGAGTATTATAATTTACAAAATAGTTTTGATTTTATTATTTGTTTTTTTTTATTGTTAATTCCCCTAGTGGGATTGCCTATTGCCATCAACCGGATACAAATCCAGACTCCGGGCTGCTACTGAGAAATTCCTGATGGAAACCTAATATCACCAAAATAAATTCTGGGTAACATTTTCTTTTTTGTTGTCTATTTTACTCGATAGATATTTTTCGATCGTATCTCAGTTTCTAAGAAGAACACTGAATACGACCTAGATCTCAATCGAGTCCTGTTTGACACATTCCAAGAAATCTTTCACACAAAGCACTGGGAGCTCACAAAGGGACATGCAGATTAGTGAGGATTGAAAATGTACCAGAGAATTGATGGCTCACTTGCAACACATGTAGCTCTTATACTCCAAGCCCTAGAGGCGAAATTTGAATGGCAAATGATACAAAGGGGAAATGTAGGTGTGTTTTGAATATGATTGAAATCGTAGAAACACAACGCTGGAGGAATCAATCGGAATGTTTCAAAGCGGTCGATGGTCCTTATACAGAGGAGAGTTTTGAAATTTAGGTCAAGCGTGCAGCCTAGTATTGTGTGTTGGATTACAGGTATAAATACTGTTACTGGACATACAAAGGGGCATTGTAATTAGAGGAATACTTTAGGATTCTACTAATCCGTCAGTATACATGGATGGATAGAAACTCATTCTGATACTTGAAGTAGATATTTGTCTTGTAGGTTTTCTTCTGTACCTTACATCGTTTACAATAATAATAATATAATAATAATTAGCCCGTATTGTCCCACTGCAGGGCAAAGGCCTCCCTTTCCTTTTTCCACCCAACCCAATCCTGAGCCAATATAGACCAATCCCTCCTAAAAGCGTCAAGTTCGTCCCGCAATCTACGCCTGGGTCTTCCACGATGCCGCTGGACGTTTTCAGGAACCCATGTTGTAGTGGTCTTAGCCCACAATGCATCCAACATGCGGCAAACGTGTCCGGCCCAGTCCCACTTCAGCTTGGCTGTTTTTTGGGTGACGTCAGCGATTTGTGTCTTAGAGCGCAGTATCGTGTTCCGTATCCGGTCGATAAGTCGAACTCCAAAGATACTGCGCTACATCGCTCGCTGGCAAACCTTGAGCCCGGTCCTCTGTTGAACTGTCAAAGACCAGGTTTGAGCGCCGTATGTTTACAAACACAAACAAAATGGTCTTGGTGTCGTTTTAAGTTCAAATACCCACCTATTTAAAATTTTGTAGTAATAATGCCCAGAGCTAACTCTTTCACATGGACTTCTTCTACTCAATAATAAGGGGGATGCGCTAAGGTAGCCTTCGTATTTCATTTTTTTTTACGTTTTTTTGCAATTAGCAGGACAGTGTCACGCCACATATCAAACTCAAACTCAAATCATTTATTTCAATTAAACCATTTACAGGCACTTTTGAATTGTCAAGGAATCGGTCAGTCAGAAATAGGTATGAAGCTAGTTGCCCATTCCAAAGCGTAGTAGGTACCTATGGAGAAGAACGGGCAAGAAACTCCACGGACACTCTTTTAAATAAAAAATTGTTACAAAATATTGGTTACATCATTCATTTTGAAATTATACATCTGAGAACAATGTAGAAAGACGTGCACGTTAGAAGCGTCCGTAATAAAAAGATAAAAAATTAAAAATAAGCCCTGGCAGCTAAGAGATGACCAGTCCCAATTGCGGCGATAAGACCCCTCTTTGAGGAGTGGCTTGAGAAGCACCATGGCGCCCTCACCTTCCACCTGACGCAGGTCCTCACCGGACACGGCTGCTTCGGGAGGTTCCTGTTCAGGATAAGGCGGGAGGAAACGCCCGGGTGTCACCATTGTGTGGATCGCCCGGAGGACACGGTGGAGCATACGGTGGAGGTCTGAACGGCTTGGGCGGAGCATCGCCGTGTCTTCGTGGAGGCGATCGCCGGCGGTGATCTCTCGCGTCCGGCCCTGGTTCAGGCCATGGTACGGAGCGAGAGGAAATGGCAGGCCGTCACCTCCTTCTGCGAAGCGGTAATGCTCGCAAAGGAGGAGGCGGAACGCATGAGAGAGAGGCAAATTTCGCACCTTCACGCCCCTAACCGCCGCAGGAGGAGACGCCCGGGGCGGGAATCGCGAGCCGATTTCCAGCAACCGCAGGCGTGGGCTTGCGGACGGTGAGCAATGGGTAGCTCGCCGTCCGATAAGGACCAAGCCCGGTTCGACGGCGCGTTGTGTTCCACGCGTGCCTCAAAGAGATTTCAGCAGAATTAACGGGGTCCGCTAGGGCCAATGCCTGCCGGGGCTGCGAATACGGGCCGAAAGAGACATTGTGGCCCCCGGCAACAGGGCAACACGGGTGGGTTTTAGTCAGTGACAGTCTGACACGCCCTCCCGCTTCACCCAGAGCGGGAGAAGTTATTTGATAATTTCCCACCCAAAAAAAAAAGTGTCAGGTTGTATGTTGATTATAATATGATTCGCGACCGTAACAAAGAATCATGCCCACTTTCCATATATTAATTGACCTGTCACTTGATTCGTTTTACAGGTCGCGTCTGCCTACAACTAGTGTTGTATAAAAACAATTATTGTTTATAATAACACAATAACTTATCATCTTTTCATTTAGAGGCCAGGGAAAAACGCTATTATGTAAATAAGTTTTTGAGGTTAAGTATAACAGCTGTCAGATATGGTTTGATTGACAGCTGTTATAATCTCAAAAACTGTACGATAATTAAAATCAAATTGTTTAATCGCTGAGAGTTACAATCACTCAGAAATAAATCCCTCTTCAATGTAATATCATCAAATCGGCGCGCGGTCGCAAACAGCAGTTACATTATTGTAATATATCCCACCGATATTGAGTTTTGAAGAGTTCACTTGTGATGTTATGCCATCTTTGGTTTCTATAACTACACTTTGTGCAAGTTAGAGCAATTTAGGTATAGTTAACTGAATTAAGTACCGGTCAAAGTCTGTCGTCGCCGTCGAAGTGGACCAGACTCCAGGAGTCGACTTGATAGCGGTGTTTTTAGCCATCGAACTCTTAAGTCTGATGGACAGACAAGGGGATAGAGTAAATAATAATACCAGCCTATTACTATCCCACTTCTAGACTAAGGCCTCTTCTCATACCTGAGAGAAGGCACGAGTATTAACCTCAACACTTGGTCAAGACGGGTTGATGATTTCTGACTTTTATTATTATATAAGTTCAGCAGATTGCGACTTGAATGCGAACGTTTTTTCAGTAACAGAACTGGCTCTCAGGTTTCCTCACGATGTTTTCCTTCACTGATATCCAAGATAAACTTAGAAAGTAAGTATACCTACCAGGTAAAGACACATTGGTACTTACCCGGATTTGAACTCACAGCCTCGTGCATGAGAGGCGAGGTGTTAACCTCTCGGCCATAACGACATAAATGTATAGCTGCCCACCTATATGTTATTGGTGAGGACAGGCAAATTAAACAAAAACAGGATTTGATTTATTATTATTTATTCAATGTCATCTCGTACAACCACTGCATCTAAAAATGCCGCTGGAGCCACAATGTTGGTTTCATGCCTGGCCCAACCTAAGTACCACACCAATGTCATGACATGCGCACAACAACCTACAGTGCGACGTCCTACAATGCAGTTGCAGCAATACTCAATAATGCCTTCTCGTCCATTAATACCATTTGCAATCAAAATGTACACATAGTACTGACGTCTTGAGATGTGTCTTGATTTTATTTTCCCTTTTATAAGTGAATTTTCCCCACTGCCTAACTCAGGTATACGATTAGTGTCTACACAAACTTCTATTCTGTATCCGCCATGGAAACGTACGTGTTCACCATAATATGAACGTGCTTGACGAATTTGGTATGTTCCCAAGGCGAATAATATTAATTCATTAAATTCTAGATGCGGGAACTCAATATTAGCATTATTAGCTGTAATGCTTTGAAAAAAGGATGCCCGGCGATTTAAATTATATTCTGTAACTATATTAGATAAGTTATTTTCCAAGGGCATCCTTTGATTTATTATAACAAGAATTTGAGCAGCATCAGCTCTATTGTGAAGGCGAACACCAAACTTATTTATCAAACTTGCACCTATTTGGAAATAAGCCATCATATTTGGTACAGTTTTATTAAAATGGTCAAACCTTAATAATCTAAAATCTCTTTTAAAGTATCCGTTTATAACCTCCACCACCCATCTGCATATAGTAACACATCTACTTCTATTTGCTTGGGTGGTGGTTAACTGGTGTTCGCCTTCCAAAAGTGACTCTGGCATATAGGCCTTATAATTACAATGCTCTAATAAGCTGATGCTATCTCTGAATCCCCTGTCTAAAATAAATATGTCATTATTTTGAAAGTACCGTCTCAGTGGGGAATTTTCATTGCTGAACAAAGAAGACATTATTTCTGCATCAGATGTGGTAGCTTTGTATGGGCCAAAACAATCTAAAATGTAACCATCACAAGCTACTATTAAAAATGGCTTTAACAGATTTCTGTATTTGTGTAATGAATATGTGTCTTTTTGAAACATATAATTACTACTTTTATTTAAAAAAATGTATGTTCCATCACACATGACAATACATTGTTCGTTATTTTCATTATAAATTCCATTTGGGATCATGAGATTGTGTTCTATCAATTGCTCTCTCGTCAAATGGTTTATTCCAAGGTTACATGGAACAAAATCCTGTAGTAGTATCTCTCGTGCTGTTTGCATTAACCTCTCTAGTGTAGTGCGAGGAACTTCTAGTAATGTGGATATTCTTAAGTCGGAATCGCCTGTCCGCATCTTTATCAATACAGCAGCTAGACCTAATATACCCCTGTGTTTTTCCAACAGTCGGGGAAGGTCTTCTAATAAATTAAGGAATTTGGGTTTTGTTAAGCCCATCCAAAATCCAAATAAATGGTCATCAATTTCTTGTACTGATTCTATACTTGAAAAATCGAGAAATTGCCTGTATTTTTGAACAAAGGAAAAAACATGCTCAACTTGTTCAACAGTGAAATTGCTCATGCTGTTTTCACTGGCATAGAGGGAATCCCAACTGTTTCCATGTAAATGGTCTGTGCATACCCTAGCCAGTTTGGGAATATAAAAATTGTAGTTGGACAAAATGGTAGCCCGCAGTGCATCTGACACAATATGCAGATTTACATTCTCACACCCATAAAATGCACAATGAGATGCTGTATTGGGAGCACGTTTATAATTAAGTAATGTTATGTTACTTGATTGTTGATTTCTCACTGGTTGGGTTTGAGATTGTTGCGAATGAATCTCTGGAGCTGGAATAGATTCTACAGATGATTCCCTTTCATGCACCTCATCTGTACTTGCAAGGAGCGGGGGAGGTTGTATATCTGGAACATGGACTGGATCAACATACTGTTCCACTTCTTGTTCAATTGTTTCACTTTGAAGAGTCTCATCACCGTCTAAACCTCTTTCCTCATCCTGTTGCTGTGTTGAAAGAGCTTTTCTTTTAAATCGCAACCAACAGGCATGACATACACGATTAGATTGTAATATCTGTCAACAAAAAAACATATTTGTAATAAATGCAGTGATATGCCAAGGTAAAAAAAAGTATCACATTCTCTAGTAACGTCATGGCCTAGAACGTGGTATTTGAAGAAAAAATTGCATGCAATTTAAAATGAGTTCGAATATTTAAATACAAACCTGACGAGGTGCTACAGCAGTTCGAATTAAGTTGATCATCCTTAGTGTGAGGCTTGATGGGTTTTCATTGAGAATGTGGTCACTTTGACGATTGAGCAATGATCGACCACAAACGAGGCATACTTGAGCATGACCAAAGCGAGATGAACCAGCAGATGGATCACACTCATTGCTTCCATGAAACTGAACATTAATAGTCTGCATGGATACATCAAAGCACGCTTCACAAATGTAATCTTCTTCTGTTATCTGAAAAACAAATCAATTATAAAATAAAATAAAAATTGTTTATTTCTCACCATTAAAAGTTACAATTATAGAAATAGGTACTACATGACAAGTATTTCAACATTTTGTGGGGATCATAATAAGGTGCACGTAGTATTGACCCTGTACCAGTATATTTATTTTATATTTTTACATGTTTTGTTTTAAATAGCTGTCTAAAAGTACACTAGCTAAAACATGGGGAAAATCTACATGTAACCTATTTCTAGTAGTACTCGTTCTATTTTTCATGTAACTTGAAAAAATATACTAAAATACCACTTCTGAATATAAATTCTTTTTAATAAAACATTCATTACACTAGCGTCTGTTGACTGGATACTAAATCGTTAGGTAGGTACTTGATTGTTATTTACTTACTATTACTGGAGATATCCAAGTGCTAATTAGCGAGATGACTCTGCTATCAAGCTGAAGGGCCCGATAGCACCGAAGCGTATTAACACATATGTTACAGTTTATACAAAGCAATCTCGTAGAAGGCTCCATAACGCTTTCCAACAATAGCGATGTCTTAGGTCCAAATCAAAAAGCACTAAATCGGTATCCGTATAACACAGGCCAAAGTAATCGTAAGAGGTAGGTATCGAAGTCCGTGGAAAAAGCAAAAGTTGTAAAGTTATAAGAAAATCCAAAATCGCACAGTACAATACGCAACAAGAGCAAACGAACGACTGCAAAACGTCAAACAAATGACAGCCTGTCATTCATATAACGTTGCGTTTCTTTTTAAGCATAACCTGTCAACTGTACACTTATTTTTCTTTCCACATCATAATATAATACCATAAAAAAATCATACATTTTTTTTCCTGGGTTTATTTGAAAATTCAATTAAACGATATGAAATAAGCAAAAAAAAATGCATTTTTTAAGATATTTTACATCACTAGACGCGTTAGAAAATTTTCAGGTCAAGACTGGACATGATTCTTTGGCTTTACAGAATTATAAAAATTAGAATCAGCAATACAGCTCCTTATATTAGAATAATCCTAAAATGTTATGATTTTATGAAATAGTCATTCAATAGGATTAAATGAACTTAGAGAGTTGTATTGATGATTTTATGATTATAATTCTATAAACAGATATTTGATATGGCCGCGAATCATATTAAGATCAACATACAACCTCATACTGACCTGCAAATTGCAAAAAAACGTAAGAAAATTTTAATTTCGCGGGCTACCCTGACGCTTTCGCCTTAACGTTTAAATATTATGTACCAAAACACCCGCGAAATTTCGCGTTGTTGCAAAACTGTTTAATTATTCGAGATTTTTAATTCATACTCTTTATGGCACGTATTTAGTTCATGAGTTATTCGAATATCAAAAAATATTTGTTATAAGGTCATAAGGGGGAGGCGTGAACATTGATTAGATAGATAGATAGATAGAATATTCTTTATTATGTACACCATAAAAATTACAGACATTAATTTAGAAATTACAATTAATTAATTTACGACTAGAATCAATTCTATTTTTTGTAAATTTTGACGTTCAAAAGTGCCTTTTTGTGCCTAATTGAAATAAATTATTTGACTTTGACAATGTATAGTAGATTGTCACAAAAAACACAACAGTTTTACAAACTCACCTTCAACCATTAGTATTATAAATGTACCTACCTATTTTAAATTTCCGTCAACCCTAAAAAGCCATAAACACAATACACATAGAAAAGGGAATTAAAACAAAACGTTACGTTTTATTTCAAAGAACAAATGTGCAGTCATTAAGGGAACGAACGTAGGGAACCCACCAAGAATTCTCATTACGTGGTCACCCTATGGGTCCTGCGACCTTTGGGACATGGCAAAGGGTTAGAGATAGGTGAAATTAAACTCGTATGCCAGCATTTAAAAAACAAATAGAGGGAAACACAATAATTGTTACGAAATACGATTCTAAAGTCCCATTAACTTACACGGTGCAAGTTTATTGCCTACGGTATACCATAGTATTGATTTTAATTTTTGTTTTAAATTAAATTATAGATTTTAAATTGGAATTTTGTTGAAATAATAATTATGTTCGGTGAGTATAAGAACTCATCTAATTTTAATTGGCACTAAACAACAATTAAGTAATGCATGATGTGCTTACCTGTAAGAAGTCTACACAAGTCTATAAGTTTATTGCATGTATCTCATATCTTTGTATCGGTGTAGTCAATTGTTGGTGAGCCAAATAAATAAAATAAAATAAAAATAAAATTTAATCAACAATTGACTGGCACCGTCTAAACAACACGTACAATTGTTGCACAATTCGGGCAAGTAAGTTGCCGTTCAAAACTGTACTCTAATTGCATAATACAACACAATTACAATCTGTTTCGATTTTGAAACAGATTGCTAATCCATTGTTTCGTAAGTTGGAAAAAAATCTGCTCAACAACGTAAATAACGCAATGAATGTTGTTGAACTATCAAAATGAAACAAATTAGGCAAAATTGTTTACGAAAATAAGTTACGCAATTAGGGTACAGGTATGATGTAAACAGCTCGTTCAATGAAATCGCACTCAAAAATCGCATTCAATTTATTTTAGCATGAAATTTTTCTATCATTCAAACATGAGCGAGTGAAACAAGTAAAAAATATCTTGAGAAGTCATTCAATATAATTGAATAAAATATTTTGCAGCGCAAATACGGGCAATTCTTGAATCAATTGTACAAAGACGTGCAACTCTGTGTTTGGACGAGAAAAAACTTGCATCCCATAATTTAGTGTAAACAGAAGTCGCATGCAATTAATGAATGGCAAAACTTGCAATCAATTACGGTATGCCATTTTATGGAAATCGCACGCGTGTAATCACTTGCATGCGATTCTTGAACGGCAATAATCGAACGTGTTCTATGGTATGCGATTACTGTTCTTGAACGTTCCAGAAACTTATACCGCGTAAATGGGGCTTAAATGGCGCATAAAAAATAGAACGTCAAACAACTAAAATAAAGTAACAAAATGTTCGATCGTCGCGGTCGCGTTCATTTTTTACAAACGAGTATAATAAATGAAAATAATCACAGCCTAACGCATCTTTTTTGACTAGTGGAATGTCCAAAAAAGTGACAGCATTGCCAGCACAAGAATATAAAACTCCTTATTTAGTCATGTGTGCCAGGTTGGATAAAATTGTATTTCTCAAAGTACCTGAACCAAACATTAATTTTACGATGATCTTATTCAATTCAATTCAATTCAAAATATTTTATTTCACATAACCTACATGGCCACTTATGAAATGTCAGAAGCTAGGTGCATGGTTCCAATTGGTCGTTTCCTATGGAGAAGAGCCGGCAAGAAACTCCACGGTTACTCTTTTAAAAATAATTGGCTTTTATAATACTTTCAAATAACAGTGTTACTAGGTATGGGAGGACAGTGTAGGTCTTTCAATAAGTACCACAGATAATATAATACTACGTACAGATACCCAATCCCATACAAAGAAATGACACCTCCCTAAAACTGGCTATTGAACTGGCTATTTTTACTTAAAACAAAGAATTCCGAAACTCGAATTTTAAACGCTAAACTGCTGTTGATTTTTAAAACTTATATTTGACTTTTGACCCGCCCTTGCTTGGCACGGGTTACATGTCAAAACATTGAGATTTCTGATGTGTATAGTTTTTTTTTTATTCTAAATGCTGGTGAAACCGCATCAACATCCTGTGTGTAGTTTGAAGTTCTAAGTGGTCACAGAGATAGACATGAAAAGCGACTTTGTTTTATACTATGTATGAGACATGACACGATATGAAGATTGTATGAAGTATGTTTTATTATTATTATTTAATACTTCAAGCACAGAAATATACAGAGGCGGACTTAATGCCACAGGCATTTTCAACCAGTCAACCTTTGGGTGATGCAGAGACAAACTGTGGTAGGTGCAATTACGAAAATGGAGGAATAAAAAAATAAAATATTCAAATATGAGGATACACATAATATACTTATTACAAACTATAAATATAATAATATAGGCCTAATTACAGATATAAAATAAGCGCTAATAAATATACATAAATACATGAATATACTAAATCAAATAAGACAAACAATGGGAAAACATTAACGTTGTGATGATATTGCCAGCTTCTTACGAGTATGCTCATGACCTTTAAAGGATAATCGGTCGATTGCCATCCTGATTTCTAGGGACAGTGGTACCACCGGGGTATCCCACATGCCTAACCACTTTGAAAACAAAATCCCGTGCACACGACCCTTTTTTTTTTGTAGGTAACCGTTACTATAGCGGCCAAGCGCTGCAAGCAAAAATAGTCCTTACAGTATACAGATATGCGTTTCTTCGATAGTACCTAAGTTTCGACTCGAGGTTATAAGTCAAATGTTTTGCGGACCTGACGTGTGGTTTGAGCTCACAGTGTGGGTAGCAATTTTGAAATGCACGGGTCACAAATTTCTAGCACACTGCAGTTGGAGGTGTGAAAAATAAACAATAATGGGTTAGAAAGACGATGTTTTATTAAGAAAAAAACATTTCAATAACGATTTTTTAAATAGTAAAGTTTTCGATGTTTTTCAATGTGGAAATCGGTTGTCATGGTATGGGCATGTAAAGCGGAGGAGTGAGGAAAGTTTGTGGAAGAGTGAGGAAAGTTTGTGGAGGAGTGAGGAAAGTTTGTGGAGGAGTGAGGAAAGTTTTGAGTATGAATGTGGATGACTATAAGAGTAGGGGAAGACCAAAGAAACGATGGATGGACTGTGTGGAAGATGATGTGGCTAGAAAGGGGGTGACTACCGAGATGAGAACGAATAGAAAAGTATGAAAGAAAAATATATGTTGCACCGACCCCAAAAAAAAATTGGTATAAGTGCAGGAGAATTATGAGTAATATAAAGTATGAGAAATCATCGATGCCAAAAAAAAACACTGGCACTCCGGGAAAACTTGAACAAGATCGCCTTGGTGGGAGAAAAATACTTGTATAGAACATTGGTCCGTAACCTTATCTAAATAAACAGCACAAACACGTCTACCAAAAAATAAACCTCTGAAACCTTTAAAGTAAAAATACTTGCATACAATATTGATCCGTAACATAATATAAATAAAGAGCACAATTGCGTTTACAAAAATAAGGTGTCGGTAACGGTGTCGCCAGTTCAATTGTTTTTTACCATCTCAAAAATGCCCAACGCGCCTTAAGAAGTTTTTACTAACAGAACAACATGGGTGAAATCTTCAAAAGAGTAAGGCTCCACGAACGAGCAAGTCGCGGCGATAGTCTCGCCGTGCCCATGACATTTCATAGGAACTCTATGAATTAATCTCCACACGGCGATGTGATCGCGGCGATAATGCACGACATGATAAGAGTCTGACCACGCTAAGTCTGCATTGGAATAAATGGGCAACCCCAAAAAGTTGTGTAAATGGTAAATTTTTACAATAGTCAGTTATGTCAGTTTCGGGGTACTTGAAATGTCAAATTGCTTACGATAAAAGTAGATTTCACAAAATAAAGTACAAAAATGGTTAAACCTATTAAAAGTAGAGTGCGGGAGTTATTAGATAATTCCAAAATGTGAAGGAATAGTACGATGTCGTCCTTAATAACCAAAAACGACAATGTTTACAAGATATCGAAAAGTTGCCGTGTAAGTAGATCTAATGATTTTGATATTTTATCTTTTGATTTTTGTCCAATAGATTATGTGTAATAGACTATGTCGTACCTATGCTCTACCTCTATACGATGATAAAACTGTATCAAATCCACACTGCATCGTGCTAAAGTGACTATTCTTTACCAGGAATAAATCAGAATTTAATCAAAGTAACCTATCAAAAACAAAAAGACAAACAAAGTATCAAATTATTTTTTCATATGACACATGGTGTTGCCGTCTAGAGATTTTCGAATTCTACCATTTTTTTACTTATGCAGACTTAGTGGCCAGACTATCATATTGCCACGATTCTCTCGCCCGTGAAGATGGCGCCTAAAAAAATGTGACGACTAGACTAACGATCAATTCGACTAACAATGATATTTTATCAAAAAACCAAAGACTCATTGATAAACCACAGAGATTTCAGATAAATATCATAACTATAATCCAAATATCCAAAATGATAAACAAACTAAGAACAAATTAATCAATTTGTTGGTAACGTGAACATTGTAAAGCTATTAGACCCTCCTTCGAACTAACATACAGTAAATATAACTATATTAATGGCCAAGATGAAGCTGTAAACGTTGTTTCAAACTTTGTTCACAATGTTCTCTAGGAACGTTGTGAGCAAGATATCAAACGTAATGCTCGATGCCGTCTTAATAAGTTTGGGTGTGGATGTCTGTTACACTGTACTGGGGACTGCATCACTACCACTGTACAACACACTCTTTTACGGCCGAACCCAATAACTTATCTATCATGAGTTTTGGCATAGTGGAGATAGAAAACCTATCAAAATCAAAAATCAAAATCAAAATATTTTATTTCACATAAACCTACATGGGCACTTATGAAACGTCAGAAGCTAGGTGCACGGTTCCAATTGGTCATTTCCTATGGAGAAGAGCCGGTAAGAAACTCCACGGTTACTCTTTTAAAAATAATTGGCTTTTACAATACTTTCATATAAAAGTGTTTCTAGGTATGGGAGGACAGTGTAGGTCTTTCAATAAGTACCAAGTACTTAACAAAAGAGAAAATGGTCAACAGGTCTACAATCCACTAAGCCTACAGCGTTCTCACATTCACAAAATATGTAGAAAAGAATCTATACAAAAAATAAATAAATTAATAAAAGTAAAAAACCTATTTTAATAAAACGCAATTATTTGATTGCTATTACAACTGTAATCAATCTGAATAATTATCATGTCCACAAAAATCACTAAAAAAAGTTTAAATTAAATCGTGGGTATATGTCAATTAATAGAATATTAAATATGTCAAGGACGAATCTATCTATGGTTTTAACGTCCCAATGATCTGTCAGAGAATAAAGAATCTTACGGAATGACATTCAATGACAGATAGAATTATGCTGTCTACCATCATTAGCGATCTATCTAGGTACTAGAAATAGATTATTGGGTTCGGCCGTTAGTAGGCCATCTACGAGTAGCATAATAAAATATAATATTATCTGGATGACCTTTTTTTTGAACGACGTTTTCTAAAAATGAAACCTAGCTAGATCGATTTATCACCCCCAAAACCCCCTGCATACTATAAATTTCATGAAAATCGTTGGAGCCGTTTCCGAGATTCAAATTATATTAAACAAGAATTGCTCGTTTAAAGGTGTTAGATAATAGTTATTTAATTCCGTTCGTTGGTAAGCGCAGCACATGAGAACGGCTAGACTGATTTGGCTATTTTCCATTTTAAAATGTTCGTAATAGTCCGAATCAGGTTCTTAGGAAAATATTTTTTTTTTTATATTCCCGGTTTTTTTTTTTAATTCGAGTAAAACTGAACGTCCTTTTTTCTATGGGATTTTTGTGGGAACTTTTATTTGCACAGGACAGAGTCTGTCTGGTCAGCTAGTTAAAACTGAAGTGTTTGTGAATTTTATGTCATGTGCGCAAAAACTATTAACTCTGACATGCCTTGCTCATCGCTTACCCTTCAAAATGATTATGATGCGGACCTTGGAGCTAAGACCATAATTTTCTAAGTAATAAAATGATTACATCCATAAATTTTATTGCAATAGAATAAGAACTTGGTTTTGGAACTCTGCTCGGAACAGGTACCTTCTGAGTATGGTAGACTCCATCGTAGACTTCATCTATAGCTTTCCATCAGATGACATCAAAGCCAAGAACAGGAACACCGCGCGTTAAAAATTTTTGTCAAAAAAACACTAAATAGCCCTTGAATTTGTTAGACCAGATTCATGTTTTGTTATGCAAATAACCTTATTTAAAAAATATTATATGCAAAACATGCATTATCTTATAGAGGTATGAGGAACAGGGTGTAAAGTTCACTCATCCTCCATAGAAAAGCGAGGATCCTCCGACCATACGGGTGTCATGTCTGATAGGCAACTGGCCGACGATTGATGTCAGTTACATATTAAGCTGATCGCGGGTGTGAACTGTGCTTGCGCGATGCAGAATTTGTGACGTCAGGTCTTTGATGCGTAGTTTTTATGTGGCGTAGTAGATGCTGCCAAAATCTTGTTAGTATTTTCCTGGATTAAACTTGCAACCATCATCCTTATTGCGTAACATACCTTTATAACAATCCGAAAGTTTTGAAGGATATTGCTAAGCCATTACATCATAGGTTTTAGAAATTCGTTTGCTCAACAACATAAATAACGCAATGAACGTGGATGAACTGTCAAAATGAAAACCGTTGCGATGAACTGTCAAAGTGAAACTCATTGCGATGAACTATAAAATGAAAGTCATTGCGATGAACTGTCAAAATAAAACCCATTGCGATGATCTGTCAAAATGAAACCCATTACAATAAACTGTCAAAATGAAACTCATTGCGATGAACTGTCAAAATAAAACTCATTGCTATGAACTGTCAAAATGAAACTCATTGCGATAAACTATCAAAATGAAACTCATTGCTATGAATTGTCAAAATGAAAACCATTGCAATAAACTGTCAAAATGAAACTCATTGCGATGAACTGTCAAAATAAAACTCATTGTAGTGAACTGTCAAAATGAAACTCATTGCGATGAACTATCAAAATGAAACTCATTGCTATGAATTGTCAAAATGAAAACCATTGCAATAAACTGTCAAAATGAAACTCATTGCGATGAACTGTCAAAATAAAACTCATTGTAGTGAACTGTCAAAATGAAACTCATTGCAGTGAACTGTCAAAATGAAAATCATTACTATGAATTGTCAAAATGAAAACCATTGCAATAAACTGTCAAAATGAAACTCATTGCGATGAACTGTCAAAATAAAACTCATTGTAGTGAACTGTCAAAATGAAACTCATTGCAGTGAACTGTCAAAATGAAACTCATTGCTATGAACTGTCAAAATAAAACTCATTGTAGTGAACTGTCAAAATGAAACTCATTGCAGTGAACTGTCAAAATGAAACTCATTGCGATGAACTGTCAAAATAAAACTCATTGTAGTGAACTGTCAAAATGAAACTCATTGCAGTGAACTGTCAAAATGAAACTCATTGCTATGAACTGTCAAAATGAAACTCATTGCGATAAACTGTCAAAATAACATTCATTGTAGTGAACTATCAAAATGAAACTCATTGCAGTGAACTGTCAAAATGAAACTCATTGCGATGAACTGTCAAAATGAAACCCATTACGATGAACTGTCAAAATGAAACTCATTGCGATGAACTGTCAAAATGGAACTCATTGCGATGAACTGTCAAAATAAAACTAATTTCTATGAACTGTCAAAATTAAACTCATTGCGATCATTTTGTCATCGTGCTATTACCCCGCCGTAGTTCTATCTTCATGCACTGCACAAATAACTTATTAAAATTTCCGTTTGAACCATATCTTCCACTATTATTAGTATTACACAACGGTGTAACAAAACTCCTGTATGATGCAAACTTGTCCCTTTTCATTATGCTAGTTCGGTTTACAGAGCAATATGAATAAAACATAGGAAGGGTTAAGAGCAATTATTAACGAGTTGTTTACAGGGAGGGTCCAGCAAGGGTCCGTCAATTGCTCCTCTCTATGGCAGCGGCTATTTATAGCCTGGAAAGGCTTTGGAGGGAATAGAAAATTATTTTGTGTAGAGAAACTGGTGGGTAGTTTGTAAGAGATTAGTGTTCAGATTTTAGTGCCTTTAGCTAGGTTTTGCAGGTGCTCAAAAATCGCAGTAGGTTGATCAAAGGTTCAAACTGAACGCGATCAGCACATCTAAACCTCGTTTAGTAGCTGTCAATGTCACACTGACAGCTCTTGAACCCGGTTTAGATGTGCTGATCGAGTTTACTTTTATTGGTGAACTAGCTTCTGCCCGCGACTTCGTTTACGTAGAAGGTAAAAATATTTTTTTTAATACAATTCTGTCATGCATGATTTTTGCGAAACTTTAACCGTTTACGCAGCGCATGCAGCAGAAGCTCTCAAAAGGAAAAAAAAACCCCGATTTTGAAACATTCTTCATTGGTGCTCTGATCCTATTGGTCATAGCGTAATGACATATAGCCTATAGCCTTCCTCAATAAATGGGCTATCTAACACTGAAAGAATTTTTCCAGTAGTTCCTGAGATTAGCAAACAAACAAACAAACTCTTCAGCTTTATATCATCATTATCATCATCATCATTTCAGCCGAAAGACGTCCACTGCTGAATATAGGCCTCCCCCAAGCACCTCCACTTCGACCGATTCTGTGCTTTCCGCATCCAGCGGATTCCTGCGGCCTTCACAAGGTCATCGGTCCATCTTGTGGGAGGCCTTCCAACGCTACGTCTTCCGGTACGCGGTCGCCACTCCAGAACCTTTCGGCCCCATCGGCCATCCGTTCTGCGAGCAATGTGCCCTGCCCATTGCCACTTAAGTTTACCTTTATATATTAGTATAGATTCGCTCTTTTAATCTTAGCAATATTTTCATTTTTTCTGTAACCACCCCCGTTTTCAAACCCGAATAAAAGGGATTTTCTTTAACTTAAAGAGAAAAGCTGCTACTCCTTTGATATAATCAATTACTGACGACACTCACTACAATAAATGAATACCTATGCGAATAATTTTACGTTTAACCACAGATGAATACAGAAAGTTCACTCCGCAAAATCATTTAAAAAAAAAGCGACTCTTGCAACGATACAATAAAGTGCAATTCAGGTCGCACAGCGCGCCCCGGGCGGGAATCGCGAGCCGATTTCCGGCCACCGTAGGCGCGGGCTTGCGGACGGTGAGCAATGGGTAGCTCGCCGTCGGGTAAGAACCAGGCCCGGGTCGACGGCGGGTTGTGTTCCATGTGCATCACAAAGAGATGTCAGCAGAATTGACGGGGTCCGCTAGGGTCAATGCCTGCCGGGGCTGCGAATAAGGGCCGGAAGGGACATCGTGGCCCCCGGCAACAGCACGCGTAGCATGACCACCGTAGAAACGAGTTTTGTCGACGGAAGAATAGACAAAATGACAGATTGTGATTGTTTATCTGTCATTTTGTCTACTCTTCCGTCGACAAAACTCGTTTCTACGGTGGTCATGCTACGCGTGCAGGGCAACCGAAGGAACACGGGTGGGTTTTAGTCAGTAAGAGTCTGACACGCCCTCCCGCTCCACCCAGAGCGGGAGAAGTTATTTGATAACATCCCACCCAAAAAAAAAAAAACAGCGCCAATTACCTACAGTTATATTCACCTAGAAGTTGCCTCTCTTTCTATCGCGTAACTCTTATATCTGACTACGTTACACTCACTGAATTGGTCCGACAAAACGGGCCCGCCGCGTACTTGTAGCTTCATATCTAAAATGCGGAGTGAACCATTTGTAATTATCTGTGCCTACACATAAAAATATAAAGATTTTCCTAGGATTTCCAAGAGTGTTTATGTAAGTAATATAACAAAAGCCAATTGAATTCTTATCCAAGATAAAAGTAACGCTAAACTTAGCCTTTTATATTGTTTTTCTAACACTTTAGGAACATAAAACAAATTCTTTTGTACGTAAATGTGGAAAAGAGGCCTTTATTTGTGGATAAACTATTCATTGTTGGAGGTTTATAGACTACGAGTCTGTATTCTGGAACAATGATCAGTGATGGATCACGTTGATTGAATTGAGATCAAAACGAAATATTATTTTTTTCTTTTGCCCGCGGCTTCACACGGGTGTAAATGGCTACATGTAAAAACGTCGAAATATCTTTTACATCTGAGTTGAAATTGTTAATGTATTATACATATAAATCTTCCGGATGAATTCTATGATGGTGAAAACTGCATTAAAATCGATTCTACGCGAAAACTGTTACCATGGACTCAGTACATGATTCTGAACGCCTCTGCGCGCTGCGTTGAAATTTTTCGTCGGATTACTAAAAAAAACCAAACTACCAAACCCTTCGGGGAAACAAGCCGTGATGTTATGTTATGTGTTATAACTACACCAACAAGCAATTTGTTCTACATGTTTTCCTCAAACACCCAAATCAGCATAAAAAGAAAAACAAACTAACAACACTTTCTTACAAACAAAACTATACACAAGACCCAAGTAAGCATGTAGAAGAAAATTAAATGGCAAAGTTTCTTACGTCCAGGCAAAGTTGTGTGGCGTAGCCGCCGTTTGTGACCACAGTATAATCCATTAAGAACTTTCTTGTAACACCATAATTTATTATTATAATTTCTTGCATTTACACTCTGGTTATTCTAGGCTGTGTTCTGGAATTGGTTCTCGGTTTGGGCAAAAATTATAGTTGAAATTCATAGGGTTGTGAAACTTTTGCAAATAAATAGCCGTTAGAAAAAGCATTTCAATCGAGTTCGATTTTTGTTTTTTCTTAAATTATTTTATGTTTTTATTAAGCCAGTTTTGTCATCAAAATTGATTTATTAGTTTATATTTTTTTAAATTAATAAAATTTCTAATAGTGTTTTTTTGTAGACAACCTGTATGTTCAATATATTTTATATAGTCATAGGTCAAAGTGAATTGTCCGATATTGCGTAATGCACGATCAATCACAATTTGTTTCGTTTTGAAACAGATTGCTAATCCATTGCTTCATAAGTTAGAAAAAAAATCTGCACAAACAACGTAAATAACGCAATGAATGTTCTTGAACTGTCAAATGAAACAAATTTACTATAAATCGTTTACGAAAATGAGTTACGCATTAGGTTACTGGTGATATGTAATATAGGTTGTACATGCAACAGACACCAGTCTCTATTAAGTGTTATCTTGACTTGGTAGTATTTATGATGATGAGAGAATAATAAAGAATTATTATTAATTTATTATTTACTAGGTTTTGTCTGCGGCTTCGCCCGCGTGGATGTCGGGAAGTATCCCACGGGACGTACTAACGAAATTAAAAGTACCCTATGTATTAATGCAGGTTATAAACTATCTGTGTGCCAAATTTCATCCAAATTCGTTTAGCCGTTTTTGCATCAATTCGGAACTTACATCCAGACAAACAGACAAACGGACATAATCTTCTAAAAACTCTATTTTCGGAATCAAACTCGTTCCCAGACCTCATAGCAATTACTTTTTTTTTCAAGATTATTAAATTTACATTTTTGACTTTATTACTATTTTATTAATAATAGATTAGTAGGGGTACAGTAATTTAATTTTCTACAATCTTTGTTCCATAATTTTGTATCAATGTGTAACCACAAAAAAACTTTTTTACAAAAAAAAACAACCGACTTCCAAAAAACCACTACAAAGTGAAAAATAACTTAAATTTCGGAAGTCGGTGTCTTTGGTTTTGTATTTTGTTATTTGCCACCGACTTCCGAAATTTAAGTTATTTTTCACTTTGTAGTGGTTTTTTGGAAGTCGGTTGTTTTTTTTTTTTAAAAAGTAAAAAGTTTTTATTTCTCGCTTTTTAGTGGTTCAATTTGTAATTTATCTATGTTTCCTTAGCCTAATGCCAACTGCTCATCACCTTTTACAAAATATTGCTTTTCCCGATGCAGGAACGTTAATCGTTAAGGAGTTCTCCTGGTACTTCACCATCAGCTTCACTTATCCATATGCATTGTGACGAGCATAAATTGCTTGGCAAACCATATTAAAATAATCGAATCGCAACCCGTTAAATACTTATTATTAAATAGTCCCGATGGCCATCTGTGGTCTTCATTATCAGTTCCATTTCACCAAATGGTGCTTTACGAGAGCAACTGCACGAGTTAGTATACAAAATACTCAAATAGCTATAGTTGTGCTTATAATATTTGAAGAGTTTCCTCGATTTCTCCAGGATCCCGTCATCAGATCCTGACCAGATGACAATGGGACCACTTCGAGAGCATACCCTTTCAAACAAAAAAAGAATTTTGCAAATCCATTTATAAATGACGGAGTTATGCCCGAACATACATAAAGAAAAAATATATCCTCCTTTTAGAAGTCGTTTAAAAAATATAACACATTGGTTACCTACTTTATTATAGCAAAACAATGACAGAATATTATGGAACACAAATATTGTAGACAGTCTAATAAATTCTTGACGGTAAATACAAAAAATCAATCAATCTGCCTAGCCTTTTTCCAACTATATTTGAGTCGGCTTCCAGTCTAACCGGATGCAGCTGCATACCAATATTTTATATGGAGCGACTGCCTATCTGACCTCCACAACCCAGTAACTGGGTAATATGATACTCCTTGGTAAGACTGGTTGTCAGACTTTCGGGCTTCTGACGACCTATAACGACTGTCAAAGATCCACGAATGACAGCCCGGACCAACGGCTTAACGTGCTTTTCGAGGCACGGAAGAGTCTCGGTATGTAGAAATGGTCACTGATCTACAGACTAACTTTTTGGATCGACCCGTGCAGCTGTTATTACTTAGCCACGAGCTCCTCCTCCTCTTGGTGGTATATACAAGACATTTTTTTGATTCTGACCGAACTTAGAGATTACTGAATAGAACACCATTTCACAACTCCAAAAGGAATATGTAAAGATCGTAACAGGTAGCGTTCTGTTGTTTCTGCCTACCCCCATGGGAAGAAGGCGTGAGTTTATGTACGGTATTTCTATTTTCTTAATGTTCCTCGGGACTCATCGCATTTCCGAATACAAACGAATGCTAATTTCCATGTCCATCAATTATTAGATTTATCGTGTATATATACAATAAATTACTTGGTTCTGAATTCAAATTATTATTTGAATTCAGAACCAAGTAATTTATTGTTGTTTTGTTTTGATTTCCGTGTGAACTTTACAGAGCTGTAAAACTATTTTCCTATTTGTCGTGCCTGCAGCTTTCCTCCCATTTTAAAAATAAATTACATTAAGTGAAAAAAATATTAACAACTCTATAATATACTTTCAAGTCAATTAAGAGCGTCCCGTCTGCACCAAGTACAAAGGGCAACTGATAGAAATCCGACGACTGACAAAACACGAAGTTTGCCGAAGGACATTCGGAAAATATGAATACTGTATTTGTGTGTGTATGAACACAATTCCAAAAAAAATCTCTATGAAACTTTAGTACGTAAAGATTACAATGTTTGAAAAGGAGTAACATTTCCACCAACTTATTAAACTGGTTTGTTTGTAAATAAGAACCCTATCTGTCATTAATCCATTTACTAATTACAGTAGAAGACGAACTCTTATTACAACAACACCCAAGGGAGAAAGGGGACCCTTTATCCAGGGGGACAGACGTCAAATACCCTGGCTTATCACCTGCATGCAATATACACAGACTCCCCTCTTGATTCTTGCAACTTGTTATCCAATGTAATCCATTTCGCTGACTTAATTCATGCTACATGTGTTGAATGATAATGTTTTGGATGTCGTAAAAGGCAGAGTTTTCGGGTTTATTAGAGCGCACACAAATATGGCAGGAGACTTTTATGGGATACTGAGTTCTGCCCGCGACTTCGCCCACTTAATTCTGATTCTTCCCGATTACACGTCTTGTAAATAATAGATTAGATAGGTTTGATCAGTCAGGAGATCAGTCAAATTGATTTACGGCTGAACCCAATAACCTATTTTCAGAAAAATACATATCGCTATTGATGGTAGACAATGGTGCCGATTCTCTTGCACACCTAACTAAACTATCACTAAAATTCCTTACCTTTAGCTATGAAAATCTTAAAGCTATTCTGCAACAAAAATTCTCTAAATAATATAATTTTGACACAACTAAAATCGTATTTAACAATCGCGAGTCCACGTGGTACATGTTTGCCTTACCCCGTTTTTAGAGCCGGAGGCGCGCATGGGGGCAACCTAGACGTGTTTCATATGGAATTTTTCACTTTTTGTATGGAAAATAAGAAAAATTATTACCTACATGTTGAGTGTTATGGGTTTAAGGGTTTTTTTTTAAAGGGGGTCTAAATTTTCGTTATTTTTTCGATTGGACACACCATTTTCGAAATGTAAATAAAAGAGAAAAAAAACATACTGTTTGTTTTTGCACCTGAAGTCGAGGTGTTGGTGTGAATTATGGTTTGCATTTTATTCCACACCTTTTTAATCGCGATTGGAAATAATCAGCTTTAGTTAAACAACCAAAATTTTATGTGAAAAACGTCAAATTCAGAATAGCAAAATTGCCATTTTCACTCAGTTAATATCTCAGTGCTATCTTAGTGCTGTCAAACTAAAATATAGTTAAGTTGTGTTACTTTAGAATATTTCAGAATGGGAAATCATCGTTTGACAGGAATAAACTAAATAGTGATTTTTAGTCTAGTTTGGAGGCATTTGTGACAAGAGAATCGGCACCAATATGAGAAATTATCCGCTAAAATGATCTATCGATAGATTTTTCTATCTACAGTATGCCAAAACTGGTGATAGATAGGTTATTGGGTTCGACCGTCAAATTACACTAAAAGTCTGTTCGCGCCCTTATTTGCCACATTTGTTAAAATAATAATATTTTTATTAAACCAAAAATTGTGGTCGATTTATTAATTTGGTTACTAGATAAGTCACAAGACTGCCAAAACAAAATTTTCTTAATCTTCAAATCTGTTATTTCAGGGGTCTCCATTTAATTCGATTTGAAGGGATTACAAATTGTGTCGTTTTCAAATTGACGATTTGCATAGTTTAATGAAATAATTTTGCCCAATTTGTACAAATCTTCTCGTATTTTTGACAAGACGGTTTGTGTTTTATGGGTTAGAAAATTAATACTAATTTGTGTAACTCTTAATGAAGAGAGTGTGGTATTTTAATATACTTACGTACAGATGTATGAGATTTTACATACTTATTTGCCACCGACCACTGACTTCCGAAATTAAAGTTTTTTTTTTGAAGTAGGTTATTTTTTTTTGTAATATTTTTTTTTTTTTCTTTGTTGAGATTAGGCAATTTTGGTATTTCAGTTTTTCACTTAATGTCTTGCTAAGGTAACTGCATGTCCGTTGCAAAATCGATTTCTGAAGACACCTTTGCTATGTAAGTATTTATGTATGTTCATTTGTTACCTCATAACATATAAACTACCAATCATAATTTGACAAATGAGGTATCATTAGAAGCGTCTTGATCGTCCGCTGGTTCTAGGCTATGTGACGTCACATGAAATTGCCCTCTAGAGGACATAAAGGGAAGAACTATAAAAAAAAATTGTGACTATGTTCAGAATGCTTCAGACAATCGCGAGTCCACGTGGTACTTGTTTTTCCTACCCCGTGTTTTTTTTTTAGAGCCGTTGGCTCGCAGGCTCGACGTATTTTATATGGAATTTTTTTCTTTTTGTATGGAAAATAAGAAAAATTATTACTTACATGTTGAGTCTTAGGGGTTTAAGGGTCTTACAAAGGGGGTCGAAATTTTCATTATTTTTGCGATTGGACACAGCATTTTCGAGATATAAGCAAAAGAAAAAAGGAGAGGAGGAGTTCGTGGCTAAATACTAATAGCCGCACGGGTCAATCTGTCAGGTTAAGCTACGCTTGCCGGGGTTGGTCCGTGGATGGGTGACCATTTCTACATACCGAGACTCCTCCGTGCCTCGGAAAGCACGTTACGCCGTTGGTCCCGGCTGTCATTCGTGGATCTTTGACAGTCGGTATGGGTCGTCAGAAGCCCGAAAGTCTGACAATCAGTCTTACCAAGGGGTATCGTATTACCCAGTTACTGGGTTGTGGAGGTCAGATAGGCAGTCGCTCCATGTAAAAAACTGGTATTCAGCTGCATCCGGTTAGACCGGAAGCCAACCCCAATATAGTTGGGAAAAGGCTGGGCAGATTGAAGCAATATAAAAATAAATAAAAAAAAGATATGTAAAATCATGATTTTGTAGATAACCGTATATACTTTGTGGCCGTCGAGTAGAAAATTTTCTGTTGTCTTTAGCATGACAATTACAAAATCCAATTGTCTTTACTACCTTAGACAACCGTCAGTAGTCAGTGTGATTTTGACAGTTTGGGATAGAAAACTTTCTTCTGAAATAGTCTACATGTAACAGGACTTAGACAAAGATCATTAGAAACGAATGACAAAATGACAGATTGCAGAATGATTTCTACGGTGCGATGTCAAAAATCGAGAAACAGACTACTAAGATCTAGAAAGAGCTGTGTCTATTCTTCGTAGAAATAGAAATCGTCATGCTACGCGTGCTGTATGTAACTACTAGACATCAGTCTAAATTCAAACTCAAAGCATTTATTTCAAATAAACCAATTCAGTTAGAAAGATGAAGCTAGTTGCCCATTTCAAAACGTAGTAGGTACCTATGGAGAAGAACGGGCAAGAAACTCCACGGACACTCTTTTAAATCATAATATTGTTACAAAATATTGGTTACATCGTTCATGTTGAAATTATACATGTGAGAACAATGTAGAAAGACGTGCACGTTAAAAGCGTCCGTAATAAAATATAAAACAATTCAAAAATTTAAATAAACCGTAGCATCTAAGAGATGACGAATCCCTACTAACGGCACCCGTTCACGAACATGACGCATGGATCACCACCATTTAGCTCAACCATTTTGAAGGGAACTTAATGATCCAACACACACGCCACCATCAGCGAGACATTTGAGTGAGCATGACATACTCTCAGCCGCCAGGGCACATTCAAGTCAATGCAAGACGTACTCAGTAAATGGTAGCTTTATGGAATGTACATGGTCACAGAGCTCACACATGTCATATGCAATTATACAATACAAAGAGATAGAATTTTTACAAAGCAAAAATAGTTTAGTCTAACAAACATAGTCATAGGTTAAGTTAGTTAGGTTTAGTTGTTTTTTTTTGGAGCAAGCTGTGTTCTCTGTACTTTTTCGGCTATTAATTTCATAATACAGAAGCCACTAGTACCAAAAGCCATGTAGCCAAGCAGGGTACAAACTTTATCACAAAAAAAAACCTACACACATATTTTTTTTCACAACCGATCAAACTCTGAACGACACGTTCACAATCTAAATCCGCACACTCGCGTCAAAACACAAAGATATTTAACACGAAAATGTAAAAGATTTCTTTATTTACGACAGTATACGTCTCGACTTCGCGACTCAGCTGATTTATCGGCTCAACGCAACGTATTTCGCACAAAACAGACCTTATAAATCATAGCACAGATGGTTCAAATGTAACACTCCCTGTTTTTGGACAAATATATTTTTTGTCTGGTGTAGTATTAAATGGAGGTGTTAGCTTGTTTCAAATTCATATTTTAATTTCAAATGATTATTGCGCATTTTCTAGATACATTTGCCTTATTCATTGAAAATAAGTTGTTAATTCTACTAAAACTTATCGATTATTACGGAAGTTTGGATTTAATTGTTTAAATGTATTATTTTAATACCAAAGTATAATATCCACTGTGGCAACACTGTCAAAGAACAATTTTTAAATGTATTTTCACTATGGCAGTTGAATGTATAATTTTTACTTTGGCAACACTTAGAAATGACGGTTATGACATTCTCGTTATTTCTGGGTGGGGCAAAAGTCATTTTAATTTGTAAAAGGCTGTGCAAAGCCAGTGATCGTCGAGCTATGAAGCAAGTCGGTTGACATTGTAACCAGGATTCCGTATGTATAATAAAGTGATTTTATACAAGGAACAGTGTTTGATTAAAAAATAGAAGTGATTCTAACAATTCAGAAGCAGGGATAACACCAGGGAATTCTGGTGTAGCTATTGCTACCACCCTGGTGTGATCATACGTCCACAGTAAGGTTATTGGGCAGTGTACATTGTACAATTGAGTGAAGATGTCTAGTGACCGGTCAGAGGAGTCGACCGGGAGCCATCACAGTATTATACTGGGAGGGCCCTCGAGACGCAGCCGATCTCAGACACGTGCTAGAGACTTAAGGCAAAGTGGTCGCTCGTCAGAAGCGCCCAGGCGAAGTCGTCACTCGCCAGCATCACCCCGCACCGATAATCGTAGCTCCGAGCGGCGCAGATCCAGAAGATCACCTCCAAGGGTTGAGTCGCAGGCAAGAAGTCGAAGCAGGTCAGTCGTAATATCTCCATTGCAACGTCGCACAACGCGTACGCCATCAACGGATACGCAGATATATAAACCGACAAACAGATCTATAGATCGTAGTCGTAATAGGCAGAGGCGTCACAGATTGCAGACTCCTCGTAGAGGAAACGTTAATAGATCACGAAGTCCAGTCCGCTCTGGTATAAACGAAAGATTTACATCTGTTACGCCGCAGCCTCTATCTGTAGATGTTAATAATGAATTGCTAAAATGTATCAAAGAGTCCTTACAATCCATCTTAGCCATAAATCCACAGAGTAAAGAAAGATTCGCAAATAATAACGTAGTTCCAGAATTCGATCCTAAATCGAAAAACCAAACAATTGTTACTTGGTTGAATAAAGTAAGAGAATGCTCTGAGATCTATGGCTGGGATAGTCAACAGACCGCTCACTATGCTCTTCCAAAGTTAGTTGGTACTGCAAAAAAGTGGTACGAAGGACAGTCATCAGTATTGATTTCATGGGACGAATGGGTTGAAAAACTCAAATCTGCTTTTCCGTCACATGAAAATTATGGTAATTTGTTAACAGAAATGTTAGCTATAAGGGCAAAGTTTGGAGATGATTTAGAAGGGTACTATTATGAAAAGATAATAGCCTTAAGTCGGTGTAATATAGTGGGTAAGAATGCTGTTGACTGCATAGTATACGGAATAGATGATAGGTCGGTTCGGTTTGGAGCAGAGGCAGTAGGTTTTAGGGATGCCGATAAACTACTAGGCTATCTGAGGGGTGTCAAACATGAGCGATTAGATAGGTTTAATAAGAAACCAGTACGTTCTGTAAACGAAACACGTAAACCTGTAAAACATAATTCGAATAGAGTCTTGACATGTTATAACTGTCATGAAACGGGTCATTACGTATCGGGATGTAAAAAACCTATTGTTAAGTGCCAGAAGTGTAAACGCATTGGTCATGACGATCCTAAATGCAATAGGAGCGTTTGGGTAGATAGAGCCGAAGTTAAGACATTATGACTAGATAATAGTATTGATTTAGGAGTGGACAAAAAATTTATTAAGGATATTAACGTTAATAATGTACATTTGACAGGATACGTAGATTTTGGTAGTCAGTGTACTTTGATAAAAGAATCCGTCATGGAAGTAATTGTACCACGTGAAAAATGGCAAGTGAATAATTTGCCATCTCTAAGGGGTTTTGGTAATACATACGTAAGTGCTTTAGGTAAAATTAAGATTTCGTTAATGATTGACAACGCCAAAATGTATGTTGAGGTAGTTGTCGTTCCTGATAATTATTTAAACTATGATCTACTTATTGGACAGACTGCTACGGAGCAACCCCACATATGGGTTTTTAAATCTGATAAAGAATTGATGATTACGGATAAACGAATAAAAAGTGATACACGACTGACTTTAAAATCTGTCAAAACTGTCAGAGCTGAAGGTTGTGTTTCTGTAAAGGTTTTTACCGGTACAAGATTTAGTGGAATTGTTTTCGTTGAAAATGGTTATCGTTTAAACTACCGTGTAGAAATTGGTACTTATAATATAAAAAACGGTAGTGGTCATTTAACTATTCTTAACTATGACAATAGGTTAATCCAATTTAAAGAGGGCCAAGTCTTGGCTCGTGCTATTCAAATTAATAATAACATTAAAAGCATTAATATGATACAAAAGGTTCAAAACCACGACGATAAACCTCCATTTGTATTGGATGACCTCAATATTGATGAACATTTAGACAATAATCAAAAACTTCAATTATTCAATACTTTGAACCAGTACCGCGATTGTTTTGCCAAAGACTTGTCTGAACTAGGTCAGACCACGGTTGCGGAAATGGATATTCAGTTAGGAGATACAGAGCCAGTCGTTTATCGACCATACAAGTTGAGTCACTCAGAACGGGAAGAAGTTAGAATTATGGTTGAAGAACTCTTAAAATATGACGTCATAAGAGAGTCTCAATCTCCATACGCGAGTCCTGTTTTGTTAGTGAAAAAGAAAACTGGTGATAAACGGCTCTGTGTAGACTATCGCGCTCTAAATAGGAAAACGATTAAGCAACATTACCCGTTGCCTCGTATTGAGGACCAGATTGATCGTTTGGCAGGGAATAAGTATTTTTGTGCTTTAGACTTAGCCTCTGGCTGTTATCAAATTCCACTGACTGAAGAGAGTAGGAGTAAAAGCTCGTTTGTAACACCCGACGGGCAATTTGAGTTTAATAGAATGCCTTTCGGGCTGGCTAACGCACCAGCTGTTTTCCAGCGAACTATCAATTTGGTCTTAGTCAATTTACGCTATAATATTGCATTAGCTTACATGGATGATATTTTAGTACCCAGTAGTTCATTTGAAGAAGGTATCAAAAGATTAGAAATCGTTCTTCAAAGGTTTAGGGAGGCGGGATTAACGTTAAAACCACAAAAATGTTACTTCTTTCAAAATCACGTTGACTACCTGGGTTTTGAAATTTCCAGCGAAGGTGTAAGACCGGGTAATAAGAAAATTGAATGTGTCAAAAACTTTCCTATGCCTAAAGATGTACACAATGTCCGACAGTTTATTGGCCTAGCTAGTTTTTTTCGTCGTTTTATCAGAGGTTTCGGTGAAATAGCTCGTCCCCTTACGAAATTGCTAAAGAAAAATACTATTTGGGTTTGGTCACAAGCTCAAGAAGAGGCGTTTGATAAATTGAAAAGTGCACTTGTTTCAAGGCCCGTACTAGCGTTATATAGCCCCAAACTTGAAACACAAATACATACAGATGCAAGCAAACACGGTATAGGGAGCGTTTTACTACAAAAACAAATCGATGGAGTTTTCAAACCGGTAGCTTATTATAGTAGACAGACTTCCCCTGAGGAGTCCCATTTTTCATCGTATGAGTTAGAGACTCTTGCAGTCATTGCAGCGCTAGTGAAGTTTAGAACGTACGTACTTGGGTTAAACTTCACTATTGTAACAGACTGTAATTCGCTTAGGGCAACGTTTTTAAAACGAGACATGATACCAAGAGTTGCGCGATGGTGGAGTTTGATTCAGGAGTATGACTGTAATGTAGTATATAAATCAGGCAAAGGTATGATTCACGTTGACGCATTGAGTAGGAATCCAACGACGGAAAATGCAGGAATAATTCAGGCTATTGAAACTTTCGACATTATGACGATAACCGATGATTGGTTAACGACAGTACAGTTAGAGGACTCTAAAATACAACACATTAAGAAAATCCTTTCTGATAAAGAATTTGATGACTTAGTAGAAATACGAAAGAATTTTGTCCTTAAGCGCGAGAGAGTATATAAAGTAACTGAGGATGGATTAAGATGGGTGGTGCCAAAGGGCTGTAGGTGGCAAATACTCCAGAAAAACCACGATGAAATAGGCCACTTTGCCTTTGATAAGACATTGGATAAAATAAAACAATATTATTGGTTCCCTCGTATGCGTAAGTTTATCAAAAAGTATGTGAATGCCTGTTTAGAGTGTGCTCATAATAAATTGCCGGCGGGAAAAAAGCAGGGTTTCTTACATCCTATACCTAAAGAAATTGCGCCCTTTCACACCATTCATGTTGATCATGTTGGTCCATTTGTAAAGTCAAAAAGGAAAAATTGTTACATTTTGGTGATTGTGGAATCGTTCACAAAATTTATTGTTTTGAAGGCGGTTAAAAATACGAAGTCCTCTTCTACCATTACAGTTCTTAGGGACTATTTTGGGACGTTTGGTTTGCCAAAACGACTAATTAGCGATAGAGGCACATCATTTACGAGTTCGAAGTTTAAAAGTTTTCTTACTGAAGTAGGAGTTCATCACATAAAGAATGCAGTTGCTTCACCTAGAGCAAATGGTCAGGTGGAGCGATATAATAGAACAATTTTAGACTCTTTAGCTTCGCAAAATCATGGTAAAGATGAAAGACTTTGGGATGACCGACTATTACAGGTACAATGGGGATTAAATAATACTCTAAACAAAGGCACGGGTAAAACCCCCGCTGAGGTTTTGTTTGGGTTAAGGCTTACTGGGATCAATGAAGGTAGTCTAGTTTCGGAAATAGATGATGATATAGTTGAAAACACACCTAACGATAATGAAATTAGCACTGGTTGTGAAAGATTACGTAAGATTAGGGATGAAGTAGATGAACATAATAAAAAGTCGCAAGAAAAACAGAAGAATAGATATGATAAAAAAAGAAAACAACCATTAGAATTCAAAGTTGGGGACTTGGTTAGAGTGGAAAGAGCAGCACATACTATAGGTAAAAGTAGAAAATTATTATCGAAATGTTCAGGGCCATACAAAGTAACAAAAGTTTTAGATAACGATAGGTATGAGGTAGAAGATACTCCTATTACAAAAAGAAAAGGGGCGTCAAAGTATAAGGGTATATTCGCTATCGATAAAATACATCCTTGGCTTTGTTTTAATAATAATGGTAGTGAATCGTCTACTAGCGAGAGTACAGATGGCTAATAAAAAAATTATATATGTTGATATTTAGGTGAGCCTATTTTACTATGAATTTGTATTGTGTGTAGTAATTAGCAGATAGTATAATAATGAAGTTCCTTGTTCTGAAGGATGGAACTTACTTTTTACGTTAAAATGTAATGAAGCAATGTATGAGAAATGATTTGAGTTTATTAGATGTATTTTGTTTAGAACAATGATTAAGTTTATATACTTTTCATGAATTAAAAGTGCGAAGTACGCACGTTGTACATTTACTCTGCTATGTGCGCGAGTATATTTAACTATGATTATTCATTATGTGTAGTAATTAGTATACTAATGATTCTTGTTATGAAGGATAGAAAATACTTTTTAAGTAAAAATGTAATGAAGCAATGTACCCATGAGAAATGATTTGAGTTTAATAGATATATTTTGTGTAGAACAATGATTGAGTTTCTTTTCCTAAATTAAAAGTGCGAAGTACGCACATTGTACACCTACACTGCTATGTGCGTTAGTGTAGAGACGGAAGTGCTATGTGCACGTAATCATGTTAATCAATACACTGCTATGTGCGTGAGTGTAGATACATAACTACTTGAAGTGCTATGTGCACGTAATTATGTTAATTCATACACTGCTATGTGCGTAAGTGTAGAGACAGAACTACTTGGAGTGCTATGTGCACGTAGTTATGTTAATCCATACACTGCTATGTGCGTGAGTGTAGAGACAGAACTACTTGGAGTGCTATGTGCACGTAGTCATGTTAATTCATACACTGCTATGTGCGTGAGTGTAGAGACAGAACTACTTGAAGTGCTATGTGCACGTAGTTATGTTAATCCATACACTGCTATGTGCGTGAGTGTAGAGACAGAACTACTTGGAGTGCTATGTGCACGTAGTCATGTTAATCCGTACACTGCTATGTGCGTGAGTGTAGAAAGAACTCCTTTGAAGTGCAATGTGCACATAATGTTATAAGCCGTAATGAGCGAACACTACTTTTGGAGTGCAAAAATGCACAATAGCTGAAATAGCATTAATATGTAAATCTACATAGAAAAGTAAATATTATCTATAAAATGCGATGTGTATTATCTGTTTGTGTAAGTTCTAAACTTTTTGCTAAATTGTGTCATTCGCGGGGACGCGAAACTTATCAGGATGGACGAATTGTTAGCTTGTTTCAAATTCATATTTTAATTTCAAATGATTATTGCGCATTTTCTAGATACATTTGCCTTATTCATTGAAAATAAGTTGTTAATTCTACTAAAACTTATCGATTATTACGGAAGTTTGGATTTAATTGTTTAAATGTATTATTTTAATACCAAAGTATAATATCCACTGTGGCAACACTGTCAAAGAACAATTTTTAAATGTATTTTCACTATGGCAGTTGAATGTATAATTTTTACTTTGGCAACACTTAGAAATGACGGTTATGACATTCTCGTTATTTCTGGGTGGGGCAAAAGTCATTTTAATTTGTAAAAGGCTGTGCAAAGCCAGTGATCGTCGAGCTATGAAGCAAGTCGGTTGACATTGTAACCAGGATTCCGTATGTATAATAAAGTGATTTTATACAAGGAACAGTGTTTGATTAAAAAAATAGAAGTGATTCTAACAGAGGGTACGTTGGAAGTTAGTTTTTGGAGATTGAATAAAGCATTAATTTCATAATTTTATTGATATCTTTATATTTCAAATGACCTTAATTAATCTAAATTAAATAAAAATTGTTAGAAAGAGTATAAGTAGATAATTGTAATAATGAATGTTGTGATATTATCTAGTAGGTATGCAATATAATGTTAACTGTAAGTATAACCTAGCTATAAGTTAAATTTTAATACTTGCTACGCCCTAACAGGCAAAAAAGCCAAAGAAGTCTAAAAGTTGGCAACGTTGCAAATAGCTGTCAAATATTCAAAACAGGTAAATATTTGACAGCTATTTGCGACGTCACCAACTTTTTAGATGAACGCTCTTATGTGTCTATCAATGAGTGTATATTAATGTATGTTTGTGTTTATATCTTTATATCAGTAAGGAAAACTATATGCTCACGCCGTCTTCCCATGGGGGTAGGCAGAAACTACAGAACGCCACCTGCTACGATTCTTACATACTCCTTTTGGTTCATTTACGTTCATACATCTGGTCATACACGCATGCCGGTTGCGAGTGCTACGCACCTGACCTTTCTGAAGAACATTACCAATAAGGTCAATATCTTCTATATTGTCCCCTCCCGTTCTCTCGTCGTCTAAGGATGATAAATTAACTACAGGTACACTTTACTTTTCGTACAGAACATTCCTGATTACTGAGTGTTAGTGTTTTAAACTTTTTTTTAAAATTAGGTATCCGGTTAGACTGGAAGCCGACTACAACATAGATGGGGAAAAAGCTAGGTAGATTGATTGTTGTATTGAAGTGAAAACTTCTTTAGGCCTTATCACTTACTGTGATCACTTCCAGGCAACCTTGGAATTATCGGTTTTCAAAATCATCTACGTAAAACTGTATTTCTAGTTCCATATTACTCAAATCTTGCACCACATCACTCATATACTCAATTTAACGCTACCCAAATCCCATAACGCCACGAATGCTATATAGGGGTGGCAGAGGGCGGTCAGAAAAATGAACAGAGTTGTGACGTCACACTCATTTATCATCCACCGGGGTAAATACAGGGTGACTTCGGGGAATTGAACTTGTATTTTTATAGGAATGAGTTTTTATGGGTAGTTCATGCGAGGAGAATGATTTTCGTGATGAAAAGGCAAAAGATGGAGGTTTTAAATCAAAAGCATTGGTTTGACTGCCTCGTTGGTCTAGTGGTCGCAAGCGCCACTGCTGAGCATGAGGTCCTGGGTTCGATTCCCGGGCTTGATGCCAATAGGCTCGCCCCCTATTACATGGGACTTAAACATAACTGGCGAAATGTGGGTGTGCCTACTACAGATACACCTCTGCCCAACCCTTCCGGGAAACGGTGAAATGAAGATTTAAGCTTTTTAGTGAAGGACTGATTGCGTGTTGGTGATTTGATTTGTTCACGAATTTTAACTTTACTGTAAGTTAGTCAGGGCTTGTGGCTAAGTAATAACAGCCGCACGGGTCGATCGATCAGGTTAAGCTACGGTTGCCGCGGTCGGTCCGTGAATGGGTGACCATTTTTATATACCAAAACCCCTCCGTGCCTCGGAAAGCACTGGTCTGCGTGTGTACGCAATATCACGTGCCATGTGGGAAACTGTCTTAAGAATTTAGACCTGTAGAAAAATTTCTCAGTTTTATATGGTAAAATCGCTTTTCGTACAAAAGATTTTGATGCGGTCTTCACCATCAATAAGAGCATTTGTTCGAAAGGTTTATGAGTATATAATACATTAACAATTTTAACTCAGAAATAACAGATATCTAGACGTTTTTACATGTCGCCATTTGCACCCGTGCGAAGCCGCGGGCAAAAGAAAAAAATAATATTTCATTTTGATCTCAATTCAATCAACGTGATCCATCACTGATCATTGTTCCAGAATACAGACTCAAGTCTTTAAACCTCCAACAATGAATAGTTTACCCACAAATAAAGGCCTCGTTTCCACATTTACGTACAAAAGAATTTATTTTATATTCCCAAAGTGTTAGAAAAACAATATTAAAGGCTAAGTTTACCGTTACTTTTATCTAGGATAAGAATTCAATCGGCTTTTGTTATATTACTTAGATAAACACTCTTGAAAATCCTAGAAAAATCTTTATATTTTTAATACAGATGGTGCACTCCGCATTTTAGATATGAAGCTACAAGTACGCGGCGAGCTCGACTTGTCGGGCCAATTCAGTGATTGTAACGTAGTCAGAAGATATAAGAGTTACGCGATAGAAAGAGAGGCAACTTCTAGGTGAATATAACTGTAGGTAATTAGCGCTGTGCGACCTAAATTGCACTTTATTGTGTCGTTGCAAGAGTTGCTTTTTATTTAAATGATTTTGCGGAATTAAGCATCTGTGTTCATTTGTGGTGTAGGTACGATAACGTGCTGATATTTTATACGTTTTTAGGCGTTTAAAAAATTCAGAAAAATACTGGATGTAAAAGACGCATCACAAAGCCGTTACCTGAGCATTATGTACAACAAACCAAGTAATAAAGAGCAAAAATTTTTGCTCGGAAACGATTTTTAGTTTTTGGTGTGAATGTATGTAATGGAATAGGAGATGTGGTGGTATTAAAAAAAACAGTGCGGCACTCAGGGAGTGCCGACAGAAGTGAAAACTTGAAAAATACGGCACCGCGGTAATTAATGTATTGATGTATTTTACTCCACGCACTGTGGTAATCAATGCGTTGATGTCTTTTACTCCATGGTGTTGGTAAATTCCGTTACAGTGTCGCGAACAGTGGTGGCTCAGTGGAAACAGCCACGACTTACGAATTGTGGGTCGGAGGTTCGAACCCTGATGGGCGCTTTACTTTGTGTAAAATATTTCATCACCACTGCTCTCAAAACGGTGAAGGAGGAAACCGGCATGTCCTAGAACCAAAAATTCGAAGACATGTGACATCTACCAACCCGCAATGGACCCGCGCGGTGGATTACGGCCCATTCCCTCTCATCCAAAGGAAGTCCAAGTCCCAGCAGTGAGAACATTATATTGGCTGACGATGGTTGGTCGCGAAATCAATGGTTTAGTCTCATCTCAAAAATGCCCAACGCGCCTAAAAAAGAGTTCACTTAAAAAAAACAGACCTTTCCGTCCATATGATATTTAATACACACTACTTAAAAGGTATGTATTAATTAACAACTTGTTTTCGTGAAAAAAAAGTTGGAACTTGGACCTTCAGGTTTCCAGATATGGTCAAGTACGAGAAAATGATTATAATGACGGGGAGTTTATGGGACTCTCGGCTTCGGTTAGCGTTTTTTTACTCCCATTATTCTAATATTATTATTATGGCCCACTGCCTCTCACAGAGAGGAGGCCTATGTCCCAGTAGTGGGAACATTATAGACTGATTATGGTATGTTACGCAAATAATAATACATAAATAAGAATGTTTTAGACGACAAGACTTGTTAGAATAAAAAGTGTTATGCTATCGGGAGAAATTCTAATCACAGAGACTTTTATAGGTATAACAGAAAACTTTGGGTAAAAGGAATTTAAACAAGCTCTTTTTTCAAGCAGTCTGATGCTTAGTTCAATTTTTTGCAGACATTTTAGCGTAAACAAAGTAATACTTACAAAACACACACTCACTCACACACACACAACCCCACCCACTATAAACACATACTTACTTAAAAATTTCATACACAGCAGAGTAAACAAAAATTGTATCGACTAAAATAAACATAATAAAATAAAGTGTTAACTGGTTAATCTCATCACTAGCAGTAGTAATGTCGCTAGCGACAATCGATAAGTCGCAATAGAGACCCGACTTATGATTGGTTCAAGTTAGGGGCGAATAGCGTTTTGTAATGTCATAGATTTTCCACGGGTGAAGAACAATGCTGGGCATTAAAAGAAAGAAAGAAAGAAAAACATTTATTTGGACGCAGTTCGTGAAACACAAAACACAAATAACATAGTGAAAATAATGTTATGCTGAGCATTAAAATATTTGAACACAAAATTTAACGACTTCCTGTCATTTATGATGGCTCACTGTAATTATTATTTAGATTTATAACGTCGCCGTTGGTGGAGAACTAAATAACTGTGATTTTGGTTAAATTGACTTTTCACCATTTTCGTAACACCCAAATCATGCCGCATAAATAAATCGCAATTTTCTTCAAACTAGATTTTTTTTGTTAGTTCTCCACCTACGCCAACGAATAAGTAATCCCAAACGGGAGATTTGAGAAAACAAATCTGTTGATCCTACTAATATATTATAATAATAAAGCCTTTTATTCCGAAACCAGACAACAAAATTTACAGTAATGGTTACAACAAATAATCACAAAATGTCTCGAATGTCGGTATGCCTCATGGCATAGGCCTCCTCTAACAGCTTCCATGGTTGTCTGTCGCGAGGTATCCTCCTCTAGTTTGAACCTGCCGTCAGCTTTATTTCATCCTCCCATCGGGAAAGCTGTCTTCCTTGATTTCTTTTGTCATCCCTTGGATACCACTCTGTCACTGCCTTGCTCCACTTTCCTTTAGTGTCTCGCATCATATGGCCTGTCCAGAACAAAACTGACCGACATTCTAGCAAGAATAGACCAACAGAAGTGGAGGTGGACAGGCCATATGGACTAATATATTACTCATCATCAACGTCATCATTTCAGCCGAAAGACGTCCACTGCACGACATAGGCCTCCCCCAAGCACCGCCACTTCCACCGGTTCTGTGCTTCTCGCATATATTACTATAATGACTTACTAATAATATTGGATGTTGGAAAGAAAGAAAAATAAGTTTATTTGTCACAGAAACACGTGCATAAAAGAAGAGAACAATAAAATAAAAGAAAACAATACATTTAAATATAATCACGAGCACAAAACAGAAATATGCGGCAGCTACTGGCACGTCATGACTGTGACAAGGCTTTCACTCAGCATGATGCTCTGCTATGGGGACTCACAGCACAGCGCTGATTTTCAGTGGTCACCCGTGGTCAGCGGTTAGGATGTTTGTTACTCATTCACGCAAAAACTGCTAAACGGATTTGGACAACATTTGACACAAAGACAGTTTATAACCTGGATAAACATAAAGGATACTTTTTACTTCAATATTTTTACTGAATCGAGACATATGCGGGTGAAACAGCGGGTTGGTGCTTATTTCGCTACAAAAAACAGGAGTTTTACAATGTTTCCTAATAAAGAAGTTATATTTTACTGTATTAGCCTGAAAATGTCGGTATAGCTAAAGAGATTTCTTACAATATTGATTTGTAATACATAATCTATCGTAACCTTTGCTCAGCAGTGAGGAAACAGATTAATTAAAAAAAACGATTGCCTTATTCATAATAAAAACCTTTACATAAGACCGAGAACCTATGACAGGCTCACTCTTGCTGGCTTATCTGATCCTCTTCTTCTTTTCGTGTGGTTAAGTTAACCTAACCTAGTGTCAGAGCTTTAAAGCCACCCCTAGGCCTCTAACTTAGCTTCACATGTCGTCGAGAAATATCTCTCAGGCATGCCGGTTTCCTCATGATGTCCTGCTTATCTGATGACTCGCACGAATCTTGATGGCGGCGTATGTGTTGGATCATTTAGTTCCCTTCAAATTAGTTGAGCTGAATGATGCTGATCCTTAAATCATGTTCGTTAACGGGCGCCGTCAGTAGAGACTGGTCATCTCTTAGCTGCCTACACTACGGCTTGATAGCTTTTTTATAAATTATTGTTTTTTTAATCTTTTTATGTTCTCACATGTATAATATCAACATGATTGATGTAATAATCGTCGTGTGTCCGTGGAGTTTCTTGCCCGTTCTGCTTCATGGTAACCTACTAAGTTACTCTTTGGAATGGGCGATTAGCTCCATCTTTCTGACTGACCAACCGGCGTCCCCTTGACAATTTAAAAGTGCCTGTAATTGGTTTAATTTATATAAATGCTTTGGGTTTTAACCTATAATTTATGATTGCACTTAGACCACACTCCAAGACACACATACTGATTCGCAGAACTTAAGCCCACACTAGCCGCTCGGCGCGGCGTAAGTCCCGTATAGACCTCTATAAGTCCATAATATCTGGGAAGACATATCGATACGCGATGCGCTTGATAAAAATTATTGAAACGTTTTATTGATTTTAAAAGTAATAATTTTCCTTCACCATTTTGAGAGCAGTGGTGATGAAATAATTCAAGGGCGTTACCACTGGGTGAAGGAAAATAAAACCGCCATATCCTAGAATCAAAAATTCGAAGACATGTGTGACATCCACCAACCCTCTCTGGGCACGCGTGGTGAATTATAACCTAACCCTTCTCACAGAAAGGAGAGAAGACAAAGAGGAGGCTAGTGTCCCAGCAGTGGGAACATTATAGATTGATAATTTAAAGGTAATGAATGATTTTGATTTCATCACAGGAGATTGATTCAAGGTCTGCGTCACAAATGACTTTTCATGAATAATTGGGTTCTTGGTTGCAACATATAATTTATGGTAGGTAAATAAGGAGCTATGATGGGAACAAATAGGCAAACCTACATAATAATAATAATACATAGATAAGAAATTTACTTCATCAAAAAAAATAAAAAACAGTGGCACTCCGTAAGTGCCGACAGAAGTGAAAACTAGAAAAAAAATCGGAACCGCGGTAATCAATGCGTTGACGTCTTTTACTACAGGCACCGCGGTAATCAACGCGTTGATGTCTTTTACTCCACGGTGTTGGTAAATTGCGTTACAGTGTCGCGAAATCAATGGTTCAATCCCATCTCAAAAATTCCCAACGCGCCTAAAGAAGTTTTCACTTCAGTAATACAACAAATTACACACATTTATAGGCCAGTACTTAGAATATAACATGGAAGTATCTGTAGCCGAACTAGGACGAGTCCTGTATGCATACAGCCATATATTAATACATATGGTTCTCTCCGCAAATCAATTTAAATAAAAAACGACTCTTGCTACTACACAATAACGTGCAATTCAAGTCGCACAGCGCTAATTACCTAAAAGTTGCCTCTCTTTCTATCACGTAACTCTTAGATTCTCTGAGTACGTTACACTGACTAAATTGGCCCAACAAGACGAGCCCACCGCGTACTTGTAGCTCCATACCTAAAATGCGGATTGAACCATTTGTATTAATTTGTGATACAACGTCAAACAAAAAACAGACAATAATAAATATTAACCCAAAAGACATGCAAAAAGAGGGTGTTTATGAATGATTGACGACCAAAAACTGAAACGATAGTAAAATGTGTGTGTGGGGGGGTGTGTGTGTGTGTGCGTGATTTTATGTTACAACATAAAGATACTGCGCGACTGTCTATTATAGCCTTCCTTTTAGTTCTTCAGAAAATCGACGAACGTAACTAAACTATGCGAATGACGTGATTACCATTATTCAGCTTAAATGGGTTATTGTATTAACGCACTTGTAATTCCCGAATGAGTTATTCATATTTATTAATTTATTTAAAATAGGTACTTACGCCAACTGCAGCATGGCTATACATTGTACATTGATAACGCAGAACTGTACCTCTGAGTTTGTTTCTGCATTTTTTCTCAGGGTTTAGTCAGGAAAAGCCAGCGCTATCTAGTTTTTAACCGACTTCCAAAAAGGAGGAGGTTATATGTTCGTCGCGGATGTTTGTTTTTTTTTTTTTATATATATGTCCCCCGATTTCTCCGTCAATTGTGGACCGATTTTGAAAATTCTTTTTTTGTTTGAAAGGGTGTGTTCTCGAATTGGTCCCATAAATTTTTTATTAACTTTGCTTGGATAGTTTTTGAGTTAGCTACAAAATACGTATTTTTTTCGCACTTAGTATGTAGATGATATGATAAGTTTCTGTCACTGGTAGCAGGTAGTGGTATTCGAATGTGTGTGGGGTAGGTACCACAACTAAAAAGTGAAAAATAAAAACTTTTTACAAAAAAAAAAAACAACCGACCTCCAAAAAAAACACTACAAAGTGAAAAATAACTTTAATTTCGGAAGTCGGTGGCAAAAAACGAAAATACAAAACCCAAGACACCGACTTCCGAAATTAAAGTTATTTTTCACTTTGTAGTGTTGTTTTTGGAGGTCGGTTGTTTTTTTTTTGTAAAAAAAAAAAACAACCGACCTCCAAAAACAAAAGCTTTTTATTTTAAAATATTGTTTTCTGCTTGAGTATATACACCGTGAAATTTGAATCACAGTTTTGCTAGAACAAACATTATTCAGACCATGGTCTACTACCATTCTACAGTATCCAATAAAAAAAACATAATTGGTTTTTGAAAAAACACAAAAAGACAAAGTTTAAAATGTCAAGATTATCTACTGCTTATTGAATTTCGTTTATGGAGGTACACGAGGACAATGCTGTGTCCCATGCGTGGTGTCTGTGTTGTAGGGAGTAACGATAATCTTGACATTTTAAACTTTTTTTTTTTATGTTTTTTAAAAAACCAATTGTGTTTTTTTTTTTAATTGGATGCTGTAGAATGGTTGTAGACCATGGTCTGAACAACGTTTGTTCTAGCAAAACTGTGATTCAAATTTCACGGTGTAGACTTCGATATTTTTTGTTGGTATAATGGCGTGTGCTAGCTGACTTCTGGCAAATAATTCTGTTGCGTAATGTAAATTATTTTGTACATGTATAAAATCAAGTTTTTCTAACTGAACGGACAGTTATTCTGCTGGGAAGTTTGTTGCACCATTTCTTCTTCCCAGCTAAAGCACTAGAAAGTGGTGAAGGTTGGGCGTTTTGGGGGACTGTCTTATGTAATTTTGACGTTCGCAAATTATTTGAATAAATGACGTTTGATTTTGATTGACCGAAAAATTTACGTGTTAAAGTTTCTGTTCATTTTGTTTCATTTTATTTCTATTACTGTTAGTAGTGTATAATAAAAGATTAAAGAAAAGCAAAGATTGGAACTTGACATTTGTTTTTTTATTTAACACTATTATTATTTCAAAACATCGATACCTTCGCTTCACTAGTACTACGACTACGTACGAACTTAAGTGGGATATCGTAAAATGATTACTTTACAGCTACCTGCTTATGACAAGGGGGATAAGCGTCGATATACAGCGGCCCACCACCACGGATTTCGGTACGTAATACCAAATTATTGCTGCCTACAATACGTTACTGTGCTGCAACCAGGCTCTTTCTTTTGGGAATGTAGTCATGTTTTTTGTACCATTTTATCCTGCTTGTTGATATGAAATAATTTACTTTTCTGTAAATATTTTTCCTGTTCCGTCATAAGCATAACTTCTAAACTACTTATCATAATTTGGTAAATTGAGGTATCATTGGAAGCGTCATGATCGTCGGCTGGCTATGTGACGTCACATTATTAATTTGTCTGTCTGGGATGTCTTTTTTATAACTTTTTAGGGTTCCGTAGTAAACAAGGAACCCTTATAGTTTCGTCATGTCCGTCTGTCTGTCTGTCCGCGGTCTAGCTCCGAGACCCTTAGTACTAGAAAGCTGTAATTTGACATAGGTATACATATTAATTACGCCGACAAAGTGGTAAAACAAAATTATGAAAAACATTTTTTTTTAGGGTACCTCCCATACACGTAGTGGTGAAGTTTTATTTTTTATTTTTTTATCCCATAGTGTGGGATATCATTGAAAAGGTCTTACAAAAACATTATGAGTTTGCGTAAACCATTTTTGGATTCAGGGATCCGTTTGCAAAATATTAAGCTTTAAAGTGCTAATTTTTGTTAGAGTCAAGTGTCCCCCCCCCCCTGCCAGCTAAATGGTTGGTTTTGGATGTGTGAAAAAAATCATAGCAGTAGTTTATATAACGAAATTAAAAGGAAAATTATCACAGCTAAGTAGGCTTTACTAGTTATCGAGTAATAATCGACCAACTTAACTTTGCAGTTGCAAAAACATGTTTTCCCATACATTCCGTATGGGAGAACATGTTTATCAACTACAAAGTTAAGTTTGTTTTTGGGATAAATTCATCCCAACTACGGAACCCTTCATTGTGTGTGGTCCGACACGCACTTGGCCGGTTTTTTATTTCTAAAATCATTAAAATTATTCCGCTTTATCCTTAAACGTTTCCTAGACCTGTTTTCCAAAGTCAATCTAATTGTCACTTTGTATAAATTAATTGCTATCAATTCTCTTAGTAAACTTCACTGTAATATTAATTATCAATTGTTTTTATTGGCAGTGGCATTCTAAGTGGTCTTCTTTGAATTTTTGGGGTAACTTCGATTAGTAATATAACACTGGAGAATTGTCTCTGACTTCGTTTTGGGAAATAGGAAAGCAAACTTGTTCTTGGAGTTTTTAAGATGAATGAATTGAATTTTAAAGAATAAGCTTATAATATAAGGCATATACTAAGTGTACTTTTAGTGCTGTGAGCCTTGCGCGCGCGGAGGACATGTTTCGAAAAACTAACGGTATAATATATAACGGACAATAATACTCGTTTCACACATAATATTTAAGTACTTAGTTTTGAGACTTTATTCCTATTTAGGGGTGATATTAATTCCGGGGTCGTGGGAAAGTCTGAAAGGGATACCGTGGCCCCTGGCAAAATACAGGTAACTGAAGGAACACGGGTGGGTTTTAGTCAGTAAGAGACACGCCCTCCCGCTCCAACCAGAGCGGGAGAAGTTATTTGATAATTTCCCAGCCAAAAAAAAGGGGTGTAATAATTGTGCATGTCACAATAATTTTAACTCAAATTCTATGGGATAGTTACATGTTCGACTCAAAAATCGTATGAGTTTATGTTACTTTTACGTCACACGTTAGTGCTAAGGCGTCAGATGGAATCATGTGTGTGAACTTACAAAAAACTTATTGATGAGCCAAATAAACCAGAAGCGTTCACGAATCAACATGGTTACTCAAGAATCTTTGCATAATACAAATGGAAATTACGATTTAATTTCAATTTTTGTCACAAAACAATTCGCATCCACTACTTCTCAAAAACCACAAGAGTGCTCAGCGAAATTATTTGTAATAGAAACAGGTAGTAACACTGTTTTTCTATTTCAGTTACAAAGGCAAACTCCACAAAGGATAAAAACAGGTTCTGTGTTGTAAGAAAAAGCGTAAAATCTGTGTTAGCAAGTTGTTAGCGAGCCCTTTGAGAGAGCTGAGAATTTCTCTATTTAAACTGGGGTTTTTGTACTCTTTGAAGCCTTCGATTTCGTGAGCATGCACGGGTTGGAGTTGCTCTTGTTTTTATACTCCTATGTAGTTTTCTTCTGTGTTGGTTTGTAAATTATGGTTCTTAGTGATAAAGGCGCCGCTTATGACATAATTGTTATTTTTCTTCTTTTCTAAATACAACAAACTGTATCTATAGAAAAATTTGTGTTACGACTACACTCTTTCTTCTAATTAGTTTTTTGTTAAATTGTCATAACTAGTTCGCCTAGCTGGAACCCTTTCAAAATTGTGACAAATAGTAACCATGGCATGAGTTGCCTCTTCCTCTCTATATTCATCATCATTATCATCATCATCATTTCAGCCGAAAGACATCCACTGCTGGACATAGGCCTCCCTCAAGCACCGCCACTTCGACCGATTCTGTGCTTTCTGCACCCAGCGGATTCCTGCGGCCTTCACAAGATCATCGGTCCATCTTGTGGGAGGCCTTCCAATGCTACGTCTTCCGTATTCTTCTATATTCATACATTTAATTAATTATTGAAATATCTACTTCGAATACCTTGAATCTGGCAACTAGGTTTATGACTAACCGTCCCAGTCATTGGAAATTAATTATTTCTGAATGGTTTTTTGAAGTGAAAACTTCTTTAGGCGCGTTGGGCATTTTTGATATGGGACTAAACTATTGATTTCGCGACACCATGACGACACCTCATTTTTGTAAACGCGATTGTGCTTTTTATTTATATTAAGCTACAGATCAATGTTCTATGCAAGTATTTTTCTTCTACCAAGGCGATCTTTTTCAAGTTTTCACTTCTGTCGGCACTGTCCGGTTAATGGCTATAGACTCACGCCCTATTACATGGGACTTTAACATAACTGGCAAAATGTGGGTTTACTATAGGAACACTTCACTTAAATAAATGTAATATCTTCTTTGGTTGGTATTGTCTATACATTACATTCGATACTTAAGATTTTTGCTGTCTAACCTCCCTTATCCTTCTGGCCTTCTTGGTATACCTACATCTTGTATTCCTGAAAGTAGTTCTACAACTATCAATATACAGAAATTAAAAGTCTGCTAATATTATAACGATCATCCCCAATTTATAGTACTCTTACACAGTAATGAGAATCCTATATCTATGTTTCTAGGAATCGGTGAGTTTAGTTCCAATACAGCACCATCGCAAGTTTCATTGCAAAATTTATCGAAATCGTTAGAGCCGTTTTCGAGAATGTAATTACAAATGTACACCGTGACATTTTAGCTGTCTTACAAAAGGCCACTCAATGTACCCAACATAAAATACCTCTAGGAGTAATTAAAAAATTATTACAATATTTTTATTTATTTATTTATCTTTAAATCAGGCACATTACCCATAATTTGTTAGTATTACTTACAACTATGTTAGTATAATTAATTAAGAAAAACTTTTAAAACTAGAAACAATAACAATAATACAACATACGACTGAAATACGGCCTTGTGGAATCGGAAGTGCCATACTACAGGTATGTGCCCGACCCAGTTCTCGAAAATGGAAATATCACATTGTACTGGGATCGATCCATCATCACTGACAGGACTATTGTTGCCAATAAACCTGATATAGTGGTGGTGGATCGAGTAGAGCGGCGCACAATGATTATTGACATAACAGTCCCGCATGACGGGAACCTCGTGAAAGCCGAGAAAGACAAACAAATCAAGTATCTTGACTTGGCTCACGAGATTGTCGACATGTGGGATGTGGACTCAGCGATCATTGTGCCGATAGTCGTATCAGCCAATGGCTTAATTGCCAAGAGCCTCGACCAACACCTAAGGAGGCTCTCGTTGGGCAGCTGGATCAAGGGCTTGATTCAGAAAGCGGTACTCCTGGACACGGCTCGCATTGTCAGGAGGTTCCTCTCTCTGGAGCCCTGACCACCGGTAGCTTGGACCCTGTTCCCGATACCGGTGGGCTACTATTTTTTATATTTTTAAATGTTCCTATATTTTTTATATTCTAATATTTAAAAATGTAATTTATAAGTATTTTAATGAAATAAAGGATACAACACACTTACAGAACACTATATCTATTAAGCCACCTTCTGGAGACACCTGGCAACAGTACATGTACTGCGCACAGGTGCCCCATCAGGTGGCCTTCAGTCTTACTAGCAACAATGCTCAGGAGATTGCTGTCGCTGTGTCGCATCCGACGCAGCAGTGACGCGGATCTTTTACGGATGATCGCAAAAAAGTCATCTGTACGCGCTGCTGCGAACATCCCTGACGCGCTACAGAAACGTGGCAGCGACAGCAGTATCCTAAAAGCATTGTTGTATTGCACACGCAGGGCATTAAACGTTTTTTGCGTGTATCTGGTCCACAGACTGCAGGTATAAAAAGCCTGGCAGTATGCCCTAAACAGTGTTATCTTAACATTATTGTCAATCATTGTATATAATTTTTTTTTTTTATGAATATTTTGTAGTCATTTTGACTAAAATGTTACGGTTTATATAATTATATTTATAAATATACAAATATTGCTCGTTCAATAGTCTTAGATTACATTTATATGCCGCCTAGTGTCATAACGATTACTCACTCAAATCCTTGTCATTTTCAACTACAAGAGACGTAACTTGACAATCCCACCCACAGCTCTTCAGAAAAACCAGTTCAAATAACTGACCTCAAAATATCTGAATAGCTAGCTAGTCAGCGCAACTATTCTAGACACAAATTAACGAACAATCATACGACCGGTCGGCTGTATGCGCAAATCTAAAATTCATGCCGCAGTGATATGAACGTGAACATTGTGGGATACGCCAATTCGGGTATAACGAAGCCGCTGGTATTTGGGTTGATGTTGCGTGGTTATAAGCTGTTCCAATTAACGATGATACCTAATACACAACAACGATACATTTTACTAAATATTTGCACCACTTCCTTGTCTTTTCTTTTAATATTTAACTCGACTCTAAGTACTATTTATTTTGAAGCTGTTATTTCTTGTACGTCCACTTTTTAATCCGATTTATCTACAATCAAACAATACCTAAATACTTTGTTTTTTTTTTACAAGTGTTCTGACATTGACATCTGATTACATCGCCTGCGCTCGCGTCTGCGTCCCTTCGTTTGTCATACACAATAGTTTGTAGCATGGACAAGCGATGTTGGAACGTGGGGTGTGGGTTGATCTTATTAAAATATCGTAAGAAGTACGGTTTTCACTGACTTCTAGTGTATATATTTTATTATTTATTTTATTTTTTTACTCTTATATTGAGATTTTATTTTGTGTCCGTAGGGACCGTAGGTGTGTCCGTGGTATCACAGCGGGCCCTATCAGAATATCAGCGCTGCGGTATTTGCTTTTCAAATATCGTAGCATTATGCTGAGATAGGAGCTTTTTTGGCCTCGCACAGGTCTTCTTTTTTTTGTTTACACATTTATTTATTTTATTTTAAAATGTTTTTCTGATATTGTTATTGTTTTTATAATTTTCTTAATTTTAATGTAGCATTTCCTGTGCGTATCCCAAGTAAAAAAAAATCTTTCTTTCTTTTTAATACCAGTATAGATAGAGGCGTTATTTTGTAGCTGTTAGGAGATTTAATTACATTATTGTCATCTGTCTGGAAAATAGCAGAGACGTGAGATAATAACTAAGATTTGAATTTCTCAGCTAACAGGGAAAAAATGTGGGTAGCACAAATGCATTTTAAATGACATAAAAATTTAAATATAATATAATATTAATATATAATATTATTATTTATATAATATTTAATTAAGGGCAGTAATAAAAGGTCCGAAAAAAAATTAAATATTGCTCATATTTAATTTTTTTTCGGACCTTTTATTACTCAAAATATTAAATTTACTACTATAAATACTAATTTTCCGACAGCTTATATGCGAATAAAAATAAAAAAACAACCGAATAAAATACAGAAAATTCCAAAAAATCAATACAGCATTTGCTGACGTAATATTTTTCAAACAAGCATACACCATGCATGCAGCATGCAAGCGAGTATGCAATATGCAGCAGGCATGGTTCCTGTCACGGCTTCGGCAGTGGTGGTCCCACGCGATCTCCCTTGTCCCTCTGTGCCTACGCGGGCTTAAATTACACTCTAGAGGTAGAGCAGACAAGACTACGTAGAGTCAGTTTTGCAGCGATTCGTTTCTGTCACTAACTTTTGTAGCTCAATGACTTTTTGGAAATGTTATATTTTTTTCGGAAGTTTAGTTTTTTTTTTAATTTAATATTACAGTCAACGCGTCCTGTTTACCGCAAATAAACGTATTTTCTTTCTTTATTATTTGAATTTTATAAATGATGCAATAGATACTAAAATAGTTTTAAGACTTATTTTACTTATTTCATGAAAATGTATGAAGAAGTATATGCATATACCATTGTTATTACAAAATACATAAGGGTATAAATGAGGTGTAAGACCATATTTGCATTGTATAAACTCAATCTCCTTTGTATTATATAATTGCATAGCACAGGTGTGAGCACTATGTACTAAAGAGTTGAATGTGCCCTGGCGGCTGTGATTATGTCACGCTCACTCAGATGTTTCGCTGATGGTGGCACGTGTGTTGGATCATTTAGCTCCCTTCAAAATGGTTGAGCTGAATGGTGCTAATCCATGCGTCATGTTCGTGAACGGGCGCCGTCTGTTGGAACTGGTCATCTCTTAGTTGCCAAGGCTTATTTTTAATTTACTTTAATTTTCGAATTGTTCTTTGTTTTATCTTTTTATTACGGATACTTCTAACGTGCACGTCTTTCTACATTGTTCTCACATGTCTAATTTCAACATGAATGATGTAACCAATTTATGTTATAACAATTTTTTATTTAAAAGAGTGTCCGTGGAGTTTCTTGCCCGTTATTCTCCATAGGTACCTACTACGCTTTGGAATGGGTAACTAGCTTCATATTTCTGACTGACTGATTCCTTGACAATTCAAAAGAGCCTGTAAATGATTTAATTGAAATAAATGCTTTGAGTTTGAGTTTGAAATATCAAAACAGTATCGCTATTGGTCTTTTTAAGACAACGTTTTGATTATTCGAGTCTCAATCAGTCCAGTAATAAACAAAATAATCTCCAAATTATACCTACTCAAAATGTTTACTAAGTAATAAACCCACAGCATCAAATCTGCCGACATTACCGGTCGAACAATCACGAACCGTTTAGCCTAGTTGGTGTTCAGATAAACAACCTGGGTTGACTGTAGGTGGGCACATAGAATATTCATGCGTGCCAAACACTGCTGGCTTTCTGCTAATTTGGTTTGGCCCCTTCTTGCTTTATTGGACCGAACGTAAACTGTAAAGGAGCGACATTTAGTTTAAAATTTGAAGAATGAAATTATTGGATTGATTTTGTTTTATTTTTGTTAATTAGAACAAAGGAGAACATTCACTGTCCATACATTTTTGGGCTAAATGTGAAAGTGCCGGCCAAATAAAAAAATAGTTATATTCCGTTAGGACATGTTATTCTCTTCACTTTTCACTATGAGACCAAATCTGTAGGGCCGAATGGCAACAATTTCGCACACTGTAGTTATTTGGAGAATAACCCTAGAGCCTTAGTTTCACAGTAAAAGATGATAACCGTAATGTTTACTGGCATAAAAAGCTATAACTATAATTAGATTACTGTTATTCTTTTAACTAAAATATACTGAAAACAGTATTTTTCAAACTCGTATAACAGCGTAGGGAATGGTCCTACAGATTTGGTCCCATAGTGAAAAGTGAAGAAAATAACAAGTTCTAACGGAATATAACTTTTTTTTTGTTTGGCCGGCACTTTCATAATTTAGCCCAAAATGAATGATCTCCTTTCAACAACGCACATTATATGCTGGATACTTGGCGACAGCTAGAACGAAAAACGTTCGTTACGAAACAAAAGTGTCGTGACGGTTAAAATGTTACTTTTTAGGGTTCCGTACTTCAAAAGGAAAAAATGGAACCCTTATAGGATCACTCGTGTGTCTGTCTGTCCGTCCGTCTGTCACAGCCAATGTACTCCTAATCTAATGAACCGATTAAGTTGAAATTTGGTACACATAATGTATTTCTGTGACCCAAATACGGACGTGTAACGTAAATAAATGAATTTTGAATGTAGGATCACTTTTGGGGGCAAATAAGAAAATAAAAAATAAAAAAAATTCAATCTGTATCGTGTGACATTTCAAATGAAAGGGCTTGTTGCGAGGATCTCAAATATATATTTTTTAATATTTTAAAATTAATAGATTTAAAAATATTTGGGAAAATAGATGAAAATTGACCATTCCGGCCCTTATCTCCGAAACTACTGAGCCTGCAATTTTGAAAAAAATACAGAGAATGGTTCTTCACTTATAGATTTCAGGAAAACCTATAAGAAGTCTAAGATCTAAAAATAACATGGTAAACCTATCAATATTGTGCGTACAAACTTATATTTGCAGTTGGAATGTATCGGAGACATGTATTTCAACAACAATGTTAACTTTGTATTTGGGATAAATTCCTCCCAGCAACGGAACCCTTCATTGTGCGTAGTCCGATAAGCACTTGGCCGATTTTTTCGGTGTACGCTTAGCTCTCATTGGCCTAGTGTGTAAAAGCGAAAGGAAGGAACTTCGTTTCAAGTGGGTCGACCCATGACACCTCTCGTTTTTAGCCCACTGCCGCAGAATGACGGTAAAGGCTTGTGCAGACCAGCGCGACACAAAGACACCGCTCGTCGCGCTACGAGCGGTGCCTTTGTGTCGCGTCGCGTGTCGCGCCTGTTTGAAAGTACCTTAATGTTTTTCGAGGAGGGTAATGTTTTACAATTTTATTTCTTTGAGTAATATTTACTTGATAATAAATAGGCGTTCTCCAGCTTGGTTTCGGGGATATTTTCTTACGTTAAATTATATAATAAAGTCTACTTCAAAACTTAAAACTTATATCCTCATTATAATAGCATAATATCATTTCCACAATCTTTAAATATATATTCAATATTGAATCATAAAAATCAATAAATAATATAAATGGCAATGCAGGATCAAATAAAAATGGCGTTCACAAAAATTCTCAATTTAAAAACTTCAGTTTAGGATACTTACACGAATTTTCAATCGGTTATACCCTCTCTAATTTCCAGTTCCTTCAGTCCAATGCCCGTGTGAACAGACCAGCTGTTCTGCCGACATCCTCTTAGCGTACCCTTTTTCACTTTGAAGATTCTCTTCGGCAAAGTATTACAAGTTTGAAAGAGTAAATTCTCCCTTTTTTACTCCCCTCAGAATATTTTACTACTTTAAATGTCGGAATGTTCTTTTGAGTTATAAGTTTTTGAGATTTTGAAGTATTTTTCTTGGATGTTTTGTTTGTGTTTTGTTGGGCTTTAGAACTGTTTTAAACCGTTATTTTACTAAAGAAATATGATCAGATTCATTTGGAAAAGCTCAAAAAAAACTCTGTCCAATCCGTGAGGGTATTGTTAGGTATCGTATTAAGAGTCCATTTATGTGGTATTTATCAGGAAAAAAATAAATCGCCACATTTTTTTTTTTTCAATGGGGAATTTTACCGGGTTACATGGGGCGCGGGTGGCTGTCATTTAGCGGGTGTCTACAAGTCATAACTTATGAATCCTATTGATTTTTTTTTATAGCAATAACTTTTTAATTTTCAGAAATATTAAAATAATATAAACTTTCAGGTATTGCAGAACCTATGTGCCCCTTTCGGATCGAAAAGGGTTTTTTTTTTCATCATTTCAGCCGAAAGACGTCCACTGCTGGACATAGGCCTCCCCCAAGCACCGCCACTTCAACCGATTCTGTGCATCCCGCATCCAGCGGATTCCTGCGGCCTTCTCAAGGTCATCGGTCCATCTTGTGGGAGGCCTTCCAACGCTACGTCTTCCGGTACGTAATCGCCACTCCAGAACGTTTCAACCCCATCGGCCATCCGTTCTGCGAGCAATGTGCCCTGCCCATTGCCACTTAAGTTTGGCAATTCTTCGGGCTATGTCGGTTATCTTGGTTCTCCTGCGAATCTCTTCATTTCTGATTCGATCACGTAAGGAAACTCCAAGCATAGTCCTCTCCATTGCCCTTTGGGTGACTTTTAGCCTTCTGATAAGGCCCATTTTTTTTTTTTACATATTAGGTACCTATATTTAATCATTATGTCAGACTAGAATCATTGTGATCGTCCATTGTATTAAAATAACATTAACACAAAAACTCACGCCTTCTTCCCATGGGGGTAGGCAGAACCTACAGAACGCCATTAAAGTATTAAAATGTGTACAGGAATTGAGAAAACCAGAGACATTATTATAACCGATATAAAGTTTATTGATATACGTATGGTTATCTTAGAGTGATTAGATTACAAATATACTTCTTACAAAATACAATTACTGTTTAAAAAAAATATTTATAGTAACTAAAAGAATACTTCGCTGTCCCCTGCGAATAAAATCGTAACCGTAAAAACGAAATTATACAGGAAAAATAAAAAACAGTTTTTTGTGAATATCTTATTAACTAATTATACATAGCGAAATTGTTTAAATATCAAAAGAAACGTGATTTTTTACATTCATTACAATACACCTTAAAATCTCGTAACTTCTGAAATAACCGTAGAATATGGATGAAAAAAATTGACAGAGTATAATCCAACCTCTAAATATCAAATATGCAATAAAGTTAGAACTATCGTAATAGCACATTACCATTTTATTCGCCGGGCACAGCAACTTAAATTAAACTCCTAATGATTAACCTCGTTAAAATGTACAATCAGGGAAATTAATTATTAAGCAAAGTAACTCCCTACAACTGTCAAAAGATGAACAGTAGTAATTTGAATACAGGGACAATTTAAGCTTGTTGTATTGACAACTCCCTCTCACAGAGAGGAGGCCTGTGTCCCAGCAGTGAGAACATTTATAGGCTGATGATGATGATGTATTGACAACAAACTTAAATTGTCCGTAGTTAGGGTAATAAACTGTTAAATATCAATACACTTCACAGTTTATTACCCTGACTTTAATTAAGAAATCAATTTTGAATTTTAAACGTCGAATATTTTGAAAATTTTGTACGTCAAAATTTACAAAATAATAAAATTGATTCAAGTCGCCCCTTCCAAAAGGCAGTTTTCGTATGGAGAAGAATGGGCACGAAACTCCACCGTTACTTTTTTTAAATATTTTACAATATTTTGTACAGGTACTTACATTGGTTAAATTATTATATGTGAAGACAATGCACCAAGAATAAAATTACTTTACCACAATAAGTAAAAAGAATTAAAAATGAAGCAACGACTGATAAATTAATTATGTGATAGATACATGGTGCTCACTTTTATTTACAAACATTGTAAAAGTAGACGATTTTCCTAAAGCTACGTGCTATCGCATCTAACTTCAGATAAAGTACATCCATGCGTCATGTTCGTGAACGGGCGCTGTCAGTAGGGACTGGTCATCTCTTAGCTGCGACGGCTTATTTTAATTTAATTTTTGAATTATATTATTTCTTTTATTTTCTATTACGGACGCTTTTAACGTTCTACATCATTCTTACATGTATAACTTCAACATGAATGATGTAACCAATATTTTGTAATCATATTTTGATTTAAAAGAGTGTCCGTGGAGTTTCTTGCCCGTTCTTTTCCATAGGTACCTACTACGCTTTGGAATGGGCAACTAGATTCATCTTTCTGACCCCTTGACAATTCAAAAGTGCCTGTAATTGGTTTATTTGAAATAAATGCTTTAAGTTTGAGTTTGACATATAGTACCAAAAAAAATAAAGTTGCAAAGTTTGCTCGATGTACCAAAGAAGTTAAACTGACACTTTTTAGGGCATATTGTCAGTCTTTTTACTCGAGCGGCCTGTGGGTTCGGTATACGCAACGTGCCTACAACGCCCTGCGTATTCAGTATAATAATTCTTTCAGAATGCTGTTGGGGTTGCCGCGGCATTGTAGTGCGTCGCAAATGTTCGCAAATGCGCGCGTTGACGGTTTCCACGCTATAGTGCGTAAGAAAGTGGCGTCATTATTCCACAGACTGCGCGGTAGCACCAACACCATTTTGCAAATGATTGCGTCCTGACATGACTGTCCCACTGGGTGGGAATAGTTACAGGGAAATTGTGAAAAAATATTATAATTTATGTACCTACTAACATAGATCTTAAGAAAATTGTTACTAACACATTATATGGATTTTTCGGTCCGAAATAAATGAATAATAATAATAGTACCATCCACCGAGACGCACCCCACTCTTCTTCCTAATTGCTTACGGTACAAGTGTACAACACACCGCTAGTGTTTTAGCTTTGTCGTGTTTACTAATTACCCACTCATAGGTATTACTGCGTTTTGACTATTAAAACACTAGCGGAATGTTGCACTCTTGTACTGTAAAAGCCTTTAGGAAGAAGAGTGGGGCGCGTCTTCATGGGTGACACTATCTATAAGCAGTCCTGGATCTAGGGGTGGATAAACCGGGGCACGTGCTCCGGTCGCCAACTACAGGGGGCGACAAATTCAAGCGCAGCAGACAAGTGCACGCCGCAACTTTGCAATAAATGAGACGCGCAGCACATTTATAATCGTTCTTTTTTTTTTCCTCTTTTACAACAGTTTTGGCGCCTGTTGGATTGGCGCATTATTGATCGATACAATTTGATTTTGCCAAAATTTTCAGATTGAGAAAAATTTTATTTCGCGGTCTTACTTAGCGCATCCCCATAAAACATTGGCGGAGGGCGGCAGACGGCAGTTTTTGCCCCGCCTCAAAAAAATTATATATCCGGGGCTGTCTGTAAGTATGGGAAGGACAAATATACAACTTTAGCCTCCATTTTCAGCATCAGCTTGTGCTTCTTCCATTCTTTGAAGAACCTTCTGCCTTCTCTTCTCCATTGGTGTTTTATACCACCAAGTATCCGCTGCAGATTCCTGTGAGCATACAATATTTTATATTATTTTTAATGTTTATCTTTAAATAAAAACTGCAAAATACTTTTTAACTCCTTTTGCTTTTGCTCAAAAAGTCCGTCATTGTAGCGTTGGAGAACGGGGAAAAAATAGTATATCTTGCTCTAGGGGAAAAAATATTTTTTTTGTCTGTAACCAACGAGTCTACAAAAACGAAAAAAGTCTTTATCTCTCATAGCGTAATATTCGAATTATGAACTTCAAAATGAGTTTATATTGACATACTTTATAAACAGAATACCAAAATGTAAAAATAGAATAATACTATAACACTTTTTCTCTAACAAAATAATACTATAAAACAATTTTTTTTCTATTACGATACAGCACTAATCCAAGAAGTTAATATCACCAAAGAGTTTCCATCAACTTTTGGCGGGGGACAGCAGCACTCACTGTAGCGCATGTGCGGTGATGTGCTGGTGCAGGCGACATTCATTTGTTTTGTAGTACTTACTGAATTTCGTGGGATTTTTAAATTTATTCTTGATCTTTAACTTTGATTTTTTATTTAGTATTTGTTTCAATCCTAATGTTTGAGAGTAGATAAAGTAGTGTATGAAACTGCACGTAACTAGGTATTAAAACATTCGTGTGATACTGTTAAAAACCTCGCCTACGGCTCGGTTTTTAAACACACACTCATGTTTTAATACCCCTCATTATGCAACAGTTTCATAAACTACTATTATTCTTACGTAAAACTAGCTTTTTACTACCGCATACCGAGATAAAAAGTTTCCTTAAAAATTTAGATTGAATATATTGTATTTTTTTTTTATGTAATGAACTATTTGATATTGTGTTGGATTATTTTATTTTCTCGCAATCTTAGTGAAAAGTAGAGTGTAAACACACGGCGTTAATACCCAATTATATCTCGGTTTCTATTTACTCCCTCGCTAAACATCGAGTGTAAAACTACCTCGATAGAATGTGTTATTTCAGTCACTCATACAACAATCTACTATTAATCATTATCTTCCTTTGATTGCTTTAAGTAACAACTCACAGTACACACATTGACAATTCACAAATACACCATGTATACACTCTTTTTATACCATTTTAAGTTTTAAAGTATACTTGTTTATGTAAAATTGTTAACGGAATGAAGGAGCCTGGATCTGCCAATACAGGAAATTCTATTGCGAGGTCTAGGAATTCAATCCACTTGAATGTAAGCTTAGCCTAGAAATAAAATAGTATTTCATCCCTTTGCTTACCCACTAAGTATCTTGTTTACCATTTTTAACCGACTTCCAAAAAGGAGGAGGTTATGTGTTCGTCGCGTGTGTTTTTTTTTTTTTATGTATGTCCACCGATTTCTCCGTCAATTATGGACCGATTTTAAAAATTCTTTTTTTGTTTGAAAGAGTATGCTTTCGAGGTGGTCCCATATAAATTTTATTAACTTTGCTTCGATAGTTTTTGAGTTAGCTACAAAATACGTATTTTTTTCCCACTTGCTATGTAGATGATATGATAAGTTTCTGTCACTGGAAGCAGGTAGTGGTATTCGAATGTGTGTGGGGTAGGTACCACAACTAAAAAGTGAAAAATAAATACTTTTTACAAAAAAAAAACAACCGACCTCCAAAAAAAACACTACAAAGTGAAAAATAACTTTAATTTCGGAAGTCGGTGGCAAAAAACGAAAATACAAAACACAAGACACCATTTAATTAATTTTAATGTTGTAAAATGGAAAAAGATAGCTTTGTTCTTCTACTAATTTTCACAATTTTGCGTTCAAAACGCTGCCCTGTAAAATCATGATTTTGTAGATAACCGTATATACTTTTACTACAGGTAGTGGTTTTCGAATTTGTGTGGGGTAGTTACCACAACTAAAAAGTGAAAAATAAAAACTTTTTACAAAAAAAACAACCGACTTCCAAAAAACATCCGAAATTAAAGTTATTTTTCACTTTGTAGTGTTGTTTTTTGGAAGTCGGTTGTTTTTTTTTGTAAAAAGTTTTTTAATATGTTTGAACAATGGATATTTGTATGACCAACCCTTGTGAAAAAACCACTAGATAATGTATAACAGAAAGAATAGAAGTAGTTACTGCATAAGATAATACTGATAACGATTGACGATACTTCGAAAAACCCCAAACTTACATGTTCAATATAAACTGGTTCCCTAGCACTGAGCTGGACAGCCACTTCAGCAGCGGTTAATACGCGCACACGCAGTTGTAGACGTCTTTTTGTTGTTAACACTGCGTCTAATACTGCTAGGAGAGTTCCTGAAAGAACACCGAAACGTATAAAAATAACATATATAGTACACACAACTGAGAAATTCATTAGTGAAATCCCAATAACACTTTGTCCGAACCGGGGATCGAATCTAAAAGCCCACGGTCAACAGGCCAACGAGTTAACAACAAAACATTATAATATACAATCACCATTTGCTGTTCATCTGACAAGTGCAAAAAACATAAATTTTAGAAATACTTAAGGGCCATGCACGAAAATGACCGATTTTGATCAATTTTGTTCATTAGCTGAGAGAAAGGGAAACAAAATTTAAATTTGTGATTTGAAATAAATTAAGGATTCGTGGAAAATCACTAAAATTCCCAACAAGTTTTCCAAAAATTTACGCGAGACTGACGTTTGATTCGTTAGAAGAAACTACTTTTGATTTTGAAAGTTAAACAATATCATCAGCATCATTATATAGGCAGTCTACGAACCAAATTACACTTAGTCTTCAGCTTTCCTTGAAATAAAATCAAAATTTAATTTTATGATTATACTTTATCTTCATTAAATAAATCAAAGGCGAAATAAACCATATTGTCGAGAGCACAAAAGTGATGCAACTATTAACAGGTGCTGTGACGGACAGGAATGGTTTAGCACCACAAAACTGTACTTTTGTACTTAATGTTTCAATTATTTCAAGCTTTCTTATAATTAGATAAGTTATTGACAAAAAGGGGTTCTTTTTCGTGCACGGAGCCTTAAAAATTTGCACTTATTTTATTTACCTAATGTGTATGAGTCTGAAATTCTGGCTAAACAGGATATATCCAGTCTAGGATTCAAAGCACCAGCCTTGTGTAGTTTGGACCTCCACATCAAGGATATGCTCCCGTAATCAGCCCTTGGTACCTGGATGATCTTCTGGTAGCATTGAAATAGAAGTTTTTGCTCTGCATCCCAAGGAGCTCTTGTGGTGCCAATGAATAGAACTCGGTCTTCTGGGCATATTCCTGAAGATCATGGTACATAGGTTACAGGCAGATTCAAACCTTTGTGAGAGCTGGAGTCTATACTGGGTTTCGGACCTGTATGACGGATCTCCAGGCTCACACTCTTAAAATTACAACATTAAATTGCACTTACAATATTTTAAAAACTCCAAGTAATGAGAGGAAGGGAAATTAACTTACAAAACAAAAGATGTGCTATGTATGTCTTTGGAGGTTGTGTGTCCGTGAGTGCAATATAAGTCCTAGCGCCCAGCCCCCACGAAGAGCACTGTGCGCGAGCACCTACTTGCCCGCGAGTGTGTGTGTCTGTGTGTGGTTAACAAGGTGAAACGCGATAAAAGATAAATTTGAGTAGGTGCATATTCCCGGAAGGTGAAATTATTTTAAAATATTTAGTAAATGTTCAGTCTCTGCATAATCCAATTCAAATAGCCATTTCGTAACAGTTTTTTTACATTTTGATCTGCACATTGGGTGTATATTTAAAATTTTATTAACCTTGTTATAGACGTAGCCACTGAGGAAAGGGAAACTACGTTGGACCGAAGATGCAGACAAATTAATAGTTTGTAAAAAACAAAAAAAAAACTAAAGGTACGAATGATGTGTAAAACGTAAATTAAATTTCTACCTTTGATTATTTTGACAAGATCCTTCTTCAACCTCTTCGGATCAGTTTTGTCAGTTTTAGGAATTTTCTTCACAAATGGTTTCTCAGCGTCATCCATCCATATAATCGAGGGCTGTAGAAGTCTGGACACTTTCATTACCAGATGTATCAGCATGATCAAGCCAGACTTCCCAGGGTACTTTCCCACTATGTTCGCTGGCGTTAAGTCAAAGAGCATCGCTCCAACTTCTGTACAGATGGAATGGACCAGCATCTTCTTACCACACTTTGCTGGACCTGAAAAAAAAGCATTCTTTAACTTATTTCTGACCGTCTACATATAAAGCACAGTAACGTTGTTTAATAAAATCTTTAAAAACAGCTTATGTATACTTTACCTGTAAGAAGAACCGATCTCACCAACGGGGCATTATTCCTCACCAGCTCAGAACCCAGTGGTAGTATACAATACTCCTTCACCAGCTGCCTTACATCTCCCAAACACGGAGTTGCCTCCATTCCTTCTTCTCGAAAGGCAGAACCTACATAACACTTTTCTCCTATGTACTCATCAATGTTGACAAGTGGATAGGGTCTTATTATGCCATTAGATACTAGTTCTTCAAATAAAGATTCTGTAGTTCTGTCAGGAGTTAAATCTTTTTCTTTCTTCTTTTTACTTTTCTTGCCTCCACGACGAGTCTTGAGAAAAAATATTTAAACTTAATTTATACGGAACTAAAAATATTTACTACATTTATAGCCTGTTTCACTTTTTCTGGTTAAGAATACGATAAAATCATCCAATAATATTCCCACTGTTGGGAAGCAGTAGATTGTATTATTCAATCAAGAATCCGGAGAGTTTCGGTTTATTTACAAAACAGATAATTTTTAACCAAATTCAGTCCCTTTTCTGATATATCTGGTTAACAGTGATGCGTCTTCAGAGATTATGAAACAGGCCCTTAGCAAAAAAGTTATTTGAGTACCTTCTTTTGTTGCTTCTTAGACTTCTTTCCCTTCTGTGCTCTATCCCTATCAAACGCAGCTTGCAGCAACTCCAACTCACTTCTCATCATTTCATCAACAATGTTTCTTATCTCTTGTTCTATTTTGACCATCTTCTCTCTTTCTATCATGTCTTTATAGTACCTTTCGTGAGGATTGTCTGCTTCCTCTTTGAATTTCCAGATGTCTTCGTATCTAAGGAAATCAAAAAATTGAGTGTTTTTATTTTGTACTTAATTTACTCTTACGTTTTATTTATTAGCAAAAATAAAAGTTTAGAACAAGTACGTCTACTATGAGATGTCATCGAAAAATTACTCGCCAGGGTATTAAATAGATGACAGATGGATCAAATAGATTTCGATAATGCTTGATAGTTCTACCATGAGTCTACACATCCAAAACTCGCTAGCATCTCCATAAATGATATATATTAAATACTAGCAGCGCCCCGCGGTTTCACCCGCATAAGTTTCGATTCCGTAGGAATATCGGTATAGAAAGTATTCTATGTATTAATCCAGGCTATTATCAGTTTGCCAAACATACAAATCCGTTTTGTAGTTTTTGCGTGAAAGAGTTACAAACATCCATCCATCCTCACAAACTTTCACATTTATAATATTTTAGTAAGGATTATTATTATATAATTACATGATTTACTTAAAAAACAAAAAAATATATTAATTCCCTGCCAAAAAACACAACACGTTGGGGGACCGTATTATAGATTAACTTATACAACTTGTTTATTACTTTTTAGTTCGTTTTTTGGCAGGGCAGTTGTGTTTTTTAATTATTGAGTCTACTAAGGTCAAAATAATACCTGGAAGAGCTTATTTAGCATGGAATATGTTAGTGGGCGCTGAATTTGAAGAACAACAACGCGAACAACGTGAATTTCAAACCAAAATCAAAATAAGTTTACAAAATATTCTATTATTGTAAACTAAATTCATAGTTAATTGATACAGGTGTGACCTTGCGGAAATTATTATAAAGTACAATGGACGTGGATATATTTAGTAACCTGTTCCGCTTAGCTATTTCTAAAGAGCCATAAAAAACCCTGAAAGAAATAATAATTATTACTATTCAATTACAACAATTATTAACACCAAAAAAAAAACAATAATTAAACACCAATAATTAACAATTATTATTTCCTTGATTTCTTTTCTTAACATATTATTTACATTTTTAAATATTCATATAAAAACAAAAAGAATAAACATTTATAAATATAAAAATAGTAGCCCACCGGTATCGGGAACAGAGTCCAAGCTACCGGGCGGTGGTCAGGGCTCCTGAGAGAGGAACCTCCTAACAATACGCGCTGTGTCCAGGAGTACCGCTTTCTGGATCAGGCCCCTGATCCAGCTGCCTAACGAGATCCTCCTCAGGTGTTGGTCGAGGATCTTGGCTATTATGCAATTGGCTGTCACGACTATCAGCAAAATTATTGCTTATTATTATTACTATTTCTTTCAGGGCTTTATGGCTCTTTAGAAATAGCTAAGCGGAACCACGTTACTAAATAATATAAATATCCACGTCTATTGTATTTTTTAACCAAATTCACTGAAAATTTCAGTCAAAAACATCAACAAACGACGACATTGACTAACTATAAGGAAAAAATCAACAACCACTAAATAGGTACCTACAATATATATGCAGTCGACTAACCACCAACCTTTTTATTTATAGTCGGATTATTTCGTGATATTGTGACTAATTGTTTATTTGGTTCACAGTACCTACCCGAAATCGTTTATACTTATCCATACTTATATTTATATATTATACCATATATAACTATATATATTTGTCGGAGACGGGTATGTGACTTTCGTTATTATCAGCGATATTTTAACTACTGTGGGCGTAGTGTGGGTAGTGTTGGTTAATGTGCAATAGAAAAACAGTTTGCAGTTCAGATCACATTATAATTTACTATCTAATGAATCACACTAGCTAAATTTTACGCACACTGGGTGCGACAGCGTTTATTAAAATCACCAATCAACAAAATGATCACAAATTACAACTAACACAATAACAGAGCACCACGAATCGGGAACAGTTCCGCGACGTCTTGACTCCAATGCGACCAAAGGCTGAATGCCCTCCTCGCCTTGGCCTTAAAACATCACGGCTCTGTAGAAGCGTAGAGCCTTTTTTGGTGTAGATAGATCACTCTTGATGTCGCCAGTGGCGCGCTTGCGATTCGTTTCGTGTCCGTACTAATGACCGGATCCGACATATTTATAAAATATGTTATGTGAATGTCGTGATGGCCCAGTGGTTAAGGCCTCGCCTCTCATGCACGAAGTACCAATGTGACTTTTTAATTCATACGTACTTTCTGAATTTATCTTGGACATTACTAACATCGGTGAAGGAAAAACATCGTGATAAAAACCTGGACTAGTTAATATAAGTCTGAAATCACCAACCCGTCTTGAACAAGCGTGGTGATCCATGCTCGAGCCTTCTCTGTATGAGAAGAGGCTTTTGCTCTGCAGTGGGATAATAATAAGCTGGTATTATTATTTTTCAAATGTCTTTGACACATCTTGGAACCCTGGGATGCCGGACCTTTGGAAGGTGTATGAGGGGCCAAAGCCAACTCGCAAAGGCCCGTTAGACATTTTTAATTAAATGAGGTACCAACCGACGATTATCCCTGTTCGCTCTATGCTAATGCACCCAAGGGCAAACCCCGGTTGGTGCAAGACTATTAATAAATAAATAATCAAATAAAAACATTTATTTGACACTTAAAATACAAGTTACAAACAAGTAGGTCGTAATAAAATAGCACATAAATGTATAGCCAAGAATCTGATCCTAATCCTGGACCTGTATTTTGGGGGCTGTATTGCAGGATACGGAAACAAAGATATTGGATTATGGGTTTGGGTGGCTAAGTGAACTGGTTATCTAGAACTATGGAAAGACTATGGCCCCTGCCTGACCAATATTTTATATTAAATACACATTTAAAATGGCAGGGGGTGACTTGCACACTCAATAATGGGCCCCGAAAACAGTCGCTAGCACAAAGCGTCGTAGTGACAAGGGGGCAACATATCCTGAGGTGCTTATGAGGAGTGGAGAGGTATTCTATGGCTATCAGGATAATCCCGCAAGTACGGTCAAGATCCCTACTAGCATCTTACTGGAATACTTCCTTCCTCCGAGCACGTTTGCCCTTGCGAATCTCCACTCAAGCCGGCCAAATGAGGTGGGAGCTCTGTTCCTAGTCAGTGTTCACTTCAGCTGGCTAATAAAGGCAAGCTAGAGGTGAGGAACAAGACTTCTGCCGGGAGATAGGGTCCGTGGGGTTGCTACTGCCCAACAGCTCGCCACATACTGCCCTGCGGGTTTTTGTATCTCTCTTGGTCTGGCTCCTCATCCCAGACCTGTTCCAGCAAAGTAAACTCTACCGGCACAGACCCAAAGTTCGAAGCGCGCAAGCTCCACCACGACGTCAACGTAGAGATACGGCGGTGGGGTTATTATTTATTATTTTCCTTAATATTATAAATGCGAAAGTAAGTTTGTTTGTTACGCCTTCACGCTAAAACGGCTAAACGGATTTGGATGAAATTTGGCACATATATAGATGATGCCCTGGAAGAGAACATAGGATACTTTTTTTTTTTCCCCACGGTATTGAGACTTATGCGGGTGAAACCGCGGGGCGCAGCTAGTATATTATAAATTAGAAAGTAACTCTGTCTGCGTCTGTATGTTACCTTTTCACGCCTAAACTACGGAACGGATTTCGATAAAATTTGGCAAGGAGATAGATGGCAACCAGGGGAAGGACATTGGCTACTTATTTGCATTTATTATCTGTCTGTTTGTTTGTTACCTTTCACGCTTTATCGGCTGGATTTGGATGATAGGAAGGATAAACAATGACATGGGATACTTTTTATCCCGGTAGTATGTCCCCGTGTGATAATTTCCGACATCCATGCGGGAGAAGCCGCGGGCAGAAACTAGCGTTGATGTATGTAGTATTGACTATACAAGTGATATGGACGATTTCATTATTCATTACCTACAGGGAAAATTCAAAATGGACACTGACTGTATTTATTGTGGCAGGGATTTCCAGTCTAGGTAGGTACTGATAAAGCTTATTGTGTATTAATAATATCCCCTGGGTTATAGGTATTCATTTTATAGCCTTGATGTATTTCGATATGTTTCCCGTGGTTTATTTACATAGAAATCGATAGGCGTATTTTTATCGGCTGACGGTTCACCATATTTTTTTTTTTGGGTGGGAAATAATCAAATAACTTCTCCCACTCTGGGCGGAGCGGGAGGGTGTATCAGACTCTTACTAACTAAAACCCACCCGTGTTCCTTCAGTTGCCTACATTGCCACGTTAACCCTTTTGGACTTCCCCGCAACCCCGGCAGGCGTCGACCCTATCGGACCCCGTCAGTTCTGCTGACATCTGTTTGAAGCGCACGTGGAACACAACGCGCCGTCGACCCAGGCTTGATCCCTATCGGACTGCGAGCTACCCTTTGCTCACCGTCAGCAAGCCCGCGCCTACGGTGGCCGGGGATCGGCCTGCAATTCCCGACGCCCAGGGTGTCTCCTGCGGCGGTTAGTGGCGTGAGGGCGTGAAATTTGTCTCTCCCTCATGCGTTCCACCTCCTCCTTCACGAGCATTACTGCTTCGCCAAGGAGGTGACGGCCTCCCATGTCCTCTCGCTCCGTACCATGGCATGAACCAGGGCCGGACGCGAGAGATCACCGCAGCCGATGCGGTTTACCATACCTAATAGTTGTATTGTAAAAACTTGTTTTTATTATATTGAACTAACACACTATTACTTATTAACTAGCCAACATCTCTGTACCTTCAGTGAAAAGTGATCATCATCTGCCTAGCCTTTTCCCAACTATGTTGGGGTCGGATTCCAGTCTAACCGGATGCAGCTGAATACCAGTATTTTACATGGAGCGACTGCCTATCTGACCTCCACAACCTAGTGACTAGGTAACACGATACCCCTTGGTAAGACTGGTTGTCAGACTTTTTGGGCTTCTAACTACCCGTAACGACTATCAAAGATCTACAAATGACAGCCGGGACCAACGGCTTAACGTGCTTTCCGAGGCACGGAGGGGACTTGGTATGTAAAGATGGTCACCCATCCACGGACCAACCGCGGCAAGCGTAGCTTAACCTGATCGATCGACCCGTGCAGCTGTTATTACTTAGCCACAAGCCCTTCAGTGAAAAGTGATGTAACTGGAAAATCATGATTTAGAGAAAATTAAAGTTAAAGTTTTAAAAAAATCTGACTCTTTGTCTACTTCACTAAAATGAATACTGATTACTGACATTGGTAAACAATATCTTAGAGCCTTATTTAGTGTAAGAAGAAACAGATTAATTTGTTTAGTTTTTTATAATTTAAAAAAAAAAACCAGTTGTATCACCTAACACAACATTATATTAAAGTCGTTTTATGTGTAAATTAATTTAAAATGACTTGAACCATTTTACACATTATTTATTGGTTGGTGTTGGATGATTATGTGTACCTAAATATATCAGTTTGTACTAATTCACATAGATCGCGTTATAAAAGTCACATACATTTGTATTAATATACATTAAGGTACTTGAAATATTTGTTCAGTTCACATTGATATTATTTAAAATGTATTTTATTACACATTAATAATTCATATAAAAATGCTTAGTTAGAGCACTTTACACCAAAATAAGCTTGCTCAATTTTAATCTTAGAGGGGTACCAATTAGACCAAAAAATTGCATTTTTTTACTGTTAAACTTAGTGTAAGAATATTAAAACTGATATAGGTCAATATATATCACTTTTCACTGAAGGTACAGATCTATCGCCGGGCAGTAGCCCACCAGACACAACACCCGTCTGGTTGGAGGATCCTCTTTCTATGGAGGATGAGTGAACTTTACACCTCTATACCTTTTTACACCCCGTCAGGAGTTGATTTTTTGAAAAACCCTGTAAAACTTACTTTTTATTTTTTACCCGACTATGGCGAAGCAAAACAAAAGGTTTATGATTTTCACCGGTATATAAACCTTTTGTTTTGTATGTATGTTCATCTGTTACCTCATAGCTTCTAAACTACCGATTATAATTTGACAAATGAGATATCATTGGAAGCGTCTTGATCGTCCGCTGGTTATAGGTTATGTAAAGGACATAAAGTCATGTATTTTTTTTTTTTTAAATTGTGCCATGTCGGGTATCAAATGAAAGGGCTTGACAAGCATATTACAAATATGTATATATATCATATTTTCTAAGTAAATAAATATGTTTAAATTATTAAAAACATGCAAAATGTGAGACTGCTACGTACGGCGCACAGTGGGAAAAAAATGACGTTTTTTGTTCAAAAATCTGCCTACACCACAATTTTTGACGTATCGCTGCCATTTTTTTTTACACTCCTGAGATAACACTTTGGTATGTCACTGCCACTTTTTCAATCGGGGAATTAATAAAAAAAAAATATTTTTTGGGCCGCGTTTTTGTATCCGCCATTTTGAATTTTTATAAACAGACAATAAATTCATGACCAGGGACCTGAAAACCGATTTTTGTTAAAATATTTTTTCTTAGAAATTGTTTTTATGGTTTTGAGTTTAAAGGAAAACTAGAAGTGACACACTAAAGTGTGTTATCTCAGGAGTGTATAAAAGAAAATGACAATACGTCAAAAATTGTGGTGTATGTAGATTTTTGAACAAAAAAATTATTTCTTTTCCCACTGTGCGGCGTGGCTGTAAAATGAATACCTACTATACAATAAAACCCAAACAAAAATTTTTAAGCTGCTCGTTATCACGAAATTATGACCCCAAAATAATTTAAATAAATGGTAAGCTAATAATAGAAAAAAAAATAATAGAAAAATCACGCTCTAAAGAGCGTGATTTTTCAGTAGTCGAATTTTAGTTTTTTTGGTTTAAGTATTAGTATCGAATTTCGAGATAAACCGACAGCGCGTTAAAATTTTCCTTACTTTGACACCTCATAATAATATGACATATAATTATCTTCTGTGAGGGTTTGTTTAAAAAACTAAAAGCCCACGTCCAAAGTTCTACGTCTATTGTACGTATCAAAAAAAAGTGACGACCTTTATTATTTACTGTGGCAGGTATTACCAAGTTTCAAGTTTACTAACCAAATGGATAAAAGTTTTCATGTAAACCGTATACTCTCTTTTCACCCCCACAGGGGTGGAATTTGAAAAATCGTTTGGCATGTTTCCATAACGTGACTCTAAAAATAAAAAATGAAGTTTAATAAAAAACTGTAACCCGACTACGGGAAAATAAAAATGATCTAAAAAGTAAAGTCCACCAAATTAAATTTAGGGAGAAATTATATAGCCTATGTCACCCGGACCATTATTACGAATCTATTGATACCTCATTCATCAAAATCGGTTTAGTAGCTTAGGTGCTATGGTGGAACACACGTAAAAGCAAACATACATACATACAAACATACATACATAGACTGCTAAAATCATAACCCTTCCTTTTGGCTTTGCCGTTTTACCCCTTGACTGTCACGCAGACTCAATGATAGCAATTGATAAATTGACTACCCCTTTTCACCCAGTTATGGGTAGATTTTCGAAAAACCCTGACACATGTTATTCTTAATTTTAATTCTCAATATAAATAATGAGTTTCGAGTGAATCAGACCGAGCGTTAAAAATTTTCGATACAAACTTTGACACTCCCAACCCTTTAAGGGGTACTTTAGAAAAACAAAAAACTATGAACTTTATAATTTATTTAGATAAGTATTCGTGCTAACTTTCAAGTATTTACAACGTGTAACGTTAAATGCACAAAACCTCAGACACCCCAAATGATTTTTAATTCAACTGACCTATTTCAGAGAGAAAAAAATCGTTAAATAAATTGAAAGGGTTTTATTTGCTGTTTTAGTTCGTTAGATTCGTATTTGCATTGAAATAAAAGCTATTATTATCCCGCGTATGAGAAAATTTAAACTGGTCAACAACAATTTGTGTTTGTTTACCTATTTTGGCGGGTTTGCGCATGTGACGGCTTGACCTATTAATAAATAGACATGGCAACGATTTTAATAAAGATTTTTTGAAAAATGTGACCTATATTAAAAAGTGGTTCCATTGATTCTGCTCGTTATTCTGATCAAACTATTTTCAGGTTTTGCGCATTTAACGTTACACGTTGCATAATTAGTTAAGAGTATCAAAACTACCTTTTGGAAGGGGCGACTTGAATCAATTCAATTTTTTGTAAATTTTGACGTTCAGAAGTGCCTTTTATGTGTCTAATTGAAATAAATTATTTGACTTTGACTTTGATTTGATCTACGTTAAACGCTAGCGGGTAATTTTTCGATGACATCTTAGTACAGTCAGCCCCAAAAAGATGTATTCATGGACAAAGAATAATTTTATTGTATACAACCATTGTTTCATAACATTTTATCCACCGTACAGGTACAAAACATAATATAGAATTAATTTTACCCAAATAGTTAATTTTTTATTTGTCCCATAATATCTGTACACCCTATGACCAAAACATGGTAATCTACATAAGTGTCACAAATATGTATACAGTAATAATTCAATTCAAAAGTTGGACCTCAAGATGGAAATAAGGTGTTGGAAATAAGTATTTAGTTGAAAATGTGATGCAATAAAAATTAGGCATTCACTCTACCGCGTCAGACTGACATATTATTATTGTCATGACAACGATCACATATTAAGAATGCGGCGACGCATGAATTATCCATACAAACGAAGTACATAAATCATTTGCAATTTGAGCATATTTCCACCATATTATGTTGATATTCGGATTGAGACAGTATTTATCTAGGCTCCTACGTCTTTTTATTTCCAAAAACTTACCTTTAAATGAAGTGTAAGCGAATTGCATTTCGTACATTTTTACAGCGTAAATGACATGTTTTCATATTGTTTTTTCTGTATTATAAATAACAATATTTGTAATATTGTTTCCGCAGAAGTATAGTTTATGTTATCAAGTTACAAATTATCGAAAGAAAAATGGAAATACATTAAGGTTTCATACATAATTTTTTGTATTACGGAACACTTCTAAATTTATCATAAATTTTCGAAAGCTAGTAGTACTATCGCGTCAAGCAAAAATTGTCAATGTGTGTGTGGTAGTATTGCTCACTGTAGGTGTATATCGCTCCAACAGGCACTCACAATAGCACAACGTGTTTGGAATTGAATTTTGCAAACATCTCGATTTGTAGTTGCGAGCCGTGTCGCCGGCCTCTTAAGGCTCTTGCAAACAGGCGTGACACAAAGACACCACGAGCGACGAGCGGTGCCTTTGTGTCGCGTCGCGTGTCACGCCTGTTTGTAGGAGCCTTTAAGGTAGTGAGTCACCGGGAGCATTTTCATGTTATGTAACAGTTCAGATTCGAGTATTTCATCAGTGAATGCATCCAGGTGAGCATTACAGTGCATGCCTGTAATGATGTAATACATCATAACGCACTGCTGCAATGTTACGAATTCGTAACAGTGAGTGAGTGCGGACAACCGAGCATTACAACTGAATCGATGTTACACTTACGAATATTCACAGTTCGAGCGGTTATTGAAAAGCGTATGCTCCTTAGTCGGTACGTGGAGTTGGCGCAGTATTGTAATGCAATGCTCAAAATCAAATGACACGTCAGTGACGTCATGCATGAAATGAAAAGGACAAAAATAAAATTCTTGTTATTCTATTAAACGAAGCTAAAGACGTGTCATTCGATATAAGTCGTATGACGTTGTCAGCCTTGTTACAGTACGACACAACTTAGATGTAGCATCGGTAAAATTCGTAAAACCGATCACCATCCGAACTGAATGCGCCTTCAAAATCATCAATCTTTATTACTACTTTAGGTGAAAATGATCTTTACGCAAACGCAATAACTTGTAAAGTCATATAACTAAATACATTCGTAAAAAAATGAATGAATGGAAATGTTCAAATTCATGCTACATCTAAGTTGTGTCGTACTGTACCTTGTTCTGAAACTATCACTGTGAACATTGTTTTGGCCAAAGGGTGTATAGATGGGTTTGGTAAAATAAACTGTTTACTATGTTTTGTACCTAGTGGTGGATACAATGTTGTGAAACAAAGGTTGTTCACAATAAAAAGGTTTCTTGTCCGTGTTTACATCTTTTTGGAGCTGACTGTACATATATGAATCAACATATCATTTCGCTTATAAAAGCTCCGGCATGCGGGTTGTCATAATTAGTTCGCGAGCGTGTCGCTAGCATCCCTACGCCCCGTATTCGACTGCTCTTATGTCGGAGGTTACCATAATTTGTGACTAATCAGTGATTAAAAATACCTAAATGGCAAAGTTAATTACTATTATTATATTAACGACCATTACTCGTGCGCGCGCTTGGAATTTTGAATCTATTTTTGAAGCTATAACTACCGACCACCAAGTTAGTCGACAGTCTTGCTTGGGAGAATGTATAAAAGGGAAGTGTGTGTACACTTGGCACGACTACGATGCGTCGTGTACAAAATCCGAAAAACCAACGAAAAAATATACTACAATACAAAATAAAGTGTGTAAAAGCAATTGCGATAAGTATGATACGGAGCCGTACGAGTGGTGCGTCATTGCCAACAACGCCTGGGACAAGTGTACGAGGAAAATTGCACTAACATCTAAATTAAGACATACCACGAAAAATAAGTATGTGACATGTGATAACGGTTGTGGTAAGCACGGCAATAATTATGATTGGTGCAAAACAGTTACGCGTTGGGAAGAATGCAATATCGATGAAAAAGCTTTGGTACCCGAATATCCTACGACTGCTGAGACGAAATGTGATACGCCATGCAAGATTTACAAAGATAATACAGCGTATTGCTATGACACCAAGGGTAAATGGGTGTCTTGTTACCTGAATCCTAGATACGAAATTATGCTAAACAATATAACGCAACAATTGAGAAAAAGTTGTAGATTCGGTGCTTATGCTGCAAATGGTTACAAGTTATGCAAAAAAATACACAAGCGATCAGATTACGATAATCTTCATTTCCACGAGTGTGATTTGGACATTGAATCTATAGCTGAAAGACATCGACTCAACAATCCATCAGATGAGGTTCGCACTATACTTCCCAGCCAACCTATAACTCGAGACACCGATCCGATATTGTCGTACACCACATTACCGAGAAGAGGTAGATTTGATCCAACGACTGGAGACCACACTGGAGATGTCGATATACCTCTGGTACTGCAAGCCCAATTGACAACTTATACTCTGCTACCGGTCGGTGCGCCGAGGGAGCAATTCCGTCCATACGTTACTGACAATTATAATCGAATGAATCCGAATCGACGAGCTTCGACAGAAAACTACGATGAACGCGGTCATATTTTAGCTTCACGATTGGGCGGTCCGATGGAGATGTTCAATATATTTCCACAAACTTGGCGTCTCAATCACGGAAGCGGATCGTCTTGGTTCGAGATGGAGCAACATTTAGATAATTTTCTACGGGGACACAATAACAGATACGTAGAATTTTTGGCCATATTGGGCTATCTAACCGACCGAAGCGGTACACTAATTCCCCGACCGGATCATATCGGTGTTCGTCTGAGATTCCACGTCAATAACCATTTGACTGACAGACACGGTAACCTTTTGGACAGTTTCGAAGACAACGAGACCGAAAACATGTTTTTTTCCAACGATCCAGATGACGACTGTATAATTGCTGTTGCAAACGAATTCAATATGTAATGTTGTCTTTATTAATTATTATGTACCATTATGTTGTTTATGTGTTATTTGTGTATATCTATTTTAATTTTCAGTCTATTATTTAAGAATTGAAATTGTATTTTTTTTTCTCTTTAATTTATCTTTTTTATTTTTTTCATGTTAACAAGAATTCTAACAATTGGTTCTTTAGTTGTAAAAAACATAGCACTTAAAAGCATTTCAACATCATAATTGTGAAATTTGTTTTAAATCATCTATATAGGTACCTACTGGACTTATATTAATTATGTTGTTTAAATTCTAAAAATATAATAACTGTATGCTTAACAAGTATTATGTGTTTTTTAAATTTTTAACCAGTACGCCTATCCTAGTTGTTATCGAAAAATTACTCGCTAGCTTATTAATGTGGATCATATAAATTTCGATAATGCTCGCACCATGAGTTTTACAGAGTCTGAGTTTTACGGAGTCTTACGCGGGTGCTTATGTAAACTCGATAGATTGTGACGTCTAACTAAATTCATTCCTTATGTTTTGTTTCTTTCTTTCTCAGTAATAAGAAAAGAGAATGGTTCATAAAATTAGGCTCAAAATATAGTGGTATCGCTATGCTAAAAATGATGGGACAGTCAATATCACGAAATAATCCGACTAAATAGAAAGGTTGGCAGTTAGTGGACTTCTTATGGTATTTAGTGGTTGTGGAATTTTTTAGCGAGCGAAGCGTCTCTTCTTCCAGTCCGGCAAAATTTGCTTTCCTCTGTCAGTTTGTCTCTACTCCTCTACATGTCGTATTTTACAACCGATCTGGACGAAACTTCGTATACAGGTTTTACAAAGTTATAGTTTTTTTCTTGTCGTCGGGGATTTTTGATTGGTGCTTCCTCCAAAAAGGGACAAAAGGTGGATTACTGGATAACTCCGCCTTATCAGATCCGATTTCGATGGCTCTTTTTTATTTATAAGATTTTGTGAAGATCTGATGAGAATCTTCGACGTTATGAACTACTAGATAGGGATTGATGGAGCACCTGGGACCACCTTCTCATCACAAACCTAGAAAATTCAAAAAATAATTTTCAGAATTGCAGCAGGACAAGTCTGCCGGTTAAATTATATGCTGATGACGTAAGGCGTGAAAATACTTACGAGGCTTTTTGAAATGATCTACTACTTACTCTTCATTAGCACCAGTCATATCTTTCAAGAAAGCAGAACTAGTACATTTATATGTATCAAGATCATCAGCATCTTGATTCCCGTTTGCACCGTTCTCTTCACTTTTCCCGTTCTTTTTGTCTTTACTCTCTTTGCTTCTTTTTGATTCTTTAGAAGACACAGGTGAAGATTTGCTTATTTCACTATCCATACCAGTCCCTGCAGAAACGGTTATAAGTCTGTAGTTAGTAAGGTTTTAGGATAAATAACATTTCCTTTACACTCTTTGTCAATAACAATATTATTCTTCTCTTTTTCGTATGGTTAGTGACTAACCATACGAAAATGATTTTTATGTTCTTCAAAAATTCATTTTATTTTCAAAATTTTACCTTTTATTAATGTTTTAACTTTGTTAGCTTAGTTCTTAACTTTATTGTGCATGCTGTGGTCTCCTATAAGTGAAGGAGTACACCTACTTAATACCCGATGTTGCTCTTTAATTATGTGTCATGTATTGTGTACATCTTTTGTTGGAGATCCTAAATAAATAAATAAATAACTGGTGTCAAAGTTTTTATGCTGCCTATGGGCCACTGACTTGGCTTCACATGCCATCGAGAAATATTTCTCAGGCATCCCAGTTTCCTCACGATGTTTTCCTTCACCGTTTTTTCAAGCAAGTGATAATTATACAATACGCACATGAATCTGAAAAGTCAGAGGTGGGTGCCTTGAGTTCGAACCAGAGACCTATGACTTGGCAGCCCGACGGTCACACCACTAGGCTATCACTGCTTCAACATGATCATGTTGATACAGGAATTATTTTTAGATCTAAGCAAGACAAAAAACGTGTACGGTAGGCTGCATCAAATAGGTACCCCAGTTGTGTTAAAATTTTAAATACAACTGGGGCAAAGGTGAATAAAATAAATAAAATGGCGGCACTGTGTGATGTCACGTTTGCATATTTTTATGAATTTCCGTAAATATTGACTGCTATATGTAAGGAAAAAGATGATATATTGTTGCACGGGCCACAATAATAACGTTCTGCTGGAACTACAATTTTATTTATCTACACCCATGCTCTAAAATCTCTATAAAAGTTTCTGAAACAGTTAGTTAGCTTATTGCCAACATTAAAACCACGGATTTACTCCGTGATTAAAACAGCCAGTATCATAGTAACCATAAATCATCCCAATGAGTGTTATAATGTTGTACTAGATTTCATTATGCAACAAAAATTTCAAAAAAAGAACCCTGTCATGCACGCGCGTTTCATTACCACAGCGCCGTAATAAAAAAAAACTTATAGGTTATTCGAATTCACGTCGTATCCCGCCATTTTTGTTCAATATAGTATTGCAAAATTTTATTACTTTATTGTTTACAAAAATGAGTGATACAAGCTTCGATAACACACCACCAAATATTTCTAATACAGCAAAGGACATTTTTAACCAATTACTACTAGAAAAGTCGACAAGACAACATTGTATAACATCCTATGGTTTCAGAACCTTTATAGAGGATTTATATCATGGCTGTAGATAAAGTCTTGTATGCAACTGTACATAATTAGGTATTAAAACACTCATGTGATACTATTATCACACTCGGCTTCGTCTCGTGTAATAAACCCACGTTCGTGTTTTAATACCCCTTATTATACAACAATTGCATAAATAACTATTATGGAATCGATTAGCTGTTTATCATCACAGGCATTATCATCCAGTGCCGCTTGTTTAAGTAATGTTTTGTTATACATTTCAACTTTCTTACCTGCTCGACTGTACATCGCTCTGCTACCGCCACTTTCTTCTGAGGGCATTTCTGGGAATCTTCCAGTTCTATCATAGTACTCCCTGATCCACCTTCTTAGTTCGTCTCCTATTTGTTCATTGATTTTTTTATCATGCTGAGCTCGAAGATTGTCTTCAATCGAGATCAGAGCTGCTTGGTATTCTTTTTCTCTTTCTAATTGCAATTTTCGACGGTATTCCTTGACCTATAGTGAAATAAACAGAAAAATTATAGCATTATTTTTTACTAAATACCAAGGAATCAGTTCATCTGTCAATCATAAAAAAAAGGATTGTGTGGTTTTATGAAACCACGGTAAAAGTGAAACTTCTATAGGCGCCGCCATATTGGCCTTGGCTGCTCTGACGAGCGCCTTTCACTTTATCCCTCTCCACGGCCGATCGATGTAATGAAAGTTTCACTTTAAAAATATGTTATTATCATTACATATCAACACTGTTTCAATGGCGTTGTAAACTTTTTATCTGGTCGACAGAAATAATGATCATAATTATATCGATATCCAACAATTTTTAACGTTCCGTACCTCAAAAGGAAAAAACGGAACCATTAGGGATCCGTTTATGATCCAAGATTTTCTTAATAATTAGTGCCTCTATCACTTGGATTCTGTAGTAAGCTTTGTCAATTAAAAAATTACGCAATTTGTTTTTGAATAGTGGGAGTTCCTTGGTGCTTAAAATATCTACAGGTATCTTATTGTAAATTGTAGATGCCATTCCAGAAAAAAATTTGCCCAGAAGAGCAGTTCTATGTGGTATACTAAATATTTTCAGTAAGTAGGTATATATCTTTTTGAGTTTAGTTCACCGAATAATTTTTTATTTATTTTAACAAATACTGTAACTTCATAAATATAAACTGATGGAGGACGGATGCAGGTCAAGATCCACCTCTGCCTAACCCGTCGTGGAATATGGGAGTAATGTTATGTAAAAATATACCTAGTAACAATAACAATATATTACTAACTTCCTCCGCCTTCTTTCCAGCTTCAGATTCCGCGTAAGGAGGCAGTTCCATGCCTATCAGCAGTTGTTCTTCCAATTTCCTCCGCTTGGTAAATCTTCTCGCTAAGAACCCACGCCAGACCTTCTGAATGGCAGTTGCTGAAGCTGCGGTCATCTCTCCTTTTTGGTCTCTGCCTTTTTCTTTGAGTAGACGGATTTCTTTCATGAACTGTCCCCTAATAATAAAAACATTAGTCATCATCATCTGCCTAGCCTTTTCCCAACTATGTTGGGATCAGCTAATACCAGTATTTTACATGGAGCGACTGCCTATCTGACCTCCACAACCTAGTTACTAGGTAACACGATACCCCTTAGTCAGGCTGGTTGTCAGAATTTTGGGCTTCTAACCCGTAACGACTGTCAAAGATCTGCAAATGACAGCCAGGACCAACGGCTTAACGTGCTTTCCGAGGCACGGAGGGGTCTTGGTATGTAAAGATGGTCACCCATCCACGGACCAACCGCGGCAAATGTAGCTTAACCTGTTCGATCGACCCGTGCGGCTATTATTACTTAGTCACAAGCCCCACATAAAAAACTCGTCTCTTTCAAAGACTGAGCGAGTTCTAACTTTATTTCAATTTAAACTTCTTAGCCGTTTTTGTATTTTGAACTTTATTCCAACTGCAACAAAGTTTCTAACACAAAAATTGTCTTTAGAAACGTAGGCTCACTTGCTCCACAAGTCACTGAAATTGTTTAGCTCTAAACATATTATAGTGATTTTATAGTTCTCAATTTTAATGAGTAACTTTAGGGATACAAATTTGCATGCATGCATGTTGTCCCATAACAACTTTTGATTGACTATCATCTTTGTAATCATCATCATTATCAGTTTATAATGTTCCCACTGCTGGGACACAGGCCTCCTCTTCGAGAGAGTGAGCTGTATTCTACCCCGCGGGCCCAGTGTGGGTTGGTAGATGTCACATGTCTTCGATTTTTTGGTTCTAGGACATGCCGGTTTCCTCATGATGTTTTCCTTCACCGTTTTGAGAGCAGTGGTGATGAAATTATTTACACAAAATAAATCGACCCGCGAAATTACTATTTTGCCCACCACTGCTGATTGGTCATAAATTGTAACAATGGTATGCAAGTTACTTGCATACTATCGTGCAAGTTCCTAGCATACATTCCTAGGACTTACCGTAGTCTACCCTGCCTAGCCCTTTCATGGCTTTGTATAATGATCACTGCCTGCTGCTCCGTCAAGACCAAGGGTTGTGCCTTCGGAGGCTCGTATCCTAACTTCCTCAAAGTTTCTAGGACAAATTGCCTTCGACTCTCAATTTCCTCTTCTCTCTCTCTTGTGAAAAACTGTGGAATGCAGGGCTCAACTTGGTTTGGTGTCACTTGGAGTTTTACCAATGCCTGGAAACAATTAATGCAGTAATAACTTTACAGATGTAGATTATCGCGATTTTAATATTTGTTCGTACTTTAATTACACAACTGCCCAAAAAGAAGGTAATGTTTTCAAGGTTCGTGTATATGACGGAGAAAGGACCTCCGTATTGTTTTTAAAAAGCGTGACGTCAGCATAGCTGACGTCACTGATGTTATTTTCTTGGTGATCACTCATCTTCGATTTATAAAGGAAACTTCAGGACTTGTTTCAAAGCTTCGTTTATTTAACTGACAGCGTAACGACGTCTCAGAGAGGTCCGCACTGTCCAGCGGCTCGAACAAGAATGACTCGAGCGCTCAGTGCGGCCGTATTTATAGGCACTGTCGCACGTGCATATTTTAGGTTAAGTATTGAACAATGCAAATTATAATTATTTTTGGAAATAGAAGTAGTAGTTAACATGCTTAACGTAATTTTACATCGTAATTAATTAATCAATTGTTTGTAAACTAATTTTAAACAATCAAATAATGAATCTTAAATATTTCAATACGAACGAACGACGAACTATTGTAGTTGCGCCGATATATATAATATGTATGTGAGTTTATTTGTGCCACCATAACTTTTACCGTATCGTTAGAATCCCTACATCATCTCGAATGACATAGGCTATAATTTTTAATAAAATGTAAATAAAATTAATATTGCAATACCTCTTAGATTAAAACTGTTCCACACAACGACACAACGGTCCCCCGACTGCAATGACAATTTAATTTATCTGTTTAGTCAGCGAGTTAATGAGTGACCTTTCGCTTTGTATATTCTATTAACTAACACAACTTATTTATTACTTTTTAGTTCATTTTTTGGCAGGTCAGTTGTGATTTTTAATTTTTTTACTTAATAGTTTACCCTGATATTTTTAAAAGCTTTAGTACTTGTCTCCATACTTACAAATGAAATAAGAACCATCCTTACTCTAAAATAACGAATTTAATTCCGAATATAATTATTTAACCTCAAAATAGATACTACCCAAATGAATCTTAAAGTCGTAACCCCAATATCATAATCTAAAACTGTTTAATAAAACTACATATTTTCAATATTTCAGGGATAAGGAAAATAATATGAAACATGAAACACCAAGATAATTTGTCAGTCATTTATATTTCTTTGCTAACATGAAATTCAATATTCTACACCATACCATCACATCTCCTATTCCCCACATAATATCACAATTCAATCCGTATTCTAATATTTACCATAAATCTAATAGGTTACCTTAAATTAGTAGATCTCCAACCAATACTATGGCAATCTATCTTTTTACCGACACAGCCACCAAGCACGTCCTACCGTCACGAGCCCCAGACCCAGAAGGTCGTTATTCCGCTATTCTGACATATAGAATCTTTGGGTGTTGCCAGTACAATATCCAACAATTACGTATTAATAAATTGAAACCTAACACAAAGATATTACAAGTTATTCTAAGCAACCATTTATTAATTTTAAAAAACATACTATTTTGTGGTAACAATAATTCTACTGACACTGTTCTCATTTTATTTAAGGTGAGTCCAGCCGCCAATGCATTTTTATTATGTCAGGTGCCTAAACCTGAAGCATGCGTTTCATGCGTGGCTTACCATTAGAAGCACATGCCTTGCACTGTCTGGACGCACATTTATAAATATTTTTACATAAACTTACCTCGTCATCATCAAAAGTATGATCAGTCAGGCGCATCTCCACCAAATCATGTTTGATCTCAATCAATCTTCCCAAGCACGACTCCAGCAGTCTTCTGACAATCATGCGCTTTTGTGGCTGCAGCAGCTGGTCGTATACCGCATCCAGCCTACTTAACAGTATGGTGTACCTCACTCGAAGTTCTAAAAGGACTGGTAGTAGGGTTTTTCTGTCAGCTGCGCCTGCTTCAAAAAGCGCTTCATCGGCTTGAGTAGCTTCTCCGATTAGTTCTGAAGTCTCGACTAGTAACTCATTGTATGTACGGTTAGACATTTTTGAATTCTGTATTGTAACTTCTTGCTAATCCAGTTTCATTGATGCAACTTAATTATTGAAAGTTAAGAGTTTCATAACATTATGAACTGATTTTTGTATTAATCCAAATTTATTCTAATTTAATGAAAGTATTTTATTTGCTTTATTAATTCTAATTATATTTTCTAATAAAAAAAAAAATAAGCTTAATTTTAAGTAAGATAGTCATCTTTTGCTTCATATTTGCTAACAGTGACACAAATGGAAGAAGTCACTGGCTCCTGAAATACAGGTACTCTGACTTAGCTCTGGAGCCACGGTCTCAAATTTTTCTGTAATCTTTGTATGTCAATAAAGAATTTATTTATTTAATGACGTGTTTTCACATAATACTTTTATTAAATAAATCAATCAATTTTCTATTAAAAATAAACTATTAGTTTATGCATTGATTTCCTTCAGTAAATACGAATAAATCTAACACTATTGTTAGCACTTTCTTAATATTTCACTAACAAGACACTGCTCAGAAACATTTTCACAATAAAACACAACAAAAAACCTTAAAATCAGCTTTACACAGCATCGCACAACATCATCACAGTATTGTATCGTGTGTTCAAGCTTTATCGACTCAACTTGCGTCGCTAGGCACCCTATCAGCGCCGTCACAGTTGAATTGACGTGTTTTTAGTCAAGTTATCGTGTTTAACTACTGATGCGTAAGCCAATGTTCCAATATATTGTGTTTTATGCCTTTTTTGAAAGGTCTTCTTATAATAGCGTTGGTAAATGTATCAACAATGAGCGTGTTGTGTTGAAAATGTATTGAAAGTTTTGGTTTAAATTGAGTGAAATCTATCAATATTAAAATACAGTCACCTTCAGTCTGGGCAGTGGTCTCCTAGTGGTATCAGACCCGACTTACGAGTTGTATAGGTCGTGAGTTTGAACCCAGGTAGGCTCTTTACTTTGTGTATTTAATTTCATCACAACTGCTCTCAAAACGGTGAAGGAAAACATCGTGAGGAAACCGGCATGTCCTAGAACCAAAAAGTTCACAAAGACATGTGATATTCACCAACACGCATTGGGGCCGCGTAGTGGATTATGGCCCACTCCCTCTCACAGAGTGGATGCCTATGTCCCAGCAGTGGGGCACATTATAGGCTGATTATGCTATGTAAAGCTGGTTTTCCTGTCACGCTGACCGCACGCTGACGGTCGGCGCTGATGTCAATATGTATGTAGTTAAAGCGCTGAGCGGTTAGCGTGATCTCAAAAACGCTACCTATAACTACATTGAATTACTCGTACATACATATTGACCCATCAGCGCCGACCGTCAGCGTGCGGTCAGCGTGTCAGGAAAACCAGCCTTATACTTCAATCTAGGTTTATTTTAATATGTTACTGTGCTTTTGTGTACAATAAATTGTTTATTTATGTGCAGAAAATAAGACAACAATTATTTTATTTTATTTATTTAATTCAGACACAATATTCCATATTTTTGTAAGTACGCTTAAGAGCGTTTATGCAGAAAATGGGCAACGTCGCAAAAAGCTGTCAAATATTTCACTGTTTTGATTAATTTAGCTATATTAAAATAAGAAATATGGCTAACTAGTGAACTAAAATATTGATTATGAAATGCAGTAATTCATTATTAATATTCTTGTTCACGAGTTAGCCATATTTTTTATTTCCATACATTAATTTTGCCAAATTAATCAAAACAGGTAAATATTTGACAGCTATTGGCGAAGTTGCCAACTTTTTAGATGACTAATGGACTTCTGAAGAATTTTGAAGTGACGTTTAAAAAGTAAAACTACTGTTATATTATTCTTAAATACATATTAAGTTACTTGTCAAATACCACAAGAAGGTACCTTCAACTACACAACAGCACCTATTCTTCGCTAACCATACAAAATCACCTAATTACACAACATGTTCGCAGCATTCCTGCCTCACATAAACACATTGTAGGGTAGTTAGGCGCGTCTCAAGTGGCAGTTATCACGTCGCGCCTGAGCTTGTACCACAGAATAACACAGAAGGTCGACTCTATAACACGAGCTAAAAGGGCACACACACATAGACACGCACGATCGAAACAAATGCCAGTCGCGAGTGTGCTTGCACTCGCTGTATGTGAAGCGTTTAGCGTCTATGTGTGCGTGCATTTGCACTCGTTGTATGAAGTCCGCTTTCTCATCATCATCTGCCCAGTCTTTTTCCAATTATGAAAAAACCTGATAGACCTTTCAGACCTTTTAACAGACCTTTTAACCTTTCAGATAAATATAAAAAACCGAACCGAAGACGACCCCCACGGGTCGGCTTCGGTTCGGTTTAACATGGAGCCATTGTCTATCTAACCTTTGCAACGCAGTTGGGTTGCAGAGGTACTCTCAGTAACCACTAGTAGTATGGAGTTGACCTCAATCAATCTATCAACTAATCCTATAACATTCCACAGCTGCACATAGGTCTTTCCAAAATTGCGCCACAAAACCCGGTTTTCCGCCTTCCTCATCCAGTCTCACACGGCCACCTATCTGGGGGGAAGCGTCCTTTCTTAGTTTGCCTTCTGTACCTATCTATTTTATGTCTCACCTAAGCGTGTACTGTTCCAACAATTTCCTGCGGGTGAAATCTGCCACTTAAGCAAATAAGACTTGCATGTGTAACTTAATCGCAGCTTGAGTGGAGTGATGGATGGTAGTCTTTGAGAGGTTCTGTAGTTCTGTTGTAGAAGGAACTACATGTGACTGTTCCTAAATTACTTCTTTTTTTTGGCTGGGAAATTATCAAATAACTTCTCCCGCTCTGAGCGAAGCAGGAGGGCGTGTCAGACTCATACTGACTAAAACCCACCCGTGTTTCTTCAGTTGTCTGTGTTTTGCCAGGGGCCACGGTAACCCTTTCGGACTTTTCCGCGACCCTAGCAGGCATCGGCCCTAGCGGACCCCGTCAGTTGCGCTGACAACTCTTAGAGGCGCGTGTGGAACACAACGCCGTCGACCCGGGCCTGGTCCTTATCGGGCGAGCTACCTGATGCAAATAATCCCAAATATCGCCCTGTTTCGTTTAATCCACGATTTTTTACCCAGCCTGTATATATTAAACTAGCTGCGCCTCGCGGTTTCCCCGCATAAGTCTCGATCTCGTGCGAATATAAGGATTAACCGTAACCTATATCCTTCTCCAGGTCATAGTCTACTCATGTGCAAAAGCCGTTTTAGCGTGAAAGCGTAACAAACAAACACACTTTCGCATTAATATTAAGAGGCCGGCGACACGGCTCGCAACTACAAATCGAGATGTTTGCAAAATTCAATTCCAAACACGTTGCGCTAGTGTGAGTGCCTGTCGGAGCGATATACACCTACAGTGAGCAATACTACCACGCACATATTAACAATTATTGGATGACGCGATAGCACTACTAGCTTTCGAAAATTTATGATAAATTTGGATGTGTTCCGTAATACAAAAAATTATGAATGAAAACTTAATGTATTTCCATATTTTTTTCGATAATTTGTAACTTGATAACATAAACTATGCTTCTGCGGAAACAATATTACAAATATTGTTGTTTATAATACAGAAAAACAATATGAAAACATGTCATTTACACTGTAAAAATGTATGAAATGCAATTCGCTTACACTTCATTTAAAGGTAAGTTTTTGGAAATAAAAAGACGTAGGAGCCTAGATAAATACTGTTTCAATCCGAATATCAACATAATATGGTGGAAATATGCTCAAATTGCAAATGATTTATGTATTTCGTTTGTATGGACAATTCATGCGTCATTCTTAAGTTAGTATTTTGGTTAATGATTATAAGTTCAACCTCTATAACAAGGGTCTTAAACATAACTGGCAAATGTGGATCTACTACAAAAAACAACTTAGGATCTACAACCTTTGTTCACTCTTTCGAAATAAAAATTACATGACGTTTAAAGTCAGTATAATACTTGTCTTGTTTTTCGTGTGTTCGTGTTTCGTCTTCCTTCATTTTAAACAAGTTACGAGACACCGTAAAATCTGCGTCGAGTTTCATGAAAGTGACAATGGCGTTGGCAGTGAGATATATCTCTGTTGACGGTATAAACGGTTTTTGGGGACGTAAGCCGGCGATGATATTAACCTTCTACAGTTCCTTATCTACTCATATGTCAAAATGAAAAGACAGAATCTCAGAGCTTTACGAATTTTGTGGCAGTTATTTTCATTCACCAAGCATGGTGTCGAGGTTGAGCTGAATGATGCTGATCCATGCGTCATGTTCGTGAACGGGCGCCGTCAGTTGGGACTGATCATCTCTTAGCTACCATGGCTCGTTTAAATTGCTTATTTTATTAATAATATGTAGGTACTTACCTAAAAAGCACACAGGAGCTCCATCATCAGGTTAATCCATCAGGTTGAGCTACGCTTGCAAAGGTTGGTCCGTGGATGGGTGACCATCTTTACATACCGAGATTCATCCGTACCTCAGAAAGCACGTTAAGCCGTTGGTCTTGGCTGTCATTCGTAGATCTTTAACAGTCGTCAGGGGTCATCAGAAGCCCGAAAGTCTGACAACAAGTCTTACCAAGGAGTATCATATTACCCAGTTACTGAGTTGTGAAGGTCAGATAGGCAGTCGCTCCATGTAAAATATGGTATTCAGCTGCATTCGGGTAGGCTGGAAGCTGACTCCAACATAGTAGGGAAAAGGCTAGGCACATTAATTGACTTACCTACCTAAAAAGCACTAATAGATATTTGTGGAAAAAATGTGAAAGCGTCTTTAATTGAAATAAATACGTTAAGTTTTGAGTTTGAAATAAAACACCACTTGTCCTTTTTTACAATACGTTCCTGTCGATGATATCGAATGGCAAGGAATTAGTTATTTTGATCCTACATAACACATTGGATCAAGACAGCACTAAACCAGAAAAAAAATTAAGAGAAAAATAAAACCCTTTGCCTTTGCAAATAGGACAAAAAGATGGACCAAAATAAACCCGAATGCAACTATACTCCATTTGAAATAAGATTAGACATTTAAATAAACCTTTTTACAGCCCGTTCAACCGATTTTGATTTCTACTGCGTTGGTGGCATGATAATTAATGGCAGCTGCAATTAACAGTTGGTATTGTAACCAGTTTTTTCCTTTCTATGCTTACGGTATAGAAGTCAAAATCGATTGAAATGTCTAATCTTATTTCAAATGGAGCATAGTTCATAACAAGCTCACTTTTCAAGCGGTCGGATGCAGGTTATATGTTTATTAATTTTTACTGGTTCACCAACACATATTTACACTGGTTTTATGCTAAAGGTAACATACAAAAGTTGAAATAAAAACAGTTGGAGGCAGTTATTTTAGTTCAATCTCAGATTTGACGCCACCAACTGCAATTGTGAGCTTTCTATGAAGTTTTTAGCTACAGACGGTTTTTTTTTTTTTGTTAATACCTTTTACCACGTAGCTTGCAGCGAGGAACTGATTTGAATAGACCATTTTCAGGGACTGTTGAATTGTAAAAAAAAGTCTTTTATTCGATTTTTTGTTGTTGTGGTTAGGGTTATACCTACTACACATATTTTTTCATGGTTTTACTCATTGACGTCTTAAATCCACCAATTTGTCCTTTTTTTTAAAATAAATCCTAGTCTACAACCATCGCACGATAAAAATACAAACATACATAGATACGCGTGAAAAGCATAACCCTGCCTTTACTGTCGCGTAGGAGGGTACAAAGCTTATTATCGATATTATTCTGAGCCTTGACAATTACATTATCTTTTCCAATCACCTGCACATTTAACTTTGTATAAGTACCTGTAGTATATAAACGCCAATAAAGCTGAACTTTACTGTGAACGAATAACTACCTACCTACTATGTAGCTCATCAAAATCTAATAAGATTGAGAAACGCAGCGTAAATTATAGTATAAAACTTACGCCCGGACGGGTTGCTGTTAAGACTAGTGTACAACGTTGTAGCTACTCTTAATAATAATTTAGTATAACCCCACCGCCGTATCTCTACGTTGACGTCGTGGTGGGGCTTGCGCGCTCCGAACTCTAGGCCTGTGCTGGTAGAGTTTACTTTGCCAGAACGGGTCTGGGATGAGGAGCCAGACCAAGAGAGATACAAAAACCCGCAGGGCAGCATGTGGCGAGCTGTTGGGCAGCACGGACCCTATCTCCCGGGAGAAGTCTTGTTCCTCACCTCTGGCTTGCCTTTATTGGCCGGCTGGAGTGAACACTGACGAGGAACAGAGCTCCCACCTCATTCTTGCCTTTATTGGCCGGCTTGAGTGGAGATTCGCTAGAGCAAACGTGCTCGGAGGAAGGAAGTATTCCAGTAAGATGCTGGTAGGGATCTTGACCGTACTTCCGGGATTGTCCTGATAGCCGTGGAATACCTCTCCACTCCTCATAAGCACCTCAGGACGTGTTGCCCCCTTGTTGCTACGACATTATATGCTAGCGACCGTTTTCGGGGGCCCATTATTGAGTGTGCAAGTCACCCCCTGCCATTTTATCCGTGTGCATATAAAACATAGATCAGGCAGGGGCCATAGTTCTTCCATAGTTCCAGGTGACCAGTCCACTTTAGCAACCCAAACCCATGATATCTTTGTTTCCATATCTTACAATAGTCCTACACCAACCGGGGGTTATCCTTGGCTGCACTTGCATAGTGCGAACAGGGATAGTCGTGGGTTGGTACCTCATTTCATTAAAAACGTCTAAGGGGCCTCTGCGAGTTGGCGTCGGCCCCTCGTACGCCTTCCAAAGGTCCGGGACCCCTGGGTCCCGAGAAATGTCAAAAATTGAGTATAAGTACTACAAGGTTATCAGAGGTTATAATTTTATCAGCTAGCTATACGCATAGCAAAAAATAGCAAATGTACGTAAAACGTACTTGATGTTGTGTTTTATTTTTGTTTAGACTGTCGAAACTGATACCTGCAATGCACTCTGTAGTAATTAATATCTGGATGACCATTTTTTTTTAACGACGTTTTCTAAAATATTTAACATTACGATTACATTAACGATTTATCGCCCCCGAAACCCCCTGCATACAAAATTTCATGAAAATCGTTGAAGCCGTTTCCGAGATTCAGATTATATTATATGTTACGGCTAAAACCCGAAGTGCGGCTACACCTAGATTTAGCCGGCTATAACTAGGTGCGGTCGGTAGCAGTTAGTTAAACTTGCCTAAATGGACCCTGGCACTCGCCGGCCGCTGCCGCGGCACCGCTCGCTTCACTCGCTCGGCTCGTGCGGTGTGTTATGTGGTCACAGTTCTAACCTAACCTAACCTACTCTTCAACCATTTTCGTTTGCTACAACTAAATTTAACCAACTGCTACCGGCCGCACCTAGTTGTAGCCGGCTAATACTAGGTGTAGCCGCACTTCGGGTTTTAGCCGTGACATATACATATATACAAGAATTGCTCGTTTAAAGGTATTAAATAGATAGATACAAAGTCTATTCAGAATCTATTAAGTTTCTCCAAGTTATCTCTACTTAATAAAAAGTTATAAAATCTTAGATTCACTGACAGACAACGTACAGCCTAAACCGCTGGGTCAAGAGAATTAAATTTTGCACAAGAGTTCCTTATATAACGAAGGTGAGCAATAATGATTTTTGAAAATACTTCCCCTAGTGAAACCCCTTTAGGGGGTGAATTAATAATAAGAGGATAAGGGGATGAGTTAAATAGGGGATAAAAGTTTGTATGGAAGTTCATAATTATCGCCGATGGGAAATACTATTGGGTGGAGGGTTCATTTTCAATCAATCTATATCTTAATAACTATTGTTTTTATTAGTTTTGATAAAAATAATGTAGATCAGAGTCAAAGAGATCTCATCTTTCAAATTACAGTAGAGTTCAGTGATCTTTAACACTACTATTAACATGCTACGTTGTACACTCAGCCTTATTTCAACCCATCATTACCTGTGTAGCCGGCCGATCAGTCGATATAAAGCAATTATGTGTGTCTTGTTTTTTCACCTTGCAACACTTAAATTAACCATGATTGGGCAACACTCACGTAAATCCGTTAGGATTAAAGGTTTATGCCGCTTTTGGTTTAAGGTGTAGCAGAGTACATATAACATTATGAATTTGGTATCTACCGCTCAAAATCAGTTTTAATCTCACCTGTTTTTAGTTGATTAATCAGCTAGTTTTTGACACTTCGTTGATTCCTTAATTTCTTATAATAGTCACTTTACTGATCTTTTAAAACCTATTTTTTCACAATCCTCTCAGTGTTTTTTATGATTGTGTCATTTCGGTGCTAGCCTTTTTTTTTGGGTGGGATATTATCAAATAACTTCTCCCGCTCTGGGCGGAGCGGGAGGGCGTGTCAGACTCTTACTGACTAAAACCCACCCGTGTTTCTTCAGTTGCCCTATTGCTGGGGACCACGATCTCCCTTTCGGTTTTCTTCGAAACCCCGGCAGGCATCAGCCGTAGCAGACCCTGTCAATTCTACTCACATCTCTTTGAGGCGCGCGTGGAACACAACGCGCCGTCGACCCGGGCTTGGTCCTTATCGGACAGCGAGCTACCCATTGCTCACCGTCCGCAAGCCCGCGCCTACCGTGGCCGGAAATCGGCTTGCAATTCCCGACGCCCAGTGCGTCTCCTCACAATCCGCCAATACCGTCTCCTCATAATCCTCTCCGTGTTTTTTTATGATTGTGTCATTTCGGTGTTAGCCTCAGGTGCTAACAAAGACTGATATTGGCAACTAAGACAGCTGGCTGCTTATTTCTATATTTATGTCTATAATTTATATTGTGTACATAATAAAGAATATTCTATCTATCTATCTGATGGGCAGGACTTTTTTAACGGCTGACTCAGCATTTGGCAAACCTTATGCTCAGGCTACAGATCACGGAATATGTAGATAGGTACTAATATAATGTGTGGTGTCGAAAGTGCATGACTTCTGTCATAGATCGCCTTCAAAGCCGTCAGTTTCTATTTAAGAGTCCTATTACACTTTTTACGCAAATTCAAGATTTTTGACGTTGTAATTTTCAGCAACAGTAAGATATTTTAATTATTTGATTATGAATAACGATAGTGACATCCTTTTATTGTAAGTTGAGGTTACAAATTTTTATATTTTTTTTCGTGTAATAAACTATAAATATTTTACGAGCTCAGTTTACAAGAAAATCCGTCGGCGATGGAACTTTGACGCTCAAATTCACATTGTTACATTCAATTCCAATAAAAGCTAAAATTACTAAAAGATAACTTGAATGTTTTACTTGTTTATTGGAATTCTAGAATTTATTTAAATTCCTTGAGTTTTCACGGAAAAAATTATAAATAAAAGCAATAAATGTCTAGATTTAGCGTCCATTATAGTCCAAATAAACAAAATTTTATCAAATAAACTAATAAGATATAAAACTTCTATTTACAATAAATACGTTTCATTAGTTTTCGTTTCTCAATATCATAAGACAAAATTACCATAAATAAAATTAAAGTACTGTATATTCCGCGTCAATTCAGCAAATCACTTGAAACAAATGTGTAACTCCAACTTACAAGAAAGAGAATGGCACTATCGTTATTATAATCAAATAATTAAAATATCTTACTGTTGCTGAAAATTGGGCTTGTGGTTAAGTAATAACAGCTGCACGGGTCGATCGATCAGGTTAAGCTACGCTTGCAGCGGTTGGTCCGTGAATGGGTGATCATCTTTACAAACCAAGTCCCCTCCGTGCCTCGGAAAGCACGTTAAGCCGTTGGTCCCGGCTGTCATTTGTAGATCTTTGACAGTCGTTACGGGTAGTTAGAAGCCCAAAAGTCTGACAACCAGTCTTACCAAGGGGTATCGTGTTACCTAGCCACTAGGTTGTGGAGGTCAGATAAGCAGTCGCTCCATGTAAAATACTGGTATTCAGCTGCATCCGGTTAGACTGAAAGCCGACCCTAACATAGTTGGGAAAAGGCTAGGCAGATGACTGTTGCTGAAAATTATAACGTCAAAAATCATGAATTTCCGTAAGAAATGTAATAGGACTCTTAAGTCATTTGTGTCGTAGTGCGAATAAACACTGAAAGCTCCCGCAGACAGGCGTGAAGAGACAGCGCGACGCAACTAGTAGATGTTGTATGAAAACTTCAATAAAATTATTCTGCCGGAATCAGGGGGCCTAAAAGCAATTCATTTTCTGAATTCCCAGCAATTCCTCTATGGTGACATATATTTTAGCTGAATCATATTCAATTCAATTTATATCAGAATCATATTTGGTGTAAATATTGTCGCATGAAAAAATGAAGACTTTTACCGGAGAATTTTTTCTTTACAGTTTTTATTAATCAAATGAGAATTTTTATTTTTTATTTCCACACTTTAAATGTTATTTAATTAAAATACAAAACTGTCAAACAGATGAATTGAACGCAGATATTATTATGAATGTCAGTATGTGTGATTCATAATATTATCATATTATGATTCTGCCAAAGCGGCCGTTTTAAGTCCACAGGTCGCACCAACGCGTCGTGCCTAGACACGATTGGAAAGTGTAGACAGTGTTGCCTCTAGCAGCGGCCGCCGTGACTTCTCCGTGTTCTGTAGGCAGGGCCTTTCAAACGGGTAATCCAGCATTTGGCGATATTCAGCCATACACTCTCACAAAAGGCATTTAAAAACTCAAACGAATATTGCACTATAAAAACTAGACTACATTCAAGCACTCTCAATTCCCCCACACCGATAACGTGGCATATTTTAACGCAAGAAATATTTCACTTAAACGGCTACAAATATGAAAATAGCTTGATAAATAGCCTTTTACGTAAATAATAAACGTCTAGGTATTTCAATAAAAACTAGGTATTTTAAAATTGCTTTGCTACCTTACACAAAGGAGTCTGTTTTGGGCGTGGGTAACTTTGAAGAGTGGTTTTTAAATAAAGACTGAATTTGGATCAAAGACCTAAACTATTTACAAGCACTTTTAAACTGTCAAGATGTCGGTCAGTCAAAATGATGAAGCAAGTTGCCTATTCCAAAGCGTCGTAGATTCCTATGGAGAAGAACCGGCAAGAAGTCTATCCATAGATGTAACCATTAAAATGCTCTTAAGACCATTTGAATAACTATATTTCTAAATGGGTTCTCTCAGAACAGACACAATAAATGATCAGATGGGTGTTACCATCATCATATTGGGAGATCAGTGGCCATTGGGGCGGATGAGTTTATAATTGGCAAACTTTTGCATGGCATGCCTCCGAGCTAGATAAACCAGTGACCTTGTAAAGGTGCTTAAGACTAACTTGGGAGATGCCAGCAGTTATGACACTAAAAAAATAAAGGAAAAACTGGAAAGGATAGTGGGAGTTGCTTACTCTTCACTTAGGACTGAAAACATGATGCTTGGAGTAAACCAATCGATAAAACTTGAGTCTAGACCAAAATTCAAAGATTTAAACCATTAGATTTGCCCTGAAAAGTGAGTTTACAGTGATCACACATCCAGCATGGAACGATAGATACGATTTTCTGTATGAGTGAGCGAAACAATGATACTATTCAAATGTCATCGTCAACAAAACAGAAACGTGACAATCTTTTGAAAATGTAAATATTTGCCAAAATTACTATCAATTATGTTTTTAAAGCAATCCTGTCGAGTAAACACGTTATACATACTTCCCTATAATTAACTCCTACACTAACAAAAAACTTGAGAAACAAGGCTGCGAACGATAAAATGTAGGAAGATGGACGCTCATAATAAAGTCATTATGTGAATAAATGCTAACGACTATATTTACAAGGCGTCTACGCGCCGACCATTAGGGTTAAACATTGTTTCATGGATTAGTCAGGACAGGATAGTTTTATTTGTGAGCTTAGGCTAATGTTTTTCAGAGAGGTCATAGTATGATCAAGGTGTGTAGTACTCACAATTGGCGTATGTGTCTGAACAGATGTATTAAGACGCGACTGAATGCCAGTGACCTTGAGTGGTTAGCTTGTGTGTTCTTTGCTTCGAGCTCACGCAACGCGTCGTATGTCCAGTCGATAATAGGACTCGCCCATCAAAGAGCGCTGTCCCGAATTAGACGCATTATTAATTTGTTATACACGTATATTAAAAAATAAATAATTAAATTCTCTTTAAAATGGTGAAGGTTTCAAAAAAACACGCTTGATGGTTTTTGCGTGATTCTTCGTTTTTTATCCGCGTTAGGCATAACTTTAGAAATTAATTACACTATGTAATATAAACATAATTTAAAGTATTCACAGATTAAGTTATTTAAAAAAATGCTCTAATTTAACGTATATTTTTTCCAAATCATTAGCACTACTCGTTTAGACGTGATCTTCAGTATAAAATCATTAAAAGTCGTTTATTGTCGCCTAAACGTAAACGAAGCAAAAGGAGTTTGTAAAGATCTTAACAGGTGGCGCTCTGCAGTTTCTGCCTACCCCCATGGGAAGAAAGCGTGATTTTATGTATGTATGCTAGATATTTTATACGTTTTCCGATAGATGATTGTGTAAGGCAGGAAATACAAAATCCAGGCTTTTTAACCGACTTCCAAAAAGGAAGAGGTTATATGTTCGTCGCGTATGTTTTATTTTTATTTTTTTATGTTTGTCCACCGATTTCTCTGTCAATTGTGGACCGATTTTGATTTTTTTTTTTATTTGAAAGGGTATACTCTCGAGGTAATCCCATATAAATTTTATTAACATTGCTTTGATAGTTTTTGAGTTAGCTTCAATAATACGTACTTTTTCCTAGTTAGTATGTGGATGATATGATAAGTTCCTGTCACAGCTGTTATTTACATAGCAGGTATTGGTTTTCGAATTTGTGTGGGGTAGGTACCACAACTAAAAGTGAAAAATAAAAACTTTTTACAAAAAAAAACAACCGACTTCCAAAAAACACTATAAAGTGAAAAATTACTTTAATTTCGGAAGTCAGTGTCTTTGGTTTTGAATTTTCATTTTTTGCCACCGACTTCAGAAATTAAAGTTATTTTTCACTTTATAGTGTTTTTTGGAAGTCGGTTGTTTTTTTTTGTAAAAAGTTTTTATTTTTCACTTTTAATTGTGGTACCTACCCCACACAAATTTTTTGGAAGTCGGTTGTTTTTTTTTAGTCTTCTCGTTTTTAGATTTTAACAGTCATTGCCAATTATTTATGTATTTGGCAATTGGCGATAACTGTTACAATCATAACTACTTAATCTAGAACTGGATGAGGACCTAATTTTTTTTTGTTCGTCAGTTTAAAAAATACACGTATTTTTTTACGTAATCAAAAGATTACGGCAATACATTGAGTTAAAATGTGCCATGACGTTACGAGTATGTAGATTTTATACTTATTTGTGACGCAGCAACCCCCACTTCCCAACTTTAATACGTTTTATCTAAGTAATTTAAAATTAATCTGATAATGCAAAAAATACGTGTCTAATACTTTTTATTAACTGACTGACGGACTAAATAGAATTTCTTTTTTTTACCCAGGCATGCACCTATGCGAGACGACTTAGACGCGTACCGCAAGGGTTGGATGGAGGTGGCCTTGGAAAAAAATACATGGAAGGATTAACTAAAGGGAGGCCTTTGCTCAGCAGTGGGACAGTGTAGGCTAATTAAAAAAATCCCTATTGTAAATTACTAAAATTACCAAGCTATGTTTCCATCAATTTCGATTCCACGTTTCTCTAATCTAAGCCCATCACCCGATAGCAGATAGGTGGCAGAGTCGGCGCCTCTTTGTTTCACATAACGAGCCCAACTAAAGAGGCCACTACGACTTTTTGCAATCACCCTTCGGCACCTGTCCCACCGCCGACGGGGAAACGACTAGCTATATGAACGATTTTCTTGCTCAAGAAACGTACAAAAGATCCCGTGTAAGTTATAACAAGTACAATTTTAACAGTTAAAATTTTTAAAACCTCCGACCCGATCATTTCCTCATTTGTCTTTCCTACTCCATCATCAGATCCAGTTCACTATCTATTCATTGAGCCCAAACACGATACCTGTGCTGTAAGTTGGTAAGGGAGTTGGGTATCCTGCAAATTCCAGTTGATACTGCAGCATCAGTTCAAGGTTACTATGTTCTTCTAATATCATTGAAGTAACAGAATATTAAATTTCAAAACGATTAGACCTATGGAAGATACTCACATCCATTCATCAACTAGAATAGAGCTGATAATCTTCAAACAGCTGAACCGATTTTGATAAAAATATGTCTAAGAACCATTGCTAGAAAACCTGCTTTCAAATAAAAAAACCTCATTCAAATCGGTTCATCCGTTTAAGAGCTACGGTGCCACAGACAGACACACAGACAGACACACCGACACACACATATAGAGGTCAAACTTATCACACCCCTCTTTTTGCGTCGGGGTTAAAAAATATTAATAGTTGATCGCTGACTGTTCACACCACCGGCGAGGACTCTGTCTTCACGTGTTTTTCGCAGCGACGAGAAAAAAAATACTCGCTCAGCACAACTCGCTTAGCGGGCAGAACACTCGCTGAGAGATTCTCGCTTAGTACAAACGCATACCACTAAGTGACTGGGCAGTAATTCTTCCATCGCACTCGTGCACTTGCTCATAAGCAGTTGTCCCACCGCGAGAAAGCGACTAACTATCGGCTATTTTCTCGCTCAAGAAACGTACAATAGATATACATTTCGTGTAAACAAAAGAGATGCATACATTAATAGTTGATCGCTGACTGCTCACAACGCCGGTGAAGACTCGCTCTACTAGTCTATCGCTGAGCGACAAGAGCTATCAAAGATAATACTCGCTCAGCGATACTTGGCGGTCTGAACTCATGCCGAGAGACCAAACAGCGGTAATTTAGCCCCGAGCGAGTGGTGCGAGTAATTGGCCATCGCACTCAGACACTGATAGCCTAGCGGCAAAACTATCCGAACTACACTCTCGCTGCTCGCTGCTCGATAATCGTTGGCGGTGGGACAGGTACCTGAAGAGTCCACTACGACTTTTTGCAAACGCCCTTTAACTTTCAAGGATACTAACAAAAACAGACATTAGCTTTATTCCGGTATAAATACCTGAACGATTCTTTTGGACGTTAAATCGGTTTTATGTTAGTACTTGTTAGGAATTACTTTGTTATAGAGTGGGAATGTTTGTAAGGTGAGGTCATGTTTTTTGTTAGGACGTGGATGTGTAGTGTTTATTGTATTAATGATTATAATGTTAAGCAATCTACCTCAAATTCATTAATTCACTGAAATATTCAATACGATCACTGTTCGGCTGCATAGAAAAGACAGAGAAGCACTATGACAAAACGCTTCAAATTTATTGCAAAATATGAAGCAATTATCTATTTTTAAATGCAAATCTTTTCTCTTTATTATATTAGATAAAGGAATATAAACTATACACATAAACCTTACTTAGATATGGCACAGAAATCTCGATATTTATAACTGACTTCAAAAAAAGGAGGAGGTTCTCAATTTGACTGTATTTTTTTTTTTGTTACCTCATAACTTTCGACTGGGTGTACTGATTTTGATGACTCTTTTTTATTTGAAAGTTGGTGCTTCCCGTGTGGTCCCATTTCAATCGTGTGGATTTTTCCCGTATGGATCCAGTTCTGACAATGGCATCAATGAGAAAATGATATAAGTCTGCAAATGGACGAATAACTCAATATCACGCCAACCGATTTCGATAATTCATTTTTTAACTGACTTCCAAGTAAACTACTAAAAAGCGAAAAATAAAAAAATAAATACAAAAAAAAAACCAACGGACTTCCAAAAAAAAAACACTATAAAGTGAAAAATTACTTTCATTTCGGAAGCCGGTGGCAAAGAACAAAAATACACACATGTGTGTAAACATACATGTCGCCACATATGTACATTGCACCCGTTTGAAGCAGGGGTGGGTTAGTCTTGTAAAAATATAAAGCCTGTCTTATTCCATTTCCGAGCATCTCAACTGCAGCAGCTCAAAACATATGCTGTTCATAAATTCTCCAGAATTCTCCATTTAACTGTTCAAAATGCACCCTTTAACCGTCTCACATAACGAATACCACTATTATTCCCCAAGTAAGCGGGGACACTTTATTATAACATTTTTATATGACATGCGTTTTATTATGACCGCGGTTAGTGCTGGCAAATGTTCCGGATTCCCGGAATCCCGGGAGTTACGTAACTCTGTTGCAGCCGCGGGATTAAGTCCGGTTGGCCCGTGATTTGAGGATGCATTTTTAAGTTCGTTTTATTTGAGCTAGTCTTTGTGTTGTACAGATGGAATAGGGTTTTTGTTTCAATTGTTTTGGAGAGAAATAATGTAAGTTAATGAAAAACAGCGTATTATATAGAAATGTCTTAATCGTAATAGTTGCATTGCCTTGATTCACAAAAAATGTGCCGCAACACTTCAAATTAGACTTCTTATATGACGATATCATATTATGAAATTAGTAGAGAATATACATAATTATTTTATAATGAACTGAAAAGCTGGTTTAGTACATTGCTTAATGTACTAAACTAGCGATGAAAAATAACACCCAGTTAATGTGTATGTTACGGCTAAAACCCTAAGTGCGGCTAACCTAGTTATAGCCGGTTACAACTAGGTGCGGCCGGTAGCAGTTGGTTAAACTTGCCTAAATGGACCCTGGCACTCGCCGGCCACTACCGCTCGTGCGGTGTGTAATGTGGTCACAGTTCTAATCCAACCTAACCTACCTTTCAGCTATTTTCATTTGCTACAACTAAATTTAACCAACTGCTACCGGCCACACTTAGTTGTAGCCGGCTAAAACTAGGTGTAGCCGCACTTCGGGTTTCAGCCGTGACATATATATTCTTTCTTATTTTCTTTCTTTTTTAAAATAAAATCTTAAAAATGCATGTAAACTTTTACTTCCTTATTTAATTTCGCAATCCCGGAATTTTAACTAATAATGCTACAACACTACTTATTGCAAGGTACCTGGCACTACCCAGGCATTGCGAACTGTTTCGGTTTCAGGTGACAAAGGAACATTGGAACTACTGCGGGCGGGTAAACTTTATTTTTTTCTGTTCATGTACATTTTACTCAGTGGGCAATTAAAAACAGGTGGCATGGTGACCTAGTGTTTTTTCTAGCCATAATATTATTTTTAAGTACTGTGCATGCATTTTACTAGTTCACTTTTGTGTGTAAAGGATTTTTGGTTCAAAAGCATAACTTTCTTTTATTTGCAGCAAATGTCAATTTGCAATGTAACTGTAAAAATTCACAGCAAAACGCAGGAGACTTTACTTCTTAATACATTAGTTGCCTAGGTAAAAAAGAAATTCTATTTAGTCCGTCTTTCAGATAATAAAAAAATATTAGACACGTATTTTTTGCTTTATCATATTAATCAAAAATAACTTAGAAAACACGAATAAAAGTTGGGGAGTGGGGGCTCGCTACGTCACAACGCAGTATTAAATCTAGCAAGGCGTGACGTCATGCCACATTTTAACTCAATGTCAAAAAAGAAAAAATACGTTTTCAATATTTTTTAATAATCTACAAGATGGACAAAAAAAGTATTTAGACACAGGTCTACTAATGACTTATGTGAAAAAGACACTACAATTTTGCCAGACTATCAAATGCTGATTGATCAGCCGGTCTCAGCATCATCATCATTTCAGCCGAAAGACGTCTACTACTGGACATAGGCCTCGCCCAAGCACCGCCACTTCCACCGGTCTGTGCTTCCCGCATCCAGCGGATTCCTGCGGCCTTCACAAGGTCATCGGTCCATCTTGTGGGAGGCCTTCCAACGCTACGTCTTTCGGTACGCGATCACCACTCCAGAGCCTTTCGGCCCCATCGGCCATCTGTTCTGCAAGCAATGTGCCCCACTGCCACTTAAGTTTGGCAATTCTTCGAGCTATGTCGGTTACCTTGGTTCTCCTGCGGATCTCTTCACAGCAGTGAATATCAATTTGCAATGTAACTGTAAAAATTCACAGCAAAACGCAGAAGGTGACTTCAACTCTTAATTAATCACTTTTGTGAAAAAGACACCACCATTTTGCCAGAACTCAAACGCTGATTGATCAGCCGGTCTATTCTATAAAAAATGTCAATTTAAAAACTTAGATGAAGTGAGCATGAAGTGAACTGTCATGCTAGAAATTGACACTATTTTGACAGCTCACTTCATCTATGTTTTACGGTGAGATTTTTACAGAATAGATTGTTTTAGTGTGTTTTTTTTGCTGAGATGCTTCGACGTAAATTAACAGAGAGTCAGATTCAATAAAACTAGCTATACAATATTTTAATTTTGCTAATAACATAACATCACTTCTGTTATCCCGAAGGGTTCTGCAAAAGTGTACCGATTACACCCACTTTTCACCAGTTATGTTTGAGTCCCATATAATAGGAGGCGAGTCTATTGCCATCAAGCGGGCACAAATCCATACTGTGACAGTCTGGCTGTTTGTGTATGTGAGTTTAAATATTTGAAAACGCACCCACAATACAGGAGAAATTCCTAGTGTAGGGCAATGTTTAAAAAAAAAAAATACTCCAGGCTGCAAATGACAAATTCCTGAATTAAAAAAAAAATCTTTTTTTTTCTGTTTGGTGTCTAATTGAGAAATTTTAAAATTATTGTAAAATTGATGAAAAAAAAAACTAAAAAAAAACATGTTTATTTTCAATTGAGGGTGGTTCTTTTTCCACAATTTTCATTTGAGGATGCTTAATTACTGCCAATCATTATGGAGTTTGTTTCATCGAGATAGATCATTTAGTTTAAATGTTACACCGTTTTTACATTTCGTTGCATATTTTTTTTGCATAAAATTTGTTTTTTTTTCGTTTTTTTTTTTAATTTTTTTCCGTCGATAAAATTAAGCATAGATGCTCATTTCAATATGTGCACATTATAAAGACTCACACCGTATAATGTGTAAATAACTCATAGTCAACTCAAACCCGAAAAGTATATAAAAATTGTCATTTTTGCGAAATAACTGCGCAAATTCTTCCTTACCTGTTAAACATGAATCATGTCTTAATAAACAAAACTAAATAAAGAAACACAACAACGACGCTACCCAAAAATAACTTAATCACCACGGTCAATCACCGCCAATCAACCGGTGATTAAAGTCCACCCAATGATTACGATGATCGTGCCATCATTCTCACATATCTGGCGATTTGATTACACAGTAATCACTTCGCCTTAATTGGTGGTTATAATGAATATCATGTTAATATAATAAAATTATAAGTGTCTGGGTGCCTTGTTTGTCGGTAAGGATAGGTTTTTTTTTTTGTAAAGTGATGCATTGATTGGCAAGATTTTGATTCATTGATGGATTGGAAGTTGTCGAATTAATTACCTAATCATTTTATAGCTTGGTTTTTGAAATGGTTTCAGTATAATTACTACTTTTGTTAAAATGTGAATGTTCAAAATCTTTATTACGAAAAACTTGCAATGGAATTATATGTTGGTATAGATAGTGCAATCCACGAAGACGCGCCCCACTCCGCGTTTACTGTACTGTAAGCTGAACTCTAGTACGGCGCGGAGCGGAGTGGGGCGCGTCTTCGTTGATTTCACTATCTATAACAAATATGATATGGTATGGTACTTATTATTTAGCGTAAGAGCTTTGCTTTACTCTATAATAATATTATGCTTACAATAATAATAAAATAATAATATAAATTTATTTCTCTCTCCACAAAGGTTGGCTTAGAATTAACATCTTAGGACTAGACAATAAATGTAGACAAAAGCTCCTTTGCGAGAGACTGGAGTCCGTACTAGGGAAACCCTGTGTTACGGATCTCCAGGCAAATATTTGGTATTTCAAAATCACATAGTATAAAAACAATATTATCATTATTGCAGAATTTACGACTCGTAACAAAGGAAGAACCAAGGCATATTCAAAAGTTGCACACAGTAATAAGCACTTTAAACTTTTTTACCCATTCATAACCCTATATTACTGACACGGTGCAAAAACAGGCCAAAATCTGCATACAAAAACCGGCCATGTGCGTGTCGGACCACACACAATGAAGGGTTCCGTAGTTGGGATGAATTTATCCGAAAAACAAACGATTTTGTAGTTGAAAAACATGTTCTCCCATACGGAATGTATGGGGAAACATGTTTTTGCAACTGCAAATATAAGTTGGTCGATTATTACTCGTTAACTTGTAGAGTCTACTTAGCTGTGATAGTTTACCTTTTAATTTCGTTATATAAACTACTGCTGTGATTTTTTTCATATTTCCAAAACCAACCATTTAGCTGTCAGGGGGGGGCACTTGAGTCTAACAAAAAGTAGCACTTTAAAGCTTAATATTTCGCAAACGGATCCCTGAATCCAAAAATGGTTTTCACATGCTCACAATGTTTTTGAAGGACCTTTTTAATGATACCCAACACCATGGGAAAGAAAAAAAAAACATCACCACTACGTGTAGGGGAGGTAAACTAAAAAAATAATTTCATAATTTTATTTCACCACTTTGACAGGGTAATTAATATGTATACCTATGCCAAATTACAGCTTTCTAGTACTAAGAGTCTCGCAGCTAGACCGCGGACAGACAGACAGACAGACGGACATGACGAAACTATAAGGGTTCCTTGTTTACTACGGAACCCTAAAAAGCATCAGATTCCTACAATCATGTCTTTATCAATCAGTAACTACCCCACCCATGAGGTCCTGGGTTCGATTCCCGGGTCGGGCGAAGTGTTATTGGATTTTTTCATTTGGAATTTCTTAGTAGCAGCCCGGAGTCTGGATTGGTGCCCGGTTGATGGAAATAGGCTCGCCCACTATTACATTGGAACTTAAGGCGAAAGCGTCAGGTTAGCCTGTGAAATTCAAATTTTCTTACGTTTTTTGCAATTTGCTGGTCAGTATTAGGTTGTTTGTTGATCTAAATACGATTCGCGGCCGTATCAAAAGTTTATTTATAGAATTATAATCATAAAAATCATCAATACAACTCCTTAAGTTAGCAAGTGACATGAGGTCGACCATACTTCAACGTTATCTTTTAAACTCGCAACCAAATCAAATAAAAAAAAAAAACAAATCAAATCATTTATTTCTTTGCAAAAAATGGGTATAGTACATAGGTGTTTTATAATAAAGTTCTCCATATTTTACCATCACGTAGGCATGCAAAGGTTTACACTTCCAAATAAAAAATTTAGAAATATGCAGATCATTGCAATTACAAAAAATTTAATAAAAATGTCAGTGTGGTCACAGCAATAAAAAAAATATTAAATAAGACTAAGTAAGCGAACCAGGTTCACAATAATTATGTAAATCAGGGACTAATACTTTAGAAGATAACCCTATAACCTCAGAGCACTACTACACTCCAGAACAGAACCTCAAATTATCAACTCCTTAAAACACAATCCCAAAAATCTGCATACAAAAAAAAACACCTTGTATATTCATTTGGAAAAAAAAACACGAACCCATTAATCGACCTTCAACTCTGCCCTCAAAGAAAGATGGCGGCAAAAAGCTCACGTACGCTGCGTCTGCGCACGCCCCGGCCGGATAATGTCTTCATTTGAGTTAATTCGCGGGGATCGTCGAGTCGAGCCGGGGCAGGCACTTTTTACATTCCACTATGAGCTGGGTGGGATTTTAGTTGTTGTAGTGGTAGCAGAAAAGTTTGTTTTTTTAATGAATTTTTTTATTTTATTTTGTAGTAGTTTCATTAGGCGCTCTTTCTGATCAGTGAACGAAATTGAACTGTCACGGTCAGGTCGGTGACGCTGAATCGGATATACTCGTCTCCAGTCGTAAGCTTTTTTACTCTACTTGGTATTTTGTGGGTTCATCTGAGATAGACCTACCATAAAATTAGATAGTGTTGAAAGTGACAAACTTAGGGCTGATTTTACTAAAGTCAGATATCTTTTGTCCGTGGAATAAAATTGACGTCTGGCAGTTTTTGTATGGAAATATAAATTTTTCACAAAAGTGCCTTGGTTACATAGAAGGCAGAAGGGTTTTAAAAATTCACCCCCTAATGGGGTTAAAGAAGGGTTGAAAGTTTGTATGGAAGCACACAGATTGTACTAGGTATTCAAATTTGTTACAATTCGTCCTTACTCTAGTAAAGACAGATCTTAGTAGTTAGTATTCTTACATACCTATAACTTTTCAAATTAATTTCGTGTTTACGATAAATTTTATCGTAGAAAGATTATTTTCTTATCTTATTAAGGCATTGTTTTTTGGTGGGAATAAGTCATTTAGCCAATTTTCATCTTAGATGTTGGACCAATCTTTAAAGTTAAACTAACGAAAAGTTACTTGCTTTGTTAGTGTATTTCATATTATGAGTAGGTATGTACTTACTGCATCTTATGAGCTAGATACAAACGAATTTAGCACATATATTTTATTCTATTTTTAATATACGGCAAGCAAAGCCAATGTCGACTATTCTGCCAACGCCAAAAGTGAGTTGGAAAAAACAAGTGTGCATGATTATAAAAAAAATTGAAAACATATAAAAATTTTCGATTGATACAGTTGAACACAATGTAGATCTTTTTAGGTTAGTACGGGACTGAAACAAACAAAAAATGTAAGTCAATAAATATTATAATTGTTCAAGCATAAAAATTTTGCACATCTAAACCATTTTCAAGAACTGTCAGTGTCATCATCGTTGTGGAATATTGACAATGACAGGTCTAGAATGCGGTTTAGGTGTGCTGATCGCGTTCATAAAACTTTTCTGCGGACCCTACACAAAATTATTATGTACTCGTGTTCCTTTTTGAACTTAAAACGAGTCTGTGCAATATAAATCGACGGATCCTGTACTACTGTTTACTCAGAACCCTATAATAATAGTCTTTTTGAACAAACATGTTTTTTACAAGCGTCTCGTTCAACATCTCAGTGTGTATATAATTATATTAATATACTATATCGTATTTTGTTAAATGTCAGAAATTATGAGAAAGATTGCTGTGTTTTTTTATTCGATTGTTTTTGTTTCCGCGTGAGGTCACAAAAACGTTATAAAACACAAACTAAGTATAACTTCACTAGCCCTACATTTCATAACCCTCTTATCACTATCCACCTAGACTTAAATCCAGTTTCACATGTCAGCGCGCAGACGCGATCTGTTGCAGGGCCTCCCGCGAGTCTGACAGACTCGTGAGTGGTTGTGACGAAAATTGTATCCACGACTGAGATGTTATTGTAATAGATGTTACAAAATACAAATACAAAAATGTTGCTTGATGTTGCTGTTGCTTGAGTGTCTTCCGCCCTAGAGCCCAAGTCTGCTATTTTTATAAATTCGTCATTCCAACACGATCGGATTGTCATTTTGCTAAAAGTACGTAATCTACTAAATTCATAATGGTCGATCATTGGTCGGTCAATGGTCTCGTAATATAATTGTGTTATAATGGCATTGTCGTATAATACGACCAATGATACCGCCTAAGTCAGTCATTCATTTGTCATTATGTACGAGATTACCAATAAGTGCCATTTCTTTCAATGGAGTGTCAGTAGCTGACCATTGGAAAGTCATAATGACGCCATTATATTAGTAGATTACCAAACTTGTCAAAATCAACAATTATGAAATCAATGATAGACCATTCTGACACTATTGTAGTAGCAGACTTGAGGTCCAGGTAGATTGTATTATAGATAGGTACCTACATGTTGCTCACCAATCCTAACTCCTACATAATCACACTAATATTATAAAGGCGAAGGTTTGTAAGTGTGTTTGTATGTTTGTCTCTTCTTCACGCTCAAACGGCTGAACGGATTTGGATGTTTGACACACATTTAGTTTATAACCTGAAATAACACAAAGGATACTTTTTATCTCGATATTCTCATGGGATCGAGACTTATGCGGGTGAAACCGCGGGGCGCAGCTAGTCTGTATATATAAAATGGTAAACTGACTGACTGACTGACTGGGTGATATATCAACGCACAGCTCAAACCACTGAACGGATTGGGCTGAAATTTGGCACACAGGTAGATAATATGACGTAGGCATCCACTAAGAAAGGGTTTTTGGAAAATCGACCTTTAAGGGGGTGAAAAGGGGGGATTTTGTTTGTATGAAAAATTTTATTCCTTGAGTTAATAAACTTGAAACTTGGCACGAATACTTATCTATGTAAATTATAAAGTTTGCCATTTTTAGTTTTTCTAAACTACCGATTCTACTACTGATGAAACTACTGATTAACTCAAAACTCAGTATTTATACTTAAGACTGAAAACAAATAAAAACGTATTTCAAGGTTTTTTGAAAATCTACCCCTGACGGGGTGAAAAGGGGTATTTATTTTTACAGGGGAGGATTTTACTGTTTGGCTTGATTAACTTGAAAATTTGTATAAATAATCTATGTCAAATAATGGAAACGTCACAATAGACTTTCAAAAATTATTATCACGCTATTTGCTATGGGGGATGAGCAATATTGCATTATGTTCGTATTCTTCTATAGTTTACCGCAAACTGTAAAAAGACTATCCAAAAGGTTAGAATATTGCAGATAATTACGGATTTAACCTTTTAAAACATTATCATCACGCTATACCTTTATGGAGCTAAGTAGTCAATCATAACATATACAGGGTGGATGTTGATATGGGGCAATAAGGGCAGGTACCTTAACCGTTGTCGCTACAAGAAAACGGTCTTAGGAGACTGTCCTTAACTTTTTGATCTGCATTCACAGATTTTGAAAAAATTGTACAGTCAGTAAGAACATGGGTAATTTTCACAAAAACTTTTTTGATGCCTGTCGATCCTATTTCTTATTACTAGCGTCAAAAAATATATCGGGCCAACGGAGGGCGAATTTTTGAATTTTCTCGTACTTTCAAAAATTGCAAAAAACTTTCCATACATTTCGTAGAAAATGAGCCTGAGAGGAGATAGAACAACACGAAATATTATCCGCAACGATCAAAATCCGTAGTGCGCGCATAGCCTAAGTTTTTAATACCTATCTATTTCAACTTGATACTTCCACGCGTTTCTGAGAAAAAGTGTCTTGACAGGCAACGATGTCATCCTTTAAGGGTTTCCATTTTTCATTTTGAGATACGGAACCCTAAAACAGATTTATTACCTATCTATCTATTTGTTACCTTTTCATGCCGTAACGGCTGAACAGATTTAGATGAATGGTATACGGATAGGCCATGACCTGGGTTAGGACATGTGATAAGTACTCTGAATATCGGTAGTACGTTCCTGTGGGATATTTTCCGACCTTTGCGCGTGCGAAGCCGCGGGCAAAAGCTAGTAATATTATAAGTACGAAAGGGAGTTTGTTTGTTACGCTTTTACGCTAAAACAGTTGAACTGATTTGGATGAAATTTTACACATGAGTAGACCAGCCAATCTATTCTGTACAGAGCTCACCGTGAAGTCTTAGGTGAAGTGAGCTTTAGGTGAGTTTTTAATAGTGTCAATCCCTAGCATCTGGTGAAATGACAGCTCACTTTAAGCTCACTTCACCTAAGTTTTCACGGTGATATTTTTACAGAATATCACCGCAGGACCTGGATTAAGACATATGTCGTGATTTCTTTGATTTAATTTTAAAAAATGTATTATTTTTATATCGATTTATAATATCCACTGTGGCAACACTGTCAAAATACAAATTTTAATATTATCAGAAACTTCTAAATATAATTTCATTATGTCAAGTGAATGTATTGTTTTACTTTGGCAACACTAAGAAATGACGGTTATGAGATTATCGTTATTTCTGGGTGGGGCAAAAGTCGTTTTATATGGTAAAATGGAATGCATAGTTAGTCGTCGTTTGTGAAATAGTACAGTAGTGTGGATTAAAAGTATTAGCAAGAAAAGAGTATTTTCTTTATACATAGGATATTTTTATCCCGTTATTCCCATGGAATCTAGACTTATGCGAGTGGGACCGCGGGGCGCAGCTAGTAAAGATATATTTGCTTGACCATAAGCTCATCCAAGTAAAAAATCGTTGGTTTTTGTTAATGACTGTGACTGCGTCATTAGCACCTATTCTCTTGTTCATAAACAAAATTAGGTAGGTCCAACTTCGAGTAAGAGGTCAATCGTCGAAACCGACTCGGCTGGGCAGCGTTCGGGAAGCTACGCAATATCTTTTCGTCCCACTTCCACAGTGTCTCAAGACGAAAGTCTTTGACCAGTGCGTGTTGCCAGTGATGACTTATGGTACTGAAACGTGGTCGCTCACAATGGGCCTTATCAGAAGGCTAAAAGTCACCCAAAGGGAAATGGAGAGGGCTATGCTTGGAGTTTCCCTACGTGATCGAATCAGAAATGAAGAGATCCGCAGGAGAACCAAGGTAACCGACATAGCCCGAAGAATTGCCAAACTTAAGTGGCAATGGGCAGGGCACATTGCTCGCAGAACGGATGGCCGATGGGGTCGAAAGGTTCTGGAGTGGCGACCACGTACCGGAAGACGTAGCGTTGGAAGGCCTCCCACAAGATGGACCGATGACCTTGTGAAGGCCGCAGGAATCCGCTGGATGCGGAAAGCACAGAATCGGTCGAAGTGGCGGTGCTTGGGGGAGGCCTATGTCCAGCAGTGGACGTCTTTCGGCTGAAATGATGATGATGAAACAAAATTAAAATTAGAAAATGGACGAATATCCCTAAAAATTACATTGCCTGATTTACATTGTGTGATTTGATGGTCTGTGGCAAACCATAAGTTGAAGCAAGACTAAAAATTGCATCGTGTTGCAGTGTTTAGGCGATGCAAGTCATTTGTTGAAACAAACGTGCATCTTCTGCAGACAGCTCGAGAAAAGCAAAGATGACAGACTTGACCTAAGTAAGTAATGGATTTCTAATTTGGTTTTACATGTAGACGTGACTGGCTGGCTCGTTCTTTGGCCAAAGAATTAGCATTGCTATTCAACATGGCAATGCTACTAGTCTTCTGGACACGTTTCCAAATGACAGCGATGCGGACGAATACTTCGACGCCTAAGTATCCGTTTGTTTTTGTATTTATTTGTATAGATAGTTAGTTAGTTAATCATTTCATTTAGTACCTAGTGTAAATAGCTAGTTGTATTAAATATTGTAAAAGTAATGAATAAATATTACACAAAAAATTTGATATGCCTTCAACTTTGCCTTAGTCTTTGCGGTTTGATTTGCCATCCTATGTATGGAAATTGTAAGTCAACTAAAATTGACAGCTCTAATATTAGTCTGTCCCTTTATTGGTTTATAAAGAAGAAAAGACGGAAATAGCCTAATGAAACAACGTCAATCATAACAATCATCATGAAATGAACTGAGTATAATTAGTACCTATTGAGTAGTTAGGGATATTTTAGAAGATATTTAGTACGAAAAAAGGGGTGAAGCCTGATCTCCCCAAGTTCCAAGTTCCCCAATGATTTTATTATTAACTAAAAGTTGCATAACTCTGTCTTGAGCGAAATCGTGAATGGTACAGTCGCCGAATCAACGCTTACGTACGTATTGTTTAATGATTTATTTATTTATTTAATAGTACTTGAAAGAACCAATGGGGCAAAAAAAGTATTCTTTTCATTGCAATTAACGCTTTATTTATTGAGTATTACTAACAATACCTGGGTGACCGAGCTTTGTTCAGTTTTTTTGACGTGATAACGTCTTAAGGCGGGTTCCCACGGTGCGCGATATCGCGCACGCACGCGCACCGGCCCGCACAGCGCACGACCACGCACCGCGCACGAAGGGTCTTCCGACGGTGCGCGATATTGCGCACGCAAGCGCACCAGCCCACACAAACATCTGTATTTTTTGTACCTACGTTCTATGCAAATAAATAATGATTCCATTCTATTCTATTGTATTCTGACGACCACAGATAGCTACACAACACACACCATGCCTTTTCCGACGGTGTGTGTCGGTCTGTGTGGGCCTTGAGATTCGAAGCCACATTAGCATTGTTCTGTTAGCTTTGGTGGATGCTGAATATAACTTCACATTTGTGGATTGCGGATGTTATGATAGAATAAATAATGGCGGTGTTTGCAGAAATACAGAGATGTATAGTTTTTTTTTAGAAATGTACTGTATTTTCCAGCATCGACTAATTTGCCCTTCAAGGAGGAACCACTTCCCTACGTGTTTGTGGCAGATAGTGTATTTCTCTCACTGAAAATATGTTGAAGCCGTCTCCACGCCAAGGGAACAAAAGAAAGATACCTCATTAACGGCATAACAATGTAAATGTCTATTAACTGCTCCCAAATTACGATGATTATTTAATTTTTTTTACATTCTTCCTTGACATAATCTTTAATTTTTTGACATTATATACCTACAATCTATATCTATAAAAGGAAAGGGTGACTGACTGAATGACTGACTGACTGATCTATCAACGCACAGCTCAAACCACTGAACGGAATGGGCTGAAATTTGGCACACAAGTAGATAATATGACGTAGGCATCCACTAAGAAAGGGTTTTTGGAAAACCAACTTTTAAGGGGGTGAAAAGGGGGGATTTTGTTTGTATGAAAAATCTTATTCCTTTAGTTAATAAACTTGAAACTTGGCACAAATACTCATCTATGTAAATTATAAAGTTTGCCATTTTTAGTTTTTCTAAACTACCCCCTAAGGCAGGATTGGGGGGTGTCAAAGTTTGTATGGAAGACGCGCGGTCTGATTAACTCGAAACTCAATATTTATACTTAAGACTGAAAACAAATAAAAACGTATATCAGGTTTTTTTGAAAATCTACCCCTAACGGGGTGAAAAGGGGTATTCATTTTTACAGGGGAGGATTTTACTGTTTGGCTTGATTAACTTGAAAATTGGTATAAATAATCTATACCAAATAATGGAAACGTCATAATAGACTTTTTCAAAAAATATTATTATCACGCTATTTGCAATGGAGGATGAGCAATATTGCATTATGTTCGTATTCTTCTATAGTTTACTGCAAACTGTAAAAAGACTATCCAAAAGGTTAGAATATTGCAGATAATTACGGATTTAACCTTTTAAAAGATCATAATCACGCCATACCTTTATGGAGCTAAGTAGTCAATCATAACATATACAGGGTGGATGTTGATATGGGGCAATAAGGGCAGGTACCTTAACCGTTATCGCTATAAGATAACGGTCTTAGGAGACTGTCCTTAACTTTTTGAAACATTTTGATCTACATTCACAGATTTTGAAAAAATTGTACAGTCAGCAAGAACATGGGCAATTTTCACAAAAACTTTTTGATGCCAGTCGATCCTATTTCTTATTACGAGAGTCAAAAACTATATCGGGCCAACTGAGGTTTGAGTATGAGAAAATTCAGAAATTACAAAAAACTTTCCATACATTTCGTAGGAAATGAGCCTGAGAGGAGATAGAACAACACGAAATATTATCCGCAACGATAAAAATCCGTAGTGCGCGCTTAGCCTAAGTTTTTAATATCTAGGTATTTCAAATTGATACCTCTACGCGTTTCTGAGAAAAAGTGTCTTGACTGGCAACGATGTCATCCTTAAAGGGTTTCCGTTTTTCATTTTGAGGTACGGAACCCTAAAGCAGATTTATTATCTTTCTGTTTGTTACCTTTTCATGCCGTAACGGCTGAACAGATTTAGATGAAAGGCATACGGATAGGCCATGACCTGGGTTAGGACATATGATAAGTACTCTGAATATCGGTAGTACGTTCCTGTGGGATATTTTCCGACCCTTACGCGTGCGAAGCCGCGGGCAAAAGCTAGTTTTCTATATTGTTTTTATCAAATTAGATTTGTTACAGCTGTAGTGGCAATCACGTTATTTGGTTTAAATAGGTCCTTATTTTTATTTATACTTAAGAAACCATTTTTATTGGAACCAAAAGTACTTATCCAATATTGTTATGAAGAGTTGTTTACTGTGCAACTTTTTAAGGCAATCTAAAAATTCACCACGAATACCGGTACTTTTGATACTGAAAATGAAGGTGGAGTGCATCCAGGCTCATGGCCAAATGATCCTCAAGGAAATACTTTCTTGATATCTATGAGGAATCTTCCAAGAAGAGCAACTTTTTTGAACACACAATTTTTTAAATTTTAATATTACATAACATGGCAGAGGTGTCCCTGTAGCAGGTACCCCCACATTTCGGCAGTTATGTTTAAGTCCCATGTAATAGGGGGCGAGTCTATTGCCATCAACCCGGGCACAAATTCAGACTCCGAGCTGCTACTGAGAAATTTCAGATAGAAAAAAACTTTTTACAAAAAAAAACAACCGACCTCCAAAAAAACACTACAAAGTGAAAAATAACTTTAATTTCGGAAGTCGATGTCTTGGGTTTTGTATTTTCGTTTTTTGCCACCGACTTCCGAAATTAAAGTTAATTTTCACTTTGTAGTGTTTTTTTGGAGGTCGGTTGTTTTTTTTTGTAAAAAGTTTTTATTTTTCACTACAACACTGTGTTTTTCAAACACACATTTGAATACCACTACCTGCTACCAGTGACAGAAACTTATCATATCATCTACATACTAAGTGGGAAAAAAATACGTGTTGTGTAAGTAACTCAAAAACTATCCAAGCATAGTTAAATAAAATTTATATGGGACCAATTTGAGAGCATACCCTTTCAAACAAAAAAGAATTTTCAAACTCGGTTCACAATTGACGGAGAAATCGGAGGACATAAATTAAAAAAAAACATACGCGACGAACACACCTCCTCCTTTTTGGAAGTCGGTTAAAAACACAATAACACTGCCCGACCCGGGAATCGAACCCAGGACCTCAGCGCTTGCAACCACTAGACCAACAAGGCAGTCAATTTTAATATTCTTTTCTGAAATTGCTATTGTTTTTATAATTTTCTCAGTTTTGATGTTGTATTTCCTGTACGTGTCCCAAATAAAAAAAATCTTTCTTTCTAACTCTATCTGCTAAGACCATCTATCTATACATATAATAAAATCGTAGCGAAGTCGAAACTGTACTTACATTGTATATTTTTGAAGAAAGTATTTGCTACGAGGTCTACGATCGATTCTAATGCCGAAAATATTATATTTATTAGAATTTTTGGCTGTTTGTCTGTATGTATGTTCCAGCATGGAGCGTGCATACTAAAAGTACAGTAACTTTAAAATTTAAAGCTCAATTGTCATAAAAATTGTACTTTTAGCAACGGATAAGTATTAACAATGGGTTAAATAACTCAAATAATAACATTGAATGCTGCATCACATTGCTTATGCTTAAATTATAAGAAAAAGAATTTTAAGATCAATTTTACATTAAAAATAACATCGTTTTTAGGGTTCCGTAGTAAACAAGGAACCCTTATAGTTTCGTCATGTCCGTCTGTCTGTCTGTCTGTTTGTCCACGGTCTAGCTCCGAGACCCTTAGTACTAGAAAGCTGTAATTTGGCATAGGTATACATATTAATTACGCCGACAAAGTGGTAAAACTAAATTATGAAAAACATATTTTTTTAGGGTACCTCCCATACACGTAATGTGGTGATGTTTTTTTTTTATCTCATGATGTGGGGTATCATTGGAAAGGTCCTTCAAAAATATTGTGAGTTTGTGAAAACCATTTTTGGATTCAGGGATCCGTTTGTGAAATATTAGGCTTTAAAGTGCTAATTTTTGTTAGAGTCAAGTGTCCCCCCCCCTGCCAGCTAAATGGTTAGTTTTGGATGTGTGAAAAAAAATTACAGCAGTAGCTTATATAACGAATTTAAAAGAAAAACTATCACAGCTGAGCAGGCTTTACAAGTTAACGGGTAATAATCGACCAACTTAGATTTGCGGTTGTAAAAACATGTTCTCCTATACATTCCGCATGAAAGATTTTTTTTTTCAACTACAAAGTTAAGTTTGTTCTTGGGATAAATTCATCCCAACTACGGAACCCTACATTGTGCGTGGTCCGACATGCACTTGGTCGGTTTTTTTTATTAATCACGGTTAAGTATTATAAAATTCACCCCGGAGAACTACCTTTTTTTATCTACTTGTCTAACAGATGTTTAGTTCACCTGAATAATGATACCAAAAAATTGATTCTATGACTAATGGTTTAAGAGATATTGTTGTTGGAACAACAGGTGTAGTCTCAATAACTATACTCCATTTGAAATAAGATTAGACATTTAACTAAACATTTTTTACGGTCCGTTCAACCGATTTTGACTTCTATTGCGTTGGTGGCATGACAAATGGCAGCTGCAGTAAACAGTTGGTTTGTAACCACTTTTTTTGCTTTTAATGCCATCCTTATGCCTACGCAATAGAAGTCAAAATCGGTCGAAAGGACTGTAAAAAAGGTTTGTTTAAATGTCTAATCTTATTTCAAACGGAGTATAGAACAAACGGACTGATAAAAAAAAAAAACTAGTTAAGTTTTAATTTGATGAATACTTCTTTTGTTTTCGCGTCATCCCCCGAAATGTGTATTTTATCCCTTTCTCACTTCAATAACATGCACAAAATCTTTTTTGTACCTGCTACTGGCTGCTACCACATGGAATGCAGCGCTCATTCATATCGCACGTACGGAATGGCTGCGTTCAAGCAACAATATCTCTTAAACTAATTGTCATAGAATCGATTTTTTGGTATCATTATTTAGGTGAACTAAACATTTGTTAGACGAGTAAATAAAAAAAGGTAGTTCTCCGGGTTGAATTTTGTAATAACCGTGATTAACAAAAAAAAAACGATGTTATTTTTAACGTAAAATTGATCTTTTAGTATTTATTTCAATATGATGCAGCATTCAATGTTATTATTTGAGTTATTTAACCCATTGTTAATACTTTTCCGTTGCTCAAAGTATTTTTTTATGACAATTGGGCTTTACATTTTAAAGTTACTGTACTTTTAGTATGCACGCTCCATTAAAGGCGATCAAAACACAAAAATGGCTGCCATTCAGGAGGGGGATGGGTTCCGACCCTACATGTAGAATAATTTTATTGATAGAATAGAGCAAACTACCACCCCTTTAAGTTTGTACAGTCCGAAACCGGACATATTGTATAGGAACGGCTATTATAGGTAAATTTCAGTAAAGCAATTAATGCAGCGGTTGGACCATTGCTTTGCAAACATGGGGTTGTAAGTTTGATTCCCAATTACGGTTTTGCTGTTTTTCTTTTTTTCACATTTTGTATTACGATTTTTTATTATCTATATCTATACACATGATAAAGTCGTAGCGAAGTTAAAAACGTACGTTGAATATTTTTGAAAGAAAGTTATTGCTACGAGGTCTGGGATCGATTCTTATGCCGAAAATATAGTTTTTAGAATGTTTGTCTGTTCCAACTGTAGGGTATAGACTATCACGCTATTTGCTATGCGGATGAGCAATATTACATTACTAGCTTCTGCCCGCGACTTCGTTTGCGTGAAAGTCGTAAAACACCACAATATAGTAATAGTAATAGCCACATTTCATAAAACTTCCCTGTATACTACGTTTGTAGTTTTATTCTTAGCAGTCAAAATATACAGAGAGTCAGGAATGGTGACTCGGGAGGAAGCAACGTAACAGTTGTCCGTGTGAGAAGCAGCTTGTCCTGAGGTCGAGACCCGCAGCCTTCAGCCTTTGGTGTCGGCCCCTGTGACTTGTTGATCGCAAACACTTCTCCATATCATATGCATTGTGACGAAGATAAATTGCTTGGCAACCATAAACATAAAAAAAAATGAAAATACAAAAGTCATTTATTCAAACTAGGCTAAAAATTAGCATTTTTCAAACGTCAAAATTACATAAGACAGTCCCCCAAAACGCCCACTCTTCACCATATAAAGTAATCAAATTGAAACCCGTGAAATACCTACTTATTATTGAGAAGTTCCGTTGGCCATCTGTGTCCTTCATCATCAGTTCCGCTTTACCAAATGGTGCTTTCTGAGAGCAAATCTATGAGTTACTATAAAAATACCCAAATCGCTATAGGTGTGCCTATAATATTTGAAGAGTTCCCTCGATTTCTCCAAGATCCCATCATCAGATCCTGATCAAATGACAATGGGACCAACTAGAAAGTATAACCATAACAATTTTTTTTTTTCAAATTCAACGAAATTATCAAATAAGTACTTGATATTTTCACTAAAAAATCATAAATAAATAGTTGCATTACCACTTTTTTGTATCTTTACCAATAATGATGCAAAAACTCATAGCTTTGCAGATATGCACATATACGCAAATTATGGAACTACTTAGCTGTCAAAGGTAAAATTAGTAGACATGCGTCAGATATATCGAAACGTATCTAAAATCCGATTTTAGTCACAAATTGTATCTTATCGATAAGCCGAACTAGACAAACCGATTTCACAAAACTATGGCAAGAGTAGATTTGCGTAAGCAAGTATTTGTTTATGTTTGGATAGTTTTGATCGATGCACTTACAACCGAATTATAATATTACTAGCGGACCTGACAGACGTTGTCATGACCGAATACCGCCACCTATCGGGTCCGATTGTGAATCTAAACCATTCCCAGATCCCCTTGAACACACACAAAAAATTTCATCAAAATCGGTCCAGTCGTTTGAGAGAAGTTCAGTGACATACACACTCACAGAAGAATTATATATAAAGACTAGAGACGATCGAAACTGCGAGCCGGGGAGGCGCCAGAGCAGCTTCGGAAATTGATTTCTAAAAACGGATTTTGAAAACGATTTCATAATCTGAAATCGAATATTTAACCGTTTGCGTAAAAATCTATAAACGCCCATGTCTAAAAAAATTCTTATGAATTTACATACATACATATTTATTTTTTAATTTATTTATTTAAATCAGATACAGTGATCCATATTAATGTTAGTAGACCTACTTAAAAATTACGTTAGTACTTAATCAAAGATACATGCTACAATAATAAATATTATTATAATTAAAATAAATAACTACATAGAAATTGAAATAGAGACAGACGTACAGACGCCAGCACATCAAGCTACCCGAAACTGTCAAATTTTCCCAATCAACTTTGAACCTTATACTTCAGCAATAAAGTTGAAAATCTATTCAATAAATTTTACAGATTGTAGTAGCCTGATGTGCTGGCGTCTGTACATAAAATCAAATTGTAAAATTATTAATAAGTTTCATAAAATCTAATTGTAAAATGAATTGATCTTTAAATTAAATCAAATCTTTAAAATAATTTACATTCTTTAAATTCATTAAAATTAAAATCCAAAAATTCATTATGTAAAAATTACAAATAATAAAAATAAAAGTCAGAATCAGTCAAACTATGTCTAGATGACTGATTTAACAAGTGACCTCCAAAGCGGGGATGAGATCTTATCGACTATTGTCTTCTAGATTTTGATGCCATTTCACGCACGCGTCGGAAGCCAGCTTTAAGCTGGCTTCCAACGCGTGCGTGAAATGGCGCACGCACGCGCACCGGCCCGCACGACGCACCGTGGGAAGGGTATCGTGCGTGGTAGCGAAGACGCGTGCGTCGCGGTGCGTCTCGGTGCGTCCGAGTTTGGATACATTCCCTTTGAAGTTACCGACTCGGTGCGGATCAGCTCGCACGGACACGCACCATGGGAAAGGTAACGTGCGTGGTAGCGCAGACGCGTGCGTGGCGGTGCGCCCGATCCGCGGCGAGTCGGTAGACTTCAAAGGTGCGCGAGGTTTTGCTCGGTTCCTATAAACAAAAACGAATCGTTTTGCTTACCAATGGTAGCGTTTTTATTGCCCAACTTGGCATATAAATCGGGGATGTTCGCGCTGTTTCGCACTGATGGCTTTCATGCCATCATTCGCAAGAGAACGGTATCCCTGATCTGCAGAATGCGTGGCAGCCGCATCAAAATCTAGAAGACAATAGCCGATAAGATCTCATCCCCGCTTTGGAGGTCACTTGTTAAATCAGTCATCTAGACATAGTTTGACTGATTCTGACTTTTATTTTTATTATTTTTAATATTTGTAATTTTACATAATGAATTTTTGGATTTTAATTTTAATGAATTTAAAGAATGTAAATTATTTTAAAGATTTGATTTAATTTAAAGATCAATTTATTTTACAATTAGATTTTATGAAACTTATTAATTAGTTTTACAATTTGATTTTATGTACAGACGCCAGCACATCAGGCTACTACAATCTCTCAAATTTATTTAATAGATTTTCAACTTTATTGCTGAAGTATAAGGTTCAAAGTTGATTGGGAAAATTTGACAGTTTCAGGTAGCTTGATGTGCTGGCGTCTGTACGTCTGTCTCTATTTCAATTTCTATGTAGTTATTTATTTTGATTATAATAATATTTATTATTGTAGCATGTATCTTTGATTAAGTACTAACGTAATTTTTAAGTAGGTCTACTAACATTAATATGGATCACTGTATCTGATTTAAATAAATAAATTAAAAAATAAATAATTATGTATGTATATAAATTCGTAAGAATTTTTTTAGACATGGGCGTTTACAGATTTTTACGCAAACGGTTAAATATTCGATTTCAGATTATGAAATCGTTTTCAAAATCCGTTTTTAGAAATCAATTTCCGGAGCTGCTCTGGCGCCTCCAGCTCGCAGTTTCGATCGTCTCTAGTAATATTATAATTCGGTTGTAAGTGCATCGATCAAAACTATCCAAACATAAACAAATACTTGCTTACGCAAATCTACTCTTGCCGTAGTTTTGTGAAATCGGTTTGTCTAGTTCGGCTTATCGATACGATACAATTTGTGACTAAAATCGGATTTTAGATACGTTTCGATATATCTGACGCATGTCTACTAATTTTACCTTTGACAGCTAAGTAGTTCCATAATTAGCGTATATGTGCACATCTGCAAAGCTATGAGTTTTTGCATCATTATTGGTAAAGATACAAAAAAGTGGTAATGCAACTATTTATTTATGATTTTTTAATGAAAATATCAAGTACTTATTTGATATTTTCGTCGAATTTGAAAAAAAAAATTGTTATGGTTATACTTTCTAGTTGGTTCCATTGTCATTTGATCAGGATCTGATGATGGGATCTTGGAGAAATCGAGGGAACTCTTCAAATATTATAGGCACACCTATAGCGATTTGGGTATTTTTATAGTAACTCATAGATTTGCTCTCAGAAAGCACCATTTGGTAAAGCGGAACTGATGATGAAGGACACAGATGGCCAACGGAACTTCTCAATAATAAGTAGGTATTTCATGGGTTTCAATTTGATTACTTTATATGGTGAAGAGTGGGCGTTTTGGGGGACTGTCTTATGTAATTTTGACGTTTGAAAAATGCTGATTTTTAGCCTAGTTTGAATAAATGACTTTTGAATTTTCATTTTTTTTTTAATGTTTATGGTTGCCAAGCAATTTATCTTCGTCACAATGCATATGATATGGAGAAGTGTTTGCGATCAACAAGTCACAGGGGCCGACACCAAAGGCTGAAGGCTGCGGGTCTCGACCTCAGGACAAGCTGCTTCTCACACGGACAACTGTTACGTTGCTTCCTCCCAAGTCACCATTCCTGACTCTCTGTATATTTTGACTGCTAAGAATAAAACTACAAACGTAGTATACAGGGAAGTTTTATGAAATGTGGCTGTTACTGTAGTATATTGTGGTGTTTTACGACTTTCACGCGAACGAAGTCGCGGGCAGAAGCTAGTAATGTAATATTGCTCATCCCCATAAAAAATAGCGTGATAGTCTATACCCTACAGTTGGAACAGACAAACATTCTAAAAACTATATTTTCGGCATAAGAATCGATCTCAGACCTCGTAGCAATAACTTTCTTTCAAAAATATTCAACGTACGTTTTTAACTTCGCTACGATTTTATCATGTGTATAGATATAGATAATAAAAAATAAAAAAATCGTAATACAAAATGTGAAAAAAAGAAAAACAACAAAACCGTAATTGGGAATCGAACTTACAACCCTATGTTTGCAAAGCAATGGTCCAACCGCTGCATTAATTGCTTCACTGAAATTTACCTATAATAGCCGTTCCTATACAATATGTCCGGTTTCGGACTGTACAAACTTAAAGGGGTGGTAGTTTGCTCTATTCTATCAATAAAATTATTCTACATGCAGGGTCGGAACCCAACCCCCTCCTGAATGGCAGCCATTTTTGTGTTTTGATCGCCTTTTATGGAGCGTGCATACTAAAAGTACAGTAACTTTAAAATGTAAAGCCCAATTGTCATAAAAAAATACTTTTAGCAACGGAAAAGTATTAACAATGGGTTAAATAACTCAAATAATAACATTGAATGCTGCATCATATTGAAATAAATGCTAAAAGATCAATTTTACGTTAAAAATAACATCGTTTTTTTTGTTAATCACCGTTATTACAAAATTCACCCCGGAGAACTACCTTTTTTTATCTACTCGTCTAACGAATGTTTAGTTCACCTAAATAATGATACCAAAAAATCGATTCTATGACAATTAGTTTAAGAGATATTGTTGCTTGAACGCAGCCATTCCGTACGTGCGATATGAATGAGCGCTGCATTCCATGTGGTAGCAGCCAGTTAAGTAGCAGGTACAAAAAAGATTTTCTGCATGTTATTGAAGTGAGAAAGGGATAAAATACACATTTCGGGGGATGACGCGAAAACAAAAGAAGTATTCATCAAATTAAAACTTAACTAGTTTTTTTTTTATCAGTCCGTTTGTTCTATACTCCGTTTGAAATAAGATTAGACATTTAAACAAACCTTTTTTACAGTCCTTTCGACCGATTTTGACTTCTATGGCGTAGGCATAAGGATGGCATTAAAAGCAAAAAAAGTGGTTACAAACCAACTGTTTACTGCAGCTGCCATTTGTCATGCCACCAACGCAATAGAAGTCAAAATCGGTTGAACGGACTGTAAAAAATGTTTAGTTAAATGTCTAATCTTATTTCAAATGGAGTATAGTTATTGAGACTACACCTGTTGTTCCAACAACAATATCTCTTAAACCAGAAGTTAGTCATAGAATCAATTTTTTGGTATCATTATTTAGGTGAACTAAACATCTGTTAGACAAGTAGATAAAAAAAGGTAGTTCTCCGGGGTGAATTTTATAATACTTAACCGTGATTAACAAAAAAAACCGGCCAAGTGCATGTCGGACCACGCACAATGTAGGGTTCCGTAGTTGGGATGAATTTATCCCAAGAATAAACTTAACTTTGTAGTTGAAAAAAAAATCTTTCATCCGGAAAGTATAGGAGAACATGTTTTTACAACCGCAAATCTAAGTTGGTCTATTATTACTCGTTAACTTGTAAAGCCTGCTCAGCTGTGATAGTTTTTCTTTTAAATTCGTTATTTAAGCTACTGCTGTAATTTTTTTTCACACATCCAAAACTAACCATTTAGCTGGCAGGGGGGGGGGGGGGACACACTTGACTCTAACAAAAATTAGCACTTTAAAGCCTAATATTTCACAAACGGATCCCTGAATCCAAAAATGGTTTTCACAAACTCACAATATTTTTGAAGGACCTTTCCAATGATACCCCACATCATGAGATAAAAAAAAAACATCACCACTTTACGTGTATGGGAGGTACCCTAAAAAAATATGTTTTTCATAATTTAGTTTTACCACTTTGTCGGCGTAATTAATATGTATACCTATGCCAAATTACAGCTTTCTAGTACTAAGGGTCTCGGAGCTAGACCGCGGACAGACAGACAGACAGACGGACATGACGAAACTATAAGGGTTCCTTGTTTACTACGGAACCCTAAAAACGATGTTATTTTTAATGTAAAATTGATCTTAAAATTCTTTTTCTTATAATTTAAGCATAAGCAAAGTAATGCAGCATTCAATGTTATTATTTGAGTTATTTAACCCATTGTTAATACTTATCCGTTGCTAAAAGTATAATTTTTATGACAATTGAGCTTTATTTTTTTTTTTTTTTTTTTTTTGGGTGGGAAATCATCAAATAACTTCTCCCGCTCTGGGCGGAGCGGGAGGGCGTGTCAGACTCTTACTGACTAAAACCCACCCGTGTTCCTTCGGTTGCCCTGTTGCCGGGGGCCACGATTTCCCGATCGGTTTTCTTCGAACCCCCGGCAGGCATTGGCCCTAGCGGACCCCGTCAATTCTGCTGACATCTCTTTGAGGCGCGCGTGGAACACAACGCGCCGTCGACCCGAGCTTGGTCCTTATCGGACGGCGAGCTACCCATTGCTCACCGTCCGCAAGCCCGCGCCTACGGTGGCCGGAAATCGGCTCGCGATTCCCGCCCCGTCTCCTCCTGCGGCAGTTAGGGGCGTGAGGGCGCGAAATTTGCCTCTCCCTCACGCGTTCCGCCTCCTCCTTCGCGAGCATTACCGCTTCGCAGAAGGAGGTGACGGCCTGCCATTTCCTCTCGCTCCGTACCATGGCCTGAACCAGGGCCGGACGCGAGAGATCACCGCCGCCGATCGCCTCTTCGAGAACACGGCGTTGCTCCGCCCAAGCCGGGCAGACCTCCACCGTATGCTCCACCGTATCCTCAGGCCGATCCACACAATGGTGACACCCGGGTGTTTCCTCCCGCCTTATCCTGAACAGGAACCTCCCGAAGCAGCCGTGTCCGGTGAGGACCTGCGTCAGGCGGAAGGTGAGAACGCCGTGGCGTCTCTCCAGCCACTCCTCAAAGACGGGTCTTATCGCCGCGATTGTGGCGTGCCCAGCGCGGGGTTGCGACAATCGCACCCTCCATGACGCCATGAGTGGGTTCCGACCCTACATGTAGAATAATTTTATTGATAGAATATAGCAAACAACCACCCCTTTAAGTTTGTACATTCCGAAACCGGACATATTGTATATTTCATGATTGACTGCTTAGTTCCATAAAGGTATAGCGTGATGATAATCATTTAAAAAGTTAAATCGATAACCATCTACAATATCCTAATATTTTGGCGCGTTTTTTTCCAAAAATTCGAACATAATATAATATTGCTCGTCCCCAATAGTAAATAGCGTGATAGTTTATACCCTACAGTTTGACCAGACTTATAGGGAATACCTATGCAAAATTTTAACAGAATTTATCCGCTAGAATTTGCGACATGCTGGAACATACATCAGACAAACAGCCAAAAATTCTAATAAATATAATATTTTCGGCATTAGAATCGATCGTAGACCTTGTAGCAAATACTTTTTTCAAAAATATTCAATGTAAGTACAGTTTCGACTTCGCTACGATTTTATTATATGTATAGATAGATGGTCTTAGCAGATAGAGTTAGAAAGAAAGATTTTTTTTATTTGGGACACGTTCAGGAAATACAACATCAAAACTGAGAAAATTATAAAAACAATAGCAATTTCAGAAAAGAATATTAAAATTGACTGCCTTGTTGGTCTAGTGGTTGCAAGCGCTACTGCTGAGGTCCTGGGTTCGATTCCCGGGTCGGGCAGTGTTATTGTGTTTTTAACCAACTTCCAAAAAGGAGGAGGCATGTTCGTCGCGTATGTTTTTTTTTATTTTTATTTATGTCCTCCGATTTCTCCGTCAATTGTGAAGCGAGTTTGAAAATTCTTTTTTTGTTTGGAAGGGTATGCTCTCAAATTGGTCCCATATAAATTTTATTAACTATGCTTGGATAGTTTTTGAGTTGGTTACACAACACGTATTTTTTTCCCACTTAGTATGTAGATGATATGATAAGTTTCTGTCACTGGTAGTAGGTAGTGGTATTCAAATGTGTGTTTTAGTTGTGGTACGTAGGTACCACAACTAAAAAGTGAAAAATAAAAACTTTTTACAAAAAAAAACAACCAACCTCCAAAAAAACACTACAAAGTGAAAAATAACTTTAATTTTGGAAGTCGGTGGCAAAAAACGAAAATACAAAACCCAAGACATCGACTTCCGAAATTAAAGTTATTTTTCACTTTGTAGTGTTTTTTTGGAGGTCGGTTGTTTTTTTTTTGTAAAAAGTTTTTTTCTATCTGAAATTTCTCAGTAGCAGCTCGGAGTCTGAATTTGTGCCCGGGTTGAAGGCAATAGACTCGCCCCCTATTACATGGGACTTAAACATAACTGCTGAAATGTGGGGGTACCTGCTACAGGGACACCTCTGCCCATGTTATGTAATATTAAAATTTAAAAAATTGTGTTCAAAAAAGTTGCTCTTCTTGGAAGATTCCTCATAGATATCAAGAAAGTATTTCCTTGAGGATCATTTGGCCATGAGCCTGGATGCACTCCACCTTCATTTTCAGTATCAAAAGTACCGGTATTCGTGGTGAATTTTTAGATTGCCTTAAAAAGTTGCAAAGTAAACAACTCTTCATAACAATATTGGATAAGTACTTTTGGTTCCAATAAAAATGGTTTCTTAAGTATCCTAAAATAAAAATAAGGACCTATTTAAACCAAATAACGTGATTGCCACTACAGCTGTAACAAATCTAATTTGATAAAAACAATATAGAAAACTAGCTTTTGCCCGCGGCTTCGCACGCGTAAAGGTCGGAAAATATCCCACAGGAACGTACTACCGATATTCAGAGTACTTATCATAGGTCCTAACCCAGGTCATGGCCTATCCGTATGCCTTTCATCTAAATCTGTTCAGCCGTTACGGCATGAAAAGGTAACAAACAGAAAGATAATAAATCTGTTTTAGGGTTCCGTACCTCAAAATGAAAAACGGAAACCCTTTAAGGATGACATCGTTGCCAGTCAAGACACTTTTTCTCAGAAACGCGTAGAGGTATCAATTTGAAATACCTAGATATTAAAAACTTAGGCTAAGCGCGCACTACGGATTTTGATCGTTGCGGATAATATTTCGTGTTGTTCTATCTCCTCTCAGGCTCATTTCCTACGAAATGTATGGAAAGTTTTTTGTAATTTCTGAATTTTCTCATACTCAAACCTCAGTTGGCCCGATATAGTTTTTGACCCTCGTAATAAGAAATAGGATCGACTGGCATCAAAAAAGTTTTTGTGAAAATTGCCCATGTTCTTGCTGACTGTACAATTTTTTCAAAATCTGTGAATGTAGATCAAAATGTTTCAAAAAGTTAAGGACAGTCTCCTAAGACCGTTATCTTATAGCGATAACGGTTAAGGTACCTGCCCTTATTGCCCCATATCAACATCCACCCTGTATATGTTATGATTGACTACTTAGCTCCATAAAGGTATGGCGTGATTATGATCTTTTAAAAGGTTAAATCCGTAATTATCTGCAATATTCTAACCTTTTGGATAGTCTTTTTACAGTTTGCAGTAAACTATAGAAGAATACGAACATAATGCAATATTGCTAATCCTCCATAGCAAATAGCGTGATAATAATATTTTTTGAAAAAGTCTATTATGACGTTTCCATTATTTGATATAGATTATTTATACCAATTTTCAAGTTAATCAAGCCAAACAGTAAAATCCTCCCCTGTAAAAATGAATACCCCTTTTCACCCCGTTAGGGGTAGATTTTCAAAAAACCCTGATATACGATTTTATTTGTTTTCAGTCTTAAGTATAAATATTGAGTTTCGAGTTAATCAGACCGCGCGTCTTCCATACAAACTTTGACACCCTCCAATCCTCCCTTAGGGGGTAGTTTAGAAAAACTAAAAATGGGAAACTTTATAATTTACATAGATGAGTATTTGTGCCAAGTTTCAAGTTTATTAACTAAAGGAATAAGATTTTTCATACAAACAAAATCCCCCCTTTTCGCCCCCTTAAAAGTCGGTTTTCCAAAAACCCTTTCTTAGTGGATGCCTACGTCATATTATCTACTTGTGTGTCAAATTTCAGCCCATTCCGTTCAGTGGTTTGAGCTGTGCGTTGATAGATCAGTACTGACTGATCTATCAACGCACAGCTCAAACCACTGACTGACTGAATGACTGACTGCAGTCATTCAGTCAGTCACCCTTTCCTTTTATAGATATAGATTGTAGGTATATAATGTCAAAAAATTAAAGATTATGTCAAGGAAGAATGTAAAAAAATTAAATAATCATCGTAATTTGGGACCAGTTAATAGACATTTACATTGTTATGCCGTTAATGAGGTATCTTTCTTTTGTTCCCTTAGCGTGGAGATGGCTTCAACATATTTTCAGTGAGAGAAATGCACTATCTGCCACAAACAAGTAGGGAAGTGGTTCCTCCTTGAAAGGCAAATTAGTCGATGCTGGAAAATACAGTACATTTCTAAAAAAAAACTATACATCTCTGTATTTCTGCAAACACCGCCATTATTTATTCTACCATTACATCCGCAATCCACAAATGTGAAGTTATATTCAGCATCCACCAAAGCTAACAGAACAATGCTAATGTGGCTTCGAATCTCGAGGCCCACACAGACCGACACACACCGTCGGAAAAGGCATGGTGTGTGCTGTGTAGCTATCTGTGGTCGTCAGAATACAATAGAATAGAATGGAATCATTATTTATTTGCAGAGAACGTTGGTACAAATAAAAAAAAAAAGTTTAATAAAAAACTGTAACCCGACTACGGGAAAATAAAAATTATCTAAAAAGTACGAAACAAGCAAATATTTCAGACAGAAATCAAGACATAGGTACAAAAATGGTCCAGGTAAAGCCGTGGTAGCATGCCTGTATACCATGTTGGTGCCAGGAACACCTATAAAATTATAATGGCATGCGACGACGGCTTTACCTTGACCATTTTTGTACCTATGTCTTGATTTCTGTCTGAAATATTTGCTTGTTTCGTACTTTTTAGATAATTTTTATTTTCCCGTAGTCGGGTTACAGTTTTTTATTAAACTTTATTTTTTTATTTTATACTTTTTCGTTTTTACACTTGATAAACGTAAATAAGAGTAATACAATAGTTCAGTAATTAACCTATTTTAAATTCCAATAGCAGTGCATAGTGCTTTGGACGAAACCATAGAGTGATTTATTTCAACGCCAACACCATATATCGATATCGAGCTTCGAAGAAATCCAAAATATAAATATTTCGTTGTACTTGTTTTTTTTCATAAGAGTGGAATTACAAATCGTTACTATTTATTAAGATTTGATTAACTGCACGTTGGTAACATCTTGCGATACCTACTACGTAGCGCAGTCTCACTTTTGCTTGTTTTTAACGATTAAAACATATTTATTTACTTTGAAAATATAATATTATATACATATTTGTAATGTGCTCGTCAAGACCTTTCTTTTGATACCAAACATGTCATGACCATCCCATTTTTTTTTTTCGAGGTTGGAAATTTACGTGTAAGGTCCACCAAGTTAAATTTAGAGAAAAATTATATAGCCTATGTTACCCGGACCATTATTACAAATCTATTGATACCTCATTCATCAAAATCGGTTCAGTAGTTTAGGCGCTACGGTGGAACACACGTAAAAACAAACATATATACATACATACATACATACAAACATACATACATAGACTGCTAAAATCATAACCCTTCCTTTTGGCTTTGCCATAGTCGGGTAAAAATACAGATGTTTGTGTGGGCTGGTGCGCTTGCGTGCGCAATATCGCGCACCGTCGGAAGACCCTTCGTGCGCGGTGCGTGGTCGTGCGCTGTGCGGGCCGGTGCGCGTGCGTGCGCGATATCGCGCACCGTGGGAACTCGCCTTTATAAATCGATGAGAACGCCAGCTGCTCGCACGAAAAAGTGTCACGTTCCGCCTGAGCCGAGCGTGCAAGCGAGAGCGCGGCACAAGCGATAGAGAGGCACGATCGGCCTAAGCGTTTGTCATGTGACGGTATCACGTAAAATTATCGTCCATAAACCGACTTTACAGGCAACCGATTTTTTTTAACGACGTTTTCTAAAAACGAAACCTAGCTAGATCGATTTATCGCCCCCGAAACCCCTGCATACAAAATTTCATGAAAATCGTTGGAGCTATTTCCGAGATTCACATTCAGGAAGAATTGTTCGTTTAAAGGTATTAAATTAAGCAATACTGATATGTGATGGATAACAAACGACGTTGTTCTGTACTTAATTAAGGCTCGTCCACTTTGAAATGACGCAGTCTACTACCGGTATTTACACACACGGTAATGCGGTAATTCGTAACCGGTTGCACTAGGGAAACGTTATCAAATTGATTGCAACCTTTTGAAACGGCAATCATGTGACACGGTACGCCAAATCTCCCAATTTTTTTTTTTCGCCCATCTAAATTTATCAACTGGCTGACTAAATACTGTAAAGGGGTCACACTATCAAGACCAGGGGGCCGACCACAATCTTTTACGAAACAATCTTATTTCAAGAGAGTTTTGTTTCAAGCTTATAATAACATTGTTCATATTCGTACCATGACCTTCATCGTTCAGTATTATTTTATTCCTGCTTAGTGCTGGGAAAGAACGAACTATTGTCTATTGCCTGCTATAGTAGAAAAAAAAAACAATGCTATATGAACTGTATAGCGCTGTCCCTTTTTTATACGTTGGTCCGAATCGCTACTACGAAGAGTATTCTTGAAGGAAAATATTAGTTTCCTTTACTTAGAAAATAACTGACTACAGGAATAGGTACGTAATTACAAGTCACCGTATATACATTGAGAAAAAAAAAAACAAAGTCGGTTTTCTGTGTCTGTCTGTGTGACCGCTTAGATCTTCTAAAATGCACAATGGATTTTGATCCATTATTATTCACCATCATTTAGAGTTATTCTGAGACGATTATGTGTAACTACATTAATATTTTGGGAGTGCCTCCGCTGCCGGCGCCGGCTCCCAAAAAAAACGCAATTTTGCGAGTAAAAATATTTAACCTAATCTAACTAGTTCGGTTCCGGGTACTCAGTACTTGATTACTGGCGTATGGAAATAATTGATTATGGAAATATAATACTGGAAAAAAAATCCAACCCCGTTTTCCGCTTTTTTTTCCAAACTCAGCGCCAGCAGCCAATTCGGTAGCCAGCGCCGGCAGCAGAGGCACTCCCTAATATTTTACTTAGATGTAGCACAGAAATCTCGATATTTTGACATCCCGCCATTGCACCCTTGCGAAGCACCACGGGTCACTAGCATTTCCATAAACAGAACACCTCTACATTACTTAGTTTCACCCCTATATTTTTTACCAGGTCATTGACCAGAGCAAACAGACGTCACACCCGAGGGAAATCTCGACCGGTTGCAGCCGCTTCAACCAGACACGACACAGCGCTGCAGCGCCGTGGGAATACACTCTAAGCGCTTTATGTGTAATTGCCCAGACTTAATTCGCTGTAGTTTCAAACAATGACTGTTTTTTAAGTGCTGTTATGGATTTTTTTGAAAGGTGTAAGCGTCTTTAACTTCCCGTGGGTGACTTGAACCTTAAGTAAAGTTTTAATATAAAAAGAATGGGTTAACTAACGCCAATCATGATCCCCTCTATCCCCCGGCGATTGTAATATTAATACATAACATCAAGCCTGTATTTCGCAAAAGAGGTGTACCTATAGCAGGGATGTAACGGATATCCGTATCCGCATCCGCAACTGCGGAGCATCCGCATAAATTTTGATATCCGCAAAACATCCGCATCCTCAACTTTTGATTTTAAAAGCTCCGCATCCTCATCCGCATCCTCATAATTTCTATGGGGATGTGACCCTACGTTGTTCGCACAAATAGTGAATTTTTAAAAACTCGTGCCGAGCTAAATGGGCGCGCCGATAAGTGAGTTACGCGTTCCTATTGGCTGAATTCGTAATGTCCTTGTCCTATGACAGACGATCGGCCGCAAGTGGACTGTGGTGGCACGACTGTGGTGTCACAGTCACAATTTGAGTTACTGGGTGCCGGGTTGCGTGTTATTGTTTACTTTTTGTTTGCTCGTAGAAGTGAAGTTTTTTGCAGGCGAATTACGCTACGGTAACCTACCAAATGATTACCTACAAATATTAATACTAAAAAAAACAAGGTCTATTTTTTGTATAACATCCTTATCCGCATCCTCATCCACATCTTCAATAAGGAATTTTCCAATATCCGTATCCTCATCCGCATCCGCAAACCCGATTATCTCGATATCCTCATCCGCATCCTCATCCGTTATATGACATCCGTTACAACCCTGACCTATAGTACACCCAGATTTCACCATTTATGATACAGTCTCATGTAATAGTGGGTCTGGATTCCAGCAATCCAGACCTCCATTATGAAATTTCAGATGAAAAAATCTAATAACACTTTGCCCGACCCGGGAATCAAACACAGGATCTTATGGGTGGGGCAGTGTTACTGATTGATACCTATACTCCATTTGAAATAAGATTAGACATTTAAACAAGCCTTTTTTACAGTCCGTTCAACCGATTTTGACTTCTATATCGTAGGCATAAGGATGGCATTAAAAGGAAAAAAGTGGTTACAATACCAACTGTTTACTGCAGCTGCCATTTGTCATGCCATCAACGCAAGAGAAGTCAAAATCGGTTGAACGGACTGTAAAAAAGGTTTGTTTAAATGTCTAATCTTATTGCAAATGGAGTATATATGGATACCTTTTGTATGCAGCGATGTTGGATACAACCCACTACCATAGCCGTGCCAAACAAAACAAGAAAACAAGTAATATCAGCATGCATTGTCCCAATGGAGGGCTTTCCGTTTTCCACTCAACTCGATCCTGAGCCAATATGGACCAATCACACCTATAAGCGTCTAGTTCATCCCGCCATCTACCCCATTGTTCTTCTGTGATGCCGTTGGAAGTTTCCAGGGACTCATGTTGAGGTGGTCTTAGCCCACATTGCATCCGACATGCAGCAGGAAGTTGTAGGTGACTAAAAAGCTAGTTTTGAGGGAATCTTGTCATCTCCCTTTAGTCGTAGATTAGCCACTCAGATAATGTCTCATCTTTTGTCCTACCTGTTGGTCCCCACCATCTGTATGTATGACAGTGAAGGCATGATCATCATCTTCATGTCCTTGTTCCATGTTATGTCGATGCAATACGTTTTCTTCTTCAGTGCCACGCTAGCATTCACTCCCTTCTCTTTCATATCATTCCTCACACTATGGAGACTCCAAATAAAGGTATCAAACTTGGTAAGTGTTTATAAAAGCAACTATAATTAATGTGCCTGTTAAGTCATGCAATTGGCACGCAAAGGAGAGGCAAAACTCGCCATTTAAGTTTCCCAGCTAAGGTCTACTCTTTAGAAGGTCTCAGATTATCCAAAGTACAAACATCTTTTATGGGGTACTGTGTTAAATGTTACAACAAAATACCTTGTGAAATATTACAGTTAACTGAAAGAAAATTTAAAACTCATATTAAAAGTACTCTTTGTAAACAAGCATATTACAAATTAGAGGATTATATTCTAGATAAGAATGCTTGGAAGCATGTTGGTCTAGCTCCATAGGACAATTTAGAGTCTAGACAAAATCAAACTGGTTGCTAATTTAATTGTGTAATTATTATTTTTACATTTTGTGATTACTTGAACTCACACACTGACTAATTAGTATCATTTGTAATTATTTTTTTAGGAATATCGTATAGGTACCTACTTTTACAATGCTTGTAAATATGTGAACACCATGTATCTGTCACCGTAAAATTATAAACTTCGTTAGTTTATAATCTATCGGTATTATTTCCGTTAGATTACAAACTGTCGAAAAATTGTGAACTGCGACAAATCATTTACGATTTAACGCATTATTTTTCGATAGTTTATATTATATCCATGAGAAACGAGCGCAGTAAGCGCTGCCGCTGCCGCGGCAGCGCTTACTGTGCTCGCTCGACTCACGCGGTGGTCACAGTTCTAACCTAACCTAACCCTAATTTCACCCAGTTCACAATTTTTCGACAGATTATGATCTAACGGAAATAATACCGATAGATTATAAACTAACGGTGCTCACAATCTTACGGTGACATATCCATTAACATAATTATTTTTTCTGTCATTGCTTCATTTTTCATTATTTTTACCTATTGTGGTATAGTAATCTTATTCCAGGTGCATCGTCTTCACATAGGTATAATTATATAATTAATGTATACAAAATATTGTAAAACATTTGAAAAGAGTAACGGTGGAGTTTCTTGCCTATTTTTCTCCATACGAAAACTACTTTTTGGAAGGGGCGAGTAGAATCAATTCAATTTTTTGTTTTAGACGTTCATAAGTGCCTTTTTGTGCCTAATTGAAATAAATTATTTGACTTTGACTTGCTCATCACTGTTTTTTTTTCCGTGGGGAAATCCTCCATCTTGGGACAATGGAGGGTTATGCCGGACTCCTACCGACTAAAACCCCACTGTTCCTACTATTACCAAGTGTCGGGGTCCTGGGAGATACTTGTACATTCGCCGCACCTCCGACTGGTATCAGCCCGCCATGCCTAGCGGGCCCCATCACCCAGTGCGGCCGATTCAACGACCACACGTCCTCCCATAAAGGCGCGCATGCAATAATGCGTGCTTTCTCTTTGGGCCTAACTGTTCGGGCGACGACACAGCCCCAAACTCAAACTCAAAGCATTTATTTCAATTAAACCATTTACAGGCACTTTTGAACTGTCAAGGAATCGGTCAGTTAGAAATATGAAGCTAGTTGTCCATTCCAAAGCGTAGGTACTTATGGATAAGAACGGGCAAGAAACTCCACGGACACTCTTTTTAAATAAAAAATTGTTACAACATATTGGTTAAAATACATGCTGAAATTATACATGTGAGAACAATGTAGAAAGACGTGCAGGTTAGAAGCGTCCGCAATAAAAAGATAAAACAAAGAACAATTCGAAAATTAAAATAAGCCGTGGAAACTAAGAAATGACCAGTCCTAACTAACGGCGCTCGTTCACGAACATGACGCATGGATTAGCACCATTCAGCTTTGTCACCCGCAGGCAATTGCTCTTCACCCTGAGTCGCGGCCGTTACCACTGGGCCACCACTGCTCTAACGTTTTTTTATTTCTTTTTCTTTCTTTCTTTCTCTACATTTATACCTATTATGAAACAAAATATCTATTTTTTTTTAATTATCTTTCTGACGGACTAAATAGTTTTTTTTTTATCCAGGTATCATCCCTGGTCGACTATACCTGAATTCAACTCAGACATCACTCAAAATGGGAAGCCTTTTCATAACAGGGTAACTGCACCAGAATACGTCATACGTTTCGTTCGTACACAGCCAACAGTAATAAGCAAATCTCTCATATTCCACGCCACTCATATTTGAGCTCAAAATTCGGCTTTAAAAGTGGAACCGACATAAACCTCACACGAGTTCCCCTTATTAAACATTTTAAACTCCATATTACGATCTTACAAAATTGTGACTACACAGTCTAAAATAATATATTCAGTCAACCTGAAAATTCTGCAGTAGGAGAAAAGTTTCACCAGAATTATTTTACGCTGTGGTATCTGGGATGGTTTTTGAGGGCGAAAACTCTCTGCCAAAGTAAATTGAATGAACCATGCTTAGAGGTTACAAAGAATTTGATAATCTTTTGGGGACGTTTTTACATAAAACTTGTGTATATTGGTCCCTCTTGTGTTACACAAAGGACTTTTTGTTTGAAAAACTGACTGAATTGAATAAAAAAATATTCTTTTGAACTTAGTTTTATAATACTGGATGTTCTAAGCAAGTTAAAAGTAGGTTGTTTCCAGCAAAAGAAAACAATAACCATTTGAACAGTGACTGAATTTACACCATCCAAAATGTTAACTAAATCCTACATCAAACTTTAAATCTAACCGATCAATCAATTTAACTATATTTTACAGGCACTTTTGTATTGTATAGATTGGTCAGTTAGCCAGAAAGTTTAACCTAGTTGTTCCAACGTAGATCGCTATGGAGAAGAACGGGGAAGAAACTCCATGGACACTCTTTTAAATCAAGTTATTACTTACTCCTGAGTAGAATATTTTTGTTGCTTCTACTTAAGTGTAAGAACAATGTAAAAATAAAATAATTACGCATCGGTTCTATAACCCGATTATTCATAAGAACTATTTGAATGTAGCTTTGTTATAACCGTTCATTACTGCAGACAATTAGAAACCCTTGAAAACAGGCCGAAATAAAATGATCATCATACAAAAAAAACAACAATAAAATTTCATTTTACCCTCCAAAACAAACAACCTCTCCCAAAACAGCATATTATTTACGTTTAACACAAAAAGTGACATTAAAACAAAATTTCGCGTAACTTGCCTCTCGTCACGTTTACCAAAACGAGTTTGCGTCGCAAACAAAAAAAGTTCTTTATTTAATAACCCCAGCAAATTGCGCGTTCAGCCGACACTTATGTCGGGCCCCGGAGATAGCGACAGTTAACCGGTGTCGTTACCTTGTTTTGGTTAAAAATTGTCGTGGGTAAAGTGAATTTTATTCTAATTGAGGCTTTTAAATTTTTGGCCTTTTTACCTACGGTATTTTTTCCTGTCACTGTGGCCTTAGTATTTTTTTTTCTAACAATCTGGAATCAGAATTGAATTTCTTTTACATGTAAAAGTGATTGCGTATTCTTATTTACAGATTAAACGATTTCATTTGATTTCAGAAATATTTATAAATTCTGTAAGTTTAGAACGATACAAATTAAGCGATTTCTGATTAATTTCTTTTTCCAATTCATAGCTATGCTATGAATTGGAAAAAGCTATAAATTTTACCAGGTCCTTAAAACTAAATCTAAAATCAGCATTTACAAACAAATTATCATCCACAACTAATATATCAAACTGCTGGATCCTTCTTTAGAACTAGCCATTTGCATTCACTTGGTTCTACACTTCTACCGTTCGTCAGATTTGCCTTGCGATTCATCAAAAAAATAAACAAAATTCAAAAATCAGATATTAAAACTAGGCTGAGAATCAGCACTTTTCGAACGTCAAAATTACATATGACAGTTCCTCAAAAACGCCCACCCTTCACCCTACATCATCATCGTGCAATCGTCATCAGATAATCTATTTAATAAATATCTTAAACTTATTCACTGACAGACAACGCACAACCTAAACTACTCGGTCTAGAAGCATAAAATTTTGCACAAGGGTTCCATTTCATAGACAACATATAAAAAAACCCTTTCCGATCCGTGAGTCTATTTATGTGGTAAATTAAAGGAAAAAAGGAAAAAAGAAATCGCCACTTTTTTTTCAATAGGGAGTTTTACCGGGGGTTTTATAGGGCGCGGACGGCCGTCATTTAGCGGGTATCTACAAGTCTTGACCCCTGTTAAAAATTCAGCATTTGACACCTGTTGAAAATTTTCTAATTTTTAAAGCATTTGGGGTAATTTTGGTACTAAAAAAGTGAATTTTAAATAGCAATAACTTTTTTATTTTCAGTAATAATAAAATAAAATAAAACTTTTTGGTAATTTTATTACAGTACCTATGTCCCCCTTTCGAATCGGACAGGGTCATTTTTATAAAGGGTGTTCGGCAGAACATTGAACATACGAAAATTGTGGATAGGTGGGGTCATCTGCTACTTACTCAGCCCTAATTTATTTGGCCCTGGCCCACTGGATATTTTTTTTTTAAATACAAGTTAAAATCAAGATTTAAGTATTTTTTACATCTTTCTGTAAATTTGAAGACTCATTACTTTTTTTCTAGCTAACATCTGACAAAAGCAATAATTTTATAAGAATCTGCCAACATTAAAGATTAAAAAAAAAAACAAAAATATTGCCTGTTTTACCCATTTTTAGTCAAAATTACACTTTAAAGTTAAAAAAGTGGTGAAACGAGAAGAAAATAAAAGATTTTTTTTTTAGATATCCAGTGGGCCAGGGCCAAATAAATTAGGGCTGAGTAAGTAGCAGATGACCCCACCTATCCACCGTTTTCGTATGTTCAACGTTCTGCCAAACACCCTGTATATTAGGTATATAAGGAAGGTAAGTATTAAATAAGGATTTTCGAAAAGTCATTCCCTAAAGGGTTGTTTTCTTTATAAAACTGTCCAAACCCGTAAACCTCATGGCCTGGCAAGGTCCTTTGGTACCAGACGACACTCCAGTCACCACGCAACAGACCCTAGATGTGGGGTACCTGCTTACCCCAAGAGGATAACAACACAACTTATATCTTCCGGTGGGCGGCTCGTTTAAACGTCTTTAGAAATTTATCTTACTATCTATTTAATTTTGAAAGTGTCTAAAATATAAACCATGTAAAAACAAGTGACGTTCCATGAAAACACTGATCCTTTAATTACGTTTTAGCTGGGCAAGATCAGCACAGGAATGGTAACACCCAACAAGCATCAGGTGGCTCCGCGTAAAGTAGTAGGTCTTAAGAAGCCGTTGGATGCAAGAAGAGATATGAAGGATGAAGAAGCGAGAGACGATGAGAAAGAGTGTTGAGAAAATCTTTGTCTAGGAGTTGGATATTTATTGGAAGATGTGATAATTTAACTATGCTTGAGTAAGTCAGAAGTAGACAGGGATATACAGGATGTAAAATTGAAACGGGTTCTGGGGGCAAGTACCCTAAATATTGATGTGACCAATTTTAACTAAAAATCAATACTCTTTTTTTTTTAAATTAAGTACAACCACATTTAAACATATTTGAAAAATCAATAACCCTTTTTTTTTGGTTGGGAAATTATTAAATAACTTCTCCCGCTCTGGGCAGAGCGGGAGGGCGTGTCAGACTCTTACTGACTAAAACCCACCCGTGTTCCTTCAGTTGCCTGTATGTTGCCAGGGGCCACGATGTCCCTTTCGGACTTTTCCGCGACTCTGGCAGGCATCGGTTCTAGCGGACCCCGTCAGAAATCGATTAGCCTGATCCGGTCATCGAACCAAATCAAATGCGAAATCGAACCTTCTGTTTTGTGACACGCTTCGAAAGAGTAAATTTTAAGGATCAAAACTCTTTAATAAAGATATAGAGTATCTTCAACTGAAAGCAAAAAAATAATCTAAGGCGATGTCAGCAGAATTGACGGGGTCCGCTAGGGCCAATGCCTGCCGGGGGTTCGAAGAAAACCGATAGGGCAATCGTGGCCCCCGGCAACAGGGCAACCGAAGGAACACGGGTGGGTTTTAGTCAGTAAGAGCGGAGAAGTGGGAGCAGTTATTTGATAATTACCCACCCAAAAAAAAAAGGCGTGCACAACTTTCCACCTTGTAAATACAACACTAGAAGAGAGTCTAAGTAACCAAAAGTGACAAACAGAATAAAATGCCAATTTACTAATTAAAGCTGGACAGACCTCGCTGTTTTCATTGCCCTATAAAGGTAATTACACCACCAATCAATACCAATACTAGCAATGTTGCCTGAGCTGGTGCTATAGCAATTAACAGACCTGCTATGTAGACCAAGCTTTTATTACAAGTGGCCAGTGACCTATATAGCCATTGGCTGTCACCTGCCGATGTATTCTGTAATAATCTCATAGAGAAAACTTAGGTGAAGTGACATTGAAGTGAAATGTCAAAAGTGTCAATCCCTAGTGTCAGATGGAATGACAGCTCACTTCAAACTCGCTTGACCTTAGTTTTCATGGTGAGATTTTACAGAATAGACCGGTTGGTTTTATGTTTGTTTATGATTTGAAGAAGCCCTAAAAATTGATTTCAAGTAAGATTGACTGAGAAATAGTAGGAAGATTTGTCGATGTCAAAGTAGGAACCCACAAGACTGTGCAAATTCTTATAAAATTTTGGGTAAGCACCAGTTTTTTTTTTCAGATATTTTTTTTAATTTCTATCCTTTACTCATCATTAATAACATCTCATTATCTCAAACATATTGAGGTCGAATGCCAGTCGACACACATGGAACTGGACACAATACTTTACATATAGTGACAGTTATCTTACCACCGAAATGAAATTAATTATGGGGTTGTTTTGCTTCCATAAGATCACTTGATTTCTGAATTAAGAATTCGAAGTTGAGAACTAGTCCAACTCTAGCATTACTTAAGGGCACGCCGAGCGAACGATACGTAATTGAGAAATAATTGCGTTCGTTTGATACCTTGCTGCATCGTTATTACCTAACCTTTACTTATGCAATTAATATGCACTTTAGAAATACAATTACTTGTAGTTTCCTATATAGAAAAAAATGAGCCGTCGCGGGATGCCTGGCAGATGTAAAACATCGAAACTATTATGTACAGGTAATATGCATAAAAGGATAGTTTACGACAGGAAATAAAAATGGCGACTGTCGGCATGGCGACGCGTCGCCACGCCAACAGTCGGTCTGACCCACCGCTATAGATGTTTCACATCAAAAATCCGAATTAATCTCTCAAAAACAAAATTAACCCTTAAAACGGCGTAAATACTTCACGGAATGTCATGAGTTTTTTTATAATAACAAAACTACATGTTTTCTATAACATTTTACATTTTCAAAATATATTTTTGTTTTAATAATACGAAGGAAATACCTATGTAAATTAGCGCGCAAACCGCCCATTCTCAGCCAGAGTCGCCAATCTGCCCGTACGCTAAAAAGCTCGGAGCGCCCTTAAAGTGATATCATCAATGTAGCCGACGAAATTAAAATTTCTTACGTATTTTCCGTAAAAAATTTAGAATTTCAAAGTAATCACCGGAATCACTTTAAGTTATGCTAAAGTAGAATCAAACAAGTTCTTAACTTAAAATTCTCTATTCGTATTCAGGGACCAAGTGTACCTAAGTCTTTAAGTAGAATCTTTACTGACTACAAAATGATAATAAAACGAAAATCATTACAAGAGCTACCCTCTCAAAATATTGAAAGAGGAAGCGCCATCATAATACTTAAAAGGCTATACCCTCGCCATTATGTATTCTACAGTGAAGTTTAAACAACTTTGGTGGTATTCTGCTAATAGCAGATCCCGGCGAGCCATTGAAGCGATCCAACTCTGTCATGTTTTCAAAATACTTTACTTAACTTGTAAATTTTGAAGCTTTAAAGAGAAAGGCGCGTGGTTGTACGTATTAGGAGTGAATTGGGAAGGGTTCTTAAAATAGTTTTCACTACGTTGTATGGCCGATGGGGCCGTAAGGTTCTGGAGTGACGACCGCGTACCGGAAGACGTAGCGTTGGAAGGCCTCCCAAAAGATGGTCCGATGACCCTTGTGAAGGCCGCAGGAATCCGCTGGATGTGGGAAGCACAGAATCGGTCGAAGTGGCGGTGCTTGGGGGAGGCTTATGTCCAGCAGTGGACGTCTTTCAGCTGAAATGATGATGATGATGTTGTTGTGCGTACACGCACACTCACAATGCCAATGCCATTTATTTTTATAGACAATATTCAATACGTTATTTACGTTGTCGAGCAGACGATTTTTTCAAACTTATGAAGCATTTTTTTTATGGATTTGTGGTCATTTTGGTAGAAAAAATGTGAATTTTAAATAGCAATAACTTTTTTATTTCACTAATAATTTTAAAAAGATACATTTTGTAATTTATTGCAGTACCTATTTGCCCCTTTCGGAGCGGACAGGGTTTTTTAACATAATGTATTTTAAAGTGAAACTTTTATTACATCGTCTCAAACTTTTTCGTCTGTGTATTGCATGTCGCGTGACGGTCGGCCGCGGAGTAGGGATAAAGTGAAAGGCGCTTGTCAGAGCAGCCAAGGTCAATATGGTGGCGCCTATAGAAGTTTCACTTTTACCGTCGTTTCATAAAACCACACAATCCTTTTTTATTTTATATATTTTTGAACTGCCTTGTTGATCTAGTGGTCGCAAGCGCTACTGCTGAGCATGAGGTCCTGGGTTCGATTCCCGGATCGGGCATAGTGTTATTGGGTTTTTCTATCTGAAATTTCTCAGTATTAGCTCGGAGTCTGGATAGGCTCGCCCCCTATTACATGGGACTTAAACACTGGCGAAATGTGGGTGTACCTGCTACAGGGACACCTCTGCCCAACCCTTCGGGGAAACAAGGCGTCATGTTATGTATGTTATGTATTTCATATGTTTATCGCGCGATAAACTCTCATAACATCAATCATCATCAAATCATTTATTTATTTGCAAACATGGGTAAGAGATACATAGATATTTTTCATTACAATAAAGTCCTCCATATTTTACCACTATATGGGTATGCAAATAGTGTAACAAAATTTAAAACTATCAATAAAATGTCAACTAAATTCAATAAATTACATTAAAAACAGTAAAAAAATAATTTTAAATAAATCAATAATAACTAAATTAAATAATAATAATAATAAATACCCAACCAACATTTAATTTTAGAATAATCAATATTAATTAAGTTCAAAACAATAAATAACTAATAATTTTCCTAACATAGTAAATCAGATGTAACAGGCCTAGCATCTTTCATTTAAATATTCATTAATATTATAATATAATAATATATAATATACCCTGCTTGCGCGATGCAGGATTTCACGTGACGTCAGTGTGATGCGTAGTTTACATGTGGCAATGTAGTTGCCACCATAATTCTTTACTAATACCTAATATTAACATTGATGCTATCTCTAATTTCTTTTTAAATTTTTTACTTCAAAAATAAAAATACAGAATTCCTCCTGATCTGTACGCTAACAGAAATCAAACGCGCGTGTTGACTTCGCGCGCAATTAATTGGCAACGACTCATCGCTATTGTGGCGAGACTGAATTTGTTTCAAAACTTCAAACTGAAGGTTTCTGAAATGATTTATTGTTCGACGAGAAATTGGAAGTAGGTTGACTTAAGTGTTGATGAGTTCTTTAGTTTTAGTTTTGAAATTTTCCAATAAGAAAGATCATCATCATTATCATCAGCCTATAAAATGTTCCCACTGCTGGGACACAGGCCTCCTCTCTGTGAGAGGGAGTGGGCCGTAATCCACCACGCGGGCCCAGTGCGGGTTGGTAGATGTCACATGTCTTCGAATTTTCGGTTCTAGGACATACCCGTTTCCTCACGATGTTTTCCTTCACCGTTTTAAGAGCAGTGGTGATGAAATAATTTACACAAAGCAAAGCGCCTGTCGGAAACAGTTTATTAATATTATTTTTAGCCTGCGAACAGCACCTATGTTTGATCTGAGGTAAGAATCTTCCTTTGTTCTCTTGTAACGGAACATACAAATGAAACAGGTGCGTTTAAGTGTAGATATCCTCTGTTTATTAAAGTTAAATACCTCTTTTGTCACGGCAATCTAAAGCAGTGTTCCGCAAAGGGTGTGCCGTGGTGAATCGTAGGTGTGCCGCGGAAAAATGACAAGTTTTGTCAAAAAGTTACGAAGATAATAACACCTGCACAATTTTAATAGTTGAGAGTTACGCGAATGAGGCGCCTCAATCACGCTACCAATGGTGATAACGAAATGTTCCCAAATGTCATGACTATCGATTCAGAAAAAAAAAGGAGATATTAGCCGAAAAAATTAACTTTCCTAAGTGTGACCTGCGAACTATGGACTGGGTACGAAGTCCGTTTTCAGTTAGAATTTTCCTTGGACACTACCGATAAACGAGCAGGAAGAATTCATGGAGCTAAAAACGGAAGTTATTAAAGTAAAAAAATTAATAAACGGAGCTAGAATATTTTTGGATGCATATAAAAAATTAATTTCCACTGCTTTCAAAGCGTGCTATTGCAGTTCTCTTACCATTTGCCACGACTTACTTATGCGAATAGGGGTTTTCAACACTTACTACGATCAAATAAAAAAAAAACACGCCTGAGGACGATGGACGAAGAAATGAGAGCCGTCTTATCGACGATTTCTCCAAACTTTGATCGAATGTGCTCAGTTAAACAGGCTCACATATCTCACTGAACACTCTTTTATATTAAATATAAATAAATACCTATTTATTGATTTGGTAGGTGTTCCTTGAACAAAAAAAGTTTGCGGAACACTGATCGAAAGGACCGTTCTATTTGAGGCGAATCCCGCGCGGAGTGCGTAATACGACTGCGCGTGCCTTTCTTTTAATGTTTAGGAAGTAACGCGACTATTCGCGACAGTTTGAATACTTCATACAAGTTAGTTGCCAAACTTAAGTGGCAATGGGCAAAATTATCCGGTAACATTGCAGTCTTAATTTTTTTACTTCAAATATGATTCTGATATGAATTGAATTGAATATGATTCAGCTAAAATATGTATCACCAAGATGATGTGTGTAGAGGAATTCCTTAATGTGGTCGTTTTAGGCCCCCAGAGCTTATTACGTCACACACGAAAAAATCGTATGTGCCTGTCTTCTTGTTCCTTAATAGAAGAAAGAAAGAAAAGAAAAATAAGTTTAATTGTCACAGGCACACGTGCATAAAAAAGAGAACAATACAATAAAATAGATTTAAATATAATCACGAGCACAAACAGAAATATGCGGCAGCTGCTGGCACGTCATGACTGTGACAAGAAGGCTTCCACTCAGCATGATGCTGTGCTATGGGGGACCCACAGCACAGCAACAGCACAGCGATTTTCAGTGGTCACCCGAAAAAGTCGTACGGAAACCAAAATAGGTTTAATGAATTAAATCTGACCAAGATTATGTCTGGACTTTAAAAGAGACTGTGACCTCTGAGTTTGTTTCGGCCTTTCTTCTCAGAGTAGTCAGATAGGAAACGCCGACCTCATCTAGTTTTTAAAATATGATTGACGTGTAAAAGTGTTTGTACAAACCTACTTACAGAAATAAAATCATTTATCATTTATAAATATAAATAGAAAATAAAATAAAACAAATAGTACTTAGAATATAATGCTACTATACAATCAATTATATGAATAAATATGATTAAATAACACAAAAAATTATCCGCAGGCATAACCGTGAGTGCATTAAAATAAATAAAAAAATACGCAATTATTTTAAGTTTTTCGCTAACGCATCCGTCACCTCGATATCACCGCCTCGAACCGCCGCCGCTGGGACGTTATTCACCGTTGTCACCGTAGAATTATAAACTTCGTTAGTTTATAATCGATTGGTATTATTTCCGTTAGATTATAAACCGTCGAAAAATTGTGAATTGTGACAAATCATTTACAATTTAACGCATTATTTTTCGATAGTTTATAATGTATCCATGAGAAACGAGGGTAGTGAGCGCAGCCGCTGCCGCGGAAGCGGCAGCGCTCACTACGCTCGCTCGGCTCTCGCGGTTGGTCACAGTTCTAACCTAACCTAACCCATTTCACCCAGTTCATAATTTTTCGACAAATTATAATCTAACGGAAATAATACCGATAGATTATAAACTAACGGTGCTCACAATCTTACGGTGACATATATACATGACCTTCTTCCCATGGGGGTAGACAGAAACGACAGAACGCCACCTGCTAAGATTCTTACATACTCCTTCTTCGTTTACATTCCAATGTCTGGTTATACACGCACGCCGTCTGCAAGTACTACGCACCTAGAACAAAGAAATAAAGAAAACTTGTTTATTCTGCACAAACAAAACGCACATTTAAAAAACTAGACATAAAATACACACAATACAAAAGTAGCCAAAAGCCTCGTATTCAATAAAAAAAGTTTGACAATGTTGTTCATAGCTTAATTATAACACTGGTTCATTGGTTGATGTCAAGGCCAAGGACCAAAGACAATATTGCGTAATTACTGTTGCAACATTGGCAAATGTTAACAAAAACAAAATGCCGATTGCAGAGTTAACTACTTTTGTAAAAAATAACAAGAAAAATTAAGCTGTGCGTCGCATCTGTGCAAGAACTGGTCATTGCTCAGCGAAAAGCTTTGAATTCGGACAAACCTAACGTCAACAGCACTGGTTTTCAGCTATTACCTAAGGAATGACGTAATGACGTCTACCTGTGTGACCTATTATATCGGAAAAATGTGTGATTCAGCTGAACATAGTATGTACTTTAAAGTAATAAAAAATGAATATCTGTATTTCTGAATATCGTAAATTATATATTGAAAAAATAATACAATAATAATATGACCTTCTTCCCATGGGAGTGGGAAGAAACTACAGAACACCACCTGGTAAATTCAAATTTAAATTCAAATTCAAATCATTTAATTCAAGTAACATAGACTCATATTAGAATAGGCATTACACATTCACAAATAAAATTATAATTTAAATTAAAAATACATTCAAAATTTAAACTCAAATTAATAATTAATTAAGATTACATTAAATTTATCGTCGTAAATTACAGTTAAGTACCTACAATAAATGTCATTTCAATTCAAGCGACACATAACACGCTTGGAAATATAAATGTTCTACTCCCAAGCGCGCCACGTGCCGCTCACAACAGTGAGTCATGATGGCACAGTCAAGCCTTCCCGCGAGCGCAGCCAGCATGCTGTTAGCGTTAAAATCCTTACATATTCCTTTTGTTTCGTTTACGATTAAACGTCTGGTTATACACGCACGCCGGTTTCGAGTATTACGCACCTGACCTTTCTGAAGAACATCACCAATAAGGTCACTATGTTATGTCCGTCTAGGGCGATTCTTCCCAACGTTTCCACTCACATCTGCCTTCCAACAATAACTTCAACCCTGCTGACCTCCATTAATAATAATATCATGAATATCCATTGGTATAATAGAAGTTTTGGTTAAACTGACAGTTGAATGCAAACAACTGGAGTCGGTTAAACCATTGTGGTCACAGTTCAAGTTTAGTGGGATAGCAAGAACATTAACTATAACTAATATAACGCAGTTTAGTTTTGCTTAGTTGTTTGAGCAGTTTTTGTTATAAAAGTATAAATTATTAGCAGTTTTTTTGGCTAGTAGGCTACAGGCTAAGCTGCCTGTAGCCTACTAGTCAGGGTTTGGATAACGCTATATTTTTCGAAAAGGTTTCGTCTTAAAAATGTAAGAAACGATTTGTTTCGGTTACGTTCGAAAAGAACGTTATTAAAACGTTTTTGAAGGAGATTTTTTTTAAATTGTTCTCGGTTAATAAAACGTTTTTAACCAATTTAACTCGCAACACAACCCAAATCAATACGTAAGCGGCTAGCACATTGGAATCAATGATGTAATGAAATGAAGATATGGTACAATTTAACTAAACAACTTCATGCTTGGTGGGTGCACGCCCCGTGCGCGGCAGCGTCCTGCGAAATAAACCGGTTTTTGAAAATGTTTTTATTTCATATTCGTTCCGAACAAAATGTTGCACTACTGGTAAATAACTGTTCGAAACGTTTTAAAAACGTTATTTTAAATAACGTTTCCGACCTCTGACTAGCATGCAACTCGCCCCTGCTTCAAAATCAGAATTTAATGAAACAATATCGATAGGCACTTTAACGCAATTTACCGACACCTTAGAGTAAAAGACATCAACGCGTTGATTACCCGCGGTGCCGATTTTTTTTCAAGTTTTCCCTTCTGTCGGCACTTCGGGAGTGCCACTGCTTTTTTTTTGTGAAAGCTGCCCATTTTTTTGCAGACTGTAATTTTTTTTAAATCTGTGAATGTAGATCAAAATGTCTCAAAAAATTAAGGATAGTCTCCTAAGGCCGTTTTCTTGTAGTGACAACGGTTAATGTACCTGTCCGTACTGTCCCATCTCTAAAATCGGCCCTGTTATCTCAGTTATGTTTGTTTTCCCTAATAAATAACACAAAATTGTCAGACAATGGTACTGATTCCCTTGTTCTAAGATAAATTTTAGTTTAGTCCTGTCAAATTAATCAGTGCCTGTCACTACTCCATACAAGTTTAGACGTGATTAAAAACTTGCCGACTAAAATTACGTCAATTTACGTCAAGCGCTGATTAATTTGACAGGACTAAACTAAAATTTATCTTCTGTCCTTTTCTTAATGAAATAGAAAGAAAAATATGCACTGAACTTAAATTTAGTTTAGTTTGTGAACAAGGGAATCAGCACCATTCTCCAAACATACATCATATGTGTACGCAATAATAAAATGTCATCATTTTTTTATTTCTGGAAGCACACAGATGAATTTTTATGTATACACACCAGTAATTATTTGCTAACCACTGACTACTTACCTTTAATTTTCTCAAAATTCCGACCACACAAGTAAACTTTCGTCAACGGTATAGTCAACCACACATCAGTGGTAATTATTTGAGATTGACAGCACCTTTATATTGTATCAGTAAGGGCTGTTTTCGCAGTGCAAGTGTTACCAACAGATGTACGGTTGAATGTACCGACATTTTTCTCAGAAATTCTACCCACACAATTTCTCACAGCATTTCCATTTTTCTCACCATTCGTCACCTTACTATGTCCAAGACTCTATTCAAGAAAACTCGGCCATAGACACGCGTTTTTTTTTATTTGCCATGTCCTTTAAGTCGCGCACTTTTCTAAGGCACCATCCTTTAAAAGGTGAGCTCATTTCTTCGCATTGAAGGCGTCAAAGAGAGTTTCTTCTGTCAAAAGATGAAAGGTTTATGTCTACAGTGCTATACATGTTCGGGTTGGCACATTCGATTCGGCAGTATTTTTTTTACCTCATGTCTGAAGCAGTTATTACACATATTTGGCTTTCAATCCGCTTTTGCCGATCGGTAGACTCCATTCGGCATCTCATCATCATCATCATTTCAGCCAAAAGACATCCACTGCTGGACATAGGCCTCCCCCAAGCACCACCACTTCGACCGATTCTGTGCTTTCCGCATCCAGCGGATTCCTGCGGCCTTCACAAGGTCATCAGTCCATCTTGTGGGAGGCCTTCCAACGCTACGTCTTCCGGTACGTGGTCGCCAATCCAGAACCTTTCGACCCCATCGGCCATCCGTTCTGCGAGCAATGTGCCCTGCCCATTGCCACTTAATTTAAGTTTGGCAATTCTTCGGGCTATGTCGGTTACTTTGGTTCTCCTGCGGATCTCTTCATTTCTGATTCGATCACGTAAGGAAACTCCAAGCATAGCCCTCTCCATTGCCCTTTGGGTGACTTTTAGGCTTCTGATAAGGCCCATTGTAAGCGACCACGTTTCAGTACCATAGGTCATCACTGGCAACACGCACTGGTTAAAATTTTAATAATAGCGTATCTAATCCTAGTTTTTATAAAATTTATTAAATCATATTTAAATTTATAAAATTTTAGCGTAGCTTACTATCGCGAAAAGGTAATGGTAGGTAAATTAGCATTAGATCAATTTATCAGTACCAAAAATAAAATTGATTAATAATTTGTTTTTCTGGACAATATTTTACAAAAAAATATTAATATTTACTGAAATCGTTGTCAAAATTAAATTACATATATAACCATTCTGATATTCTGGAAATATATGTACCCATGTATCTTATAACTCCTTTAAACTCCAATAAAATGGAAAAAAACAACCTCAACAAGTCCTTTTAACTTGAAAACAATAAACATACTCCCTAATCTAGTTAATGCAGCTATGTTTTCCGATATCCTTTCGTAGGTGCGAGATCTATGTGAACCGTGTGCAATAATTCTACATTGTCCCCACCATGTATGGTGGCCCATAGAATTTATTGCCCATAGACAATGGACCGGCCTAACATCTGTTCTTACCTTTAAGGGGCAATGTTAGGAATTGGAATGTGTTGTAAATGATAGTAAGTTTTTGAGAAAAAGATTTTTTTTGTTTTTTTTTTTTTTTTTGTTCCTTGACACTTAAATATAAGTGGCAAAATCGTCAGGTCCTACGTATACTGGTGCAACCCGCATAATGACAAAAACGGTTTTTTTTTTTGTATCACATGTCACGCACACACACACATCACATATTTTGTAGGATCCGTCGAAATTAGGGTTTATGCTTCTGACGACTCCAGTCCTGAGAAATAAAGGGAAATAATTATATTTGAAAAAAAAAAAAACAAAACTCTTATTAACATATCGTTAGTTAATAATAGGCTAACTTTTTTTGGACATCAATCACTGACATCGTTAAACAATATTTTCCTCATTGTGAGGAAACTTACGAATTACCTATTTAATATAAGTGTGAAATCGCCAATCCGCCTTGAGCATCGTGATAATCAATGCTTATACTTTTTCTGTATGAAAAGAGGCCTTTTCCCAGCAGTAAGATAGTAATAGGCTGGTATTATTAAGTGTAAATTATATTTTTGTTCGTAGCTGGCTTTCAATAAAAACAGGGAATAATTATGCTAGACAATCGCTTGGTAAAATTATCCTTCATCCTGTTACTATAAAATTGTATTAAACACAGGATGGCGTGCTTAAAAGAAGATTAAACAATATATACTCTGTGCAAAAAATTAAGTCCTTTTATTGCCCCAGTTCGTTTAATTGGCTCATTTTAAATTCGCAAACGAAACTGAAGTGTCGATATTAAGCTCAGATAATAGCTATATTCATTTATTTTACCAATTACGACAAAAAGGCAAATTTACTTTTTGAAACAAATAAATTGTTTTATTTTCGAATAAAAAAAACACAATCTCATTTATCACGATGGAATAAATGAACGCACAGTGTCCCAAACAAGGGCGCCGTGGACAAAGTTTCTCACCCCGAATTTCGGGCGATTAAATGCAAAAACATTTATCGACGGCCACCACAAGTCAATTACTGTGCAATGAAAAACAATTACACGACTGTCCGTTTCGATGCGGTCGGTTAAATAAAAGTAAAGCAAACGAAGGGTTTTTTTTTTCATTTATTTTTTTAGTTGTCAAACTTTCAGTGTCAAAGTGATTTGCTGTGATTGTTTTTTTTTTTTTCATTTGTTGGTTTTACGCGGAGAAATTCTGCACGAGTTGTAAAGGTCAGTCGCTCCATGTCAAATACTGGTAATCAACTGCATCCGGATAGACTGGAAGCTGACCCCAACATAGTTGGGAAATGGCTCGGCAGATGATGATAACGTGGAGATATTCTTCAACCGATGGAACAAGGTTTTTTGTTCAAAACCTGGTCCCCATGTAGAATATCTAATATAAAACCGTAGGTAAAAGCTGTGCTCACAGAGTCCCCTAAACTAAGGGACCACAGGATCGAGATGTTCCATAAACAATTCGGACTGGCTGCCTCCATTATAGCAAAAACTCAAGAACTAGACAAATATACATACATACATAAACTCACGCCTTCTTCCCATGGGGGTAGGCAGAAACCACAGAACGCCACCTGCTACGATCCTTACATACTCCTTTTGCCTCATTACGATCATACATCTGGTCATACACGCACGCCGGTTGCGAGTACTACGCACCTGACCTTTCTGAAGAACATCACCAATAAGGTCAGTATATGTCCTCCTAGGGCATCCCCGCCCGGCCTTTCCCTTTACATCAGCCTTGTAAATACATTTTCTTAAAAATAAATAAAAATTAAAAAATAATAAATATAAATTGTTAAAAAACTTGATCGATGAAACAAAACTTTCACCAACATCCACTATAATCAAACTTTAGCTAGAATTAAGTTAATTTATCCACTACTACTAAGTAAAATAACGAGAAATCGGGGTTTAAACGCAAGCAGTCCAAAAAGGGGTGGAGCCACGACAAGATTGCCATCAGTTTCTTTTTTTACGTTTGACAGCTGTCAGTTGAAGGGATAACCAAATATTGTCCAAAATAACAAGAGACACTTTCCAAATTGGGAAAGAACCTTCGGATCATCTGAAAAATGTGAAAGAGATGTAACAAGCTGCAGCACGATTGAAAATACCCTCCACTGTTTGTACCACCAAAGAACAGACTGATCTTTGGGTGAGTTTGAAATTGTTTGAGTTACATTAGGTAGGGCATCTCGTAGTTGACCTCTGAGATCATGACTACTTAACCGGGCTTTCCTGTGGGTGCCTTAGGCCCGGCGCCCATTATCGGCATCGGCACGGCTGAGGATTTTAGGTGATAAAAAGCATTATACATTAACTTCATGGCAATAAAGTAGAAATTTCCATGATATATGATCGTAGTAACAAAACTACCGCTTCGGTATGCTTGAGGCTACTGCATCGGCAGCTTTGAGGCTGCTTCAGGCTGCTTAGGGATACTTCGGGATACTACGCCGTCGCCAGCCGCGACTAGCTTGTAACAACTCTGAGACTGTTTTGAAGAGAAATACGCTTGAGACGCTTCGGCAAGATTGAGGACGGTGCGGCATGTTTAAGGACGCCTCGCTTCCAGTATAACCGGATGCAGCTGAATACTAGTATTTTACATGGAGCGACTGCCTATCTGACCTCTACAACCTAGGTTAAGTATAATCTAGGTTATTCAACTATGCTAATTAAAACTAAGTGAATGCTCGCTAAGGGCACCCCCTATGGAGTACGAACCTCGGCTTAGGACGACAACCGGAGGGAGGACATCTAGGATGGGACGGGCTGGATCAAAGTTTTGATCATGATTATTTGTCGAGGAATTTAAAGCTACGTGCTCAGCTGCAACAACCGCTGGCATCTCGTTATCGAGCAATGGTCGGGGGGGAGTATCATTTACTCGGGGACGCGGTCGCGATCGCAAAGGACCTCTGCGGCGAGGTCGGAATGACGGGAGGCGTCTATTTTTGTACACTGTGCTGGTTTCCCTACTGCTCTCCTGGAGGAGGGTAATGGTGTCGTCAGGGTCGGTAAATATTCGCTTGGGGCGGCGAATTCGATTGATACTAGAGGGAGCGTAACTAGCGGCCTCAACAACCAGTGGGTTGCGATGTTTGGCGGCAGTATCGAAGTAAAAATATTCACATCAGTTGCTCCTTTACTAAGGTACTCTGTTGCTCACAAAAGTTGATAGTAGTTGGTTGGTTGGTATCATGTGACAATAATAGTTATACCTACATACAAACCAAGTTTGGTGTGTAATGTTATCGTCATTGAGGACGATAAATCAGTTTAGTCGTCAGTGTTATTAAACGCATGCTCCCCTACGTTCTGTAGAGCTAGGAACATGTTTAGACGTGACAGATTTTCTCTAAACCTTTTTAGAACAAAATGGTGCGCGAATTGTGATGAAGCCTCAATAAGAATCAAGAAACCTCGACAAGAATTAATTTATTGGTTTACATCATCATCATCAGCCTATAAATGTTCCCACAGCTGGGATACAAGCCTCCTCTCTGTGAGAGGGAGTGGGCCGTAATCCACCACGCGGGCCCAGTGCGGGTTGGTAGATGTCACATGTCTTCGAATTTTCGGTTCCGGACATGCCGGTTTCCTCACGATGTTTTCCTTCACCGTTTTGAGAGCTGTAGTGATGAAATTGGTTTACAATCTTTGTTCCAATATTGTATTAATGTGTGACCACATATCGCTGTCCCCGGCGAATAAAATAGTAAAGTGCTATTACGATAGTTTTAACTTTATTGCATATTCGATATTATAGGTCCCATTACACTCTGTCAATTTTTTTCATTCATTTCCTACGGTTATTTCAGAAGTTACGAGATTTTAAGGTGTATTGTAATGAATGTAAAAAAATCACTTTTCTTTTGGTATTTGAACAATTCCGCTATACAGGGCGTCCCAAAATTATGGGACATGAAGGGAAAGTACCTTAAATATCGTAGATAGGGTATTTTGCTGAAAGAAGACTTTATGTTATTTTTAAAAGTTAGTAATTCTGCATTCAAAGATTTTCTAAAAATTACTTGCCTCGTCTGGGAATCGAACCGACTTAAATGTAAAAAAAAAACACCCCTACTTTTATGATACCAATCGAAAGAATGGCCAAAAAATAATAACTCTTCTTAAGTAACATAGTATTTTAAAAGAAAGGATCAGCGTGAAATTAATAATTTTAATCAAATTAAAAACATACATGAAACTGCCGTAGTCAATTAAGTGGGTATTTTTTTGTAAATTAATTAATTAAATGCTCAAAATGTGATCCCTCTTGTCTGGTACGAGTAGTACGGTACGAATGGACCGATTAGATGGCCGGCCAGATCCCCGGACCTTATACCATTAGATTTCTTCTTTTGGGGATACATGAAAGATATGTTATACAAAAAGCGATACGAGAACGTGGGCGAGTTACAAACAGAATTGTGCCATATCATATCGAGTATTCACCATAAAATGGTAAGAAAATCAACAGGCAGCGGACTCATTAAAAGATTGGCGATTTGCGTAAGACAAGAGGGATCACATTTTGAGCATTTAATTATTTAATTTACAAAAAAATACCCACTTAATTGACTACGGCAGTTTCATGTATGTTTTTAATTTGATTAAAATGATTAATTTCACGCTGTTCCTTTCTTTTAAAATACTATGTTACTTTGGTCTTTTTTTTGTTATTTAGTTAAATATTTCATCATAGTTGTGAACATAATTCATAATTAATATCTATTTTCATTTTATTTTATTTTTATTTTGTCAATAATTCAACTAACGATAAATAAAACTTCCTGTAATCATTAAATTCTCTGCTAGTGCTGTGCACTTCTGTAAGTGACGAGTTCACAATACTTATATAACTGTATGTGATTTTTGTATGTGTATGTTTAAGTGAGCAAGTCGTTGAGGTGCCAAATAAATAAATAAATAAATAAATTAAGAAGAGTTATTATTTTTTGGCCATTCTTTCGATTACTATCATAAAAGTAGGGGTGTTTTTTTTTTACATTTAAGTCGGTTCGATTCCCAGACGAGGCAAGTAATTTTTAGAAAATCTTTGAATGCAGAATTACTAACTTTTAAAAATAACATAAAGTCTTCTTTCAGCAAAATACCCTATCTACGATATTTAAGGTACTTTCCCTTCATGTCCCATAATTTTGGGACGGCCTGTATATATTAGTTAATAAGATATTCACAAAAAACCGTTTTTATTTTTCCTGTAAAATTTAGTTTTTACGATTACGATTTTATTTGCCGGGGACAGCGATATAACACATTGCGTACCGTACCTAATTATAGTTGTTGCATTGATAAAATAATATGAAACACAGATTTTAGACAATCAAGTGAATTCCTGTCGATGTAAACATCTTTTTGAGGCTGTACAATGTTGCTGAGTCGAATAAACTGAACGTGAGCCGAAACTGTGTCGATACAAAAATGTGCTCTCGAGACAAACCGTAAAAAACGTTCGTATTTCTGACAACTTAGGAAAGACCAGTGGTCGCAGCGACCAGGTAATCTATAGAAACTGACAGGAAACGGTCAACTAGCCGCATACCATAAAATACCACTAGACGGCCGGGACTGGCCGGAGTTATGGCCGTCTATAGTGCGAGGGATAGCTTATTGTTGTTAAAAATGCTAAGTACATTGGCGACTATAGAAAAAAGAAATTAAGAAAAACTCCGGGAGTGCCGACAGAAGTAAAAACTTGAACAAGATCGCCTTGGTGGAAGAAAAATACTTGCATAGAACATTGGTCCGTAACCTTATCTAAATAAAGAACACAAACGCGTTTACAAAACCTTTAAATTAAAAATACTTGCATTAATTACTAATTAATTATTAATTTATTTAATTTAATTTCAATTTATTTTCAATAATTTATTTTCTTTCAGTCATTACTAACATAGGTTTAAGAGAATGTAAGAGGTACTGACAAAATATGGACAAAAATTTCATCTAAATCTGTTTAGCTGTTTTTGCGTAATTGAGTAACAAACACACAAACTTTCACATTTATAATATTAGTAGGATCAGTATCGTAGTAAATTAGTAGGTTACAAAAACGTTACATTAGACAATTATAGTACCCACTTTTTCCGCCCGCGTTTTGTTTGATTTCGCTTCTTGGTAGAGTGATTTTCACCCCAAGACTCAAAATCTCAAACTTGACAATACCCCGTCAAAATACTTTGCCTAAGTCTGTGCGAACCCCTTCGGCAAGTCACGCCAATCGCCCCTCTGCAGCGGAATCATCTTAAAATGAAAGGGAAAATCCTGTAAATTACACCCCTCAATGGCACCCCATTATTTTATTTGTAAGGGTGCTTTTTCCACGAACACGATTTGAGTGCATCAAAAGAATTCTGAATAGTCATACTTCTTTTGGGATGAGAAAAATGGGTCCTAATTTGACTAATGAGGTTTTTTTGCAAAGTTAGAATTATGCTATTCTTGAAAACAGGGCTTTTGGATAAGTAATAATAGCCGCACGGATCGATCAGGTTAAGCTACGCCTGCCGCGGTTGGTCCGTAGATAAGTGACCATCTTTACATACCAAGACCCCTCCGTGCCTCGGAAATCACGTTAAGCCGTTTGTCCCGGCTGTCATTTGTAGATCTTTGACAGTCGTTACGGGCAGTTAGAAACCCAAAAGTCTGACAACCAGTCTTACCAAGGGGTATCGTGTTACTTAATAACTAGGTTGTGGAGGTCAGTTATGCAGCCGCTCTAAGTAAGATACTGGTATTCAGCTGCATCCAGTTAGACTGGAAGCTGTCCCCAACATAGTTGGGAAAAGGCTAGGCAGATGATGATATGTATAAAACCAGTTTACCCGGGACTTCTTAGTGCAGTGACGCAATGGCTTAGATTGGGCAGGGGATCGGTGGGTTTGATTCACGCGTGGTTCCATAAAAATACCAGCACATTATTGTCCTACTGCATTAATATTATATTGATATTAAAGAGAAAAAAAGAAAAGAAAAAAGCTTGACACTTTTCCTCTTACTCTAACATCTTAACTTAATATTATAAATGCGAAAGTGAGTTTGTTTATTACGCTTTTACGCTAAAACGGCTAGACGGATTTGGATTAAATTTGGCACATTAATAGACCAAGACCTTGGTTAGGACATAAGAAATTTTTATCCCGAAATCTCTACGGGAACGAGACTTATGCGTGTGAAACCGCGGGGCGCAGTTAGTACATAATACTCACGAGTCTGCACTAGTATACATAATTATATTCTAATAGAAAAAAAACCCATAGATTTTCCTTTTCATCTGCAATGAAACAACGTTGAACTTGAAATTGAAATGTTTTTTACAGAGACGAAAGTTTAGGCAAGCTTCCAATTTAAATATACGCGACTGGATTTACCAAAATTACCTACTCTTTTATGTGTTATCACGTATTCAATTCCGTCATCAGCTTTGTTTTTTCTACATACCCAAATTAAGCAAACCTCTAAGGCTCTAATTTCATGAATTTCGCAAAACCTACTCGGTATATATTGTTCGATATTGGAACAGTTCATAACGTATTCAGAACGGGTAATGGCCTGATTACCCCTGATGAGGGACAGGGTAATTCAGTTACATTCCCATCTCAGGTAACCCCTTTTGTATACGTGTTGAGCTAAATAAGCAATGTATCTAGTTAGGTGTATTTATTTCCGGCACGGTTTAGTTTTTGGTGATTTCCACATGAATCTTGCTGAACTAAGAACTTTTGATTTTGAGCAGTAGTATACTTATTTAAATATTACGTTAGTAAACAAAGATTAAAATACATGCCACAATAATAATTATTATAATTAAAAACTATCATACTTAAAATAATAATTAATATGTACAAGTATATAAAGGGGGGGGGGGGAATAATTATAGGGCATCAAAAAATTCGTCCGCATCGCTGTCAGTAGGAAAAGTGCCCAAAAGGCTGGCAGCATTGCCACGTTGTATGGCAATGCTGATTCTTTGACCAAAGAATAGGCCAGCCCTCTGGTCACGTGTAGAGTCGACCAGCCGCTTGGCAATGTCTTGAAAAACAAGGTGGGCACTCGGACCCCATGGCCCTAGTGTTTCAACCCCAAACGGCTCAAACATATAAGCCCCAATAAGATTGGAGTATTTGCGCCGTTTGAGGTTTTCCGCACCTGCAGCAGCAGCCCCAGCACAGCTCGCCGAGCTAGGAAGATGGGATGGCGCAAGGGTGTCGACACACGTTGCATCCCACACCAAAGGCTTACCTACCTTCCAAGGCATTATGGTCATTCCGTCTGGTCTCTTCCCATCGTCGCGTGCCAAGCCATTGGGTTCTAAAACAGCTGGCACTCCGGCGGTGACAAGAGCACGACGGATGATGTCATTGATGCTGGCGTGCCGTGCTATCCGGCCTGCGCTCTTACTGCAGGATAGGCCATGGTGTCCGAGGCAGTCGACACCTTCACCGCACTGGCAGCGATGCGGAGCCACACAAGGAGCACCCAGACGCAGACAGGTAGCGAGCCGGAAGGTGGTATCACCCAGCATAGTGCCTATGTTGGGTGACGGTAGCGCCTGAAGCCAGAGGCCCGACTCCCACTCACCCACAGCCAGCAGGCGGGCACGCTCAGCAGTATTGGTGGACGTATTAATAAGATTGTTTCGTACCAACAAGCAGTAGTTGTTGTTTTATTTAAGCATAGATGCTGCCACTAATAAAACAAGTGCTTGTCGGACCACGTACTGTGAATGGTTCCATTGGTATGAATTTATTCCAAGAACAAACTTAACATTGTAGTTGATAAACATGTTCTCCCATACATTCTAACTGCAAATGTAAGTTTATACGCACAATATTGAGATACCATAGACTTCTTATAGGTTTTCCTGTAATCTGTATGTATACAACAATTTACTGTATTTTTTTCAAAATGTTAGGTTCAGTAGTTTTGGAGGTAAGGGATGGTAAATTTTCATCTATTTTCTTAGATAACTTTTTAAAAAAATTGAGAAGCCCTTTTATAAGATATTTAGATAGATTATCGATAAGTCACACGGTACAATTTGCAACTTTTTTTTTTTGTCAAGTTTTTCCCCAGAGTTGACTCCATAATCAAAATTCATTCATTTACGTAATAAATCCGTGTTTGGGTCACAAAAATTGATAATTATATGTAATTTTTTTTTACTTAATTGGTCCATTAGATTCGGAGCAAATCGGCTGTGACAGACGTACAGACAGACACGAGTGATCCTATAAAAGTTCCGTTTTTTCATTCGGACGTACGGAACTCTAAAAATAAGTATTTTTATTGGGGATCTACCGCAACATTATAGAATGCCACGTGTTACAACACAATCCCCTAATTACACTCCTTGTGCTTTTTAGGGTTCCGTACCCGAAAGGTGGTAAACGGAACTCTATTACTAAGCCTCCGCTGTCCGTTTCTCTGTCTGTCAGCGAGCTGTAATAGGTAGACAGTTGAAAATTTCACAGATTATATATTATTATTGCCGCTATAGCAAACAAATAATAAAAATTAAATAAGGTTAAAAATGGGAAAAGGGGGGTGTCGATACAATAAACATTTGATTTTGAAAAAAAAAAAATCTGACCCTGGCATGTAACATTGTCTAAAGCTCATCGAATAGAGAACAATTTTTTTTTTTTCTTCAAGAATTAAGATATAAGGTGCCGTCGTAAAAGCTGTCAGTTTTAGACCATTTTTGTACGAGCTCTATCTCAACAACTAAATAAGTTAGAAATTTGAAACTCCTGTACATCATGTACTATTTACTGTATAATTATAATCAACAAATACTAAAAAAACCGGCTAAGTGCGTGTCGGACCACGCACAATGAAGGGTTCCGTAGTTGGGATGAATTTGTCCCAAAAACAAACTTAACTTTGTAGTTGATAAACATGTTCTCCCATACGGAATGTATGGAAAAACATGTTTTTGCAACTGCAAAGTTAAGTTGGTCGATTATTACTCGATAACTAGTAAAGCCTACTTAGCTGTGATAGTTTTCCTTTTAATTTCGTTATATAAACTACTGCTGTGATTTTTTTCACATACCCAAAACCAACCATTTAGCTGGCAGGGGTGGGGGGGGACACTTGACTCCAACAAAAATTAGCACTTTAAAGCTTAATATTTTTCAAACGGATCCCTGAATCCAAAAATGGTTTTCACAAACTCATAATGTTTTTGTAAGACCTTTCCAATGATACCCCACACTATGGGATAAAAAAATAAAACATTATCACTTTACGTGTATGGGAGGTACCCTAAAAAAAAATGTTTTTCATAATTTTGTTTTACCACTTTGTCGGCGTAATTAATATGTATACCTATGTCAAATTACAGCTTTCTAGTACTAAGGGTCTCGGAGCTAGACCGCGGACAGACAGACAGACAGACGGACATGACGAAACTATAAGGGTTCCTTGTTTACTACGGAACCCTAAAAACGCCGATTCATAAGGTGTTTTATTTAAACCTGGGTGTTTTTTTGCATTTGCAAAAAATTACTTTGTAATTCATAGCATCATTCTAAAATACAAATTTTTCTTTTAATTTTTTTAAAATTTTTGATAAAAAATTATAATATTATTCGTTTAGTATTTTCATTTATTTGCTAAATATTGTACGGTGGTATGGTACTCTTCGTGTGCAAGTACGACTCGCACTTGGTCGTACATAGTATAAATTGAAATCGCTTTTTGTGTAAGTCTGTGTGACAACATTGTTATTCTAAATTACGCAACGGATTTTAATGCGGTTTTTAACATCATTTAGAGAATATATATACTAAAGGTTTATGTGTACAAAACATTTATATTTAACTTGGATTTAGGAGTCCGCGGGCTTGCGGACGGTGAGCAATGGGTAGCTCGCCGTCCGATAAGGACCAAGCCCGGGTCGACGGCGCGTTGTGTTCCACGCGCGCCTCAAAGAGATGTCAGCAGAATTGACGGGGTCCGCTAGGGCCAATGCCTGCCGGGGGTTCGAAGAAAACCGATAGGGAAATCGTGGCCCCCGGCAACAGGGCAACCGAAGGAACACGGGTGGGTTGTAGTCAGTAAGAGTCTGACACGCCCTCCCGCTCCGCCCAGAGCGGGAGAAGTTATTTGATAATTTCCCACCCAAAAAAAAAAAAAACTGTTTCTCTTTAAATACAAACAAAAAAAAAAACATACACAAAAACTTTTTACAAAAAAAAAACAACCGACTTTGAAAAAAAAACACTACAAAGTGAAAAATAACTTTAATTTTGGAAGTCGGTGTCTTTGGTTTTGAATTTTCGTTTTTTCCACCGACTTCCGAAATAAAAGTTATTTTTCACTTTGTAGTGTTTTTTTTTTGAAGTCGATTGTTTTTCTTTTTGTAAAAAGTTTTTACTTTTCACTTTTTAGTTGTGGTATTTACTCCCACACAAATTCGAATACCACTACTTGCTATGTAAATAACAGTGAGAGGAACTTAACATATCATCCAGATATTAAGTGGGAAAAAATAAGTATTATTGAAGCTAACTCAAAAACTATACAAGCAAAGTTAATAAAATTTGTATGGGACCACACGGAAAGCACCAGCTTTCATAAAAAAGAATCATCAAAATCCGTTCACCCAGTAGGAAGTTCTGAGGATACAGTTGAATTGAGAACCTCCTCCTATTTTTGAAGTCGGTTAAAAAGTATTTTTCTTGAGACGTGATTGAATTCGTTCAATCACGGCTCAAGATTTTATGACAGACTCAATCCATTTCCACCAAAACAAACACACAAATTACATCACATAGCAACAGTTCCACGCATTTCTGTCGATTCATCCGTGCCCCTAAGCCAGGTATTTCCCTAATCGCGTAACGTGTACCCTCTGAAAGCAATCCGAATCACGCATTCCCTTTACACGTATGTGGCTCTAGTATTTGCTACCTAAATATTGTCCCCCAACCCCTTTGAATATTAACTATGTATCTCTATTTAGTGGTAACTAAATAATTCAGGGGGTGTGCATATTGACCGTCGGAATACCAAATGCATTGGCGACCGAAACGAGAAGGTCTTCCACGTCCTTCTTAGTGGAAGGAAATTACTTCTATAATGGGTGTTCAGTTAAAATGGTCGATGTATAATTAATTTGATGTGACATTTTGATGTTGACAATGCTTTGTGATTTAGGGTCTTGATTTAAACACACATACGTGTATAGCTTGATGACTTTCATTGTTGTTTTGGTTAGCTAGATTATTCAGCTCAATATTTTGAAACTATTGATGATGTTCTTCAGAAAAGTCATGTGTGTATAGGGTTACCATCTGACAGGCATTTACTGCATTTTACGGTTAAGAAAGGCGTGCGGCCGGCGCTGAGACAGGCATTTTTGAATTTTTCTAATAGTTGAATGAAGAAAGGAATCACCTGACAATAGAGTCGGTAAAAGCATTATTTGTAACGCAAAAAAAATCTTTAAAAACGTTTCGTGTGAAGATTTTTATATTTATATTTTAGAAAAAAAAGAACTTTTGAAAAAGGTTTCGGAAACACTCAGTAGTAAGTTCGTTTTTTCTAAATTAGTTTAGTGGTCGTAAATTATTCTAATTATTAATTTAGAATAAATGTGTCTTTAAAACTATCTGTTGCGTATTACCTATTTTAAGACTTACAGTTTTTTTTTACAATAGACAGGCATTGTTCTGAAAAATCTGGCATTTTGTACATCCTAGACAGGCATCCTCCCTTACATAGATGGTAACCCTATGTACATATTTCTTGCAACCGCCGTGCGTGTACATATAATTAGATTTATGAGCATAAAGTTTATTTCAAATTCATTTCTTTCAAATTCAAAGGAGATGTTTCATTTTGGGCCATAAAGTGTACGTTAATGCAAAAAAAGGAAAAAAATCCACGAATTGAGGAAAAATATTCTTTCCTGTTTTTTCCCCTGATTACTTCGGCACAAAAAAAAATATCTTAACAAATTGCCATATTCTATTCATCATGGCGTCGTTTTACTTGCATAGGTACTGCTTTCGTCCAGAAATCATGTTACATTTTAACATAATAATAACACGTAGACGTCATTTAAAGGCATGTATTTCTATACTATATTAAGATAGCTATCTTATATAACTTTTTTGATTAATTAGAAAGTGTGATTCATTATAAAAATAAAAAACCGCGTTTGTGGATTGTAGATTTGTAGGTACTTCTGGACGAAAATGGCTAGCTGTCGATGGTCGTATTTCTCCTGACAAACGTCAAACATTTTCGGTTTTTATTTTGTGCCCAAAAAGTATTAGATATTATGGAAAAAAAAAGTCTTTATTGTATTTAGGGGTTCGTTTCCCAGGTTTTCTAAAGTGTACATGTTATGGCCGGAGTCCCATACAAAAATGAAACGTCTCCTTTCAAATTCATTTAAAATTCTTTTATTATGTATGCTTCGTTAATGCGTATATATTTGTTTATCTCATTAACGAATCAAAAGGAGTATATAAGGATGGTAGCAGATGGCGTTCTGTAGTTGAAGGCATGAGTTTAGGTATGTATTTTGGAACTCTGACCCCATTGTCTGTTGATTTTGGGTGCAAATTGGCGTGTTCACTGCGCACTGGGCAACAGAAACCGTTTTGTTATCAATGACAAAATGTGTTTATAGTTATGTATAGTAAAATAATGCCTTTAAACTAAATGATGATTTATAGGTATGAGGAAAAGGGTGTAAAGTTCACCCATCCTCTTTAGAAAAGGAAGGATACTCCGATCAGACGGGTGTCGTGTCTGGCGGGCAGACAGTATGCAGAAATCGAAAACCTTCGATCATCAGAATAAATGAGTAAAAAGTAAGATGCAAGTTGATCCCGTTCCAAAAAATGCGCTGACACAAAAAAAATCCCAAAAATCTTAATGAACCACAAAAACCGTCGATAAATCAAACTAAAACCGAATATCTGATAGTGCAACTTTCAGTCCTTAGTTCTAGTACATTAATAGTGTTCTTCTGAGGGTCTGCTAAGTGCGAGAGGGGGGTAGGGGAGGTAAAGCGTGAATAATGTGACGTAATCGAGTTGAGCTTACGTCGTGTCGTCAATGCTCCCTGATTGAGTTCATAACGACGTTACCGTCAGACACTGATGAACTTTGCTGCTTTGAGGAGCCAAGGAAGAAGAGGAAGCGGATTCAAGCTTAGCGCACATTACAAACACATCGGGTCGCAGCGCATCGTATTTCGATATAAAATATAGCTCAGAGAAAATTTGCGAGTGACTAGGTTTTTTTGCGATGCAATGCTATGCAGCTCGCCAAAATCTGCGTCAGCCTTTAGTTGTAAAGACATCTTCCAGAATTGTACCTACTACATTAAATTACACCCGGTTCTTCGCCTTTTTCATCCAGCCGGCCGCGTTGGTGGCAACGCTGAATATAGATTCAGCGGTTCAATTAGGTATCTAGTGAAAACTTTATTTCTTGAGGGTTCCTCATCATCAGCCTATGGCAGTCCACTGCTGCACATAGGCTTCTCTAATTGCACGCCGTTCAGCTGTATTCTCGGTAACTCTCATCCAACTGCTACCAGCCACCCTGCGAAAATCGTCACTCCACCTAGCTTGATCCTACCTTACGTTTGCCGATTCGCGGTCTCCACTCAAGAACACGAGGGTTCGAGGGGAGAGAGGGAGGGAGTTCTTGAGGGTTGACCACGCAAAAAACTTAAATCAATTCTAGATTCAACAAAATTAGCTGGAAAAAGCATACATTTTATGACAAGCGATTTACGTTGAACAACTATAACTCGTATGTCTATAGCCTCTGATCCGTATGTGTTGTAAACTCTGACTTCATTGATAAAAAACTTTTTACAAAAAAAAACAACCGACCTCCAAAAAAAAAAAAAAACTACAAAGTGAAAAATAACTTTAATTTCGGAAGTCGGTGTCTTGGGTTTTGTATTTTCGTTTTTTGCCACCGACTTCCGAAATTAAAGTTATTTTTCACTTTGTAGTGTTTTTTTTTGGAGGTCGGTTGTTTTTTTATGTAAAAAGTTTTTATTTTTCACTGTTTAGTTGTGGTACCTACACCACACATATTGGAATACCACTACCTGCTACCAGTGACAGAAACTTATCATATCATCTACATATTAAGTGGGAAAAAATACGTATTTTGTAGCTAACTCAAAAACTATCGAAGCAAAGTTAATAAAATTTATATGGGACCAATTCGAGAGCACACCCTTTCAAACAAAAAAAGAATTTTCAAAATCGGTCCACAATTGACGGAGAAATCTAAACATGCATAAAAAAAAAAAAACAAACATATGCGACGAACATATAACCTCCTCCTTTTTGGAAGTCGGTTAAAAATAGTTAAATTTCAAGTAAAAGGTAAATCTCAAAAGCTATAATCTTCTTTCTTGATCCATACCGCACGACGCTCTATGTTCAAACGACACTGTCTGGAAAGTACGGACAAAGGTGAATTTGTTAGCCAGGATCGAGGCGCTACAATCATTCTATTATTGGAACTTTAAATGTTGAAACGCTATTAACATACACTAATTGCACCTTGTCTCTTGAGGAGACGGTTTTAGATGGAGAACATTTTGTACTAAGATATAGTAGTGAAAAATAAAATGAAATACTAAATTACACAACTGAATCGTCTTTAGAAATGTAAAAGCATTCACGATACAGTCGAAATTCCCCGTGTAAAAGTGATTTTATACCGGCGAGGCGAGGCGTGGATGGGATGGGCGGGAATTGATATCACCTTTTTACACTGAAATATGTCCAGCGCTATACCGCGCCGTCTCGCGATGGCCAGCGCTGCTTGGCGCCGGCCGGCCCGCCGTATCTGGCGCACCGGCCAGCCGAGAATATAGTATGCAAATATGTCTCGCGTTGGTCGAAGCGAGCCGGCGCGGCGCGTGCCAGCGCGTGCCAGCGCTTTACGGAGAGAGACCGTGCGGGTCCTCGATGGCCGATGCGAGATTTGTTTATCCGTTTTACGAAGTAAATAAATACTTTATGCATACAGCAATAAAGTTCAATATTGTACTAACAAATATTTCAATTCTCGCCTCGCACATCCTCGCGCATCTAGACCTTTTACATCAAAGATGGGCAGGACGTGGATTAAAACCACCTTTAGTCGATTTTTTTGTTCAGTATACAAATACTGAACAAAAAACCGGTATAATGTGGAGAAATCTTATTCTTTAAAAAACCTTCCGAGAATATCATAACGGTCCATCTACCAAAGGAGCCGCAAAGCCATCTAACCATAAAAATAGCAATCCTCAGGTTATCGCAGAAAACGGTACAAATTCACATCTGTTCTTATAATGCAATATGGAGAAGGGCGTTTATTTTATTTTTATGGCTCCAAATCTCCTTAGGAAGGCTCTCGTCCCCGTATCAACTGAGGGCGTTTTATTTTCCTTACTATAGTGTTATTGTTACTGCCCAATTGCGTTTGTTTCAGATGTGTTTGAAGTAATGGAGCTTTTGATAGACTTCTTGTGTTCATGTGCTGCGGGGTAATTGCGTAACCTTGCAATAGTATTGGTAATGGCTTTAATTTTGTCAATTCAACAACATTCATTGCGTTATTAACGTTGTCGAGCAGACGAATTTTTCAAACAAATAAAGGAAGTGATAGGCGAACTCCTGCAGAATCCTTCAGATTGATTGGAAGTGTGTTAAGCAATGCAGCAGTGGTTGCCCAGTGGTAATAGGTAATAGGTAATACGGGCTGGTATCCGCAACTCCACGTCAAGGCGCGTATTTTCAGAACGGGTGGGAAAATTGGTTATTCGATCCACCCCAGCTCCTCAAAGAAGGCCAGCAACGCCTTGGTGTCACTGACAATCTCACGTAGGGTACCTGGGACACCGAAGTACTTTGCTGTATGTGGCGACCACCGGACAGTTTAACAGCACATGAGCTGCTGTCTCGTCGTCCTCCATGCAGGCTCTGCACAGCGGACTGTCTGTGACTCCTATGACAAAGAGGTGTTTATTAAATGACCCATAGCTGCTGTAACTATACGCAGCTGCTGATTTGTTAATCGGAGAACCTGTTTCGTGAAGCGGCCCAGTGATAACAGCTGCGACTAACGTAGGTTCGAACCCTGACAGACGCATTACTTTGTGTAAATTATTTCATCATCACTGCTCACCAAACGGTGAAGGAAAATATCGTGAGGAACCTGGCATGTCCTAGAACCAAAAATTCGAAGACATGTGACATCTACCAACCCGCACTGGGTCCGCGTGGTGGATCACGACCCACACCCTCTCACCGAGAGGAGGCCTGTGTCCCAGCAGTGGGAACATTATAGGCTGGTTATGTATGTATGTATGTGTTAAGCAATTGGGGTTCTGGTTTTCTTATCTTTACATAGTACATAATAAAGTTGCTTTCATATCTATCTGTGTGGCCGCTTAGATCTTCTAAACTACTGAATGGATCTGGATGCGTTTTTCACCATCATTTAGAGCATTTATTCTAGAAGGTTTATGTGTCATTATCATCATCATCAGTCTCCTACCCTTATCCCAATTTATTTGTGGTCGGTGCAACATGTCCCTTTCTTCCAAACTTCTCTATTTGTCAACATCTCGGTACTCACCCCCTTTCCAGCCACATCATCTTCCACACAGTCCATCCATCGTTTCTTTGGTCTTCCCCTGCTCTTATATCCATTGACATTCATACTCAAAACTTTCCTCCTGCACCACCGATTAGAGTTATAAATACAATAGGCGCTTTTAGACGACGTTTACGGCAGTACCTCATAGATGCGCAGCGGAAGTTGGATATGGTCACACTAAATGTGTCAATTATATGATATTTGTATGTATATCTACCCAAGTGCTTAATAGATTACATTTGTTGGAACGTGGAAGCCTGGTAACGTTCAAAACAGGTTTTTGTTTGTTTCGAAAGATATAACATGCGTCCGTCTCATTTATTTGTCAGTTTCTTTTTGTTTTGTTGTTTTACAATTTTATTTTATTCACACAATGTATTGGAATATTCGTTATTATTATTACACTAATTTATTATATATATGTATACACACACACATTGTAGTACAAAACTAATTTACCCGTCACCACGTCGTTTACGTCGTTTTTATCCGTCACCTCACATTTCAGGTCCAGTTGAAAACCAGCGTCAGGCACTAGTTGTCTGGCATTTTTGCTGAACTGGGCCTATTTGGCGCAGCCGCGAGGCACACTAACTTTCATGTTAATTTATTATTTTACACACTGTTTTTGTTTCCTTTTTTATTTCTATCTTTTACTTGTGTTATAATTATCTTGTGTTGTGTGCCTTTTTGTCTGTGTTAAATAAATGTATTTTCTTTCTTTCTTTCTTTCCTCACGACATTTGCCTCATTCCTCCGCATCACATGCCCATACCATGACAACCGATTTCCGCACAACTTTTTAGTCACCGTTGCCACTTTCAGACTTCCTCTTATGATGTACTCATTTATTGTTCTATCCTTAATAATACAAATACAATATAATATGCATATTTTTATATTTATATATGTATATTGTATACTGGGCACGCCAACAATAATTCAGTTCTGAAAAGTATCAGAACCAACCTTCGATAATAGCGGACGTGTTAACTACAGTGAATCGGCAGTGATAAAAATCGAGGCGGAAAAGAGGGGAAAAGAAGGGACATGCAGCACTCACCTGGGGCATGCCAGCGGGATCCAATCTCCTTCGACTATCACACAGCAGAGTATCACTACGCGGGTCGCGCGACCAATATTTGATTATAGTTTTAGTTCTTATTACACTGGGTAATCAAACACAAGGGTGCGTTTGGCGGAACGGGAGTATATTGAATTTTGCAGAGAAAGACCCGAGATGATCCTTGTCTCTCCGCGGGTGGTCAGACGAAAAGGCTCGTCATGCGGTGCGGGGTGGTTCGAGAGATCCGTTACACACGTGCGTCCATGTGCAATTTCTTCGTCGAACTGACAGCTGTCAGTCCTCATCCTCTTGTTCTCATGTTCACTTTTTGAATGATAAAGCGCTGCATGTGCAGGTTGGGAAAAGGAGCGGGAAATACAAACTGCCTCATACTATAAGAGTGAATCTATCAAATCAGTGTTGGCGTTACCAAATACATTAATATTTAACTTACATTGGCAGGGAAATCGATGCGCAAACTGTAACCATGAATTCAGCACATGTATCTATACACCCTACCGTCGAATTTTTTTAAAGTTTATCAATAATTAAAACAACTGTTTCATAGAAAAGTGCAATACCTACGCGGTCTAAATGTATGGAACAACATTTTTTATAACCGACGAAAAATTTCAACGCAGTATAGAATCATGTACCTACGAAATCCATTGTAACAAGTTGAGCGGTTGGTTCTTGTTTAAAAAACATTCAAAATCTATACCTACGCAATCACATACATACATAAACTCACACCTTCTTCCCATGGGGGTAGGCAGAAACTACAGAACGCCACCTGCTACGATCCTTACATAGTCCTTTTGCCTCGTTTACGTTCATACATCTGGTCATACACGCACGCCGGTTGCGAGTACTACGCATCTGGCCTTTCTGAAGAACATCACCAATAAGGTCAGTATATGTCCTCCTAGGGCATCCCCGCCCGGCCTTTCCCTTTACATCAGCCTTGTAAATACATTTTGTTAGTCGCCTTTCATTCATCCTCTCAACATGCCCAAACCATCTCAGCATACCCTTTTCAATTTTTGTCACTACATCTTCTTTTAAATCACACCGCTGTCTTATCACATCATTCCTCAGCCTATCATTCATAGTCAGACCACACATGCTTTGCAAGGAACGCATTTCCACAGCATTTATTCTACTTTCATGTTGTTTTTGCCACACCCAACATTCACTTCCATACATTACATATTAGTGGTAAAAAGTGGTTAGTGGTATTAAAGGTATTTTAGACCGATTATGACTGAGATTAGAATGCAAACGTTCTTTTTACAATACAGAAACTGTTCCTCTGATTTTTTCTTAGTACTTATATTTACTGAGCAGCCTATATCGCTTTGCTTTGAATATTACGTCTATTTGAACTGACTCTATCGGCAAAAAGGCGACAAAGAACCAAGCACATGGTTGATATATAGCTATAAGTTTGTGAACATAACAACAATAGAATAGCTAAAACAATTGAATATTCCAAAATCAGTGTTTTGTTTTTGTCCTAATCAAAAACAACCAACACACGACTCTATCTAAATAAATCAATCCAATATGCAATATTTTCACAACCATTTAACCTGGTTATAAAAATAAAATTAAATCCTTTCAGTTAAACAAAGCGAATTTAAATAAACAACAAAATTGATCAACCTGTGCAATACAAATAAATTGAACGCTGCAATATTTGGATGACAATATTTTTGTTTTATAACTATGCAATTTTATGGCCTGTCCTCGACCGGTACAGATAGAGGATTTATGACACTATTATTGTAAAACTTTGTATCATATTGTATCTGTTTGGTTGTCTGTTTGTAGGTACAGTCATTGTTTCCCGAATTCATAGGGAAATCTAATATGAAAGTGATTTGCGGCCATTTGCAAAGTGTGGTAATAGGGATGATGCCTGGGTCAAAAAAAAAAAAAATTATTAGACACGTTGTTTTTGGTTTATAAATATTTTATTAAAAAAAATGACTTAGACTTCGCATTAAAGTTGGAGAGTGGGGGTCAATACGTCACAAGTAAGTATAAAATCTACATACTCGTGACTTCATGGCATATTTTAACTCAATGTATCTCCGTAATTTTTGATAACGTAAAAAAAGATGTGTCCAATATTTTTTAAGCTATTTCATAGCTTTTATCGCGGGCTTTGAGCGCGGCGACCGAATCAAGAAATTCTGTAACGTAACGAAAATAAAACCCCCCACTCCGCCTACCATGTAATGACGGTTCCCATGACAAAGTGATGTTGTCATGGGAAACGTGATGTTGTTATGGAGGTTACAAATGCTATGCAATAGCTTTACCGCGGCAGTCCCCGAGTGCCACACGTTTTTCTTTTTTTTTAAATCTAGGTACAAGACGGACAAAAAATATTTTTTAGTCATCATCCATATTGATAGCTGCTGGAAATAGGGCTTTCCCAGAGCGAATTGAGTCCAATTTCAAAGATAAAGACCAGGAGAGGCTATTCCCGATTTTTAGAGAATATTAGCATTCTAATATCAGTCTCAATCTGTTAAAAATACCTCCAAGTTTTCCTACATTTTTGACATTGATTGTCGTTGAGATGATAGGTATTGAGACCAGATTTTGAACGATTTTATTAAACACTAAAACTAGTCTTCAGATAGTAGTTACGAAAACCAATATCAATTTAAGTTTTTTTTTGTTTTGAGCGAACTGTATCATACTCAAAATCAAATTATTTTGCTAATATATTTTCCACCTGCCCAAACCAGGATGAATCTCCAGTCTTTCATGAAAATAGGTTATGAACCGTTTCAATATTCATAGAATTTAAAAGTAATATGCAGATTGATGGTAATATAAAGCTTTTTGCGAGATCGATTGAAAATGTCATCAAAATTGTGATATATCAGTTTGATCACAATTTTTATGACATTTTCAATAAGTTTTATGAACGTTGGTGGTTTTAGAAACGAGAGATAAAAAGTTTTTGCCTTTTGTTTTGATGGGGTGATAGTACTTAACTACTATTTTATATATTATAGAAATTCGTCAAAAAGAAAACATTGTACCCATATATTGCCGACAAGAAAAATAATAAACGAGGGACATACTTTTAGGACCCACTAAAAGTATGACTCTCGTTTTTATTTTTATTCACTACACCCGTAGTGCTCATAACAATGAACAACTTTTACTTTTAGACCAATAACACAGTCAAAATAACTGAAACGGCTGTTTTTTTTTACTGATACTGGTTAGTAGATACCAACTCAACTATTTACATATGATAACAGAAATTAAAATAGATGAATATAGCACGCAGCACCTAGTTAAATTCATTGTTACCAGCGCTGGTGCGGCCGCAATTAATTTCAGTTGGGTTTTTGAATTTCGAACTTTTTTCGACAACGGTAAAGTAGTAAAGTATACAAAACTGACAACTTAGTAACGAACTAAGTCGTCAGATTTGTATAAAGAACTGTATTTCAAAAACTGACTCGATGGTTTAAACCAAAAACCTTGGTTTTTAATGAGACTGTTACCTCTTTTATCGTCAAATTAAATCAACTCAAATAATATAAAAGGTGACATAAATGTGGCACTGGATGCGGAGGCACGTGCTAACATGTGTTGAGCCACGTAGTTATTAGTTGTTTGGTTAGTGTGTAAGTTTTACTAACATAGTTTCTAAGTCTTTGTTACTAATACTATATGGATTGTATGTACCTTTATGTGTGATCCGCAATAAATGAAATATATATATATAAATTAATATACATAATATATTTAAGTATATAGCACGCGGCACCTAGTTAAGTTCATCTGACAATATCCTAACGGCGCGGGTGGTGCCGCAATTAATTTCAGTTGGGCTTGCGGTCTCCTCCAGACGTGGTTACATTGGTGGGTTCCACTCAGGGCTTTAAAACTGGGTCGGTCTACCTATTCTATGAAATCTCACTGTGAAACCTAAGGAGAAGTGAGCTTGAAGCGAGATGTCAATAGTGTCAACTCTAGTATCAATTGGAATGACAGCTCACTTCTTGGTGAATTTTTTACTGAATGGACCGGCTGTTTGGCTTTGGAAACTTTCAGATGAAGAAAGTGTGAATAGAGCAATCACAAAAAAAAAAAATTGAGAAAATATTCCCAATACCTATGCTATATTTTTTCCATAGTTTTTTACATAATTAAAAAACGAAACTACAAAATATTACTGTCATTTTTAAAAGAAAACACTATTTTACTGTGTCAAATAGTGTTACTACAAGACTCCGGAATTTTAAGGTTAGGTAATAGTCAAAGTAAATTGTCAATTTAATCAAATGAAAAAAAAATACACGAATTTTTGTGTTGATTAGCCGCAGACAAAGTCATCATCTGCCTAGCCTTTTCCGGATGCAGCTAAATACCAGTATTTTTTACATTGAGCGACTGCCTCTCTGACCTCCACAACCTAGTTACTAGCTAACACGATACCCCTTGGTAAGACTGCTTGTCAGACTTTTGAGCTTCTAACTACCTGTAAAGACTGTCAAAGATCTACAAATGACAGCCAGGACCGTGCTTTCCGAGGCACGGAGGGGTCTTGGTATGTAAAGATAGTCACTCATGCACGGACCAACCGCGGCAAGCGTAGCTTAACCTGATCGATCGACCAGTGTGGCTATTATTATTCAGCCACAAGCCACGTACCAAGTCACCACCATAAATTAGCAAATATTTATTATGTTGCTTTTTAGACCAGGTGTAACTGTTTTTTAGGGTGTGTTTAGGGGCCTACACAGTATACAAGTACCTACTAATATAGGGACAGGGTCAAATTAAATTACGTAGGTACATAACTGGAAAAAATCTTCGCAGACAAAATGGGTAGATAAGTGTAGCGGCATTTACATCGTCACATCTCATCGTCTACACGCGGCATACCCATGAAAATAGAACCAATAGAACTCCACACTCGCTACAGAACACCCGCCGCGCGTAAATCGTCCTTGGTTAATATAGGCGTCACGCGCGCGGGCCACACACGCAGACTACCACACTCACAGAGAAATCCAAAAAATTACCGCACGAGCGACGCACACACACCGCAAGTCGCCTGATACACACTACAACGCCCCGCGCCCTACAGTGCTACTGGCTAGATCTGGTTCACGCTGTAGGGAAGACTACCACTGTAAGGAGCGCCAACTAAAACTGATGCCCTCGTTGCTAGATCGGCCTTTGCTGGGCCTTCCCTAGAGAACTAGGGATCTTACTCGACAAGGGCCTGGTCGCACGGGCGTCGTGACTTCGGGCGCTTCTACAGATACACCCCATAAACACATTCAAAGCGCTGAGGGGAGGCAAACCTCTCGGCGATTTTGTGCACATTCCCACTCCCTCCTAGGATGGAAAGGGGAACCCAGTGATCGGCCCTCAATTCCAAAGGCCGATAGAACAACTCCTCGGTCAAGGAGCTAAAAGCCCCAAAACCGATTTCTCGGGGGCGCAGAGACGACCAAACACATTGTCACATGTGAAATAGACAACACACCGACGTCACACAAAATCTTGCATCGTACAATTGGAGTTTATCGCGCGACTAGCATATATACAACGTCCCGACATCAATCGTCGGGCAGTTGCCCACCAGACACGACACACGTCTGGTTGGAGAATCCTCCCTTTTCTATGGAGGATAAGGGAACTGTACACTCTGTTCCTCATGTCTCTATAGGTATCGATATCAACCGATAAAACAAAAAAGCTCATAACTTCAAGTAACTACACCTGATTACGGGGTAAACGGCGGGTAATGTAGTTACTGGAACTGATAAAGGAGACGTTTCATTTTTGTATGGGACTCCGGCCATAACATGTACACTTTAGAAAACCTGGGAAACGAACCCCTAAATACAATAAAGACTGTTTTTTTCCATAATACCTAATACTTTTTGGGCACAAAATAAAAACCGAAAATGATTGACGTTTGTCAGGAGAAATACAACCATCGACAGCTAGCCATTTTCGTCCAGAATTACCTACACATCTACAATCCACAAAAGCAGTTTTTTTTATTTTTATGCTGAATCACACTTTCTAATTAATCAAAAAAGTTGCATAAAATAACTATATTAATATAGTACAGAAATACATGCCTTTCATATTTATTAAAATGACGTCTACGTGATATTATTATGTTAAAATGTAACATGATTTCTGAACGAAAGCAGTATGCAAGTAAAACGACGCCATGATGAATAGAATATGGCAATAATTTGTATAACTATTATTTTTTGTGCCGAAGTAATCAGGGGAATAAACAGGAAAGAATATTTTTCCTCAATTCGTGGAATTTTTTCCTTTTTTTACATTAACGTACACTTTATGGCCGAAAATGAAACATCTCCTTTAAAATTTAGTTTTTATATTTTATCGTTATTGGATAACGATATCCAATACATCTGCGAAGTTCTCCAGATAATTTAATTAGACTTGTATAAAAGTTGTGGTAATGGGCTTAGCATAAAATAGCATATGCCTAACCTGCACGCTTAGCACGACCACAATAGAAACAGGTTTAGTCGACAGAAGAATAAACAAAATGACACTCAGACACTCTCTCTCTCTCTCCGTCACTCTGCGTTCAGCGCTCGGTGTGGCAACATGCCGTGTTCGGGTTCGCGACAAATGAGGATGCCTCGTTGAGTTGAGAGAAACACGTGTCGATTTCTTTCAGGAGTTTTTTATGGCTCTTTAGAAATAGCTAAGCGGAACAGGTTACTAAATATATCCACGTCCACTGTATTTTATTCTTCCGTCGACAAAACCAGTAGAAAATCCGTTTAGCCCAAGCCTACTTTTTGTAGAATTCAAAACTGGCTGCACCAAAAAGCCCGATACGAAACGAACTCCTAACACAGAGACACAAATGTGTAGGGCCGATACAAATGGCGAATCGACCGCAGCAATCAATTATAAAACGGAATTGTTCCGAATCGCACGCGCAACCCATCGCCTTTGTACCATAATGTATTGGCGCCGATAATTTAAATTTTAGTTGGTGCTGTTATAGAGATGTACTTACGTTTGTGTATATTTGAGGGAGGAGGGAGAGGGTATTGTTTTGATAGCGTTATTGTTAAGATAAAATGCCTTGTTTTATGTTTGTAACTAGTTACCGTGATGAAAGAGCTTTCACCAGGCATTCGGACATGAGTGCTTCCTTTTTCGAAAATACCTTTTTACCGTATTTGACCATAACCATTGTCCATCTCGTTTATTTATTTTCTAACATTTAAATACATTTTTAAATTCTAATCCCAACTATCCTATATAATATTATAAATGTGAAAGTAAGTTTGTTTGTTACGCCTTCACTCTAAAACGGCTGAACGGATTTGGATGAAATTTGGCACATACATAGGTGATGCCCTGGAAAAGAACATAGGATACTTTTTTTTTCCCACGGGATCGAGACTTATGCGGGTGAAACCGCGGGGCGCAGCTAGTAATATTATAAATGCGAAAGTGAGTTTGTTTGTTACACTGTCGCGCTAAAACGGCTGAACGGATTTGGATGAAATTTCGCATCCTGGTGGTACGTGCTCGTGGGATAATTTTCGACCTCCACGTGGGTGAGGCCGCGGGCAAAAACTAGTATTTTAATTTAAAAAAATATTATTAATATACTTTACCGAGCTGTTATAATTACCTACATTTCGTTACAAGGTGCGATTCAATTACCATTGGTATACCATAAATTGAAACAACAATAAAAGTTGAACCGTCTAAATAGTGTTTAGTGTGTGTTGTTTAGTGTTTTGTGTGTGTGTTTGTGTGTGTTGCTTCAATACGGTAGTTGCCAAGATGAAAAAAAAAAAATCCTATTCAGTCCGACTTTCAGATATTTTTTTATTTTTTATGTTCCTTATTTACTACAATCTGTCTCCTTCGTGGGACATTCAGAAGTATGTTGGTTGGTGCTATCGCTGGCTCGCTCAGTATGTGACCTGCGTCACATCCTCATTGTTTAAACAGTAGTTATATTTACTGTGATTGGATTAGGTCTTGAGATATTTTGCGCTTTAATCGTCGCGCTTTGTTGTGATTCTCCATTAGTGACCGAGCTAGAGTATTTGGGTGTTGTTGCATTCGTTCTTTATAGGACTGGGTATGGCGTACAATTTCCTGCTTCACAGTGGGCATTCGTAGCAGGGTTGTAACGGATGTCATATAACGGATGAGGATGCGGATGAGGATATCGAGATAATCGGGTTTGAGGATGCGGATGAGGATACGGATATTGGAAAATTCCTTATTGAGGATGCGGATGAGGGTGCGGATGCAGATGTCGTACAAAAAATAGCCCTTGTTTTTTTATAGTATTTATTTTATTTTATCTTTTATTTTTTTTACCTACCAAATAATTATCTCATCATCATCATCATCAGCCTATAAATGTTCCCACTGCTGGGACACAGGCCTCCTCTCTGTGAGAGGGAGTGGGCCGTAATCCACCACGCGGGCCCAGTGCGGGTTGGTAGATGTCACATGTCTTCGAATTTTCGGTTCTAGGACATGCCGGTTTCCTCACGATGTTTTCCTTCACCGTTTTGAGAGCAGTGGTGATGAAATAATTTACACAAAGTAAAGCGCCTGCCTGGGTTCGAACCTACGACCTACAACTCGTAAGTCGCGGCCGTTACCACTGGGCCACCACTGCTCTAATAATTATCTACAACCTATATAAGTTGTAGATAATTATTTGGTAGGTAAAAAAAATTGATTATTAAAGTTGTTAATATTCACCGAGAGGAGGCCTGTGTTCCAGCAGTGGGAACATTATAGGCTGATATGATATATGATGACGAAATTTGGTAACTGAAATTTCAAATTGTGGAGTTAAATGCACAACTTTAATATTCAAAATTAAGTAAAGGTAAATTATATTTGATAAAAAGTAACTGGCAGGCCGTTTCGCCTTCTAAGCGGTTTCTAAGTTCATCATAAATAAGGGCCTGCTCCACAAAATAATTGTTCGCTCGGGATACTTGCCAGAGGCGGTGATAAAAAAAATCGAATGATTTTATACCCAGTAAGCCGACGTAAACACAGAAGTAATATAATCTCGGCGGGATTTTATCGCGCACTGGATTTTCAACTCTCGGTGTTAAGCCGAACGTTGAGAATCCAATGCGCTGGGACGCACTCTCGTCCCAGCGCGTAGAAAAAACACACTGTTGGATTTTTAACTCTCGGCGCTAAGCAGAGCGATGAAAATCCAGTGCACGAAAAAAAAAATCGCTGTGATTTTATCACGTCCGTGTGAACGTCGGCTAACTCAGATTGTGACATGTGACACCACAGTCGTGCCACCACTGCCACGTGCGGCCGATCATCTGTCATAGGACAAGGACATTGCGAATTCAGCCAATAGTAACGCGTAACTCACTTATCGACCCGCGTATTTAGCTCGGCGCGAGTTTTTAAAAAATCCACTATTTGTGCGAACAGGGTCACATCCTCATAGAAATTATGAGGATGCGGATGAGGATGCGGAGCTTTTAAAATCAAAAGTTGAGGATGCGGATGTTTTGCGGATATCAAAATTTATGCGGATGCTCCGCAGTTGCGGATGCGGATACGGATATCCGTTACAACCCTGATTCGTAGGTCACGGTGTAGTAGTTCGTTGGGTACAAACCAGGGTGCGTTGGTTATCATACGCAGAGCTTTATTTTGAAACCTCTGTATGATTTCTATGTTTGAGTGAGATGCGGTGCCCCATCATTGGATCCCGTACGTCCAAATGGGCTTCAGTATTACCTTGTACAAGAGTACTTTGTTTTTGAGAGATAGCTGAGACTTTCGCCCTATGAGCCAGTAACTTTCAGATAGTAAAAAATATTAGACACGTATTTTTTGCTTTATCATATTAATCAGAAATAAGAAAACACGCATTAAAGTTGGGGAGTGGGGGCTCGCTACGTCACAACTCAGTTTTAAATCTAGCAAGGCGTGTTGTCATGCCACATTTAATCTCAATGTATTGCCGTAATCTTTTGATTACGTCAAAAAAGAAAAAATACGTGTTCAATATTTTTTTATTATCTACAAGACGGACAATTTTTTTTTTTAATACAGGCCTTTTGACTTGTATGCCACTGGCAATAAACATGCATCGTATAAATGGAGCTTTACTTTGAAGATTTAAAGGGTTTTGAAGTTTGACGCAAATATGACGCAATAACAGCCACAACGGTCGATCAATCAGATTAAGCTACGCTTGCCACGGTTGATCCGTGGATTAGGGACCATCTTTACAAACCAAGACCCCTCCGTGCGTTGGAAAGCACTTCAATGGTTCCAACTGACATTCGTGGATCTTTATCATTCGTCAAAAGCCTGAAAGTCTGACAACCAGTCTTACTAAGGGGTATCGTATTACCCAGTAACTGGGTTGTGGAGGTCAGATGGGCAGTCGCTCTATGTAAAATTTAGCTTCATCCAGACTGTAGGGCGACCCCAACATAGTTGAGAAAAGCCTAGACAGATGATAAAGTATGCGGTAAATAAGTTTAAGTAAAACTTGAATATTTATAAGAATTCACATCAGCGTCTCATACTTCACTGGCTGCTAACTACAGTATTTACAAACACAAGGTCCTGAAAACTTCAGAGACATAATCTTCTTAAAGTTCTCCCCTTAATAACACTGAAGATGTAATTATATTCGTATAATTAATTAAGATGCGAACAGGTGCTTGGTTGAGTTCGGTTCCCGCGATGCTTAGGTGGGTAACAGACGGGCAACTTTTTGTTGGCAAATAAACGACTGCTGAAATGGTCCATACAAATTCCAAGGAATTCAAAAATGCACTAATGTATTGATTATTTGTTTGTGTTTTCGTGTTCTATCTACCTAGTAGTAAAACTTTAAATAAATAAATATAAATATTCATTTCAGAACAATTGATCCATTAAAAAACACAATAAAAAATTACAATAAAATGGCGCAGGTACATAATATTCTCTTGCACATTAAAATTAAAATTTAAACATATACTTACGTGGCTATTTGTAACCACCGCTTGTAGGTCTTGGTAGCATACATCCTATCAGCAAGGTCCTTAACTATACTGTCTTTAACCATGTAAACTAATTGTGGTGCCTTCTATATTCTCATTTTAAACAAAACATGGTAGTAATACAAAACATTACATACTAAAAACACAAACAAAAAGTGATAACTTTATTCGTCTTGGTTTAACACGAAACCAATCAAAATTTTTGATTGCACTGTCTTTGCTATGTAATAATAATATCACCTGTGTGTATTCAAGATGTTATTTTACTGTGAATTCAGGCAACTTTTATATCGGTCACCTAACCACAATAAGTTGCCCGTCAGTTCCCCGATTTAAGTGCCTGCAAGATCTTCAACCCTGTGAATGGAGATTTGCAAGTCTTATGACATGTTTCGGCAGTCTGTAGGGGGATAAGTTCTGAGTATTCTTAGGGTTAAGTCTGGTTAGCTTGGTGGTACGGGAAGGGAAAGTGAGATTCGGAAATTATTGATTTTGTTTTAAAAGTGGTTTTGATTAGTTGGGTTGATCACATTAATTATGCTTATCGGTAAGCAAGTGTTCTGGCTACTCTTTACATAATGTATGTATTTATTTTTAATTTAATTCATTTTGCTTTCATTTCATTTCTTTTGTTTTTTATTTAAAATTAATTTGATTTTATTTTGATTGGTCATATTTGTTAATGTATGTTTGGCTATGGGTGTTATTTACCTGAAATAAATGAATGTATTTATTTATTATTTATAATCAAATGGAATCTTTATATTTTCTATTAATTCTAATAATTATATTTATATACTAGCGACCCGCTCTTATTTCACATGGTTTTTACGAATTATAGATACATCAAGATTTATTTTATTTTAGGTCTAAATTAAACATTCATTTATTACACATAAACCTTCCGGAATAAACTCTCTAAATGATGTTGAAAACCTCATCAAAATCCGTTGCGTATTTTAGAAGAACAACGCAACCATACAGACAAACACGAAAAGCGACTTTGTTTTATAATATTTAGAGATTAATAGTTTCGTTAAACCCGTTGATAATAAGTCATTTTGATAACAGGACGTATGCATATATAGTTACACACAACCAGCTAATTTGTTTTACAGTGATCTAGTCATATCTGCTATTTAGTCTTATAGAGAGGCTGTCGTAACGCTTCTAACCTAGCAGGATTCTACAGCTACATTTCAAACTTTTTACGGCAGAAAACCGAAATAATCGGAACGAAACTTACTTTCCAATATTTGCCGTGTTCCTAACAATGATATCCTCGAGATACATCAGGATATTGCCGAGGAAAATACCTTATATTATCCTCACAATATTCAAATCAGGAAATAGGAAAGTGCTACGGAAAAGTTGAAGGTATACGTTGTTATAAATATTTATGGAAAAGATAATTCAGGTGGCGTTTTTCGAAGTATTTAAACGATCGATTACCTTTTTTAAGCGACTTCCAAAAAGGAGGAAGTTATATGTTCGTCGCGTATGTTTGTTTTTTTTTTATGTATGTCCACCGATTTCTCCGTCAATTGTGGACCGATTTTGAAAATTATTTTTTTGTTTGAAAGGGTGTGCTCTCGAATTGGTCCCATATAAATTTTATTAACTTTGCTTGGATAGTTTTTGAGTTAGCTACAAAATACGTATTTTTTTCCCCACTTAGTATGTAGATGATATGATAAGTTTCTGTCACTGGTAGCAGGTAGTGGTATTCGAATGTGTGTGGGGTAGGTACCACAACTAAAAAGTGAAAAGTAAAAACTTTTTACAAAAAAAAACAACCGACCTCCAAAAAAACACTACAAAGTGAAAAATAACTGTAATTTCGGAAGTCGGTGGCAAAAAACGAAAATACAAAACCCAAGACACTGACTTCCGAAATTAAAGTTATTTTTCACTTTGTAGTGTTTTTTTGGAGGTCGGTTGTTTTTTTTTTTGTAAAAAGTTTTTTTTTATCTGTATAGATAAGTACCTACTCAGTTGTGTAACAGTTTAAGCAAGCTTATAATTTTCCCACTGCTAGGACACCGGCGTCCTCTCTGTGAGAGGGAGTGGGCTGTGATCCACCACGCGAGCCCAGTGCCGGTTGATATATGGCACATGTCTTCGAATATTTGGTTCTAGGACATGCCGGTTTCCTCACGATGTTTTCCTTCACTGTTTTGAGAGCAGTAGTGTCTGGGTTACCATTGGGCCACCACTGCTCCTCGTGTAACTATTGTGTTTTATTAATATACTGATTGCAATTATAATTGGTGTAAAATTACCCATCACAAAGCAGTCATCTGCGCGTTTTGCACATCAAACTATTGCCTTCTATTCGAACTAATTATTGCACTGTTAGATTTTAAGGGGACGATAACTAACTTTTAATAATTTTATACTGAAGATGACGTCTAAACGAGTAGTGTTAGTGATTTAAAAAATATGTTAAATTAGAGCATTTTCTTAATATTTTAATATAGGCATATTTTTGACTTTGTTTATCTTACATAGTGAGATTAATTTGTAGACTTATGTCTAACGCGTATAAAAAACTGAGAATGACGCAAAATCTATCAAGCATATTTTTCTGAAAACTTCACCATTTTAAATATAATTAAATTATCAATCTTTTAGTATACGTGTTTTATTAAAATATCTTTTGTTTTACGTGTAATAAATTAATAATTCGTCTAATTTGGGACAACGCTCCTTGATGGGCGAGTCCTATTACTGGCTGGACGTACGACGCGTTGCGTGAGCTCAGTACAGAACACGCAAGCTAACCTTTCAAGGTCACTGTCATATATCTGCGTCTTAAATCTTCGGCGCCGAGCCGAGCGTTGAGAATCCAACAGTGCACTTATATTTAGACATTCTTATAGGTGTCATCTGGCGATAATGAAAACAAACGGGCAGTCACATCGTAAAAAATCGCGTGGTGTGTGTAACGCACACAAAATAGGGTAGAGGAGAAAGTCTACCATTTTAAACAAAAAGGTCAATTAATACACAAGCTATTTCCCGAAGCCTTCCAAACGATGACTTAAAACTCTGAAGACGGGCCGTCATAATTTTCAGTAAAAGCCTCCTTCGTTCGCCCCAATGAATTGTCAGTGACAGCTAAATGAGAGGAGTAGGAAGGAAGGAATATTAGGTGCTTTATTATCTTTACTTCATTGGAATTAAGAAAGGGTTGATTTAAAGAAACTTTGTTTTAATAATCACTAGCTGCCCCAGTTTCACCTGCATAAAACTCGATTCCGTGGGAATATCGGGATAAAAAGTATTCTATGTCCTAATACAGGTCATGATCTACCCATAAGCCAAATTTCATCCAAATCTGTTTAACCGCTTTAGCGTAATTCTCTGTGATGCTATTGGTGGTTTTTCTTTTAAATCGCAGAGCATAGAAACGTCTAGACGGCCGCTGCTAAAGGCGACATTCTCAACACTTTCCAAGCATGTCACCGTCATAGAATAAATAATAGTAATCAATCTGCCTAGCCATTTCCCAACTATGTTGGGGTCGGCTTCCAGTCTAACCAGATGCAGCTGAATACCAGTATTTTATATGGAGCGACTGCCTATCTGACCTCCACAACTCAGTAACTGGGTAATACGATACCCCTTGGTAAGACTGATTGGACTTTCTGGCTTCTGACGACCCGTAACGACTGTCAAAGATCCACGAATGACAGCCGGGACCAACGGCTTAATGTGCTTTCCGAGGCATGGAGGAGTCTCGGTATGTAAAGATGGTCACCCGTCCACGGACCAACTCCGACAAGCATGTTTTGTTCACAGGAGCTGCGCTGAGCGAGGCTAGGTAAATGAAGCGATTCTATTGGTTCTTAACAAACACATCTCTCACTACACATCCTCTTACATCTCTGGTGGAAACGCAGCCCAACGCTTGCGACCATTAAACCAACAAGGCAGTCAATTTCACCTTGTAAACCAAAGCTCGTAAAATAAACTGACCTCAAATACCACATCTAAAAACAACCACATCTTAGTACCGTCAATCATAAAAGAAAAACAAGCTTTTTAGAGACAGCCCTGAACAACAGCCCGTTCATTTGTCACCCCTGATGCTTACCGACTTTGATTTTATAGGCTTTGGAACACTTAACAGTTTTGAAGACTGCTGCAAAGTTTTAGATGTGAATTAAATCGTAAAAGGTTTCGGGGTCAAATTGATTTTTCTGTGGTCTATTTCTCATAATCAAAGCACGTTCAAATTCAAGTCGCAATCTCACCTCAGCGACTATCAATGCCAAAAACTTGTAAAAAAATTGGTATATTAGAGGTATTTTTGACAGATCAGAGAGCGTTTACTCTGAAAGTTGGCAACGTCGCAAATTACTGTCAAATATTTACCTGTTTTGATTAATTTTTAACCGACTTCCAAAAAGGAGGAGGTTATATGTTCGTCGCGTATGTTTTTTTATTTTTATGTATGTCCATCGATTTCTCCGTCAATTGTAGACCGATTTTGAAAATTATTTTTTTGTTTGAAAGGATGTGCTCTCGAATTGGTCCCATATTAATTTTATTAACTTTGCTTTGATAGTTTTTGAGTTAGCTACAAAATACGTATTTTTTTCCCACTTAGTATGTAGATGATATGAAAAGTTTCTGTCACTGGTAGCAGGTAGTGGTATTCGAATGTGTGTGGGGTAGGTATCACAACTAAAAAGTGAAAAATAAAAACTTTTTACAAAAAAAAACAACCGACCTCCAAAAAAACACTACAAAGTGAAAAATAACTTTAATTTCGGAAGTCGATGGCAAAAAACGAAAATACAAAACACAAGACACCGACTTCCGAAATTAAAGTTATTTTTCACTTTGTAGTGTTTTTTTGGAGGTCGGTTGTTTCAATATTACTGTATGGAATTAAGAAAATGTGGCTAACATAGCGAACTAAAATATTTATCATGAAATGCATTAATTCAATTCTTTATTAATAATATTCTTATATTTATTTAGATAAGGTTACGGACCAATGTTTTATAACCTTAATAATCTAAGTTTTTCTGTTCTAAAACCTTAATTTTATAGCCATTCAAAACTCGCCACTATAAACAAGTACTCAAAATTCAATTCAGCTTATTTCCTCTTCAAGTCTCCACTACACTTTTGGCCAGACAAAATCTTCCTTTATAATAACGTAAGTCAAATCTCAAAATAATAGACTGTAAGCTCCTTAGACTGGGGTGCAACTGCACGCCAGTGTTCACCTGCAGGGATTCCGTTTTTAAAATATTGCCTGTCATATTTTTAAGACAACATTGTCTGTTTTATTTGACAGTTTCTTAAAGATGGCGGCCCGGATGTGTTTGTTTTATGGAAAACGAGGGAAAGAATTATCAAATTGTGTTCAGCGATTTACCTATTGATCAGTTATGCTGTTGTAATTAAAGAGGGTGCATTCTGGAAGATGACAACGTTGCAAATAGCTGTAAAATATTTCACCCTTTCAACGGTAATTAATGAGACACAATAGAATTTTAATTGTTATCGATCTCAATGAGTTCTCGTGACCGTTGAACTCATAAGATTGAATTGAATAGTATTTAGAAAGTTCCCAAATGCGTTTTTACATATAAAGCTTTTTTAATTCAGTGTTAGGTACGATATTATTTATTACAATATTCATAATGAATATTTTAGTTTTTACCTTGGCCAGTTTTTTTGGCTTGGCTAAGCATTGCCATACAACGTGGCAATGCGGCCAGTCTCTTGAGTACATTACCAGTCGACAGCGATGCGGTTGAATTTTTCGATGCTATATTTAGTTTGTGAATACCTATACTCCGTTTGAAATAAGATTAGACATTTAAACAAACCTTTTTTACAGTCCGTTCAACCGATTGTGACTTCTATACCGTAGGCATAAGGATGGCATTAAAAGCAAAAAAAAGTGGTTACAATACCAATGTTTATTGCAGCTGCCATTTGACATACCACCAACGCAATAGAAGTCAAAATCGATTGAACGAACTGTAAAAAAGGTTTAGTTAAATGTCTAATCTTATTTCAAATGGAGTATAGTTTTAGTTAAGTTAGTATAAAATTTTGTTATATTAATCAATTAATTAGTTATAAATTGTTACTTACTTATCTATGTAATTTAATTACCTAATAAATCCCCATATTTTAGTCGCTACACATATTTCATAATGTTTGACAAATTAATCAAACCAGCGAATATTTGACAGCTATTTGCGACATTCCCTACTTTCAGAATGCACTCAAGTTTTTGAAAAAGTTACAAGTGAATAAGTATAATGATTTGACCACCGAACGACAGGGCGGCAATTTCCACTCTGAAAGCTATGAAACATTCTTCAAAGTCAGTTCTACCAGAAGGCTTTGCTTTCAAATCCAGAAATTGAAAGCGAAAATAAAATGAATTCAGTTCTGTTTTTGCCGCGGTTGGTCCGTGGACAGGTGACCCTCTTTACATACCAAGACTTCTCCGTGCCTCGGAAAGCACGTTAAGCCGTTGGTCCAGGCTGTCATTTGTAGATCTTTGACAATCATTACGGGTTGTTTGTAAACCCAAAAGTCTGACAACCAGTCTTACCAAGGGGTACCGTGTTACTTAGTAACTAGGTTGTGGAGGTTAGATAGGCAGTCGCTCCATGTAAAATACTGTTATTCAGCTGCATCTGGTTAGACTGGAAGCCGACCCTAACTTTTAAACTATGTATTTATCATAAAATGACAAATAATGAGGTATTATTGGACGCGTCTTAATCGTCCGCTGGTTAGAAAAACACCAACTAAAAAGTTATAAACAAGAAATCACAGACAGACAAATGAAACATCTAGAGTAGCAAGCAATCTGTTCGATTTATGTCCTATTTGTCTGTCTGTCAAATCAATCTGCCTAGCCTTTTCCCAACTATATTGGGGTCGGCTTCCAGTCTAACCGGATGCAGCTGAATACCAGTATTTTACATGAAGCGACTGCCTATCTGACCTCCACAATCCAGTAACTGGGTATTACGATACCCTTTGGTAATACTGGTTGTCAGACTTTCGGGTTTCTGACGACCCGTAACGACTGTCATTATTCACGAATGACAGCCGGGACCAAAAGTTTAACGTGCTTTCCGAGGCACGGAGGAGTCTCGGTATGTAAAGATGGTCACCCATCTACAGACCAACCCCGGCAAGCGTAGCTTAACCGGATGAATCGACCCGTGTGGCTGTTATTACTTAGCCACGTGCTCCAAGATTCGTCTGTCTGTGATGTCTTGTTTATACTATTTTAGTTGGCGTTTTTGTCATAGTTGGGTTTTAGTTTTTATAACTTTTATTTTTTCTTCACCTATTTCTGAGTCTTCATATACGTTCTCCACAATCCCATAAAATTTCCTTTTACTCTTTAAAATATTCAAAGCAAATGTGAATAGACGTAATACAAACGCAAAGAAACTTTGTAGAAGATCAAATATGCTTTGTATTCGTGCGACAAAGGGGTGTAAATGATGTTTCGACTCACAAAGGCGAATTGTATAAGTTATTTGTCTTTTTGCATTCGGGAATGGCGCTGTATTTTTGAAGTTGTTATGGAATTGACTTTTTTGTATTTAATGGGTTTAAGTTTTTTTTTTGGTCTTTTGGTACGAAATCTATGGGGGTGTTGACTGTCTCCGAATAAATAAAAAATTATGCCATAGTCCAGGGGTCGGCAACCTGCGGCTCGCGAGCCGAATACGGCTCTTTTGATGTAAAGTTGCGGCTCTCCAGTTCGATACGTAAAAGTTATAGTTATGAGCCAGATTTAACAAAACTTTCAAAAGGCATGCAAAGTCAATGCTCCCATTGATGTAACTACCTATTATTTCAATAACTGTAGTTATAATAATGGATTAATTATTTTGTTATTCTAGCAACTAGCTAAAATACTTAAATAAGTTTTGTGCTAAAAGAATTTGTATGTTCTTTTATGAATAATTATTATTTCGTATTTCATGTTCTTTATTTTACCTACATCAAAAGTAAATAAGCAATTAATCTGCCTAGCCTTTTCCCAACTATGTTGGGGTCGGCTTCCAGTCTAACCGGATGCAGCTGAATACCTTATTTTACATGGAGCGACTGCCTATCTGACCTCCACAACTCAATAACTGAGTAATACGATACCCCTTGGTAAGACTGGTTGTCAGACTTTCGGGCCTCTGACGACCCGTAACGACTGTCAAAGAGCCGCAAAAGACAGCCGGGACCAACAGCTTAGCGTGCTTTCCGAGGCACGGAGGAGTCTCGATATGTTAATATGGTCACCCATCCACAGACCAACTTCGGCAAGCGTAGTTTAGCCTGATGGATCGAACCGTGCGGCTGTTATTACTTAGCCACGAGCTCAAAAAAATAAAAATAAGTTATTGAAACGAAAATTTTTAGTAACTCTTTAAAAACTGCAAAATTTTAAAATTGTTACTTATGGCTCTTCCGTCTCAAAACGTTGTTGACCCCTGCCATAGTTCAAATCAGACTCGGGTGACCGTTGTGCTGTGGGTCTCCCATAGCATAACATCATGCTGAGTGGAAGCCTTCTTGTCACAGTCATGTCGTGCAGCTGCCGACTAATTTCTGTTTTATGCTCGTGATTTATTATGTACTTTTTTGTTGTTTTCTGATTACTCTTGTCTTTTATGTATGCACGTGTTTCTGTGACAAATAAACCTATTTTTCTTTCTTTATTTTCTTTCTTTCAGACAGGGCCAGAAATGGCACATAATACAAAGCTTCGAAAGGAGAAAGGGGACGTCATACCAATCAGTAGAGATACTTCAATTATAAGTAGGTACAGTCAACCGCACGTCGGTGCCAGTAACACCCTGAACTGGCCTAGCGTAGTAGCTACGGAGTTTCGATCAAAATCAAAAGTCATTTATTCAAACTAGGCTGAGAATCACCACTTTTTGAACGTCAAAATCACATAAGACAGTCCCCCGTCCTAGTGCTTTAGCTGGGAAGAAGAAGTGGCATAACAAACTCTTCAGCAGCAAAGCTGTCTGTTCAGTTAGAAAAACTTGATTCAAGACAATAGCAGGTATGCAAAGTAATTAACATTACGGCCTACTGTAGGTTCTTACCTAAAAAACCTGTGAAAATATTTTTGAAACGAAGTTCTTTAACGCGGCTTGCGGTAGGAGTAATCTGGCAGAAATCATCACGCGCATAAGCGTTCCTACTTGCGAATGTCTTCTTCTAATTCTATAGAGAGAGAGAGAGAGAAAGTGTGAATTTGGTCAAAATGAAAATCCAAGATGGCTGCGAAAATTTTCACATTTTTCATCATGGTTTGGTACACACGGCTACACATCAAGCTATACATTTCCAGTATAAGCTGACCTCGCATTGTACGGAAATCCTATGCAATGCGAGATCAGCATAAACTGGAAATGTATAGCTTGATGTGTAGCCGTGTGTACATGGTTCACAGTACGTATTCATAGTTTTCGAGGGTGCTAAAGCCGATAGTGAGGTCAAAATGTAAATACAAGATGGCGGCTGCGAAAATTTTCATTTTTGTCATATATTTTTTGTTTAAATACAGTAGAAAAATGCATCACTATAGAAGATTACGTACTCGTTTTTCACCACTTGCAATTTCATTTCAGTGATGAAAAGTTTCAATGAATACAAATCCCTTACTTTCTTTGTTATTTTCAGATTCACTAGAACTCACATATTCAGTCAAAATAAACTAGTTACACAATCGCTAATTCTGAGTTATTTAAATGTATGCAAATAGGTAGGTAAAGGTGTTTTAACCTCCAAGTGAAGGGTGATTGTAGGTGAATCAAAATTACGTTTATTAAGAACTCTTGATTATTATGTTAAGCCTGAAGAATAAATTTTCATAATGATTACATATATTTCATAAAAATAAAACAGTGGTACTCCGGGAGTACCGAATAAGTAAATAAGTGAAAACTTGAAGAAGATCGCCTTGGTGGAAGATACATGTATAGAAAATTGGTCCGTAACCTTATCTAAATAAAGAGCACAATTGCGTTTACAAAAAAAAAAAACTTCCAAAACCTTTAAAGTTAAAATACTTGCATAGAACATTGATCCGTAACTTAATATAAATAAAGAGCACAATCGCGTTTACAAAAATGAGGTGTCGGTAACGGTGTCGCGAGTTCAATTGTTTTATCCTATCTCAAAAATGCCCAACGCGCCTAAAGAAGTTTTCACTTTAAAAGTTGCGCGTGCAGCGCCGTACACGTGATAGAAGCGAAACTTCTTAGAAAATAAAGAATAAGAGAGATTTAGTACGAGAGACAGAGAGAGTTATATCTTTTTTCTCTCCCATGTAACGAAATGTGCCTAAACGTGACACATCCTTGAAATATCACTCTCAATTAGTTGTTACACAAAATCGAGCTGCGAGTACCGTCTGTGTTCTTGCGTAGACCTCATTTATTGCACACCCCAGTGGTAGCCACTACGTACAGACGGAACTCGTACATGATGAGAGCCAGTCGCATGTACAACGCAACCTGCCAGGAAGCTGATATCGACATTTTCAATACTAGTGTTGCTAAATTAAAGAAAATTTTATCTAATGGCTTCTTCGAGCGTAAATAGTCTTTTTTCTGTTTTTGTTGTGTAAGTATAGTCTTATTGTCAATTTTTTTTGTCGTTTTCATATAATTTAGGTTTAAACTACATGTGGAAACTTGTAATTGGCCATATTTTGTTCACAACTATTACTTATTGTGTCTGTTTAGCTGTAAGTTTTCCAAAAAATAAAATAAATAAATAAATAAATAATAGGGAATCATCCCTATTATTTATTTATTTATTTATTTTATTTCATCAGCCTGGGTCAAAAAAAAATCTATTTAGTCATTCAGATAATAAAAAAATATTAGACACGTATTTTTTGCTTTATCATATTAATAAAAAATGACTTCGATAAAACGCATTAAAGTTGGGGAATGAGGGTCACTCCGTCACAATTAGAAGTATAAAATGTACATACTCGTGACGTCATGGCAAATTTTAATTCAATGTATTGCCGTAATCTTTTGATAACGTAAAAAAGAAAAAATACGTGTTCAATATTTTTTTTTAAGTCTACATGACGGACAAAAAAAAATTTTTTTTCTCTTCATCCCTATTCTATTCTCTCAAAACGGTGAAGGAAAACATCGTGAGGAAACCGGCACGTCCTAAAACCAAAAAATTCGAAGACTTGTGACATTTATCAACCCGCACTGGGCCCGCGTGGTAGATTACGGCCCGCTCCCTCTCACTGAGAGGAGGCCTGTGTCCCAGCGGTGGGAACATTTATAGGCTGATGATGACTTAGATAACACGCATTAAAGTTGGGGAGTGGGGGTCGCTCCGTCACAAATAAGTAAAAAATGTACATACTCGTGACGTCATGGCACATTTTAACTCAATGTATTGCCGTAATCTTTTGATAACATAAAAAAATAAAAAATACGTGTCCAATATTTTTTAATAATCTACATGACAGACAAGATTTTTTTTTGTCTTCGTCCCTATTCTATTCTCTCAAAACGGTGAAGGAAAACATCGTGAGGAAACCGACATGGCCTAGAACCAAAAAATTCGAAGACATGTGACATTTACCAACCCGCAGTGGGCCCACGTGGTAGATTACAGCCCACTCCCTCTCACCGAGAGGAGGCATGTCCCAGCAGTGGGAACATTATAAGCTGATTATGATGATCCCTATTCTCGTCGGATTTATCGAATCGTCGCATTTAAGAAGTTTCGCTTCAAAAACCATATCGGGAACTGGGGGCCTACCACCAGCTCAAAAGCAGTATTATTTTAATATTACTTCAGTGGGAGAAAAAGATGGAGCTATACGTCCTCTAGAGCTTCATCTCTTTCCCACACTGAAGCAATATTAAAATAATACTGCTTTATGAGCTTATGGTAGGCCCCCAGGGCCTAATTAAGCCACGCTGTCAGGGCTCTGAAAAGAGCAATCTCTAGATCTCCTTACAATGGGCACCGTGTTCAGGAGTTCCTAACATTGAGTGAGTCATTTAGTGATGGTGACCCACATAATTATTACCTAAAAAAAGAAATCTGCTTCTTCATAAATTTTTCTCAACTTAATAAAACGTAGGGTATCGTATTTTTTCGCGATTTTAGTGTTGTTCCCATAGTAAAAAGCTTTTAAAATGATGAGTACAATAATCCCTTTCTGGTTTTCAGTTATTTCAAATTCACCTTGTAAAGCATAATCGGCCTATAATGTTCCCACTGCTGGGACACAGTCCTCCTGTCTGAGCGAGGGAGTGGGCAGTTATCCGCTACGCGGGCCCAGTGCGGGTTGATAGATATCACATATCTCCGAATTTTTGGTTCTAGGACATGCCGGTTTCCTCACGATGTTTTCTTCCACCGTTTTGAGAGCAGTAGTGATGAAATAATTTACAAAAAGTAAAGCGCCTGTGTCAGGGTTCGAACCTACGACCTACAATTCGTAAGTCCGTCACCGTTACCACTGAGCCACCACTGCTCTTGTCATAATATCATCTTATTATTTTCTGACTACGAGCTGAAATAAAGAAGTCTTCACACACTACGAATTCACGAGCATTGATGCCGCGCTTGCTCATTGCACGCTAGCAATTTTATTACATCATTATGTCCAGGATTCCAAACAATTTGTTTTCCTTCTCAGCAAGTAATTAAAAACTGCATTAATAAGACCGCGAAAATTAACATGAAAGTAGTTAAAAGTTCTAGAAATGCAAGCGGCGCCGGGACAACAAACTATCATTCAAATCATATTACTGAAGTCATTTAAAGTGTTGAACAATTCAAAAAGTTGAAATAAACTTCGGTGTCATTTGCATTGCAAATGTCTCTTCTGACATTGCCTGAGGTTTCCAAATACTTAGCGCTGTTCAAAATAAGATTTAGTGCTAATACTGTTGAAGTAATATTCTTGAAGTATATTTTGTTACTTTATTTTGTTCAGAATTAAAACTACGTACAAAGTGTTAATTTATTAAAGTGAAACTTGAATTACATCGTCTCAAACTTTTTCGTCTGTGTGTTGTCATATCGCGTGACGGTCGGTCGCGGAGTAGGGATAAAGTGAAAGGTGCTCGTCAGAGCAGCCAAGGCCAATATGGCGACGCCTATAGAAGTTTCACTTTTACCGTGGTTTCATAAAACCACACAATCCTTTTTTTACTTAGAAGAACATAGTTGTTTATACAAGGTACTACATACATAGTTGTTTCGCTTTTGCGTTGAACACATTGAAGAGTGTGTATGCAATCAGAAAGTTGGCGTCGCAATAGCTGTCAAATTATTACAACACTTTTTTTTTCTTCTTTGGCAACTGATCCGATGTCAATTACAACATTTAATTCATTGTTTATATTGTAATTAAGGATTGCAATAATTACAATTAATTAGGTCAATATATTAGTTAGAATATAAAAAATCAAAGAAAGTAAAAAAAAAACGATATATTTGACATTTATTTGAAACGTTGCCAACATTCGAGTTTTTGTAAATACTGCTCTGTTCGTCAAACAAAAACTACCAGTGACTTGACTCATAGACTAATGCCGAAATAAAAAATGAATTTAATACTTATCTTGTTCGATATCTGCAAAATAATATTTTTATAGCCTATGCACCTGCAGCAGTAGGCTATAAAAATATTATTTTACCTTTATTATCCTACCTATACTCCATTTGAAATAAGATTAGACATTTAACTAAACCTTTTTTACAGTTTGTTCAACCGATTTTGACTTCTATTGCGATGGCGGCATGACAAATGGCAGCTGCAGTTAACAGTTGGTATTGTAACCACTTTTTTGCTTTTAATGCCATCCTTATGCCTACGGTATTAAAGTCAAAATCGATTGAACGGACTGTAAAAAAGGTTTGTTTAAATGTCTAATCTTATTTCAAATGGAATATAGTTGTCTGAGGTCCGGAAGTTTCACATGTACCCAAGACTTAGGGGAAAGTATTAGTTTTAAAAGGACGTAAATTATAGAACTGCCATAGCTAGAATACAACAGTTACATAGTTATTTTTATCGTTGAGATTTTTTCAATTACAATAAAATAAAATATTAACATGATTTGATGAAGTTCTTATTTTTGGCAGTTCCTTGTCGCAGGTATTCTAGGGTAAAGTCTAATTAATATAACGAATTGTAATCGTCACTTGTAAGTTTATGGAGTTCGTCTCTTTAAAGACTCTCTACAATTGTAGCCGCCATCTTGGATTTCAATTTAGTTTTTTTTTTTTGTATCAGCACTCTTGAAAACCATGAAAATGTCGACAGTAAAAAAGAATCATACTTGCACCGCGGGTTAGCTTTTCTCAAGAGTCACAACGTTTACATTCATTTTCAGAACACTTAAAAACGTTACGGCCGTACTCACACCACACATTTAAAAGTACCTACTATTAGACAAATCAGAAGTTAGGCTTCAATTAGATGTGTATTATATTTATATGTTTAGATTAGATACTATAAGTCTGGGGAACCAAATAAGTAAAACGTATTGTAGGTAGGTTAACGTCCAACTCACATAATTATTTATTATCATATCATGATTTCTCATAATCTTTACACTTATTACTTAGTATTTTTGAAATATAAAGCATTGTACCTATATAGGCTTACTTGCTACATAAATTCCACAACTAGCAATAGTTACACAATAGAATCTAATATTTAAAACAAAATAACGGCCACAGGTCATAATTCAGTATGATATTTAAAGAATAGTTATTAAATCAGATTGACTTACAGTAGGTCCTTCACTTGATACTATACGACTTGTTCTCTCGGTGGTCCGTGCTCGAATGCCCGAGAGCTCTGATGTTCTCAACTTAGTAAGCGTTGAGTCAATAGACAAAAATTACAAACGATCGTTGAAACGTGACAGGCAAAGGAAATGTCATCAATCAGCCAATATGATTTTAACAGAATTCAAAATGTAACAAACAAAATGTACTTTTTGTGGAAAAGTTATAAAGTACAATGTTAATTCTCTAACAGACGGCCGTCCTGAGAAAGGAATGACCCCATTGCTTTCCGGCCATTCGAGTATATTTGTGTGTCTCTATACAAAACAGTAATATAATAATTTCTAGACCATACTAGCACCTAATTGACACATACATCTAGTTTGAAAAAAATAAAAATAAAAATCAAGTTAAAAAAAAATATTAAAAAAAAAATTAGCTAATACAACAGCTTTTAACTTAATAACTAAGGTCATAAAAATATAATAATTTAACTAGTACATTGTACAATCAATTCCAAATAAGTATAATTCTTGAAGTTATTAGGTAGATACATGAATCAGCGAATACAATAACTTGTAACTCTATAACAAAGATCATGAAAATATAATAACGTAACTTACATATTGTACAATCAATTCCTAATAAATATAATTCTTAAAGTAATAGGTACATAAATCAGGGTGATCCCGTTATAGGTCCTAACAAATGATTAAAAAAATGCCTAACTAATACCAGATAAAGCAATCTGCAATCCCGTTAAAGGTCATCGCACACATCAGCCTAGCATCTGGTCATCATCACTTCGCCTCAACTGCTGCTCCTCCTCAACCAGGCGCAGGCCCAGCATGTAAATGGAACGGCTGTCAAGGTCACCCGAGGTGTCGACGTGGCGAGGGCGAGGTGATCGCGACAACTCGCTTACGGCTGGGTGATGCGTACGTGTGTGCAATGAGCCCTAATAAGATTATGTAGGTAGTGTAGAAACCTGGAAAACAAAAACATATTAGTAGAGTTCTATTCGGATTAGTGCAAAATACATCGATTCGCAGTTCAATTAATTACTGATGAAAAAAATATACTAAATATAAGAAAAGATTATCCAATGTAAAAATATCTTTAAAAAAATAGAGGAGGTGAACACCGCTTGTACTTCGGCATCAGTCATTGTTACCGACTACCGCTTGTACTTCGGCCTCGGTCCACTTTTTAGAGGGCGTGAACACCGCTTGTACTTCGGCCTCATCATTGTTACTGACTACCGCTTGTACTTCGGCCTCGGTCCACTTTTTAGGGGGCGTGAACACCGCTTGTACTTCGGCCTCATCATTGTTACTGACTACCGCTTGTACTTCGGCCTCGGTCCACTACTTATACTTACAGGCAAGCAGCTTTAGAGTAACCAGATGCAGCCCGTTATTTATTCTGTAATCATGTAACTAGGAAGGATTTGGGAAGGAAAGTCAGCATTTGTCATGAATCTAGCAGAAAGTTTGAGTAGGTAAGTATTAGTCATAGCGTAAGCATTGTATATCTTAATTTGAATCGGAACAGCAATTAACAACCTCGTTACTTATAATGTCATTGTCTTCGCAGTCAGTGTCATTACTAGGTGCGAAAGTTATCCAACGTTTTAACTGGTCTGCTGGATAAATACTTTTATATTTACGTTTTGAGTGTCCTATAATACTAGAGACTTCATACCGATCGTTTTCTAAAACAGCAGTTATTTTATAGGGGCCCCTAAACTTTGGACATAACTTTTTACTTTTTCCATCTGCTGGATTGTGATGATTGGGAATCATTACTAAATCATCCATTTGAAAGAATTTTGTTGGAGCCCTACCGCTATCAAATTTATTTTTCATGTATTTTTGACTTTTTTCGGTGTTCTCAAGAGCAGCCAACCGTATTGTATCTCTAGATGGAGCCGATTCAGAGGTATCTATTAAATCGGCTAGCTCGTTTAAAATAGGACCCTCCCCGGGACAGATTGTGCGACGTCCGAATACTATTTCAGAAGGAGATTTACCTGTGGTTTTATTAATTATGTTATTTAAACTCCATTGCAATTTACCTACTCTGACATCCCAGTCGCGCTCCGCCTGATCGTAATTGGTCGCGGCTAAAGAATCAAGAATTGTACGATTGTATCGTTCAATCTGCCCATTGGCTCGTGGTGTTGCCACTGCGTTCAGAACATGCCTAGTACCTATTAATTTTACAAAGTTTGTGAATGCCGCTGATGTAAAACTAGTACCGCGGTCGGTGATTATTACGTTTGGGCTACCTATTACGTCAAATATTTCCTGCAGGGTTTTGATAGTGGTTTTAGTTTTTACATCTTTTACTGGTCTTATAAAAATAAATTTACTGAAACCGTCAATAACACCCAGTATGTAAGAATTCCCCTTTTTGCTCCTAACGAATGGTCCTAGATTGTCCATATGAAGAGTGTGAAATGGGACGTTACCTTTGGGGATTGGATGTAAGTAACCAGTGGGTCTACTGGTAGATGCTTTATTGTATGCACAATTAAGACATGCTTCCACGTATTTGCGAACAAAACGTTTCATTTTTGGAAACCAATAGTCTTGTTTTATTTTATCAAGAGTTTTTTCGACTCCAAAGTGCCCCATCTCATCGTGACACAACTGACAAATACGCCATCGTGCCCCATTAGGTACGACCCATTTTTTTTGATCCCCCACTATTCTGTAGATCTTTTCATCCTGGAGGAGGAAATTTGTGTGTATATCTTTAACCTCCTTTTTATTACTTTGTAAGACCAATTTGATGTGTTGTAATTTAGGGTCAGTCATTTGAACAGTTTGTAGCCAATCGGTGGCACTGATATTCATGATATCATACTCCCTAGCATCTAACAGTTCCCGCGAGTCTCTATGAGCAATAGGATTTCGGCTTAACGCGTCAACATGTTTCATGTTGTCGCCTGGCCTGTATTCAATGCTGAAATCGTATTCTTGTAATAACAACCACCACCGTGCTATTCGCGGCATCAAGTCGCGCTTTGTCAGAGTAGTCCTCAGTGCGTTGCAGTCCGTGAACACTTTGAACGGTATACCAATTAAATATATACGAAACTTCTTTAATGACAGGACAACCGCAAGAGTCTCCAATTCATAGGAATGTAGGTATTCTTCATCTTTAGTAGTTTGTTTGCTAAAGTATGCCACCGGCCTAGGGGGAGATTTTTCGTCAGGCTTTTGAAGCAGAATTCCGCCTACTCCTAATTTGCTGGCGTCGCAATGTACCTCCGTTATATAAGTTGTATCATAAAGAGCTAAAATGGGACGTTCGATTAACTTAGTTTTAATTGTATTGAATGCTTCTTCTTGGAGACTACTCCAAACCCAAGGGATATTTGCTTTTGTTAGTAAAGTCAAAGGTTTAGCTATGCTCGCAAAGTTAGGAACAAATCGTCTAAAAAAACTAGCGAGACCAACGAATTGACGGACCTGGTGAACGCTGCTTGGTGTCGGAAATAAAGCTACTGCCTCGGTTTTTCTACTACCGGGCCTCAGGCCATCTTTAGAAATTTCATATCCTAGGTAATCTAGTTTCGTTTCAAAGAAGAAACATTTTTCAATATTTAAAGTCAATCCGGCTTTCCGAAGGCAATTAAATATTTTCCTTAATTTTTCAATTCCTTCGGCTACGTCAGTAGAGGGTGACAAGATGTCATCCATATAGGGCAGGGCTAGGTTGAATCTATCTTTCCCTAAGGTTTTATTTATCATATGTTGAAATACCGCTGGCGCATTGACCAAACCGAATGGCATTCGCGTATATTCAAAATGTCCGTCAGGAGTAACGAACGCTGTTACATGAGTAGAATCTTGCGCCATCGGAATTTGGTAGTACCCCGATTTTAGGTCTAAACTTGTAAAGAAACTTTTGCCGTTAAGTCTGTCTAGTTGGTCATCTATGACTGGCATAGGATATGAATCTTTGACGGTCTTTTTGTTAAGTGCTCTATAATCTACGCATAAACGATAATCATTATTCTTCTTTTTAACTAAAACTATTGGGCTTGCGTAAGAAGAATTAGATTCTTTTATGATATTGTTATCAAGAAGCTCATTTACAAGTTTTTGAACTACTATGCGTTCGCTATATGGTAATCTGTATGGTTTGTAAGAGACTAGAGAGTTATCAGTAAGTGTAATATGCATTTCTGAAATAGTCGATGTTCCCAGCTCGCTCACGTTTAAAGCAAAACAATCACGATATTCATTAACCAACTTTAAAAGTTGTTGTTTCTGTTCATCCGTAGTCTCAGAACCTATTTTTAGCATGTCCACTGTCAGGGGATCAGGATTGTTGTCGATAGGTTTGTCAACTGTCAGTTTGTAGACTCCTAATTTGTCAGTCTTTTGGAAATCACTATAAATGTTAAGCGAGATCGGTAATAAGTTAGCCCTTGCAATAAGTTTCCCTTTATGCAATACGTGCTTAACCCCAGACAACTTTATAACTAATATTTTGCCTAAGCCATTTTTAACTGCATATATACCTTGCGGAATTATAATTTCTTCTCCTGTCTTAAAACAAGTGTTTCCTGGTAAGTATATTAGCCCCGTGTGATTACTTCCTAAATATATATCTACACCGACTAGTCCATTAATCTCTACATCTGATTTAATGTAAACTTCCGATTTATCTGCTTCGGCCACCGCTGAGTACAACACCAAACTACTATTAGTTTTGTAAACTCTTACCTCAGATAATTCAGTTAGAGTCTGACCAATAAGTACATCTGTGTTAAGGAACTCATTATGTACGATAAACACTTCTACTATGGCAGTAACAAAGTCCACGCTTATCTCGACGGATGCCTTACCTAACGGTAATACTACACCAGTTGCAAAGCCTTTTAATACAGGCAGTCCCTCTGTTGAGGTATCTAATTTTAATTCGTCCGCCGTGGTCTGTTTGATAAGCGTGCACTCGCTACCGAAATCGACAAAAGCAGTTTTAGGTATGCCATTTACTGTTATATTTTTTGTATAAATATTACAAGTAGTTTTACTGGCTTCGATCAACTGTACCTTATTGACAGGATTCGAACTATTTTTATCTACATCACGCTTGCAATGTTCGGCTAAATGACCCATTCTGTTGCATTTTGGACATTTCTGGAGAGCCTTTGGGCATTTTGGAACAGTATGTCCAAGCTCCGAACAATTGTAACAACGGAGTTTAAACGAAGGATGTTTATTGTTCCGTATGCTTTCTTTAGGTTGAATGGGATGGTTTTTCTTTATTTCCTTTATACTTTTGCTAGAAATATTGCGTAAATACTTGAGCAACCTACTCGGTCGCCTAAAATCCGAGCCTAACGCATTCAGACGGATATTATTATCATAAATGCCCTGTACTATACAATCTACTGCGTTTTTCCCCTCGATCCCACAATGATTTACAAGCTTTGCTTTATCATAAAAGTACTCTTCTAAAGTTTCATCCCTCTTACTTTTTCTATCTAACATTTCGATAAGTTTGTCAGCGTAATTTTGATCGTCTGGAAAACTTTTTAATAACTTGGCCTGCCATTCCTTCCAGTTAAGCTTAACCGACGGTAAGCCTTCATACCATCTGCGTGAAAGACCGGCGAGCTTAGGTAAGGCGTTATAAATAATTTCTTTATCATTCCAGTAATATATTTGAGCAGTTTCGTTTACTTTCTTTAACCATGATGTCATCGTTTGATTTTTTTGACTCGGATCAAAGTTTGGGATAACATCTTTGGCGCCTATGAAGCTACTTTCATTACGTTTATTTAGCGCATCTATTAACTTCTCCACTACACTACTTTCTTTTGATTTAGAAGTAACGTAAAGCTTTCGGCGTTTAGTGCGCCTTGATTTCGCTGGGGATCGTCTGTGCTTACTACTATTCGATTCAGAAGAAGTCGATTTTATTGTAGTACTCGTTACCGAACTTCTGCTAGCATGTTTAGCATGTCGTCTCTTTCGTACGTGTGTGCGTTCACGGCGTGAGCGTTTTTTGTTTTTATGCAAACGTGAGCGTGAACGTCCCCTGTATGCCTTGGACGAATGTGAATCTGTGCTACGTGACCGCCCAATAGAACGAGAAAATCTGGTACGGTGCTTTCGCTTTAACGATCTATTTCTATAACTTGAATGTTTAGCATCCGAAGAGACCAATGTTGAGCTTCTAGAGGTGTCCCTACGTGTGGTTGATCGTGAGCGTGTTCGGAGACGTTTGGTTCTGCGTGATCGAACCACCGTGTTCCTCCCCTTAGATCTACTCCTACGCTCGACTACACGTGGAGGTGTAAAAGCTTCTCTAGCAGACGTTCTATCCGACATTGTCATAAACTTTTATTATTATTGTCAAGTCAAGGTCAAATCGGAATCGGGATAGTAGGAAAATATTGATATGATTAGAATAACATTCTTATTTACCTTGGTAGGTACATGTGAAATATTTATGACAAATTATCTAAGGTCTAAGATAACATCTTATTACAAAAATCATAGAAAGAAAATTTTCAGCAAAGCAATAAATACAGTTATTCTATTAAATATCATTCGAGTAATTATTCATATCAATGTATTATAAACTCCTTAATTGTAAATAAGTATATCCTCACGTTTCACTGTGTGATGTGCATAGGTACATTTACTCAATTCAGCACGAAATAAAACTCCAAGATACAGCAGAAAACCCATGCCCAGTACTGTACAATATTTGTGGGAAAACACCAAAAAAAAATACACATTTAACCAAAGAAAATATCCACACCCATCCCGGAGTGTAGCCCCGGCAAGGTGAGAGTGGACACATCTTGTCACCGTGGTGTTCCCATCTGTACCTCCATAGAGTAGCCATGGCAAAGTATTTCTAGGAACAGCCCACAATGAGAAATATGTATTTTTTCAATTACCCACATCTGTATCTCCGTAGAGTGAACATACGAAGATGCATGCATGGTGGAACACTATAATACTATTCCAGAAAACCCGCGTGTATCCCGGAGTGTAGCCCCGGCAAGATACACGCAAGGCCCTCACAATCCATGCCTACGTCTCCATAGAGTAGCTATGGCAAGACGCATGCATGCACGTTGGAACATCATTATACCGCTCCGGAAAACATGTGTATCCCGAAGAGTAGCCTCGGCAAAATACACAATACTTTCACAATCCATGCCTACATCCCCATAATGATTTGAACATGAATGAAGCACACAGTGAAACATGTATTTCATTCTTAATTTCCTTTACCCAACATGTGACCGTTATTTTATTCAAATAGTAGGTTAAAAAAAATTAATTCTAAAATTATATTTGTGACAAATATGGGCGCTGAATAATCCCACTTCTGATTTATTAGACAAATCAGAAGTTAGGCTTCAATTAGATGTGTATTATATTTATATGTTTAGATTAGATACTATAAGTCTGGGGAACCAAATAAGTAAAACGTATTGTAGGTAGGTTAACGTCCAACTCACATAATTATTTATTATCATATCATGATTTCTCATAATCTTTACACTTATTACTTAGTATTTTTGAAATATAAAGCATTGTACCTATATAGGCTTACTTGCTACATAAATTCCACAACTAGCAATAGTTACACAATAGAATCTAATATTTAAAACAAAATAACGGCCACAGGTCATAATTCAGTATGATATTTAAAGAATAGTTATTAAATCAGATTGACTTACAGTAGGTCCTTCACTTGATACTATACGACTTGTTCTCTCGGTGGTCCGTGCTCGAATGCCCGAGAGCTCTGATGTTCTCAACTTAGTAAGCGTTGAGTCAATAGACAAAAATTACAAACGATCGTTGAAACGTGACAGGCAAAGGAAATGTCATCAATCAGCCAATATGATTTTAACAGAATTCAAAATGTAACAAACAAAATGTACTTTTTGTGGAAAAGTTATAAAGTACAATGTTAATTCTCTAACACTACAAACTCTCAAGAAACCATAAAGCCACTTAATTTAAATGTCAGATATAACTAAAGAAAACCGTCAGTATTAAAACAGTATTAACAAAGTAACGCCGGCAAAAGTGGGAAATAAACGAAACGGTAGGCCTATGCCATGCCGGTTGTTTTGCATAATACCCACATTTCTATGCCCATTTTGTGCACACGTATGAAAGTACGGGTGACGTCAGAGGCGTACAGTTGCGTGCGACGTGCTTTTCTTTTTTTCGTGAAATGCTGCGAGCTAGGCTGACAGTTTTTGCATGATTTTTGAAACACTGGTCAAATCGCTGGCCGAAAAATTGTAAAAAAAATGAAATATCAAATGGCGTTGGGCACTGAGGGCAGTTAAAATGTTACCTTTAATAAATGACGATATGTTTGTTTTAGTACCGGTCTACCTTAAAGGGCAAAAACTGTCGTCTTTTCATCGGGGAGTATAGTGGAACAAGGAAGATATCTAAATTCCTCAAGTATTAACTTGGGTACCTGCTACCTTCAGATAGTATCATGAGGCTCTAAAGACCAGTTTCTTTACCAAGCAAAATGGAAAGCAGTTTTTCTTTTCCGTTCTATTGCTCTTTCACTACCTGTTGACGATTTTACCGTCAGCTAGATATCTCAGAACTTTTAAAGAGCACGATTAAAAAAATACTTACGACTGAAGCCGAGTATACACGATTCAGCGCCGAGTTTGCAATTCAGCGTCACCGATCTACTGGAGAAAGAGCATGAAGTACGCCTAAATAAGTTTTCACTTCAAAAATACAGTCACGCTCACCCAAATTAAGTTTCCACACTATCTATAAAGAAACACCTATGTCACAATACGATAAGCCTTTTCTTCTCGTGCATACTTTTACTAGCCCGTTCAATTGTGAAGTCAAAGTACACTCGCGTTCAGTCGAAGCTGTAAGAAATATTTCATTTATTCGGGAAGGAAGAGTAAAGGAATAAGTTTTCTCAAAGTGTCTTAATTTGAATTGATTTATTGTATTTTGGTTATGGCTATGTGGTAATTGTGGCGATGCCACATACCGTTGAGAATATTAATTTATTTTGGAGGGTTTGTGTCATACGTGACTCAGGTTATTCAAAGTCAATGTCCAAAATAATACTATCGAAAAATTAAAATAAATCTGCCCAATTTTAACAAATGTTTTTTTTTTACATTCATGTTAAAAAAAAACATATTTGTTTTGTTTATACCTTGAATTCATTGCTGATTCTAACTTCAAACCAGAAGATTGGAAACGAAAAAGAAACAATATATAAAAGTATTTTTTTTTTTTGTTTTCCATGAATATTGCTATAATACTATATTACGTGCGAGGGGCTTGTGGCTAAGTAATAACAGCTGCACGGGTCGATCGATCAGGTTAAGCTACGCTTGCCGCGGTTGGTCCGTGGATGGGTGACCATCTTTACATACCAAGTCCCCTCCGTGCCTCGGAAAGCACGTTAAGCCGTTGGTCCCGGCTGTCATTTGTAGATCTTTGACAGTCGTTACGGGTAGTTAGAAGCCCAAAAAGTCTGACAACCAGTCTTACCAAGGGGTATCGTGTTACCTAGTCACTAGGTTGTGGAGGTCAGATAGGCAGTCGCTCCATGTAAAATACTGGTATTCAGCTGCATATGGTTAGACTGGAAGCCGACCCCAACATAGTTGGGAAAAGGCTAGGCAGATGATGACTATATTACGTAAGATATGTGTGGGGGCGTGTGTCGGGAAACTCTCCAATAAGTAAGTCCTTTTAGGTTTCGAAATGTATTTGAAAGTTCACAAATTTAACTTTAAAATTATAAAATAGATTTCTTATTAATTAGGTTTGATATAATAGTGTCCGTTCCCACCGAAGTTAGGTAAAGAAAGACGATGAAAATGGTTGGTGACGTGGGAAGCGCGGTGTCGTAATGCGATCAGTCACTTTGTCGGTGAGATATGCTGAGCTTGCAGGTTGGCCTCGTAACACGTATCAAAATATTGTATCTACATTATTAATTTTAATAATATTATAAATTGAAAAGATTTGTATCTTGGTATGTTTGTATTTTTTTTTTTTTGTAATGAAGTAACTCAAAAACTACTGGACCGTTTAAACAAATTCTTTCACCAGCACGCATAGCATGATAACCATAGAAACGAGTGCCCTACGGGTTTTTTCGACGGAAGAATAGACAAAATAACAGAAAAACAATCATAATCTGTCATTTTGTCTATTATTCCATCGACAAAACACGTAGAAAACCCGTTGGTCATACAGATTGTGCAATCCACGAAGACGCGCCCCTACTCCGCGATTACTGTACTGTAAGCTGTACTTTAGCACGGAGCGGACGGAGTGGGGCGCGTCTTCGTGGATTGCACTATCTATAATAAGCATGCAGTAGAATGCTATATTATCACTGTGTAAAATAGGCTATAAGTTATAAAGATATCACGCGGGCGAAACCACTGGCGGAAGCTAGTTTCACATAAAGAATCTGTTGGCATTAATACTGAAAAATACACCTTATAACTAGAAAAACAGAAAACAAAGATTATAATGCGAAAATGGCCTTAGCTCAGCATAATGTCAGGTGACAATACAAAGTGCACCACCTGACGCTGATTTTCAGCTGCAACCCACGCAATAAACTTGCGCTAATAAACTCACCACGCAATAAACTCCTTGCAATAAACGTAAGTACAAGGGCACTTATGAAACGTCAGAAGCTAGGTGCACGGTTCCAATTGGTCGTTTCCTATGGAGAAGAGCCGGCAAGAAACTCCACGGTTACTCTTTTATTCTCATTGGAGCTAACATAAAAGGTATCTCTATAGTTAAAGGTACCTCTATAGTTAAATGTACCCAGTCATGGTTGACTGGGCGCCCTACAGGAAACCCCTCTTTGACCAGCTGTCGTCAAGTCAACTGGAGCCAACAGTAATTGATCAAAAAACCGTTGGCTCGAAATGATCTTGAAAAGAATATTTGTTCAAACAGTTTAGGGCGGAAACCGGGTGGCCGGAAATACAGGCTTCGGCAAGCTTAGGCACCAGTCTCCCACGATATTTTTCTTTAAGCTCATAACTGGACAATTTTGTTTTTGTTTTTATTTTGTAAGGATATTTTGGAGAGTAATTAAATAAATAATTTTAAAAAAATTAAAAAAACTTTTCGTAGCAAAAAATGTTTATGTTTTGCAAAGTAAAAGTTTATTTTTATTTTTTGGGATTAATAAGTTTGCTTTTATCTTTTTATTACGAACGCTTTTAACGTGCACGGCTTTGTACATTATTCCCCTGGCTGGAGGTTTTAAGTGTAGTAGCTTAAGGCACAGGAAAGCCTGGTTAAGTAGTCAATATGATCTCAGAGGTCAACTACTTAAAAAAAAAACGTATGGCACTCGGGGACTGCCGCGGTAAAGCTATTGCATAGCATTTGTAACCTCCATGACAACATCACGTTGTCATGGGAACCGTCATTACATGGTAGGCGGAGTGGGGGGTGTTAGGTTTTATTTTCGTTACGTTACGGAATTTCTGGATTCGGTCGCCACGCTCAAAGCCCGCGATAAAAGCTATGCAATAGCTTAAAAAAATAATTATACATTGTTCTCACATGTATAATTTCAACACGAATGACGTGTATTTGATTTAAAAGAGTGCCCGTGGAGTTTCTTGCCCGTTCTTCTCCATAGAAACCTACTACGCTTTAGAACGAGCAACTAACTTCATCTTTCTGACTGACTGACCCCTTGACAATTCAAAAGTGCCTGTAATTGATTTATTTGAAATAAATGAGTTTGAGTCCTTTATGCATAGTATGCACATAGTAATAAATACCTACTAATAATTATAATTAAAAAAAACCTAGGTATTTTCTTATCCAACCTTTTAATCTGCTTTAAAATACACCAAGAATAAAATATACAAATAAACTGTGTTTGTATTTAATAAAGGTTAGAATACTGATTTGAGACATTAAAAGGACTTGAACACAAATTAAAAGCAATACAGCTTTCCATTTCAAATTAGGCATTTACTTAAATTTATTCCCTAAAATATAAACACCAAGTACAGAATAACCCTTCTATCTATACCTTAAAAACATTACAAGCAATTTGAAAGCTACTTTAACGACACTTCAGAAAGTAAGGGTTGAAGAAAATACGCCAATAACACTGCAGCCCTCTCAGGGTTGTCAAAGAATAGAGGATTAGAGGCAGATGGGGCTTCGGGCACCCCTGCAAAGGAAAATCGTTAGGGACATGCTAACACCGTTTTTTGAACACTCTACTGTATAATGATAGGTGGGTGGTTAAACGTTGGAGAAAGCAAAAAACAAATATTGAGTAGAAATGCAATTTCAGAGTGTTAATTAATGAAACATGCCTAAAACATTTTTTCAAAATTATTATTTTAATTTACTTTAATTACCAATTAAAGTGCATTGGCGAAAGAGAGGAGAGAGGGAGATTTTACCTTTTTTTTTTGGGTGCGAAATTATTAACAAAACAGGTTGAAATCGGAACTTATTCTATTTTTTTTCTCCAATTTTTTATATGGCTTGTGCGTAATGGCACTTTGTTTCGGTCAAGGATCTGTAATTTTAATGGCTAGGTATGACAAAACAAAAAGATTTACTGAAGAAAAAAATCTAACACCTAATAATTTAATACTTAATAATCTAATACATAACATAACATCACGCCCTGTTTCTCCGAAGGGTTGTGCAGAGGTGTTCCTGTAGCAGGTACATCCACAATTCGCCAGTTATATTTAAGTCCCATGTAATAGGGGGCGAGCCTATTGCCATCAACCGGACACAAATCCAGACTCCGAGCTGCTACTGAGAAATTACAGATAGAAAACCCAATAACACTTTACCCGACCCGGGATCGAACCCAGGACCTCATGCTCAGCAGTAGCGCTTGCGACCACTAGACCAACGAGGCAGAATCTAATCTAATAATAAATAAATTTAAAATAAATGGAATAGGTGCTTATTTATTTTTGCTCAAGTCCAAACATTTCGAAATCTATCTCTGAATATTGAGACTAGTTTCCTATATAATAAAGGAGACGGCATTGCAGAATAGCCGGCGCAACTAGCGATTGATTCGCCTTACGTAATACACTGAGCACTCTTTGTGTTGGCGCGTATTGCCGTGACATTTTGTTAAGGCGCTCTTATTATTGTGGACCTTAGGGTTTTTTTTACGTATTACTTAATGATATTCGTTCATGCTCAATTGCTCCCGCAGCTACATTATAACTTAATAAAATGACAGTGTGGCACAATGACAGTGTCCTACGCTCATAAGTTTTTTTTGGTCCTTAGTCCTTTTCCAGTCTTCCTTATGTTGTACCTTCTCCGGCCAGCCGGTCAGGAACGAGTCCAAATCGTCACGCCAGCGCTTTTTAGGCCTGCTCCCGTGGCGAACGTAAGGAAGACTAGAAAATTATGGGGGAGACCTTTACCCAGCAGTGGGAGAAAATAGGTTAACAAAAAAACAAAAGTCCTTTTAAGTCTTTTCGCACGCAGTTTCAACTCATCATCTGCCTAGCCTTTTCCCAACTATGTTGGGGTCGGCTTCCAGTCTAACCGGATGCAGCTGAATACCAGTATTTTACATGGAGCGACTGCCTATCTGACCTCCACAACCTAGTGACTAGGTAACACGATACCCCTTGGTAAGACTGGTTGTCAGACTTTTTGGGCTTCTAACTACCCGTAACGACTGTCAAAGATCTACAAATGACAGCCGGGACCAACGGCATAACGTGCTTTCCGAGGCACGGAGGGGACTTGGTATGTAAAGATGGTCACCCATCCACGGACCAACCGCGGCAAGCGTAGCTTAACCTGATCGATCGACCCGTGCAGCTGTTATTACTTAGCCACAAGCCCCTTCAACAGATGCAGATATTGCAGATTCAATTGATTTTATCTAATTATGAAGGTCAAGGAAGATATTATAAATAAGTAGTTTTTTAAACCTTATCTAATTAAACTGACCTTGAATTGAATTGAAAGAAATAAAGTGCCTGCTACACGGTCGCCAACCGCGTCCCAACAGAGGTGACCTCGGTGGTTTACAACCGTGTAGATGGTAGTTTACGCCAACCAAGGTCACCTCTGTCGGAGATGCGGTTGGCAGCCGTGTAGCAGGCACTTAAGTGACTGACTGACTGACTTAAGCAATATTCTTCGTCTACAGATACTATAATTACTATAGCTACAAGCATGTGTGTGCCAATCAGCGTTGTTATTGATACGGCACTCGACGATTTTTTTTTTCCGGAAAATACGGCAATTGACTAAAAGTTAAACGAAACGTTTTTCACTAGCTTAGTGAATGAAATGAAAATTAAACTCAAATCGACGGCCCCCACGTATACTATCGAAATTACAAAAAAGCCATTTTCGTTTTATTGCACTAATAGCAAGTAGAGATAAAGATGTATGATTTTATATAAAAATTATGTACTAATTTTATACCCTCAATTGAACAAAATCGAAATTGGCATATTCGGTAAAAAAGTAACCAGCAGTAACCAAGTAAACTATCGAATGTGTAATATTAGAAAAAGTATAATAATTATCAAAAACTATAGTAGACAGTATAAAACGGTAAAATTTTCCACTTTAGATACATCGGTAATATAAAATTTTCGAATTTCATGTTCGACAAAAATCTAAATCTAAACTTAGAATTGCTCTCCTGTAAAGTAGAGGTTTTGCAGCTTCGATACTTTACGTGGTGGCCGTCGAAATATCTGTCACAGAGAGTTGACGATAACAACATTGGTGCCAATCGATCTTTCTCCTCATCAACAACCCTTACAAAATCATGCCATGCCTAAACTACAAACAAACAAACATACAAACCGACAAAGTCACCTTCCCCAGTGCACAATAACGTCAGTTTACGACAAGCACTAGCTGTAACAGCGGCAGTAACAAAACTAACAATACTACACTCTTACGACCATTGTTAATTGTGACGGTAACTTAAATTAAACTTGGTTGTAAAACTCACCGCGGTTGTAAAGTGGACGGTTCTGTTTTAGGAATATGTATTGTACTTTATTTTACTGTAGTAAAGTTCAAAATATTTATAATATCATGCTTGTGTTCCCCGAAGTGGTAGGCAGAGATCAATATGGAATCTTATTGTGGTGGGGTCTATGTATAACTATGAATAAGAGCTAGCAGGGCATACAACTCGATGTGTCAAAGGGTTGATGATCTTGATTTATTCGCCACCAGTGTTCCTAAACTTAAAAAAAAGCGGCCAAGTGCGAGTCGTACTCGCCCATGAAGGGTTCCGTAGCAGCAAGTAACATTCAATGAAAGGTAAATTGCGGTTTACGATTTATGATGTATTAAAAAGAAACTACTTGCTAGATCTCGTTCAAACCAATTTTCGGTGGAAGTTTATATAGTAATGTACATCACATATTTTTTTTAGTTTTATCATTCTCTTATTTTAGAAGTTACAGGGGGGGGACACACATTTTACTACTTTGGAAGTGTCTCTCGCGCAAACTATTCAGTTTAGAAAAAAATGATATTAGAAACCTCAATATCATTTTTGAAGACCTATCCATAAATATCTCACACGTATGAGATTGATGAAAAAAAAATTTTTGAGTTTCAGTTCTAAGTATGGGGAACTCCAAAATTATTTGTTTTTTTTCTATTTTTGTGTGAAAATCTTAATGCGGTTCACAGAATACATCTACTTACCAAGTTTCAACAGCATAGCTCTTATAGTTTCGGAAAAAAGTGGCTGTGACATACGGACGGACAGACAGACAGACAGACATGACGAATCTATAAGGGTTCCGTTTTTTGCCATTTGGCAACTGAACCCTAAAAAATACTATGTAAAAATTTCTTTGAAGATCACTAAAACCTGTTTAGTCTTTTCTTAATTCCAAGTTTACGAATATCACTTTTGTTATTCGTAGTCCGAGTATTTACTTAAACTTACTTTCACTTGCCTGTCTACTGTTTCTTGTGCTACCCTAATATTGTCAGTGAAAACTTTTAATTGGCCTTCTTTCACTAACTATCAACTATTTGTATCCTAGCTGTAAATTTTCTTAAGAAATAAAATAAAATATAAATACGAACTATACATTGCACGTGACGTCACGCAAATCATATATCGCGCTAGCATTTTTTTTTTTTGTTTTCTGTTGGGCATCTCATAGCTGACCTCTGAGGCCATGACTATTTAACCGATCAATCCTGTGGGTGCCTTAAGCTACTACACTTAAAACCTCCAGCCAGGGGTTATTCAACTAAGCTAATTAAAACTAGGTGAACGCTCGCTAAGGGCACCCCCTGTGGGGTACAAACCTCGGCTTAGGGCGTTTACCGGAGGGAGGACATCAAGGATGGGACGGGCTGGTCGCGCTAGTAGAGTTATCTCCGCAATTAATGTACAAATACCTAAAAAAAAAATACAATAGACGTGGATATATTTAGTAACCTGTTCTGCTTAGCTATTTCTAAAGATCCATAAAAGAGAGTGACATACTTACACACTCACATACTTTGCGTTCAGCGCTCGGTGTGGCAACACGCCTTGTTCGGGTTCGCGACAAGTCAATCGTCATCCTGAGGATGCCTTGTTAAAGTGAAACACGTTACGATTTCTTTCAGGGATTTTTATGGCTATAGCTTTCCTCGATAAATGGGGTATCTAACACTGAAAAAATTTTTCAAATCGGACCAGTAGTAGTTCCTGAGATTAGCGCCTTCAAGCAAACAAACAAACTCTTCAGCTTTATATATTAGTATATAGATATAGATAAAACTTAAAACCTTAAATAAAAACAAATTAAACGAACATATTACCATTAATGGGGTCAGAATCCAGATTCCGGTCTGCTACTCGATTTGTAGATCGAAACCAGAATTTCAACTCAACTCAACAGTACCGCTCATGACAAACGATAAATGGTGTTATTCGATTCTGCCAACCCCTTCAAAGATATAAGCTTGGTGTGATGATTTTTCAAACTATATTCAACAACTAATTTCCTCACCACATTGGCCCCAATATTGGCCGAACAAAACTAGCATAAGCCAATAATTTCCAACAACAAGGGAACGAAACTCGACGACTGTTGTAACTATAGTAAACTGTTACTAAAACTTGTTGCCCTCGGGAGCGGAGCAGAGCGAGCAAAGCGAAACTTCTAACCATTCTATATGGAGTTCGTAAAATATTTCTTTGGATAAAAAAGTGACTTTAAACTGGGTACCTATCGCGGTTATGGGAATTAAAGTTTGTGTTTTTACTGATGTGGTTATTAATTCAGTTTTTACTAGTGTAGACATTAGGACCATATTGGTGGGGCACGCCACAATTGCGGCGATAAGACCTCTCTTTGAGGAGTGGCTTGAGAGACCCCACGGCGTCCTCACCTTCCGCCTGACGCAGGTCCTCACCGGACACGGCTGCTTCAGGAGGTTCCTGTTCAGGATAAAGCGGGAGGAAACACCCGGGTGTCACCATTGTGTGGATCGGCCTGAGGACACGGTGGAGCATACGGTGGAGGTCTGCCCAGCTTGGGCGAAGCAACGCCGTGTCCTCGTAGAGGCGATCGGCGGCGGTGATCTCTCGCGTCCGGCCCTGGTTCAGGCCATGGTACGGAGCGAGAGGAAATGGCAAGCCGTCACCTCCTTCTGCGAAGCGGTAATGCTCGCGAAGAAGGAGGCGGAACGCGTGAGGGAGAGGAAAATTTCGCGCCCTCGCGCCCCTAACCGCCGCAATAGGAGGAGACGCCCGGGGCGGGAATCGCGAGCCGATTTCCGGCCACCGTAGGCGCGGGCTTACGGACGGTGAGCAATGGGTAGCTCGCCGTCCGATAAGGACCAAGTTCGGGTCGACGGCGCGTTGTGATCCACGCGCGCCTCAAAGAGATGTCAGCAGAATTGACGGGGTCCGCTAGGGCCAATGCCTGCCGGGGGTTCGAAGAAAACCGATAGGGACATCGTGGCCCCCGGCAACAGGGCAACCGAAGGAACACGGGTGGGTTTTAGTCAGTAAGAGTCTGACACGCCCTCCCGCTCCGCCCAGAGCGGGGGAAGTTATTTGATAATTTCCCAACCAAAAAAAAAAAGGACCATATTGGTCTTATTGGTGATTCGCCCGAATCTAAGCGAATCGACCATTTTTAATAAATATTAGTTTTTCTTGAGGCGCTTCGCACGAATTCAATTTATTTGTGAACGAATCGACAACTCCAGCAATACGCAGTAATAAAGTACAGAAGTGACTACGGTAAATATTTTTAAATAAACAAGACGAAAAATTAATAAATTATTATTCTTCTTCTTCTTCTTTTCGTGTCGATGTTACTCTTCTTTAAAAGTAATGAGACCAGGAGGTGGTCACGTTGATTGCGGCATCAGTGGCATTCTTTAGGTCGTCCGAGGTGCAGGTGAACGGGCACGTGGGACACTCCAGCAAGTGGGGCATGGTCTGATCAGAAGCACCGCACTCGCACTGGGTGTTGGATGGTTTAGTGATCCCCACTTCGACAAATTGTGTCTGCAGCGGCCTACTTGAGTACGCAATCGATTGAGGGCTTTCCATACAGGCCACTGCAGATCACGCCCGGGAGGCAAATGCTCCTGAGGTTTAACGAAGTCGGGAAGTGGTGGATGCTTCTCTTCCCACAATTTACTTCTCTCGGTAGATGGTTTGTTCTGGATGGCCTGCGTAGTGCGTAAAAAGCTCTTACGACTTTTAAGCCTACCCGGGGTCGTTGTGTAATCGTAGAGGGGATCAACATCCCTTCGTATGGCAGGTGGTGCGATTCCTGCAATCGGGTAGAGCTTATTTAGTGGAGTCGGTTAAAGGTAACATAATTAACTTGAAACTGTGAAAATAACACAGGGTGGCAATTTAGTCACCTGCATCCGTCAAGGGGGCCATTCTACCTGTCAAGCTGAACAACTTTCGCTATGAAATTCATACTTAACCGATTTGTAAAAAAAAAAACATTAACGCATCGAAATAGTCTGTCTACTGTTGTATAGGAATTTTAATTATTTTCCTCGAGTCGGTTAGTATGATGGGTAGACCCCCTGGACGGCTGCAGGTGACTAAATCGCCATCGTATATTATGTAAATAATTATCACTTAAACCTTGCCGTATGCTTAATGACATAAAAAATAGTTCGAGCGAGTCACCAATAAGCCCATTATTGGTGACTAAGTCAACACTTACGGATAAAGGATATGAATTATTTTTATTTTGTGCACTTGTTTACTTAATACGTCTAAAAAGAATTTTTCTTTTTGAAATAATATAACAATGATGTATTATTATATAGTAGTACCAAAACAGTTCCCAAAGATTGGGAACTGTTGCTACAGTCACAGTCAATAAAGATAAACAGCTATTTATCTTTAAAAGAAAATACCCTACCTCCCAGATCCTTTGCTTACTTACCTTAAAGTATTTTCACGAAGATCGATTTCTATTCACGTTTTCCGAGAGCGAATGCTAGACAAACAGATTATCACCCGGTGTCTGAATTGAGAATTTGAAGTTGAACCTTATTTGAGGTGGTTGCTTCAAAGTAGAACACCAAATTTAAAAAAAAAGTGGTGGCACTCTGGGAGTGCTGACAGAAGTGAAAACTTGAACAAGATCGCCTTGGTGGATGAAAAATACTTGTATAGAACCTTGGTCCATAACCTTATCTAAATAAAGAGCACAATCACGTTTACAAAAAAAAATACTTCCAAAACCTTTAAAGTACTTAAAAATACTTGCATAAAACATTGTTCCGTAACATAATATAAATAAAGAGCATAATCGCGTTTACAAAACCTTTAAAGTAAAAATACTTGCATAGAACATTGATCCGTAACATAATGTAAACAAAGAGCACAATCGCGTTTACAAAACCTTTAAAGTAAAAATACATAGAACATTGATCCGTAACGTAATATAAATAAAGAGCACAATCGCGTTTACAAAAATAAGGTGTCGTCATGGTGTCGCGAAATCAATGGTTTAGTCCCATCTCAAAAATACCCGATGCGCCTAAAGAAGTTTTAACTTAAAAAAAAAATATTTTGCAAATAAATTTTGGACTGCGCCGGCTTCTAATGCTACAGTGAGCAGTGGTATCCCAGTGGAACCGGCCACGACTTACCGGTCATAGGTTTGAACCCAGCCAGGCATTTTACTTTGTGTAAATTATTTCGTCACCACTGCTCGCATAACGGTGAAGGAAAACATCGTAAGGAAACCGGCACGTCCTAGAATCAAAAAATTCGAAGACATGTGACATCCACCAACCCGCACTGAGCCCGCGTGGTAGATGACGCCCCTCTCCCTCTCACAGAGAGGAAGCCTGTGTCCCAGCCGTGGGAACGTTATAAGCTTATTATGCTTAGGCTAAAGTAGACTCAAACTCAAAGCATTTATTTCAAATAAACCAATTACAGGCACTTTTGAATTGTCAAGGGATCGGTCAGTCAGAAAGATGAAGCTAGTTGCCCATTCCAAAGCGTAGAGTTCGACAAGTTCTCAACTTCAAATTCTCAATTCAGAAACCGCGTGTATCTCTTGCCTTTCTTGTCCAAGATATACGTACAAAGTGAATACTTATTATGTTTGTTTCTCGACACAGGTGCAAAGTACCACAGGCATGCTGAGAGTAAATAGTTCTTGTCCGGGAGTCTGGGTGCCTTCTTTGTGTTTAATTTTGTAAATACTGTTTTACTCTCTCATTGAATGCTTGCATAATCAGCCTATAATGTTCCCACAGGCCTACTCTCTGTTTGAGGGAGTGGGCCGTAATCGACCACGCGCGCGGGCCCAGTGCGGGTTGGTGGATGTCACAAGTCTTCAAACTTTTGGTTCTAGTAGGACATGCCGGTTTTCTCATGATGTTTTTCTTAATAAGTAAAAAATTTCTTATCGAAAGATCTTGTTGTTGATCGGTTTTCACACATAGATAAACCATAATTTAGAAAAAAATCGTTTCTCTTAAACTCTAACGACCACATTCACAGCCTTACGAATCGTGAAAAATAAGTACTAGGTCAGTAGGCTAACTAAATATTGTAGATACTATCATCAATTTTCTTTCGGATAGTGTTTTAACACACACTTTAAACAGTGAGGGACCACCCCTTCGTGGTCTGTACACGTCTAAATCATGAAAAAAATGTTAATATAATAGAAAAGGTTTGGTGGATTTCAGTACAAAATTATTTGATTTTGTATGCTTTTGGCTTCAGACCAAATAAAGAACCAAGACAGCGCTGTCATCAATGAAGTGAAGCCGGTTTCGTAAACATGTGTGCACTTAGTGAGGTGTACTTTGATTGTAAATGTGTGCGTGTGTGCGTGTGTGCACAGAGCGGAGGTGTAGTTTTGGCATGCTTCATTGTATTGTTCGCAGCGCTATGTCTTGGTTTTTTTATTTGGTCTAAGGGTTTTGGATAATCCGTTTTCAATAGAATATATTATCAAAATTAAACCTTTTCATCCTGAAATCTTAAACCAAAGTATAGCAACACATCTGTCGTAAACAGAAAATTCAGCGTAGTAACGCCTGATACCTTGTAAATTACGTAATAAGATATCCCTCATTCATTCGTGTTCACATTCACACACCCTCACTCTCACTCACACACTCGCATGCCTTTTTTTGTTTTTTTTTTTTTGGGTCGGAAATTATCAAATAACTTCTCCCGCTCTGGGCGGAGCGGGAGGGCGTGTCAGACTCTTACTGACTAAAACCCACCCGTGTTCCTTCGGTTGCCCTGTTGCCGGGGGCCACGATTTCCCCATCGGTTTTCTTCGAACCCCCGGCAGGCATTGGCCCTAGCGGACCCCGTCAATTCTGCTGACATCTCTTTGAGGCGCGCGTGGAACACAACGCGCCGTCGACCCGGGCTTGGTCCTTATCGGACGGCGAGCTACCCATTGCTCACCGTCCGCAAGCCCGCGCCTACGGTGGCCGGAAATCGGCTCGCGATTCCCGCCCCGGGCGTCTCCTCCTGCGGCGGTTAGGGGCGTGAGGGCGCGAAATTTGCCTCTCCCTCACGCGTTCCGCCTCCTCCTTCGCGAGCATTACCGCTTCGCAGAAGGAGGTGACGGCCTGCCATTTCCTCTCGCTCCGTACCATGGCCTGAACCAGGGCCGGACGCGAGAGATCACCGCCCCCGATCGCCTCTACGAGAACACGGCGTTGCTCCGCCCAAGCCGGGCAGACCTCCACCGTATGCTCCACCGTGTCCTCAGGCCGATCCACACAATGGTGACACCCGGGTGTTTCCTCCCGCCTTATCCTGAACAGGAACCTCCCGAAGCAGCCGTGTCCGGTGAGGACCTGCGTCAGGCGGAAGGTGAGAACGCCGTGGCGTCTCTCCAGCCACTCCTCAAAGAGGGGTCTTATCGCCGCGATTGTGGCGTACCCAGCGCGGGGTTGCGACAATCGCACCCTCCATGACGCCATGAGATCCCGCCGGAGCTCTGTCCGCTGTGCCGCAATTTCTTGCGGCATCGGAGTTAAACCCCGGCGTTTCGCCTCCTCGCGACACTCCCAGACGTGCGCGAGGACCTTTGCCTCCAGATCCCATGGCGGTAATCCGGCAAGGAGGCTCGCCGCCTCGCAGGAGACCGTGCGGTATCCTCGGGCCAGCCGGATGGCCATGACCCTCTGGGACGCGTTCAACCGGCGGGCTGGCCGCAGCCTCAATGAACGCGCCCACACCGGCGCCCCGTAAAGGGCCATGGACCGCACGATCCCCGCATAGAGCCTCCGGCAGGAGGCGTTTGGATCCCCTAGATTGGGCAGGAGCCGCTTCAATGCAGCCCCGGCCCGCTCCAGTCTGGGAGCCAAACGTCGGAAGTGTTCCACGAAATTCCACCGGCTGTCGAGGACGAGTCCCAGATACTTCATCGTCGACTCGACACCGATGTGAACCCCTCCCGCCATTACCTGGGAACCCGACGGTGGCGCATTCCGAGGACCATGAAAACCCATGGCCTCAGACTTGTGCAGGGCCACCTCGAGTCCCAGCTGCCGGATCCTGTCAACGATTGTCGCAACCCCGCGACACTCGCATGCCTGCGTGCGTGCTGCATGTTTAGCTTTAATTCTCTCTTTTTTTATATATTATTATTTCGTAGTAAGTACCTACATTTGTATAAGACAAGTAAATGATACTTATTCAAGTTATGGAAGAGCGGAGTCTCCTAACACAGGCTTATTTGCTTCAAAGGAGGCTCCAATCACTAGTTGTTAAGGTTTACTTGTTAAAATAATAAACTATTTTCATTTTCATATACCAGGCCGAAACTAAGTCGCAGAATTATCAAAAAAAACAAATCACGCAGAATTTATGTCGCGCACTTTTCGCCACTAAGAAAGCTTTTGCAACTGTTACCCGGCTCCCGTCCTACCCAATAGAAACCGTAGCACGTAAAAGTAACACGGAGCAACAAATCGCGCACACGGTCAGTAAGTGTTATCCGAGAAACAGCAAGTTTTATAGAACAATGCTGTTTATTGCTTTCTGTTATAAATTCGGTTTTTAAATTCAATAAATAAAACTTTATTTCAGACTAAGGTCCATAATTATGTTAGTATATTGGTGTTAGTAACAATGGTGCTTAAATAAATAGGTTAGAATTGTTAGTTTTATACAAAATTATTTATTTATGCAGACTTATGACTGTCCCCACCCAGTGTCCCTGAAAGGGATAGTCCGGTCTGGCAGCGATCATTTTTAGAATGCTGTTGTCACTACCATGCAGGCGCTGTAGTAATGAGGCCGCTTTCTTTCGCATGATGGCATGGAAAATCAATGATGGAAACCATCTGTGCGAGCCTCCGCGAACATTCCTGAAGCGCTACAACGCCATGGCAGCCCCAACAGCATCCTAAAAGCATTATTAAATTGAACACGCAGGACGTTGTAGGCTCGGCGCGTGTATGACACCCACAGGCCACTCGTGTAAAAGGATTGACAGAACGCCTTAAAAAGGGTTACTTTGACGACTGTAGTACAACAAACGAACCTGCGGGCAAGCATATTGCTCCTCACAGACAACGCCCTGCGCTCCCTCTCTATATCTACGTCATCTCTTAGGTCGCTCGTGACAATGTGGCCAAGGTACCTAAAACTGTCAACAATTTTCAGTGCTACGCCGTTGAGACTTATGGCCGGAACACTGCGCGGCTGCTGCTTGGGGGCTTTAAATACAAGAAGTTCACTATTCTTCGAGTTGTAAATTAAGCCATGCTCCTCCGCATAAGCCTCGCAGGTCGATAACAACTTTTTCGTGTTTTGTTTTGTTTTATAATAAATAAAAATAACTTGGTTTTAATTAAATACTATGATGTAGTAGGTCATATTCAATCAACATTCAAAACTTGCTGTTTATGATAAACAAAAAATCTGCCTAGCCTCTTTCCAACTATGTTGGGGTTGGCTTCCAGTCTAACCGAATGCAGCTGAATACCAGTCTTTTAAATGGAGCGACTGCCTATCTGACCTCCACAACCCAGTAACTGGATAATAAGATACCCCTTGGTAAGACTGGCTGTCAAACTTTCAGGCTTCTGACGACCCGTAACGACTGTCAAAGATCCGCGAAAGACAGCCAGGACCAACGGCTTAACGTGCTTTCCGAGGCACGGAGGAGTCTCGGTATGTAAAGATGGTCACCCATCCACGGACCAACTCCGGCAAGCGTAGCTTAACCTGATGGATCAATCCGTGGGCCTGTTATTACTTAGCCACGAGCTCCTCTGTTGATGATAAACAAGCCAAATATTTTTTTACTTAAATACAATATACTAGCTAACACAATTTATATATATACAAATATACATCACCATCAGACTACCGTACGGCAGTCCGCTGCTGGACATAGGCCTCTCCAATTGCATGCAATTCAACTCGGTTCTCGGCAACTCTCATTCATTTGCTACCTGTCACATTGAATGGCAACGCTGAATTGCAGCTGATTCTCTGGCCCAAAAAATAGTTCAGCCCAGTTGTGTTACGTAAAGAGTCGACCAACCGCTTGGCCATGTTCCGAAATACTCAATGAGCAATTTTTGTTTGGGTTTATAGTGGTTTTTGTGAAGAGGCTTATCGCTCGTGCTGTATTCCGGTTTTTAGGGTATGGGCGCCGGTGTAATTAAAAGGCATGTGATTCTCTCTTTTCAATAGAGGATGAGTGAACTTTAAACCCTTTTCCTCATGCCTCTAAATTAGTGCCCCCGACGTGACGTAGTGGCATTTACATCGTCACATGCGAACAACACATCAAAGACCTGACGTCACACAAAATCCAGACGTCACAAAAATCCTGCATCGCGCAATTAGAGTTTACCGCGCGAACGACATATACAGTGCGAGTTTTTATAATGTACACATATCGAAATGCTATATCTATGCTTAATTTTATCGACAGCAAAAAATTTAAAAAAAATCTTTTTTTTAAAGGTACGTAACGTCTTATTGAGAAATTTTATGATTATTGTAAAAATTGATATTGATATGTTTATTTTCAATTGAGGGTAGTTTTTTTTCCACAATTTTGATTTTATGAGGACGCCTAATTACTTCCAATCATTATGGAGTTTGTTTCATCGCGATAGATCATTTAGTTTAAAAGTTACATTGTATCGTTAAAAATTTAAAAAAAAAAAGTGTGGCACTCGGGGACTGCCGCGGTAAAGCTATTGCATAGCATTTGTAACCTCCATACTTCCTATTTGTCAACGCTACACTTGGGATGATGAATGACAACGTGATGTTGTCATGGGAACGTAATTTTTGTTTTATGTCATCATCCGTCATTACATGGTAGGCGGAGTGGGGGGTGTTAGGTTTTTTTCGTTACGGAATTTCTTGATTCGGTCGCCGCGCTCAAAGCCCGCGATAAAAGCTATGCAATAGCTTAAAATTTAAATTTTTTTGTCATATTTTTTCTGTCGATAAAATTAAGCATAAATTCCCTCATTTCATTATGTGCACATTATAAAGACTCATACTGTATATGACTATCCGATGCCGATCGTTGGGCAGTTGCCCACCAGACACGACACCCATCTAGTCGGAGAATCCTCCATTTTTTATAGAAGATGAGTGAACTTTACACCCTGTTCCTCATGCCTCTAAAGGCACATGAGATATTTTAACATTGTTGTTTCTGGGATAACAAAATACCTACAATTCCCCACTCTGGTATTGCAAATGTCCATAGGCGTTGATGACATGACTTACCATTAAGGCCATCTGTTTGTTTACCAGACAGTAAGAAAGTGGCACTCCGGGAGTGAGAACAGAAGTGAAAACTTGAACAAGATCGCCTTGGTGGAAGAAAAATACTTGTGTAGAGCATTGATCCGTAACCTTACCTAAATAAAGAGCACAATCACGTTTACAAACAACCGATCTCCAAAAAAAAACACTACAAAGTGAAAAATAACTTTAATTTCGGAAGTCGGTGTCTTGGGTTTTGTATTTTCGTTTTTTGCCACCGACTTCCGAAATTAAAGTTATTTTTCACTTTGTAGTGTTTTTTTTTTTGGAGATCGTTTGTTTTTTTTTTTTTGTAAAAAGTTTTTTTTTTATTTTTCACTTTTTTGTTGTGGTACCTACCCCACACACATTCGAATACCACTACCTGCTACCAGTGATAGAAACTTATCATATCATCTACATACTAAGTGGGAAAAAAAAAACGTATTTTGTAGCTAACTCAAAAACTATCCAACCAAAGTTAATAAAATTGACGGATAAATCGGTGGACATACATAAAAAAAAACAAACATACGCGTCGAACATAATATAACCTCCTCCTTTTTGGAAGTCGGTTAAAAAAACTTCTTAAACCTTTAAAGTAAAAATACTTGCATAGAATATTGATCCGTAACATAATACAAATAAAGAGTACAATCGCGTTTACAAAAATGAGGTGTCGTTACAGTGTCGCGAAATCAATGGTTTAGTCTCATTTCAAAAATTCCCAACGCGCCCAAAGAATTTTTTACTTCAAAAACCTCGTATTTTCTAGTATTCATCCACTTGAATCTCTTCAGGAATCCTAATTTTATCTTAAAGTATATTTCAAGTAAAATAACTTCCCAAATATCGTCCCATTTCCAACATTACTAATGCCGACATATCAACATCTCCTACCATAAATAACGACCTATTTAAACTAAAACCTCCTTCGTCACGGGTCCGGAAGTCCCCTGGTTCCATAGACAACAAATACCGATATAGAACGTAGTACACTCAACTAAAGAGTTTGGTTTACATACAAGAAAAGAACATTTTTGCACTAAATTTCTTCTGGTCGATTAAAATGCCTGCTTGTTAGAGAAAGGAAATATGGTGCTAAGTCGTGTACTAGCTAGTCAAAGTCGGTTAGATCGGACATTGTTAAATAGTGTCGTATTTTCCTCAATCTATGTGGAAAAATCTGGACTATTGTCAAAGGACAATAGTCTAGATTATGCTCTTAAGACGCAGATATATGACAGCGACCTTGAATGGTTAGCTTGCGTGTTCTGTACTGAGCTCACGCAATGCGTCGTACGTCCAGCCAGTAATAGGACTCGCCCATCAAGGAGCGCTGTCCCAAATTAGACGCATTATTAATTTATTACACGTAAAACAAAAAGTATTTTAATAAAACACGTATACTAAAAGATCCAAAATTTAATTATCTTTAAAATGGTGAAGTTTTCAGAAAAATACGCTTGATGAATTTTGCGTCATTCTCAGTTTTTTATCCGCGTTAGACATAACTTTACAAATTAATTTCACTATGTAATATAAACATAATCAAAAATATGTCTATATTAAAATATTAAGAAAATGCTTTAATTTAAGATATATTTTCTCCAAATCACTAACACTACTCGTTTAGACGTCATCTTCAGTATAAAATCATTAAAAGTCAGCTATCGTCCCCTTAAGCCGTCCGCTGCGTTAAGCGGGTGTACAGAGCGGGCACCCGCGCGCCCGTGCGGCGTGCTGTTTTCTATTATCATCCTTAGAGCAGCGCTGCGTGAGGCAGCTCTCCCGTCACACGTGGCGCGATAGAAAATAGCACTTCGTGCGGACGCCCGCTCCGTACATCCGCTTAACGCAGCGGACGGCCTTACTGTTCGGTTGATGAAACCATGCAGGCATTATTGTTTTTCCTTGTACGAGGTAAATAGTTTTAAGATAAAATTCACTAAGAAGAGCAATCTATTCAGCACACGTAAAGTTGACTTTGTGTGTACAATGTCACTTGCACGTCATAAAACAACAAAGTCTATTTGTCTATTCGACAGTTACATAGTTTCAACAATAGTGAAGTTTAAATTCACTGGGAATTGTTGTCAAAAGTGATAAAGCAATTACAAGTTTGACCATAGATACAAGAAGCGTCAAAAAAAAAGTGGTGGCACTCCAGGAATGCCGACAGAAGTGGAAACTTGAACAAGATCGCCTTGGTGGAAGAAAAATACTTGTATGGAACATTGGTCCATAACCTTATCTTAATAAAAAGGATTGTGTGGTTTTATGAAACCACGGTAAAAGTGAAACTTCTATAGGCGCCGCCATATTGGCCTTGGCTGCTCTGTCGAGCGCCTTTCACTTTATCCCTACATCGCGGCTGACCGTCACGCGACATGCAACACACAGACGAAAAAGTTTGAGACGATGTAATAAAAGTTACACTTTAAAAGCACAATCGCGTTTGCGAAAAAGAATACTTCCGAAATCTTTAAAGTAAAAATACTTGCATAGAACATTGATCAGTAACGTAATATAAATAAAGAGCACAATCGCGTTTACAAAAATGAGGTGTCGCGAAATCAATGGTTTAGTCCCATCTCAAAAATGCCCAACGCGCCTAAAGAAGTTTTCACTTCAAAAAGTTATCGCTGCCTGCTAACGTATCTCTTTTAACGACTATACAAGGTAACAGTTGCCAACTTCAGCATTGTTCTGTTAATTTACATGAGAGTTTGTCAAGTTTCCGAGTTTGTGCAAGAAATATTTGCATGATAGAAGACATGTGATATATTGGGGCTTTTAGGTAGTAAGTTGGAATGAAGGTTTGCCTTGTAGGTTGAAGTTTTTTGAGCGCAGGCCACACTGGGAACGAAGTGAAACGAAGCTGAGCTCGTTTAGCTTTCTGCCGCGGTTTTTCATACTTTGGTTCACACGGCGGGGCTTGTGGCTAAGTAATAACAGCTGCACGGGTCGATCGATCAGGTTAAGCTACGCTTGCCGCGGTTGGTCCGTGGAATGGGTGACCATCTTTACATACCAAGTCCCCTCCGTGCCTCGGAAATCACGTTAAGCCGTTGGTCCCGGCTGTCATTTGTAGATCTTTGACAGTCGTTACGGGTAGTTAGAAGCCCAAAAAGTCTGACAACCAGTCTTACCAAGGGGTATCGTGTTACCTAGTCACTAGGTTGTGGAGGTCAGATAGGCAGTCGCTCCATGTAAAATACTGGTATTCAGCTGCATCCGGTTAGACTGGAAGCCGACCCCAACATAGTTGGGAAAAGGCTAGGCAGATGATGATGGTTCACACCTTCACACCGCGTACTATGAACGGAAGTATGAAAAGCCGCGGGGAAAGCTAAACGAACTTAGCTACGTTTGGCTTCGTTCCCAGTGTGGTCTGCATCTAAGACGTGGTCTAAGTTAATCAATTCATAATTGGCCGAGTTATCGCGTAACAAATATACAAAAAAAAACACAGCTGAATTGAGAACCTCCTCCTTTTGGCAGTCGGTTAAAATCGTGCTAATCGCATTTCGTGACTCTCTGTGTGACCGCGTTGTTCTTCTAAACTGCCGCAATGGATTTTGATACGGTTTTTCACTGTGATTTAGAAAAAAAACAGTGGCACTCCGGGAGTGCCGACGGAAGTGAAAACTTGAACATTGGTCCATAACCATATTTAAATAAAGAGCACAATCGAGTTTACAAAAAAAAAAAAATCTTCCCAAACCTTTGAAGTAAAAATACTTGCATAGAACATTGATCCGTAACATGATATAAATAAAGAGCACAATCGCGTTTACAAAAATGAGGTGTCGGTCGAACTTCAAAAAAAAAACAGAGTTTGTGTGTACCTACAATAGGTACATTAATAGTAAAATAGCATAAATAATTTTATCTACTCTCATAGCGTAATATTCGAATTATGAACTTCAAAACGAGTTTATATTGACATACTTTATAAACAGAATACCGAAATTTAAAAATATAATCATATTATAATACTTTTTCTCTAACAAAATAATACTATAAAACATTTTTTTTTCTATTACGATACAGCGCTAATCCAAGAAGTTAATATCACCAAAGAGTTTCCATCAACTTTTGGCGGGGGACAGCAGCACCCGCTGTAGCGCATGTGCGGTGATGTGCTGGTGCAGGCGACATTCATTTGTTTTGTAGTACTTACTGAATTTCTTGGGATTTTTAAATTTATTCTTGATCTTTAACTTTGATTTTTTATTTAGTATTTGTTTCAAAACCAAAGTTTCAGAGTAGATAAAGTAGTGTATGAAACTGCACATAACTAGATATTAAAACATTCGTGTGATACTATTAAAAACTTCGCCTACGGCTCGGTTTTTAAACACACACTCATGTTTTAATACCCCTCATTATGCAACAGTTTCATAAACTACTATTTTTGTCAAGTCGTAATAAACAAGTGACGCAGGAGCGGGTCGCTAGTCCAGAATATTTTCATTATTTGTAAGAAAAGCAGTTTCAAGTACTTTACAGACATTTCAGGAGCTCACTTAGTTCTCTCTTACCCAAAATGTTTTGAAGTGCGAGAGGCATTCGTGAGAGTTGTAAAGCAGTTTGCTGAGTAAGTATATATTGTGTATTGTGGGCGCTTTGTTTAAGTTCCAATTAATGCCTGCAAGTGAAGTTGCTGCAGCAACTCCGGTAGCTGATACTGTTTTGTGTAATGTTGGTAGTTTCTTGGAGTTTTGTGTTTAATATCACATTTAGTGTGTTTCTTCATATAGTATAGTGTACTCAGTATACCGAAATGATACTGCACTGCGATTGTATCTCAGATTCGTCCAATAGATAACACACTCCCGCGCACGTCCCTTCACTTGTCACTATAGATTATATTATAATAGTCCATACCATAGACAAGTGATGTTGGAACGTCTCGTCGAGCATGCGTCGATTCTTTAATTTATACAATAACTTTGATTTTTATTATTTGTTTTATAATATTATTTTTCGTTTATTCATTTCAATTCTTATTCGATTACATTTTTAAATATTTCTTAAAATAAAAAAACATATAAAAATAGAGTTCCGCCAGTGTCGGGAGCAGAGACCAAGTTACCGGTGGTTAGGGCTGCAGAGACAGGAACCTCCTCACAATACGAGCCGTATCGAGGAGTACAGCCTTCTGAATCAGGCGCTTGATCCAGCCGCCTAACGAGAGCCTCGAGAGATGTTGGTTGAAGCTTTCGGCCATCAGGCTATTAGCCGTTACAACAATCGGCACAATGATAGCCGAGCTCACATTCCACATGTCAACAACCTCGTGTGCTAAGTCGAGATATTTTATTTGTTTCTCTTTCTCAGCTTTCACGAGGTTCTCGTCATGTGGAATGGTAACATCGACTATCATTGCGCGGCGCGCTAATCGATCTATCACTACTATATCAGGCTTATTTGCTACAATAGTCCTGTCAGTAATGATAGACCGATCCCAGTACAACGTGACATGATCATTTTCGAGAACTGGGTCGGGCACATACTTGTAATACGGTACCTCAGAGTCCACAAGTTTATATTTCAAAGCAAGTTGCTGGTGAATAATCCTAGCCACTCAGTTATGTCTGTGCAAGTACTCGCCGTTAGCTAGACGCGTTAGATATTATTATTTTTATTATTTTATTTATTTTGTAATCCCCTAGTGGGAATTATATATCTGTAGCGTAGGGCCCTATCAGAATATCAGCACTATGGTATGTATATATATATTTTTTAATATCGCAGCATTATACTGAGATAGGAGCCGTTTTGGCCTCGCACAGGTCGTTATTATTTTTGTTTATTAGTTTAAAATGCTCCTTTGTTATTTTTTTATATTTTATATCACTGTTTGTATTTCTGTGCCAAATAAAATATTTTTCTTTCTTTCACTGCTTTCATTTACGGACCTGACATTATGTTTTCGGTATAATTTCTGCAGTACCGCAAGTATACCGAGCATGACGTGAGCAGGTACCGCACTGGATGTTTCTACTGAGACGTGGTAAACCGAAACGATCCCGCCCCTCTCCCGCGTATACCGAGCCAATCAGAAACGGTCATTGAAATATAGGCGCTCGGTAAGCTTTCGGTACCGAGTATACCGAACATGCTGATCCCGCACCACTATATAAAAAAGTACTCTGTGCGCACCGCTTTTTTTTTGGTTGGGAAATTATCAAATAACTTCTCCCGCTCTGGGCGGAGCGGGAGGGCATGTCAGACTCTTACTGACTAAAACCCACCCCTGTTCCTTCGGTTGTCCTGTTGCCGGGGGCCACGATGTCCCTATCGGTTTTCTTCGAACCCCCGGCAGGCATTGGCCCTAGCGGACCCCGTCAATTCTGCTGACATCTCTTTGAGGCGCGCGTGGAACACAACGCGCCGTCGACCCGGGCTTGGTCCTTATCGGACGCTGACACACCGACCAGTGAGGAAAGGGCCTTCGTTTATTTATACAAAATCAGCCTATAATGTTCCCACTGCTGAGACACAGGTCTCTTCTCTGTGAGAGGGAGTGAGCTGTAATCCACCACGCGGGCCCAGGGCGAGTTGATATCACATTTCTTCGAATTTTTGGTTCTAGGACATGCCGGAATCCTCACGATGTTTTCCTTCACCGGTTTGAGTCGTTGTGTAAAACTGTGTCGTTGTCACTACAAGTACAATTTTAACAGTTAAAATTAAAAAACCCCCGACACAATATTTCCTCATTTCTCTTCCCTACTCCTTTACCAGACCCTGTTCACCTCATCTATCCATCTATCTATAACCTATTCATTGAGACCATTCCAATGAGCCCAAACACGATACCTGTGCTGTAAGTTGGTAAGGGAGTTGGGTATCCTGCAAATTCCAGGTGATGCTGCAGCATCAGTTCAAGGTTAGGTACTATGTTCTTCTAATATCATTGAAGTAACAGAAAATCCAATTTCAAATCGATCAGAACTGTGGAAGATACTCACATCCATTCATCGACTAGAAAACAGCTGATAATCTTCAAACGGCTGAACCATTGCTAAAAAACCTGCTTTCAAATAAAAAAAACCACATTCAAATCGGTTCACCCGTTTAAGACGTACCTACGGTGCCACAGACAGACACACACATAGCGGTCAAACTTATGACACCCTCTTTTTGCGTCCGGGCTTAAATATAATAATATAAATTCATTTATTTCAAGTAAATAACACCCATTGCCAAACATAAATTAATAGAAATGTTACAAATAAAATCAAATAATGTCAAATAAAATAAAATCAATTAAAATCAAATCAAATTAAATTAAATCACATCAAATTAAAATAAATAACGTCATTTTTACAATAAAATCAATAATACAATAAAATAATGTCAAATAAAACAGAATCAAAACAATTAAAATCAAATTAAATTAAATCACATCAAAATAAATAACGTCATTTTTACAATAAAATCAATAATACAATAAAATTATGTCAAATAAAACAGAATCAAAACAATTAAAATCAAATTAAATTAAATCACATCAAAATAAATCGTACCCCCAGTGGAAAAAAGGCATAAGACGAAAATGGTGATTTTTCAGTATGGCGAAAAAATTGAATTTATATTTACTTTATTTTCAAACGAAGAAGAATTATTCTTGTATCAAAAAAAGGAGAAAAAAAAGTTGCACTGCGTGTTGTATTTAAGTTAGTACTAATGTTTATAGTTTATTAGGAATTGTAAAAAAAAAATATTATGCTATTTTTCAAAATGTAATGAAATACAGGATTCTGAGTATCAAAATGTATGCCAGACTTTGCCAGAAAAGAAAAAATATTTCAAAAAGTATGTTGTATTAAAGCAGTAATGAACTTGTAAATACAAACATTTATGCTAGTATAAGTAAGATTACTACATTATTTCCTTTATTACAATTATGTTTGAAATGTATTAGCAATACTTACCCCATTTTTCAATTTAGGGGCTTGCTAAGGTAACTTAAATAAACAAAGATAATTACTTATTCCATTATTATGTTAAAGAAAAGTTAGCTGCATATTAACACATATTACTTAGAGTTAATATTTATGGCTAAAGGGAAAAAAAGGAAATGCATTTTTTGTGTTCATTATTTTTTTATTTCAGGCAAATTATAATTATAGTTTTGGCTACAATTAAAGTTCGTACTATCAACAATAAAATTTGACAGTAATAATTCAGCAATGTGGAGTTTCGGTGAAGATTACTACCACTAATGACTTTTTTTTAAATGATTAACTAATCAGTAGATCATTTGTTAAGATTTGTAACAATTAACGAAATAACTTCTTTCTTGGCTCCGTACAACAAAATATTATGTTCTCTCAATAAAAATCTAAGATAACAAGCAAAAATTATTAACAAATCAAGGTACTTTACACATTGCCTACCTTTTGTTTTAAAATAATCAACAAATAAAAATACAAAAAAAAACCTTCTTTAAGCAATAAATCAAAAAATTCTTGTTCCCTTCTACGTTATCTTCGTTCTACGAATTCCTTCATTACCAAACATTCTAGGCTATAGAATGTTTGGTAATGAAGGGATATAAATGTAACAAAATATTATTATTTTCTCAATACAAATCTATGGTAACATGACATGCATAATTTGTTAACAAAATAAGACCTTTGATACTTTCACAGTACCTTTTGTTTTAAAATTATTAATAATCAATATGTTTATACGTATGAATATAAAAATTCAACAAAATTCAAATTAAAATAATAATGAGATCAAAAATACGGGAACTAGTAAAGTTATTCTTCTTCAGATGAATCAAATACCTCCAAATTTGGAAATTCAGTCGCTGGTAACAAATTTCTATAGAATGTTTGGTAATGTAGAGGTATAGCATTTGTATTACACAGGCTAATTAAGTCTTTGAACAACGCGTCAGAAATAGGTAACAATTGAGCATATGCAAGTGGAAGTTCATTAAAATCTACAGCATTGGCATTATTTGATTTGCGTGTGCGCGTCGTCGTCGTACGATTTGTAGTGTCTAGTACCAAATATTCACTTTCGAAATCATATTTAAATAATAATTTATTTGGTGCATCGGGACTTGTTTTGATTTCTTTAATTTTTGAGAAAAATACTTTATGCCCGTTTGTGTCTTGTGACCAATTCTTGCTTGTCGTGACTTGACTTTTTAGGTTGTAAAAGTCATTTTGATTCATTTCTTTAATTACAAACTTATTTTGTACTTTTGAATTCATGATTACTTCGTACAGTTGGTCAGGCGAGTACAATGTCTTATTTTTCATATTTTTCTCGATGCAGGCATGCATTGAGTCGCCTTCGTTCTGAGTGTGGCCAGTTTGTAAAAACCTGTGTGTAACTTCTACGTTCAATACACGTGATACATAAATATACATCGCGAATATGAACCGATTTCTGTTCTGGCCCGAACAATTATCTGAATACAGTGAAATTGACTTTATACCCCTGTTAACTTCAGATTTAATGAAGTGTAATAAGCAACTAGCGATTTCATTCGCACCCCTTTTTGCAATTTGTGCATGCCATAGATAACAAAACCCTTGACGGGATATTAAATTGTACACAGTGAAATTGTATGCGGGGTATTTCCTTTTATAATGGAAAATATTCACATTAGATTGCGGTAAACTAAGAACCTTTTCCAAGTCAAAAACAGCTACAGTTTTCACATTAGGATCTGCTGATTCTTTTTCACTATCCTTCATATTTCGTATGATGTTTTTATTTTTTATATGACTGTCATAATCCTCTTTCAGTTGTAATTTACCTTCTTCAGTTGAATTGTCGTATTTGCTACATAAATTGCACAAATCCTTCTTCGGCCGGAAAAAAGAAAGGTTAAAATGTGTATTAAATATTTGATTTTATTGATATTCGCTTGCCACTTTAGTATTACGAAAGTTTTCATTTTCTGATATCCAATCTTTGTACAAACGATGCATTTTTGAGATATTTAAGTCTTGTGACAAATATTGACGGCTGGAATTTTGTCTAAGATAGTGAGATTCGATACAAGGAAAGGACTGAATATGTTGAATTGCACTCTGTTCTGTTTCGCTGGCTGTTCTATGAGGTCTATTGGTATGTTTTCCTCGAAGGTCTGTTATTTGGTCCCCATTAGCATATTTATCAATGGCAGTGTAAACTGTTCTTTCTTTAATACCTAGCGTATTAAGAAACATAGTTTTGCACACTTTCAAATTAGTCACAAGGCATACATCGTTTTTTGACGGCAAATAATAAACCAGTGTACGATTTCGTTCACGCTTACGCTGAATTTTCATAACTTTAGGTTCTATAATCTCAGTGTTTTTCAAAATGAATTGCCATTGAGTTTCATGGTTACCACAAGCCCAAAATTGCTTAAATATTACCAACCTCCTGTCGCTGGGTATTTTTTCAAAGCATTTAAGCTTACACTTGCAAGGCTCTTGCATCTGTTTTTGAGGCTGTTGACCTGTATTTAATTTGATTTCTTTTTGTGTTTGAGACCATTTTTCGGGATTACGCTTTCTTTTTCTAGGATTTGTATTAGCTTCAGTTACTAACACTGGACGAGAATTCGTTGCTTCAGGTTCTGTGGTGGAATTATATCCAGCTGGTAGAGTTTCAACGTGGCAGGCTATGATTGGAGGGTCTGAGTGAGGAACTATAGCTGTGGCAATTGAAGAGACCGGTGGAGTTCTATCAGGGCTTGTAGATATAGGTTCTGTTTCAGGTTCTGTGAGAGTATTATGTCCAACTGGAAGAGTTTCGTCGTTATAACATGTTATGGATGTAGGTTCTGCTTCAGGTAGTATAGCCGGGGTATTTTCAAGAGTCTGTGGAGTTTTTGCAAGACTTGTAGATGTAAGTTCTTTTTCAGGTTCTGCGGCAGTATTATGTTCAACTAACGGAAATTCGTCGCGACATGCTATGGATGCAGGCTCTGCTTCACGAAGCATGACCGTAGTACTTTCAAGAGTCAGCAGAGTTCTTGTAGGGCTAGTAAATGTAGGTTCTGTTTCAGGTTCTGCGGCAGTTATGCTCTTTTCAGGAAGTGGTGCATTATACCAGAACGTGGATACGGGTTCAAGATCGGCATCATTCGGCAAAGGATAAACTCCTTCTATGTAATTTCCTGATGATACCGCTAAATTTTCATAACTGTCTTTGTTACCCATAGAAATTGTTTTTTGAGGATTAGATATAAAAACGACAGTAGGTGACGCTATAAAAATTAAATTATTATGAGTGGTGGAAATTGGAGAAGAGAAAAGTGTAGAATTACCTAAGCAATCTCTCAAACTAAAATCGAAGTCATTCAATATTGAAGATGGTAAAGTATTGCCTAAGTCTGCTATCGGACTAGGACTCGAACTTGGTAAATATTCAGATACCGGTGGTGAAAATGGCTCTTCATTCGAAGACTCACTAATTCTGTAATTTACTGTAGATTGTCGTCTGCTACTTCGACTTGTTGACGGCGCGGTGTACATAATATCACCACGACTGACTTCATAATTTCCAGATGTTTGTTCTGCTTCTGTGTCGTCGTCTGTAAATAAATTATTTTATTATAAATGTAATATAAATAATATCATATTAAGTTGTTACTAAAGACGTCTTGCTCACAAAATAAGGTAAGTTAAGGTAAGACATTATTCTTTGTCTGACATCCTCGATGCCACAATTATTAGTGTCTATAGGACGAAAGGCTCCGGGTTCGATTCCCGGTCGGACAAACAAACAAACTTTACTAAACTGACTTGGGTCTGAGTGTACGTACCCCTTGCCAAATCCTTTACAGAATCCTTAGTTTAAGACCAGGTAATTAAAGTGATATGGCTGAGATTTTTAGATGTAAGTATATAAATATAACGCCTCGTTAGTTTAGTGGTATAAGTCCTGGGTTCAATTCCCGGGTTGAACAAACTTTGTGTCGGTTTTTTCGGACACAGATCGATTACTTTTATATAAATATACTAGCTTCCGCCCGCGGCTCCGCCCGCGTGGTACCTACTTACGGGGATAAAAAGTAGCTTATGTTACTCGTGGATAACGTAGCTTTCGAATGGTGAAAGAACTTTTAAATTGGTCCTGTAGTTTCGGAGCCTATTTATTACAAACAAAAAAATATTACCTCTCTATAATATTAGTATAGATTAAACAATAATACCTAGTTAACGATTTTGAAAGTATCATGTACCTAATATAAATATTTACAAATACACATTTTGTTATAACATCTATGGTATGTCTTTACAAATTAGAAATAAAATTACACGTTAGTAACAGAAATTAATTTTATAATAATAGACAGCGAATCATTCATATAGGTTCCCCTAGTTTGAGACCAGACGATTGCTGTAATTGTCTAGCGCACTTACATACTACTTGAACCACTAGCTGGCGGTAAGATAAAACATCGTGAGGAAACTGCACCTTCATTCATTCAGAATGTGTAACCACGATATTGTTTTGGTTCCGGTTACAAAGGTCGGACGACAGTCGCTCAATGTTATTGATTATACAGTAAACACGTCATTGTGGAATAATTTATTTTTAGCTTTTATAAGAATTAAATCTAAATGTACTTACCTATTAACTTCAAAATTCTTCTCGCCCTACTGTGCTGTGTCCGGTTATACATTTTCAGGTCACTTTACTTTAAAATAAGAAGAAAAACCACTCAATTGTTGTTGTTTTGTTTTCGCAAATGCGTAAACGCAGCTATTACCTTGACCTAGAAACGGGCACTGACTGTCAAGCGCGTGGATACGCACCGCCCCCTCCCCCCTGCATCGACGTATTCACGCTTATGTTCCCGCTGTCTACTCCCGCGCCGCTGTATCAAATCTTACGTCCCGGTGCAATGAAAATATTCTAGTGGAAGAAAGAAGTAATAATTCTTATGTTACAGCCGTGCTGCAGTTTGTAGTCTTATGTTTCGACGTAAAGGAAAGTTTTTAGTGGAAAAAAGCAGTAATTGTTATTATTGTAATTTATTTTAAGTTCATAAGAAGTAAACAGTCATACTGCTGTTTTTATTTTTTAAGTTTATCTTTTTGGTTAAGTAAGTGCATTTAAGATAATTTCCTTACCTAGTTAATATAACGAATAAAAAGATAATCGTGTATACAAGACTAGCGATGTAAAAAAAGCAAACGCATTTAAATCATAATATTTGTTACTATTTATTTTCTGCATTAAATTTTAGGTATAAACATATTATTAATTAATATGTCATATTTTTAATTTATTATTTGCGTTATATCACATAATCTACTAATCCTTAAGAAAAAAAGTGATGGAATATAAATTCTCAAAACTATTTTCTTGAATTAATTCGTCAAATTAAACAAGAAAAATATGAAAAAAAAATTGCGTATGTATCTTTAAACGTACTTTTCAAATATGATAAAATCGATGATTCAATGTAAATTCACTTATGCCTATTTTCCACTGAGGGTACGAAATAACGTCTTTTTTACAGAGAAAAAAGTGCAGTCTGCATCGATTTGTTGCAGCTATTAGTTGCTTTCATGCATTAAATAGGTACCTGCTTAGGATAAGACGGGGAAATTATTTGTTTATTAAAATTGACTATACCAACTCAAATTGTCCGTATGTTCAAATTACGACTGTCATTCTTTGACAGTTGTATAAAATGACTATAACACGGCAAATCGACATAGTTTATACATACATCCATCTTCCCATGGAGTCCTAGAAACTACAGAACGCTACCTGCTACGATCCTTACATACTCCTTTCGCCTTGTTTACGTTCATACATCTGATCATACATACACGCCAGTTGCGAGTACTACGCACCTGGCCTTTTTGAAGAACATCACCATTAAGGTCAGTATATGTCCTCCTAGGGCGTCCCCGACCGGCCTTACCCTTCACATCAGCCTTGTAAATACATTTTGTAAGTCGCCTTTCATTCATCCTCTCAACATGCCCAAACCATCTCTGCATACCCTTTTCAATTATTGTGACATAGTTTATCAATTTGATAAATAATGTTTTTCCCTGGCTTCAAAGAATAAAAGTTATAATATCCTACAAGAGGACAGTTATAGGGTCATCATCATCTGCCTAGCCTTTTCCCAACTATGTTGGGGTCGGCTTCCAGTCTAACCGGATGCAGCTGAATACCAGTATTTTACATGGAGCGACTACCTGTCTGACCTCCACAACCTAGTTACTAGGTAACACGATACCCCTTGGTAAGACTGGTTGTCTGACTTTTTTGGGCTTCTAACTACCCGTAACGACTGTCAAAGATCAACAAATGACAGCCGGGACCAACGGCTTAACGTGCTTTCTGAGGCACGGAGGTATCTTGGTATGTAAAGATGGTCACCCATCCACAGACCAACCGCGGCAAGTGTAGCTTAACCTGATCGATCGACCCGTGCAGCTGTTGTTACTTAGCCACAAGCCCCTCCAAGTTATAGGGTACTTATTGCTTTTTACGTTACGCCAAACAATCTTCACCACACTAACGCTTCAACCTCATAACACGCCACTTTTATTCCGAGGCGTCGATATTGAAACATTTTGGCGTAAGAAACGAACATCGCCGACATTTGCATGTTTATTGCGTCCGTCGTTAGCTGTTCAGGTGACAAACGGGCTTCAAGAACCAAATGGAAGAAAATCTACAGAAGAACCACGATTGAATTTGCTATTAAGAGCTTTCATTCTAAAAATTGGCAATATTGCAAATTGCTGTCAAATATTTCATCATCATCATCATCAGCCTATAGATGTTCCCAATGCTGGGACACAGGCCTCCTCTCTGTGAGAGGGAGTGGGCCGTAATCCACCACGCAGACCCAGTGCGGTTTGGTAGATGTCAGATGTCTTCGAATTTTCGGTTCTAGGACATGCCGGTTTCCTCACGATGTTTTCTTTCACCGTTTTGAGAGCAGTGGTGATGAAATAATTTACACAACGTAAAGCGCCTGTCTGGGTTTGAACCTACGACCTACAACTCGTAAGTCGCGGCCGTTACCACTGGGCCACCACTGCTCTCCTATTAAAATCAAATATTTAGGTTTTTATTAATTTGGCAATATCACTTATGGAAATGTGAAATATCGCTAACTAGTGCGTAGGTATTATACTTTTCTATGTAACAGCAGATTTGGATTTAAATAACCGACAAAAAATTTCAACGCAGGGGTTTTCAGAATCGTGTACTGATTCCATGGTAAAAGTTTTCGTGTAGATGTCCCTGCCAGCCTGTATATACTCGTCGTGCGGTAAACATTGCTTGCGCTATGCAGAATTTGTTTGATGTCAGATCATTGCGTAGTTCGCACATGCTATTGTAGATATCGCCACACTATCTTCGGTGCCCACTCAAAAGCTATCAAGATTGATCCTTCTGTTTCCCCTATTCTACTTAAATACCAAAGAATAATGCAATTTCTCTTCGAGGAGACTATTAGCTGCTCAATTTCGGATAGAGTTGTTTGATATCTGAACCGGAATTACGTTACCCCAAATAGATTGGGGGGATCGAGACCCCATTAAACCGTATTTTGGAATGGATTAGAATTATTGGGTTTGTTTGTATCATGCTTTGTTAGTTGCGATAGGGTTATTATGACAGAGAGGATTGGTGGCTACTCATTAGTACTTTGATAGCAACAGATTAATAAACTAAGCGTGTCTATCAAAGAGGTGATTTACAATGTGTAAAAAAAATAACCCTGTCCGATTCGAAAGAGGTATATAGGAACTGCAAAAACATCACCTAAAAGTAATAAAAATCTAATTATTATTGAAAATAAAAAAGTAATTGCTTTTTAAAATCACATTTTAGTACCAAAAATACCCCAAATTCATAAAAAAATAGCAAATTCGCCCCATGTAAAATTGCCAATTGAAAAAAAAAATTGTTGATTTGGTTTTTTTTGTTCGATTTTCCTGAAAATTATAAATAATCTCTCAGTATGATACCTAACAACACCCTCACGGTTTGGACAGGGTTTTTTTTCATGTTGAATACTTCACATCACAGTATCGATCAGGCGCTTGTAAGTACTAAAATTTACAAGTTCTTACTTTAATGGAAACACCATCAGTTTGCCGTCATAAGCCAACGGAAAATTATTAGTTACTTACATTATTATAGAGAGTACCTGTTAAAAGCTTTACCGTGTAATACTACATATTTATAATTACTAGGAATAATGGTGAATAATCAACGACTTAACGCCACGACTTCCAGTCAGCTTATGCCAGTATTTTTGTTCTAGTGTGTTACTGCATGAAGCTGGCACAAGACGCAGGAGACGCCTTGGGCGTCGAGAATCGCAGGCCGATTCCCGGCCACCGTAGGCGCGAGCTTGCGGACGGTGAGCAATGGGTAGCTCGCCGTCCGATAAGGACCAGGCCCAGGTCGACGGCGCGTTGTGTTCCACGCGCGCCTCAAAGAGATATCAGCGCAATTGAAGGAGTCCGATAAGGCCAAGGCCTTTCGGGGTTGCGGGTTTGTTCGAAAGGGTTACCGTGGCCCCTGGCAACATACAGGCAACTGAAGGAACACGGGTGGGTTTTAGTCAGTAAGAGTCTGACACGCTCCCACTTCGCCCATAGCGGGAGAAGTTATTTGATCATTTCCGACAAAAAAAAAGGGCTGGCACAAGAGCGTGGGCATTGGCACAATAAAAGAGAGGGACTGCAGCGGTTCGCTTGTGTTGCAATCGCTAACAGTATGAGAACTACACCCACTGCCGCCCTACAAGCAATGCTTGGACTACCGCCTCTGCACCTCATTGTGCGGGAGGAGGCGGTCCTGGCCGCCTTTAGGCTACTTTTATCAAAAATCCTAAGCAAAGACTTTCCAGAACTAAGCACACACGCATAAAGGAGATGCAATCAAGCGTAGGCCAATGATGGCTTCACCCTGCGGCAAAGCCCCGAAATCACACTATTTTCAAAGGTACTACAATATAATACTCACAGAAGAATAGTGTGACTATTCAGGCCCGAAGGAGCTGAGGGTTTACACCGACGGATCGAAGACCGACTTTGGTACCGAAGTCGGAGTCTTCTCATACGACCTTAACATAAAGATATCCCGATCACTGGGAATGTTCAACACCGTCTATCAGGCGGAGTGTGTGGGCATCATACAAGCGGTCCACGCCATAGAAGCCAGGAGAGTTACGGACACTCACATACGTATACTCTCCGACAGCGCCTCAGTTCTCCAATACTTGAAGAATAAATATATTACCTCAAAGTTAATACTAGAATGTCACAATGCACTAGAACAGGTAACGGTATCTAGTCGCAACACGGTGACGCTGCAATGGATAAAAGGACAGCGGGTCGCTAGGTAACGACGCAGATGATGAACTTGCTAGAAGAAGATCTAGCACGGCAGTCTGTGGTCCCGAACCTGTCGTACTAATCCCTTTCAACCAAATACGCAGGTGGCTACAGGAGTTCACTCTCACACAAGCGGAGTACTGGTGGACCTCGACACCGGGCTGTAGGCAGTCCAAGGAAGCTATGCCATCCCTCGACAGCAGGCTAACCAGGCGTTTATTACGCCTGGACAGGAACGGTCTGCGCCCAGTGACGGGGACCATCACGGGACACTGCTCGCTAAACAAACACTTCCACACAATAGGCATAACGGACAGCCATGCATGCTCTGTGCAGGGCATGCATGGAGGCTGAAGAAACCGTTGCGCACGTGCTCTTTGAATGCACAAGCGTCACCCAGATTAGAACAGAAACCCTCGGGTCACCCAAATCTTTCACAGATGTTCTGAACAGACCAGGAGTTTTCATTAACTTCTGGAGGGAGGTGGGCTGGTTGGAATAACCACCAAACGGCCACCATAGCCCACGTACAATGGTCCACTTGACGGACTAAGTGCGGAAACCAAACCCCATAACATAGAACATAGAGAGGGCTCACGCAGACAGACGCGACGCGACCCTGATTGAACAATTTCTATGAAAACTTTACGGATTTTTTTCAATCTCGTTCCTTTCTGCTGGGAGCCTTTATGTTCAGCAGTAGGTGAAGTCGGGCTGTGTATGACGATGATAATATTACTGTATGAACAAAGTTTTATGTACTTACGTATTATTATAGCCCATATCTTCCTCGCGTACCTATTTATTGCCAATGCTTAATTTTTTATTGTTTTTATTACAATTTTTTTTAAAGAAAATACCTTTAACAATTTTAGATCAAATCATAGAATAGAATAGAATAATTATTTATTTGCATAGAATACTTTCTATGCAAATAAATAATTATTCTATTCTACAAAAAAATGGAGATGTTTTATAATTAGAGATCCTTATACATTCTATCTTAGTCATGCAAACATTTCATGCAAGTGCATAATAGTCTAAAAATACTGTCATTAAGAAAATTCTTATAATAATGGTCAATAAATAAAATAAAGAATTAAAGATTTAAAGATGTCAGGATTAATTGGGTAACTGTAAAGTTTTATGATTTAGAAATTCACAAATGGAGTAATAACATTGACAATTAATAAGACTGACAATAATTCTTTTTAAACAGTGGAATGGACTCGTACTATTAGGTATATTGTGAAAATAATTTAAGTGAAAAGATAAGTAAAATATTTTTTGTAAAACTAAAAAGATTTTCCCGTACCGGGAATCGAACCCGAGCCTCCTGGGTGAAAGCCAGGTATCCTAGCCACTAGACCATACGGGAGATGGTATAGAATGTCAAATGATTTCACCATTTTTAATAGAATTGTTATTTATGTTCTTCTTTGCGTTATGTTTACCGCAAATAAACGAATTTTCTTTCTTTCTTTTTTCTTTCTATACATAAATAATGATTTACAAGGGAGTCGTAGCTACATAATAACAGCCGCACGGATCGATCTTCAAGGTTAAGCAACGCTTGCCGAAGTCGGTCCGTGGATGGGTGACCATCGGTCGGTCGGTTACCTCGGAAAGCAGCTGGTTGCTTCAAGAGCCAGCTGTTCTACCTGATTTTGACCTCCACTTGTACAATCATGTTTAGTGTATGACTAACTCCATGTGTTTTCTCTTTGTACAGTAAACTTATTATTTATTAAAGCACGTTAAGCCGTTGGTCCCAGCTGTCATTTGTAGATCTATGACGGGTAGTCAGAAGTCAGAAAGTCTGACAACCAGTCCAGCAAGGGATATCGTGTTACCCAGTAACTGGGCTGTGGAGGTCAGATAGGCAGTCGCTCCATGTAAAATACTGGTATTCAGCTGCATCCGGTTAGACTAGAAGCCGATCCCAACATAGTTGGGAAAAGGCTAGGTAGATGATGATGATGATTTAATTATTAACGACGAGTACATATTTATATTTATTTTTATTTACTGGCGCGTGGCCATAATCGGAACTAAGCCGACGTTCGCGCGGACGTAATAAAATCGCGGCGATTTTTTTTCGTGCACTGGATTTTCAACGCTCTGCTTAGCGCCGAGAGTTATAAATCCAACAGTGTGTTTTTTCAACGCGCTGCACGCGTAGCATGACCACCGTAGAAACGAGTTTTGTCGACGGAACAGTAGACAAAATGACAGATAAACAATCACAATCTGTCATTTTGTCTATTCTTCCGTCGACTAAACTCGTTTCTACGGTGTTCATGCTACGCGTGCTGGAACGAGAGTGCGTCCCAGCGCGTTGGATTCTCAACGCTCGACTTAACACCGAGAGTTGAAAATCCAGTGCGCGATAAAATCCCGCCGCGATTTTATTACGTCCGTGCAAACTTCGGCGAACTCCGCCATCTTTTTTTTTTCAATACAATTTCTGTGTCAATTTCACAAATGTTTACCAACAGCGCCCCCCTGTCAATGTCATTCAGGTGCCAGAAGATCCTTGTAGCAGACTTGTGGAAATTGTCGTCAAAAGAAAATAACGAGGTCAAATATATTTACATTATACACCATATTATGAACATTAGGGTAAAAACTGATTATCAAGTTGCCAATTAACTAACAAAATCGACTTTTATTTCAACCCCTATTGTGAGGGGTGTCCTAGGTTCCCTAGGGAAGGGGTACTAACAATAGGAAACAACCCTTCTTTACCGGTTAATGGTTCCTTTTGTTCATTGTGAGGGGGTAATAAATCGATAGGGTTTCAGATAAAATTGTGATTTTAATTTTAGCGTTTGAAGGTTACGTTAAACGCAAGAAAGAAAAATAGACTTATTATGTCACAGAAACACTTCTATACAAAAATAAATGATAGCTAACTTATATTAAATAAATAAATAGCTAGAGAAAAAAAAATGATCTGTAATCACGAGCACAGAGCAAAAATAGTCTAAATACTTTAAAAGATATTTAAGAAAATAGATAAAAATTGACCATTTCCCCTCTTATCTCCGAAATTACTGAGCCTAAAATTGAAAAAGAAATACAGAAAATTGTTCTTTACTTTAACACAAAAACAGAAAAAATCTAGAACCGAAGTCTATGTTCTTAAAAAAACATGGTAAATCACTCAATATTCTGCGGACAAACTTACAATTTCAGTTGGAATGTCTAGGAGAACATGTTTTTCAACTACAATGTTAAGTTTGTCCTTGGGATAAATTCATCCCAACTACGGAACCCTTCATTGTGCGTGGTCCGACACGCTCATTGGCCGGTTTTTTTTAGGATAATGGCGACCTGCTTAAGCTGTACTATTGTTTTTAAAACTAACTCTGGAAATGATCTGATTGATAGTGAAAGCCACATCAAAATCGATGAAAAAGTTTTAGAGCCTGAGTCAAAAAAAAAAACTGCTTCGAATCGAATAACTAAAATAAGAATGGAGCCCACATTCAGCCAAAAAATAAGTAATCATAATAAAAACCGGCTGTGAATCATAAATTCATAAGTTTAGGCATGCTACAGGCTTGTTCGGGTCGGCATTAATCGGCACAGCCGGGCGGCAATTGCTAGGTGGGCTGGTTTATTTTGCAAATATTGTCGAATCGAATGTACCGACTTGAACAAGAGTCGCCTTAGAGTCTAAGGCGTACTGCTGGCGTTGGGTTCCAGTCTAACCGGATGCAGCAAAATAACAGTATTTTTTTAAATGGAGCGATTCCCTATCTGGCCTCCACAACCCAGTTACTGGGTAACACGATAACCCTTGGGCTTCTGACTACCCGTAATGACTGTCAAACATCAACGAATGACACCCAACCAACGGCTTATCATGCTTTCCGAGGCACGGAGGGGTCTCGATATTTTCTAGGTGGTCACCCATCCACGTACCGACCGGGGTAAGTGTAGCTTAACCTTCGGTCGACTCGTGCGGCTATTACTGTTTAGTCATCATGAAAGACGAAGCGCTATTTATAATGTATAAGAACTAGCAGTGCCCCGCGATTTCACCCGCATAAGTTTCGATCCCGTGGGAATATCGGGATAAAAAGTATTTTATGTGTTAATCCAGGTTATAAACTATCGGTGTGCCAAATTTCATCCAAATCCGTTTAGTAGTTTTTTGTGTAAAAGAGTTACAAACATTATCTCATTCATCCATCCATCATTTTAAATAATATTATTAGGATGGCCGGCGTGTTATTAGTTTGAATGACGTCATAACATTTTGCAATAAAAGTGACGTAAGTTTGATAAAAGTGAAATGTCTTAATAATTATTGTGCAATAATTATTGTGCAAATACAAATATATTGCATGTGGACTTATAATTTTACATTCATTAACAACTCCCGTATGGTCTAGTGGCTAGGATACCTGGCTTTCACCCAGGAGGCTCGGGTTCGATTCCCGGTACGGGAAAGGTACCTTTTTGTAGTTTTAATTTCACAATATTGATTAGTGATAATAGTCAACATAAAATTCTTTTAGTAAGTACTTACATATATTTTGCTACACTTATATAGCATTATTCGAAATTGGTATAAAACAGTAAAATAATAAATAGGTATAGCGGTACAAGTTTATGCCAAAATCGGAATCGGCTTTTAAATATATTACCTACAAGTGACATTCCACAAAACAATAAATATTGAATTCAAATTCAAATTCATTTATTAATTTTGTGAACATAGGGTAAAAGATTATACAGCTGTTACAAATAAATATCGGTCCATACTAGGTCCCGCCAGAAGGCATACAAAATTGTTTAGGTAAATAGATAGGCAATCAAATGTAACATTAACAAAATGAAAATAAAAATAAAAAGTCAAGGTACATGTCACAATTTCACGCCAATAATAATAAAATGTCAATAAATTAAGATAGCACATAAACAGATAGGTATTTAGTCCCATTCTCTTCTAAAATAATAAATTAAATAAAAAGAATAAAAATGTCAATATGAAATAATTATTGGAATATTACCATAAGGAAGCAACATTTCAGCAAAAGAATTTATCTGATAAAAACTCAGTCACACTGTAGTACGCCTTATCCTTTAAAAAATTACGTAGTCGTACGTCGTCATTACGTAGTAGATTGTTATACAAGGGGCTAAAATAACCCATTCTATCGAGGTAAACCGAGAAACCGAGTTATAATGGGTTTTAGCACCGTGTGTTACACTCTACTTTTCACTACGATTGCGAGAAAATAAAATAATCCAATACAACGTTCAATAGTTTTTTTTTTTTTTTTTAAATATAGTTACAATTTGTTCAATCTGAATTTTTAAAGAAACTTTTTATCCCGGTATGCGGTAGAAAAAGCTAGTTTGACATAAGAATAAAGACTTTTTCGTTTTTGTAGGCTCGTTGGTTACAGACAAAAAATACTTTTTCTCCTAGAGCTAGAAATGCTATTTTTTCCCCGCTCTGGTACACTAAAATGACGGACTTTTTTTGAGTGAGAGTGAAAAATATTAAGTTTACATTGACAGAGATACATTTCAAGTGACATTTCACAAAACAATTGAACAAAATAATGTTTACATTGACAGGGACGTTGTTGGTAAACATTTAATTTTCTGAAATTGTAACAAAAAGAAGATTCGTTCCGATTTTGGTCACGCGACAAAAATCCTTTGTCGCGTTTAATAATTATGTATACTTATTTTACACGTCTAATAAAAATGATAAAATTATTTGACACCTCTTGTCATATCCCGTATGGTCTAGTGGCTAGGATACCTGGCTTTCACCCAGGAGGCTCGGGTTCGATTCCCGGTACGGGAAATTCTTTTTGTCGTGTTTTTACGTTCTATTTCGGGTAGAGCAAAATACTGCCTCTGTGGCTTGGCTTCCCTCCCTCCAATAGAAATAATTATCTATTGTCAATCTACCGAGAATGCATTTATTTATGAATACTATAAAGCCTAATACTAAGTATGCTTTTCATCGCTAATGCTTTACACCCTGAAGTGGAATGTCACTTGCACGTAGGGTTACCATCCGTCCGGATTTATCCGGACATATCCGGACTTATAGACCTTTGTCCAGCTCTTTAATTTGTCCGGATTTTTAAGCTTACATGGAATACGAGTAATAAAACTTATTTAAATAATACCAAATGAGTCTTTAATATTTATTAACTTCTCATTAATCTTAAAATATAAATAGAAAGAAAGAAAGAAAGAAAAAGAAAGAAAATTCGTTTATTTGCGGTAAATCTTCTTTAACAATCAAATTAACGAGATCAAACAATAATTGGATTTTGTGACTAAAATGTCTGGACTTTTATTGAAATGTCAGGCTTTTTGTCAGGACTTTTGAAATTTCTAAATAGTAACCCTACTTGCACGTCATAAAATGACAAGGTACCTATTTGTCTTGACGAGCTTTGAGCAGTGTTGGCCCAGTGGTATCGACCGCGACTTACGAGTTGTAGATCATCACCACTGCTCTCAAAACGGTAAAGGAAAATATCGTGAGGAAACCAGCATGTCCTAGAACTAAAAATTCGAAGACATGTGACATCCAACAACCCACACAGGGCCCGCGTGGTGGATTATGGCCCACTCTCCCAGAGAGGAGGCTTGTGTCCAAGCAGTGGGAACATTGTAGGCTGGAAATGTTTGTCAAAAGTGGTACTTAAAGAAATTACGAGGTCGACTACACATTTAATAATTTGCCAATACATAAATAAAACACGAACACGATCTGATTAGCTCATTAACAAGGCTTAGATACAATATTACATAGAAAATTATTACTGAGTTTTTGAATTTACGTAATATACGTAGAAACTTATTAGCGTTTATTCAGAATAGCTGTCAAATATTTCGCTGGTTTGATTAATTTGGCAATATTTTTGTATAAAAATTAGAAATAGTACACACGGCTACACATCAAGGTATAGATTTCCAGTATAAGCTGACCTCGCATTGTCGGAAATCCTATACAATGTGAGATCAGCAGACACTGGAAATGTTTAGCTTGATGTGTAGCTGTGTGTACTATAGTACTAGTGAACTAAAATATTGATTGTAAAAGTAATAACAGATATCGTAACACCGAATATTTAGTATTAAAAAAAGTATTTGGAAACTTTCCAAATGCCTTTTACACCTAAAACGGTTCGAACATCAAATTCAGTGTTATAATTGCAATTTTTTTTTTAATATTCTAGTTCCCTAGTTAGCGATATTTCTTTTTTCCATACAGTAATATTGCCAAATTAATCAAAACAGGTACATTTTTATTTGACGGCTATTTGCGACGTTGCCAATTTTCTAATACATATTACAAATAAATGACTATGATTACGATAAAGTGTAGTACCTACTCATGAAAACGAACTTCTTTTATTTTTGGTCCTCGGAGTGCGCCACCGTCAGGTTCCCTGGTAATGGCGGGAGGGGTTCACATCGGCGTCGAGTCGACGATGAAGTATCTGAGACTCGTCCTCGACAGCCGGTGGAACTTCGTGGAGCACTTCCGACGTTTGGCTCCCAGACTGGAGCGGGCCGGGGCTGCCTTGAAGCGGCTCCTGCCCAATCTAGGGGGTCCAAACGCCTCCTGCCGGTGGCTCTACGCGGGGGTCGTGCGGTCCATGGCCCTTTACGGGGCGCCGGTGTGGGCGCGTTCATTCAGGCTGCGGCCAGCCCGCCGGTTGAATGCGTCCCAGAGGGTCATAGCCATCCAGATGGCCCGAGGATACCGCACGGTCTCCTGCAAGGCGGCGAGCCTCCTTGCCGGATTACCGCCATAGGATCTGGAGGCAAAGGCGGTGTATGCAAGGGCGCCCGTAACCGCCGCAGGAGGAGACGCCCTGGGTGTCGGGAATCACGAGCCGATTTCCGGCCACCGTAGGCGCGGGCTTGCGGACGGTGAGCAATGTATAGCTCGCCGTCCAATAAGGACCAGGCCCGCGTCGACGGCGTGTTGTGTTCCACGCGCGCCTCAAAGAGATGTCAGCAGAACTGACGGGGTCCGCTAGGGCCGATGCTTGCCGGGGTTGCGAAGAAGTCCGTAAGGGAGATCGTGGGCCCCAGCAACATGGCAACCGAAGGAACACGGTTGGGTTTTAGTCAGTAAGAATCTGACACGCCCCCTCCCGCTCCGCCCAGAGTGGGAGAAGTTATTTGATAATTGGTTGTTCCCTAATAAGTAAAAGTTGTTAATTTTCATATGTATCTCCTTAAAGTATGTCTCCGTTTAAGCTAACAACCTTTATTTTCATTAACAAAGCTAACTAAGAAGGATTTGTTGTTTTCTACACACATATATCCACGCACTGACTGTCGGAATATTAATGACACAACTTGCAATGCACAGGAATGATAAATGAGCCAAGGGAATGATAGCATTAATTAACTGAAATAACATGGCCCCTTATTGAATGGGGGAAAGTGGATGTAAAAGCATATTAGGCATATACATACATATACACCGTGAAATTTGAATCACAGTTTTGCTAGAACAAACGTTGTTCAGACCATGGTCTACTACCATTCTACAGCATCCAATAAAAAAAAAACATAATTGGTTTTTGAAAAAACACAAAAAAGACAAAGTTTATAATTTCAAAATTATCGTTACTCCCTACAACACAGGCACCACGCACGAGACACAGCATTGTCTACAGGGAAATGTACCTCCATAAACAAAATTTAGTAAGCAGTAGATAGGTAATCTTGAAATTTTAAACTTTATTTTTTTTGTGTTTTTTCAAAACCAATTGTGTTTTTTTTTTATTGGATGCTGTAGAATGGTAGTAGACCATGGTCTGAACAACGTTTGTTCTAGCAAAACTGTGATTCAAATTTCACGGTGTATAGTAAGTAATAACAATTATCACTCACACAAATGTAGAACGACAATCAATTGTTATCATAATTTTTACTTCTCTTTTTTTATCATGTATTTTAATAATGAATGTAACTAAATAACTAATTTAAAACTTTTTGTTTGTCTAGTAAATTCAAATGATGTTATTGCATAAATCCAGATTTACTGATTGGGAGAAAACACTGGCCCCTGTAACACAGACGTTTTTACCTAGCGCAGGAGTTTCAAGAGAGAGTCTTCACTTTATTTGTACACATTTTTTATGCCAATAAAGAATTTATTTATTTATTATAGTTGAATGAATAATGGTTATAAAGATAAAACTTTTTTTTTAATGAATAACAGCCGCACAGGTCGATCGATCAGGTAAAGCTACGCTTGCCGCGGTTGGTCCGTGGGTAGGCTAAGTGCGGAAACCAAACCCTATAACATAGAACATAGAGGGGAGGACAGCAAGAAAAGACAGGCTGGATCGAACATAGATTTTCATCTTGACTATTATGCGGGGTATTTAAAGCTACGTGCTCAGCTGCAACAACTGCTAGCACCTCGTTTTCGAGCAAGGTTCGGGGGAGCTTATTGACGTTTATTGTATTTGTTTATATCTGTTTACTTATCAAATGTCAGAACAGAATTGACATTTGCCGCCATTTGCAAAAGTTATAGCGTCTTCCAATAGGGTGACTTTTGACCCATTTTGTATTTACCATGAACTGCATCATCTTCCACTTGTGATTATACAGGTATAGCCCTTTTTTTGGGTGCGCAATTATCAAATAACATCTCCCGCTCTGGGTGGAGCGGGAAGGCGTGTCAGACTCTTACTGACTAAAACCAACCCGTGTTTCTTCGGTTGCCCTGTTGCCGGGGGCCACGATTTCCCTTTCGGCCTTATTCGTAACCCCGGTAGGCGATGGCCCTAGCGGACCCCGTCCATTCTGCTGACATCTCTTTGAGGCGCGCGTGGAACACAACGCGCCGTCGACCCGGGCCTGGTCCTTATCGGACGGCACAGGTCTGGCCCTGTATCCACGATAGCCAAAGTTGCTTGTTTTACAATACCTAATCAAACAAAGTGCACACAAAGAACACCTATTACTCTCATCGTAGTTCACAAAGCAATATTTATAATTGTCTATCATCATACTAAGATGTACAGCAATAATTCTGTAGAGAAACTTCTCCGAGCTTGTCGTACAGACAGACGGCGAGCAAAGTTTTCCGCCACCCCGTCCCTCCCCCTTGCTTACCCCCCGGTACACGGTACCAATAATTTAGCGACATCGCTACCCTAAGTTTAAATCGTATCAACAGAAGGTGTGCGGTGGAGTGTGGTTTGAGTAGCAAGAGAGCTAAGTTATCACCTATACTCAATTTGAAATAAGATTATATTTAAAATAAATCTTTTTTACAGTCCGTTCAACCGATACTGACATCTATTGTATTGGTGGCATGACAAATGGCAGCTGCAGTAAACAGTTGGTATTGTAACCACTTTTTTTTTTTTCTCTAATCTTTATGCCTACGGTATAGAAGTCAAAATTGGTTGAACGGACTGTACAAAAAGGTTTCTTTAAATACCCGTGCATTGCGTTGCGGCTACAGAAGAAATAAAAAAAGCGGCCAAGTGCGAGTCGGACTCGCTCATGAAGGGTTCCGTAGCAGCAAGTAACATTGAATGAAAGGTAAATTGCGGTTTACGATTTATGACGTATTAAAAAAAAAACTACTTGCTAGACCTCGTTCAAACCAATTTTCGGTGGAAGTTTACATGGTAATGTACATCATATATTTTTTTTAGTTTTATCATTCTCTTATTTTAGAAGTTACAGGGGGACACACACACATTTTACCACTTTGGAAGTGTCTATCGCGCAAACTGTTCAGTTTAGAAAAAAATGATATTAGAAACCTCAATATCATTTTTGAAGACCTATCCATAGATACCCCACACGTATGGGATTGATGAATATTTTTTTTTGAGTTTCAGTTCTAAGTATGGGGAACTCCAAAATTATTTGTTTTTTTTCTATTTTTGTGTGAAAATCTTAATGCGGTTCACAGAATACATCTACTTACCAAGTTTCAACAGCATAGTTCTTATAGTTTCGGAAAAAAGTGGCTGTGATATACGGATGGACAGACAGACAGACAGACATGACGAATCTATAAGGGTTCCGTTTTTTGCCATTTGGCAACGGATCCCTAAAAAGGCACTGGCGCGAAATCTTTAAAATTTTTCTTTAACCTTTCAACTGTCATTAACGAGACACAATAGAATTTTAATTGTTATACACCTCAGTGAGGCGTCGTAACAGATGATGAGATAATTACGAATTGAATTAGTGACCGTACCATAATTTACAACAGTGAAAATGTCATCATCTAGTGAGAACATCTTCACAGAGGACTGAAATTAAGTTGCCGGAAAAAAACATCTCGTTAAATATCCAGAATTGTACAAATTGTACATTTAAATAAAATAAACTATTTAATATTGTATTGGATTATTTCATTTTCTCGCAATCGTAGTGAAAAGTAGAGTGTAACACACGGCGCTAAAACCCGTTATAACTCGGTTTCTATTTACTCCCTCGCTAAAGCTCGGGAGTAAAACTACCTCGTTACAATGGGTTATTTTAGCCCCTCGAATAACAATCCACTATTTACATAGAATACATAGAATTCTACATAGAATATTGATGCATTAGGAATTACAATACTTTCATTAAATTTGCAGTGCGTCTTCGCTTTCACCCAAAGAAGAGACATAGCGCCTTAACACTTTCGACTCCATTTTCGTTGAACTCAAACGCCATGCCACCATATATTTTGCAAGTGGACCCTCCGGGAGGGTTCCCGGCATTACGTTTGCGATAAAGTTAACCATCGCGGACGGTCAACGGCATTAGGTTTAAAACCGTGTTATAAAACACTGTAAAACGAAGTTAAAAATAGTGTTTTCAGGGGGTCTTGTCGCTTTAAGTAGTTTCCAACCTTTTAAATTTTTTGTCAATATTTGTGAACCGTGAACAAAAACATAAAAAAGTGCTTGGATTTTAAAACCGTACTAATAAATCTTGTTAAAATATAAATCATATTTTATTTTCAAGGTTTATAATGCTAAGAAAAACCTACATTTAAAACGAGCCCTCCACGAGGGCTCCCAGCATCCCATATGCGACCTAGGTGAACCCTTCAGGAGGGCTCCCAGCATTGAACGTGTTAAATCGTAAACTGCTAATAATGCCTGGGCGTTTGGCACAATCGAAGCGTACGAACGTAAGAGAAGTGCATCCTCCTTTTTAGGGTTCCGTAGTAAACAAGGAACCCTTATAGTTTCGTCATGTCCGTCTGTCTGTCTGTCTGTCTGTCCGCGGTCTAGCTCCGAGACCCTTAGTACTAGAAAGCTGTAATTTGGCATAGGTATACATATTAATTACGCCGACAAAGTGGTAAAACAAAATTATGAAAAACATTTTTTTTAGGGTATCTTTCATACATGTAAAGTGGTGATGTTTATTTTATTATTTTTTACCCCATGGTGAGGGGTATCATTGGAAAGGTTCTTCAAAAATATTGTGAGTTTGTGAAAACCATTTTTGGATTCAGGAATTCGTTTGCGAAATATTAAGCTTTAAAGTGCTAATTTTTGTTAGAGTCAAGTGACCCCCCCCCCCCTGCCGGCTAAATGGTTGGTTTTGGGTGTGTAAAAAAAAAAAAAATCCAACAGTAGTTTATATAACGAAATTAAAAGGAAAACTATCACAGCTAAGTAGGCTCTACAGGTTAACGAGTAATAATCAACCAACTTAACTTTGCAGTTGCAAAAACATGTTTTCCCATACATTCCGTATGGGAGAACATATTTTTCAACTACAAAGTTAAGTTTGTTTTTGGGTTAAATTCATCCCAACTACGGAACCCTTCATTGTGCGTGGTCTGACACGCACTTGGCCGGTTTTTTCTTCTTGTCTTCTTCTTTGTGTTTTTGTAACTTTGTGTCTTCACTGTATCCTTAACCTTGGTAATCTGTGGAAACGTCGTGGATTGTACATTTAACCACTTCCAATTATTTTGTAATCTTAGATTTAATATACATTGTACAATTGTTTGTTTTCCCTAACAAAATAAATAAATCGTAGTTGAGTCCTCTTCATCTTCATCAACATCACAAGGCATCATCACTTACGGCTTCTCACTCAGTCAGTCCTGGCGTATTAAACGGATTAACGGATCATGTTAAACGTGATAAATATGTATGAAAACATGCCTCAAGTTGCAGGGATTGAAGTAAAATGGCGTATTATACGGGAAAGAGCAGTGGTGGCTCAGTGGTAACGGCCGTGACTTACGAGTTGTAGGTCGTAGGTTCGAACCCAGACAGGCGCTTTACTTTGTGTAAATTATTTCATCACCACTGCTCTCAAAACGGTGAAGGAAAACATCGTGAGGAAACCGGCATGTCCTAGAACCGAAAATTCGAAGACATGTGACATCTACCAACCCGCACTGGGCCCGCGTGGTGGATTACGGCCCACTCCCTCTCACAGAGAGGAGGCCTGTGTCCCAACAGTGCGAACATTTATAGGCTGATGATGATGATGATGATACGGGAAATCGTACCTATTACCTAAGCGGGTTTTACTGTGAATACAAAACCTACCTTAATCAATACGAAATTCAATAAAAAACCGGCCAAGTGCGAGTCGGACTCGCGCACGAAGGGTTCCGTACCATTATCTATAAAACGGCAAAAAAATCATGTCTGTTGTATGGGAGCCCCCTTAAATATTTATTTTATTCTTTTTTTAGTATTTGTTGTTATAGCGGCAATAGAAATAAATTATCTGTGAAAATTTCAACTGTTTAACTATTTATTTATAGGTTAACCTACAATTGTTTGCACATTTCATGTCTATTAAAAGTACACAATATACATTTATAAGTGCAACAATGAATTAAAGGCTAACACCACATGCACTATATATTTGTACATCATATTTTTACATTTATATTACTGCAATTATAACTATCACGGTTCATGAAATACAGCCTGGTGACAGACGGACGGACAGCGGAGTCTTAGTAATGGAGTCCCGTTTTACCCTTTGGGTACGGAACCCTAAAAACATACCTAGAGCATAATAAAATATTCCCGAAAAAAAGCACTAAGCCTTTTTTCAGACTCAGACTAATTAAATTGCCCTAACTTCAGCCCAACACATAACATAAACCCCTGAACACACTGACGTGTAACTCCACGTCTGGCGAACCTCAGTGCAAACCGATGCGGTCTCAGGGGACAGCAGTATGTGCCAGCTTATTTGTACAACGAGACGAACAACTTTGTTCATATTAGTTTGTTTGTCTGCCAAATAGCTGCGGCCCAAGTCTGCTATTTTTATAAATTCGTCATTCCAACACGATCCCATTGTCATTTTGCTAAAAGTTCGTAATCTGCTAAATTCATAATGGTCGATCATTGGTCGGTCAATGGTCTCGTAATAGAATTGTGTTATAATGGCATTGTCGTACAATACAACCAATGATACCGCCTAAGTCAGTCATTCATTTGTCATTATGTACGAGATTACCAATAAGTGCCATTTCTTTCAATGGACTGTCAGTGGCTGACCATTGGAAAGTCATAATGACGCTATTATATTAGTAGATTACCAAACTTGTCAAAATCAACAATTATGAAATCAAGGAGTAGTCCACTTAAAGCACCCGTCTGAATAGCACCTGCGCAAATAGCACCTAGCCTAGTCCACGAAGAGCACCTGGGTGCTCTTCGTGGATTAAAATTTATTTTTAAATTTTTGTCCACGAAGAGCACCTACTACTCAGCAGATGGGATGTATTGTTTTACAGGATGTTACTAAATGAAAGATGTCGATAAAATCACTAGAGTGTTTATTAATTACACATACTTACGTACATACGAAATTTGTCTAGGCAACATTTAAAAATGAAAAATAATAAAAATCACTATGACAATAATTATTAATCTTAACAAATAATAACACTTCTTCTTTTTAATATATCACAATCAGTCCTGAGTGCTCTTCGTGGACTAGGCTAGGTGCTATTCGTGCAGGTACTATTCGGACGGGTGCTCTAAGTGGACTACTTCAAAATCAATGATAGACCATTCTGATACTATTGTAATAGCAGACTTGAGGCCCTAGAAGGTGGTTTTGAATTTTTTTATGTATGATTGTGTTTGTTGTGTAACGGACGGCAGTTGTTTTAGGTAATAGTTGAGTCTAGTAAATTGTTTAGGCAGTCATTCGAGGGTACCCTGCAAGTTGAAGGGCATAGTACTTTCCTCTGGCTAAAGGCCCCCGCAGACAGGCGTGACGCGACGGCAAAATGCGACACCCGTAGAACAATTTCCGTGAATTTTTCATAGAAATTGTTCCACCAGCGTCGAGTCACGCCTGTCTGCTTCAACGCAGCTGAACGGATTTGAATAAAATTTTGCACCCGGATAGACTATGACCTATGTCAGTACCTTCATAGGATAGATTTTATCCAAGTACAATTTCCGTCATCAACGCGGGCGAAGCTGTGGGCAAAACCTACACTCAATTTGAAATAGGATAAAACATTGAAACAAACCGTTTTTACAGTCCGTTCAACCGATTTTGACTTCTATACCGTAGACATAAGAATGGCATTAAAAGCATACCTAAAAGTGGTTACAATACCAAATGTTTACTGCAGCTGCCTGTCATGCCACCAACGCAATAGAAGTCAAAATCGGTTAAACGGACTGTAAAAAGGTTTATTTAAATGTCTGATCTTATTTCAAATGGAGTATAGTAGTGAAAAGAACTGTTTGCGATTTATAGAAGGCCCAATCCTGGAAAGTTAAAATACGATTTTGAAACTGGGATATTTTTCGGTTTAGTCTTTATGTCAAGAATAAAAAGTACTTAAATAAAAATGTCTGCTCGATAAACGTCACATTCACGCCTTGAACAGATGAGTATATTATTTAAAAAAAAGGAATTAAAACCCGGAAAAATCCCGATCAATCTGTATTCGATTCCAACATTTTCTATCCCAAGAATCTATTACCTAAGCCAAGCCCTAAAAGAAATATAGAGGTCCTAATCGAAATAAATTCACACCTACGAATAAAAAAAAATCTAACACATGTAAATCACGAACTAATATCCAATTTTCCGTATATCTAGGACCCTTATAACTCAACAGGATCCCGGGAATGCGCTACTCTAGTGACAAAAACTGTCCGGGTAGAATGGGACGCGAATGGAGCAATAAATCTCTGGGATTGATTCCCGGGATTCCGTGTTAGGATGTCCGCAGGTCAGGCAGTATTATTCATTGAGGTGAAGGGTTATTTTCATTGTTTTAACCTCTAACGCCCGGTTCGTATGTCAGAAACGGATCGTTTGTGACTTTTATTAGTCGACAAGTCGTGTGTACGTTGGCTTTCCTCTCAGCAAAATTGACGAACATTCATACAGAATTTATCCACTATTTAACCCCTTTAGGGGATGACTGTTCAAACATCTTTTCTTAGTGCTAACTGTCGTTATATAAGGAATTCTTGTGCAAAATTTCATGCTTCTAAGACCCAACGGTTAAAACTGTCCGTTGTCAGTCAATAAATAAAATACATTTATTTTCAAGCAACTTTGACTCATCAGTGGATTACACACAAATACAGAAAACAGAATAAAAATAAAACAAACTAAGACTTAATAACTAACTGGCCCTACTGACGGCCACATGCCTATCGCAGCAGTGCCGTATGTATGAGCAGTCCATCCGGTCCGCGATCATCGCCAGGACGACATTGGTGCTGCTCCACACCCTACGCACCAGCGACGCGCCCCGCTTGCGCATGGTCACGTGGAAGCAATCGGTACGTGCCTCAGCGAACATACCTGAGGCGCTGCAGTAGCGAGGCAGCCCCAATACAGCCCTGAACGCGTTGTTGAACTGGACGCGGAGGGCTCCGTATGATGCACACGTGTACCTCGCCCACAGACTGCACGTGTAGAGAGACGTGCAGTACGCCCTAAAGAGCGTTATTTTCACCTCCCTCGAACAGCGCGCAAACCTGCGAGCGAGCATGTTCACCCGCACCGACAATGAATCAATCAATGAATTTCGGATTTGTATGAAGCAGAAGAAGATAAAGCATGTGTAAGAGCGGTCGTCGTCCGATCTGAATCCTAGAAATGTCGGTCCGAAGAAGCCATAGTACTATTTGCATGAGGGGTTGCGCAATAGATCTGAACTGTGTCCGTTCGAATTTAGAACATTACCCATTTGGATTGAACTCGGATCTTGAATTTGGATTCGGATCGAACGTAGTTCGTAACCGCTCTAAGTCAAACCAATGCAAACTAAAACGCAGGAGTATTAAGTAGATTTGATGTTAATTTTATGCGACATGCCATAAAAGTAAATATTTCTAGTATTTCCAACAACAACGCCAACGGTCAGTACCATTTGCATACAGCACATAAAACGCTCAACTACTCTGCCTTGCTCTCAAAGATAACAAGCTAGAACATACATATTCATCGCACAACAGTAAGTCTTTACTGTACTCCACCATATTTTATTTACGATTGCAATAATCTTAAGTGTGGGGCTTTCAGTGCAATAGCTTGGAATACCCGATGCAGGCATGGCTATGTAAAAACTATGCAATTGTGTAAATGGGTGTGCGGTTGGACGAATAGTTTTGCGTTTTGAGTTTGTGGTGGGGTTTGTGTTCGGAGAATGAATATTTATGGGGTTATTGAGTTATTCATCATTTTTACTGCGGGTCTAAAACGGCCATATTTAGCAATTCCTCTAAAAGCAATTCATAAATATTTAGTGACACATATTTTAGCTGAATTATATTCAATTTAATTCATATCAGAATCATATTTGGTGTAAATATAGCCGCATGAAAAAATTAAGACCGTGATTTTACAGGATAATTTTTCTTAACGGTTTTTATTAATCAAATGAGATTTTATTTTTTATTTCTACAGTTTAAATGTTATTTCATTATAATTCAAAACTGTCACACAGATGAATAATTGCGTAATATGAATTGAACGCAAATAATATTATGAATTGTCAGTTTGTGACAGTTTGTGTGATTCATAATATTATCATACTATGATTCTGCTAAAGCGGCCGTTTTAGGCTCCCTGGCCCTTATTCCTAAACCGGTATATTAAAAACGTCTCTAGACATTACGTCTCTTAAGATATTGTGATATTGAGAGGGAGCGTAGAGCTCTGGCGGTCAGGGGTAATATGTTGGCACGAAGATTTGCTCGGTGTACTGACCAAGTTAAGATTACGCTTTTTAAAGCTTATTGTCCAAGTTTTTACACCGGTAATCTTTGGGTCAACTACTCGAAAAGGTCGCTGGATGTTCTACGCGTCCAATACAACAATGTATTTAGGATGCTGTTGCGACTGCCTCGTTTTTGCAGTGCTTCTGAAATGTTCTCGGTAACCCATACCGACGGATTTCATGCCATCATCCGCAAAAAAACGGCATCACTTCTGAGCAGAATAAGAGGCGGTCACAATAGTATCCTGAAGGCTGTCGCGGCAGATACTTCCTCTGCCATAATAAGGCAATTTGTGAGAAGACTCATACCATAGTTAGACTAATACTATTTCTCATTGTGTCTAGATGTTGGGTGGTCTTCTCATAAATTCGTCTTTAGTTTTAAGTACTAACAATAGTGGTTTAAGTGCATGCATGTTACTAACAATTTATGGATCTTTTTAGTTATCTGAAATAAAATGATTTTATTTATTTATTTTAAGAAGTAATTCCGCACTCTGGGTATTCTGCCTCGCTATCAAGTACCAACATCAATGGCTGGCTAAGTTTTTGAAGTGAAGATTATTAGCGGAACAACTAGTGAGCACAAGACCCTTAGGCCTCCTTACAGAGCATTAAAATTAACAGTCGTGAGCAAATGTTTCCATACCCACCACGACAATTTTAAGTTTATTCGTTACATACAGGAATACAAATCTTTCCTCTTTATAATATTGGTGTAAATGTAGATGTCATAGCATCATTGTAGTATGTAAGAAACATTTTTGTAAAAAATATATTTTTTCTTGAACGGCTCGCCGCACACAGATACACCCTGAGAGGTTTTCGTTGTGAGGCTAAATTTAAAAAACCAAAATGTAATAGGTTAAGTGTTTTAGAAATAAATAAATAAAAATAAAAAAAATATAAATGAAACTCTACTCCAACGTTATTAAGAAGGGTTTACTCTAAAAGTTGGCAACGTCGTAAATAGCTGTCAAATATTTACCTGTTTTAATTAATTTAGCAATATCACTGTATGAAATTAAGAAATTTAGCTAACTAGGGAACTAAAATATTGATTATGAAATGCAATAATTAATATCGTAATACCGAATATTTACTTTTAGATATAAAAAAGAGTATTTGGAAACTTTCCAAATGCCTTTTTTACACTTAAAACTGTTACAACATCAAATGCAGTGTTATAATTGCAATTCATTATTAATATTCTATGGAACTATATAGTTAGCCACATTTCTTATTTCCATACAAATAATATTTGGAGATTACAGGCGTGATGTTATGTTATATTTGTAATATTGCCAAATTAATCAAAACACCGAAATATTTGACATCTATTTGCGATGTTGCCCACTTTCAGAATAAACGCTCTTAACCTGTCCAATACTTCAAGTTTCTGAATCAATCAATCTAAATCACAATTTGAGTAAATTCTAGAGCTCTTCTATGATTTTCCAAGTTCAAACGCCTTAGTCAAAACATCCACCAATCAACCAAGGTTGTTGATCAAAACTGTATTTTTTTTTACCAAAAGTTCCCATTGTGTGTTGCCTATGCTCAATACTATCTGGAACCTTAAATCCAACGTAAAAATATAAATAACTAGCTCTTCAAAGCTATACAATTTCATAGACAGCAAACTGGGAGTCGTCCGATACAATTTGTCCGTTCATTCCTTCCGGCCAACGTTGAAGTTCGTACAATCGAGGATCCCCGAAGGCGAGGATTTACTCCTATTCTTTTTACAAGTTTTCTGAAAGAACGGATTTTGAGTTTCATTCGAATTTGACGGTTATTTTATGATAGTGTTTTTTTGTGGGCTATAGTTTGGTCTTCTTTGTTTGATGAAGTCTTTTTCTGCAAACCACCAATCTCGTAATTCCCAACAATTTCGATAACTTTTACTTCACTATTTATCTGGGATATTACTGACATCGGTGAAGGAAGATATCTTGAGTAAACTTGGCTTTATAGTTATAGTTAAAATCGGGTGTCGCAAGATTAGAATAGAAAACTCGTTTTTTTTTTTCTTTTACTGTTTCCTTTTTAAATCACAAAGAACGTAAGACTATAGGGCTATGTATGGAATAGCACATCAGGCCTCGGGCCATAGCGGGAGGAAACGCCCGGGTGTCATCACTGTGTGGATCGCCCGGAGGACACGGTGGAGCATACGGTGAAGATCTGCCCGGCTTGGGCAGGGCATCGCCGTGTCCTCGTGGAAGCGATCGGCGGCGGTGACCTCTCGCGTCCGGCCCAGATTCGGGCCATGCTACGGAGCGAGAGGAAATGGGAGGCCGTCACCTCCTTCTGCGAAGCAGTAATGCTCGCGAAGGAGGAGACGGAGCGCGTGAGGGAGAGGCAAATTTCGCGCCCTCGCGCCCCTAACCGCCGCAGGAGAAGACGCCCTGGGCGTCGGGAATCACAGGCAGATTTCCGGCCACCGTAGGCGCGGGCTTGCGGACGGTGAGCAATGGGTAGCTCGCTGTCCGATAAGGACCAAGCCCGGGTCGACGGCGCGTTGTGTTCCACGCGCGCCTCAGAGTTGTCAGCAGAATTGGCGGGGTCCGCTAGGGCCAATGCCTGCCGGGGGTTCGAAGAAAACCGATAGGGAAATCGTGGCCCCCCTGGCAACACGGCAACTGAAGGAACACGGGTGGGTTTTAGTCAGTAAGAGTCTGACACGCCCTCCCGCTCCGCAGGCCTCGGGCCATAAAAGGCCGCCACGGTTTATAGAAACTATAAAAACAAAAAAAAAGGCATCAACAAACTTTATAGGTACATTTATTTTAGTAGAAAATAACATAGTAAACGAAATTTTGTATGGCTCTGAAATGAGTTAAATCAGATCCTTATACTCGATGATTTTTAACCGACTTCCAAAAAGGAGGAGGTTATATGTTCGTCGCGTATGCTTTTTTTTATGTGTGTCCACCGATTTCTCCGTCAATTGTGGACCGATTTTGAAAATACTTTTTTTGTTTGAAAGGAAAGGGTGTGCTCTTGAATTGGTCTCATATCAATTTTATTAACTTTGCTTGGATAGTTTTTGAGTTAGCTACAAAATAAGTATTTTTTTCCCACTTAGTATGTAGATGATATGATAAGTTTCTGTCACTGGTATCAGGTAGTGGTATTCTAATGTGTGTGGGGTAGGTACCACAACTAAAAAGTGAAAAATAGTGATGCAACGAATATTACTTTTACGAATACGAATACGAATATCAAACCTACTATTCGGCGAATACGAATACGAATACGAATATCTCGCCATGGTAATAAAAGACTAATAGTCTAGTACTACATAGACGCAGCTATTACTAACGTTCGTCTAAGTTACGTAGGACTTACTATCCTACCTTTTGTTCATACAAAAGAAATACAGACCATATAACTACTTATTTGGTAATTTATCGAAGTGTTTCCATATGTCACTTTGATCTCGTTTACGAGAAGACATTTTCTATTCAACTTCAACTCCTTTCACTTCGCAGCAACCTCAGAAAATAAATAAAACAATACTCTCTTGCTTGACTTGTGCTTTCGACTGACAAATGAAATGAAAGGAATGAATGAATCAATCAATCAGTCCATGGTTCGTAATGATAGGAAAACTCCCGGGCCGCGGCACTGTATAAACTATGGCCGGGGAGTCCCCCGTCGCGTCGTCGTTGCGGTTAAGGCCCTTTCACACGTCGTATTTTTACGTGCCGACGACGCGCGTTTTCCAAGTCTGCCAGTAATTAGATTTGCGTACAAACATATTAATTTTTAAATATTCGTATTAGTATTCGTATTAGTATTCGCCGAATACGAATATTCGGTAAATGTCTACTATTCGGCGAATACGAATATTCGTATTCGTATTCGTTGCATCACTAGTGAAAAATAAAACATTTCACAAAAAAGTCGGAAGTCGGTGGCAAAAAACGAAAATACAAAACCCAAGACACCGACTTCCGAAATTAAAGTTATTTTTCACTTTGTAGTGTTTTTTTTTGGAGGTGGGTTGTTTTATTTTTGTAAAACGTTTTGTTTTTTCACTTTTTGATATGGGACTTCAGGGCGCAATACGAAACTGTGGGCCAAGTACTCAAAGGAACTATGATCTCGATGAAGAAAACAAAATTGGTAAGGATCTAATGCTGCCAACAAAATGTCAGAATAAATATGTGTCAAACTGTCAACCTCTGCTCCATACATTTTGGTCATTGACCCTTCAGACAGATTTTTTTGTAATAATGGTGCCGATTCCCTTGTTCACAAACTAAACTAAATTTAAGTTCAGTGCATCTTTTTCTTTCTATTTCATTAAGAAAAGGACAGAAGATAAATTTTTGTTTAGTCCTGTCAAATTAATCAGCGCCTGTCACTACTCCATACAAGTTTAGACGTGATTAAAAACTTGCCGACTAAAATTACGTCAATTTACGTCAAGCGCTGATTAATTTGACAGGACTAAACTAAAATTTATCTTCTGTCCTTTTCTTAATGAAATAGAAAGAAAAAGATGCACTGAACTTAAATTTAGTTTAGTTTGTGAACAAGGGAATCGGCACCAATGACTCCCAAAAACAAAGCCGGCGTCACAGCGGGCTCTATCAGAATACCAGCGGTGCAGTATTTATTTATTTTTAAATATTATTATTATTTATCTTTATTCACATTTATGGTAAGTGTAACTATTATGCTAAGCTCCACAAAAACGTAGTAGTGGTTTGACTGTGGGGTCGGTGAGTCTCTATACATTAAATAAACTTTGTACACTTTGTACAGACGCCAGCACATCAAGTCACTATAATCTGTCAAATTTCTTTAATAGATTTTCAACTTTATCACTAAAAATAAAAAGTAAGTTTAAAAACTAAAACCGACTAAAGGATATGAAACAAGAAAATATTTCAGACAGAAGTCAAGACATAGGTACAAAAATGATCAAGGTAAAGCCGTGGTCGTGGTGGTACACCTACAAAATTTTAATGGCATGCGACCACGGCCTTACCTTGATCATTTTTGAGCCTATGTCTTGACTTCTGTCTGAAATATTTTCTTGTTTCATATCCTTTAGTCGGGTTTTAGTTTTTAAACTTACTTTTTATTTAAATTATTTTGGGGTTATAGTTTCGTGATAAAGTATTTGCAGAGCAGCTTAATTTTATTTTTTTGGTTTATATGGTATAATAATACCAGCCTATTATTGTCCTTCTGATAGAAAAAGGCCTCTTCTCATACAGAAAAGGCACGAGCATTGATCACCACGCGCGCTCAAGAAGGGTTGGCGATTTCAGACTTATATATATGTATATTAACTATAAGTCCAGTACCTACCCTAATTGCGATTTTTTTTCAACTAATAAAACAATGGATTAGCAATTTGTTTCAAATCGAAACAGATTGTGGTAGTGTTGTATTACGCAATTAGGGTACAGGTTTCCTCACGATGTTTTTCCTTCACTGATGTTAGTAATGTCCAAGATAAACTCAGAAAGCACATTTGAATTGAAAAAGTCACTTTGGTACCTGCCCGGATTTGAATCCACAACCTCATGTATGAGAGGTGAGGCCTTAACCACTGGACCATCACGGCATTCATGGTAAAATAGGTATTAATTTTACAATTTTAATGAATTTAAAGAATGTAAAGATTTTAATTAGTTTAAAGATCAATATTTATTTTACAATTTTATAACCAGCGGACCATCAAAACGCTTCCAATGATACTTCATTTGTCAAATTCTAATCGGTAGTTTAGAAGTTATGAGGTAACAGATGAACATACATACATACATACATACCGGTCAAAATCATAACCCTCCTTTTTGTTTCACCGTAGTCGGGTAAAAAATAAGGTTCAATGTTGATTGGGAAATTTGACAGACTGGAACAGGTCGATGTGCTGGCGTCTGTACTTAAAACTAATTATTATTTGTAGGTAGCATAAACTTTAATATGTTTAATACAGTTAACTAACGTGTTTAACATGTTTCTAAATAATATTTTTTAATTTATTTTTAAAACGATTTTTGTTCAGTTCACTCCTTATATCTACTGGCAGACTGTTCAATAGATATGGTATTCGTTTTGTTAGGGTTCGGTCACCATAGTAATTAGTGACTCCGGGTACATTGAATTTGCCAGCAGCCATAGATCGTGTGTTTTGGTTGTTGATTACATGAGTTAGGTTATGCTCTTGGATACCATGGTGGTTAACCGCTAAAATATAGACACTTATGTTTGTAACTAATCAGTAGAATTTTACATATTTTAAATAGTTTCCTATAATCTCATTCAAGCAATTCAGCATGTAGCATCGTGCTGAGATAGGAGCCTTTTTGGCCTCGCACAGGTCTTTATTATTTTTGTTTGTTAGTTTATAATGCTCCTTTTTAGGGTTCCGTAGTAAACAAGGAACCCTTATAGTTTCGTCATGTCCGTCTGTCTGTCTGTCTGTCCGCGGTCTAGCTCCAAGACCCTTAGTACTAGAAAGCTGTAATTTGGCATAGATATACATATTAATTATGCCGACAAAGTGGTAAAATAAAATTATGAAAAACATTTTTTTTTAGGGTACCTCCCATACACGTAAAGTGATGATGTTTTTTTTTTATTTTTTTATTCCACCATATGTGGTATCATTAGAAAGGTCTTTTAAAAATATTGTGAGTATGTTACAACCATTTTTGAATTCAGAGATCCGTTTGCGAAATATTAAGCTTTAAGGTGAAATTTTTTGTTAGAGTCAAGTGTCCCCCCCCCTGCCAGCTAAATGGTTGGTTTCACATATGTGAAAAAATTCACAACAGTAGCTTATATAACGAATTTAAAAGGAAAACTATCACAGCTGAGTAGGCTTTACAAGTTAACGAGTAATAATTGACCAACTTAGATTTGCGGTTGTAAAAACATATTCTCCCATACAAAATGTATGGGAGAACATGTTTCTCAACTACAAAGTTAAGTTTGTTCTTGGGATAAATTCATTCCAACTACGGAACCCTACATTGTGCGTGGTCCGACATGCACTTGGCCGGTTTTTATTTTTATTTTTTATTATTGTTTTGTATTTCCTGTACGTGTCCCAAATAAAATATTTTTCTTTCTTTCTTTCTAAAAACCGGTTTCATCCCAAAGACCCTTTACTCTGCAATAAATCGCTTTCTTACAGATTATTGCGATATCATTTTCTGCAATACCGATATCTTTATATTATCAATACTGTTTAGTAATAACCTCTATTCAGCATTATTGCATTTTTTCCCTTCATCGCTATAGTCCGCTTATCCCCCTGTTTAATTCGTTGGAAAATTGCGATCGATCTACCCGCAGTTTAGTTTTTATTGTTAGTAACCGACGAGAGACGGTATCAATTTGAGAATAGGAAAAAATGTGATTCAGCGTTGAATTGACTTTATCCCTCTGTCCTCAATGTATTCAAATTATCTTTTTTTGTAGGATAAATAGAGGGTTAGTGACGCTATATGCTTTCGATTATTTCTAATAGAAAATATGACAAGAGTAGGGTCAGCCTCAAAACGATGACATCGACAAAAATTCATTTGATTGTGTATAGTTTATGTTCCATGATACTATATCTAATCAATGTGTAGCGACAATTAAGTACAGTACAAATATGTTCTTATTGTCCCTCGGCAAACCTCGTGTTTCGTCAGTCGTCAGATTTCTATCAGTTGCCCTTCGCACTTGGTGCAGACCGGACGCTTTCAATCGGCTTGGAAGTATATAGAGTTGTTAATGTAATTTATTTAAAAAATGGTAGGAAAGCTTCTAAAATCACAGGCACGACAGATAAGAAAATAGTTTTACAGCTCTATACAGGATGAAATTGAAAACATGCGACAAATTGAAATGGGAGATTCAGTAAAAATCGCGCGCGACGAGCGGTGCCTTTGTGTCGCATCGCGTGTCGCGCTGCGCTGGTCTGAACGAGCCTTAAATTGTTACTTTAATTTTTTTGTTTGTTTTAAATTTATTTAATTTTACTGGAACGCCATAAAATCGTGTCTACGTGAACACAATAATTTAGTTTGCACTATCTAAGACGATAATTACACGATTTTTTTTCACAATTTATATTTCAGAAATAATAATTTATAATGATTAGGTAACAGTTACTGAATCTCCCATTTCAATTTGTCGCATGTTTTCAATTTCACCTGTATATACATAGTACACATGAAAATCAAAACAGAACAACAATAAAGTACTTAGTTCTGAATTCAAATTAAAATACAAAATAAATCTAATAATTGCTGGACATAGAAATTAACATTCGTTTGTATTCGGAAATGCGATGATTCCCGAGGGACATAAAGAAAATAGAAATATTGTACGCAATGTGTTTACGTTTTATAGCCAAACATGAATTACAATATTACGAAACGAAGATTGTACAGTTAAATAAATTTATTCTTGTCTACACATTCGTGGCTAAATGATAACACCCGTATGGGTCAATCGAAGGTTAAGCTACGCTTGCCGCAGTCAGTTCGTGGATGGATGATCATCCATTACATATCAAGACCCCTCCGTGCCTCGGAAAGCACGTTAGGGTTGGTCCCGGCTGTCACTCATAGATCTTTTAAAGTCGTTACGGGTAGTCAGAAGACCAAAAAGTCTGACAACCCGTCCTATCAAGGTCGAGTATCGAGTTACCCAGTAACTGACAGCAGCTGTAACTGGCCATGGGTCATTTAATAAACACCTGTATGTCATAGGAGTCACAGACAGTCCGCTGTGCAGAGCCTGCATGGAGGACGACGAGACAGCAGCTCATGTGCTGTTAAACTGCCCGGTGGTCGCCACATACATCAAAGTACTTCGGTAACCCAGGTACCCTACGTGAGATTGTCAGTGACACCAAGGCGTTGCTGGCCTTCTTTGAGGAGCTGGGGTGGATCGAATAATCGATTTTCCCACCCGTACGCAAAATACGCGCTTTGACGTGGAGTTGCGGATACCAGCCCGTATTACCTATTTACCCAGTAACTGGTGTGGAGGTCAGATATCTGCATAAGGATAGACTGGAAGCTGATCCCAACATAGTTGGCAAAAGGCTAGGCAGATTGATTGTACCTATACATCTTTTTGAAGCTGGCTGTGTGAAGTCTACATGGGTAGGTTATACATTAAAAATATTTTTCATGATTTCCATCTCTTTGGTATTTGTGTATTTCAGTATTTACGTGTGGTTCGTATATCTGTAGACTTAAGTTTATCACAATCTTTCAGATTATTGACCAAGCTTTGTTCACGAAGCTCCTAACCCAATAATGGATAGAAAAAAACGATTGTTTCCAAAAATATATTGAATTATTTAATTCCGAAGAAATCTTATATTATTACTTTCAAAGAACTCTCCATTGGCGTCTATACACAGTTTTATAGTACGTCTAAACCAATGTTCTATGTTCTATGTTATGGGGTTTGGTTTCCGCACTTAGTCCGTCAGGTGGACCATTGTGCGTGGGCCATGGCGGCCGTTTGGTGGTTATTCCAACCAGCCCACCTCCCTCCAGAAGTTAATTAAAACTCCTGGTCTGTTCAGAACGTCAGTGAAAGATCTGGGTGACCCGAGGGTTTCTGTTCTAATCTTAGTAACACATGTGCATTCGAAGAGTACGTGCGCGACGGTTTCCTCAGCCTCCATGCACGCCCTGCACAGAGGACTGTCCGTTATGCCTATTGTGTGGAAATGTTTGTTTAGCGAGCAGTGACCCGTGATGGTCCCCGTCATCAGACGCAGGCCATTCCTGTCAAGGCTTAATAAACGCCTCGTTAGCCTGCTATCCAAGGATGGGCACTCAGAAAGTTTTGCGATACTAGAAAAAAATATAGTACTTACAGGTTATATTTTTTTATTATATATTTTCAAAGAACTCTCCATTGGCGTCTATACACAGTTTCATACGTCTAAACCAATTTTCATAACACATTTTCCAGTCCGCATCAGACACCTCTTTAATCCCCTTCTCAAATGCAGCCAGTGCATCTTCCGGTGATGAAAACTGTTTTCCCTTGAGTTGATTTTTTATTTTGGGGAACAAAAATGATAAATCCATCCGTAATGATATCTTAAACGCGTCGAGATGAGCCTGCTTCAAATTTAGCTATCATGTCTCGGCATCATTCTATCCGAACCTCCTTCTGAGCCTGCGTTAGATTTTGCGGTACCACCGTGAAACTATCTTCCTTACCTGAAGATGCCCGTGTAGAATGTCATGCACACTTCCCGATCCAATCTGCAGTACATGCTAAACCTCTTCATATGTAATTCGCCTATTCTCTTGAATTCAATTTTACACAGCCAGAACGTTTTCTTATGTAACGGCCGTCATAGGGCGGCCACTTCTTTCTTCGTCCGCCAAAGTTACTCAACCACGGATAAATTCATTAAACCAGCGGAAAACAGTCGGTTTAGAAGGATTTTAGTCTAATAAAACCATTCGAAGTCTTTCAAACGATTCTTCTGGTTTTAGTTGACATTTAAAATTGTACAAAATCATCGCGTGAAAATGTTCTCGTTGTAAATCAATTTTTCAGTGAGACAGAGTATATACAGAGTAAAAAAAAAAAAAAGAAGCGACCAATTGGAACCGTGCACCTAGCTTCTGACGTTTCATAAGTGCCCTTGTAGGTTTATGTGAAATAAAATATTTTGATTTTGATTGATTTTGTTCGTAAAAAAATGTGGAGGGAATTTCGAATTTGGAATGTTGTGTGCTTTTGTAAAAATAGTCGTAATTTTAAATGACATCAAAACCAGCCAGTGTTCCATAGACAAATTTGTTAGTCACAAAACTTTCTGAGTGACCTGTGTATTTTTGTCTATCCCCACATTCATTCGCCACTAGTAAAATTACTTTCTTACCATTCCAAGCCACAAACGGAATAAAAGTAAAAAATATGAAATTAATAATTAATTAATTCACGGAGCGACTGGCTTATACAAACTCAATTAACTTAGTAAGGCCCCAAGAAAAATCTGCAGATGACAAGTCCAATTTGCAAGGTGGCGGTAATTAGTGACTTTTAGATTTTTAGTTCTCTAGCTCAAACTTTGAAAGCCAGAGGATTTATTTAATTAAAAGTATTGTTTTGACGGGTTTGTTTGTCAATGTATTTGATGTCTATTTTATTTATTTAGATTTTTTAAGTACATCTAGGTTTTATAATAGTTACCTACTATTTTATGAACAGGATATTTTCATTACTAAGCCTTCACTGTCCATCCGTCTGTCTGTTAGCGGGCTGTATCTCATGGACCGTAATAGTTATAGACAATTGAATTTTTTTGCTAGTAGAAAATATATCACACCGTCGTATTTATTCTTTGGCAACAAGGCAGCCGAAGGAACATGGGTGGGTTTTAGTCAGTAAGAGTCTGACACGCCATCCCGCTCCACCCAGAGCGGGAGAAGTTATTTGATAATTTCCCACAAAAAAAAAACCAAAAGTTAACTGATAGGTACATTTATTTTATTCGTTTCTGACATCGCGTCGTAGAAATCTATCTACAATCTGTCAAAGTCAAATCATTTATTTCAAATAGGCCCATGTATGGCACTTTTGAACGTCAAAATTTATAAAATAATAGAATTGATTCTAGTCGCCCCTTCCAAAAAGTAATTTTCGTATGTAGAAGAATGGGCAAGAAACTCTACCGGTACCTACTCTTTTAAAATGTTTCACAATAGTTTGTATAAATACATTAATTATATGTGAAGACGATGCACCTAGAATAAAATTACTATACCACAATTTATAGGTAAAAAGAATTAAAAATGAAGCAACGACAGCTCACATATTTACAAACATTGTAAAAGTATGTCATTTTGTCTTATCGTAACTTCGGTTCCTACGATGGTTTTTTCACACTGTTTTCCATCACCATAAACCTACGGTTTCCTAGTTGAAAATACATCAACTTACCTTTATAAATAACGTATCAGTGACGTCATTCCCCGGTAAATTGCAGATGCTATGTGGCGACCACCGCTCTTCTAAGATACTTCTCGTTAACACACGTCTGATGATTTGCCAGCGTGTTTGCAGCCGAAGCGATTTGTGCACGTGCACGCGGGTGCGAAGCGAAGTAGCCGCGAAAGAAAAATATTTTATTTGAGACACGCACAAGAAATACAAATAGTAATAACAACTAAAACCGGCCAAGTGCGTGTCAGACCACGCACAATGAAGGGTTCCGTAGTTGGGATGAATTTATCCCAAAAACAAACTTAACTTTGTAGTTGAAAAATATGTTCTCCCATACGGAATGTATGGGAAAACTTGTTTTTGCAACTGCAAAGTTAAGTTGGTCGATTATTACTCGTTAACCTGTAAAGCCTACTTAGCTGTGATAGTTTTTCATTTAATTTCGTTATATCAGCTACTGTTGTGATTTTTTTCACACACCCAAAGCCAGCCATTTAGCCGGCAGGGGGGGGGGGACACTTGACTCTAACAAAAATTTGCACTTTAAAGCTTAATATTTCGCAAACGAATCCCTGAATCCAAAAATGGTTTTCACAAACTCACAATATTTTTAAAGGACCTTTCCAATGATACCCCTCACCATGGGGTAAAAAAATAAAAAAATAAACATTACCACTTTACGTGTATGAGAGGTACCCTAAAAAAAAATGTTTTTCATAATTTTGTTTTACCACTTTGTCGGCGTAATTAATATGTATATCTATGCCAAATTACAACTTTCTAGTATTAAGGGTCTCGGAGCTAGACCGCGGACAGACAGACAGACAGACAGACCGACAGACGGACATGACGAAACTATAAGGGTTCCTTGTTTACTACGGAACCCTAAAAAGGAGCATCTAAAACTAATATTTTTTTTCGAATTACCGAATAGAATTAAATTAATAATAATAAAGGACCCGTGCGAGGCCAAAAAGGCACCTATCTCAGCATACGCTGCAATTTTTAGACAATAAATACCGCAGTGCTGGTATTCTGATAGGGCCCGCTGTGATCTCACGGACACATAAATCCCACTATGGGATTACAAAGTAAATAAACAATAATTTTTAATAAAAATAAAAGTTTATATGAAAACCATAAATATATACCTACATAAATATTGCAATCGGCTCATACGCCTGACGCTCCAACATCACTTGTCCGTGGTATAGACTATTGTCAATGGCATGGTGCATGACAAGTAAAAGGACGCGGGCGCACCACATGCTGATATAGTCTGTGGTAAAGTTTACATCGTGTTAGTCTGTGCATGCGGTTGTCAATGCATAAACAATTAATAAAGTATTCCGACTTAATTAATTCAGTTCATAATCCTTTAGAACACAGCAAAATACCAATGACGAGTCATTACAATCCCTCAAAGTTTTTCAAAGATTTGATTACAATTGATCACTCCGATCTTGGTTATAAATCAAAACCAGCGATAGATTCAATAGCCATCAGTTTGTGACAGATGGCTTCATTTCACAAACCTTACTTCACCCCATAAATCACTACTAGAACCTTATCGTCTAGCTAATAAGGTGCACTATTGAAGGGAAGTTAGTTTTCGGTCGGAATTTAATATTGTGGTTTGTATGATATGATAGATTCGCTTCAAATGCCTTCGAATTTTCCCGTTTTGGAAAATTTAACGGTTTTGTTACTTGTAATTGCAGTTTGGGATAACTTATTCATATTAATTAATTATTGTTTTCTTGATTGATTAACTGGAACCAAATTCTTTGTCGTTTATTGTTTTTCAATAAGACCACGGAGCTGTTCAAAAGAAATGTATGTTATACTCAAATCCAATGAGTGTCTCGCCAGTGGCTGTCATTCGTGGATCTTTGAGAGTCGTTACGGGTCGTCAGAAGCCCGAAAGTCTGACAACCAGTCTCACCAAGGGGTATCGTATTACCCAGTAACTGGATTGTGGAGGTCAGATAGGGAGTTCCTCCATGTAAAATACTGGTATTCAGCTGCATCCGGGTAGACTGGAAACTGACCTAGGCAGTTGATGCAAAAAAAACCGGCCAAGTGCGAGTCGGACTCGCGCACGAAGGATTCCGTACCATTATCTATAAACACGGCAAAAACATCAAGTCTGTTGTACGGGAGCCCCCTTAAATATTTATTTTATTCATTTTTTTTGTATTTGTTGTTATAGCGGCAAGAGAAATACATCATCTGTGAAAATTTCAACTGTCTATCACGGTTCATGAGATACAGCCTGGTGACAGACGGACATACAGACAGACGGACGGACAGCAGAGTCTTAGTAATAGGGTCCCATTTAACCCTTTGGGTACGGAACTCTAAAAATCACAATGAATAGCCAGAATGTCACAGCAAGTGTTCCGTACTTATAATTATAGCTTTTGTTTTACGAAGTACCATAATTCGCGTTTTATCCTTTTTGCATGCACGTGTTTCTGTGACAATAAAATAATATAATAAACTAGCTGAACCTGCAAACGTTGTTTTGCCATATAAATGCTTGGGGTGGACCATCTTTACCTACCTACCCTGAAATGAAATGAAATGAAATTTCATTTCATTTCAACCTACCTGCCCTACCTGCCCTACCTGCCCTACCTGCCCTACCTGCCCTACCTGCCCTACCTGCCCTACCTGCCCTACCTGCCCTACCTGCCCTACCTGCCCTACCTGCCCTACCTGCCCTACCTGCCCTACCTGCCCTACCTATCCTATCTTTCAAGTTAGATCAAACTGCACACGGTGTGCAAATTTAATTAAAATCGGTTAAGTAGTTTAGGATTCCATCGCGAACAAACAACGTGACACGTAATTTATATATATTAAGATTAAGATTGTTCGAAATTTAGTGTCTGTCCATTAACGTGAAAATTGGTAAAAGCAGAAGTGAATTTCACCCTAACGGCTAATAAAATAAATTTGTCGCTAGCGCCTATTACTGACAAAAAATTATGTACTTTTGGCATGCTTCACTATATTGTTCGCAGCTATATGTCACAGAGTAACAGACAGAGGGTAAACTTCATATAACCGCGCTATGATAGGTACTCTACTACAAGCATGAGGCGCGTGTGTGTGTGCAACTGGCGGCTTCATCGCGTACGAAGAGAAATCGGTTCATACCGCCTCGGCCAGTTGCATCGCTCAGGGCTTTACTTTTTACCCGACTACAGCAAAGCCAAAAGGAAGGGTTATGATTTTAGCAGTCTATGTATGTATGTTTGTATGTATGTATGTATGTTTGTTTTTACGTGTGTTCCACCGTAGCGCCTAAACTACTAAACCGATTTTGATGAATGAGGTATCAATAGATTCGTAATAATGGTCCGGGTGACATAGGCTATATAATTTTTCCCTAAATTTAATTTGGTGGACTTTACACGTAAATTTCTAACCTCGAAAAAAATTAAAATGGGATTATCATGACATGTTTGGTATCAAAAGAAAGGTCTTGACGAGCACATTGCAAATATGTATATAATATTTTTTTTTTATTGTAATTTTAATTTTAATTATATTATATTTAATTTCTTCCTTTAATTTATTGCACAAAACCAGTTACATTAATTAACATATAAAGATAAAAAAAAAAAACTAACTATTTACATTAGGTACTAAATTAAAAGACTAACTATGTGGGAGAATGGGAGTCAGGCTTGTGGCTTCAGGCGCTCCCGTCATCCACCATAGGCACTATGATGGATGACTCATCGTTTCGGCTCGCTACGTGTCTCCGCTTGGGTGCACCTTGTGTTGCTCCGCATCGGTGTCATTGCGGTGAAGCTGTCGACAGTCTCGGGCACCATGGCCTGTCCTGCTGCAGGAGCGTAGGTCGCATAGCACGGCACGCCAGCATCAACGACATTATTCGTCGAGCCCTTGCCACCGCCGGCGTACCAGCGGTATTAGAACCAAACGGCTTGGTACGTGACGATGGGAAGAGACCAGACGGGATGACGTTGTTGCCTTGGAAGATGGGTAGGCCTCTGGTGTGGGATGCAACCTGTGTCGACACCCTTGCGCCATCTCATGTTCCTAGCACAGCGGGCTGTGCTGGCGCCGCTGCTGCGGCTGCTGAGACCCTCAAGCGGCGCAAATACTGTAACCTTATTGGTAACTACAGTTTTGAGCCGTTTGGGGTCGAAACGCTCGGATCATGGGGCCCGAGTGCGCGTCTCCTTTTTAAGGAAATTTCTCGCCGACTGGTCGACACTTCACGTGACCAGAGGGCTGGCTCGTTCTTGGGCCAAAGAATTAGTATTGCCATTCAACGTGGCAATGCTGCCAGTCTTCTGGGCACGTTTCCGGATGACAGCGATGCGGACGAATACTTCGACGCCTAAGTGTCGTTTTGTTTTTATTATTTTTATTTATACGTATATAATATTATATTTTCAAAGTTAATAAAAATGTTTAAATCGTTAAAAACAAGCAAAAGTGAGACTGCGCTACGTAGTATTGCAAGATGTTACCAACGTGCAGTTAATCAAATCTTAATAAATAGTAACGATTTGTAATTCCACTCTTATGAAGAAAAACAAGTACAACGAAATATTTATATTTTGGATTTCTTCGAAGCTCGATATCGATATATGGTGTTGGCGTCGAAATAAATCGCTCTATGGTTTCGTCCAAAGCACTATGCACTGCTATTGGAATTTAAAATAGGTTAATTACTGAACTATTGTATTACTCTTATTTACGTTTATCAAGTGTAAAAACGGAAAAGTATAAAATAAAAAATAAAGTTTAATAAAAAACTATAACCCGACTACCTACGGGAAAATGAAAATGATCTAAAAAGTACGAAACAAGCAAATATTTCAGACAGAAATCAAGACATAGGTACAAAAATGGTCAAGGTAAAGCCGTCGTCGCATGCCATTATAATTTTGTAGGTGTTCCTGGCACCAACATGGTATACAGGCATGCGACCACGGCTTTACCATTGCTGGCTGGCTGGACCATTTTTGTACCTATGTCTTGATTTCTGTCTGAAATATTTGCTTGTTTCGTACTTTTTAGATCATTTTCATTTTCCCGTAGGTAGTCGGGTTACAGTTTTTTATTAAACTTTATTTTTTATTTATAGTACTAACTATTATTTTGAATGTGGTAGATAGACACCTCATACCTCAACATCGAAAGAAAATTCAACCCGGGTGCAAAAAAGTTTGGTATTAATCGTAAATGTTTAATGGTTTTTTAGTTAGTCGCACTGAATAGGTATATCTACCTACGTATCTCGTAAATGACGCGTTCAAGAGCAAAAATAACGACAATCTGAGAACTTTTTTTTACAATTAATGCCATATCATGATTGGTGTTTATGATTTGAAATACGTAGATAATACCTACCGACCTATTAGTGATTGAATAATTATGTTTATAATTTGAAACACGTAAGCTGAGCAACGTTCTGTTTATTTAATTTTATCCTCCTCTGCCAACCCTACCAAAATAGGTATAAATTTTGGACGCTCTTTAGAAGCTTACCCTCTGTTCCGTTTCTTTACTCATGTAGCAATATCTTGGTTTTTAATTTGGTCTGAGCCGACCACATACAAACCAAAAAGGATAGGTACCAATTTACTTCTGCATAATAAACATAACATCGTCCTTATGAAAAAGTTGTCCCCCATACAAGACAACAACACTCGATCATCGTGTTTTCAAGGAGCATTTACATCCTGCTTCGCCTGGAGGTCAAAGAGACAAATAGAGGTGTGCCACGTCTTATTTCCCTGGGGTACACCTCTCATAAGTCGTCGGCTTACCGCTGTTTACAGTAGAGGTGTCTCTTTCTTACGGAACGATGCGTCTTAGACACAAGTTAAAATCAATGGAGTTTTGACTCGGTGGAGTGTGGAAAATTGATGAAATGAGGTTTTCTACACGGTTATCTTTAGACATTGGATTATATGCACCAACAAAATGTCAAAATATGTATGCAAATAGCACTAAAAAGGCCGAAATATGCACTAAAACTATTCACAAAGGCCGAAATATGCACGATGCAAAATCAAAAAACCATTTTTATTTTTACATATTTAAATTAAGACGGTACAAAAACCGCGAAATATTTTTAAAATTAAATTATGCATAGTTTTTTTGACAATATATAATTATGTATTATTCCAAATCGAGAGCAAAGTGACGTTTGTCACCCAGTATGAATTTGTACACCGAAAACGACCTCTCCATGTTACCTGACGTCATTGGACAAAATTTAAAATTTGGCGCCATTTTTGGAGATAGGTTTAGGATAGGACCTGGAGGCCTACCACAAGCTCATAAAGCAGTATTATTTTAATATTACTTCAGTGTGGGAAAGAGATGAAGCTCTACAGAACGTATAGCTCCATCTCTTTCTCCTACTGAAGTAATATTAAAATCATACTGCTTTTGAGCTAGTGGTAGGTCCCCTGTTTTGACAGGGTATGATCTGTGCCGTTGATGTAGGCTCCTTATAGGTACGTACTGCCGCAGCCTGCTATTAAACAAAATATGCACGATTGGGAAAAAGGCATAAAATCCGATGTCTAGTTATCTTAAATAGTTATTAACCAACTTCAAAAAAAGAGGAGATTATCTTTCGACGGTTTTTTTTCATGTATGACAACCGATTTCTCAGCAATAACAGGACTGGGCAAAAAATTATTTTAGTTTCGGAAAGCAATTTCAAAATAATAAACAATACCAAAAGCCAGCAACTACCGGAATTGAAATGTCTATTGTTTTTTTTTTTTTTTTGTATGTAGTACGTTACTGTCGCGGCCAGCAAGTGATGGAAGATCGTTAAAACGTGGGCCGAGGCGAAGCCGAGGCACACATACGTGAGTCCATCAATGTCTGATTGCGGCCAAGGCCTTTAGTACTTTTCTCAAATAATGCGCGGAAATTCAAACTAAGTAAATTAATTATAAATTCTAGAATCAATGTCGGACAAAGAAAATTTTCACGCGTCAATATGGTCAATTGTTTCTTCTTTCACAGCTCTATTTGCAAGCCAGTTCGAAATTTAAATAAAATCTTTGCTAAGTTCCATTTTTAAATAACAGGACAGATATAATTAATTAATTAATAAATTTATTTGGCCGCTAAACATGGCAGATGTGACTTTTCATAATAACATTGCCAGCCGGGTGCTCGCTTGTTTTTGACCAGTACAGCAATTTCGATTTATCTCAAAGAAGGTTGTCAAGATAATATTCGAATTTCCAAGCATGTTTGAGAAAAAGTTTTTTATCAGGATTACATTATAGGTATCATGAATGAACTTCGGTTAAAGATAGATAGTCGAGTATACAAGGTGTAGGTAAATTGACTGGCTTACAGCATTCGCTTCACGATTTTTTTTTACAAAAATTTGTTGCGCAGGAAACATTCATTCACAAAACGAACAGTTTACAGTCGTTATACAGCTTTTTACCTCTTATTTTGCATCACATTCAAAATCACTGATCTATATTCTCATTGCTATAAGGTTGCTGATGTGTTTCTACTAGTTTTGCTGTCAGAGGCAACTGTGAAAGGACTGCAGTGAAAACACGAAACACAAATTTTATAATAGCTGTGCTCGTAAATGAATGTCTGTTTCGCGAATGAATGTTCGCTGCGTAACAAACTATACGAATGTTTGAAACACAAATTCGTGAAACGAATAAGTATAGGTACTCACATTTTTTTTTTTTTTCTAAACTTATAAAGTAGGTGAACGCTCGCTAAGGGCACCCCCTGTGGGGTACGAGCCTCGGCTTAGGGCGTTTACCGGAGGGAGGACATCAAAGATGGGACGAGCTGGATCAAACTTTTGATCATGATTATTAATCGGGGTATTTAAAGCTACGTGCTCAACTGCAACAACTGCTGGCACCTCGTTTTCGAGCAAGGGTCGGGGGGAGTAACATTTACTCGGGGGCGCGGCGGTCGCGATCGCAAAGGACCTCGACGGCGAGGTCGGAATGACGGGAAGCGTCTGTACTTGTGTCCTAACGTACTCGTTTCCCTACTAGACGCCTGATGGATGGTAGTCGTGTCGTCTGGGTCGGTAAGAAAGTACTCACAGTGAGTACCGTCCTTTAAATGTTTATCGGAAAGCTAAAATATAAATATTAAAAAAAAAATTGTTTATTTCAATTACAAAAAGCATTTAGACACAATAATATTGGACATCACCTTTTAAGCAAGGAATTGCTTGTGTTAGGAGACTCCGCGCTTCCACTTATCATTATCTTATGCAATTGAATGTAGACAATGTAAACATGCAGAAAAATTAAATAAATGGGTAACTTAAAATTATACAAAAATGAAAAAGTGAATGATTTGCAAATGAATGAGCGTTATGCATAGAAAAAGGGCCAAGTCGCGCGTTTACGTATGATTATTTGTGAGTATGGGTGTGAGTGTGAAGAGTGAGGGTGTGTAGTGTGTGAGTTATAATTAGCATATTTAGTTAAATGTGTTATCCTTTAATATCCTGCCCGAATATTAAATATAAATACGAAAGTGTATTTATTTTTGTTAGGTATTTATGTGCTTGTCTGCCTATTACGCCTTCACGCCAGAACGGCTGAACAAATCCGGATGAGGTTAGGCACTTAGGTAGACCATGTCTCGGTTCGCTGGGTTAGGACACAGGACAATACGACGCCCCCAAGGGATCGGGACCCACTCGGGTGACACCGGAAGGCGCAGCCAGTATAAGTTTTAGTGTAAATGCAAGCTAAAGTATAGTGTAGGTTAGCCCTGCGACAGTATCTTGGGATCGGAAGAAGAATAATAAATCTTCTTCCACTAACCATATACACAACAACCCGAATGCAAATAATTTGGTTATTGAAGCGTAGATACAAAAGACTCAACATCGTCGTAGATTTTAGTCTTAAGCCAATCGGTAACAACTTTTTTACAGTCACGAATAACTTACGGACACAACACGATAGATATTAGTTCGTAACATGTTTACGAACTCCGCCGCCGTCAGAATTTTGCATATTAATACGAGCATCGAGTAACGGGCATTATGCAAACTAAATTCAATTATATGCGCGCATTTTAACGTTGCGCCATTATTGCTGATCAGTGCGAAATATTGTTTTAAACAATGTTTTCCACAAAGTAAGTTGTGATTTTATGATAATTACATTTTCTGTTGCCCACCTAGACTCGCGAACCGGTATCAAATATACGACCAGACCACTAAAATAGAAGTGCAAGAGTTCATTTACCTACCCTATTCATGAAAAGCAAACTCAAAACATGCAATTAACAAAACTCCAAAACAAAACGTTATTTGATCATGCCCCGCCATCTTGAATTTCACCTACGTGTTTGGGCGGGCTTTTCATTTTTAGAACACCGATTATTTTGACGTCACGAACGCTTGGGGATCCATTCGTAAATGTTTAATGCAATTTTTAAGAGGTCCTTGAGTTCCGTACGAAGTATTCTGCCATTGTTCAAACATTTTATAGGCGCCATTTGCTTTTTGAATATTTGAATAGCTTAAGAATTCCAGGTTGTACTGTTTGATGTTGTAAGTGTCTGCAGCATCGTAAAGTTTCGAGTTTGTGTGTGTGCATGATGGTAATATTTCATGTGATTGTAATGGACTGTTTTGAGATTTGAATAAAATATGGAAATAAGGCAGGGAGATTTTCATCAACATTGAAATTGGAATACGATTTTTTTTCCCCTGACAAATGTGCTCACTGACTGGACAGGTCCTCTCAATCTGTGTGGTTCTTTTCTCAAAATACCATTTCAGACACGAATCTACATAGTCTTCACATGATCTGACCAAGATTATGTCTGGACAGGTCCACTCAAATCTGTGTGGTTCTTTCCTCAAAAGACCTTTTTAGACACTAATCTACATGGTCCTCATATGGCCTGACCAAGATTATGTCTGGACTTTAAAAGAGACTGTGACCTCTGAGTTTGTTTCGGCCTTTCTTCTCAGAGTAGTCAGATAGGAAACGCCGACCTCATCTAGTTTAAAAAGATATGATTGACGTGTAAAAGTATTTGAACAAACCTCCTTACAGAAATAAAGTCATTAGTTGCTGTTGTTGTTGTTGTTTTAGTGTTTATCATTTTATAATTTTTATTTTTTGCAAATTACAAAAGAGGAGAACAGTGGTGGCCCAGTGGTAACGGCCGCGACTTACGAGTTGTAGGTCGTAGGTTCGAACCCAGACAAGCGCTTTACTTTGTGTAAATTATTTCATCACCACTGCTCTCAAAACGGTGAAGGAAAACATCGTGAGGAAACCGGTATATCCTAGAACCGAAAATTCGAAGACATGTGACATCTACCAACTGGGCCCGCGAGGTGGATCACGGCCCACTCCCTCTCACCGAGAGGAGGTCTGTGTCCCAGCAGTGGGAACATTTATCGGCTGATGATGATTGAAATGAGGAGCTTGTGGCTAAGTAATAACAGCCGCACGGGTCGATCGATTAGGTTAAGCTACGCTTGCTGTGGTTGGTCCGTGAATGGGTGTTTACACAACAAGACCTCTCCGTGCTTCGGAAAGCACGTTAAGCCGTTGGTCCCGGCTGTCATTTGTGGATCTTTGTTAGTCGTTACGGGTCATCAGAAGCCCGTCATAAGTCTTACAACCAGTCTTAAAATTCAAAAAATTCAAAATTCAAAAGTCATTTATTCAAATTAGGCTGAGAACCAGCACTTTTCGAACGTCAAAATTACATAAGACAGTCCCCCAAAAACGCCCTTCACCACTTCCTAGTGCCTTTAGCTGGGACGAAGAAGTGGCGCAACAAACTCCCCAGCAGCACAGCTGTCTGTTCAAGTTAGAAAAAAATAAAAATGACTCTATACAATAGTTTGCAAAATTATTATGCAACACAAAACATTATTTTAATTAAGTATAAATTATTGGCCATATGTCAGCTAGCACACGCCAATATACCAACCAAAAACATCGAGAACTCAAGCAGAATTAAAAAATAAAAACTAAACGTAAAAAGAACTAAATATTTAAATAAAAGCCTCCAGGCATAAAGGGCGTGCCCGCTTACATAAAGCTGTAAATTGAAAGTTATAAATGATAAACTAGGACCATCGAGGTAAAATAAATGTACAGTTAATTACTAGTAACAATAACAAAACCATGATCAGCAAGACGACCAGTCACCACAAGCAGCACCCGTTCACGAGCATAACGCAAAGATCAGCCATTACCCCCCTCGCCATATTTGAGGGAAGGAGGCAACCCGACTCCCGACGCTACCGCAAGCATTGACATCTAAGGGAGCATGACGAACTTGCTGCCGGTTGCCTTTGAACAAAGGTTGGATTTTTCACTTTATTTTTAAACGCATTAAAAGGCAAATCTAGCATAGAAGAGGGTAGCTTGTTATAAAAGGTTATACCAAGCCCAACAAATGAGTTATGAACCATATGAAGCCGGTGAAAGGGAGCTCGTAGTTTGTCCTTATTTCTAGTGTTAACATTGTGAATATCACTGTTTTTAGTGTATAAGTGTATATTTTGCCTAATATATAAGATGTTGGCGAAAATGAATTGTGATGCCACCGTGAGAATACCAACATCTTTGAAAAAATCTCTTAGAGAAACTCGGGCACGTAGCTGATAAATTGCTCGAACAGCTCGTTTTTGAAGAACAAATATATTTTGAATGTCAGCGGCTTTGCCCCACAGCAGAATACCATAGGACATAACGCTATGGAAATAACTACTTACCAAGGGGTATCGTATTACCCAGTAACTGGATTGTGGAGGTCAGATAGGCAGTCGCTCCATGTAAAATACTGGTATTCAGCTGCATCCGGTTAGACTGGAAGCCGAACCCAACATAGTTGGGAAAAAGCTAGGCAGATTGATTGAATTGCTGCTTTAGAACGAAATGATTCCGAAATCAGTATCTCATTTTCGTCACTGGAAGAACTCATTTTATTATAATTAACTAGCTGCGCCCCGCGGTTTCACCCGCATAAGTCTCGATCCCGTGGGAAAAAAAAAATATCCTATGTTCTTTTCCGGGGCATCATCTATATATGTGCCAAATTTCATCCAAATCCGTTCTGCCGTTTTAGCGTGAAGGCGTAACACACAAACTTACTTTCGCATTTATAATATTAAGGATTATGTATAGATTTTCCAATAACATAAAACAACCACGATAACAGATAGAAAAGAACCTAATTAAAATTGGAAGGTTGTAAAAAAAATTAAAATTGTATAGGTCTATAGCTCCATTTAGCCAGCCAGTATGTACTTTCAGCACGTTTTATTCATCGTTTGTACATAATTCGTACAATTCGTGCCTGTTCTAAATTCAAAATGTTTTATTCACTCAGTGAGTAAAAGAGAGTTTTATTCACTGTTCATTTCGTCCCGTATCCTGAGCAGGATTGGCTTCTGTTTGACCAGGGGCTTAAAACGGCCGCTTTGGCAGAATCACAATATGATATTATTATGAATCACATAAACTGTCAAAAACTGACAAATCTTTTATCTGCATTCAATTCATATTACGCAATTCATCTGTTTGACAGTTTTGTGTTATAGTGAAATAACATTTAAACAGTAGAAAAAAAAAACTCATTTGATTAAAGTAAAACTCTAAAAGAAAATATCCGGCAAAATTACGATCTTCATTTTTTCATACGGCAATATTTTTACCCGACTACGGCAAAGCCAAAAGGAAGGGTTATGATTTTAGCAGTCTATGTATGTATGTTTATATGTTTGTATGTTTGTATGTATGTATGTTTGCTTTTACGTGTGTTCCACCATAGCGCCTAAACTACTGAACCGATTTTGATGAGTGAGGTATCAATAGATTCGTAATAATAGTCCGGGTGACATAGGCTATATAAATTTTCCCTAAATTTAATATGGTGGATTTTACACGTAAATTTCTAACCTCGAAAAAAATTGAAATGATATGATCATGACATGTTTGGTACCAAAAGAAAGGTCTTGACGAGTACATTACAAATATGTAAATAATGTTATACTTTCAAAGTAAATAAATATGTTTAAATTGTTAAAAACAAGGAAAAGTGAGACTGCTATGTTGTATCGCAAGATGATACCAACGTGCAGTTAATCAAATTTTAATAAATAAAAACGGTTTGTAATTCCATTCTCAATTCCTCTATGAAGAAAAACAAGTACACACGGCTACACATCAAGCTATACATTTCCAGTTTAAGCTGATCTGGCATTGTAAAGGATTTCCGTACAATGCGAGGTCAGCTAATACTGGAAATTTATAGCTTGATGTGTTGCACTGTGTACAACGAAATAGTAATATTTATACACGGGGCACTCAGAAAATTTTGCAATAGGTAATAAAAAATAATATACTACAGGTTATATTTTATTTATTAAATCTTTTCAAATAACTCTCCATTGGCGTTTATACACAGTTTCATGAGTCTTAACCAATTTTCATTACACATTTTCCAGTCCACATCAGACACCTCTTTAATCCCTGTTTTCCCTTGAGTTGATTTTTTATTTTGGGGAACAAAAATGACAAATCCATGATTCATCACCCGTAATGAAATCGTAAACGCGTCGAGACGAGCCTGCTTCAAATTTTGCTATCATGTCTCTGCACCATTCTACCCGAACCTCCTTCTGCGTTAGATTGTGTGGTAATCAGCGTGAAACTATCTTCTTTACGTGAAGATGCCCGTGTAGAATTTCATGTACACTTCCCGATCCAATCTGCAGTATATGCTGAATCTCTTCATATGTAATTCGCCTATTCACTTAAATTTAATTTTTCACAGCCAGCACGTTTTTTTATGTAACAGCCGTCATAGCCCTATGACGGCCACTTCTTTCTTCGTCCGCCAAAGTTACTTGACCACGCTTAAATTCGTTGAACCAGCGGAAAACAGTTGCTTTAGAAGGGCTTTTGTCTATGAACATCATTCGAAGTCTTTCAAATGATTCTTTTGGTTTTAGTCGACATTTGAAATCGTACAAAATCATCGCGCGAAAATGTTCTCGTTGTAAATTCAATTTTCAGTGAGACGTTGCGCGCGGCGTTGTTGTAACGTTTAGCAAGTGTAAAAACGGAAAAGTATAAAATAAAAAATAAAGTTTAATAAAAAACTGTGACCCGACCACGGGAAAATAAAAATGATCTAAAAAGTACGAAACAAGCAAATATTTCAAACAGAAATCAAGACATAGGTACAAAAATGGTCAAGATAAAGCCGTCGTCGCATGCCATTATAATTTTGTAGGTGTTCCTGGCACCCACATGGTATACAGGCATGCGACCACGGCTTTACCTTGACCATTTTTGTACCTATGTCTTGATTTCTGTTTGAAATATTTGCTTGTTTCGTACTTTTTAGATCATTTTTATTTTCCCGTGGTCGGGTCACAGTTTTTTATTAAACTTTATTTTTTTTACCAAATATGATTCGGATATGAATTGAATTGATGATTCAGATAAAATATGTGTCACCATAGAGGAATTGCTGGGAATTCAGAAAATGAATTGCTTTTAGAGGAATTGCTTAATGTGGCCCCTTTAGACCCGCTGGTCAAGGATACTGGTTGACAGAATAACTCATAGACACATATAATAGACAGAATAATACAACCAGAAAAAAGAAAACACTTCATTTTCACTAACGGAACCACAGAAGACACTTAATTCGATTCCTGTCTTGAATAACGAAATGCACAGACAAAATGACGCGGCGTTTTAAATAAATAAATTCAATGAGCAACGGAATTTGAGCAGCCATGATTGATGACGTATTTACAGGCGCGCCTCTGATTGGCTGATTTGATTTTCGGAAAGACGTTCCATTCCCGAATTTAACATTGGCATGACGAAGATTTTGATTCGTGAATTGAGAGCTCATTAAGATTTTTTTTGTTAAGAAAATATGTGAAAAGAATTTCGCCCTTTGAATTTGTGTTTTGTGAGCTAAATCGAATGAATGGTGGGATATTTCGTTATTTTTACTGTTATAATGAAGAGGAGAAATATTATTTTGGGGTTTTTTAATAACCATCCTATTTTCACAATTTATTTCACCTTAGACGATAGTTTTAAATGTCATTATCCATTAAGAGTTCACTTTCTTGTAAAGGTCTTTTTTATTCTAATTGTCAGTTTTCACTGAAAATTTTTACCGTCGCTGGAGCATTGCCTAGTGGTAACGGCCGCTTCTTACTTGCTGTAGGTCGCACGTAGGTTCGAACCCTGACAGGCGCTTTACTTTGTGTAAATTATTTCATCACCACTGCTCTCAAAACGGTGAAGAAAAACATTGTGAGGAAACCGCATGTCCTAAGACCAAAAATTCGAAGACATGTGACATGCCCGCGTAGTGGATTACGGCCTACTCCCATCTCACAAACTCAAATTCAACTCAAACTCACAACATTTATTTCAATTAAACCATTTACAGGCACTTTTTGTCACAGAGGAGGCTTGATTATACATGGTCAAATCCTAGTCATCTATGCATATATACTTAAGAATATGATCGGGAATCAAGCTTTCCTTCATCTGATAGTTTGTGGAACTCATCAATTAATATCGTCTTCTCACAACACTATTCCACTTTCCCAAAGAATACAAAAAACACATTCTTTTATAGGATTTGAAGAAAAATTTACGAGTTTCTGTCTAAAAGATTCGTATGTTAAAGCGTGGTAGGATTCGAAGCTAAGCCCTCGGCACTCGGCGTTCATTTCGCGAAAATAAACAAACATATTGAACGGAGTAATCTACAAACGATCGTGAATCCACCACTGGGTGGAAACAATGTTTTGAGAGTGCGGCTTTAAAATCAGAGACACTCGTCAGTGCACCAAAAAATATTACCGTCTATGGTTGAAACTTTTTTAGTTTATCTTGGAAATCAATGACAGCGGTTAAGAAAAACACCGTAAGGAAACCTGGACTTTATATATTAATGTAACTAATAAATTAATATATAATGTATTTAATAAATTAATGTAACTCTGGCATGGTAAATATATTGTACTTATAAGGGCTGTGCTATAATTTTGGTATACAGTAAAGTATATTTTATTTCAGATTGAGTTGATAAAAAAATAGTAAAACCTATCCTAACCATCGAAAGAATTATAACATCGTAAGAAATACGGTTTTCAATGACTTTTTTATGTGTTATTTTATTGTTTATTTAATTCAGTTTGTTTTTTATCAGAATACCAGCGCTGCGGTATTTATTTTTTCAAATATCGCAGCATTATGCTGAGATAGGAGCCTTTTTGGCCTTGCACAGGTCTTATTTTTGTTTATACATTTTTTTTAATTTTTTTTTTTCTGAAATTATTTTTTTTTTTTATAATTTTCTTAGTTTTGTTGTATTTCCTGTGCGTGTCACAAATAAAAAAAAAAACTTTCTTTCTTTCCACCTATCTATGAATTGAAAAAGAAATACATAGGTATCAGAAAGGTTATAAGTAGTAGGCGCACTATAGACATACCGACGACGTTGCGTTTATTCATAGATAAGTATTCTAGATTTTTTGCTAATGGCTGGTGTCAATCATATCCTTTTGAAGTATCTTTTAGTGGTCCTTTGAAAATGAAAAGATTGTGGAAGCTAAATCTGTAAATAATTCAAAAAATAAGCATGTGAGGGGAAAGTTAAAAAAAAGGTGATAGGGATAGGTAGGCCACATTAAGAAAATGCGCACAGCTGGTTTATAAATTCACTCTTTAGTGGTTGTCAATGTTGCACGAAAATCTGACAACCAGTCTTAACAAAGTAATGAATTGAAATGAAATTGTTTATTCTGTAATTTTTTTTTTTTTAATCTCTACCTCTTTATTAAACGGAAGATTTATTATTTTACAGTTTTAACACAGCTAACTATTTACATTAGGTACTAAATTAAAAGACTAACTAACTATCTGTATAAATAAAAATAATAAAAACAAAACTGTAAATAATAAACAGTTCTGTAAATAGGATATCGGAATCACTTTTACACGTCATATAAAAATTTATTTAAAAAAATAAGCTAAACGAGTTCGGCGTTTCCTATCTGACTACTCTGAGAAAAAAGGCCGAGACAAACTCAGAGGTCGCAGTCTCTTTTGAAGTCCAGACATAATCTTAGTCAGGCCATATGAGGACCATGTAGATTAGTGTCTGAAATGGTCTTTTGAGGAAAGAACCACACAGATTTGAATGGACCTGTCCAGTCAGTGCAAGTATTTGTCAGTAATCGTGGAGCTCAACTCAGAACTTAAAGAGCTAACTAAAGAGGCAACCTAATTACTGGTTTGCGAAGTTCAGATAGACAATTGCTCCATTTAAAATACTGGTATTCAGTTGCATCCGGATAGAAAGGAAGCTGACCCCAATATACAGCGTGGCGCTCTAATGGTGACATTAATTTAACACACGTATACGGATTAGCGTTTTCTTTTATGAAAATATTTTAATTTCACTAAATGTTATTATTTATTGATTTATTTTCAATTTTCTAAAATAGCATCTTGGTGTAACCTGTACTTAATAACTGTAGCGCAGAGGTCATTTACCGGGATCACGGATCATAACATCGCATCAATGAAAATAAAACGAATAACGTGCAAAGAGAAGGCGAATTGAAGGAAAGGGAGAGCCCTATGTCGACGAGCGATTGAAAATTTTAATTTTGCAATTAACGAATAATGTTTTTTTATTATATTTGTATGACTACTGGCCACTAGCCCTAACCGTGTGTTAAATTAATGTCGCCATTGTAGCGGCACGTTGTATGTGGGAAAAAGCTAAGATGATGCTGATGCTAACTTTCAGTAATAGGCATTTCATATTCATATAGAAAACATGGAACAGAAATTGTCTTATTGCAAACCTATTTTCTGAATCATCAATTCATCTAAAACCGCTTACCAGCTTCTCTCGTGGCCTCAATTTGAGGAGGAAGTTCACTTTGAATCGAGTTAAGTGAGCACCATGCGTTAAGAGCATTAAACTTTTTGTTGCGCCCACAGACGCTGTCAAATTGGGCGTGAACTGCGTAAGAGAAGGGTCATAGAATAAAAACGGGTGTAGATGTGACAAGATTCCATTTAAGGCGACGATAACCTACTTTTAATGATTTTATACTGAAGATCACGTCTAAACGAGTAGTGTTAATTATTTGAAAAAAAAATATGTTAAATTAGAGCATTTTCATAATAACCTAGTATAAAAATATTTTAGATTATATTTACATTACATAGTGAAATTAATTTGTAAATTTCTGTCTAACGCGGATAAAAAACTGAGAATCACGCCAAATCCATCAAGCGTATTTTTCTGAAGTCTTCACCATTTTAAAGGTAGCTTAATTGTTGATCTTTAGTATACGTGTTTTTTTAAAATACATTTTGTTTTATGTTTAATAAAATAATAATGCGTCTAATTTGGGACAGAGCTCCTTAATGGGTGAGTCCTATTACTGGCTGGACGTACGACGCGTTGCGTGAGCTCAGTACAGAACAAGCAAGCTAACCACTAAAGGTCACTGGCATATAACTGCGTCTTAAGATGTCAAATCCAAAGCAACGACGCTACTCAGAAGTAATCAGATACAAACTCAAATCACCAATGAGTAGCTAGAATGCCACAGCAATAGTATTTTAGTGGCGGTCGGTACATGACGCGACTCGCCATCGCCACGGAGAGAAAATCGCGTGTGTGTGGACCCTTTAATCTTTTACTTTTTTCATTATTTTTCGTTATAGCGGCACTAAAAATACATAATCTGTGAAAATTTCAACTGTCTATCTATTACGGTTCATGAGATACAGTTCGTCGACAAACAGAGAAGGCAACAGTCAGTCGATAGTTAGATGACAAGCTGACAGATCTTATTGATCGTCAAAACACAGCATATTGAGCGATAATTATGATGATCTTCACAATTCGAACAAATGTATAGGGCCTATACATTGGTTCGAATTGCCTATACAACCTTTAGCCTAGACAAAGAAACATTCCATCAGTGATAACGATGATGGAAAACGCTAAAAAGTTTTTACAAAAAAATAAACACTACAAACTGAAAAATAGCTTTAATTTCGGAAGTCGTTGTCTTTGGTTTTGAAGTTTCGTATTTTGCCACCGACTTCTGAAGTTCAAGTTTTTTTTGGAAGTCGGTAGCATTTTTTTTTTGGAAAAACTTTTTATTTTTCACGTTTTAGTAGTGGTACCCTACCCCACACAAATTCGAATACCATCAATAAGAACTTATTGTAACATCATTAAGTACATCACCCATAATATAGACTAAGTGGGGAAAAATACGTATTATATTGAAGCTAACTCAAAAAGTACCCAAGCGAAGTTAATAAAATTTATATTGGACCACCTCTGAATCATCAAAATCAATTAATCGAATTAAAAGAAACAATCAGTCGAATTTAGAACCTCCTCCTTTTTGAAGTCTATTAAAAATAAATGTATGCGACTGATAAAAGTTACCGAAAAACTTATGTCATCCCGTTGAAAAGCGTTGTACGTAACACGAAACGCTTTGGCAGCGATTTCTACTTGTAAATGCACTCTGATTCCGCTATCTTTACTCTTACAAAAGCAGTCGGTCTATAATTCTCAGGTTTCAGAAATCTATACAATAAAAAATCTTTTCTCAAATCTTTTCCCAACTATGTTGGGGTCGGCTTCCAGTTTAACCGGATGCAGCTGAATACCAGTATTTTACATGCAGCGGCTGCCTATCTGACCTTCACAACCCAGTAACTAGGTAATACGATACCCCTTGGTAAGACTAGTTGTCAGACTTTCGGGCGTCTGACGACCCGTAACGACTGTCAAAGATTCACGAATGACAGCCAGGACCAACGGCTTAACGTGCTTTCCGAGGCACGGAGGAGTCTCGGTATGTAAAGATCCATCCACGGACCAACCTCGGCAAGCGTAGCTTAACCTGATGGACCCGTGCGGCTGTTATTACTTAGCCACAAGCTCCTCAAGCTTTCAGAAACCTATACAAATTGAAACAAAATGCCACATCTATCTACATAATCTCGTACTTACCAAAGTGGAAAATAATAAAAAAGATTCAGAATAAATAAGTTTGCAACCTTTATAGCTTCGAAACGTTTCACGGGAGCCATTACTTTGTATCTTCAGATGTCGTGAGGATGTGAAATCTTTTGAATTATATGTACGCGTGTGAAAGTCACTTTCTTTTTCATAAATAAAATACACGAAATTTGTTAAGTAATGACGCAAGTGCTGCTCAGGAAGGAATAAGTGACAGAGAATATATGGAACAGTTTACGCTTTTATGGGTGAAAAAAATTGGTAGAGTCAGCGACACGACATTAGTCAATGAATATTTCGGAATTTTGATTATCGAATATCGTAGTTCCTAATTCAAATAAACAGAGTTATTGGTTATATGTCAGCAATCCATTAAGGGGATGTAGGAGAGGTCATTTGCAACCAAATTACCCCTGATGACCCTAATGTCAATGTCAACCATTTTTGAGTAAATTTACTTTTTTTATTGTATGAATTAAAAATATAAAATGTAATTTAACATTTTATATTTTAAAATGTATTAAATAAAAATGTTAAATGTTACCGAAACCCTGATATACTACAGGGTTAATTATACGTCGGCAGTACATTAAAGGGATGTAGGAGACGTCATTTACAACCAAATGATGCAGATTGACTCCTATGCCAATGTCAACAATATTCGCGTAATTTGACATTTTATATTTTGAAAGTGAAACTTTTATTACATCGTCTCAAACTTTTTCGTCTGTGTGTTGCATGTCGCGTGCCGGTCGGCCGCGGAGTAGGGATAAAGTGAAAGGCGCTCGTCAGAGCAGCCAAGGCCAGTATGGCGGCGCCTATAGAAGTTTCACTTTTACCGTGGTTTCATAAAACCACACAATCCTTTTTTATTTCATAGATTTTAAAATATAAAATGTCAGATTAGGTTACTCGAAAATGATTGACATTGGCATAGGAGTCATCACGGGTAATTTGGTTGTAAATGACCTCTCCTACATACCCTTAACGGATTGCCGACGTATAAACAATAACCCTGTATATTAATCGGGTAATAATGTGTGAACGTAAACGAAGCAAAAGGTAAGCCAGTCTCAGACCAAATAAAAAACCAAGACATGGCGCTGTCAACAGTGACGTGAAGCCGTGTGTAAACATGTGTGCACTTAGTCATGTGTAGTTTGATTGTAATTCTATTATAAGTGATTGTAAATGTGTGCGTGTCAGCGTGTATGCACAGAGTGGAGGTGTAGTTCTGGCATGCTTCACTTTATTGTTCGCAGCGCTATGTCTTGGTTTGTTATTTGGTCTGAGACCAAAGTAAGGATCGTAAGGGCGTTCTGTAGTTTCTGCCTACCCCCATTGGAACAAGGTGTAAATTTATGGTTGTAATTATGATAATCTTTTTGGTATTTTTATCTCTTCAATAAATTGTTACCGACACGAGATAATAATTAATTAGTCGGTTTTCATTCATAAATCTCTTCTGAAACTGAATATTTTTCAACGATGTATGTCGCTTAGCAGTGTTGGCCCAATGGTAACTTACGAGTTCCAACCCAGGCAGGCGCTTAACTTTGATTAAATATTTTCATCACCACTGCTCTCAAAACGGTTAAGAAATACATCGTGAGGAAACCGGCATGTCCAATAATAGGGTAGTTGCCTAGGTAAAAAAAGAAATTCTATTTAGTCCGTCTTTCAGATATTAAAAAAATATTAGAGACGTATTTTTTGCTTTATCATATTAATCAAAAATAACAGAAAACACGCATTCAAGTTGGGGAGTGGGGGCTCACTACGTCACAAAGCAGTATTAAATCTAGCAAGACGTGACGTCATGCCATATTTTAATTCAATGTATCGCCGTAATCTTTTGATTACGTCAAAAAAGAAAAAAATAGGTGTTCAATGTTTTTAATAATTTAAAGAAAGAAAGAAAGAAAAGAAAGAAAAACATTTATTTGGACACAGTTCGTGAAACACAAAACACAAAAATAACACAGTGAATAATAAAAATACAAGACGGACAAAAAAAATTTTGGACACAGGCCTATTCTAAGACATGTGACATCTATCAACCCGCACTGGGCCCGCGTGGTAGATTACAGCTCATTCCCTCTCACAAATGTAACGTAACGTTTACCTCTTTGGAGGTAAATGTTAGTTACGGGTTAAACTAAACTAGATAATAAGGTAGTTAAAATTAAATTCAGATTAGCTTAGAATTAAAATTAAGGGCCGGCTTCACAGGACGTGGGATGTTCGGGATAGGCGGGGTCAGGCTGACAGATGGGTAGGCAGGCACGGAGGCAGATAGCCAGGTAGGTAGTCAGAAAGTGTGGAGGAGCCGGGCTGCGGTGTCACGCGTCTAACGGCGAGTCCTGTCGAACGAAGAAGTAGGTGTGAATAATAATTAGATAGTGGAGGCACTCCGTGGTACCTCACGCTAATGGGAGGCCTGCGTCAACGTCGGCAGGCTATGTTGGTGTCGCTTGGCGCCGCGCCGATTGGCGTCGTAGCGATAGCGTCGCGGCGCTTGGTGTCGCGCCGCTTGGCGTCGGAGTGTCAGGGGCCTCTCTTGGAGGATGGCGTCGGTTAGCGCCACGTCGCTTGGCGTCAGAGGCCTCTTATGCCGCTGTATACGTGTGGCGCCTTGCGCCACGCGGCCAGAAGGGTGTAGTACAGGAGCTTGTTAAATGATATGCAAAAGTTCAAACGCACTCAAGGTTTATTTATCTTTAGACACTGAATTGACTAGACAAACGTTTAAGTATTTAAAATAGCTTTGTTTAAGAACTAGGCTCTAGGGCTTCGAAAACACGGCCTCACCAGCCGCTTTTAGACCAAAAAACTCAGCCCTCAACTCAAACTCCAACTACAAACTAAAAAATTTGAAGCCCGTTTCTAACTAACCGTCCATTTTTTTAAACGTTTTCAAAGATATATCAAGCGATAGATGGCCAGCAAACGGTTTACAGAGAGGGAAGTCTACAGGTGTTCTTATTGCTAGGCTCAGTGTATACACCGGCTTTATGAAAGGTTTAGAAAACTATAAAGTGTACTTGTCCATGGTGTGTTATGTCTATGGTATAGAAAAATAAATTGGACAGATGACAGTTTAATTTGAAAATGTCAGAATATCACAGACGTATAAAGAGTAGCAGACCAAACATTGTCTAAAAATTGCGTAGCCATTACGCACACATAGGGAATGTTGTCAATACAGGGCCGAACTAGGGCCGGTTGCTGGTATTATCTAACGATTTTGAAACAACCGATATCTAGGTACTTCCTGAAAATCCGCGAAAATTGATATTCTTTGGGTATAAGAAGTGTAAATTACTTAGCAATAAAGTCAATCAATCAATTATTACCTGCCGAATTAAATTTCAAAGTTATATGAGTAGCCTATTTATGTATACTTATGCCTATGTTCATGTTTTCCATCACACAGATACAGGGTAATATAATTCATTTTATAATTTATTACAAAAGCATGTGTGTACACTGACAACCTGCACTTTGCAGTATTCTGAAACAATGTCACCAAAAAGATTTAAAAAATCGTAGAGTAAACTGAAGCTCTGTTTGATAATGGTAAACATTTCACAAAAAATTTCGTCTTTGTTGCCAAATCCGTCCCTGACTAAATAACGCGGTTGAAACAAAACGCGATACAGATGATGTTGCTTAGCAATATGGCGGCATGGTACAGACAAGCTACGCGTCAAATTTTGTCTATGTGTGAGTCAGTGTGACAACAGGTGACAGAACGAGATAAAATTTACGACTTGTCGCTTAGGAAAAAAAGGATAGAGAATCATGTCCATTAATATAAATATGGATTAATGTTTGGTCTGCTACTCTTTATATGTCTGTGCAGAATATAAATAATTCTAAGATTTTTTACAAAGACGAAAATTAGTAATATAAAATAAGTTTTGGATACTAAGACGATCAAAGAATAATTAAAAGTATACTTTTCAGAGGTGACAATGTTTACGAGTAATTATAATAGGTGAGTTCTGTGTGTGTCATAGGATTTTAATATGTTGTAAATAGATCGAAAGGTATTTAGTATAAAACATATAAATAGATTAGATTAGGTGGCGCGGCATAATACCACACAGAGAGGAGGCCTGTGTCCCAGCTGTGGGAACATTATAAACAAATTATGCTTATAATGTGGCTTACCGTACGTATCTTCAGTCAGAACACTGTTACCTACTGAAGAATCCTTTTATAGGGTTAAAGTCATAAGAATTTTTAATTCATCCGTCCAATCCATCGATTTATAACGATGAAAATCGATGCAAGTCGATGTTTTATCGATTCGATATTTCGCGACGGCATGTGAAGCCAAGTCAGAGGCCCGTGGGTGGCTTTAAAAATCTGACACCAGGTTAGTCGTACTTACCTTGTGTGGTTAGCCACACGAAAAGAAGAGGAAGATCGATTTAAGAAACACAAAAAAAAAAAATTAGTTGTATTCCGTTCACATTCACTCAAATCAATCTGCCTAGCCTTTTCCCAACTATGTTGGGGTCGGCTTCCAGTCTAACCAGATGCAGCTGAATACCAGTATTTTACATGGAGTGACTGCCTATCTGACCTCCACAACCCAGTTACTGGGTAATTAATACGATACCCCTTGGTAAGACTAGTTGTCAGACTTTCGGGCTTCTGACGACCCGTAATGACTGTCGACCACGAATGACAGTCGGGACCAACGGCTTAACGTGCTTTCCGAGGCACGGAGGAGTCTTGGTATGTAATGGTGGTCACCCATCCAAGGACCAATCGCGGCAAGCGTAGCTTAACCTGATGGATCGACCAGTACGGCTGTTATTATTTAGCCATGAGCTCTTCACATTCACTCAAAAAAAACTATTAAAATCTAAAATTAACCTGCTAAATACAACTATCGACACAAATTAAATTACTAACATAAACTTTCCGAAATAAATTATGGTGAAAACTGAATTAATTCTTTGTTTAATTTAAACGAACTGACGAATATTTAATTTGTTTTAGGTACCTTCAATACTATTTAGAGTAATCTTATTCATGCTCATTTTCTTAAGTTTCTTCAAATTCAATATCAAGTAAAAACATGTACCTTTTTCACTGTAACTTCTGCTGTGAGATATTTACGAGTACAAGTGCTGCTTAAATAAATTCTACAACAATTTGCTTTAGAAATACTATAGTATCTTTTAATTGTGTACCTTATAACAATTTGTAAGTCTGTAGGTATCAATATCAGAGTTTTTTTTATTCGAGAGTATTTATCAAAGAATTGTCGGTGAAGAAAAACATCCTGCGGAAAACGGGACTCATGTAGATACTAATAAAGAGTTGAAATTTGTGAGTTTATATGTAAGGGGTAATATCCGAAACCACTCATCTGATTTTAAAAATTATTTCACTGATAAAAAGCTACGGTGTTGCCGAGTGCCATAGAATATATTTTTTCACAAACACGCTTGAAAATTCGAGCATTATTTTGTGATAACCTTCTTCGAGATAAATTTAAAATGCTGTACTGGTCGAATACATGTGTGCGCCCGACCGGCTATGTTTGTATGAAAATTCATATCTGTCGTGTTTAGCGACCGAATAAATTATATGAAAACTCATATCTGTCGTATTATTTAACCTATTGACCGCCACGGACGTCTATGGATGTCAAATTAAAACGTGCTCACGACGCCTGGGACGGCAAGGCACGTCGAAAATAACACGTTTTTTGTCGCTTGGCGTAGAGAACACAGAATTTCGTTATTGACGTGGCGGTCAAAAGGTTAAAAATGGAATGACCTTTTTACTTCAACACGTGACAACCAAGGAGGTAACTTATCCAAGATTTTATTTTTACGATTTGGTTTGCGAATAGAGCTGTTTAAAGTAAAGAAAAAACAAATTACTGGCGCGTGAAAAATTATCGTTGTTCCTCATTGATTCTGGAATGTATTATTATTTTACTTAGTTTGAATTTCCGCACATTATTTGAGAAAAATACAAGCCTTGACCGCAATCAGGCATTGATGGACTCACGTATGTATGCCTCGGTTTCGCCTCAGCCCACATTTTCATGATCGTCCATCAATGCCCTTGTTGTAGGTTGCGACCACGGAGGTTGCGACAGTAACACATATTGTCATAAATTTAAAAAAAATATCATAATTTATTATTTTAACAAGTAAGTACCTAAATACCTTAACAACTAGCTATTGGAGCCTCCTTATAAGTAAATATGTACATCTGTGTTAGGAAACTCCACTCTTCAAATATCTTAAATACGTATTATTTACTTGTTTTATTTTTGATTTAAGTATAAAATACATGAACATTATTTAGACATATAATTCTTCGGTAGGCGATCAAAATTTAAAGTGTTGAGGAACCGATTTCGTTTGCATGAAAACATACAGGCTTGTATCCAGGGTCGGCAATGCCTAATGTTAGTACGTAACACATCACGTCAGTGTTTCATAAAGGGGTAGGCAGGGGTAGGTAAAGGGTTAAAAACATAAGTATAGTTAGTAAAGTCTAAACTATTTTCTTAATGTCCCTCGGGTATCATCGGATTTCCGAATACAAACGAATGCTAATTTCCATGTCCATCAATTATTAGATTTATCTTGTATAATGATTCGAATTCAGAACTAAGTACTTTATTGTTGTTTTGTTTTTATTGCCGTGTGAACTATATAGAGCTGTAAAACTATTTTCCTATCTGTAGTGCCTGCGACTTTAGCGGCTTCCCTCCCATTTTTTTTAATAAATTACATTAAATTAAAAGAGTATTAACAACTCTATATACTTTTAAGTCGATTGCGAGCGTCCGGTCTGCACCAAGTGCAAAGAGCAACTGATAGAAATCCGACGACTGACAAAACACGAGGTTTGCCGAGGGACATTAAGAACATATTTGTACTGTATAGCATGAACGCTTCTGTTGGTCTACTTGGTCTATCCAACATTGGTCAGATTTTCTGTGAAATACCTACACTTGCTTGCAGTAGACAACATAGTAGTGCCTAGCTGTAGTACCTACTGCCAGGTAAATTATTTGTTAAGAAAATTTACATCCTAAGTCAATTTGCTATGTGCCATCTGCCAAATAATGAGAATTTGCTAAACAATTAATTTTCCTAACTTTACCAAAGAAAAACGCATGAAAAAGTTTTTTTTTTTTGTCATCATCACGAGGTGTAAACGTACAAAGATACCTTGTAAAATATTCTACTGGGTACTGAGGCTGTTTTGATTGGCAAACTACGTTTCTTTTCCGAGTGGGCCTTAGAAATGCTGTCAAAAAGCGCTGCACTTTTTACAGAAACGCAAACACGGCGCTAACGAGCGTGATTGGGTTGCTTCGACGACTGACGCTCCTGACGTTCGATGTTTGAATGAAAATTTTAACCAAAATAAAGATGCAAACGTTACGTGCCATGGAATTAGTATGTACAGTAAGCTGCAGAGAAATCTCACCCCCTAGCAATGTATTTTTATATTGCTAGGGGGTGAGATTTCTCTACAGCTGACTGTACTATAGTGCTACAAGCTAAAGATCTTTGGCAGCTCTCGAATGACATAAACAGGGGCGCGTTGATGGTAAACACTTGGGAAATTGTATTGAAAACTTGGCGGCGTTAGTTCCAATTTTGGCCACGTAGCAAAAGATCCTCAACCAAAAAACCCAATGCTTCAGATTGTGAATAACTTTTTGATTAAGACCTGAGTCTTAATCAAAAAGTTATTCAATTCAAGGTCACTGGCATATATCTGCATATATGCCAGTGACCTTGAGTGGTTAGCTTGCGTGTTCTGTACTGAGCTCACGCAACGCGTCGTACGTCCAGCCAGTAATAGGACTCGCCCATCAAGGAGCGCTGTCCCAAATAAGACGTATTATTAATTTATTTATTCATAAAACAGAAAGTATTTTGATAAAACACGTATACTAAAGTATCAATAATTAAATTATTTTTAAAATAGTGAAGGTTTCAGTAAAATACGCTTGATAGATTTTGCGTCATTCTCAGTTTTTTATCCGCATTAGACATAACTTTACAAATTAATTTCACTATGTAATATAAACAAAATCTAAAATATTCCTATATTAAATTACTAAAAAATGCTTTAATTTAACATATATTTTTTCCAAATAATTAACACCACTCCTTTAGACGTGATCTTCAGTATAAAATCATTAAAAGTCGGTTATTGTCACCTTAATATAATTATGAGCATTGGCAAAGAAATTACGAAATAGCAATCGTTTTTCTCCTAAAAACAATAATCGTACATAAGGAAGTGCGGAAATTATGATAGGTATCACTAGCTTTTGCCCGCGGCTTCCACGTCGATGTCGGAAAACATCCCACGGGAACGTACCACCGGGATAAAAATATAATATGTTTTTTTTTTTCTGTAGGCATCTCACAGCTGGTTCCAAAAACCGTGGCTGTTTAACCGGTCAATCCTGTGGTTGCCTTAAGCTACTACACTCAAAGCCTCCAGCCAGGGCATACATAAACTAAGCTAAAAGGCTTAGGATGAACGCTCGCTAAGGGCATCCCCTGTGGGGTACGAGCCTCGGCTTAGGGCGTTATCCGGAGGGAGGACATCAAAAGATGGGACGGGCTGGGTCAAAGGGTTTTGATCATTATTATTAGACGGGGAATTTAAAGCTACGTGCACAGCTGCAACAACTGCTGGTACCTCGTTTTCGAGCAAGGGTCGGGGGGGAGTATTATTTACTCGGGGGCGCGGCGGTCGAGATCGCAAAGGACCTCGGCGGCGAGGTCGGAATGAAGGGAGGCGTCTGTATTTGTACACTGTACTTGTTTCCCTATTGCTCTCCTGGAGGAGGGTTATGGGGTCATCGGGGTCTACGAGGATATGCCTTGGACGGCGAACATGACTGATTCTACTCGGGACATAACTGGCGGCCTCGACAACCAGAGGGTTGCGATGTTTGGCCGCGGACTCAAAGAAACGCTTGGAAAGGCGTTTTAGAAATTGGTGGATTGTGGGAATCTTTAGGTCGAGGTGGAGTGCCTCGTTCCTAACGAACCAGGGGGAACCTGTGGCCCTACGGAGGAATCTATTTTAGACTGTTTGCATCCTATGGATATGACGGGGTTTTGCATGAGCAAAAACGGCACCCGCATAGGTCATGATTGGTCGAATGCACGCCGTGTAAACGCGCAATTTGCACCTAAGTGACAATTTGCTACGTGCATTCACCAGGTAAAAGAGTCTACCGAGAGCGAAAGCGGCTCGCGAACGAACCATCTTTATGTGCTCTGCGAAGGTCAAATGATGGTCTAGAACAACACCGAGATATTTAGCTCGCTTCTCCCAGGGGATCGGCTTGCCGAACATGGTGATTGGTTGGGGGAGGGGGTTTCTAAGCCTTATACGCGGTTTCGTAAAGAGAACCGCTTGGCTTTTATCAGGGTTTACATCTATTCGCCACTTTGTAAACCATGCGGCCAGTCTATTGACTGCGCGTTGGAGATTGAGGCGAATAATGTCGGGGGATCTAGATTTGAAGTAGATGGCAGTGTCGTCTGCGAACAGACCCAACTGCGACCTACCGCAACCTTTGGGGATATCACTTGTGTATAACGTGAATATGAGGGGGGATACCACAGAGCCCTGGGGGACACCTGCGCGGATAGGACGGGGAGTGGATAACGCTCCTTCGATACGATAACGGAAGACGCGATTCGACAAAAAGTCTCGTAAGATGAGCACGAGACGATCTGGCACACCGAGTTGGTACAGCTTGTATAATAAGCCGATGTGCCAGACTTTATCGAAAGCTTTCGCTACGTCGAAGAATACTGCACCGGTCATAGAACCGCGTTGGAAACCAGCGCTTATGAATTCTACGATGCGGTGGGCCTGATGCACGCTAGAGTGCTCAGTTCGAAAGTCGAACTGTTCGTTGGGGATGAGGCCCTTGGTCTCGGCGAAATCTCTGAGACGCTTATAAATAAGCCTCTCATAGATTTTTCCGAGAACCTTGAGCAAACTGATGGGACGGTAGCTAGAGGCCTCGGTTTTGGGCTTGCCGGGCTTAGGGATACCGATAACTGTGGCTTCTTTCCACGTCTGGGGGAAGATATTGTTGCTTAAGGTACCATTGAAGATGGTGGTCAAAAGCATTATTAGGTGGGCAGGGAATAGTTGGATCACCCTATTGGTGATACCATCTGAACCGGGGGCTTTACGGGCTTTAAGACCTTTGATGATGTCGTGCACCTCGTCCGGGAGGACAGGGGGCAGTGGACAATCAGGGTCATCAACGGGAGGGAGGGAGGCTCTACGTTCGACTTCAGCGTCGACCATTAATAGGTGAGCTTGGTCTACTGGTAGGGAACTGGGAGTGCATTGGGCCTCGAGGCTGTCTGCGAGGCATTCAGCCTTTTCGGCATCGTCGAATGCAATGGATTTATCGGGACGGGTCAGGGGGGGCATGGCGGAGACTTGGGGAGCCCTGAGTTTCCTCTGGAGCTCCCAGAAGGCCTGATGGGTGGGCTCTAGTTCGCCGAGTAACTTTCCCCAGCTCGCGTCCCGCAGCTCCGCTACACGTGTCTTTACAGATCTCTGTAAATAGCGCATATGGGCTTTGTTGGCGTGACAGGGAAAGCTATCGTAGGCACGTATGGCCGCGTTCTTCTCAGTCAATAATGCACGCACATCGTCCGGCAAGCTCCAGCGACGGTCGTCCGTCGCTGGAACTTCCCTTGAACAATCGTTCAGGACGGTTTGTACGTGATCAGTGAGTGAGTCGATCGCGGCCGTGGTGTCAGCGTTAGAGTCGAAAAGGTCGGGGATAGAGTCTAGTTGAGGGGACGTGTTGGATTTCAGCTGTGTGCTTACTTTCTTCCAGTCCGTGATCCTCTTAGTGATAGGGGGGGGGGAGGGGGCGTTCGGGTCGGGGAGACCTATGCGGGGGTATAGTCTCATATGACTACCGGGAGGTGATCAGAGTCGAGCTCTTGTACCGTTTCTATTGATTCTAACTTTAGATTGACGTTCTTAAGGAGCGCCACGTCTAAGAATATCGGGGGCATAATTGGGATTTATGAGCGAGAAATGAGTGGGAGACATCGGAGCGATGACGTCAAAAGTCAGGGAGTTTGAGAGGTCGAACAGGTGTTGACCTCTGGTATTGGTTACCGAACTATTCCAAGAGGGATGTTTGGCATTGAGATCGCCCGCTATAATGAGCGAGTTACTCATAGCGAGTAAAATCGAGAGATCGTTTGAGAGGAGTTGGTAATGCCCCGGGGTATTACTGGGGGGATTATAGACCGATACGAGAGTGATCGGCTCATGACCTGACATGCCTAAGCGGCAGGCGGAAACTTCTAATACCGAGAGGAGAGGAGGGTCTAGTGGGATGCAGTGAAGCTGCTTTCTATAATAGATCAGGGTGCCACCCTTGTGATAACGCGACCTGTCATTGCGAACTATCCGGTAATTGGCAAGTGACGGATCACGATGGCAAGGCTTTAGAAGGTCTCTTGTATTAAGAGAACGTCTATTTGGTGATCGCGGAGGAAGAGCCCTATCTCTTCCCTTTGGGATTTTAAACCGTTGGCGTTAAAATAACCTATTATTAGGGATCGGGGTTTGAATCTAGCTAAGGCCTCGTTATCCATTGATGGATTTAGGGGTTTTGGCGAGGGAATCTAGGGCTTGCGTAATATCCGGATACGCATTATAAATGGATTGGATCCTAATGATATCGCCTTGGGCGGCGCGTACTCATCTTTCATAAAACAGTACAATTCGCTGTCCCCGGCGAATAAAATCGTAATCATAAAAACTAAATTACACAGCAAAAATAAAAAACAGTTTTTTGTGAATATCTTATTAATTAATATACAAAGTGGAATTGTTTAAATACCAAAAGAAAAGTGATTTTTACATTCATTACAATACATCTTAAAATCTCGTAACTTCTGAAATAACCGTAGGAAATGTATGAAAAAAATTGACAGAGTGTGTCGGACCTCTAAATATCGAATATGTAATAAAGTTAAAACTAACGTAATAGCACATTACCATTTAATACCAATTGAATTAACGGAATCACATTATGATTATGGTGAATCGACTACAGCAAGCAGGCCCGTACATAATTCACACCCGTATAGTTTTTATGAGAACTGTTTGATTTGACAAATTGCATCCTTTGTTGGCCCCAAACTGTCGATAACCCTTACTATTTGTACTGACGCCCGTTAAACGTTCCTTTTCTTACCAAAAACTTCAACGATTCGTGTTTTTGTTGAGCACATTTTTGGGGAGAATCTCGCTTTTAAAGTCCTTTTTAACCAACTTCCAAAAGGAGGAGGTTCTCAATTCGACTGTGTTTTTTTTTTTCTTTTTTTTTGTATGTTTGTTACGCGATTACTCCGCCAATTATGAATTGATTTTGATGATTCGTTTTTTGTTTGGTAGATCATACTTCAGAGGTGGTCCCATATAAATTTTATTAACTTTGCTTGGGTAGTTTTTGAGTTAGCTTCAATAATACGTATTTTTTCCCACTTAGTATGTGGATGATACGATAACTTCCTGTCACTGTTATTTACATAGCAGGTAGTGGTATTCGAATTTGTGTGGGGTACAACTAAAAAGTGAAAAATAAAAACTTTTTACAAATAAAAAACAACCGACTTCAAAAAAAAAACACTACAAAGTGAAAAATAACTTTAATTTCGGAAGTCGGTGACAAAGAACGAAAATTCAAAACCAAAGACACCGACTTCCGAAATTAAAGTTATTTTTCACTTTGTAGTGTTTTTTTTTGAAGTCGGTTGTTTTTTTTTTTTGTAATTTAAATACGTAAAAGATCATTGTTGAGGTTGAATTGTAGAATTAAGTTCTGCTCTTTTGATTGACAACTTGGCAGTGGCATTATACACTCAGGGAAATTTATTGTTTATCATCAGCAGCGTCACTAGCGAACTACGCATCACACAGACGTCACGCAAAATCCTGCATCGCGCAAACAAAGTTTACCGCGCGACTAGCATAATTATTTACAATGTCGCCCATCGGCATGTGACCGCCCGAATTTTTCTGAATATTCATGAAAAATAATCGAAAAGTAACTTTAAAAGGGGTTCTATCTTGACTTTTTTTATTTTTTTCAAAATCCCTCCCTATGATTTTATGAACTTACACTTGCATTTTTTTTTTTAAACACGTTTTTTGTTGCATAGTAGAATGCGGGCGGGCACATGCCGATGGGCGACATTGTATATAACGTCCTGACATCAATCGTCGGACAGTCACACACCAGACACGACACTCGTCTGATCGGAAGATCCTCCCTTTTCTTCATGGAGGATGAGAGAACTTTACATCATACCTCTTTTAATCAAATTGAACGACTACCCCAATTTGCCGTATTATAGCCATTTCAAACAACTGTCAAAGAATCGTAGTTATTATTGAATACACTGACTATTTAACATGCCGGTCGAGTTTGCTAAACAATTAACTTCACTGATTTTATTATGTCGGTCTGGGCCTACTCATTGTTTCAGCCGAAAGACGTCCACTGCTCACTTCAATCGGTTCTGTGCTTCCCACATCCAGCGGACTCCTGCGGCCTTTACAAGGTCATCGGTCCACCTTGTGGGCGGCCTTCCAACGCTACGTCTTTCGGTACGCGGTCGCTACTCCAGAACCTTTCTACGATCAATGTGCCCTAACCATTGACCACTTAAGTTTGGCAATTCTTCGGGCTATGTGAGACAAGAAAGATTTTAATGGTAACCAAACATTAGGAGTTTGTTTGACAGACTGCCAAGTCAAAGGTCTCGAGCTCAAACCCAAGGCACGCACCTCTGACTTTTCGGATTCATGTGCGTATTGTATAATTATCACTTGCTTCAAAAACGGTGAAGGAAAGCATCGTGAGGAAACTGGCATGCCTGAGCGATATTTTTTGTTGGCATGTAAATCCAAGTCAAAAGCCCATGGACGGCTTTAAAACTTTGACACCAGGTTAGTCACTAACCACACGAAAAGTGGAAGAGGAATTTGTTATTTATAAAAAGAAAATTAAACTGAAATTTCTTGAACATTCTTTCTACATCTCTACTAATATTCAATATCAATCTGCCTAGCCTTTTCCCACTATGTTAGGGTCAGCTTCCAGTCTAACCGAATGCAGCTGAATACCGGTATTTTACATGAAGCGACCACCTATCTGACCTCCACAACCCAGTAACTAGGTAATACGATACCTCTTGGTAAGACTGGTTGTCAGACTTTCGGGCTTCTGATGACCCGTAACGACTGTCAAAAATCCACGAATGACAGTCGGGACCAACGGCTTAACGTGCTTTCCGAGGCACGGAGGAGTCTCGGTATGTAGAAACGGTCCAACTCCGGCAAGCGTAGCTTAACTTGGTGGATCGACCCGTGCGGTTGTTAGTACTTAGCCACGAGCTTTTCTCTTCCACTAATATTCACAAACAACAATAATAACTTTATTAGTACCGAGGTACTACAAAGCGTCTTATATTTCCCATTAGCAGTTGTAGGAACCTGACAATCCACTTAGATCTGCCGGTATGCAAGCGACAAATCTCTGTGGAAATAAGCGGAACACCTTGTCTTTGTGCACAATTGTAGTGGCTTGTGCAGTTTTGTAGTTCTGTAATATTCTCTTGTATTGTTGATAGGGAAGTACAAGAGGTTATTTTATTTATTTAGTTAAAAAGGATACAAGGAATTGCAATTTTTTACCTACTTCATAATTAAAACATGCATCGTCGGTCTAAAGTTCTAGAATCAAAATCAAATCAAAGCTAGTTTTACATAAAAATAAAGACTTTTTCACTCCTCTTGCTCAAAAAAGCCGTCATTGTAGAGTACCAGACCGGGGAAAAAATAACATTTCTTGCTCTAGGGGAAAAAGTAATTTCGTTTTACTTTTTGTCTGTTCCAACGAGCCTTGAAAAACGAAAAAACTTATTGTTATGTAGAATAATCATGATTATGGACTCGATTTATTACTGGTTCACAAAAAAGAAGAACATTTTATTTTTGAAAATGGAACTAAATGCGGCTATCTTTTCGGTAGAATGCGTGCATTGCGTTGCGACTACAGAAGAAATAAAAAAAGCGGCCAAGTGCGAGTCGTACTCGCCCATGAAGGGTTCCGTAGCAGCAAGTAACGATAAGTTTACGATTTATGACGTATTAAAAAAAAACTACTTGCTAGATCTCGTTCAAACCAATTTTCGGTAGAAGTTTACATAGTAACGTACATCATATATTTTTTTAGTTTTATCATTCTCTTATTTTAGAAGTTACAGGGGGGGGGACACACATTTTACCACTTTGGAAGTGTCTCTCGCACAAACTATTCAGTTTAGAAAAAAATGATATTAGAAACCTCAATATCATTTTTGAAGACCTATCCATAAATACCCCACACGTATGGGATTGAAGAAAAAAAATTTTTTGAGTTTCAGTTCTAAGTATGGGGAACTCCAAAATTATTTGTTTTTTTTCTATTTTTGTGTGAAAATCTTAATGCGGTTCACAGAATACATCTACTTACCAAGTTTCAACAGCATAGCTCTTATAGTTTCGGAAAAAAGTGGCTGTGACATACGGACGGACAGACAGACAGACAGACAGACATGACGAATCTATAAGGGTTCCGTTTTTTAACGGAACCCTAAAAAGGCATTGGCGCGAAATCTTTAGAATTTTTCGTAATAATATAATTTACAACAGCGAAATGTCATCATCTAGTGAGAACATCTTCACAGAGGACTGAAATTAAGTTGCCGAAATAAAACATCTTACACACGTCACATCTTATATCTTATTGTACATTTAAATAAAATAAACTATTTAATATTGGATTATTTTATTTTCTCGCAATCGTAACACACGGCGCTAAAACCCATTATAACTCGGTTTGTATTTACTCCCTCGCTAAAGCTCGGGAGTAAAACTACCTCGTTACAATGGGTTATTTTAGCTCCTCGTGTAACAATCTACTATTTCGTTTTTGTAGGCTCGTTAGTTACAGACAAAAATTATTTTTTCCCCTAGAGCAAGAAACGCTATTTTTTCCCCGCTCTGGTACGCTACAATGATGGACTTTTTGAGCAAGAGGAGTGAAAAATTGTTTACGCAATTGTCGGACAAAATTAGGTAGTCAGAATTTCACTGCTGGGGAGTTTGTTACACCACTTCTTCTTCACAGCCAAAGGCACTAGGAAGTGGGAAAGGGTGGGCGTTTTTGGGGGACTGTCCTATGTAATGTTGACGATCGAAAAGTGCTGATTCTCAGCCTAGTTTGAATAAATGACTTTTGAATTTTGAACTAAGGGAATCTACAGTATTGCCGAGTGTCATAGGATATTTTGTGTTAAAACAAGAAATTACACGCGGATGAAATTGCGGGCAGACGCTAATACGTAAAAATCTCTTCTTATTTTCTCCCACCAAAAACCCAATTCGTCCATAATAATAACAGAAATGTTACCAATAATCTAGTATTTACAGTGGTAATAACGCTGAATGTCGGGGCAAGTTGTGTACGTAATTAAATTCAATGTGCACCTCTATGGACCCGATGCCAATTATAATAGTTTTGGTAGTTCCTAGCTAGACGCGTTTTCTGTGATTGTTTGGTTCTCGGAACGGTCGAAGCGTTAGACCAAAAACAACCGACTTCAAAGAAAACACTACAAAGTGAAAAATAACTTTAATTTCGGAAGTCGGTGTCTTTGGTTTTGAATTTTCGTTCTTTGTCACCGACTTCCGAAATTAAAATTATTTTTCACTTTGTAGTGTTTTCTTTGAAGTCGGTTGTTTTTTTTTTTTTTGTAAAAAGTTTTTTATTTTTCACTTTTTAGTTGTGATACCTACCCCACACAAATTCGAATACCACCTGCTATGTAAATAACAGTGACAGGAAGTTATCATAATATCATCCACATACTAAGTGAGGTAAAAATACGTATTATTGAAGTTAACTCAAAAACTACCCAAGTAAAGTTAATAAAATTTATATGGGACCACCTCTGAAGTATGATCTACCAAACAAAAAAAAGAATCATCAAAATCAATTCATAATTGACGGAGTAATCGCGTAACAAACATACAAAAAAAAAAAAAAAACAACATACAGACGAATTGAGAACCTCCTCCTTTTGGAAGTCGGTTAAAAAGTTGCTCACGTATATGTTTATTCAGGGATATTATTTCTTACTCAAATTCACACTCTACGTCAATTTGCCGTGTCTTTATAAAACTGTCAAAGTTTTTTTTTAAAACCTTGCCCACACTAGGAATTTCTCCTGTATTGTGGGTGCGTTTACAAAAATTTAAACTCGCATACACAAACAGCCAGACCCAAATGAATGACCACCCCGTGATCCAAATGAATATACGAACACTTCAAATTAGTAGTAAATTTTTCCCAATCTTTACATTCATATTTCTAAGGGTGTAAAGACTAAAATGTAAATAATGAGAAAGTCCTGAAAGTTCTTGTGAAACAGGAACATTTTTGTAAAAGAAGAAAGTTTAATGATGTAATAATGCTTAAAACAAAACATTAAGGGTCGTTTTCACATAGGTTTTGGGACACATATTGTAATTACGTGTCTACCAACTTGTTGGTAAAATGTAAACATATAAATTAATATTCAAATTAATTAGTAATAAAATACCAAAATTAGTTCTATTGCTTTAAAAAACTAAAGAAGATGGAAGATTTTGGGCCCAAATGTAATAAGTTGAGATATGATCTAAGAATTAGTCATATTTTTTTATCCTTGAGTTTTCAAAAATCTGCTTAATTCTCAGTCTGGAAGTGGAGAAATATGATAAAGATAATTTTCATGAGATCATCGATTAAAGTAATCGATTACACAACTACAAAAAGAAAACCTACCCACTACAGGTAGCACTAGGTAATATAATTAACTCAAAGTAATTAAATGCACTATATATACTTGTTTACAATATGGTGCATTTAATTAAATAAAACATGATTACTGAAAAACCAATATAATAATTTTCAATTTCATATCGATTGAAATCAGTTTTTTTTTTGTCTATGACACTGGCAGTGCATGTTCTGCACTGGCATGAGCTGACTGACATTGATAATTTGACACTAGACATTAGTGGTGGGTCGTTCTCAAATTTTTGATGGACGAAACCATTTTCCTGACGACGAAAACGGTTGAAGAAAACTTTTAAAGGACGAAACTTATCCACCATGGAATAGAATTACGTTTTCGTCGAGCGCAGTTTCTTAAACCTATCAACGATTTGAAATGTATGAAACAGTTTTTTCGTATCACGAACGACAGCATTAACAACTGGCAATGCATTACTGACTGTATTTCATTTCAAAGAGTTCACTTTTTATTGGAAGGACTGTTTTACGAGTGTTATAGATAGTTGAATCATTGTACCAGACTGTATTTTCTTAGACGTAAAATAAAAAATCGCACCAAGTAATTCGAAGACTGGTTTGTGCAATGAGGACTATTTGAAGTCGAACTCTGGACGTAAAACGGTTTCATCATCACAAAACACAAAACGGTCTTTGTAAACGGTTCGTTGTCGCAACGCCCACCCCTATTAGACAGCTGTCACTTATTTCGTGTTTTCCGATGTGTTTTGAGTGCTTTCCCAATTATTTTTAATTTTCAACGATCAGTGCTTTGATTTTTACGGATTCTGACCCTGCCGCTTTGTGGATTGGATATTGTTGAAACTATAGATCGCTGTGTGAACTGTGTAATAGCCCCTAGTCACTGCAATACACTAATGTATGTTTGAATCTATAAATTCATATCATTTACATTTCGTTACATTCAGGCCCAAGAGTATATGTAATCGTTTCCGTCTCCTTTGTGTGGAACAGTTTTTTTCTAATAACCGACGGACTGTTTTTGAATTTTAACACAGGGGGTCAGAATCATGTAGGTTCCTACTGAATTCATGGTAACAGCTTGCGTGTCAATATTCCTGCCACCCTGTATTTAAGGCGTAGGGTTCGCCTTAATCACTTTTCGTTAAAAGAGTATCAAAACCCAATAACTATACCAGGAGCAACCACAAGTAAAGTCAGAAGGGAAGGCCAGTGGAACGTGCGTCACAAACTTCAGCGAGATCCCCAGGTGCGACGGTTATTAATAAACTGCCCGACGGACAAACCTGTCAGTTAATGCTATTAACTAAATGTTTGAACTGTTAAATTAATTAATGCGCCATCTATTCGATTGTAGTTAATTCGACTTGTACATTCGATTCCCTGATGACGAAACTTACGAGGACGAATACTTCGACGCCTAAGTGTCGTTTTGTTTTTTAACCGACTTCCAAAAAGGAGGAGGTTATATGTTCGTCGCGTATGTTTGTTTTTTATTTTTTTTTATGTATGTCCACCGATTTCTCCGTCAATTGTGGACCGATTTTAAAAATTCTTTTTTTGTTTGAAAGGGTGTGCTCTCGAATTGGTCTCATATAAATTTTATTAACTTTGCTTGGATAGTTTTTGAGTTAGCTACAAAATACGTATTTTTTTCCCACTTAGTATTTAGATGATATGATAAGTTTCTGTCACTGGTAGCAGGTAGTGGTATTCGAATGTGTGTGGGATAGGTACCACAGCTAAAAAGTGAAAAATAAAAACGTTTTACAAAAAAAAAAAACAACCGACCTCCAAAAAAAAAAAACACTACAAAGTGAAAAATAACTTTAATTTCGGAAGTCGGTGGCAAAAAACGAAAATACAAATCCCAAGACACCGACTTCCGAAATTAAAGTTATTTTTCTCTTTGTAGTGTTTTTTTTTTTGGAGGTCGGTTGTTTTTTTTTTTTTGTAAAAAGTTTTTTATTATTTTTATTTATACAGATAGTTAGTTAGTCTTTTAATTTAGTACCTAATGTAAATAGTTAGCTGTGTTAAAACTGTAAAATAATAAATTCCATAAAATTCCCTGATCGAATTTCGTATGATGTTCCGATGACGGTAAAAAGTAAAATACTTATTTAAGGTCGAATTTCGCTAATGAAACTGCATGTGTTCAACATATCTAATCCGCGTTCAAGAGCTGTTAATTTCAATATTTCACAACACTGATGACACTGACAACTCTTGATCGCAGTTTAGATATTGTGTTGATCGCGTTCAGTTTATTTGGTGAAATTGAAAGAAAGAAAGAAAATAAATTTATTTGACTTAGGTTAAAAGGCACACAATATTCACACAAAAGCAAAATTGAAAATTTTGAAAAAACCCTCGACTTTTTAAAAGTAATTGAAAATGGATAAAATTTAAATGTCTTTAATATGTAAGTAACTAATCCTTATAATATTATAAATGCGAAAGTAAGTTTGTTTGTTACGCCTTCACGGTAAAACGGCTGAAAGGATTTGGATGAAATTTGGCACATATATAGATGATGCCCTGGAAAAGAACATAGGATACTTTTTTTTTTTCCCCACGGGATCGAGACTTATGCGGGTGAAACCGCGGGGCGCAGATAATATAAAATATATTACTGCAGTGCCCTCTAGTGAGTTACTACCGTAACATCTATTTAAGAACCCTCACTAATCAACCACAAACTGCATCAAAACCGGACTAGTAGTTTTGGTTTTGCACAAAAAAAAAAATTTACTGCAGCGCCACCTGGTGAGTTGTCACCGTAACACCTATCTAAGAACATGCAACAATCAAACCCGAATCCATAACTAAAAACTACATCAAAATCGGACTAGCAGTTTTGGAGAAAAATGGCAACATGGATTTGCACAAACATCCTCTCACCCCAAACGCATATACCGTCTCCGTTCCGTCGTGGGTAAAAATTAACAGAAAAAAATTATAACTTAAAATTGTATTGTGTGCATCGCAAATTCGCCCTTATGCTTCTTCTTTTACGCAATCACACCGTATCGTTTTTGCTGAGAATTTGCATAATCAGCCTATAATGTTCCCACTGCTGGGACACAGGCCTCCTCTCTGTGAGAGGGAGTGGGCCGTAATCGACCACGCGGGCTCAGTGCGGATTGGTAATGTCACATGTCTTCGAATTTTTTGTTCTAGGACATGCCGGTTTCCTCACGATGTTTTCCCTCACCATTTTGAGAGCAGTGGTGATGAAATTATTTACACAAAGTAAAACGCCTGTGTTTGTTCGAACCCACGACCTACAACTCGTAAGTCGGGTTTGTTATCACTGGGCCACCATTGCTATAAAGCTGAGAATTTGGCAATGGGCATATTATGGGGCATATTATTGGGCATATTATTACTATTGAATTTAACCCAACAGTTACTCTGCAGCGACCGCTTAGTGCTTAACCCAGGAATGATAGGTATATCATATGATCCTTCACAAGACCCTAAAAAATGCATCCTGTACAACAAAACAAAACAACCGACCTCCAAAAAAAACACTACAAAGTGAAAAATAACTTTAATTTCGGAAGTCGGTGTCTTGGGTTTTGTATTTTCGTTTTTTGCCACCGACTTCCGAAATTAAAGTTATTTTTCACTTTGTAGTGTTTTTTTTGGAGGTCGGTTGTTTTTTTTTTGTAAAAAGTTTTTATTTTTCACTTTTTAGTTGTGGTACCTACCCCACACACATTCGAATACCACTACCTGCTACCAGTGACAGAAACTTATCATATCATCTACATACTAAGTGGGAAAAAAATACGTATTTTGTAGCTAACTCAAAAACTATCCAAGCAAAGTTAATCAAATTTATATGGGACCAATTCGAGAGCACACCCTTTCAAACAAAAAAAAGAATTTTCAAAATCGGTCCACAATTGACGGAGAAATCGGTGGACATACATAAAAAAAAAAACAAACATACGCGACGAACATATAACCTCCTCCTTTTTGGAAGTCGGTTAAAAATATAATTAATTGATTCAGGCGTGACCTTGCGGAAATGCATTATAAAATACAATAGACATTGATATATTTAATAGTAAGCTAAGCGGAACAGGTTACAAAATATATCCACGTCTATTGTATTTTTTAAAACAAAATATAATAAACCCGGAACAGGGGGAATGTGATGTCAAGTTATGGTGTCCCCTGCATAGATAATTCATGCTATCACGAACAGAACACCACAAAGATAAGCCAAAAAAACCTATTTTTTCAATTACAACTCGTCTTTTAACAAAAATAGCGAACGTGAAACACGAAAAAACAGTTTAAACCTTATCTCCTTGTTTACCGTTTCATTTTTACGAGAACTCGTAAAGTTAATACCACCTTTTGTCCCAACCCTCTCGCTGCAAAAAGTTTCTTTAGCCCAACCCTAAACCGCCGTGTTTTGTTGTGGTATAATGTAGAGTATGACACAACTTAGAAGTTTCATCGGTAAAATTCGTCAAACTATCATTTCCAAGCTAGTGAGGCAGAGTCTGAGGGCAAGATTGACAGACAATGCTTTGACTTTACCTTGCTACTTAGCAAGTAAGCGTTGCAAATGATCGTGAAAACTATTCCTAATTTGTCAATGTTTATATTCGAATAAAACGCTTGCTCACATTCGTGTATACGAATATGAGCGAATACGAGTAGATTTTTTTTTTCTTTTTTGGTCCCTTATAAATTTTATTAGCTTTGCTTTCTCGCTGACAGCGATGCGGACGAATTTTTGATGCCGAATGAGTTCTTCAATTATTATTTTAAAATTTATTTTTTCCTTTACATACTTGTACATAATATACATATATAATAGTTAGTTGTATATATAAAGTTTAGATAATGTCAATATTCGTATGGGAAGCTCACTTTAGGTACTTAGTAAAGTAAAGTCGAAGCGCGATCTGTGAATCTTGCCCTTAGTTAGATACGGAAGCTGATCGAAAATTTGTGATTGCTGTAATGCTGACACACATAGATTTGGATACAGTCAACCATAAGTCCATAGTTACAGTTTTACCTATTGTGGTATAGTAATTTTATTCTAGGTGCATCATCTTCACATCTATCTATACTTCTATACTAATATTTAAAACTGAAGAGTTTGTTTGTTTGTTTGCTTGCTTGAACGCGCTAATCTCAGAAACTACAGATCCGATTTGAAAAATTCTTTCAGCGTTAGATAGCCCATTTATCGAGGAAGGCTATAGGCTATATATCATCACGCTAAGACCAATAGGAGCGGAGCACCAATGAAGAATGTTTCAAAATTTCCTTTTGAGAGCTTCCGCTGCGTGCGCTGCGTAAACAGTTAAAGTTTCGCAAAAATCATGTATGACAGAATTGTTCCCCTTTAAAAGTTCTAAAAAAAAGTCCGCGACAGCATATGTCTATCTTTTAAGGTTGGCTCACTCTAACCTTTTTTATGCTAACCAAATTTGTTTAAAAGTAATGCGTTATTTACGAAGGTGTTTTTATAAACATGACATTAATCCTTATCCAAATAAATACGTTATTCATCACAAGTATTTAATTTAAAACAAAATTGCCGTTTACATCATTCGATTTCAATAAATATCTTAGGAGATATCGCAGTTTTAAAATAACATCGCACCAAAATAATGATCAAGTACTACGCGCGAATTCCGGTGAAGGTATCGTTTGGGGTAACAATTAATAAGGCCCAGGGGCAAACATTTAAGCACGTAGGAATAGATTTACGCCAAGAGTGTTTTTCGCACGGGAAACTATATGTTGCCCTATCGAGATCTGGTTCTTTTTTTCGTGCTCTTGATTTTCAACGCTCTGTTTAGCGCCGAGAGTTGAAAATCCAATAGTATGTTTTTTCAACGAGCTGGGACGAGAGTGCGTTCCAGCGCGTTGGATTCTCAACGCTCGGCTTAACACCGAGAGTTGAAAATACAGTGCGCGATAAAATCCCGCTGCGATTTTATTACGTCCGTGCGAACGTCGGCTTACTGATTAAAGCGTGATGTAGGTACCTAAAATAGCTAACATAGGTACGCATTATTAAAAAAAAAAAAACACCTTTATTTAAACGAAGTCGCGGATTAAAGATAGCGTTAGGCCAAAGTAGCTACTCCACGCGGACGAAGTCGCGGGCAGAAGCTAGTATAATTATATAACTAATGTACCTATACAAAATATTGTACAACATTTTAAAAGAGTAGTTTGACTTTTACCTCGCTTTTATTTCATAGCATTAATACGCGGTTTTCAAAGTAGACAAGTATTACTGACGTGCGGTAGGCGGTACATCGATGCAACCTCTAACCTGTGTCGTACTGTATAGGGATGTATAGTTTTTTTATTTGTCCTTTTTATAGTGTTTTGGTCTGAGATCAGATGGTCGAGATAAATGGTCAAAGGTTTGTCAGGGGGTGGAGTGTAGGTGTATTGTTACTGTCTAAAGGCACCGACAGGTAGACGCGATTCAGGTAGAATAATTTCCATGAAGTTTTCTTAGAAATTGTTCTACTAACATGAAACATAAATCTTTCTTGTTTCACGTTGATATTTAAAGAGAACACAGCAACGCCACCTACGGCCAGAAAACGAAACTTAAAAATGCGTTTACAAATATACCTTAATATTAATACGCTTTGTTCGTTCTTAAAGACACCTTTAAATTTATACAGCGTGGCGCTTTAATGGTGACATTAATTTAACACACGTATACGGATTAGCATTTTCTTTTTATGGAGATATTTTAATTTCATTAAATGTTATTATTTATTGATTTATTTTCAATTTTCTAAAATAGCATCTTGGTGCAATCACTACTTAGCAACTGTAGCGCAGAGGTCATTTACCGGGATCACGGATCATAACATCGCATCAATGAAAATAAAACGAAAAACGTGCAAAGAGAAGGCGAATTGAAGGAAAAAGATAGCCCTATGTCGGCGAGCGTTTGAAAATTTTAATTTTTCAATTAACGAATAATTTTTTCTTATTATATTTTGATAATTACTGACCACTAGTCCTACCCGTGTGTTAAATTAATGTCGCCATTGTAGCGGTACGTTGTATAATCAACACTACAATGGATTTCAGACTGAATTAAAATGTTTTTATTTTATTTTTATTATTATTTGCATGGTACGTACCTACTAAGAGTATAGAATATGAAATTGCGATTTGCATCTACAAACAATGCTTAAGACCTCATACAATGGTAGGTAGTATAATAAGTATTGACGCAAAGTGTATTGTGGTATAATAAACAGCTGTTTATCAAGTTGAAGTAATTTAATAACATGAACGATAGTTCATTGAAATGTTATCAGTAAATAATTATTATGCATATTAACATAATTTGTCATACATTATAAAATTTTGCCGATAAGTGAGCAACAGTAACAGAGACACACTTAAAATGTTCACGTGTTTGTATTTTTAATTAAAAACAATAAATATAGCATATTATTTTGATACAGGTAATATTTAGATATAGTCCAGTCGAAAATTGATAAAATGACTTTATCAATTTTGACAACAATTCCAAGTAAGTTGAAACGTCACTAAGGTTGAAATTATCTGTCCCATAAATAGATCAGAACCCTAATTGCGTAATACACAATCAACACAATCATTTTGAAAGAGATTGCTAATCGATTGCTTCATGAGTTCGAAAAAAAAATTGCCTAAAACGTAAATAACGTAATGAATGTTGTTGAACTGTCAAAATGAAACGAGCCTTAATCATTTACGAAAATGTATTACAAACGCAATTATATTATAAGACATACAAAAAACATTCAAAATTACCTTGATAATGAAATTTAAAAATCATCACTTGTGTTTTCAATGAAAAACAATACAACAGTTTTATTTAATTAATCAAAATATTATGCTTAATTATGCTATATACATAATATTTCGCTTAAGGCGACGATAACCGACTCTTAATCATATTATACTGACGATCACGTCTAAACGAGTAGAGTTTAATGTTTTGAAAAAAAAATATCTTAAATTAGAGCATTTTCTTAATAACTTAATATATGAATATTTTAGATTATATTTATAATACATAATTGAATGAATTTATAAAGTTATGTCTACTGCGGATAAAAAACTGAGAATCACGCAAAATCTATCAACCGTATTTTTCTGAAAACTTCACCATTTTAAAGATAATTTAATTATTAATCTTTTAGTATACCTATATGTTTTATTAAAATACTTTTTGTTTTATGTATAGTAAATTAATAATGCATCTAATTTGGGACAGCGCTCATTGATGAGCGAGTCCTATTACTGGCTGAACGTATGACACGTTGCGTGAGCTCAGTACAGAACACGCAAGCTAACCATTCAAGGTCACTGGGATATATCTGCGTCTTAAATAAAACTATTGTTTTCGGCCCTAGCTGAAAATTATTAAGTTTCGGCAAATCAACATTTACCTACAATTAATTTTTGAGAGAAAATCCATAGTTACAACAAATACTTTTCTCGCTAATAATGTACGATTGTTTATTAATAATTTATTACGGATATGATATACAGTATTTCATGTCTAAACGGCTATTTTCAATGATTAAAAGATCGACCCTGTATTTTTAGGGTTCCGTTGCCAAATGGCAAAAAACGGAACCCTTATAGATTCGTCATGTCTGTCTGTCTGTCTGTCTGTCTGTCCGTCCGTATGTCACAGCCATTTTTTTCCGAAACTATAAGAGCTACGCTGTTGAAACTTGGTAAGTAGATGTATTCTGTAAACCGCATTAAGATTTTCACATAAAAATAGAAAAAAAACAAATAATTTTGGAGTTCCCCATACTTAGAACTGAAACTCAAAAAAATTTTTTTCATCAATCCCATACGTGTGGGGTATCTATGGATAGGTCTTCAAAAATAATATTGAGGTTTCTAATATCATTTTTTTCTAAACTGAATAGTTTGCGCGAGAGACACTTCCAAAGTGGTAAAATGTGTGTGTCCCCCCCTGTAACTTCTAAAATAAGAGAATGATAAAACTAAAAAAAATATATGATGTACATTACCATGTAAACTTCCACCGAAAATTGGTTTGAACGAGATCTAACAAGTAGTTTTTTTTTAATACGTCATAAATCGTAAACCGCAATTTACCTTTCATTCAATGTTACTTGCTGCTACGGAACCCTTCATGGGCGAGTACGACTCGCACTTGGCCGGTTTTTTTACTTTAACCAATCAAAAATCTATAGAAAAACAAAAAATAAAAATAATATCCATTTTCGGTCAGACACCTTTTAAACCAACTTACGCGGGCATCGAACTCACAGCAGCAGCTACTAAGGTGACAAACAATATTAATTTTATGCGTGTGTGAAACGGGAAATAACTTTTTCTTGCATCACACAAAGCACGTTTATGTGTCCATTTTCCTCATAGACAGTTCTTCCCCTCAGAATGGAACTTAGTATAAATAAGGTACGATACTTCGATAATCATCAGTTCTTAGTAAATCTTTGTTGGAAGAAGTCAATTTGTGATTATGAAGACTGTGTTCGTGTTTTTGGCTGTGGCTTGCAGTGTGATGATGGTACAGGGCCAAGGATTCCCTACTGGTATGTATTTATTTAAGTACATACATAGTAACATCACGCCTTGTTTCCCCGAAGGGTTGGGCAGAGGTGTCCCTGTAGCAGGTACATCCACATTTTTATGTACATGTATATGTATATGGCTTAAGGGGGAGGCTCGTACCTAAATTATAAAAGCCGCACGGGTCCATCGATGGTTAAGCTACGCTTGCCGCGCTCAGTTCGTGGATGGGTGACCATCCATTAAATAGAGAGATCGCTGCATGCTTCGGAAAGTATGTTAACCCGTTGGTCCCGGCTGCCATTCGTAAATATTTGATAGTTGTTACGGGAAGTCAGAGCTCAAAAGTGTGATAACAAGTCTTAACATCGTGTATTGCCGGGGTTGCGGAGAAATCCGATAGGGAGATAGTGGCCCCGGCAACATGGCAACCGAAGCAACACGGGTGGGTTTTAGTCAGTATGAGTCTGACACGCCCTCCCGCTCCGCCCAGAGCGGGAGAAGTTATCTAATCCCAAAAAAAAAAGTGGCATCGTGTTTTGTGGTGCTCAAATATAAACAATCGCTCCATATAAAATACTGGTATTCGACTGCTTTCGGTTAGATTGGAAGCCAACCTCAAGATAGTTGGGAAGAGACTAGGCAAATTGATGATGAATATTTATTTATTATTATTATTATTCATTTATGCAACAGACAATTCCATTTACATTAGATACTTACAATTCTAGATGTTAGTCAACATTTATATGGCGGCATGGTAGTTTAGACTATAGATAATTCTGTATAATAACTTTAATTTCGGAAGTCGGTGTCTTTGGTTTTGAATTTTTGATTTTTGCCACCGACTTTTGAAATTAAAGTTATTTTTCACTTTGTAGTGTTTTTTTTTTTTGTAAAAAGTTTTTATTTTTCACTTTTTAGTCGTGGTATTTACCCCCACACAAATTCGAATACTACTACTCGCTATGTAAATAATAGTGAGAAGAACTTAACATATCATCCACTTACTAAGTGGGAAAAAATACGCATTATTGAAGCCAACTCAAAAACCATCCAAGCAAAGTTAATAAAATTTATATGGGACCACACGGGAAGCACCAGCTTTCAAATAAAATCATCAAAATCGGTTCACCCAGTAGAAAGTTCTGAGATTAAAAAAAAAAATACAGTCGAATTGAGAACCTCCTCCTTTTTTTGAAGTCGATTAATAAAGTGATTGCCTGAGCTCGACGACCTGCAACTAGTCAACCGCCGCCATTTACCCTGGAATACTCAAGATCATAACTGTCTGATATTAACTTTCTTTCTTTCCTTTTAGCCCAATGTCCTGCCGGCGAGCACTCAGTCCTCTACTGCCCGCAGATGGCTGAGCCATCTTGTGACAATCCGACAGTGCACGAGCTCGGCAGACCCTCAGCCTGTGACATACCACAGTGCTTCTGCGATACTCCTACCGTTAGGAACATCAAGACTGGCAAATGTGTTAAGCCTCAGAATTGTTTAATATAATAAAATTTTGTTTGTTTATTTGCATTTTTTTATTTTTAACCTGCATTACCAATTCAATAACGCATTCAGAGTGCTGATGGGGTTGCCTCGATACTGCAGCGCGTCAGGGATGTTTGCTGAAGCACGCGTTGTCTGCTTCTACATTGTGATGCGGAAGCGGTGCGCATCCCTGGTTAGAAGGGTGCGGGGCAGCACCAACAGCATCCTGTCTATGATAGCAAGCAGGCTAGATTGTGCGTTTGTGAGCCACTGCTGCAAGGTATCGGCTGGGCCTGTCACCTTGCAGCAGTGATGTCACAAATTGTTTCTGTGTTAATGTTTTACTAACGTATTTTGTAAGTTACTAATACTATGAGTCTTGTTGCTTGATTTATTGAATAAAATGATTATCTTTTATTTCATTTAAATGCTTGTAGGGAAATTATTTAAATATTAGAATAAAGAAAATATAAAAACATTTAAAATATAAAAATTAGTAACCCACCGGTATCGGGAACAGGGTCCAAGCTACCGGCGATCAGGGCTCCAGAGAGAGGAACCTCCTGACAATGCGAACGGTGTCCAAGAGTACCGCTTTCTGAATCAAGCCCTTGATCGAGCTGCCCAACGAGAGCCTCCTTAGGTGTTGGTCGAGGCTCTTGGCAATTAAGCCATTGGCTGATACGACTATCGGCACAATGATCGCTGAGTCCACATCCCACATGTCGACAATCTCACGAGCCAAGTCAAGATACTTGATTTGTTTGTGCTGTCCAATTGTCCAATAAAAAATATTGTTATTATTATTACAAAGAAATACAGTTTCAATGTTCTTTTGTCTCTAACCTCGTTCTTAAACCAAGGTATACTCCACCAAAGCGGAAACGAAACGAGAGGAGAGATGTGTTTAAATGTTTAAAACACATTTTGTCTTCACTCAGATTCAGTGAATACTACTGAGAGGAGCTGTGCGCTCTGTCTCGCCGAGATTGAGCTGGGTGACGGTACAAAGCGGAGATGTGAGCTGTGCCTCGTAAGCTGGCGACGGCGCGCAGCAGAGTCGTGAGCGACGTGCAGTGAGCGGTCAACATCCAACGCTCGCCGCACGCAGTCCAGTTCTGTTTTAGCCAGCACACACTTCCGCTCCAGTGTAACTAGTTCACATCTCCGCACAGCTTCGGTGAATACACCCTAAATGAAAAACATATCTTCTCGTCTCCGCACATCTCCGCTTCGGTGGAGTCCGGGCCTCAAGTATGGGTTCTAATGTTTTCGTTTATCGGTTATATACACATTTCTTTATTCTTGTTTTTTGGGTGGGTAATTATCAAATAACTTCTCCCGCCCTGGACGGAGCGGGAGAGCGTGTCAGACTCTTACTGACTAAAACCCACCCGTGTTCCTTCAGTTGCCATGTTGCTGGGGGCCACGATATCCCTTTCGGAGTCGGTTATGTACATCTAAAACAAGGGTAAAGATTTGTTGTATGAAATCTTGTAAAAAAGGTCAAAAAGGTGAACTAATCGTTAACAACGGTTAACATGTCTGAGGCAATGTTAACTCATGACGTTAACATGTTTTATACATGACATGTTTTAAGCTATTGCATAGCTTTTATCGCGGGCTTTGAGCGCGGCGACCGAATCAAGAAATTCTGTAACGTAACGAAAATAAAACCTAACACCCCCCACTCCGCCTACCATGTAATGACGGTTGTAACATGATGTTGTCATGGGAACGTAATTTTTGTTTTATGTCACCACGTCATCATCCCAAGTGTAGCGTTGACAAATAGGAAGTATGGAGATTACAAATGCTATGCAATAGCTTTACCGCGGCAGTCCCCGAGTGCCACCCGTTTTTAGGGTTCCGTAGTAAACAAGGAACCCTTATAGTTTCGTGTTTCGTCATGTCCGTCTGTCGGTCTGTCTGTCTGTCCGCGCTCCGAGACCCTTAGTACTAGAAAGCTGTAATTTGACATAGGTATACATATTAATTACGCCGACAAAGTTGTAAAACAATTTTATGAAAAACATTTTTTTTAGGGTAGCTCCCATACACGTAAAGTGGTGATGTTTTATTTTTTTATCCCATCGTGTGGGGTATCATTGGAAAGGTCTTACAAAAACATTTTGAGTTTGTGAAAACCATTTTTGAATTCAGGGATCCGTTTGCAAAATATTAAGCTTTAAAGTGCTACTTTTTGTTAGAATCAAGTGTCCCCCCCCTGCCAGCTAAATGGTTGGTTTTGGATATGTGAAAAAAATCACAGCAGTAGTTTATATAACGAAATTAAAAGGAAAACTATCACAGCTAAGTAGGCTTTACTAGTTATCGAGTAATAATCGACCAACTTAACTTTGCAGTTGCAAAAACATGTTTTCCCATACATTCCGTATGGGAGAACATGTTTATCAACTACACAGTTAAGTTTGTTTTTGGGATAAATTCATCCCAACTACGGAACCCTTCATTGTGCGTGGTCTGACACGCACTTGGCCGGTTTTTGATAAGTATTTTACAAGACTTATTCAAAACAAGTGCCCAGTTCAATTCGGTGATCGAATAGAGTATTCTACAAACTTAGGTGCTTTTGTTCTGTTTCTAAAATAAAAACAGAGCATAAGGTGGTAGATCAATTATCATAAGCTGAATAAAGAATAGTCCGCGAGCAACCAGTCATCGCCTTAAGGCTCCTGCAGACAAGCGCGACACGAAACCAGTAGAACTATTTCCGTGAAGTTTTTATATAATTTTTTCCAGCAGAGTCACGTCGCGCCGTCGCGTTGCACTTGTCTGTGGAAGCCTTTAAGAGGGCTATTCAAAATTTCTTGCGTTTTTTGCAACATACAAGTCTTAGTATATACCTACTAAGACTTGATCAATATTGATCAATAATAAAAATACACAGCAAATAAGATAAAATAATTACTAAATTAAACCATTTAAATATTTATATTTGCTGCAAATCAGACTATTTCGTGAAAATATGACGGTTTGGACCAATTTTAATTTAGAGAGTTCTATTGATATTTTAATGACGTCACGAAATACGTCATCACAGAAGAATACCTTTATTTATACCTATACACCACCACACTAAGGGGCAGGGGATTCACTTAAACGAACATCGTTTTCCTTATACCTAATTAAATCACTTATAAAATTCCATCAATATATAAAACGTGGTAAGACATTATATTGATGACAAACTCATCACAGGCGTTCAGAGAAGATTTTTCTTTGCTTTTATTTTTAGACCTAGCCTTGTGTTTAGTAATAGGGGAGTTCATTTGTTAACTGTTTTTTTTTTGTTGTAATTTACATACATATTTTGAAGTGAAAACTTCTTTAGGCGCTTTGGGCATTTTTGAGATGGGACTAAGACATTGATTTCGCGACACTGTTACGACACCAGCTTTTGACCATTAAAAACACATCAACGCGTTGATTGCCGCGGTGCCGATTTTTTTTTCGAGTTTTCACTTCTGTTGGCATTTCCGGAGTGCCACTGTATTTTATTTATGTTTTTATGAGTGTTATTTTTAATTTGTGATTTCCTGTGCGAGTCTCAATAAATACTTTTTCTTTTTTCTTTTAGTGGTAGCTGAGTGATTACCACTTGGCTGCGACTTACTAGTTGTATGTCGTAAGTTCGAACAGGCGCTTTATTTTGTGTATGTAAATTATTTCATCACCACTGCTCTCAAAACGGTGAAGAAAAACATTGTGAGGAAACCGGCATGTCCTAGAACCAAAAATTCGAAGACATGTGACATCTATCAACCCGCACTGGGCCCGCGGGGTGGATTACGGCCCACTCCCTCTCACTGAGAGGAGGTCTTTGTCCCAGCAGTGGGAACATTCTAGGCTGATTATGCTACGTTCATACTGGTCATACACGCACGCCGGTTGCGAGTAGTACGCACTTGACCTTTCTGAAGAACATCATCAATTAGGTCACTATATTATGTCCTCTTTGTCCTTTTTGTCATTGGTAATATTCAAAGTCAAATTCAAATCGCATATTTACTTTTAAGTAGACACTTTAAACGTCACAAATGACAAAATGATTAACTGATTCTACATAGTTTCCCCTTCCAAAAGGCAGTTTCGTATGGAGAAGAAGGGGCAACTAACTCCATAATTAATTACTCTTTAGATAAACATAAATTTAAAGACGATGTACCAAGAATATTTCTGTAGTACAATAGGTAGTTAGGCAACAACAGATCAATGAAATGAAATGAAATAATGTTTATTTCTGTAAGTAAATCTTTTGAGACACTTTGGTCAATATTTTTAGAATAGATGGAGCCGGCATTTTCTAGCCGAAACCGAAACAAACCCAGAGGTCATGGTCTCATTTAAAAGTCCCAAATGGAGTTAATAGTTCAAAGTCAAAGTCTTATTTTAATAAATGAAGAATTAAGTTACCATATCAGTGAGCAGGGGTATTTTGGTAATTTCTAAAGAAGAAAATAACAACACTAATGAGAAATTAAATGTACCACATTTCATTTATGTTTACAGAAATAATTGCGGAATCACAAAACGGGAGCGAAGGAAACTCAAAGTAATCCTATATCAATTATAATAAGAAACGGTTAATGGTAACCGAAAGTAACCCCATTAGCGGGACTCATTAGCGAATAACTCAACCGGTTACAGAATTATATCATCGGGTTGTTTTAATCTGTTGGTGCAAGTTAAAAGCGTTTGCCTTAGATAAATGGAACTGGCGCAAACTTCCATTTAAAAACCATGTATGTCTGTTAGATCTAGCGAAATCGGTCCAGCCGTTCACGCGTGATGCCGTGACCAAGGCAAATAGGGATTCATTTTTTATATATATAGATGTGTTTCTATGCTACCTACTCTTCTAGTTGTAATAGTTAAGAGTCAGCATAATAGTAATGACTTTGGGTTATTTGCCTTTTAAGAACAACTCATAAAACCAAAAACACTTACCCCGTGTCCTAATGAAAGTGGTCGTCACGTTCATTTTATTCGGTGAAACCGAACGCGTTGCCGCGCCGACAGAGGTCGCCTTCTGGTTTTGCAAACACATGAGTGACAAATTAACGCGACAATCGCGAATTCGTGCAACTATCGCTGTTTTTAACCGACTTCCAAAAAGGAGAAGGTTATATGTTCGTCGCATATGTTTTTTTTTTATGTATGTCCTTCGATTTCTCCGTCATTTGTGGACCGATTTTAAAAATTCTTTTTTGTTTGAAAGGGTATGCTCTCAAATTGGTCACATATAAATTTTATTAACTTTGTTTGGATAGTTTTTAAGTTAGCTACAAAATACGTATTTTTTTCTCATTTAGTATTTTCAACTGTCATTAACGAGACACAATAGAATTTTAATTGTTATCCACCTCAATGAGGCGTCGTAACAGATGATGAGTTATATGATAATTTTATTATGAAAAGTTCCTGTCACTGGTAGCAGGTAGTGGTATTCGAATGTGTGTGGGGTAGATACCACAACTAAAAAGAGAAAAATAAAAATTTTTACAAAAAAAAACAACCGACTTCAAAAAAAAAAAAACACTACAAAGTCGGTGGCAAACCCAGGACACCGACTTCCGAAATTAAAGTTATTTTTCACTTTGTAGTGTTTTTTTTTTAAGTTAGTTATTTTTTTTTAATACCTACTAAAACTGCTCCCAAGACGAGCCAAAAACAAAAAGCACTACCTACTTTGTCTCGAAGCATTACGTCGTATTTTGAAATCCTTATAGAATGCGGCCTGGACAAATTCTCAGGATAAAATGTAGCTATCAGATTTAAAATACACACTAAGTTTCATTTGTCTAGGCTAAACTCTCAAATTAACAATTTAACTTTTGAACTCTTCAGCTCATTAAACCAAGAAAATTGCGTAAAGAAACAGGATCACAGTTCCTCGCTTACACCAAACCGTCCTTCGGGAAATTACAGTTTCGACCAATTAGACAACGCTTGGATAAATTTCGACCTAACACTGGGTTATATTTTTTAATTATACCGTGTTACTGCGCAGCAATTTGATTTTAATTACAGTAATCATTCACTTTGATCCTTCGGGGAAAACTGGTTTTTCGGTGATGGAAATGTTACGTCTGTTGGAAAAATGTACATGATTTTTGTGTTAGAAAATGGTTTTCGAGAATTTCCGTTTGTCTAATATTAGGTCAATTGATTGATTCAGGCGTGACCTTGCGGAAATCCATTATAAAATACAATAGACGTGGATATATTTAGTAACCTGTTCCACTTAGCTATTTCTAAAGAGCCATAAAAAACCCTGAAAGAAATCTACACGTGTTTCACCTCTCAACGACGCATCCGGCACACGATGTCCAACTCCTAAAAAATAGCTAAGCGGAACAGGTTACTTGTATTTTTATTAATATTAGGTCTCTGTCAAATAAACACTCTTTGAGATACTGGGTAATACCCGTATTACAGAACTTAACTCAAAACCCAAGCATTATATAGGTAATACTAGTTAAAAGTCTTTTGATTGACTGCTTGCTATATCAGGGATCTCTTTCAATACTCAGTCATCTTGTGAAGGAAGGAAGGTGAAGGAAAAATTTGTGAAGAAACCTGCATGTCATAGAACCAAAAATTCGAAGACATGTGACATCTACCAGTTCTCGCTGGGCACACGTGGTGGATTACAGCCCACGCCCTCTCGAAGAGAGGAGGCCTGTGTCGCAGCAGCAGTTGGAACATTATAGGCTGAGTATGCTAATGAACATTAGAGCATCTGAAACATTCTATCCACATTACAGCCCACTCTCTCTCGAAGAAAGAATGCCAGTGTCGCAGCAGTGTTGACATTATAGGCTGATTATTATCTATGCTATGTCATAAAAGAGCGCTTCTATTCTCGGTAGAATACGTGGTAGCACCCACAGCATCCTGAGAGTATTGTGTGATAGGTGGGACAGCCCCATGCTGGCTCACTGGATACGGCTGCATACGTAGATGTCAGTCTTTTCAATGTTGTATATTATAGAGTGGTTTTTTTTACTAACATTAGGTTTAAGACCTTTACTGACAACTTATGGATTTTGTGATTTGGTCTGAAATAAAAATATATATTATTATTGTGGACTCCAATAGAAGATCAGAAACATTTAATATATAAAATAATTATATTATACTAGCTGCACCCCACGGTTTCACCCGCATAAGTCTCGATCCCGTGGGAAAAAAAAAGTATCCTATGTTCTTTTCCAGGGCATCATCCATATATGTGCCAAATTTCATCCAAATCCGTTCAGCCGTTTTAGCGTGAAGGCGTAACAAACAAACTTACTTTCGCATTTATAATATTACTAGCTGCGCCCCGCGGTTTCACCCGCATATGTCTCGATCCCGTGGGAAAAAAAAAAGTATCCTATGTTCTTTTCCAGGGCATCATCTATATATGTACCAAATTTCATCCAAATCCGTTCAGCCGTTTTAGCGTGAAGGCGTAACAAACAAACTTACTTTCGCATTTATAATATTAAGGATTTGACTATGAATTGCATTCTGACTCAAAACTACTACCAACACAACTTATATTCCGAACTCAAACAAAACTTTTGAGAGTTCTCACATTGCCGCAGAACTAGTCCAACATTTAGAACTTAATAGGTACCTCTATAAGTTCTATACTGATCTCAGTGCAAACAATAAACTGCTTTATAAACAGAACTGGATGCCTGGGTGAAAGTTATTTAGATGTAGATACTTGTTGTTTCTCAGTGCTGATATCAACCAACTAGCGATCCGCCGCGGCTTCGCTTGGGTATTCAAGGTTTACAACCTAGATGAAAAACACTATAAACTTCTCCAAGTCCCAACTTCTTATTGCGATACAAAATCGAACACCTATATACAATAGACGTTGATATATTTAGTAACTATTCCAAAAGCACACACGGCGTGTTGCCACACCAATCGCTGGACGCAGAGCTTCAGCACTCGGTGTAACAATACGCCGTATTTGGGTTCGCGACAAGTCAATCGTCATCCTGAGGATGCCTCGTTGAGAGGTGAAACACGTGTCGATTTCTTTTAGGGTTTTTTTTTACTCTTTAGGAATAATTAAACGGAACAGGTTACTAAATATATCAACGTCTATTGTATTTTATAATGGATTTCCGCAAGGTCACGCCTGAATCAATTAACTAGCTTAGAGCACCTATTTCAAGTGCACTAATAACTATGCCACGAACGGCACCTTTCCTCACACATAAATGATAGACTACACTGCATATTTTCCGAATGTTCCATAAAAAGTACGTTGGATATGAAACAGTGCTAAATGTCCGCAACACACAAAATAATATCTAACGCCACTCGTCGAGGTGTGAGAGAGAATAACATATTTTATGCAGGTCTACATGGAAACCTACTAAACCGAATATATTCAGCATAAAGAGGGGGAGGTAATGGTTTTAGAGGACACGATATGACTGTCGTGTGAGAGATTCTTTGGAGGTATTATTCTTATTGGTTTAAAAGTTAGATAATTTTATTAACAAGGAGGTCGTATTTTGCAATTTTCTAAGTTTCAAATTTTCGTTTCTTTCAGCTTGATTCGTACCTCCAAATAATCTCTATGACTTGGGCTAGTTTTTCTAATACGCGGTCAACTTTCGCTAGTGTAACTTTATCCCATGAAAATCACTTGAAAATGCCATGCCAAAGCATTTGCAGCAAATGTTTTTTCTTATTGAACACAATGTTTTCTAGCTGCGTAAAAGTACTACCACAGGAAAGGCCCACTCCACTATAACATCCTAAAAAAAAAATGGATAACCCTGATGGTAATTTTTTGAAAAAAACTAAAATTGGTCATAACTTTTGAACCGTAAAAAATTGCACCGACATTCTCAGGTTTAAAAAGTTT